>CM034395.1:18094712-19426212 GCA_019925095.2 Dendrolimus kikuchii | reverse complement strand
AAATATAATATTCTGAGGTTCTTGAAAATCAAATCACGTAAACAGCTGTCAACAATAGACAAAAGAATGTATATCGTATAATAAGATTTCTGCATAGAAAAATAATTATGATTTTTCATACACGAAATTCATTAATAGTGACCATTACTGCTATGTGCAAATATTTTCTGACTCCTTAAAATATCTCTTTAATGATATTCTTTAGGAGACAAACGACGGCGAAGACTTAAAACTTACTTGTTATTGTTGTGAGTTTACAGGAAATTGTTATTGGACGTGGAAGTACATTCGCGAATTGATAATTTTTTATTTGTTTAATTAGATGGGTGAACAAAAAATGTGATAACAAAAGTTAAGCATTCCTATAAATATTTAATCAAAGACATCTTAAATCTTTGCTCAAACTCCAGTACTTAAACTACAATTGTTAAACAAATCTAAAAGAAAAGTTGCCTAACTACACGCGTTAAAGGCACGAGTTAACCATATATCAAAGTTACACCTCTGATATATTAGCCGTTACACAGCTGCTCTACATTTTAATACTATACGAAGAGTTTCAAGTAGAGCTCATGACGTTAAATCATAATTAGTCGCATGAACGTTACGTTGGGTTGGTATATAACATGAACAACTTGGGAAGTTTTACACCATTACCGATTTCAGCATACAAGCTCGTAAGCATAACCATACAACTTTCAATGTTTTTTAAATGGATGTTTGTCCTTTTCTTACTAGGGATTTGCTTATGCTTTGATTTATTATGCTTGCCAAAACATGTACACTACCAAAATATGATATCTCTCCCAATAAACTTAATAATGTATGTGCTAGTTTAGAATACTTTACACCGTAATCTGCTGTCCATGTATGTCATTTTTAGCTCTATATTTTTTTTTTCTTTTCTTTGTTGCATAATAATTACAGATAATTTAAGAATTTCCTTTGAGTCGGGTTGCCTGGAAGAGATCGCTTTTAGCGATAAGTCCGCCTTTTGATTTAAAACTATTGTCTTGTTGTGCATTTTTGTAATTTTTGTTTTGGTGAACATTAAAGTGTTGTCTATGTCTAATAACATTATCATGCATGTTTTCCATAGGAGCAGTCAAAGACGATGGAATTTCACTTGCTACGATCTAGATATATATCATTTGCTTCATCAACATTCATTAATCTCTTCATACATACACGTTTATAATAGGAACTTTTTAATTGACCATTCTTTAAGACATCTGCGATTTGATCTTGGTAAGTACGTCGCAGTCTACCAACTAACACACTGTTGTTATACACTTGTTTTGTCAGTCTCTTTTCATCCATACTCCTACATGTCCAAACCACCTTAAGCATTAATACATAGTTTCAAAATGGAACATCATGGAAGTTCATGATTTTTTTTTTGCTGTGGTGTAAAATTTCTTAGAATGCAGTTGTTGGATATTGAAATTGCATCAACGAGCTGTTTTGAGGGTTTCAATGCCTACACAAGCCTTATGAACTCACTCTGTTGTCTATCTGTGTGTCACACAGCTGTCTATCTCAAGAACTACTTTCTAAAGCTAAGTAAAGTATCGTGGATTTGCGTAAATGTGTCAAATTTATGTAGAGATATGTTTTTGTGTTAAAGGGGAGGGGAGACTAAACAATAAAATTTAATCTCAAAATTGTTACTTTGCTAGTCAATATCTAGTCCTCCTAAAGTTACCTATCTATCTGGCCATAATCCTTATATCTAAAACAGTCCCTTAAGTTTTCAACAATAAGGTAGAAAAATCTGAAAATTCAAAGTTCTTAAACACTTAACGGAAACTGTTCTAAAGTTGGGTAATATCGATTTAGGTCATGAAAATTAAATGAAAACACATTTGAAATATACTATTTTTGTATTAAACCGATATTAAACGATTCATATGTTTTTCGATTTCGATGAATCAACAAAAAGGACCCATATAAACATGAACTTAAATCATTAAATGTCATTGAATATCGTCATGTCCTTTTAGTCCCGACAAATATCAACATTAGAATCCTTTAAAATGGCAGATGTCTATAGTCGGCTGTAACCAATTACCATCAGTTGGATCGCATGCCAGTTTACTTACCAGCAACTTGATGTGGCCAATGAAGGACTAGTGTTTATTGAGTAGAAGCTAGATAGGTTAGACGAGCTAAAGACTAAAAAAATATAGCTGATGACGTTATATCAGGTTCACGCCTGTTTGCATTGCGTATATTTCGCCCTTTACTGTGCCTCGAGTTTATTTTTCTGGTAATAAAACAGGTTTTACGTTTCATTCCGTGCTCAAAGCTAAATTATATTGAAACACCGTTCATTTTACACCAAAAACAGGCTTGGAGTAAGTGCTTTGTAGAATATACTCGACAATTTGCTGAGATATTCTCGTAAAATAATATATTTGTATACATAAAATTGTTTATAACTTTCTAAAAGTCTCTGTTGCTATTCATATATTTTTTTAGGTAATCGAAAAGGCATTTTTTTGGAAAATAAAAGGACCATATAGTAAAATAACTATTTACATAGTGATGAGAATGTTAGCATGGTTATGCTAACATTTACATCCCCATACTGGAACGGACTGTTACATTATTAGTATACCTACTCATAATCAGCTACGGTGAAGACCGTTTGCAGTGGTGGAGGGAAAAAAGCTTTACATAGATGTGAAAAAGAGGAGGTTCTCCACTAGATAGGTATTTTTTAAAATGTATTTACACCGATTAAGCTGAAATTTATGATCCGATTTACGTGATTCTTCTTTAGTTTGATGCGGAATAGTTGCCATTTGGTCCCCTAAAAATTTAACATAGTTTGGCCCAGTAGTTTTCATTTTATGAACATTTTTTTATGAAAATTTTCCGTTCCAGTTTTTTAGGACTATATTTTTTAAGGCGCACGGCACCTTCCGTAGGCCTACCTATATTTATATGTACCTTATGTATTTTTCAAACATGACTGGATTGTAGACTATATGGATGAAATTTCGCACAAATGAGTATTCTCCACTTTATTTTTTTAAATCGGGTCTTGCAATCCCGACAACTCCTCGAACATAGTCAGAGACTGCATTCAGCAAATTTATAATTTTAAAACTAGATAACAGATATTTTTATTTTCAATACATTACAAAAATAAATACTTGTTATTTATTTTATTTGGAAATAAATAATTCAGATTGTATAAAATTAAAAGTCGTCCAGTATACTGGACGTCTATAGACGATCGTCGTAACTTTAAGACAGGAACATTCCAGGAGTGCCCTGGTCTTTTTACCGGCTATCATTTCAGTCATTTCACACAGTGAGGTTTGTGACAAATCAATATTTGTCTCTACTCACTCCTGATTCTATTGTATATTTCGTATTCAAGAACCAGGTGTTAGATTATCTCGTCAGCTCCTGATTCGCATATGTAGGCTGGGTTATCTCTGAGCCTAAACCTATGAAGGTATGCAGTAAAACTAGTGTGCTCTATTTGAACACGTAACTATTTTGGCGTAAGGTCCATCGTGCTTAATATGCTGTAAGCAGCGTCTGCCATCGGGAGAGAGAGCTTGGTTACGTCTTTTTTTGTTAACGCTGGGGATCTGCGCCAGGGGTGTACCTGCTCAACCTCGTCTCTTACTTTTTCGGCCACCTTCTGCGATATAACGTCCTCACAGAAGGAGGCCACCGCTATTCAATTCGACTCGCTGTGAAGCCTCTAATCGTCTACGCTGCACAGCAAGAGATGCCGAGCGATGACGGAGATTAATTCGTGTCGGTGGGGTCCTCATGCTACACATTCTTAGCTTGCTTACGCCTGCGGTGGTTTCTTCATTATACAGTATTGTTCCACCGAATTATTACAAGCTTAGTCATTGAATTACAACTGATCGTTTATGAAACCTTCGAAAAGGCAACCAATTGCCTTTACTTACTGACTAACTTAATTTTGCGACTGTAACATAAAATAGCCGATAAAAGCCATTCATAACTCAATAAAATCGTCACAATCCTCTCAGATTGGAGTTGAGAACTGGTACTAACGAGCGGTGTCTAATGAGATCAGAGGAACAGTGGGATGTCCCTGTTTGTCTGATCTCTAAGTTCGTTACGACTTACGCTGAGTCTCGCCCTACGTCAATAAAACCGATGAAGCGCACTATCTCATTTGGATCGTATTCATATGATTCAATTGCCATAGACAATAGAAATAACTACTTAAAAGAATGTTTCTTAGGGTTTAGATTTTTGTCCCTGCAGGAATAGAAAAATGATTACAATTTCCACAGCGGAGCGGCTCAAAAGAGACGACAAAAACGAAAAACCACAGCCAAGGACCCCAGTTAGTAACTTAAAAAAAACCATATCAGTGCGAGCCAAGATCGAGAAGAAGATAGTTTCTAAAAGACATATTAAATCAGTCTCGGTAAATCAAGATTGATTCAATTATTGAGCCGAGATGGTTTACAGACTACCCAAACCGTCAAAAGTTACGATTCCAATTCGATTTCCAATTTGAGTTACAGACTCGGAGCCCAGGTGGTAGGCCATTTGTCATGTCAATTTAAGTATGATTTTAAAGACGCATACGGCGCTTAGGCAATTTTTATAACCTAGTGTACCATTACAATGACTACAACCGTGAAGAAAAACATTGTTAATCGTGACCCATAAACCTTCCCGAAAAAAATTCTGAAAAAAAGAAACAGACTTCAAGAGTAAAAAACTAAAAATTCGAACTAAAACACAATAAAGAACTATATTTTGCTGTTGTTGTTTTTTTTAGCACCGACTCCAAGATTTAGAAAATATTTATTTTTTGCTTTTTAGTTACTCCTTAAGTCGGTTTCTTTCTGGCAGAAATTTTGAAGTGAAATCTCTTTAGAATCGTTGTGATTTGAAACTCGATGAAACTAAAAAGAGATAAACACGTACATCAATAGGACTAAGTTAGTTTTACATATATTGTTTAATTTTTTATTATAAGTCGATCCAGTAATGGATCGATAATCGTGACTATATGATAGGTACATAATATACTTGCTTATGTAATTATTCGAGATTAGGTACCTGGGATAACAAGCATAAACTTAATTATAATTTTATACTGGAATATTAAACAGTTTCCGTTGGATAGGGATCCGAAATACCAAAGTCACATGGGAAGCTATAGTAAAGAATAAATCATTTAAAATAACTACAACAAAAATACTGAACTCCAAAAATAATAACAATGAATATTGTTCTACTGTTCTTTCACGTAGCTCAATGAAAAAAAAACACTACTGCCCTCATAGCAGGTTCATTTGATATGCATAAACGCGCAGAAATTGACTAACGAGGCATAAAAATAACTTTTTCATTAAGAAATTAAGTGAGAGCGCGTCGAAATTTTACCAGGTTCATTGTTTGCCAGCCGGATTTCTAACTTGATTAACGAATTAATTACCTGAGTAATTCAGTTGGATCCCGCCAAATTCTCTAGGAATAGCTCCCGACAAATGTTCAACTCGGATGGATAAATATTAATAATTCAGAACTTATATTTAGAGGGAATGTAGACTAGCGATGGGCAATTACAAGATGTTAAAACAATCGAATGATTCACGATCAATCTAAAATCTAGAATTTTTGATCGATTCAATATAAACTTGTCGCAATACAATATATATAATATACAATAACTGCAAATATTATTATAGTAGACATTACTCATATAAAAATAAATACATTCTAATAAAAAAAGTGAAAAATAATAACAAGATACACAATGACACTTCCACGACATCTATATCCTCGTTTCTTTTGGTTCTAAGGAACTTGTAACTTGCACATACAAAAATAAATCATAACTACTTGCAACTTTTAGTATTTGTGCTTTCTATCTAGTTACAAATTACAACTTATTTTTCAACAACTACAGTTAATAAGTGTTCTCATAGTTTAAGTGAATTATAAAAAATGTTATAAGAGAAATAAAGTTCTTTAACCCGAAAATTACAGCTCTGAGAATTATATTGGTAAGTCACATCGATTCACCGGCGCATCCGTTGATTACGATTTTTGGAGACGGAATTTATTATTGGAATAATTAAATAAATAAAGTTTTCTGTATTAGTGTATAATTATGAATGCATTTTTCTCTTGACGTGTTACTATACTTAAAATATTCGAATTAAAACTAAAAGCAAACTTAACCTTTTTTGTTGTAACCAACGATGCTCGAATCGGGCTCGAAACCTTCTTCTGTGAGTAAAGAAAAACGAATCATTAAAATGTTTCGACAATCGAATCAATCGGCATGAAGTTCTCGTCATCGCGCATCGTTAGTGTAGAGACTAGCTTCTAACGAGATTACTCGCAGCCTTTCATTGAGGCGACAGTGCCGCGTTTCACTCTATGAAGTGTGACTTATTCAATTAGAACGACAGAAGAACATAAACGTAGACAGTAATATGATGAATAATAGAATTATTGCGACATGTGGTAAGCTTTTATTCAGTGTCGCAATCGAAATCCGCCCAGTAATATTTACGTGAATCCCGAACAAACAGACAAGAAATTAAAAAAAAAACGCATCGTGTTCTCCATCGTTTAAATAGTCTATTCCAATTGTTTTTTTTTTTAATAACTTCAATGTACAGACACGGTGTGTTCACGATGTTATAATATTATAGATTTGGAGCGCGAGATACATATGTGTGCCCACGACTAGCGAAGGTGCCTCATACAATTGTCGACAAAGTGCATAAGTATGTGTCTTGGTTGGTTCGTTTACGTCAAAGTTTAATCGCTGACGCATTTTCCTTTCTTTCCAATCGTGGGTTTGAATCCTGGCAAGGGGGTATGTATGTATGGGTGTACTTAGTCACTTACCTGACTTAATATGTGAATAATAATGTAAAAATTATATCAGCCCATAAATGGCTCACTGCTGGGCTCGGGCCTCCTATTATAGGTGCAACGGAAAGTAAACCCGCACGCTTGTCGAAGGCGGCTTGGCAGGTTTGACATATCAGTTATCTCGATGTGCAGGTTGCATCACGATATTTTCCTTCACCGTTGTTAGCACGTGATAATTATAAAAATATGCACATTAGATCAGAAAAACTGACTAAGCAGTGCATGCGTTCCGGCCAGGATCGAACCCGCGCCCTTTGAGATTGGGACGCGTGCGCTAGCCATTACGCTATCACGACTTAATATGTATATTGTTAGAATTATGTTTTTAAAATGTATCTTCTTTACCGTAATTGATGATGGTAATACGTCCGTAACCTTCACCCAAGTATTACAAAGTTTAATTTCAATCGAATCAACGGTGCACGAACACATGAGGAACGAATATAAAAACCATTTAATTTTTTGTATTACATGAAATAATTATATACCTACATACATAATTATATACAGGTATTATTGCACTTATACATGCTTTTGTTTTCCTTATATCTATATATAAGTATATAAAAATCAAATGATGTTCGTTAGTCTCGCTAAAACTCGAGAACGGCTGGACTGATTTGGCTAATTTTGGTTTTTAATTATTTGTGGAAGTTTAGGGATGGTTTAAAAGGTGAGTAAATATGAAAAAAAAAAATGCTTGGAAAGTAGAGTAGAAAGTAGAAACAACATTTTCGCTTTCCCTTAGAAACTATTCCTACCTGTCAAACATTTGATGTTCGTCCCGTCGTTTAGAAATCAATTAAATTTAAAAGTCATTCAGAAATCAAATCAAATTCAAAAGTTAAGTTGTTTTTTTCATTTTTTTTGGTTTTAAATGTCAAATGTTTGATGTTCGTGTCGTCGTTCAGAAATCGATGTTTTTTATTTATTGTTTCTGAGGCGGTACGAAGTTTGCCGGGTCAGCTAGGTACATATAATTTTATTTTAGTCCAAAATGTAATACAACCTTTTTTTATTGAAAACTACAATAAAACTTTATATCATAATACTATGTCTACGAGTGACTTTATATACTCGATAATGATTAATAAACGTATTCTTTAAAGTTAAAACAAAAAAGGCCAGGAGATTTTGCAAGTTATATTAGCAAGTCCGCATTGGCGCTCGTCTGTCCTCATTTGCAGAGGGTAGATCAGACCTGAAAACTCTCTAAGAAGTTATTAGGGAACGCAATTTCCAGAAGCCATTACTCATTTCTGGTAACAAACAGGATCCCGAAGGCGACGGCAGGGTTGCCAATTTATGACGCGGAAAGGGTATTATTAAAGGAATATCACTGAATAAAAATATAAATATTTTAGTATTTAGTAATTTTTTTACCGACTTGAAAAATAAGGAAGTTCTCAATTCATCTGTATTTTTTATATATATTCGTTACTCGATTTCTCTGTCAATTGAGAACCAATTTTCAAAACTTTTAATCCAAAGGTTATTATTATACTCCCGAATTGGTCCCATTGTCACCATGTCCCCATCTGATGAGTGGCTTCCAAGGAATTAGAGAAAGTCACGAAAATTGTTAACCAACTTTTTCGTAACACGATATCTCCATCAATTGTCAACCGATTTTCAGATTGTTTTCTTTATTCGTAAGTGTATACTTTCGAGGTAGTCACATGGTCACCATGTCAGGATCTGATAAGTGGATCGGATCCCAGGGATATCAAACATTACATTTTTTACAAGCACTTAATTTTTTATACGCATGTTACGCGATTTCGCCATCAATTGTGGATCGATATTGAATTTATTTTCTTTATTCGTAAGTATGTATATTTCGAGGCGGTTCCATGGTCACTAAGTCAGGATGTGATGAGTCGATCCCAGAGATATCGAGAGTAATCCTTATTAAAAAACACCTAGAGCCTACATTTTTCCAAAAAAAAAAGCTTGTATACGCGTGTTAGCACATATACATTCTACAGGCGCTAAATTTTTTAGGCATGTTAGGCGATTTCTCCGTCAATTGTAGACCGATTTTCAAATTGGTTTTTTTTTAATTCCCGAGATGGTCCCATAATCAGGATCAGATTTGTGGATCGCAAAAAAATCGAGAGCAACCCTTGTTGAAGAGCATATACACCGAAGAGTGAGATAGCAAATTTGTATACGTGTGCCAGTTGTACAATTCTACGGGTGTATTTCTAAAGCTATTTAAGTATTTGCGTCACTAAAAAGTAAAAAAAAATAACAAAAACAAAACCGACTTAACACTAAAAACCGAAAAATAAATATTTAACCGACTGCTTTCTGCAATATCTTGAAGTCGCTGTCAAATAAAACATAAAATTAGTATATTTTGTAAATGTGTTGTGGTTGTTTTATGCTTTACTTGGCACCGACTTCAAGATGTTGTAGAAAGAAGTCGGTTAGATATTTATTTTTTGGTTTTTAGTGTGAATCCGGTTTTGTTTTTTTTTTTTTTTATTGTAATTAATTATATTAGATATACGTAGAAATAAAGTATTTCCTTGTTTAAAAATACAGTAGTTTTTTTGGGCGTATTCATTTATAATAAAGGCAATGTTAATAAGATTCGTATTCTAGAAACATCTTATGCGAAAACTGACGCGTGAGACAATAATTGTTAAAACAGAAATACTGCGCGACCTTGTGGCAATTCTTGTAATCAGAGATACTTTTTCATGTTTACGGATTACCATGTTGGTTTTGTTTGCCTATGTGTACTGTTCTAGATTACGGATCTAGAACATATCGCATTGTAGTCTTTGCTGATAAGACTAATTAAAAACGGCAGATAGGGAAGACATTGGAAAAGCAATTTATTATTTATCTTCTTCAGACAATCAATGTCCACTGTTGTACGTAGGCTTCCACAAATTTGCGCCACATATCCCGGTCTCCCGCCTTTCTCATCCAGCCCTTGCTGGCGATCTTAGGCAGGTCGTCGGTCCACCGGACTGGAGGGGGTCCTACGTTTACCGAGACGCGGTCTCTCACGGTACAATCCAGAACACGCTTTTTTTTTTAAGGCGGGGGAAATGTTATTTACGCACAATACCGGGTCCTTTGCAAGGGATTAGACCATAGTTGATCATGGAGGCTTTTCCCTTAATTTAAGGGGCAATCCAAACAGTAATTAACCGGCTTGTGTGGAGACTCCGAGAAGTTGCACGGGCAACAACCACTACCCACTAAAACCACCTTCCTCCCATGTGCCCCGCGCTTTTTATGTAGGAAAGGTTGAGACTTAGAACGTAGTTACGCCCAGTCCGATCCAGCGCAAAAAGTGCCTGAATGTGCCCCGCGAATCAGAACACATCCACTTCGTCAGCGGGGGTGATGAATCCTTTGCTCTTTTGATAGCTAAAGGCCCCCCGGAAGCGGTATTATTCAGGGTGGGAAGTCATGTGCATACCTGCGTCTCCGGATGCCAGCCAACCGCCGGCGTCCGCGTGGAGTCGCATTTTCACGCGCAATAATACTCCCCTCCCCATCATCCAGAACACGCTTGCTTCAATGGCTGTCGATTCTGTGATAAACGTGGCCGACCCACTCCTACTTCACCTTACTAATTTTACGACCTGTGTCGGTTACTTTGGTTCTCTTAGGGATATCATCATTTCTGATTCTACCCATAAAAGAAACACCGAATATAGCTCGATTCATAGCCGTTCGATTATTATTTATATCTAAAAAAAAATATTATTGAAGTGAAACTTTTTTAGCCACGGTAGTGAATTCTTTCGTTGGGAACAAAAAGCGTGACGCTTTGAATTTAATAATTTAAACACTATGCTCATAAAGATAAGAGTTGAAAATATTTTGAAGTTCATAAATCAAATTGAAACTAGAGCATTTGTTTCCTATTTTAGTTATTATAAGCCTCTCGTGTCATTTGTTCAAAGTGAAAATATGAATTCTGAATAATATGTGTTATAATATATCTTAAATATGTAATATTTGACATTAAAATATAAAAATGCTTACTTACTTACTCCGTTGGCTCAGCGACCCAAAGTGGGTCTTGGCCTCCGAAACGAGAGATAAAGATAAAAAAAGCTTGGTAAAAATATTATAAAAATAATAAACCTTATAATTGTCCTAATACTCCTGATACTCTATATTTATCTCATTCTCTCGTAGGCTACTTTGATGAAGTTTCACTTCTGCCGTGTGTGAATTGCACACACACACACTTTTTTGTATTATCACCGCGCTTTAAGTGCAAAAATGAGTAGATGATTTCGCAATTAAAATCGGGTAAATGGATTGTTGTGGCAACACTGAGGCGCAAACATAGCTGCCTACCTATACTGCCGGCAGTAATTGTGAGAGCTGCAAGAATATTAAGTGGCGCCGTCATGGGGAAAGGGGTTCTACGTACGTAACTGTAATTGTACCAAGGACTAATCTTGTCTCCTCCAAATAAATTTCTCGTAAATTGAGTTATATTGAAAATTAATTTCCACGAAACATCGGCTGGTAGGCGTATGAGATTTTGCTATACAAGATAAATTTGTTAAGATGTTTAACAATACATTTATTAGGTTTCATAACCATTTTGGCGGAAACGTGTCCGTGTGTTTGAAAAGTTCGGTCGAGTCGTTGTCGGCTATCCCGCGTTCGAAGACGAAAGTTTTCGAACAGTGCGCTGTAATAGTGTATGGTGGTGAGATTTTGACACTGACGGGCGGACGGTTCTACAATTTAAAGTCGCATCGGGCGGTTAGAGCATGTTAGGTGTCTCTCTGAGGGATACATTCTCTTAAAATTAGCAAGCTGAAGTGGCAGTGGGCTGGCTAAATAAAGCAAATAATACAGATATCAAATCAAGCTTAGTGCATTTAGTAGGTATGCATGTTTTGACCAATAAATTATAATCAATCTATTTCCCGCCAAGTTTTCCATTCTGTGCTAAGATTTGGGATAATTTTCTTAAAGAAAGTGGCTATAATTTTCTTCCAGTCCGGCAATGCGTTGGTAATTGGCATTGTGAACGTTCTTAGGCAACGGTGATTTTTCATCAGGTGGGGCCGTCTACACGTCCAGGCAGTTCAAGAAAAACAATATACTACATTTATAATAATAAATCACATGGAAGAACAGTAATTGTTGTAATCTAATCAGCGGAATCTATGAATTCTTTTGGGATTAGAACTTTGTCGAAGAGGTCAGGTGACTTGCGAACTAACAGCAACTTTAATTGTATTTCTCTGTTCCTAACGACACTAGTAAACTAAAACTACGAACAATTGCGGACAAAAGTTTTCATGGGGACATAATGTAAACCTTCTAAATACCTTTCTATATAGCCGTATAATGTATCATAATAGCTTTAAAAACAGCCAGGTGCGTGTTGGACTGTACGTAGTTGGGAAGGAATCGAGCATTTACCGCCATTTTATCGTAAGCGACATTTAGAATTAAATATATTTTTGGATGCAAAAGGTATTCAAAACTATCATTTTGTTTTAAAATTTTCAGTTTTAGTAAGATGGACCCTACTCAATCAAAAACTTAGTCTTAAAACAAAATAATAGTTTTAAATACCTTTTGCAACAAAAAATATACTAAGGTCCAAATGTTGCTTACGATAAAATTGCGGTAAAGGCTCTAAATATTAATCATTTTTGTCGCTTACTTGAACCTTGAAATAATAGACGAAATCAACTAAATTTCAAACTCTAGTACTACACATTTTTCAGTAAGAAATGTTTGTTAAATGCCATGTTAAATTCTTCAGAATTGTCTATTATACAGTCAGTCAATTTGTGTAAGTGCTTGTCAGTGAGCGTACAAGTTAGGATTCCGTGGAAGTAATAAACGTCGACTCTTTTCGTTATTTAGCTATGAAATTGTAAAAGAAAAAAACCATTTAAAGTGCAATCCTTTTTCCCATGAACGCCTTTCCTTACAAGCGTAACAATTTGAATTTTAAAACACTACAGAAATATGCCCGTCGCCCCGTATTACGCCATAAGTGGAACTGAGTGATAACCGCGTAAGTCAGAGCATAATATATAGTGTGAGGGGGAGAATTAGAGAGTTCTGTGGCACTCGAATAAAAGACCAATCGAAAAGATTTGAAAATCGCGTAACTCCGAGTTCGCGTAAGTCTACAATTATTGCAGGTAACGAATTACTTGTAGGAATAAACAAACCGGCGCTATTTATTATTAAAACACCAAGGCAGCATTAGGCACGCCGCGGCGTGGTCTAGTCTATTTTCATGCGAGGCTTTCATATTAATTAATTTCTAGGTAATACGTATTTAAATAATCCTGTTTGGGCCACATCTCGCCATATAAGTGTGGCGCGAGTAAAGCGCCTGTAGCGCTCCCGTTTCTATATTAAAATTTTACTGAGCTTGAGATTTAGACGTTTGTAATATACACCCTATTTATTACCACTGAATATTAAACTGATTTTTTGCCAATATATTGTTTATTCAATATAATATTAATGTTACTAAGTTAGTAAGCAGTCAGCTCATATAAAACTAAATATTAAAAATAGGTTTATGCTCTAATCGCAGACTATGTACCAGGGTATCAAGTCACTGCTAAAGGGAAGCGCGCTCAGAAGGCTAACTGCATTACCACGACGTTGGTTCAATTTTTTTTTTTGTGTCTGTCTATGATTTAATAACTGTTGTTTAATGTTTATATAATACCTAATCATAGTTGTTTGAAAGTTTGTCTTGAAATGACTCCGAAACGGCTCAAAGGATTTCAATGAAAATTTTATCATGTTCTATTCGTCATGAAAGTGAACCCTTGTAGTATATGAATATTACAGGGTTTATAATATTTGAATATAATACTAGTAATCCTACACAAATGAACATGCGGTCGTAACATACCGTACTACTGAAAATTTTAATACACTACTGACGGAGCATGTCCATAATACATTCAAGGTTTATGGTAGTTATAAACCTTTATATAACCTATTCGTCAGTCACCTCACGTACTAAACTTGTTAACTTCACCACTAAACTCGGTTTTCGCCTACTTACTAAAGCCGTGCTTTAGCTGGGTTGTTTCAAACCTCATTATGTTACCAAATTCAATAATTTAAAAAGTTTTCAAAACTAGTTCCATCTGCGTCTGCAACTTGTAACATCGCATATTTTACGTTTAATATTGCATTATGTTACTTTTACACTTGATAATGTTAGTACTAGTGACCGTTGCTCGAAGGTGTAGCGATGGGTTTAAAGACTTATTTATGATGCGATATTGTATTAATTGTTAATGGCGTTAAACATTGACAGATAACTTATGTATACACTAATGTAGCTAATCGTTAAAGGTGTTATTTTTTACGCTTTAAACAAGACGCATTTTGCCACGGTCACTGACTATAACATTATTCCAGATAGAGCAGGGACATTAAAAATTACATACCTACACATTTTAAGGTTGTTATGGCGGTATACTCTAGACCAGAGATAGCCATCCGGCAAATATACTACCAGCTGCCTGAGCGTTGTTTTGTTGCCTCATACGACAATCCGTTTGGCCGCAGGAAATAAAAAAAAATAGGTAAACCAAAAACATTTGAGTTAACATAAAAACTTGTGGTAATAATAAACAGGTAATAAAAAACATACATGTCTAACTGTTTTCACGCATATTTATATGTAATTTACATAACATTGCGCGGCCGAATGTACTGCATTACATTTTATTTAATCTCTTTGACGTAACATGCGAAAGGTATTGCCAGGTGTAACATAAAATATTATAGAATGGCCAGTGAGCAAACAAGGCTTAAGTAGTTCGTGTGACCTAAAGTATATATTTCAAAATTGCCACATGATAGCGGCGAAGTAAAACATCTTAACGAAAATTGCACATCCACACACACACACATGCAATGATATTTAGTACTAAGTATTTTTGTTTGTTTTAAAAGGTATTTTAATTTTAAACTATTATTTTGCTTTAAGACTTTCAATTTTAGTTCATTTAGACCGTAATAATTCAAAAACTGGAAGTCTTAAAACAAAATAATCGTTTAAAATAACTTTTGCAACAAAAAATGTACTTAGGTCTGAATGTCACTTACGATAAAATGGCGATAAAGGCTCAATATATATTTTGTTTCGTAATCTCAAATACTTCTGAAAAATTAGCACATTACTTGCAAAACGACATACATGGCAACCTGACAAGTGAGGCGTAATTTAAATTTAAACACCTTTCTGTGCTTTTGTCTTTTATTGCAATCTTTTGATCTAATTTCAAGCATCAATGCGGTCGACATTTTGGAATTGGCGTGGGGACTTAGAACACAATAGATATAAACATCAATCAAAGATTTTATACTGTAGGGAATCATGTTCAATGCGATCTGATTGACTTTCAGTTTGACATTGACACTGATGTCGTAGTATTAAGTTCGCAGTGGTGGGGCCGCACCTGCGATCATGTTAAAGACGTTAAACATTGAGATATAACTAATGTATATGCACTGATGTAGGTAATCGTTTACGTTTTAACGTTACAAGTAAGTTGCATTTAGTTATAGTCACTAACACGAACATTATCCCAGATATCACAGTGGCATCAAATATACATTAATTGTATAGTTGTCAATAATATTGTTTATCAAAGATTTAAATAAAATTTTATAACTCTTGACGTAAACGAAGTCATGATTAAGGTGGGGCGTCATATGGGATAATGGTATAGGAATTGCCTTTGGCCGAATGCGTCTTATTTAAAGCGTTACAATAACGTTATCCAATAACCACATTAGTTTATATATACACACGTTATTTGTCAATATGTAACATCATGAACAATTAAAAACCATTTCGCACCGCAAAGAATGCATTACACCGGTATTTAGTTATACACGTTATACCTGCAGATGCAGAAGTCGTGGAAGGCCACGACACACCTTCCATGATCAAATTGATCGTGTACTAGCAGAAGGTGATGTCAGGAGCCTTAAGAACAGACGAGCTTGCATGACAAGAGTTATGAATGTCAAAGAGGCAAGTGAGGTGTGTAAGAATAAGCCTAAATGGCACTCTGTTGTTCGTGCCTACCCCGCGAGGGAACTGGCGTGAAGTTATGTATGTATGTATGTATGTACGTTATACCGTTATACATCTTTATGAAACTGACTATATCTGTAACATTATCGCAAGTGCGGCCCCAGCATTGTATTTATAGGCTTTATTAGAGTGAAATAAAAATGAGTCTCCATGAGCGAGTGCAACTTGTATACGGCTATTTTTTATCCCCTTGTTAATATGTAAAGTATCACCTTAAGATTTTTTTTCTCAAGTATACTACATTATTATTGTGTAGTGGCACTTAAGTAAGATGCTTAATAACTATACCAATAAATAAAATTTGAGTGTTTGTCTATGATTTCAAAAAGAATGCCGAAATTTAAGCGAAAATTGATAGTTATACATTGGCGGTATAATTCTTCTTACAATTATTGACTGTCAACCTGAAAGTTTGTCTCGTGTGGACTCCGAAACAGCAAAACAATTTTCAATGAAAATTTTAGAGATTTAAAACATTTCGATATCTTTGGATGCTTCAGAAGATATGAATGTAATTTTTTGCAATCCTACGTGCTGTACAGTAGGATAATGATATGATAATGCCAGCAGTTAATGTATGGAATCGCGCGGTAAGATACGTCAGTAAGTTCAGTAACTGACGCTTCCACGGCACTTCTCATGTGACATAACAAATAAACAAGAGATTTGTCTGCAAGTTCCTGGACGTATAGTGTATGTTCGGATATATATTATTGAGAAATAATACAATTTTCTGCGACCAGCCTGTTGTAAAAGGGACAAAACAACCCACAGCCAGGTGGTAGATATTTGCCTGTTTGGATCGCTGCCACCCCTGGTCTAAAGGATGCAGCCGTTAGTAACAAACTTGTGTTCCGGCATTAGTGGCCAGGTTTGTCTCCCTTTAAAGGGTGGTAGTATTACAAATGTCCATAAGCGATGGTAGCCGCTTTCCATCAGGTGGGCCGTCTACTAGTCTGTTGAACTCATGCAATAAAAAAAATCGCTTACGCGTGTACGGTCACATTTAACGAAGACAAGTAAAAAAGGGAAGGACCAAGATATGCTGGTTTGACGCCATTAACCATAACATGCGTACCAATGATTTCAAAACAAAAGATGCCGAAGACCGCGCGAAGAGAACAAGAAAAAATAGGAATGCGGACCTAGGGCTTCGAATGGGAACGCTCCGATCCCAACCGGGACTTAGCACTCGGATGATGACGATGGATTTGTGATTACGCGTAAACAAAGCCGCGTGCACAGCTAGTTTGAAAATAAAGCCGCTATTCAATATTTAATTACAGAGTTTCATTCACACTATAATAATAAATGGAGTTTCTAGTTATAGCAATTTTATTAATATTTGGTTTCTTGTTGGTTGGTATATTATTACAGAAATGTTAATGAATTATTTATTCTGTGTGATGACATATCATATGTATAAAAACCCAGTAGTTTTCCAGTAAAATAACCATAACACATAAAGACGGAGGGACGAATATGACTATTTTGTCCGGTTTCTGTATTTGGCATAATGCATACGGAACCCAAACAAAGGCAATAGGGGAGTGGACACTTAAATTTGAGATACATTTTATAAACTGACAAAATATCGCAGCCTCATAGATTTTGTTCAAGCTTACCTACTTTGTCATCATCAGTAGGTAAAGGAAAAGGAAGCTAAATAGTGCATTAATTAATTATTTTTGGAAAGTAATTAAAATTATTTATATCATGATATTTTAAAATTTAGATTAGAAGATATTATTTTAACGCCCGTTTTGCTAAGTACTTGCTCCATCTGGGATAATGTTATTGTTAGTGTATATAGCAATATTTATGTTTTACTTGATTGAAATATTTTTGGTTTTTAGTGTGAAATCGGTTTTGTTTTTGTGAATTTTTTTTATTTATATTTTAGTTGCGCCAATACTTCAATAGCTTTAGAAATAATATATTAAGCACTTGTAAAAATTGTACAACTGGCACGCGTATACAAATTTGCCATCTCACTCTTCGGTGTATATGCTCTTCAAGAAGGGTTGCCCTCGATTTCCTTGCGATCCACAAATCAGATCCTGACTTGGTGACTATGAGACAATCTCGGGAGTTAAAAAAAACAAAAACAAAACACAATTGATGGGAAACCGCGTATCATTCCTACAAAAAAATTAAACGCCTGTAGAAAGTATAATACTGGCACGAGTATACAAGCAAGCTTTTTTTGGAAAATTGTAGGCTCTCGGCGTTTTTTTATAAGGGTTGCTCTCGATATCTCTGGGATCCGCTCATCAAATCTAGACTTGGTGACCATGGAATCGCCTCGGGGGTATATACTTATCAATAAAGAAAAAAAAACAAAAGCGATCCACAATTGACGGTGAAATTGAGTAATAGGGATATAAAAAAATTAAGATCCTACAGAAAATGTAATAGCTACACGCGTATACAAGCTTTCTTCCAAGAATTTAGGCGCACAGCGTTCTTTTTAACCGACTTCCAAAAGGAGGAGGTTCTCAACTTGATTGTTTTTTTTAAATGTATTTACACCGATTACGCTGAGATTTATGGTCCAATTTACGTGATTCTTTTTTAGTTTAATGCGGAATAGTTGCCATTTGGTGCCCTAAAAGTTTAACATAGTTTGACCTAGTAGTTTTCATTTTATGAACATTTTTTATGAAAAAAAAATCCGTCCCTGTTTCTTGAGTCCTATATTTTTTAAGGTGCACGGCACCTTCCGTAGGCCTACCGACAGCTAGGCGCTAAAAAGTAACAAAAAAGACTTTGTTTAAAAAACCGACTTCAAAAACTAAAAAGTATTAAATAACTTATTTATAAAGCTAATTTTAATTATAATATCTTATTTTTAATATGTATTATCTAAAATATCTTGAAGTCGGTGCGAAGTAAACCATAAAAATGACTAAGCACCGACATTAAGATGTTTTGGATAACATATATTAAAAATAAGACATAATTAAAAATAGCTTTAGAAATAAGTTATTTAATTCTTTTTAGTTTTTGAAGTCGGTTTTTCTATAAGGGTTATTTTCGATGTCTCTGGGATTTGAACCACTGCTCAGATCCTGACTTGGTGACCATGGTATTACCTCGGGAGTATACACTTATGAGTAAAGAAAACAATTTGAAAATCGGTTCACACTTGACAGAGATATCGTGTTATGAAATTGATTAACAATTTTCGTCAGTTTCTCCAATTCCTTGGAATCCACTCATCAGGTCCTGATATGCTGACAATGGGTCCAATTCGGGAGTATAACCTTTCGATCAAAATAAAATTTTGAAAATTGGTTCACAATTGACGGAGAAATCGAGTAACGAACATACAAAAAAAACATACGAAGACAAACAACAAAGACGAATTGAGAACATCCTCCTTTTTGAAGTCGGTTAATTGATAATATCGCATCACAAATAACGCATTAATCCCATCGCTACCTCTGACTAAAACGGTCACTAACATTAACGCTCCCAGAAGGAGCAGGCACGTTACAAATCGCCGAAGCCGATCAGATTTTATGCGAGCGTCGCCAACTATGACATTATACTAGTATCTTTTCTGAGTCAAAATTAGATAGTCTGTTATTTTATTATTGTTTAAATATTGATTAAAATATTTTTTCATTGTTATTTTATTATTATACTAGCTGACCCGGCAAACTACGTACCGCCTCAGAATTAATAAATAAAAAACGTTGATTTCTGAACGACGGGACGAACATCAAAAATTTGACATTCAAAACCAAAAAAATTATAAAAAAAACTTCACTTTTAAACTTAATTTGATTTCTGAACGACTTTTTAATTTAATTGATTTCTAAACGACGGGACGAAAACATCAAATGTTTGACAGGTAGAAATAGTTTCTAAGGGAAAGCAAAATTGTAGTTTTTACTATATTCCGAGCATTTTTTTCATATTTGTTCACCTTTTAAACCTTCCCTGGACTTCCACAAATAATTCAAAACCAAAATTACCCAAATCAGTCCAGCCGTTCTCGAGTTTTAGCGAGACTAACGAACAGCAATTGATTTATATATATATATATATATATATATATATATATATATATATATATATATATATATATATATATACACATATATATATATATATATATACATATATATATATATATAGATGTAAAAATATGAGAATATATTGTAACCTATCACGTCGCAAAGCTTATTGAGATTACCAATTCTCGCATCAAAATATAAAATTTGGTTTTTGCCTAATAAAAGTTAAGATGTTTTAATGATATTCAGAACTTAGTATCCAACAAAGGAGCTCATTTTAAACCGAGCTCAGTTTGCAAACGCCGCGAGCTGTCTAGAATTTTAATAAAAATATCATAGGGATTTTAGACAATTTAAACAATGCACGTACTTCATAGAATAACCGAAGCTTCAAATTGTTATTAAAAGTAGATTTTTTTTTAGATATCAACGTGCTACGTGATGGTTATTTTTTTGGGTTCCGCGGCCATTTTGATAAAAACAAAATGCTTACGCTTTCCCTATTCCGTCCATCTATTTTTGTTTGTGTTTGGAATTAACTTTGCTGCTTTCACAACTGTTGCGGTGTTAGTAACAAATCAATAACAAATAAGCTTTTTAATTATTTGCTTTTGAGATACTGGATATCATGCAGCAGCAGAGTGCTAGCCAAGACAAGTAAAACGAGCCCAAACACGACGGATCTATCTTGTTTAGTACAGGAGTTCCTGTGGCCACCTTCCGACTCCATCATAAGTTCAGCTCCATGGTACCATATTACTGCAAAATTTCAGCTCAATCGGAAACCGGGAAGTTGGTCAAATTTAACTTGCAAGATTCCACTCGAACTTACATACATACATATAAGTATATAGATACATAGATACATCCATTGCAAGTTAAATAAAAGCTTGTAAATACATCTTATGCACGTCTTTTATTCATTTAAGGGCCAATTTTCCAATCATCAGATAGAATTTATAAGTGTAATAAATTATGACTTGACTGAATTCAAACGTGAAATAATTCAACAGTTTTATTCATACAATTGTCATTTTTAATTTTGTTCATGTTGTCTTTATTCTATGAAGAACTTTTATCTGGTGATTAAAAATTGGTGTTTAAAGTAAAAATAGATCTAAGCAACCACATCAGTATGTGAAACTCCTTTTACTCATGAAATACCGGTTCTATATGGATAAAATGTGCCAGGTAGGTCATCAATTCTTCAACAGTTCTTCAATGTTGTTGGATCACGCACTTGCCCGTTATTTACATTCCATCAATTATAAATTCAGTACAAAAAACCATTTCCATCTGTGCCAGCGCCGAGACACTCGAGCTGGTATAGAATTAAAGTAAATATTTTTAATGTTCAAAACAACATTAGCGAAATAGATACGATAAACAACGACAAACTTAGAAATGCAATTACTTTAATGTACCACATGTTATTATAGCAAATAAATTACTAGACAACAATCCATCTTCATTAAAAACAGATTGTTTTAAAGGTAAACTTTCATTACAATTAGATTCGGGTGTTCTAAAACATTCTATTAAGTTAATTAAATTTATTCAATATATAAACGCTTTAAAATGTTGAGTAAATTGCGATACAACTACAAGGGAGGTGTGAAGTGCCGTCTTGCACGCGATATTACTAGGGCGGTAATATTTAAAGTAATTAATGGATCCACGTTATCGCCTCGACGTGTGTGTAAAAATGGGGAGCTTATGTTGTTGGCAGAGTTGCCAGATGTCCGGTTTTCCACCGGACAATCCGGTTTTCTTTGTGTTTGTCCAGTCAAGAAAATATTGGTAAGCCAGATAAAGGATTGTGTCGATTTTAAACCACACTCGTTAATTATCGAGCGCATTGGAAAGAATAATCGAACGGTTCGTTCGACGCGCTGACACCCCGAATTGTGCGTTTTCTTTAATATAACTGTTAGTTGAACTGAATCCAAGCTATCTCAGGTAATAAAACTTTATTAAAAGCAGTGGCTTTGAGTACCAAATATATGAAAAACTAGATTAGCTATTAATTTAGCATTCGATGCAGATTTAGAATCTAAAGAGTTAGTTTACAGTAAACTTATATGTTAATAAAAAAAACTTCTTCGGTTATTTTTTCGAATACATCTGGCAACCCTAGATCTAGGGACAATTCCAACTCGGGAAGTTTAAACCTTTATTTATCGTAAGATAGGTTCGCATTTGACCATGATCTCGTCTGGTACTAGGCGAAGATATGGTCTAAGGTGGAGCTTACCTAGAAAGTACCTATTCACACGGGACTTGAAGACACCCAGGTACAACCTATCGGTATCGGGAATAACATTCTCCAGCAATGAGTCGATGTTCAACACTTTGAAATTTGTTATTGAATAGTTGGTCTTTGCCTATCAGATTCCTGGATTTCGCTCAATCGACTCTAGTGCTTCGAGTGGGTATTTCGTTGATCCATACCAAAGGTGAGGACGATACATACATACATACATAACTTCACGCCAGTTCCCTTGCGGGGTAGGCACGAACAACAGAGCGACATTTAGGCTTATTCTTACACACCTCACTTGCTTCTTTGACATTCATAACTCTTGTCATGCACGGTCGTCTTTTCTTAAGGCTCCTGACATCACCTTCTGCTAGTACACGATCAATTTGACCAGTGAGGACCAGTACTCCATATATGCTTGTACTTCTATTTTGTACATCAGCAGCTGTTCTAAAGTGGACCGTGTCACCTTTGAGGGTATGCCCAGCTTTTGTACGATGATGAGTATACCCAGTTTTTTGAAAATGTAAACTGTTGTATGATGATGAACAAGAAATTAGTTCAGCCACACGTCGCAATCTGGATATCGCGTTATTTCACTCAAAGACTAACAAGTTCTGTTGTCAGTTGGCTTCGATACATAGCAGCTAAATGCCTAAATTTTAAAGCACACAGCCTTAGGTGTTCAGTGAACTAAAAACAAAGGTAGACATACGAAGAATAACATTTTAATAAAGATTATAATGGTCCTGCCAAATCTTAAGACTACGGTAGAGATACTGATAGAGATAATGAAGATTACCGACACGAGTTTTATGTAACTGCTTGTTCCGATTGCTATTTTGCCCCTGCAAGATAAACCGATGCAATATAAGGCTAAATGATAAGGAAAGAAAGAAAGAAAGAAAGAATAAATTTATTTGAAGAAATAGCGACATACTTACATTGCTAACATGTATCCTAAAAACAAAAACATATTTTGAGAATTTGTACGCCGCATTTTACGCAAACAAGGTTTGCACTCAGCTTTTTAAGGCTTGACCAAAGTGTGTTTTTTACATGATGAGCTCGAGAATTAAATAATATCTAACCTTCAAAAACTATTACAATCGCAGGTTTAATAATTATTATATATTGTATTTCTCAAAGGTCACGCACGATTAGTTCTTGAGATGATATAGACGAGTGGCAGCGGATACGCACAGACCCACTTGTGCTGTCATAGACAATTTTGTAAAATTTGTATATGTTTCAATAGAGCGCTGATGTGACCCTAAACGTAGATCGCTCTAGCTCTATGTCTAAATAAAATCATTTTTTATAATCGGCAAACAAACACATACCTTGTATACTCTACTCCCAAAATAAGCAAATTAGCTACTGTTATGAGTAATATACAATGGATCACTCTGGGGCCGATCCCAGACACCCAGACCATAGCAAATAACGGAAAATTATTTTACTAAACTTACTATGCTAGGCGTTGAACCTTAAGACTCTGCCTTCCAGAGAGCTAGGCTGGTAAAGCCTTGGCCACTCAACCACAGATGCTGCAAATTGATCATATTGATTCTGTTCTGAAGTTACTAACCATTTTGAGGGTAAACCATAATCATTGATTAAATGACCTTTTCGAGAGCATTACAATACCATTTGTAAATAGGCCAAGTTTACCACATAATGTAACATTATTTTACATTAACCACGTCCAAACAAATGAGTATTTACAAAAGGACAATGTACAAATAATCTGTTTTTTACGCAACGCTCATCATCGTTAAGATCATAAAGGAAGATGAATGTATCGTCACGGTACATTTTCTGGAGGTAACAAAGGAAAATGGCGAACGCTGGCCGATTTAAAAATTCTACGGGCAGGTATCTTTATATCCGAGGGGATTATTTTGTTTAGTCATTCCGCATCTGGTCTATGATCGGTCATGGTACGATAATATATTAACTTCTAGTGCAATCGAGTATGTAACACATTCTATATTACAATAAAGTCGGAAACAATGCTCATATAAAAGAGCGGACATTAAATTATCTACCTGTTATTATTATCACAATAGTATTTCTGAAATATCATGATAACAATAATTGTAAATACTGTTTGAAAATATAATTTACTAGCTTCGTCCATGAGGAATAGTAAAAAAAGTAAGTTAAAAAACCCCCCGATTTAAAAGAAATTCTTGATGGATGCTCCGCTCCTATTGGTTTTGGCGTGATGATATATAGCCTTCCTCAATAAATTGGCTATCTAACACTGAAAGAATTTTTCAAAATATTTCCTGAAATTAGCGCGTTCAACCAAACAAACTCTTCAGCTTTGTATATTAATATAAGATAGGCTTTATATTTACATGTATAATAATATAAATAGATTGTAAATTAAACTATACTATAAATTAAATTAAAAATAACCTATGTTTATAAATTAAAATTGACCTATGAAAAATACCGTCAAACCGTTGTCTGTTGGAAATGTCACTATAATTTATAGGCTATTTGACCCGTTAAAAATATGACGTTATAGCTTGCTTCTGATATGATGGTAGGGCCAGTTTTTATCTTACGGTTTATTGACTTTCCTTTCCATTGGTAAAAAAATTGACATTATTTATGTAGACATTACTTGACATAGCTTCTGTCAAATTTTAAGCAACAGTACAGTTAGTAAGATGTAGGAACTGGGCAGAAAAGCATCACAGTTGTTTTGACTGTCAAATACCCTTAAATTCTAGCTGTCAAATAATTACAGCAAAAATATTTTATTACTTATGGGCATAAAATTATATTTTAGACATACCACATTCTTCTCAACATATACCCTGTCAGATTAAATAAATATATATTACTTTGTGTTAGGTAATAGCTAGCTAGCTGAGAAGGGTACCATCGCAGTTCGCAAAAACTCACTCTTAGAAAAACAAAATATATCCGTATTGTGTTGCATTTTACCAAATTATTTCAATTGTACTTACAAGATAAAATAATTTAGCTACCCAGTAAAACCAAATAAAATTTAATATGTCTATCAACAAACATTCTAAGACGCAAAAAATAAAAACTAGGAAGCCACAACACCTTCCGCTACAGCTAATAATACATTCATGATCAATCATCTATATTTAGTTTACTTATACTATCTCTTGATTGCGTGATTTTTATCCGTGCAGAAACGGAGAAAGAATACAATTTCCTGCGGCCTGGCGGCCTGTCGTAAGAGGCGACTAAACCACCCACAGCCAGGTGGTAGGGTATTTGTTCGACTGGATTGCGACCACCCCTGGTCTAGAGTATGCCGCCATAACAACTTTGTGTTGTGTTCCGGCATTAGTGACCAGGTTCCAGTCTCCCTTAAGAGAGCAGCAGCGCATTTGTAGCACCTTTGGTGTTGCAAATGTCCATAGGCGATGGTAACCGCTTTCCATCAAGTGGGCCGTCTGCCTGTCTGCTGAACTCCTGCAATAAAAATAAAATAAAAATTAAAAAAAAACAGGGTATTTTAAAATGTAAATTGGTCTTCAAATGTATTTTAAATATTCATCCTTCAATTAGATCAACATCCGTAAATTAAAATAAAATTTAAGCAAATGACATCTAAATTGCGAGAGGTAAGAGCACTTTTTTATTACGAAGACGACCTTCCTAACTGTTTGGGTACCGAGTACATTTTAGACATTTAATAACAGTTTATTTAGAAAATGAAAGTGCACCGTTATTGCTGTTTTGAGCTTTGCCCGGATTTTAAATGCTTACGGTGAATGCACTCACGAAGTAAAAAGAAACTTGTTTGTATTTAATTACCTTACACATACTATATAATTGTTTTTTTTATTAAATTTTTAACTTTATGCGGTTTTTGGTGCGGTATTTTATTTGATTTTTATTATTGGATGGGGATAGATGGTTGGCAAGTACCAGCTGTTTGGGATCCGATCATCAAAGCTATTAAGACCCAAAACCAGCAAAAAACCAACTGGCAAAATCTCAAGACACTGTGAGTTCTTTTATTTTACTTCCCATCCATAAAATTATTAGAGCTGGGCATGTCACTAAAAAGTTCCTTGAGCCGCTTTTTCTCTTCAAGCCAAAATACGTTGCGAAGCGTTGTTAAATTAGATTAGGCTGCCATAGAGTAAATAATAATCATAAAGAAAAACTAAACAAATATTTAAAATGAACAAGTTGAAATACGGCAACGGAACAAAGAAGTGGTTTACTTGGTAGGTCCAAGCATGCCATCGGGAGTCCAACACCACCCTACCGTAGTCCCTGATGACTAGGATATCCATGACGGATTACACCTCTACAAAAACAAAACTAAATAAAACTTTAACAATACTCATTGACACTTGACACACTTGAAAACTTAAGAAAATACTATTTACAAAATTGTTTCAAGTAATGGTGATATAGAAAAGGATGTAATGAGACAAATACATTAATATAGGATGGCTAAAGTGGAGACAGGTAATCCAAGTAACATGTGACAAACTAATGTCTTTCACGCTAAAGGTCAGAGGCAGTACATATAAATCTGTAATACGAACGCTCATGTTATACAGTTCCGAATGTTGGGTCACTAAAGTGATAGATCAAAAACGTTTCCACTCTGCTGAGATGATAATGTAGAGATGGATGTCTGGTGTTCCAAGAATGGTTTAAGTAAGAAACGAACACAAAGACGCATTTGAAAGTTGCACTTGTGAATGAAAAATTAAGAAGGAAGAATATTAAGGTGAAAATACAGAAATATTAAGAAAAAATTAACAAAGTGTGCCTCGTGCATACAAATATCATAATAATTCACCAATCTTCAACATCCTACGATATACCAGAAATACATCCTGTTCTATGTGTTGGTTTAAAAAGGTCACGCGATATCAATTGGTAAATGGTTAAGGAAGCGGCCAATTGAGGCTTTGATTGTTGCTAACAACTTAATATGAACGATACCAGTCAATGGAATAGTAATAGTCGTGGCAACAAAGGTACAATACACTAGGAATTGTAATTTCCGGGTTAGATATTGATCTAACTAAATATGGTCGACGTTGGAAATCTTGGACAGAAACTAAAATTATGTTGAATGTGCTCATAATGTTAATTTTCCTTTTATTAAATTATTTTTATTTTTTATATTAATTTTGTGGTATTTTAAAAAGGCCACTACGAGCTATATCTATCTACAGATGCACATAAAAACCTAAACTATACATTTTCCTAATTTTAACTTAATTACCTTATTTTAATTGTAAAAACCGAGTTTCAGTCTATTTTATTGTAGAAGTTAAAACTTGTACATTTGATAGACAATGATTTTAAGGGAGGCCGCAAACTTGGCAGCCAGATTGCGACAGTTTTAAGCAGCCAATTTTAGGTGCTAGTGGTTTATTTTAGCGTCCGACTGGCCGCTGCAGCCGAATAAGTCCTTGACCGTCTAGCGCATGAGCTCCAGTGAACTATCATACATATATCGGAGTAGCTGCGGCAATAGGCTACCTAGGGCGCGGCCAGCCTACATATTGACAAAATAAACTAACTACTTTCTTCCATGTAAGAAATACATAGGTTAATATTTAATACATTGTGTCTTGTCTACATTGTGATAATAAGGGAGCAGAAAGTCAAATCAACTGACATACTTTTTTTTTTAAAACGTCACACGTACATACTTATGACGCGTCATATGTTTGTACTAGTTAAAGGTGTCAAATAATTATTATTCTTGAAGCAGTAATTTTAAATATATCTCTTAGGCCATTTTTAAAGTGACACACCTTTATAAATGATGTTACAACTTATTGCAACATGTGTCCGCATCCCTATTTAAGATTAAAGTTCGGGCGACCAATTAGACAAAATACACGCCGTTGGTGATAAAGTTGAGTAAATGTGAAATAAAGAATCCTGAATGTCCGTGGAATGGAACAGGAACTGTTTAATTAAGGGAATGGAACGCGGCTGAGGTACACAAATGGATTAGTCTGGAACACGTTCGACTAAGTTATTCGGATGCGATGAAGTGCACTCGTCGATGCATCGTTCATTTTACGGAAATGAATTTGAAATGCTAGTAAATCTAACATAAATAAATCGTTGATTTTTTTTTAAGCCTTCATGCTACCTGTTTTTTTTTATTGCAAAGCATCATATGGCTCAGCTCATGGACAGTGGTTACCGTCGCCAATAGACATTTGCAACACCAGGGCGGAACCAACGCGTTGATAACATTAAGGGGATAGGGGATGAGAAAAAGGGATCATACAAGAGAAATGGTATAGAAGCGATGGATATGGGACAGGGATATAGGATTGGGATATGGGACTGGGATATGGGTTTGGGATAAGGGATTGGGATATGGGATCGGGTTATGGGATTGGAATTGGAATTGAGATATTGGATTAGAATATGGGATTGGAATAGGGTTTGGGGAAAGTGGGCCGTCGGCACTCTCACTCATCACACGAAACACGATTAGCATAAGGCTAACTGTATCACACCGATCAAGCCGGCCCTAAGAGCTGTAATCAAGATAATGATCCCATCATGTCTCTACCACGTAGAAACCTACCTGTTTGTTGCCTACTACCTACTACCTGCCTAGTTATCAGCCTGGTCTTACCCGGTGGAGGTAGGTTACCATTAACCGGGATACCCACTTAAACTGCCCGTTGTTCCGTCCACTCGCCTATAACCAGGTCCACGTGTAATGGTCAACGGCTATCCCGCATAGGCTCTGGCAAGAGTCGGCCAACTAAGCCTCGTTCATAGGACACTGATAAGGGAATCCAGCGAGGTAACGTAGCCAGGATTCTATAGGCACCTTACCCATCGAAGACAGGAATTTAGATTCAGTGTTCTAATATAGTAAGTAAGCAAGGGACTATAAGTAGTCAGTAACGTAACTGATATTAATTAATAGGTTCATTTAAGGTTAAGTTTTCTTATTTGTATTAGTGTATAATATTGTAAATCTATTTGGTAATGTGACATCAAATAAATGAGATAAAACTTAAATCGTACAAGATTTTAGATTTCTATAAACAAATGTTAAAAACCGTGTGTTTTTGTTACCATTTAGAACTCATCACGGTGCGTGGACCCAAATGCGAATAAGCACTTGATAGCTTTTTCTCTCCTACTTAAAAACTAAGTAATTCGAGATAGCAACTGATTAAGTTCTGATAATTACTTATGGAAGTTACAAACATTAAGTACTAAATTTTTCATTGACATATTGTAATTATAAATGTACTGATACATTTAATAGCTCCTTAGCTTTATCGTTCTTTAAGCTTTCAGAGTGAGGTTGTAAATACAAGTAGAATACTAAGCCCAGGTCAGTATCTTTTATAGACAAGGTACTGAAATATCTAAAAACATTGTTAATAATGTAATTCTGATTTAGTATAGATACTTATGTATTTAATGAAGCCTAAAGACTTCATTATCACTCGATAATTATTATTCGATATCAATGATATCCTGCGACATTTCTAATTATGTGCCTAGACATAAGTCCTTGTACTCATACTGATTTAATTGATGTGGAAATGTAATTAATCGTGTACAATAGCCCTCCCTTTGAACGGGGCATATACAAGGGGTTCAATTAATTATTAATTATAGGTAGACAGTACACAGAAATATCAGCAAATATAAAAATAATATGCAGGATTTGTTCACGTTTTAAATGTTTTCGCATAAACATAATATTATGACATTGTTCGTCTGATATAAGAAACATTTTGCTCGGTAGCTAGCTGCGTAAGAAGTACCTATAAGCTTTTTTATTTCTATTTAAGGTGTGCTGCGGTGTATTATTTGTATATTTTAATTTTTTTTCTTTTAATTGTAATATGAATGTAAATTTTACTAATATCAATTGTAATACTAAAAATTAAACTATCCTATAAATAAATCTAACTTAAAAATGTATATATAATACATACACATACATAACTTCACGCCAGTTCCCTTGCGGGGTAGGTAGGTAGAACAACAGAGCGCCATTTAGGCTTATTCTTACACACCTCACTTGCTTCTTTGACATTTATAACTCTTCTCATGCACGCTCGTCTGTTCTTAAGGCTCCTGACATCACCTTCTGCTAGTACACCATCAATCTGATCATGGAAGGTGTATCGTGGCTTTCCACGACTTCTGCATTCATCCACTTTTGTATATATAATAATTAAAACAATACCTTGAATTTTAGCAATTGAATAAATTGAGATGATTTTAAATCAGAAATAAGCTTTTTTAAAAAGGTCGTCAAATACAAGCTTTTGAGATCCTGGATATCATGTAGCAGCAGAGTCCTAGCCAAGACAAGTAAAACGAGCCCAAACACGACGGGTCTATCTTGTTTAGTACAGGAGTTCCTATGGCCACCTTCCGAATCCTACTTCAGATCAGCTTCATGGTACCATATTATTCCATTGTCACGCGATATACATCCATCATCATCATTTCAGCTCAATCAGAAACCGGGAATTTGGGTCAAATTTAACTTGCAAGATTTCACCCCAACTTATATACATACATATATATGCACATATAGGTACATCCATTGCAAGTTAAATAAAAGCTTGTAAAAAGAAGATAAGCGACGCTGAAGGCTGCGCGAAAAGAAAAAGTAAGAAAGTATATCCCGTATTCCGAAGCGAACGCTCCGAAGGTAACCCGGATGTAACGCTACGATAAATAATATAATGGTGAGATAGACCAGTGTGTATAATTTCACTTCGATATGAATTTATTAATTAAATTTTATGAGACTACCAAATATCCACTAGTTTGTTTATTTACATATTCGAAATCCAAATGTAGGCTAAGTAAACTCCTCAAAACAGACATTTACATATTGTATTACAGTCGTCGTGTTTATTGTAATGTAGCATGCTTGTTTCAATATTTCTTTTGTGTTAATTATGTAATAAGCATGATGATTATCGGCAGGCAACGACAATCTGTATTTCGATTTCGGAAGCTCATATCTCCCAACCATAAAGTCATTAAGCAAAATCATAACGAGTTTTTAAAATTTGTCTACCCATACCGTACACGCCTTACACACTGAAAAAAAATCGCCAAGCAGTCACGTGTATGGCGGCCATCTTCAATTTTTACTTTGCGATTTCACTAATGCACCTGTTACACCTGGGATAATGTTAGGCATGTTGTAGCCAAGGTTTTAATGTGTTATTTGAGATGCGCGTTGTCAATGACGTAAAACATTGACAGATAACTCATGTATACACTAATGTAGCTAATCAGTTAGTAATACCATTCCCAGGTGTGACAGGGGCATAATAGGGACAAACATAATAATTGTAGAGAAAAATAATTATAACATATATGTACCTACATACGTAGACAGATGGAGTGACGGACCAGCAGAACCACAAACAGTCTGACAGGTGGACAGCCACATAAAAGGGCGTATGGGCGGACGGGCTACGTTTTCCGAAAATGGCTACAGAAGTTTAAAAATGGAAATACCACTTTACCTGTTATGCGCATGGAAGGACAACCGGAGCGGTTGTGGCTGGGGCGGAGCGTGCTCGGGTGATCGGCGCCGGCGATGCCCCCACACCGGTTCGTACGGCGCCGGTTGCCAGTGGCGCACGAACGGTGTCAGGGACACACCTGGTCAAAGAATAGGTATATTACATATCGCAGATAAAGGAGTTGTGGAGTAGGTACTTAGAGCACCTATTATATTATATTGCGCTTCGCCGCGGAATTGGGTATTTGAATCTTTTTTTTTTAACTGAAACTTCTATATAAACGGGGGGGTCTTTCTGTCACGAAAAAGCGTTACGGCCGCGTGGAGGAGCGGCGTAAATTTAGACTAGACGTGGTGAGAGGCCGCATAATTTTAGAGTATACTACGGATGCGTTTTTTGTTTCCGGATCGAATTCAGTTTTTTTGATTAATAAAATAAAATATAATATTTTTTTAAGTTTTCGCGACTGGTATACATAATAAAACTACGTTTTAACGGTTTTAAGCGCGGTAATTTATTGGTATTGGTTTTGGTTTTTCCGTCGTTTCGGCCACTTTTTAGTGGCCGTGATCACGGGAGACAAAGATGTCAACTGTCAACGAGTATTGTTAAAGTTTTATTTAGCCTACCGCCAACTTGTTAATTTTAATTATTTAGTTATAATTTTGTTTATGGTTATTATTTACTCTATGGGAGCCTAATCTCATTTACTACCGCTTCGCAACATGTTATGGCTTGAAGAGAAGAAGCGGCGCAAGAAACTCTTCAGCAAACATGCCTAGCTCTAATAATTTTATTAATATTAAAGTGGGTGGAAGGAAAAATAAAAGAAATTATTAGTCAAGTTGGTTTGTGTTCCGTTGCACGCAGAAAGAGCTCACAGTGTCTTGAGGTCTGGCAGCTTCAAGTTAAAATTTTGTTGCGATTCGTTTTGCCACTTATCCGTTGCCATTCGTTTTTCCACTTGTCCGTTGAAGTCTTACTTCTACTATGTGTCCCAGTATACATTTCGGTTTTGTTTACGTAGCGCAGGTAGCGTGTGCTACAAGCAACGATGAGTTATTATGAGAAATTATCATAGTGATGACACACGCGTGCTTGTGGTGTTTTCAGTAGGTACTCGGGTAGTTCGTCTTCAAAAACACGACGAGGATTCATCCCTAATACCATGAAGTAGGAGCAAACCAACATCCTAACAAAGTTTCCCTCAGATTCACATATTTCCTAAGCCTTCTTAGAATAGGGCGTTCGTCATCCCATGGGATTTTTCACATTTATTCTAGTATCCAATGTTCATCTTCGATCTTAAAGTACACTTCAATACCAAATTTATTGAAAGAAAAATATTTAATCTCGCTATATACAGGTGAATTAAGCCTTTCCCCTGAGTTTTATGCTTGATTTTCCTTGAAATTGATTCTTAAAACCTACACTATGGGTTGGTGTAATAATAGTTTATTTTTCGAATTCAGCCGATTCGATTATAAAGTAAGTGACAAAAGTATCTAATTTTTTATGAATCTAATGATGCCACTAGTTTTCATCCAAATCGGGCCCGAGACTCCTTTAAGAGTTTCCCGCCATTTCGTATACATACTTTAGGATTTACCCTTGGAGGCTCACTTGAAACCGTGCCGGAACGGAGAAAGAATACAATTTCCTGCGGCCGGGCGGCCTGTCGTAAGAGGCGACAAAATAACCCACAGCCAGTAGTAGGGTATTTGCCCGTCTGCATAGCTACCACCCCTAGCCTAGAGCATGCCGCCAAAAAAGCCTTGAGTTGTGTTTCGGCATTAGTGCTCTATTAGTTATGTTCTAGTCGCCCTGGTACTATTGAATCAGAAGTCGCCTATTACAACCACTATACAGCTAAGTATCTCATCACGCTGACAGACTTACGTGTGGGTGTGATCAGAGGTTCCATATTTACATGATAACTCTGATCATCCCTACACATATAACATTCTTCTGTTCGTGTGTATATCGCTGCACTTCTAAACGGGTGGAACGATTTTGATGACTTTTTTGTTTGTACTCCAAGTGGGTCCTGGGATAGTTTAGCAAGGTTTTCATCAGGTGGGCCGTGTGCCTGTTTGCTGATCTCATGCAATAATAATAAAATAAAAATGTAAACAAAAACATCAACCTGTATACTTTATATTTTTATACTAGTTCAGTTCAGTATGAATTAAATATTCAGTATATCTATATAAAATATATTGTTTCGTTTCTTAAAAACACAAGTAAAAGAATTATCTATTATTTTATACAAAGAAATGACATTTATCCTGTGCAAATATCATAAATAAAATATGTAAGAGCTCAAATGTTGCCAATTTTCGTAGAAAAATAAAAGGTTAGCTGTATAACACAATATTAAAACATAACAGGGGTTATCTGCCTCTAAATTGATAAAATGCTGCTTGTGACATTGGAATGAGTTCATTTTCATCTTATACGAGAGAAACACTGGAGAGTTGTCTATATGGGTTTATTAAATTAAATGTTTTTGTATTATTAAAACAAGGCGGCCTTAAGGGAACAATACAGTGCAGTTTGTATGAAAATTATAATAGCTTTTTCGTATAAAATATTTGAAATGAATAATAATAACAAAAAAATACTCTTTATGGTATACCAACATAAAAATAGTACATACATACATACATACATAACTTCACGCCAGCTCCCTTGCGGGGTAGGCACGAACAACAGAGCGCCATTTAGGCCAATTCTTACACACCTCACTTGCTTCTTTGACATTCATAACTCTTGTCATGCACACTCGTCTGTTCTTAAGGCTCCTGACATCATAAAAATAGTAATATATTTTTATTTTTAAATAATAATTTAAATCCATACACAATGCGAAAGCTGATTGTATTTAGCTGTGTTTGTGCGTTTTGGTAATCCTGGGAAATGTTTCAAATATCTTGAAATGGGATATAATGTAATTTCGATCTAAATCTAATCTAAACCGCGGATTGTAGATTCAAATGTAAAGCCCAACAATTTATGACATTAGCTCAGTTTTTATACCTATATATTAATATGTGATGAGAAAACTTGGTCGCTTTTTAAGCGTATTGCGCGCACAGAGGAGTGTGATTGAATATAGTATAATTAAAGTTTATACGGAGAAGAAGTGCAAAAAGCTCTTTGACAGAACCTTAATGAAGTTCAAACTTAATAACGTAGTGAATGACATTTATGGGCTACTATTACGTATAAAACTTCCATGGTTTAATTATTGTAAATTAAATCAATAGCAACGAAGATATGGATGAACTTTAGAGCGTAATTTTTTTTTAAATATATTATTATTTTAAATATTATTTTATCTTACAAATTATGAATTTTTATAATACAAAACTAAATTTAACGAAGGTGAAGTCGTGTGAAACCCCCTACTATGGGAAAAAAATATCTTTCCTTAACATTAATCTAACAATAAGGAAAAATAAAGTTTCAAAGTTTTATAAAAAATATTACGACCTCATTGACATTACTTTGTAAGCAGTTTAAATTGATAATTAAAGCACGTTAACCGTAACGATTATCTTTGGTTGAGATATTTTTAATTAATTCATTACCGTTGTGTCAGGTAGCCCATTTGCATGAGACGGTCGTAAAATCAAAGCGTTATGGAGGCTTTTTAATTAAAATATCCAAAACCTTAAACAATCAATAAATCATTAAGATTGATGGTTTCATAATTATGTATCAAAACGGTTAATGATTATTTCTCAAGACTTTCGTTCAGACTGCTGCGTTTAATGAAGTTGTCGGAAAGATTGATTTTTGCTTCTATTTACATTATCATTACTGTGCAGTGTGTGGGGGTCGAAATAAATTGTTTGGTGCGTTTAGGCCGACGAGAGAGAGAGAGAGAGAGAGAGAGAGAGAGAGAAAGAGAGAGAGAAAGAGAGAGAGAGAGAGAGAGAGAGAGGAAGAGGACTGTGCGTGCGACCTCTGGACGCCGTCATCAGAGTGGCCTTCGGAGACGCAGATACGGACAGAATCTTCTCCCGTGACCCAATACAGAGGCCCGACTGCAACCGGGGGGAGTGCACCCGGGTTAAACCTCTGTTGGTGAAGTGAACCTACATTAGCCAATCCGGGGTGGGCCAGGAACGCGCATGGAGCTCATGATGGTAGTAACTACGTATACTAGATCCCATGTTGTTCCAATTCACGCGTGCCAAAGTGGCGCAGGTCAAGACAAGGCGCAGGTCAGGACAAGTCTGAAATGTTACCCCCTGCGTATAAAAAAATATATTAGTGGTTACCCTGTTGGATAGGGTGACGCACCACTAGGCAAGAGCCTATGGCTCAATCGGCGCGGGAGCTAGGCTCGACCGCTTGAGAGGGGGAATACAAAATAAGACGACGAGTAGTTGTACTCTCAATGTATTTACTTGCTTAATTAAAAACAGAAAAAAGTTAAACTTAAGACTATATAAGTATACACAGAAATCATAAGTGCTCCGTGAAAATATATAAAACTTAAACATGTTCGTAGATGCATCTCCGACGATTTTGTTTGTTTTCTGTATTGACAGATTTTGGTACGTACATGGACTACTCAGTTTTAAACTTGATAATTATGTAGCAATATTCATCCCATGTACGTGACGTGATAGCAATACAATAATAACCTCATGAAAAAAGAAAACCTAAGTAAATTAGATCTTGTTCACGAGGTTACCGCTATGTGGAATCTGGACTCAACGATCATATGCCGATAGTTGTTACCGCAACGGTCTTATAGCGAAGAGCCTCGACCGTCACCTAGAGAGAAGGAAGCTGGGTGAAAGGCCAGATTCAGAAGGCCAGGCCCGGCTGCCGGCGAGCTACAAGATGATGTATTACTAATTACATTATTAAATATTTTATTTTGGATGTGTTTATATAAAAATAATAACGTAATTTTTTTTTTCAATAAAAAATGTCTTTATATATTTTTCAACAAAATATTTTTTTTGGAAATATATGTAAATAATAATAACAGCTCATAAACGTCTCACTTCTGGCCTCGGGCATCCCATTTATAAGAGGTAACGGACAAAATACTCACCACGCTTGCCCATAGCAGATTGGTGGGTTTGACACAACTAAGCTACCAAGGCTCCAGCAGCAGGATGCAGCACTTGCTTGGGATTAAACGTGGTTTTGCTTACGTAAACTATTATGTACATTTGCATCATTAAGGGTGCTTCTGATAGGATTTTTACCTGTCTGTTGAATTATTCTATATAGCAATGTTGTGGGAAAACCTCGACTGGAAGCTCAATCCAATTGCCTAGGCCTCAATGTATAATATATTCGGATAAAATAGCTGCCAAGTGGTTCCCGGGCAAGATTTGAAGCCGTCTTTCTTGAAATTCGAGTTTATGACATGAAACCGTTACCCAATAGTCTACCATGGTTTTAGTACTCATTCTCAACTTAGAAGGTTCAACGAATGCTGGCTTGACATCTAGAAGCATGACGTGTGTCATGGTCACAAATAGAGATGCCGAAGACTGCGCGAAGTGGACAAGAAAAAGTAGAAAAGGGGACCCCGGCTTCGAGGTAGACGCTCCGGATGCAACCGGGATTTGATGCTAGGATGATGATGATAATGATGGTTTAAGTATAATTAAAACTAAGTTTTAACGGTTTAAAGCGCAGTATTTTATTGGATTTTTATTTCGACGTTAGGGCCACTTTTCTGCAGATTAAAAAAAACTTAACATTACTCATTGACACTTGACATGTATGCCTTCCGTGATCATGGCTGCTGAACTGAATTAAATCGATTAAAACCGTTGAAACATAGTATTAATTAAGTCGTGAAAACTTAAGAAAATACTACTATGGTTTAAGTATTTTCTAATTCACAGACGGTACCGAATATGGTTCAAATATCAAGCGCAGCAATAAATCTCTTAAAGTGGAAATATGAGACTGAACTTTCATGTAATTGGGAAATCAAGGGTCATATATCTTTTTCAAGTCTGCTGAGAGTTTCCGGGGATTTACACGCGTCTCCAGTGCAAGAGTTTAGATAAAGTATTAGCTAGCAAATGGTCAAAATGTCATATATAAGTAATATATTATAACCTGTTCTAAAATAGCTTAACTGAAATAGTTCTGTTTTTTTTTAAACCAAAGGGGAGCGGACAGTCAAATCAAGTGCCATACTTTTTACCATCTTCTAAAACGTCACAGCCTTATAGATTTTGTACGAGCTTACCTACTTATGACATTTTAAGTTAGTATGTGTGTAGGAATATAGCTGTATTGTTTTTTTAATCCCTAGCTACAGTTGTGATGGCCACCTCCTAATCTTTTTTTAGTACTATACAGACTATATCATTCTGTAAAATTTCATTAATATAGACCCAGTAGTTTTTCAGAAAAAATACTGTAATAAACAAACAAGTTATAAGGATTCCGTTTATAGCAAATATTTCATCACAACAATTCTCATTGAATGTGAATATAAAAGGACTGCTATGCATACATAAAATATAATGAGCATGTGGGTTTATTTGTTACCGAATAGAAAGTAACGCACAATACATATTAACGAATATTAATTACCCACGCATTGTGTTCGATGTTACAATTTTAATGGATATAACATTCTATTCAATCATTTAAAAAGATATAATAAGTTTTGAATACAATGGCTGACAACTTTATCGAATTCCTCGCAGCTTTTGTATGTATTATTATGTAATTTACTATGTATGTACATATTAATTATAGTGCTGTAAGAACTAAGACGTAGGAAGGCGCATTTTTAGAGGCATGTTTTTAAGGCTTGCAGCAACGCCTACGTCTTTGGGGATTTTTCGAACGATGGCGGGATTCCATAGACGCGGTCGTTTTACAGATGCATTATTATTTTATTGCGAATAAAAAAATATTTAAAAAAAAAACAAATTTCTTATCTCTCTTTCCTAAATAAATGAGTGTAGAATTTTGTACTCTTTAATAAAAATTGAAGGAGTGTATAGTGGTTGCATGTAAATAATTTGGAAGTGATTTGGTGTTTTTTTTCTTAACTTAAAATAAGTATAGAAAAATTACGAAAAAAACCACGTTACGTCTCATATCGTAAGGATTTATAATATTATTTTGGTAAATTAGACAATGAGTGAAAATACCAACGAAAAGTTGTTTCGTTCGCAACCCACTTTCGACCTTTCCGTATTAGAACCGAATGGCTTGGTACGCGACGATGGCAAGAGGCCGGATGGTATGTCACTTATTCTTGGAAGATAGACGGCCGCTTGTTTGGGACGCGACATGTGTAGACACTCTAGCGCCGTCACATCTTCCCATGACTGAGTTAGAGGCTGGCAACGCTTCTTCAAAAGCTGAAGCTCTCAAACGGCGCAACTGTGGAACCTTACGAAGGGGTTATCATATATATTTGTGCCGTTTGGAGTGGAAACATTAAGTCCGTGGGGCAAAGTTTCTTCAAAGAAATTTGCAAGAAACTCTTCAATGTCACCCGTGATCAGAAGGCTGGCTCATATTTTGCTCAACAAATAAGCACCGCTAAACAGCTCGGCAATGCAGCTAGCCTTCTGGGCACGCTCCCATCTGGCAGCGATTTGTTACACAGTCTATAATCGCTTGTACTATTTATAACTTATTTTATTTTTAGTTTTTAATTGTATTTTTCAGGTTAATAAAGAGTCTATCGTTTAGGTACATCAAAGTAAGATATAGTAAACAAATTATGCGTTTTTCGTTTTAAATAAGGTCGTAGTACCCAGTAAAAAATTTCTAGCACATCACTGCTGGCAGTGTTTAAGTGTACTATCCATCCCTTGTATAAATATATAATACATAAGTATATTATAACATTATATACTAGAGATGAATATCAACACAATAACTCGTTCCAGATATCTCGATGACTTTAAATACTTGTAGGCACTAGACATAAGCCAAAAAATTAATTTATATACAAACACCGTCGAAAATAAGAGATATTGAAAACATAGTCATGTAAAATAGATCAACCATCCTTGACAAAGAATAGAATACCGTATTCCATTACAAAAATATTACCGATATTTTCAAGAAAGTCGGAGAAGCCAACTATGCCTGAACAAGGAACGTACAAATGAAATTTTCAGTCGTAATAATAAATTGAAGGAACCGTAACAAAGTAAAGGAGAGGAAACCTCATTTTTCCGAACGCCACGCGGAAAAGCCAAGGATGTCGAGATGATTTCAATGGTGTACAAGAAATTCTTATAATCACATGAGAAACATATACTTATGTATATATCTACTTTTTAGCGATTTATTGACATGATTTCCAAAAGAGGATCAATTTATCGAAGATGTTGGGATAAAGTTAAAGCTATAGGCCGTTTTACGCAGATGAGGTGACAGATGGAATGGGCTATTTAAGGTTCGACATTTTTGAATATTATATTGACAATGACGACAATGATGTTAAATATTGACAGATAACGTATGTATGTAGATACACTAATATGGCTATGCTTTAACGACTTTATATCGCTTGAAATAAGACGCATTCGGGCACAGTCTAAATCAGTATAGACTTAAAAAAAGGAAGACATCAATTTGTCTTTTCGCGTATAATAATTTAGCGTGTAACGTTTATGAATAGCCTAGACAAGGTCCCCGAAAAAGACTGAATAGGGAAAGCGGATAAACGTAGTCAATAGCTCAAACTTGAGAAAATCAACGTCCACGAGGTTCGCATCAGTTGGCTAACAAGATGATGATATAACATTGTTTTGGCCTGATAGAATAAATTAGTTTGTCCCCCTCCCCCCTTCTTTAGCTTATTGTGTGCATGAAAGAAGGTGAGATTAAGAACAATAACTACATCTATAACTTGTAAGGTTTAAGTTCATACTGCCAATGTCAAACACATTACTTTATGTTCAAAAAGTAACATGTACAAAGTAGATCGCCACAAATCTTTAAAACGTTGTCCGTAAATAATACTAAGCAATAATATTACAAGGACATTATTATTATTATTGTTATATTACTATCGAATTTCAGCTACTGGGAGACCAGTAGTAGATATAAAAAAATACTTAGCCTAAGCCATTTTCTTCATTTATAAGCCAGCATACTAAAAATATATGTCCGCACTAAATGTTTTGTTGTGACAAAAGCGTAAATGAACAGTATATAAATAGGATAGTATAGATAGGAATGTTTCTGCAGGTCAATCGGAAGACAAGCCATGCGAGTCGAAGCTGTATAAGCTCAAAGGAGATATGATAGTCGGGCTTTAATAATTGCGGTCGTCGACCGTCAGTCGGGACAAAGCAGCTGCGATAGAGAGGCTTCTTTTGAAACGTCGTTTTCAACCGAATTTACCTTTATTAGACGAGCTGAATAAAATCAATAGCCCCTCGGCTGCCGTGGCTTAATGAAGGCCGCTCGGGTGCTTATTAGCCGTGGTGCTGAATCTAAAGAGGAATCTACACGACGAAATTCTACATGAAACTAGTGTCAAATAAAAACATATTATGGTGGCTAAGGAGAACTGCAATTTGAAACAATCTTCAATAATAATACAATAATAATAATTTTATGGCCCGTGGTATTTAAAGACATACAATATAATAATAATAATTAAAAGATCAGTTTTTTGTATTTTTTATACAATAATGTACATATTTTATAAGATATTTTAAAGAAAAATGTAAAAATCTTGATAATAAAATATATATGTATATATAACAATAATTTTATTTGTCAGACTTGCGTCCATAATTTATGCTAGTTAGTTACACAAAAAGACTTAAAACCTAATTGTTAGTAAAATAAAAACTAGTAAAAGTAAAATAAAAACAAATAATACGAAGATCCCAAATGAGAATAAATTATTTGTAGCTATGTAATAAATGTGGCGCTGGGTATGTAACATATACCAATTTGCACTGAATGTAACATAAACCACATTTATATAATGTTAATACAATATAAGGTACTACTAGAGTTTACCCCGCAGCCGCGGGTCATACACTAGTGCGTGCCACTTGTTTAAAGAGCTGGCGTTAATATAGGTTACATTACATTACATTTTTATGTTAGTGCTATTTGCACCTGGAAGATTAACTTGATTTTATATCGCAAACTATCCCATTTCTCGGCATGAAAAGTATTTATGTTCATTTTCGGTATTAAAACTACATTTGAATAAAATTACAGCAAAACCGATCCCGTTATCCTATTAGTTTTTCCGTGAAAGCTTAACAGACAGATCGAGTACCTATAGCATTTTTTATAGGTGATAAATTTTTATATCTATAAACTTGAGAAATGATTGATCTTCCATACAAACTTTCATACTCTATTTTAGATTGTTCTAGTTTTATATATCTATCCCCCGTCTATTTATCTGTAAACTACATAAATTACCAAAATAACGAAAATGGCAAATCACAAAAAAAAACAAAACCTATCCTACTTTCTACGATAACCTTTACATAAATCTATCCCATTATCCGGAATGAAAACTATTCTTGTCCACCCTCGGTATTAAAATTACATTTATACCTACCGGATTTTAGCCACATTGGTCCAATAGTTTTCTGTAAAAGCATAACATACAGCGAGACAAACATATTTTGATCCCGGTAACTATCCCATTTTCGGGATAAAAAGTATCCTATGTTCATACTCGGTATCGAAAAAATATATATACTAAGTTTCAGCCAAATCGGTCCAGTAGTTTTTCCGTGAAAAACGTGACAGACAGATACTTACTTACTTTCGCATTTATAATATTAATAGGGATAGTTTTTATTTATCACCATGTAGTGACCAAGAGGATTGTGTCTGTAGCGTACCTACCACATACACTCAAAATTGCAATTTTTAGAATTAAAGTGGCGTTTCATTACTAGACCGTATCTGTCGATTACTTTCACTACTTTAATGCTTCATTTACATTATATACATTATTTACTTCCGTGGCAGCAAGCAGAAAAGTGGTAAGGGAAATTGGCAGCTCCAAGTATGTAAACACAATATCTGTCGAACATGATATATTCGCGCTGTCCACTTCTCATGTCACTTTCCTGCTTACTTTCGTTGAAGTGGGCATTTACTTTATGCTTGGATTCACGGCAGTAAGCAGGGAAGTGGCGAGGGCAATGGACAGCGCGATTGTGAAAACACAGCTTCTGTCGAACATGAATTCGGTATTATATATGACCCGGGACACTTCTCTCGCCAATTTTCTGTTTGCTGTCATAGAAGTAGGCAAGACGCCATATTTACATTATGCTTATTTTTATGGCAGCAAGCAGCAATATGGCGAGGCTAATGGGCAAGGCGAGTATGTAAACAGCATCCGTTGAATATGGAATGCTATATAGAGCCCAGTCCACTTCCCTTGGCACTTTCTTGTTTGTTACCGTAGTAATAAGCATAGCGTAATCGAAGGGTGACTTTCATAATGTATATTCCACTTTAGCAAAGAGGTTTAATAGAAAAGAGGATTCCGCCTCGTCAGTGCGCCGGCCGTATTCCAGATTAGTTCCAGTGATTAATACGATACGGGACCCTCGCAACATCGGCCCCTGAGTAACACAGATGGAAAAAACTCGCATCAAATATCAAAGGATTTATTTGATTTCGTGCACAATCATTTTTTGTTATGAGCCTTTGTGTACTCTACACGTTCACTCGAAAATATATTAACCTCTTATCGTATCTTCTTTTACAACTCAAAGTGAGATTAATTTCCTTCAAAACAATGATCGAGGTCTTGGGATAACAAAACAATATCGTAAAATTCGGAGTGTTTCCAAAGATCGATTTCATACTGTTTTGCATATTTATAAGCCTAGCGAGCCCTCTTCACTCTGATGGACCGTCTTGAAGTTTTCGTTTTAAATTCTTTTATTTCATAATAAAACTGACTGTATTAGCTGCCTAGCGTGAAAGTACCCTATCAAATTTTAATTCAGTTTGTAGCGATAGGAGGCCGTAAAAAGAAAAGAATTAATATCTTAAAATCAGCCGCATGAAACCCGAAAGGACGCCCAATGTATTCGCCTTTTTTTCAAAGTACTATAAAATTATTGCCTTGACGGATAATCTCAACATGTTTGATAGATGTCGCCGGAATCGATTCTTTTTTTTATTGCTGAAGCACAACAGACAGGCTGATGGCCTAACTGTGATGGAAAGTGGTTACCGTCGCCTATGGACATTAGCAATACCAGAGGTGCTGCCAATGTGCTGCCGGCCTTGAAGGAGAACCTGGCCACTGATGCCGGAACACAACTCAGTTGTTATGGCGGTATACTCTAGACCAAGGGTGGTAGTGATCCAGTCGGGCAAATGCCCTACCACCTTGCTGTGGGTTGTTTTGTCGCCTCTTACGACAGGCCGCCCGGCCGCAGGAATTAGTATTCTTTTCCGTTCCTACACGGAGAAAAGCATTCTTTAGTTTTGATAAATTTTGCGAATGTGAAACGAAGTTTCCTTAGTTTTTACCGACTTGAGCTTAACAATTGGAATAAATAAAATGTTGGTTGAAAGTATAGTGATATTTTCTATATATAAAAAAAACACGGATTAAGAATGATTTTGGATGCCCTCCAGGAATATAAAATCTAGGAACTCTTTCGGAGTTATACACTATTAAGCGGTTGTCATTCCTAGCTTTCTTATTCTCTGCCTCATATAGCTCTGGTGTATATAACTTATTAAAAACTTAAATAATTTCTGCTTCGTGTAAAAAGACGCATCTAATGAGAAACGAAAGAAAACATTTTAAATTAAAGAATTACAAAGTTTACTTATACTGGACAAAACTTGTCAAACTTAATTGGAGGTAGAAAACAATTACACACTAGATATACATCGGAGTTAATACAACAAGATACGATCAACGAAATTGAAATTAAAGTTGTTCTATTACTATTTTAATGAATATAGAGTGTTTAGAACAAAGCCTCATAACAAGAGTTATGAATGTCAAAGAAGCAAGTGAGGTGTGTAAGAATGGGCCTAAATGGCGCTCTGTTGTTCGTGCCTACCCCGCAAGGGAACTGGCGTGAAGTTATGTATGTATGTATGTATGTAGAACAAAGGCTGTATTCTGGTCAAAAAGCATATGAAGTCAAAATGTTTGCCACAACGTTACGTGATGATTAAACCCAAGTGCTCAGTGCGATTTTTTTTTACTACTCGATCACGTTCAAGTCAACGCAGTTTTGTATGGCACAATTTATGTTCCCCTCCGCGCTCACGAGATGGCGTTAAGTCATTTCCATACAAAATTGCGTTCACTTGAACGTGATAGAGTAATAAAAAACTTGGCACTAAGCACGCAGGCCTGGCTGTGTCCCTTTTTTGACTACAATTACAAACATTGAGCTTGCCCAAAAGTATTTTAGTGTTATCTCATAAGCCTGTAAACAAACAAAAGAAATAACTTTATAATTTTTAACTTTGAATAGGACTTTGCAATCACTGAATATTATTCACTTCATCGAGCTTAAATACACAGCAATATACGGAACAAAAATAAATCAGAAACAAATAACACTATATGTACCTTTCTTATTACAGCAGTGAATGGCTGAGTATCTTTGATTCGACATAAATGGATTTTCCATTACATGCAGGCACTCTTGCCAACTGAAAGAACACGGAAGCCCGTGGAGAAAGCTGAGTGCAGCTATTGAATAAACATATTTTAAGACTATTGAAGATATGCCTTATATTTCTCTAGCAAGAAAATGTTGCGCTAGACTTTTATTTATTCACTTACATCTTGAATCTTTGGCATTCATGATCATTTTGAGTCTATCCACGCCAGTTAAATAATATTTGTGTAAGCCTTCCTATTCAGTGTAAATTTAAAATAGTAAGGTTAAATAGGCGTGTTATATATTAGGTTATTTATTTAGATTTTTAAAAAATTAAATTGTTATTATTAATTTAATTTAGTTTGTTCGTTTATAGGAAGTAATTTCTTGAACTACTGAACGGATTTTGAAAATTCTTTCGCCGGTAGAAAGCTACATTATTCCTTAGTGACATAGGCTATATATGATTATAATTTATAATATTTTGTAATAACACCCAGCGAAGTGAGTACGGGTGAGCTAGTATTTTTATATACAAGCGAAAGTAACTCTGTTAATTTATTACGTTTATGAAATTTGGCAACGAGGTAGTATTCTGGGTAAGCGCATAATATTTGTCTATATCTCGAAAAACAATCGAGGTGCATTTTTATGGGCAACCCCTAATAGTTTCTTCAAGTTAACGAGAAAAATGATATTTAGGCTATGGTAATACGTGTTTTAGCGTTATAGTTTAGTTTTAACTTCATTCAGAAAGTAGAATGAATGCGTACATAGTCTTTGTTTGAATGCGTTTGTTTGTTCCTTTTTCAGAGCTTTGAGAATACACCAATTTTTAATGACTTTAGTAGGTACAGATGTCACTTCGATCATGGGGATGAAAATTGAATACTAGAGTTTACTCCGCGGCTGTCGAACCTCTAGTACGTACCTGTTGTTTAAATAGCAGGCGTTAATACTGGTTACATTGTACTAAATTTTTATGTTAGTGCTATTTGCACTCGGAAAATTCATTTTATATCACAAACTATCCCATCTCCCGGCATGAAAAGTATTTAAGCCCATTTTCGGTATTAATTTAAACAAAATTACAGCAATTCCGATCCAGTATTCCTAGTAGTTTCCGTGAAAGCTTAATAGATAGGCATGTCGAGTTACTATCGAATTTTTTATAGATGATGAATTTTTATATCTATAAACTTGAAAATTATTGGTCTCAAACAAACTTTCATCGTCTTTTTGAAACCATTCTAGGTTTAGTTATCTGTCCCCCGCCTACACAAACTACATAAATGACAAAAATTACCAACATGACCAAAATCATCAAAGTAACCAATATCACCAAAATTACGAAAATAACAAAAAAAAACAAAACCTATTATACTACTTTCTGGGATAACTTTTACTTAAATCTATCCTACTATCCAGGATTAAAAGCAACCCTGTCTACCTTCGGTATTAAAATTAGACATAATAATATACCAAATTTCAGCCAAATCAGTCCATGAAAGCATAACAAAAAATATATGTATACTGCGTTTCCGCCAAATCGGTCCCGTACTTTTTCCCTCGAAATGGAACAGACAGACAGAGTTACTTTCGCATTTATAATATTATAATCATAAATATAATGGGGATTCTCTGCCGTTATCCGGGAAGGGCATAGTTTTTAAGGGATGCGGGTTCAAAAATCATACTAGTCAATATTGCAGAATGCGCATCAAGCGCATTATTATGCAATATTCGTTGCTTTGTGTACCATTATTTAAAAAAACAAACAGATTCTATAAATATGGAATAAACTGTTTTCGAAAACAGTGTCTTACTAAATCTTTATAGTATAGGTAATTGACATTGACAGGCTCTTTTAGAACCTATCGACAATCGCCTCCACCTAATTCAAACCAGGAAAATCCATTATCAAAAAGGAAGAAGAAAAATACATTGAAAAACTGACAGCGGTAAAATGACTGGAGTGTGTAAATAATAAATACCACTGACCCTGTGCGAGTTGGATGTATATATGGAAGGTTCCGCTATAAAATACAATACTGATATTAAAATTCTCATTCTGTCCAAATTAAGTTTTTTTTCTATAATTGAAGCAACACCGACAATCTCCCATACTATATGCACGTACAGTGCTTTTAACCTTCATTACACTACACACTAATTTAGGAACTCAATACAGAGGGGTGGGCTCAGATCTAGCTATACATTCAAATTCTTTTTCTTATTACAACGCTCTAACTCTACTCTAATTGTGGGTCCCTTTTTAACTTGTGAGATTTTATCTACATTTTTTTTAAATACCATTAATAACTGTGTACTCTATGTACTTTAATATTTTTTTGACAATTATACCGCAGATATACAAAAATATACAAAACTTGCTTATTTAGAATAACATCAATTTTTCCTCTCACTTATGTTTTTTTTTCAAAATTTCTTATTGGACTAAATTCTATATAATAATAATTAATAAAAATAAATCAGTAGACAAACACACACATTGTATATCCCCAAAACTAAAAAAGTTACACTTCTGGATAATATACAACGGACCACTCCCAGGCACCCAGACCACAGTAAACAACGGAAAATTCATTTTAGTACGTAATTTACCATGCCAGGTTTGGCCGGCCGGTTCGTTCTTAAACTCAGTAAAAGTATAGACGTCCACGTGAACAAAAACGTCAAATGACTTAATATATTATTTTAAAACTTGTGTGTGCAAAGTTATCTATACTAATAGTATATATATACTAATAGTGTTTTTCAATCTGTGGGTCGCGACCCCTAGGAGCGTCGCAGAGCCTTGCTCGGGGAGTCGCTGGCAAAAAGGAAAAGGCAATTTAAATTTCTATTTCTTACTTAGGTACTTTCTAAGCTCAGCAGCTTTTTGCGGAGTATAAGGCCCTAATGATGAATATGAGTAACAAAATAGAGAAAAAACATAAACGTCAATCAATCCAAGGGGGTCGCCAAAATTTTTCAACCTTTAAAGGGGTCGCCGATTCAAAACGATTGAAAATCACTGGTATAGAGGAAAGGTTTCTATTTTTGTCGCGAATAAACTCAAAAACCACTGGACCGATTTCAAAAATTCTACATTATCCCCGAGTAATATAGGCTATATTTTTTACTAGAAAAAAATAGGAATCCCTACAAAACTTCAATAATGTAGCCCAAGGTGTAAAAAAATTGTCATAAAATGTCCTTCATCGCATGCGCTGCGGAAACTATTGATGATAGAACAAAAAAAATGTTCTACTATATTAAAAAATATATTGTTACGAGTTGCAGGACTCGATTTAAAATGCCGTTGGAATTATTATAGAATTTATTAGAACTATACAAACACGTATAACACAGGTACAAATATAACTGAACACAATCAGTCCAAACGTAATGCACGATTCAATAACACGCGCAAAGTCCGTCACTAAATAGATTATCGATTGTACACAAGTCTTGCGTCGCGGCTGGTTATCGCTCGACTGCCTCACCCCTACCTTGGGGCATTGCTTTATACTGTACAAATAGAATATGTCGCCTGAATTTCTAAGAATCACACCTGGCTACTACTACCATAAAGATTACAATACACAATGGGCTGTTTTTCCAATCAGAAATTTTAAACACAAAGTAAACAAAAGAAGACGGTCATAAAAGCGCTTCAATGTTATTAGCTCAAACATCGAAGGGTAATAAATGTGCTTTGTTTACGGATGCAGGTGGCCTAAATTGTAATAATATCAATATCTACAAAAAACTTCGCGATACCATATGTCTTGGCTATTGTAGTTATGTTACTATAACTACTTTTTACATTTTAAAAGTTGATAGAGATGCCGACCAAATTAGACCATGTTATCCATACCTTTTCTTAATTATTATCCAAATAAATCATTTCGTATTCAAGACTGTTTTAATACCTGTAGATTACTTTTTGAATTATTCAAATCGGACATTCCATTCAAATGATATCACGAATTTTAAAATGTCAATATAAACAAAATACTTGGCGCTGGAATCGGATTCTAGGTTTTTAATGAAATTTTATGTATTTGTGTGGGTCCCGAGAGTCACAATTAGACCCGGTAGGTGACGCTGGAAACGGGTATTAGAATATTATTTTTTCAGGGCAAGACAACATCTGCCAGGACCGCTAATGTATCATACACGTGGTTTTTGTCTGTGTGGTTCATAGTAACTATTCTACCTTTATCTGTATTAATTCGATTATTTAATATTAAGTTCTCGTAACGCACTGCGGCTTCCTATTCCAAAATCTCTTGGTTCAATCTACCTATTTTTGCACCTGATATCTAGTTCTGATACCTAGCTGTTCTTGAGAAAGCTGACACAGACTTCGATGTGAAGCCATAAGGATTCATTGTGTACAACTTTTAAAAGTCGGAATCCTAAAAAAAACCGATATTCCATACCGAGAACTCATAAATAGAATTCCTGTTTGTTTCCCGTTAAAATCCATTGTTCGATAGAAAATTGTTCACGAGTTTTTTTTTCGATAAAATGACGGATTTTTAAACAAATTAATAAGTCATGAGGCATTCAAACTTTTTGTTGGTACAGCCGTTCAATTGTTGACTGTTCTTTTCGAGAATTTAATTTTATTTGAGAGATTCTTTAGTAATTTCTTAATAGATTGAGAAAATTGTGGGTAGCTTTTCTTTTGTATCTACTTTTAGTGCGCAATTTATATGACGAAACACCTAGAACTTTATAAATTGTTTTATTTGACTTTCGAACGAAGAATACCGACACAATACACAAGCGTGATCTAAATTACAATTAATTAATTATAAGTTCTGATGTTTGCACAATAATTAGCCACCTTAGACACCTACTACGACATGTGCACCCGACCAAAGGCGAGTAAGAATGATCGTTCGTCATTATACCCGCTCGCTTAAATTTGATCAGTAAACAAAACTACCCGCAAATATTACAATAGTACGATAATAGATGGCACTACTTGGAACAATTGTTATTAACACTACTTAACGACGTGCACTATTGATTTCGTTTACATCGTCGACTAGGTATATTTTTATTTTATTTTTTGAAAAAATCAAGATTGGTACAAAACAAGTTTGAAAAGCACTATTAGACGGTCTCACTAGTCATTCTTTTTTCTTTTAATGTTTTATTATTTATAAGATTTTTTTTGAGCAATAGACTAAAGGTTTTGTTACAAATCAATATTTGTCAATACGAGGAGGCCAGTTCTATATAATGCCTTAAATTCACGGTGAGCTTTTTATAGCGTCTTATGCAGATCTAAGAAATAAATACTATAATATAATAAAAATAAATAAATAAAATAAACAACACAATTCAGCAAAATTGTAATATTTGCCCCAGAATCGAGTCGTACTTTAGAATAAAAAACAGTTATTTAATTTAATAATTTATATAATTTCTATCGCCATAGAATATAATAAAAGAGAAAACACTTTATTGTTCACCAAATAAACAATTACAGAATAAATAATTACAATAATTAATAAACCAAACGCGACCTTATCGCTTAAAGCGATCTCTTCCAGGAAACCTGACTGAGAGGATACTTTTAAAAACTTATGTCTACGTATAATTAAATTAAAAATAGGTGAAGTATAAAGTAAGTAATTAGTAAAAAGTAGTCTCCATCTGCCGACACGCATTCAAAATTGGAGTCACAAGACCTTACTACATATATGAGCTAACAATGGTGACATATACATTTAGAAACATACATATGAACACCTACATAATAAACATACTCATTTTTGAATGTTTTTATTAGTTTTTCTTCTCGTTTTTTGAATATATTATAACTCTGCACGAACTGTATTCGTACAGTGAGTGTCAAGGATCCATGAATATTCAAGTTTAAACAAAAACGAAACTAATTTCAGTCAACAGACACAACCTTGACAGACGCCAATAGAGATAGGTCTCGTGGCAGGTAGGTAGATCGAAACGGTAAATCGTACTCTTAGACCATTCATGGTCTAAGATCGTACTAAACATTTGAATTTCAGCACAAACACTCAAGTCTTCGTTAAAACAATCAATCTTCCAACCATTTATTGTTCACTTTTATCAACATTAAACATTTTTAGAGAATAGCACACACGGCAACATATCATTATCACTCCTAAGTTCCCACCAAAACTCTCTGAAGGAAGGAATACTTCCTCAAATTTTATTTAGTATGATTATTTTTTCTATATCGTACCATCAGTCTTCGATGTTTTACGCTCTTGAACCAAACCCTTTTCTTAAACATCCCTTGCCACTACGTTATCTACGTTTGTTTTTATTTCTCTGTGTTTTGTTTTATTCATAGACATCGAACATTTATAGACAGTGCTTGTTATTGCTTACTTATTGAGACAAGTGGCAGTAGTAATAACATTGATAATAAGCCGCCACTATTATGACTTTATCAAACGCAATTTACAATGTCTTTAGGTCTTCACAGTAAATTCATATTTTAAATATGAAAAATTATTGAAAAAAAGATTTTTCACATGTTATTTGCATTTGATATGATGATGTCTTCCCAAGTATAACACTCGAAAAGGACTGTCTAAGTAAAGAAAGCCGCCGAGCGTCTCGCTTGCACTATGTGTCCTACACAAATTTACCTACCCGTCTCTTAATATTCCAATGTTTGTTCAAATTTTGCCAACTGGCATCAACTAGCCCTGTCTCATTCTAATGATGTGGGTCTTCTAATTCTGCTAGATAGTATTCGTCTCACAGACGTTTGACATAATATTATAACATAGTTACAATTCCTACGTGTATTAGCATAGATTTACTTAAAATTGTGATATAATACGTCAATAACATGGTCAGTCACAGGAACTAATTGTTACTTACCTCATCTAACATTACTTCAATAAACAGGAAAGGAGAGCACTGCCAAAATCAAGTTGTTTTATTTAAATATTAAATAATAATAATAATAAACTTTAATGTACACAACCGAGCCCCTTGTTTTCCCACTCACGTTAGACCAATAGTTTTGCTGGAAGGAAACTCTTTTTAGGATTAAGCTCGCCTTTGTGCATCATCACTATTTCGTAGTTTTATATATAACTATTTTGTGTACAATAAAGAATGAATATAATTAAAATAACATACAATTTAATACGTGTACAGCTATGATGGGAAACTCGCCAGTCTGTGTTAAACATGCGTTGCATGTAGCGTCTGTAGCTCAGGGATAGAAAAATATGAGCCTAGCAAATGAACGTTTACACTTAAAGGTCTGAAATTAACTAAGGCTGTGTAGCGCGATAAGGGTCCAGTTTACGCCAGCCGCCTGTTCGCATGAACAATATTCTATAACACGATTAATCATAAATATTTTTATCATTAACTAATTCAAAAATCCAAACAAGATGAAGGAAGATTCTTTAATTAAAAAATGAGACAGGTCGCAAATCTGCGATATATTCTACACATCTGCATTGTCTATGTAAAAATGTAACTCTATGGTTTTCCTTATAGTCTGCAATATGTTACGCTATTAGATTATTCTTTATTATCTACACATGTAGAATATATTTTATTATTCGTGAGGTGAAAATAAACAAGGGTTGTTCCTCTCTTTTGGGGATTTTGCGTAAGCCTAAACCAAAGTAAGTATGTAGTAACACATCCACTACTTTGCTACACTTTTATCGACGTGCCATAAGATGGTTCTTAGCATAACACATAAAAGTATCAGGCAATATAGCTAAGAGAGGAACGTAGTAAAATGTGTTTACAGTATAATAAAACGAAAATATTTCAGATACTCCCTTTAGGTATTTACCTAAAGCTAAGCTTTTATTTAGAAGCAAATAGCGGTTCATATATCAAGTAAGCAACACCGCAAAGAATGTGTAAGGTATATTGCTTGATTATAGCAGACAAGCTAACGGCCCACTTGATACAAAATAACAACCATACGTTACCTTTCCTTGGAAAATAGTGTTGTATAACACCTTATTATTCGTGTAAATGTATTTTAATGTACAATGTACATACGTGTATTTATATTTGATAGAGATCGGTACAGATTTTCTCCGCTTCAGTACTCATTATCTGAACTTTGTTGGCGTATCGTGATGATTGAATAACATCGTGACAAAACTTCGTACACAGTATAATGTGACAAATAACAAGGTTACTACCGTTATGAAGAACTTCACATAATCAGCTAGCAAAAGGATGAAACGCCTGATGGTTTTTATGATTTGTGTTCTTTGCTCGAAAATCAAAAGGAAGTGTGTCATCACCCAGTCCATTGGACCCCCATCTTGCCAAGTCGTAGACTCCTTCAAGCACCATCAGGGCGGCGCTGGCGTTCCACTTGTTTGCTAAAGCCCTGCATCCATGTCGATAGACAATGTATCAACTTGACTATCGGTCACTCGATTTCCTATATCCATTCTCTCTAGAGTGAATGCCTCAAAACTGAGATCCGGTTATTTGACTACTTCCGTCACTTGGTTTTATTAACAAAACTACTTGGATTTCGATATATTTATATTATTATACACGTACATAACTTAACACACATCTTATTAAGTTTATTTCAAAGATATAGATGAGAAGGGCGTCATAAAAAGAAATAGTTGCTTTTGAAAATGAAAAAAACAGTAAAATTGTTCCTTTATAAATTAGACCCATCCAGGCCGTTAATAACAATGACATAAACCCCTATTATTTCTTCATGTATCATTTTCAGTTACATTGCAACCATACGGGTAACTCTTCTAAGGCAACAATATACCCAAACAGAAATTATTTCTTGGTTCTAGTTGTATACTTATATATACATTAATTATACGGGAATAGTTGTATTTACGTTGATAGACATATGTCGGTATTTTTAGGGGTCCGTAGCCATTTTGACAAAAACAGAAGCCTGATATTAAAATCTTTATATCTATCCATATATCTCATTGTGTGTACATTAGTGTACGATAATTTTTTCAGAAACTACTGGAATAAAATTTTATGAATTATATTATGTCGTTACACAATGGCATACGAACCAAAAGATTAGGGGTGACATAAGGTAACTAAGGGTGATATTTTTTAAACGTACCCTACATTAGATCTATTGTTAGCCAGAATTGCAACACAGTTAATATTTTTTATGTAAGTTAACAGGTGCGCGAGATATTCGCTTCCACAGCGCGTTCTATCTTTTGAATTATGAGGTTGAAAATTCGGAAAAATCATAGCGGATGGTGATCATTCGGATAATCAAATCATAGGTGGAGCTTAAAACATACTTCAACGAAACATAGTTCCATAACAGCCATGAATTAATATCGAATTAATGTCGATTCTCATTATTTGTTTTATTGCTAGTTGTTTAATTTTTAAGTTTACTATATTTCAAGGTGTACGACTTTACCCTTAATTTAAAGCTGCAATATAGAGAGAAAGAGGGAGATAACACTTTATTACACACCAAAATATACAATTCCAAAAACAGACCATATTTACAATATTTTCTAGGCAATACAATAGGCGTCCTTATCGCTCAAAGCGATCTCTTCCAGGCAACCTAAATCAAAGAAATTTGAATCAGGCGATATAAGTGGTGCAGGAAAAAGGCAATAGATACATTAACACTCAAACTAATTTAAGAAATAAATATACAAAGACATACATATATAGATAATAAAACTACGTTTTAACGGTTTTAAGCGCGGTAATTTTATTTGATTTTGGTTTTTCCGACGTTTCGGCCACTTTTCAGTGGCCGTGATCACGGAAGACAAAGATGTCAAGTGTCAACGAGTATTGTTAAAGTTTTATTTAGCCTACCGCCAACTTAATAATTTTAATTATTTAATTTTTAATTTTGTTTATGGTTATTATTTAATCTATGGGAGCCTAATCTAATTTACTACCGCTTCGCAACATGTTATGGCTTGAAGAGAAGAAGCGGCGCAAGAAACTCTTCAGCAAACATGCCTAGCTCTAATAATTTTATATAATATTAAAATGGGTGGAAGGAAAAATAAAAGTAATTATCAGTCAAGTTGGTTTGTGTTCCGTTGTACGCAGAAAGAGCTCACAGTGTCTTGAGGTCTGGCAGCTGGTTTTTGCTGGGTTTGGGTCTTAATAGTTTTGATAATTGGATCCCAAACAGGTGGTACTTGCCAACCATCTTCTCTATTGAAATTTGGGTGTTTTTTGATTTCAATAGCCTCACGCATCATTCTAGGTATGAAACGATTCTCTTTCGCGAGGATTTGTGGGTTATCGAATCTGATGTAGTGGTTGGGTTTATCCAGCGTGTGTTCACTGATCGCAGACTTCGTAGACCTTGTGTGTTTCATGTCAGCAATGTGTTCTTTTACTCGTGTTTTTATGCTCCTCTTTGTTTGCCCAATGTATGACAATCCACACTCACAATCAAGCTTGTAAACCCCTGCATCCTGGAGTGGGATATAGCATTTCACAGGTCTCAGAAATTGGGTAATCTTTTTCTGCGGCTTGAAATATGTTTTGATTGAAGCTCGCCTGAGGATGTGACCAATTCTGTCTGTGACCCCCTTGATGTAGGGTAGGGTAGCAGGGCACCGCTCAACTGAAGGTGGTTTGGGGCCTTTGTGACGTTGGTGTGGAGTCTTCAGCTGATACCGCTCCGGCTAAGCCGAAGATGTATAAAAGGTACGTAGACGATACTTTTGCCGTCCTCCCAAACGATAAAGTCTCTGCATTTCTAGATCATCTCAATTCCATTAGCAGTAATAATAAATTTACTATGGAACTAGAGGCAAATAATAAATTAGCTTTTCTGGATGTGCTCATCCTAAGGAACCCTGACAATACTCTTGGTCATACGGTGTATAGGAAACCTACCCATACAGATAAATACCTTAATGGTTCGTCTCACCACCATCCTAGTCAGTTAGCTACCGTGGGCAAATCTTTGTTTCAGAGAGCAAGGAAAATTTGTGACGAGAACCACATAGCTGGAGAGCTTCAGCATGTCAAGCGAGTTCTACAACGCAATCAGCTGAAGACTCCACACCAACGTCACAAAGGCCCCAAACCACCTTCAGTTGAGCGGTGCCCTGCTACCCTACCCTACATCAAGGGGGTCACAGACAGAATTGGTCACATCCTCAGGCGAGCTTCAATCAAAACATATTTCAAGCCGCAGAAAAAGATTACCCAATTTCTGAGACCTGTGAAATGCTATATCCCACTCCAGGATGCAGGGGTTTACAAGCTTGATTGTGAGTGTGGATTGTCATACATTGGGCAAACAAAGAGGAGCATAAAAACACGAGTAAAAGAACACATTGCTGACATGAAACACACAAGGTCTACGAAGTCTGCGATCAGTGAACACACGCTGGATAAACCCAACCACTACATCAGATTCGATAACCCACAAATCCTCGCGAAAGAGAATCGTTTCATACCTAGAATGATGCGTGAGGCTATTGAAATCAAAAAACACCCAAATTTCAATAGAGAAGATGGTTGGCAAGTACCACCTGTTTGGGATCCAATTATCAAAACTATTAAGACCCAAACCCAGCAAAAACCAGCTGCCAGACCTCAAGACACTGTGGGCTCTTTCTGCGTACAACGGAACACAAACCAACTTGACTGATAATTAGTTTTATTTTTCCTTTCACCCATTTTAATATTATATAAAATTATTAGAGCTAGGCATGTTTGCTGAAGAGTTTCTTGCGCCGCTTCTTCTCTTCAAGCCATAACATGTTGCGAAGCGGTAGTAAATTAGATTAGGCTCCCATAGATTAAATAATAACCATAAACAAAATTAAAAATTAAATAATTAAAATTAATAAGTTGGCGGTAGGCTAAATAAAACTTTAACAATACTCGTTGACACTTGACACCTTTGTCTTCCGTGATCACGGCCACTGAAAAGTGGCCGAAACGTCGGAAAAACCAAAATCAAATAAAATTACCGCGCTTAAAACCGTTAAAACGTAGTTTTATTATGTATACAAGTCGCGAAAACTTAAGAAAATATTATATATAGATAGTCATTTATATACAATAATACATAAGTTATTATAATAAACGTATTAGCATGATTATATTCTGTTAATCAGACATGGCTATTTGTGGACAAATAGTGTTTTCTCAGCAAATTTCTAAATTTTGGTAAGGATTTGGCCTCTCTGACAGTAAGAGGCAGCGTATTCCAAAGTTTGACAGCCTGCACTGTAAAAGAATTATCATAATAGGATAAAGTTTGTGCAGGCGTCATAAGTTTTAATTCTTGCATTATAATAACTGTTAACAGCATAATTGAAATTAGAGTCGCTAAATTGACCCTGCATTTTAATAATAACTAATACTTGTTAACGACCTAGTTCACTGCATAATAATAAAGGAAAATCGATATAAGTCTACATAAAATGACCCGAAGAACGTTAGTATAAAGCGCTATGTTATTTTGCGAATAAGTTCATAGTTACACGTTGAGGATTTGACAGTGTACTTGCAATGATAGTGGTCCTAGAATTTTTTTAAGGCTCCTAATGCCGCAAAAGTTCGAAACTGGGATATAAATGAGAGTTCACGATATGAGACGTAACGTGGTATTGTCTCAATTTTTCTATAGTTATTTTAAGTTTAAAAAAAACTCCAAATTTTTAACATGAAGCCATGTTGCTCCTTCAATTTTTTATCAAAATATAATAAAAAATCTACTTTTTAAAAGAATAATTTAAAAATAATTTGCTATGGTTATTTTTTTAATACTACTTTATTTATACATTATAAGATAATAATTCATCTAAAAAACGTCCGCGTCTATAGAATCCCCGCTATATCGACCAAAAAATCAATACCTGCCAAAAAATCGTCAAGGACGTTGGCGTTGCTACAAGCCTTAAAACGCATAGACAGGTCAAGATGGTGATCTTTCTTGAGTTTTATCTCATTAGTCACATAATTTAAAGTATTAGTAGTAAATATTTCTAAAAAAAATGTCTTAGTGTGAATGTGACTCCTAAATATGACACCTAAAATACAGGCTAGTCCTAGTTTGGGAGGAAATAGGCAACTTACTGGCTCAAATTCTTTGACGTAGTTATATAGTTATTGCATTATATGATATTAAAGTAATTTATATACCAACTCAAATCTGCAACTACAAAGTTTCAAAACTCTGTTCCCTAACCAAACAAAATAAAATTTATAATTAAATGCCATCGCCCTGTCCGCAGCACTTATCAACAACAATATGGGAGGGAATTAAGCCATCCACGTCAAAACATATTTCCCTGTCGCCCATTATGTTTATAGTAGCGGATTTAAAGTTTGCAGGGGGTAACTAAACACGCCTCCCGTCATCCTACACAACATTTACCTGCCAGGAAATGCAAATATGGTACCACAAACAGTAGCTCTGAATGTTGCCATGTGACGTGATTTATGTATGCGTTTTGAAGTTCATATATTTAGTTGAGGACAAACTATATGGCAGCTTTTAGAAGGTTTTTAGGGATCCGTAGTCAAGTTGGCACAAAGGGATCCTTTATATAATCTTCAAGGTCATCCGACCGTTTATTTTTGAAGTGACATGAACATGAACATCAATTTTTTTTCGGTGTACTCGTGGGAAACTTTCTACTACATATTTCAAAAATTAAAATACACAGGGCGACACAATTTTCACGATTTGTGCAGCTAATATTTCGCTATAAACTAATCTAGATAAAAAAATCATTAAAAACATCGTCATGATTTATCGAGATGCAACTAATGATACCTCAAACGACTATGTAAAGAACGTTGTAAAAAAAAGTTTTTAAACTTACATTCACAACTATGGCGATTGCCTCTTATTTTCAGTTCTTTCGCAGCTTTACTATTATTATCTAACATCAAATCCTTACCAACATTTATAAATTTACTCAGAAATCACTTTTCCACAAATAGCTATGTCTGATTAACACAATATAATCATGCAAAAACATTTATTATAATAACTTATGTATTTTGAAATATATTATTTTATATGTGTATGTACATATGTATGTATTTATATCTTTAATTCTTAAATTACTTTGAGTATTTATGTATCTATTGCCTTTTACCTGCAGCACATACATCGCCTGATTCAAATTTCTTTGATTTAGGTTGCCTGGAAGAGATCGCTTTGAGCGATAAGGACGCCTATTGTATTGTTTTTGTAATTGTATATTTTGGTGTGCAATAGTGTTCTCTCTCTCTCTCTCAAATTCATGTATTTACTTAAAATATGGTACATAAATACAACAAACATACAAGATTCACATGTTTTGCCCATGAGGTGCGCAAACTTTACTTAAGATTACTAAAAAGCACAAATGACAATATTATTCTGTTAGTCTGTTATTTATGTAAGGATAGATAAAAAACATAAAATATATACTTTATGTCAGTTGAATAAAAAATATTTTAAAATGTGTCGTGTGTTTTTACTCCGTAGATGAACTACGGAGTAAAAACACATGCAGCAGTCACTTGTGTCGTTTTTTTTTTAATAGCTATGGGGACAGATAGTCTTTGTCATCTTATAGACTAAACCTTCCTGTGAAATAACATCCATATATTATAGATCCAATAGTTCTGAAAAAATTTAGTGTGATATACAAAGATATGAACAACGAAATAATCACCTATCACCAAGTGGACTGTTTCCCAGTTTGCCTACAAGCTAACATAAACAAATTAATAAGATAAGTCCTTATGTAACGTTACAATTTTCGCACACTTTCAAGTATACCAAAGAAACCTTTAAAGTAAAAGAAGCTTTTATTTGTGAACTTGCATATATCTAACATTCATTACGCAAATATGTACTTATGTACGGATGCACAAGTGAAGCTAAACAATGTTTGTTAGTTTTAGTAAGCAAATGTTGGTAAAGCACATTTGAGACGCGAGACGAGCTAAGCGGACAGGTGATCGACGCAACGTGCCACAACCAGACCGAGACCCGTGGCCACCCATTGAGACCTAACCCATGACCCCAAGGTCCATAACCCCAAAAACATCCATTGATACCAATAGGTAAACATCAATATCAAAATGTCGGTAGAATTGTTATTTATACGATGCCTAACAGGGACGCGAACACAGCCCTATTAATATTATAAATGAGAAAGTAACTTTGTTTGTCTGTTCCGATTTCAGGGAAAAACTACTGGACCGAATTGGCTGAAACTCAGTATAATATATATATATATATATATATATATATATATATATATATATATATATGTTTATATATATATATATTTATTTATTTTTTTTCGATGCCGAGGATGAACATACTTTCGGTATATATGTAATTTTAATACCGCGGGTGGACAAGGGATATTTTATACCGGATAATGGGATAAGTTTGGGAATAGATTTATGTAAAGATTATCCCAGAAAGTAGGATAGTTTTTATTTTGTGATTTGCTATTTTCGTCATTTAGGTTAAATTGGTCATTTTGGTCGATTTAGTCAATGTGGTCGATGTGATCGATGTGGTCGGTGTGGTCTATGTGGTCTATGTGGTCGGTGTAGTCATTTTGGTGTACATATGCAGTTTTAATACAGAAAATTGGCATAGATACTTTCATCCGGGAAATGGGATAGTGTGCGATATAAAATGAAGTGAATCTTCGGGGGCAAATAGCAGTAACATAAAAATGTAATACAATGTAACCTGTGTTGCAACCTCTTTAAACAAGAGGCACGCACTAGAAGTTGACCCGCGGCGCAGCCGCGCGGTAAACTCTAGTATAGATATAAAAAAGCAGGCGTTAAAATAACATACATAGATATAAATTAATTTAAATTACTTTTTAAACAATAATAATTAATGCGCTATTTGAATACTTTTTTTGTACCTACTTATGACGTCATATATAGGTAGGTACGCTTGTACACAATCTATAAGACTGCGACATTTTGTAATTTTATAAAAAGTATCTCAGCTAATTTGACAGTCCACGTCCTTATTATAAATGACTGCGTTTGGTATTTTTATCGGCGTGTGGGTCTGAAAGTTTATTTCGAATTGGCTCCAAAACTGCTTAATGAATTTCATTAAAATAATTAGCGATTAAAACGGTAATTTATTTTTAAATTTTCATGTAAACTTCTTTATTGATATCTTGTAATGTTCACGACGTATGAATATACAGTCGAAAGTCTCGCGGGGACGAAGTGGCGGTCATAGTTCTTTAAAATATGTCTCTCATTGTGAATCTCAAACTAAACTAAATTATATAAATACTAGGTTAACATTATAATTGGATAATAAATAAAACAAATAAGACTGCATGTCGCAGAAAAAAGCGACTGTGAAAAAATGTAATAAGAAGTAAAAGTTACAAAAACAAATAAAAACACATGTAAAAGAAACATCAGGTTTTTAAGATAGATAACGAGATATTATTTTGTTACGAACTTCTTCATAATTTTATTACAGATTAGCGACCTTTTTTTATAAAATTATTGTTATATTTATTTTTCTTGTTGTTGGACGAGTAATAGATCACCATCGTTTACCAGCGTTTTTTAATATCTTGAACAACTTAGGCAAGTTTTTGATCTAATGTGCATATTCTTGCAATTACCACGAGCTAACTGTGAAGGAAAAAATCACAATGAAGCGTACAAATCGAGATAATCGATCTGTCAAACCCGTCAATCCGCCTTGGACAAGCATGACCGTTCCCCTATAAATGGGAGCCTAACTATGAGACGTTTACGGGCTGTTATTATTTTACTTTGATAAATATGAGAAATGATTTTAAATATGGTCTAAAAATGGCCACGGGGTCATTATTAACGACGTTAAACGTAAAGTTGTATGTATGTATGTAAACGTAAAGTTACAATATAAAAGACATAACAGCAAGGAAATGAAATAAGACGGTTATTTATTCTTCAAAAGAATTAAGGACAATGTAGCAAGGACGCAAAACAGAAGACAGAAGATCTTACGCGCCCTTAAAATATCGTGTTTTAATTTATGTGAAAAATTTCTATTACCCTTGGCCATCACTATAATTTATGTTTATTGTGTAATTATGTACATTTATTTGGTAGTAGGCATGTTAAATTATCATAAATTCTCATTTAAGCAGCTTATTGGCTATAAAGCGGCTTAATATTCCAATAGTTTACGATCTTTGCTTGTTAAAGAGATTAGTTTATAGATGATAAGCTTACAATACTGGGATAATGTATAACTTGATTGAACATGGAACATGTATTACATACATACTATAAGATGTTATTTATAGACCACCTAGAGTTGAACTTGTGTAAGGTCCGTTGCAGGAGAAATCTTTCTTCTTATTTTTAAAGTATAAATTCGCACGATTTATTATCTTGCTAGTGCTAGTATTAAAAATTATTAATTTCCAAGCCGTATAAGAACAAATCAAGTAGGTTTGATATCTGAAGCTGTTCCGTAAACAACTCCTACTCATAATTATTATAATCATGTAATGTTATTTTTCTTATTTCTAAATATTGCTTTATATTTATGCATATAGATGTATTTTTTTCTTTTATATTGCATGAGTTCGGCAGACAAGCAGACGGCGCACCTGATGGAAAGCGGTTACCATCGCCTATGGACACTTGTATAACCAAAGATTCTACCGATGTGCTGCCGCTTTCTAGAGGGCGACTGGAACCTGGTCACTAATGCCGGAACACGACTAAAGATTTTTATGGCGGCATACTACAGGTGGTAGCCATCCAGACGGGCAATGCCCTATCACCTGGCTGTGGGTTGTTTTGTCGCCTCTTACGACAGGCCGCTCGGCCGCAGGAAATTGTATTCTTCATCCGTTCTTACACGGATAAAGATAGTGTTATATACTCATATGTCAATATTTATGCTTTTGAGTACAATTTTTAAACAAAACTACCCCATCCTCAGACTAATTGTAGGTATTTAACTAACGCCAACTGCAGCTGCAGCCCACCTCTCGGCACCCCTTAGCCACTCAAACCCATGTTGCCCCTGTCTTCTATGGCATTTTTTGGGGCTCATGCGGGAAGGGGCGAGTTACCATCTGCCCATTTTTCCATGTTCCCTGAACATTGCGACGGACAGACGCCATGGTCCCAATATACCCAGATCCCTAGTACCCCTATCAGTTCACCCCAATAGGTCGGTACCTTTTGTTCTTATTTCCCACAATAGTTCTACACTGTCCGGGGCTTGTCCTTGGGTGCATTATTATATGGTGTAGACAGGGAAAATCGCCGGTCAGTGTCACGCCACATTTACATTAAAGTCAAAAGGCCTCTACGTGTTGGCCTTCCCATGGCCCCAAGCAAGCCCTCCAAATGTCCGGGCCATTTTTATGGCCCGTGGTCTTCAAAGACATACATTATAATAACAAAAATGTAAGACTAAAGCTAGCAGTGATGAACATAACTATGAGTCATTTGTGGTATCTCAAACAAAATTCCGGCTACATTAGTGCGGGCACCTAACATCGCAAGGACGCTTGAGCCGAGGTCAGTGTTCAGGCGAAATTCCATTTGTAATATTGCAGTATCATTGTGGAGAGGAATACCTGTAATCAACTAACCAATTAGTGCTAATGATTGTGCATTGTTCTTCCGTTAAATTTATCTTTACAAACTTTAAGATCGACGTAAAAATTGCTCATTCAGATGACGCATAAAGAATATGCTTAGTTTCTTATTATATGGAGTATATTAAATTCAAATATTTTATTTATTAATTTATTTTACGTAATTACTTCCCATCATACACAGACAATATAATTTATATTTTATTGTACTTTCAATAACATCGGTTCATATGAATTGAAAAGACACAAAAATATTTTGTTTATCCAGCGAACACAGGCTTGGAACTTGGCTCAAAAAAGTTTTCATAAGTATTGCCATTAAAGAAATTGCATTATTATATTGGTTGTATAGCGGATAGTATCTTCTAAATAAGCCGCGGTAGCTTATTAGTTAGCGCACTCGCACCCTAAACTCAAAGAGCATGAGGTTCGAATCCCGACTGAAAAGCATACACTACTTAGACAGTTTTCTGACCTATGACCTATTGTGCATATTGTTTCAATTACCACGTGTTAACGTTGAAGGAAACATCGTGATGAAACCACATTGAGATGACCGATGTGTCCTAACCACCAAGCCGCCTTGGACAAGCGTCGCGAGTATATTGTTCGATCACCTATAAAACGGGAGGTCCGAGCGCAGAAGTGGGATTTTTATGGGCTATTCTTAAAATCTTCTCGTTTGGTTCAAATGTATTGAAATCTCATAAAAATAATAATCAGTAATTTATAGTATAAATTTTTGTCTAGGAACATAGCGGTTTCGTTAAAACAGATTTCTGTTATAAACACACGTGGGCTGCATCATCACGAAAGTTTCCTTTGTCTAAGCAGGCCGTTCATGGCTTAAAACTTCGAAGTTTCGTCACTACATTTTATAAAAAAATCCACCCTAACATTCTCAATAAGAAACCCTCTAAAGAAACGCAGAAGGTAACCCATTCACGTAGCAAGGGGCGATCACTATCAACCCTATACACTACATCGAATACATCCAGTGCCCTGTGGCCACCAAGATTAGTATTCCTCTTCCGTCCACACCGAACTGGCGTCAACTGAATGAAGGCTTTGTTACGTTGATAAATTACAAACTTTCAACTTTATGTCACGCAATCTTCGACTGTAATGCATTAAATATAGAGGCTACAAAATCGCAAAGTTTTGATGAAGATCAAAGTAGTCATTCACGCCGTTCGCGCGCTACGTGTAGTGCAGTAGGTAATAAGGTCGTGTTACATAAATGAAATTTAGTTTGAAAAACACGTGCGAAATTGTTTTAACACGTTGTTTTGTCACGGTCGATGACTACGTTAAATACTTTTAATATAATAATACAATTATGACTAAATATAAGTCTATTTAAATCTTTATATAAATATTGTATTTGTTGTGAGACTATTCAAAATTATTGATTTTGTTTATGGAGGGTAGAGGTAAGGAGAACCATCTCATATGGGAGAATTGTTGAAGAAGTGTCCTGTTTTAAGCTGTAAATAACATTTCAAAAAGTGTCCAGAATGGCGCTGGTGTAGACAAAGGGTATGGTATGAATGTAGCAGTTGTAGACGAATTGAAGTATACCGAGTACAAAAAATAATATCTTACTAGAGTTGGTGATAGTACCTACACTATAAATAACGTCAGCAATGTCCATAGTACAAAATAATTTAGTAAATATATTCTCAAAGAATTGTTATGTGAAAATGTAAAGAGTGATTTAATTTCGTGAACTTTGAATAACACGCTTAGTGATTTTTTAATATTTAATTTTACAAAATACTCTATAAAACTACTCTAATAACTGTTGCTATTTTCTATAAAACTCACCCTGATGCTAATGTGGCGCCACCCTAATTTAATTGATTTCAATGGACACTTCTTCATATACACAGATGTTTCTCCTTACCTAGAGGTAAGGAGTACGTAAGAAAGTACAAAATTATGGATGGTAAACCCTACATAATTTTGTTGGACCTGAATTAGATACGATAGATATAACATAAACCTATTATTTTAAATTCAAACCGAAATTTTATTCTATGAGTAACTTATGTATTCAAATCTTACAGATTGTATTTAAAGTGAATTGTGGTATACCGTAGTCTATGGACATGAAGTATAGAATTTGAAATTTTCGACAATTTAATTAGTTTAACATTTGAAGCTCAAATAATATAATTATGGCCTATAGCCCATATATACATACTTATATGAACGTCACGTGACAATTAGAAAGTTTAATGTGCACAAAGACAAAAAGTGAGTTTACCAAAATGGAGATGGATGGATTGTGTGAAGGATTACATGATGGTTTTTATGGTGTGACAGAGGACATATGCCAGAATAGAGGAGTATGAAAGGAAAAAACATATTGTGTAATACCCAAATAATTAGGAGAAGGTGTTACTGATGGAAAGCGGTCACCATCGCCTATAGACATTTGTAACACCAAAGGTGCTAGCAATGTGCTGCCGCTCTTTAAAGGGAGACTGAAACCTGGTTACTAATGCCGGAACACAATTCAAGGCTGTTACGGCGGCATATTCTACCCCACGGGTGGTAGCTATCCAGACGGGCAAATACCCTACCACCTGGCTGTGGGTGATTTTGTCTCCTCTTACGACAGGCTACCCGGCCACAGGAAATTGTATTCTTTCACCGTTTCTGCACGGTAAGGTGAAAGAGAAAAGATACATAAGTACTATAAACCAAGATCAATACAGACAACATTATTACTTTCCATAATTTTTATTTTCAAAAGCTCGTAAATGGGCAAATGACCCTCTCGATGGAGAGATTTGTTAGTTAGTTAGCTGGATTTTATCCGTGCAGGAACGGAGAAAGGATACTAATTCCTTCATCTAAAACTATTAATCTAAGCGTCTAGACATCGTGGTTTATAAAATAAATAACCTTTATCCCTCCCGGATGAACTTTATGGCATCGTGAAGGAAACACTACAGAAACAAGGCACTTAGGTGCACTTGTGCAATATAAATGTTTCTTTTCCACCAACGATAAGCTTTCGCCAACAGAGGAGGTTGGTCATAAAAATAAAATCGTTCTAAATGCGAGGCAGTTCGCGAATTATTAAGGGTACCTTAAAGACTAGACTAATGTCCACATTTTTTTTAAATTCAGCTACGCAATCATCAAATATAAAATTTAATCGAAACTGTTCTCGTTATAACAATTGTTGTAGAAAATATTTTTGAAATATCAACCACTTAGTTTTTCCATTAATCCACTTCAATGTTCATAGAGGGACGTCGACACTTTTTGTCAAATCAGCAATGAATATCTTAGCAAAGGGTTATTAATAAAATAGATAAGAGACCCGAGCTCTCAGAGTGAAGACGTCTAGAGCAAGCCGATATGACCGCAGTGCGTTACGAGAACCTACTAATGTAAATATTAGTAAGGTCAAAGATGGAATACTTTCCCGTTACATTACTATTAACCACACAGACTCAAACCATGTATATACTACATAAGTTTAAACTACACAAGTTTGTAAAAAATGCTTCACTTCATTTGACGATTTGTTCACATAGGCTCCGTCTATACCCTTATTCTTCTGAGGACCTGTCTAACGATTTTACACGCCAATGTATAGTAAAATAAAGTTTTCATTTCTTAGTTACTTACTAATAATATTATAAATGCGAAAGTTTGGATGATTGTTTGTTACCTAGTCAATCACGTCTAGGATTGCCATATTATCTCGAGAAGCCGTCGGGACATTTTGGTGAGGACATTGTTTGTAGGTGAAATAAAGTTAAAACTAACAGACAATTTGGAAAATATCTATTATTGATTAGTGAGCATGGGGTACAATTATTCTTTTTTATATTTAACACATGATTTTGTTTGGAACACGAATGCGCGAGGGCGTCATCTTCTCTCCTCCCTCGCCACAAGCTCCAAATCCCGAACGATATGCTAACATATTCATCCACATCGCGATTCGGGGTGTTGTGTTAGTTGGGTTGCAGTCTTATTTGTTGGGACACTTTACAGATCGTCGGGTCATAGGTGACTATTGGTAATAACGGTGACATGTTCCGACCTATCGGGACGAATGGCAGCCCTAATCACGTAAGAAAGGTTGAACGGATCTGGATGAAATTTGGCACAAAGTTAGATTATAGTCTGAAATAGCACATGTGCTTCTTTTTATCCCGGAATGATGTACGGTTCCCGTGAGATATCAATAATGCGAGCGAAGCCGCGGGCAAAGATACCCTTTGATTTATTCAGACCCAGTTAGTTTTTGAGACAAATAGCTGTGAAATACATAAAAAGACGAAACGGACGGATGGACAGTTTCGTTTTTGCCCAAATAACTGTTCTTACTCGCATACACACGCAACAGAAAAACGTATTCAAAGTTACAAAAGTTTTGATTGTGACTAAACATAAAGATCAGCCAACAACCTTCTGGTTACCTTGGAATCATTCATAACTGGTATAACAATAGTGGATTGTTCTGTTACATAAATTTTTGACATTTATATGAAAAAATGATATCCAGATAAACGCGAAAACCGGCCATTGTGATGCCTACGGAAGGCATAACCGTTGGTTTTATATTTGAAAACAATATTATCTTTTTTTTTTTTTTTTGGTTTTGAGGCGAGGGAAAATGCTTAACCGATTTACGCACAAACTGGGTCGTTGCTAGGGGAATGACACGCGTCGGTCGGGGGCGATAACACTGCAGCAATAGTATGCTCTTGGCAGCGCTCCGTCCGCGATCGACGTCACAGAATAGTGTGGAAGACTCCGAGCGTTGCTGCACGGGCTAGCAACCCCAATACCCACTAAAAACCCCCTCCTCCCTGACGACCCTGCGCTTTGAATGTGTTGGAAAGGCTGAGATTTAGAACATAGTTACGCCCAGCCGTAAAACAATATTATCTTAGATCAAGCACGTCTATGTAACTTCACAGGTATTAAAGCTTCACATCTGCAAACGTATACTTACTTGTTAGTTAAATTTTTAGAACACCGATCTTAATCTTATCCTAGAACGCTGGATTTTTTTCCTAAAATGAGGTAAACAATAATAAATATTCGTTATAAAAAATTTTAAAAATTCAGTTGAGTTCTTCATTATATTTTACAGGGAACGTAACCAGTGGCAAACTTTAGGAATTTACCCAACAGTGGGCACGCAACATGAGGGTAGCTAAGAAGACCACGATACCGACGGTTGTGTCGCCGACATTCCAGGTTTTAAATAAACATTACGTACAGAAATATTACTAATATTATATTTTTGTCTATTATAATTTCTATACCTGAAGGTGAAACAGTAACAGATTTGGTAATAGTCTAATTTTAAACGCTTTTGTCATAAATAAGTCTAATAAAGAATAAAAGCGGAACTCAGAATCGAATAAAGGCCAATCAACCTTTAATATCTACGACTGAAGTTCTCGTTTTTCTGTTTCGTTTCAGCTTAGAATTCGTATCAGTTAGTATAATACGGAGAATACTTAAAATAACGCTAAGTAATTAATATTTTAATTTTTAGAATAGAGATGTGTTACATGATGTTAAGTTTTCTTTAGGTTTTCTATATCCGGTAAGATATGTTAACCTAAACTCTTAGATCATATAAACGTCTATATCTCAATGCCTAAACTTATCTTAAACACAGACAGAAATATTTTAATACGTACAAATTAAATGTTAATAATAATTTTAATGGAAACTAAAACTAACTTAAAATTATAATTAAAAACTAAAAATAGACTATGTTATAAATAGTACAAATAATATAATTGTAATTTCATCCGAGTAATTTGTTGTCATTTGACTTTAACCTGAATACAAACACAAAACTAATCTTTATGTAACTATTAATAGAATAAAATGTACTTTTTATTTATTTGTTTAACGAACATATATGTTTATATACAAATGTTAATTGTAAATAAGTTAAAAATGTTAATTGATTAAAAACTTGAGTTTAATGACACTAAAGGATTTCTTTCCATTTTTTTCCCTTACCATGATAATAAACAATCGACAGTACTTGTATGGAGTTTGTATGAAATTTTAACCAGTACTAAATTAATGTAAAGTAAAGATAGATAGGAAGCGGCCACATCTGAACACGACAAATAGTAATTAAACTGACATGAATATTATTAGATGGTAACCTCCTTCGTGTTTATTATATAGGATGGCGCAAACTTGGAGACGTTGTTCTATGTTCTGCAATGGATCGCGTTTGACTAACAATGAATCTCAACTTTTATTCAATATAATTTTAGTTGACAAAGTACTAAAGTAGTTTATGAAACAGAAACAACTAAAATACTTTAAGGCTCCGGTTCCTATAAAAGGTTGAAAATGGGGCGCAAACGAAACAACTTTTCGTTGGTAATTATTCATTAATAATTTAACAAAAAAATTCCATAAATCTTCACGATATAATAAGTGACATGGTTTTTTCAAGTTAGAAAAAATATCACGAAATCACCTCCAAGTCAAAACAGGATAAAATAATATGTGCATCTTTATAAAAGGGAGATAAATAACATGGTTTTATTGATTTTTAAATACTACTTTATTTTATTCACAATAAAATAATAATGCATTTGAAAAACAACCGCATCTATGAAATCCTCGTTGTCGCCCGAAAAATCAGCGCGGGGTGGTCAGCGTCGCTAGACGAATGTATGTCGGATTTTCTAAGCTCAACATTATAAAATTATCGTTAAATATTATTACAACTAGCGTATTTTGAGACCCTATAATCCTGTACCCCTTTCAGCAACACATGTTTTATTAACTTTGAAGTTTAGGTTAACTGTGAAATCCGTTTTAAACTGCCTTAATTATTTATCATCATCTGTTTGCATTAATGTTCTAAGTATTAAAATATAGTCTATTATTACATCACTAATCCCTTTGTATTCATGACCGACTTTCGAGCAAGACATTAAAAACCGTTGTTGTAAGTGTTTACAAGTCATGTTGGTTTACATTAAAGCTTTATAAAGTGGCGAATTCCTATAAATAAAAGCGTATTTTCATGTTTATTGGAGTCAATGTCAATTTTGCTAATATATAAGATTAGTCTGATGAATCAAAGTAAGTTGCGTTTCAAAGACTATATTATTTACATATTTGAAATCAGAAATTTCTATAACATTTTGAAGTTGGTGCCAAGTAAACTATAAAAATTACTAAATTTTGCAATATTTTGTTGTTGTAACAATGTAAATGGTAATTTTTATGGTTTGCTCGACACCGATTTCAAGATATTATAGAAATTTTTACTTTTTGCTTTTTAGTTATTCTTGAAGTCGGTTTCTTTTTTGTTAGATTTTCTTTTTATTTTACACTTTAAGTTATATATAACATGGTATCCCTAACAAGGTAGCTTATCGAATGCGGAAACGAAAGCTATATAAAACAGAAGCGTATTTATAGAACGTTGAGTGCAACTCGAAACTAAATGATATGTATTTATGACCCGCAAATAAGTGACATCACTTTCATAAATCTACTCGTTGTAGCACATATATTAGTTGATTCTGCCACTCGCCGGCCACTGCCGCGGCGCGGCTCGTGCATTTTGATTTACAGGAAGCCAACTCGAGGAGGTCTTTGGCCGCGTGTCGCAGCCCATTTTTATTATTTATTTTGGAAGTTCGATTGGTGGAAATGCTTGACGAAAAGTGTTACATATCATTATTACACTCGTCGCATGGTTTCACCAGGCAGCATTTTCATTTAAAACTCAACTCTAATCGTCGATGTTTTCTAAATACGACGGATCTCACAACTTAATTTACGCGGTCTTGCTGTTTATTTATATGGATTACTTGCTGTTTATTTGGTTAAGAAATAGAAAAGTTACAGACGTCAAATCACTACAACATTTTTTTACTTGATTTTAAGAAGTTATTGCTATATTTTCGGAACTCAAGATGTAACACGTACACGACGAATTGAGAACCTCTTTCTTTTTTGAACTCGGTTAAAAAATAATCAAAATCTGTTCAGAAACAACAAAGTTAGGGCTGGACATACATAAAAAACATGAACAACACGACGACTTGACAACCTCCTCCTTTTTAAAAGTTGGTTTATAATAAATAGTCTTTAGTAGTAGTTGTAGTTTCAAATGTTCAATGTAAAAGAAATCACGTCTTTGTTTTTCACTTGATAGGCTCTATAATAAACTAGCTTCTGCCCGCGACTTCGTCCGCGTGGAATAGTTAAAAAAACCCCCGATTTTGAAACATTCTTCATTAGTGCTCCGCTCCTATTGGTCTTAGCGTGATGATATACAGCCTATAGCCTTCCTTGATAAATGGACTATCTAACACTGAAAGAATTTTTCAAATCAGACCCGTAGTTCTTGAGATTAGCGCGTTCAAGCAAACAAACAAACTCTTCAGCTTTATATATTAGTATAAGATACTACTTTAGCCGGTCGCATTGATATTGCCCGCTTCCCGCGTACTTCCGTGGCGCGGGGAGTGGTACAGAGGCTGCTCCCAAACTATCAAGGTCGTTGCGTTGGCATGTATACAACAAGCCTGAAACTATAATATGAGATATAGTGCGAGAATTTATGAATGTTGTAGTGTCACTAAATAATAATTATTCTAAATGTGGTTTGGTTTCCTCCGTCTTAAGTAAAGCTTTGTACACCGAAAAGGGATATACGCATTAAACATTAATGTATGTACGTATATCTTCTCACACAATTAGAGTATGTATATCTCGGAAACTGAAAGTGTGTTAACGTCATTCCAGTGAATTATAGCGATGTAGTTAAACATTACTATAACTCATTCTTGTATGTGTTTTAGTGGTGAAGAGTTTGACTTTGCTTATAGGATATAAAGAAATAACATGAAAGTACATAAATAAATGAAAGATAATTGTGATTATTTAATTTATGACATAATTTTTAATTATAACTGCATAATTATAATTAAAAATTTTGTTATAAATTTCTGAATCACAATAATTTTTCATTTATTTATATACAACAATTGTCATTGTACTCACCTCCATGCACACAGTGTAGCAATAAACTATTTTATATTTAAAAATTAAAGTAAAATGAATGTACAAAATTATATTCTTTAAATATCTTATGTTTAATCATTGTTTTACCATGCAGCTTGGCTTTTGGATACGTCTGTCGTGATAAGTAGGTATAACCAACTTATTTTCTGGGATAAAAGCAATATAATCCATTCTTGTTATAATAGGTGCATAATATAGCCTAAATTCCATTATAACTGGTTCATTTCTATGCCGTGTAAAAGAACAAAATATACAATCAAAATTAATTTAATTTTGTGAAGTTAAGGTATGGCCAATTAATGTCAAAGTGAAAAATGATTACCTTTTCAAATTCTTAGTATAAATACTTTAAATAATTTGGGTTAAGTATATGTAAATTACTTATTAATGCTTTTAGAGTCAATAACGTGCAAAACTATCAAATTTATTTTTAATTAATTGTAATTCAATTATTTTACGCAGGGCGCAGACTAGACAGCCTGGCTGCGGGAGCTAGGATGTGGCGGCGAGAAATTCTTGGCTTCCTAGTGTATTGACACCAATGTGCCAACATACTACGGAGAATTTTATCCATGCAGGAACGGAGAAAGAATACAATTTCCTGCGGCCAGGCGGCCTGTCGTAAGAGGCGACAAAACAACCCACAGTCAGGTGGTAGGGCATTTGCCCGACTGGATGGCTACTACCCCTGGTCTCAATTACGTCGCCATAACAACCTTGAGTTGTGTTCCGGCCATTCGTGACCAGGTTTCAGTCTCTCTTAAGAGAGCAGCAGCGCATCTGTAGCACCTTTGGTGTTGCAAATGTCCATAGGCGATGGTAACCGCTTCCCATCGAGTGGGCCGTCTGCCTATCTGCTGAACTCCTGGAATAAAAAAGGAGACGTTGCTAAAACCAACTGAGTGGCCTGCTTTAGATTTTGTTTGTTTGCTGGAGCACAACAGGCAGGCCCGCCTGATGGAAAATTCTTACTGTCGCTTACAGACATTTGCAATACCAAAGTTGCTACCAATGTACTGCTGACCTCGAAGTGGGGACTGCAATCTGGTCACTAATGCCGCCGGAGCAGTATTCAAGTTGTTATAGATAGCGGCGTACCTACTCTGGACCAAGAGTGGTAGCTATCCAGATGGACGAATGCACTTCCACCTCTCGCTGTGAGTTGTTTTATCACCGCAAGTATCCTTTCTCTGACATTGTAATTGCAATTTAAAAATAATGTAAAAGATGTTCTCTATTTGTTAATCAGCATTTACTAAGTTCACTAAGCGTTACTGTAAAATAATTTTGTTTTTTTATATTTGTTTTATAAAACATAACAAAGCCACGGATATTAGAGTTTACAATTCGTATGTTGAAAATCATAAAATAAGTCAGGGAGATTTATATAAGAAAATATAGTCGTCAGAAAAGGCACTGACCTTGTAACATTAAGCTTCCCACCGTACCAAGGCCTCAAAAACATCTCTGGACTATCTACTTTGTCTTTCTTTCCTTTTTTGACAAACATAAAACTCTAAAGTTAGAATGAGATAGCAACAAGAAAGGGAAGCTTCGAGGGCTTTCTGGAACTGGCAGCATTGTTATCGTAGTTCCTCTAACAATGTGTGCCGTTGAGATATTCCCGACAATAATAGGAGAAAATTGAGAATAATTTGGGCAATATTTGTCTGATCTGGCACGTGGGAGTTCTAAGGAGTTATGTGTAGGATGTTATGTCTTCAAAATTACGCCAGTTGTATTGATATTGCAAATTAGTTTTGATATTTTGAGTAACATTGTTGCTGAAACTTACTTTATTGTGTATATTTCTATCGTTTGCCTCTACATTTTACATGTTTTTAATAAATACATACACATTTCTCCATATCCCTAAACCGCTCCCATGTTGGCCTTAGATGTTCTATTACGACATTTTGGAGAACTCATGCAGTGTGACGTGGCACTATCTGCAGGATTTATCCTTATTTTACGAATGTTGCGACTTGCACGAAGTGTCGTGGGACACACGGGGAATTATAAGAAATGTACTTTCACGCAACTATTCACGGAGTGTCATTGATTTTTCAAGACAATCTTCATGATAGCACGTGTTCACACAGCACTCAAGAGGCGAAGGGCAAATGTCATAGTCCAAGGGCCCAGTTCTGCTATTATTATCTCGTCAAAATCGCCGGACACTAGTGTCTCAATCGTAGGTTTGCTTGATTTCGGTGTTAATTCCAATGACGTTTGTAAATATCTATAAGCTAAAAATACATAAATGTAGCTTTTCAATATTCATTTCGGCTAACGGAAATTCTATTGTTTAACTTTTAATAGTTTCGCAACGCCAAGTTATTGAAATAGCAGAATTGGGCACCAAGATACCCAGCGCTATTAGTAGTTAATCAATAACTCTAGCCCTTTTCTTATCATCTCACACAATAGTCCTACACAGACCGGGGCTTGTCCTTGGGTGCGTTTCTATGTAATGTATTCAGAGATCATTTCCGGTCATTATCATGCCTATAAAGATGGCAGTAACATTGATCCTCGCACTACATTATGATGAAACCTACATACCTATCGAGATTACCGATGTGCAAAACACGGCACCTTGGTCAAGCGTCAACAAGTTTATACCAATATGAAATATATACCTCATGATATAGATTAAATAATTACCGGACCTAAGCCCCGAGAAAACATCTAGTAGTATATATTCAAATCTTGTCATATCGTATATCCACATTTTTCTAGGCAGCACATATGAACAAGAAATTCGAAAACCTTTGTTTTATGAGATTAAAAATCCGAGGGAACGTCTAGGAATATGAGCCCAAAAAGAAGAATCTCTAGAATATATTAAACAATGTGTAGTATTATACAATATTTTGTTATATTATTCACGACCTTTCACAAAAATTAGCACAATGAAGAGTTTAATAAAACGTGTCAACAACGTAATATATTTTGTACATAAAAGCGTTGATATATTCCGTGCAGGTTTTATTTAGTTTCATACATATGCCCGTTTTCGGGATTATATTATCTGCCTATGATACTGTTGCTAAGTTAAGTCTTTGCACCATCAAAATGTCAAAGCCAAGTCGGTTGCGAAATCTTTAGTCAGGTACATATATATTGTTACGAGTTTCAGGACTCGAATTAAAATGCCGTTGAAATTATTATAGAGATTATTAGAACTATACAAACACGTATAACAAAGGTACAAATATAACCGAACGCAATAAGTCCAAACGTAATGCAGAAAGATCATAATTCAAATACACGCGCAAAGTTCGTCACTAAATAGATTAACGAATGTACACAAGTCTTGCTTCCCTTGTGGTAATCGCTCGACTGCCTCCTCTATCCATTGGGGCATTGCTTTATACTGCACAGATGCAATATGTCTGCCCAGCCGCGTACACCGAATTTCTTAGAATCAGTTTGTACTTTGAAATTATAGACACCTGGCAGTGATCACAATACAACGATAGGCTGCAAAAGATTACAATACACAATGGGATGATTTTTTTTAATCACAAATTTTAAACACAAAGTAAACAAAAGAATTCCAAATGCAGAAAAAGTAAAAAATGTGTTTCTACAGGGCTGCAGGAGTGAATTTGTCTTTGTCGGCACGTAGGTCGTAACAATATATATACATACATTTTTTTATTGTATGAAATCAGCAGACAGGCAGACGGTCCGCCTGACGGAAAACGATTACCATCGCCTATGGGCATTTATAACACCAAAAATGCTGCTAATGTTCATCCGCTGTCTAAAGGGAGACTGGAACCCGGTGACTAATGCTGTAACACCACTCAAGGTTGTTATAGCGGCATACTCTAGATCAGAGGTAGTATCCATTCAGTCGGGCAAATACTCTACCAACTGGCTGAGGGTTGTTTTGTCGCCTCTTACGAAGGCCGCAGGAAATTGTATTCTTTCTCCGTTTCTGCACGAAGAATATTTTACGCCTGTTTCCGTTCCGTTTCTGGGTTAGGCAGAAACGTTGGATCGCCGCCTGCTACAATCTGACAAACATTTTTTGCTTCATCTACTTTCATTAATCTCTTTATAATTTACGTTTATTAAAAGTGCTTTTTACTTGGCCTTTCTCCGAAATATCTTCAATTTGGTTATGGTGCGTCGCGGTCTATCCGCACCGACTCTACTAGAGGCATTGCTGTCATATATATAGAAAGAAAGAAAAAAATTATTTGAAGAAATAGCGACGTACTTACATTGCTAACATGTATCTTAAAAGTAAAAACATATTTTGAGAATTTGTACGCCGCATTTTCAGCAAACAAGGTTTACAGCTTATTGCTGTGCCGACGTAATATCCGACACAAGGCTGATTTTCAGTGCAAACCTTCCTTTTGGCGTAATACTAAATCGACCAGAATATTTTAATGAGTTTAATTTAAAAACTATTTAATTTGTAAATTATAATATATACCATATATCTACTTGTTTTGTTATTCTACTTTCATTAATTCTCACTACATGCCCATTTTTTTTATTGCTGGAGTACGGCAAACAGGCTGACGGTCCAACTGTCATGGACAGTGGTTACCGGCGCCTATAAACATTTGCAATACTGCCGGACTCGTGATTAATGTTAATATATTTTTTATTTAACAATAGTAATATTTCTTTATTACAATTCATTCAGTTACCAAACTATTCATTTAAATAAATTTACCATTTCAAAGTCGTTACATTGTCCTCTCTCTAACTTTTATATTTAAAAGAGCTGTAACTTAAATAAACGCTTTAATCAAAAACCGACTTCAAATCTAAAAAGTATAAAATAACTTAATAACGATTTTTGACTAAGAATTTATTTACTTTATTAAGAGACAAAATAATCTAAAATTTTCTACATCTTGAAGTCGGTCCAAGTAAACCATAAAAATTACAATATTTTTCAACATTTTGTTGTAATAACAGTGTATATGGTAATTTGTATAGTTTGCTTGGCACCGACTTCAAGTTGTAGAAAATTTTATATTATTTTGTCTAATATTTTCTAAGTTTTCGCGACTTGTATACATAATAAAACTACGTTTTAACCGTTTTAAGCGCGTTAATTTATTTGATTTTGGTTTTTCCGACGTTTCGGCCACTTTTCAGTGGCCGTGATCTCGGAAGACAAAGATGTCAAGTGTCAACGAGTATTGCTTTGTAACCGTTAAAATGTAGTTTTATTATTATTTTGTCTCTTAATAAACTAAATAAATTCTCTATTCTTAATTCTTATAAATCTTTATTATTTTATACTTTTTAATTTTTGAAGCCGGTTTTTTTAAACATTTTTTTTTATTTGTTACTTTTTAGTGTCTATGTGTAGGCTTACGAAAGGTGCCGCGCGCCTTAAAAAATATAGATCCCAAGAAACGGGAACGGAAAATTTTCATAAAAAATATTCATAAATGCTGATGAAATGCTATGCTGTACCTAGGACTGTAACAATACGGGAGGTGCGCAAATGTCACTTATTTGCCTTGGGTAATTGTCGTACTAATGCTGGATTACGCGCACCTCTTCGTCGAATGGTAGAATCATACAATAAATACATATATACATACATACATAACTTCACGCCAGTTCCCTTGCGGGGTAGGCACGAACGACAGAGCGCCATTCAGGCTTATTCTTACACACCTCACTTGCTTCTTTGACATTCATAACTCTTGTCATGCACGCTCGTCTGTTCTTAAGGATCCTGACATCACCTTCTGCGAGTATACAATAAATACTTTAATGAAATTGACATACTTTCTATGGCTATTGGAAAATTCAAACATAATATTAAACAAACTTTTAAGCACGTCGTCTCCACCTTAATGCTGTATTTGTATTATATTTAATCATTATATTTGTTACTACATGTAAGTTGCGTGGTTAGCGGTAAAAAAAATAATTGTTATATGTCCTAAAATAAAACGTGAAAAGTGCTGTTGGATACCATATTATTAACATACAGATTATCACATTAGTTATAAAATATATATTGTATCTGTTTGCTTTTCTGATAAAAAAATAAATAATGTAAACTACTGGGCCAAACTATGTTAAATTTTTAGGGGACCAAATAGAAACTATTACGCATCAATCTAAAATCAAGTAAATTGGATCATAAATCTCAGCCTAATCGGTGTACATAAAAAAACATACCAATCAAATTGAGAACTTCCTCCTTTTTAAAGTCGGTTAAAAATTGATGATTTATTAGTTTTCAAGATTATGTTATTTGCAGAGCATTTGCATTAAAGGGCTCTATACAGTAACCCTATATATCCGAAAACTACAAAGGATACAGTCGATACGCCGTCCACGATCTCTTGTACAATAAAAGAAACTTATATATGTTCTACCAATAACATAATACATAAGATTATAAATAAAATACTGAGCCTAGATCATGGACTTAGTTTCCAGAAGGCTGCTGGCTACGTTCGCTCTTTGCATCACCATACTGATCCGTTGGTCGATCCGTACAACTTAATACGTCATTAAGCGTGGACTGCACTCACTTGACCGATTTTTTGTATCTGAACAATTATATGTATTTAAACCGGTAAACAAAGAATAATCAAATGTATTTACAAACAGAAGTTGAATGTTTATACGAACATTTTATTTGAACAGCGAGACGGTAATGAACGAAGTGCGATCGTAAAATAAAATCGTGTTATATCGCCAAATTAGGTTTTGTTTCGTTTAAATTTACGCGCTGTCAACCTTTTTATGATCAAAATAAATTCTGTTCATCAAGAGAAAGCCGGGCAAGACTCGTTTAATGGACGACAGCGGGTCTATTTTTAATGAACCTCGTCATTATCGTGGTGTGATTATTCATAAGTTCTCAATAGATTTTTGATATAAAGTTCTGGATAAAAGTTTATGGCCGAAATCAGATAAAGAAGTGAACATAAATGGTATTAAAAATGATAAACTTAACCATTTAATAACTAGTAGCTAATCGTAGGCAGAAAACTGTAATAAAAAGTATATTGATAATGTAAAAAGTGTACAAGAGAATAAGATAAACGTAACTAGTATATGTCCGCGACTTCGTCGACGCTTGACTTGAAATTCCCGCGGGATACCCGGGACACAAAGTACCGTAGCATTCAAAAAAGAACGTAAGCTACTGTTTTAGTGTGTCGGAATAAGCTAATTTTTATGCACCCGAACAGCTACAAAGCGTCCCCGGGATAAAAAATGTCATACATTACATAAAATTTGCTATCGATCAGTGAAAAAAACAGCTTGGAATTCAATTTTTTTCATATGGCTATTTTAAATCATTCCCAGAAAAAATCCCGCTGGATTCCCAGGATAAAAATTAGCGCAGAGTTTAAGTGTAAGAATTTGCTGTCGATCAGCGAAAACCTCACCGAAATCGGGCCAGTAGTTTTTACGTGAATCTCGAACAAACAGACAAGACATAAATAAAAATTGTATTGTGTTCTCCGTCGTTTATATAGTCTATTCCAGTTGGTTTTGTTTAATAGCTTCAATGTACAGACACGGGATTATTAGAATTTTATAATATTATAGATAGATAAGAAAAATAAAAAAAAGAGGAGGATAAAAGACACTGCCCCGAATATAGACAGAGGGAAGGAATATAAAAAAACCAGATAAACATTTATACAGAACAATAAAAATTTAATTATTTAACCTTCGTAATTAACAATTATATTTTATTGTCGAACTTGAAGAATAATGTTTAGCTGTTCAGTTTTACTTTCAAAATGTTATAACTTTTAGAATGTCGTAGTTATTTTGGCAAGAGCAGAATGATTTTAAAAACGTTATCTCCGTACGACCGTCTGTTGTTGTGTCTCAATTATTTTTACGGAATATATCCAAGTCCGAAGCGAACGAATTGGCGGACACACCGACACTGTTCAGACGCCAAAGATGGCCAACCGAAGTCCGACATGGCTATTGAAAGCCAAGAGTGGCCAACCAAGCCGGTGACGGAGCCAACGCGAAGCCTGCGAAGGCCACCGTAAACCGCTGATTAGCCCAGTGAGCCGCCGACACTACGGCGGCTCCCATTTACATACAGTTAGTTACCAGAGGGTAGTAGCCTTCTGAGCTAACTAACACAAACATGCACCAAATTTTTTTTATCGTCACCTTGTCCCTTATAGGCAAGGACAGAGGTATTTTTTATTTTAACACAATTCTAAGAGAAAATAGGTTGGTGGTCAACATTTTTATTTTCTCTTCAAAAATTTCATACAAGTTAACATACTATGTACTTACTCTATTACGTGTCCCTAGATTCATGCACCAATGTTAGCAAATATTAAGCTTATTTATTAAGAGAACCTTGCACCTGGTATCACCGTTGAGATTGCCACACAAAATATAATCCCGCGGCACCATACTCGAGGTTTTACGATAAACCCGACCAACGATATTTTTCAGACATTTTTAAAAGTATAAAACATTTCTCTCCCTCTTCTAGGAACTTTTACGGCGTGTACGTACTATACTTGCCGGATAACGAGGTTTGTTCTGAGTAAAAATCGCGTTGAAATACATTTTAGCAAATGAACATTGTTTCTTTTCCCAGCAAAGTAACGAAACAAGCAAAAAAATTCCAAGTTAAACGTCGTTTTATGGCATTTTAAAGGAGAACCGGCTTCAATGCCTTCAGGCAGTTTTGAAGTTGGAGTTATATTAATACTGAAACAACTACCGCTGTTCAGAGAAGTCGAACATAATTAACTTTTTCATAAATGTATTTAAATTCAATAAACAGTACTACTTAAAGATCTTACAATACATAATAAAACTACGTTTTAACGGTTTTAAGCGCGGTAATTATGCATACAAGTCGCGAAAACTTAAGAAAATATTATCTTACAATACAATTAACTTTAAAGCAATTAATATATATATATATATATATATATATATATATATATATATATATATATATATATATATATATATATATATATATATATATATATATATATATATATATGTGTGTGTGTGTGTGTGTGTGTGTGTGCATGTGACTGTTATATTTTATTTTATGCCTTTGCAGTATCTTAGAAATGAGCTGAGTGTCGTGGTATGTACTTTTGGTATCGGGGATGAACTCAAGATAATTTACATCCCGGAAAATAAGATAGATTCCGCGGGATACGTATGAGTATTTGACGCGATAAAGACAAATGAATTGTTATGAAATTTGGTATATATGTAAATATAGAAAGAAAGAATATATTTATTTTGCAACATGTACTTTCAATAAATTGAACGCCTAGGATGGTTTTTATCGGGAAAATGTTTGTTATTAGCTTCTATAACATACAGATAAGACTAAAAGGAAAATAAAATTTCCGCGCCGCTATTTAATGATAACGGATAATTAAACGTCTATGAGTGCGGCAGAAACACAGGAACGTAATAAGGTTTTGATCTTCAAGTATACATTTAAAAACCTATAATTTATCTGTGATAGTAATGTTGCAAAAAAAATACAAAGTATGGTATTCCTTTAAATACAAATGATTTTTTTTATTATAATCTCTATAATTTGAAAATTGAGTAGGGTCTCACCACTGTTAATGTTACCGGTAAGATTGATTTAAATACATTTTATTGTCAATAGTATAAAAGTCCAAATGAAATGAAATATAAAAATATAGAAAAGTATTTTTATTGCATTTTATAAAATGATTTAAGAAGAGAAAAAGACCATTTTATCAACTTTCATATAAAAATAAAAAGCTCTACTAGATAAAGTGAAGCTAGTGGGGTTTGAACCCACACGGATTGTGAGTTAGACCAGTGCTCTACCGTATATTGAAGAACACGTTTAGATGTCACCTTGCAATTATTTTCTATCGAGAAAATTTATCGAAAATGCGTTTTGAGTACAAAAAAGCCGTCATAAATATGATCAAGATTGACATATATTTTTTTCACCGCATTAAAGTGTGTATAATTATTGTAACAACGGCTGGCAAATCGATCATAAAACGCTTTTTGTCTGTTGTCTCGCTGTTAAACATCACAAAAGTAAACTCCAAAGGATAATAAAATTCCTCATCGTAGTATTTCATATAATTTAAACTCACATATTCATAACAAACTACACATAATAAAATTCTATATTTACTTTTGACTCTCGTGTTTCTAAATGTGACATTTTCTAACTATAAAGAGATTCCTTTAACATTATGTAGTTCTCTGTACTTTGTATATAATTACACTGGCATCAAAGGCGTATTATGTGTATACTACACATCTGCAGTGAACCGAAGCAATTATGATAACAATGCTTGACAAGGCATACTATTGAATAGGATATTGGACATTTTGATAAAATTCTAACTAGTCTACCAACTGGTTTACCTCCTGAAGCTTGGGTAAATAAACAAAATGATTAAAAAATACTGACGAAACAATACATAATAGTAGTATATGAAAGACTTTGTAACTCTTAACCAAATAACATGAACTTGTTTTTGCGTTTGTTGCATTATTCTATTATAGATAGATTTTTAACCATCAGATAAAAATTACCAGTCAAATAAATTATAATCTGAGTGAATTCAAAACTGAAACCATTCAACTGTTTTATTCATGTAACTGACATTATTAATTTGACATGTTGTGCCTACTTTATTCTATGAACATCTTTTACCTGCTGATTGAGAAATTGCCCTAAAAATGAATCTAACTTAGATGATTAAAATCTCTTATTATACCTACCTACTATATTTATTATGACTAGTGGTCGAAATTCGACCATAATAATTTGTTGTCAAAGACTATACTTCTATAATCACAGATTTCGCCAAGGTTACACTGTTAATTTGACTTGATCAATAAACAAAAGAGTATATATGCGTGTGAGTGTGTCAAATACATGGTAGTGTGTGTAATGTTTTCTTATTAATTTAATGTATTTTTTATACATAATTTAAAAAAATATTGTTATTCGTCGCTTCTTCCCTATATAAACTATAAGTGTGCGAAATTTCATACTCCTCCGTCTGCGCAATTTTCGTAAAAAGGGGTACAAAGTTTTTGCTTCACGTATTAATATATAGAAGATATTCAGTAGGATATAAATGAAAGTCTATATATGTATATGTTGACATTAGTTATTATCAGTTGCTATAAGAATATGTTTGTCATAACATTAATTTGATGAAAATATCATCATTTAAATAACTGCGAACATCGTTGTAGTTCTTACAAGACTACCACATGCACGTGATAACCGACCGCGATGTTAGAGCAAAATAAGACATTTTAAAATTCGCTCCAACGTTTTATATAAAGACCACATAAAACTTCACGATTTTACTGTGGCCGCAGTTAAAAAAAATGAGATAAGAATTAAATGCACTAATGGTCGCGAGGACACGCCTCGGTAGCTGTTATGTTAATGTCAGGAATTTAAATGTAATTGTTTAATGATTATAGTTCACATTCACTATTAATAAAAATAAATTCGTCAGTGCTTGGTAGTAGAGATGATAAACGTCCCCCCCCCCCCTGTTTTGTTTATTTGGCTATGAAATAATAAAGCATTTAATCGAAAATTCTCCATACTACTCAACGGATATTGTTCAACATAATTTTAAATTTAAGTATTTTTTTAAGTTATACCACAATGATTTTATTTTTAAGTACAATTAATGTGGTAACTAGGCCCCGCGACTTCGTCCATGCTTGACTTGAAATTCCCACAGGATTCCCGAAACACAAAGTACCGCAGCTATCGTTTTAATGAAAATTGTGTCGGAATAAGATCATTTTTATGCACCCGAATAACTACAAACCGTTTCCGGGAAAATTCCAGCGGGATTCCCAGGATGAAAAGTAGCGCAAATTTTAAGTCTACGAATTTGCTGTTGATCTGCGAAAAACGCATCGAAATCTGCCTAGTACTTTTTAAGTGCATCCCGAATAAACAGACAAATAGACAAGAAATATAAAAGAAATTACATCGTGTTTTCCGTCGTTTATATAGTCTATTCCAGTTGTTTTTTTTTTTAAATAAATTTAATGTACAGACACGGCATGTTTAGAATTTTATAATACGAGTATTCAAATTCAAAAGTTTTTATTCAAAATAAGTTCCACTGGAGAACACTTTTTGAAGGTCATACATGTAAGTTAAAATTTAATTTTTACTTCCTATTCTATGTACACCGCTTCGCACCGTGTTGATGCTGTAAAGGAGAAGAAGCGACAAGAAACTCCCCAGCAACACGTCTAGCTAAATATTGTTTTTCTTTATATTTCATATTCTATTTATATCTCAAATTCTTTTTTAATAAGTTTTGTACAGAAGTATGTTACAGAATTACTTTTTGAAGAATTAATGGAGTTGTAGCAAACAATGCATACTCAATAAGACTAAGACAATAAAAGGAATGAAAAATAATGTTATAGTTATAACAATGCCATGACGTGCTAAAATTTTATGCTGCAATATGTCTCCACAAATTCTATACTTATATTCTAAACTAAGTTTCCCTGAGAGACTAGATACATGAGCGCTCCACTGAAGCTTCTGATCTTGGTTAATGCCTAAGAATGCAGTTGAATCTACTAGGTTAAGTCTAGTGTCGTTAAGAAAGATATTAATGTCGTATTCTTTTATATTGGGCATAACAAACTTAACACATTTAGTTTTATTAGGATTGAGTAATAAGTTATTTACAGTAAACCATTTAGATATTTGGGATAAGGCGTTGTTTACGTCGTCAAAGTTCTATTCATTTCTGTCAATTGTATTATAGATAGATAGATTTTACGTCTTTGTAGCGTTATATATACTACTACACCTTCCTATAAATTTTCACCCGTGTAGATACTGTAGTTAGCAAGAAAAGTCATTGTGCCATAGACAGACGAAGACAAAGATAGATGGGCAGCAAGCCATGGCGATTATATAAGGGATCCATTTTTGACAAAATGACCGTAGCCATCATAAAAGCTTAAAAAGCCACCACGCCGCAACTGTGTTTCGTGTCTTCTTATCAAGTCCTTATAAATTCTACCCAGAAGATAATAGTAACTATAATTTTTTGGCCGTAAATTTACAACCCATAGCAATAGTAATTTTCATAGTAATTTTCCATCTGCATGGCAATTATCCTAATCCAGAATATGCCGCCAAAACACCTTGACTTGTATTCCGGCATTAGTGGCCATCCAGTCCCCCTTTAGAGGGCGGCAGCACACTGGTAGCATGTTTAGTGTTACAAATGTCTATAGGCGATGATAAACGCTTTCCACAGGTCTGTTGATATCAAGAAATTTAAAAAAAAATTAGAGCTTAAGGCCATTAACCTTTTGTTCATCATCGCCATATAATCAATCAGAAGCTGCATTAAAAGGCGCAGGTACAACAAGAAACACGGCCCAATAATCTCGCAAATGAATAATGTCCCCGGTCTCCGGTGTTTGTTGAATAATTAATGCGGCCAATCGAGCTGAAAGCAGTACAGCTTCCCCTCCGCTTGATGGTTTAATTTCTGAGGACGCGATCTACTACAATGTTTATTAGAAACGAAATAGTTTTAATCAACGTAACCATTTCTTCTCGCATTATCAGAACGTATATCCACTTACATTTTATACCTAAAAGGCCAACAATAAAGTAAAAATTGATGTTGTTTTTAGGATTCCTCAGATAAATAGCGATTCCCTATCTTAATATCGTAGTTTACATTCACCTGTTTGTTTGCATATAATTTAGAATAAAATCTTTATTTATTTTCTCATACAATTTACAAATAATGTAAGCTCTGTTGTGTGTGACAGGTCCCTATTGTAGATATGTGCAGATACACGTCACTAGTGCTCCACTCCGTGGCAAAAAACTAACTGATATAATTATATCATAGGCGTATTAATTGGAGTGAAGATTATATAGATGAAATTTGGAAACGGGTTATCTATTACCTAATAAAAAATCATGTCCCAAACAAGATTGTATAATTTGGAAAATAAAATAAATTGTTAAAATTGTGTTTTAGTAAATTAATGAGTTCTTTAATTGAGACGAAGGAATAGTCATAAACTGTGCTGAAAATTTTTTGGCAGGTCGTGAATACGGCGGAAGGGTGGATATTTGGAAAGTATTAAATATAATTAAAATCACTCGATGTGTTTTCCGAAATTTACATTACAATACAATAACATTTTGCTGTATTAATTTATAGCCTAAATTCTCCAAAGAGATTCTACAGAAAATAATAATGAACAAGTGGGATTCTTTACCGCAGCATTAAATGAGAGGATAATGATTTACATCTCACATAGAGTTGTATGTTAGTAATAAACGTCCAAATAACAAACATAAACCGCCTCCATCACCTCGACAACACGCAATGGAAATCGTAACATTCACATATAAACGTAGAAACTCGTTAAAATTCACCGTTTGATGCGTTCCCAAAATGTCCCCCAAATAGACAACGGGGAAGCATTCCAGCTTTTAATTAATGTCAGATATGTAATGGAATTTTTTATTTAAATGACAATGTTTACTGTTTACAATTCGAGCCCATTCACAGTAACATCCAGAATTTAATAAAAGAATAGAGACAAGCATTATTACCAAATAATTAGGACTTTACATTCATACCTTTTGTTTCCAGCAAGATATTGCAATGAAACACGAAGATTTTAGTTTTTTTTAACTTTGAATCTGACTAACATGCAGACGCAACGCCACGTTTTATCCGTGCAGGAATGGAGAAAGAACACAATTTCCTGCGGCCGGGCGCTCTGTCGTAAGAGGTGACAAAACAACCCACAGCCAGATGGTAGGGCATTTGCCCGACTGGATGGCTACTACCCCTGGTCTAAAGTATGTCGCCATAACAACCTTGAGTTGTGTTCCGGCATTACTGAGCAGGTTCCGGTCTCCCTTAAGAGAGCAGCAGCGCATTTGTAGCACCTTTGTTGTTGCAAACGTCCATAGGCGATGGTAATCGTTTTCCATCAAGTGGGCCGTCTGCCTGTCTGCTGAACTCCTGCAATAAAAACAAAAGACTGCACCTTATTGCAAAGCGGTTAACGTCGTGTGTAGACGTGCCAACGCGTTACCACCGTTTAGCATGCATAGAGGGGATGGGATGAGAGGGATATAATAGGAAGATGATGGAAGATGGAACAAAGGTGACGGGATGGGATAAGGAAATTTATCTATAATAGAAAATATGGGGTAAGGATAAGGGGAAATGGGCCGTCGAGACTTACTCATCACACAAAACACAATTAGGTCAAGGTTCGTTTCACACCGATATTCTGTAAGAGCACAGATCGACGAGTCGGCCCTAAGAACTGCAATCAAGATAATGATTAGCATAGCTTTACCACATCTAGATATGGGGGGGGGGGGGGAGAGAGAGAGAGAGAGAGAGATAATAACACTTTACTGCACATCAAAATATATAATTATTAAAATAGGCCATTTTTACAATATTTTCTAGACAATACAATAGGCGGCCTTATCGCTCAAAGCGATCTCTCTCAGGCAACCTTAATCAAAGAAATTTAAATCAGGCGATGTAGGTGGTGCAGGAAAATGGCCATAGATACATAAATACTCAAACTAATTTATGAAATAAATATACAAATACATACATGTATACATAGTCATATATATACACATATAATGATATATATTAAAAGATATAAGTTATTATAATAAATGTATTAGCATGATTATATTGTGTTAATCAGGCATAGCTATTTGTGGACAAATAGTGTTTCGTGAGTAAATTTCTAAATGTTGGTAAGGATTTGGCCTCTCTGACAGAATAGATATGATTTCTGTTATAATACCTAAAAAAATATTTGACATCCTTTGAGCCGTTTGAAAGCCTATTCGAAACAAACTTTAAGCGAGACGGAAAACAATTCTAATAATGGTCATTTATGTTTTAACTTAAATATTGGCATTGACGACATTTGAATCTTTAATTTTATTATTAGAATAGTGTAGTAGACAGTCAAATCAACATACATCTTATAATCTTACATAACGTCGCAGCTCCATAGATTTTGTACGAGTGTAGTAAAATGAGTCAAATAGCGCATTAGTTATTGTTTGAACAGTAATTAAAATTCTATCATGCGGTTTTGAAAGTAAGTTGATGAATTGGTATTTTAACGCCTGTTCTTTTATATGTAAAAATATTAGAATTTATTTTAATATGTTCCGCTTACCTTTTATTATTTCTATAGACATTATTGAAGTGATAGCTTCTTGTGGGAGGGTAAACCGCTTCGTAGCGTAACGCGTTACGGCGACAGTCTGTCTGGCTTCCCTTTCTCTCACGCATATGGCAGCGGTAGGCAGGCTCCTCCTCTCTCACTCTAACCCACAGCGCTTGCCGTATTTCGGTAATTAGATTAAATAATAATACTAACAATGTACATACACAAAATTCTAATTTACATATTCAAGAATTGTAACTAAGAATAAAATATATTTTATAATCAATAAAAGATTTTATTAATAAATAACCTTTAAAATTTAAGTAATAACCTAAAATTTTCTTAAGTTAAACGATTTCAATATTAAATAGTTCAACTTTATTAGTTTAAGCTATCACTTCTGTCGGGCGTCCCGAGACGCAAATGTTTTTTATTTATTATTTATGTCAGCTGGACAATATTTTCTTAGTTTGTAAAACAGGATTCAATAAAATGAAGTTTTAAACGCTACAACAGTCCGAGTAAACCTCGAAACACTTAAGCCCTAACCCGAGTGTTGCAAACAATTTTAAAGAGAATTCACCTAAATATTTTCTTTTAAACAAGAAATCGCGCCTTAATTGATGGTTGAGAAAACAACGGTCTCGAATACCTATTAAAGTTTGAATTGATTACAGACCTTTTTATTTTTTAACAGCGAAAATAAATGAGATTTTAAAATATTCAGTTAGAAAAGCTATAATTTGAATCGATATATTTTATGTTTTAAAAGTTAACTTCACGCCAGTTCCCTTGCGGGGTAGGCACGAACAACAGAGCGCCATTTAGGCTTATTCTTACACACCTCACTTGCTTCTTTGACATTCATAACTCTTGTCATGCACGCTCGTCTGTTCTTAAGGCTCCTGACATCACCTTGGCGTGAAGTTATGTATGTATGTATGTATGTAAAAGTTAACGTTACCAAGTTCTAAGATATTTTTACCAAATTGTGCAGAGTATTGAGCTATGAACTTTTCAGCAGGACGGATTATATTCACAATACCTACTCTTTGATCTGTTGCCAACGCTAAATTTCCCACACTGCACCGTTGCCATAGGCGGGATGTTCACCCACCCTCATTTCCTTAAGCTGACACGCTCAATTACTCCGCAGATCTCTACGTTTATTCCGTGTACAATAAAGACTTGGAGGGAACTACCCGCCGAGGTTTTCCCTCTGCGCTACGACATGGGCTCTTTTAAGAAGATCATTACAAAAAAAATTGAGGCCGGCAATGCGTTGGCTGAGCCTCTGGTGTTGCATACGTCCATAAGTGGCGGTAACCACACTCGATCAGGTGAGTCGCCTGTCTGTTTACCAGATTTTGGAAAAAAATTGTATCTTCGAAAAAATTCTAGGAGGATTCCAGGAAGGACCAGGAGATTCCGAAAATGCAATTTTTAGGATTTTTGTCTGTCTGTCTGGATGTTCTGGCTAATCGCTGAAACGGCTGGACCGATTTTGACGAGACTTCCACTAGCTGATAGCTGACGTTATAAGGAGTAACTTGGCTACTTTTTTAGGGTTCCGCGAAAATAATTACGCGCGGACGAAGTCGCGGGTACAACTAATTAATAATATAATACAGACATAAGGGAGAAAAAAACTATTAATGACCATAGTCCAATAAAAAAGTAACTGACAAGCTGCTAAAGCTTACATCACTGAATATCTCAGGTTAATCTTCTGACATTTTTGTCGTTACTTCGACACTTTGTTAATCTCTAATTTTAAATATGTAATAAAATTAAATAAAAATGTAATCCCTAGGACTGATATGTAAATAAAAAATGTAATAATCGAAACAAAAAAATGAATGTAGCATTATTTGCCCACTGTATAATTCTTTTGTCAGAAATGCCAGAAGTATAATATTCGCGTTAATTCAAATGGGCGCAAGAAATGCGCAGAATTGCCAGATATTAAAACTCGCCACCTGTGTGAATTTTCAACCAATTTTAATTTTGCTGCTCAATCATTACAAGTCAACCTCACTTTCAAAAAATTATAAGAAAAGTTATCTTGAAATATACATACAAATACTATACTTAAACTGCAATACTATGATATAAACCTTTTTTTATTAATCGCAACAACATTTTTACTTGAAGTTTTACGGGCAGATTGTTAATGTACTTGTTCAATTTGAAAACCTGCCCGTAAAATTTTGTTGCGATTCGTTTTGCCACTTATCCATTGCCATTCGTTCTTACACTTGTCTGGCGTTGTCACTTGTGTGGCGCGAGTGTACTCTTATCATGCCCGGCTGGACCAGTGTGCGTACTGCCGTTGGTCAATCGTGGGCCAACAATGACAAGTAACTTATTTGGCTAAAGGAGGTTATATTCTGTAATTGTTTAGACCCAAAACTCTACAGTTTGTTGTTCAATTCAAGTTATAAAAAAACTAAATTTTATGGTGTAATAGACAACTGAACAGCAAAACATAAAGAAAAGTTGCAGCAAACCTGATTTGAAGTACCTAATACGTAATGAATGACATGTGGGCAATCTGACAACTTATTTGTTACCGAATTACAGCGATGGTTGTCTACATCACGATTGCAGCGTATCTTTTTTACTAATCCATCTATTCCACGGAAACGACGTGATTTATTGGGATAAAAAGTATCGTAAGAATTGACTCGGGTTATAAGTCAGCTCTGTATCGAGTTTTAATCGTATACGTACAGTAGTTTCTAAAAAAATGCAATCCGAGCAGTTTATTTTTCGCTATTTTCGTCTATACCACAGAAATTACATCATTTATGAGGAAAAAAAGGATCCTAAGTTACGCCCTGTGATATAAGTTAGCTCCGTTTTGAGTTTCATTTAAATCCGGTCAGTACTTTTTACGTGACGCTTTAACAGACAGATAGACCGACAAAAATTCTAAAATTACCTTTTTGGATCTACATACATATATAACTTCACGCCAGTTCCCTTGCGGGGTAGGCACGAACAACAGAGCGCCATTTAGGCTTATTCTTACACACCACACTTGCTTCTTTGACATTCATAACTCTTGTCTTGTCTGGTCCGAATTAGCTCCCCGGATTTTTTTCACATATTTAAAGGCAATACACAACCTCGAACCATTTACAGACCTGTTACAGTAAGATAGACTACGAAAAATATCTGCACATGATAAGTTACACTTGGCAACACCATAGCAATGATGAAACGTGTTGGTACGCATCGGGAAATATTGCGAAAAAATCCAATAACAGTCGTAATGGGGAGGAGAATAAAGGAGGGTGCTCAGGAAATTGGAACGCTGACACTTCATAGGCCTGAGGCACCTGTGCCAATTATACTTAGAAGTACATAGATTGGGCTCTTAAGGTGAACACGGATTTTGTTTATTATTAGTTTCGAGGAGTCTGTTTTCTAAGTGTTGGCCATAATTCAGTGGAAAGGAAAGGTCTCGGCTTCAATTCAGCTGTGCTATTTTAAAACCTAGCAAGTGTATTAATTCCACAGCATAGCACAATAATGTTATGAACTTTAATGATATACCAATTCTCGACTATTTATTAAGCTCATTGGGAGCGATATCAGAATTATGTTCTTACAGTGTTACATATTTTAGCAAGCATAATACATCAGCAAATTATTTTCCAGACAATAAAAAATTCCATTTCTATCCGTGCGAGAACAGACAAAGAATACAATTTCCTGTGGCGAGGCGGCCTGTCGTAAGGGGTGACAAGACAATCCACAACCAGGTGGTAGGGTATTTGCCCGTCTCGATGTCTGCCACCCCTGGTCATTAGGCAGTGTACCTTTATTTTACTTACATAAAAACTTAATTCGTTTTTTGACATATAATATAAAAACATATAACAATAGCAAAGAAACTAAGTCTATATATAGACAAATGCCCAGCAAAGGCAGAGGTAAATCGAAGCTAACCTGATTTAAGTATAAGTTATAAGAATTGAGTAATATAATGAATAACACTCCCGGGAAAAATCCCGCGGGATTTCCGAAATATAAAGTATCGCATCACTTAAAAAAGGACTTAAGTTATCGTTTAAGTGAAATCAGCTAATATTCATGCAATCTAACTAATTTGTACAATATCCGCGAAAATTCCCGCGGGATCTCCGGACACAAAGTATCGTAGCATTTAAAAAAGAACGTAAGCTATCGTTTTAGCGAAAACAGTGTCGGAATAATCATAAGAATAATAATTTTTTATCTGTGCAGGAACGAAGAAAGAATACAATTTCCTGCGGCCTGGCGGCCTGTCGTAAGAGGCGACTAAACAACCCACAGCCAGGTGGTAGGGTATTTGCTCGGCTGGATGGTGACCATCCCCGGTCTAGAGTATGGCGCCATAACAACCTTGTGTTGTGTTCCGGCATTAGTGACCATGTTCCAGTCTCCTTTAAGAGAGCAGCAGTGTATTTGTAGCACCTTTGGTGTTGCAAATGTACCTAGGCGATGGTAACCGCTTTTCATCAAGTGGGTCGTCTGCCTGTCTGCTGAACTCCTGCAATAAAATAAAATAAAAGCTAATTTTTATACACCCGAAAAACCTTAAACCACTCCCGGGAAAATTTCTGCTGGATTCCCGGAATAAAAATATTACACATTTTATTACATAAAATTTCCTACCGATCAGTGAAAAAATCGCATTGGAATACTATTTTTTTACAATCTGGCCATTTTAAATAATTCCCAGAAAAAATTCCGCGGGATTCCCAGGATAAAAAGTAGTGCCGATTCTAAGAGAGAGAGAGAGAGAGCGTAGAGTCTAAAAATTTGCTGTCGATCAGCGAAAACCGGATCGAAATCGGTCCAGTAATTTTTACGTAAATCCCGAATAAACAGACAAGAATTCTAAAAAAAATTGCATTGTTCTACATCTTATATAGTGTATTCTAGTTGTTTTTTTAAAATCGACACATGGACCGACACAGACACGGCATGATTAGAATTTTATAATATTATAAATATTGTAAAAACTCGAAATCAAAATGCACCATCTGTGGAAGTTGTCTGAACGAATATATGGATAATTAGAATATAACTAACATTAAAGTACAGCAGTAACGCGCAGAAACCACAGATTGCGTAAAGAGGGATACACTATAAAGCGGTCATCATTTTTCATTGCGGTTACACTTTTTATCCGTCTAGTTCCCATTCGCCAAGCGTCTGAGTAACGTACGATAAGTAACTTCGTTCCAAAAATTAATGTTAAAACATTGACGGCCTCTGTGGTTGAGCGGGCTAAGCCTTTGCCGGCCTACCTCACTGCAACGCAGAGGCACCGGGTTCGATTCCTGGTATAGTAAATTTCGGAAACGTATTTTCTCCGCTATTTACTATGGTCTGGGTGTCTGGGATCGGCCCCAGAGTAGTCCGTTGTATATTATCCATAACACAAGCGTAACTTGCTTAATTTGGGGATATACAATATGTGTGTTTGTCTGCCGATTATTATTAATATTATTATTATTCATTTAAAAAACAATTTCAGTTGATAAGTTTTGAAATTGCACACCTGATTGGTCTACGAAGAACATTTCGTAAGCGAACTTTCCGTTATGTACTCTAGTCTGGATGTTTGGTACCAGCCACTTATTTGCGTGTTTAACAGGCTTTTATTAGTTTCACCTGTATGTAACGTAATTTACAACGTTATTTTCGCCTATTTACAGACTTCTTATTAATTTGTAATTTTGCACACGTAAATAGGATTAATCATAATACATTAATCTTATTTCTTCAAATAAATGTTTCTTTCTTTCTTTTTTCTTTATGACTTTGTCCTGATATTTTGACCACGATCAGGATAACATTGGAATTTAAGATACTCCTTCGATTTTCGCGATTGGTAGGTTGATTGATTGTTAGTTGGTTTCGAGATCAAAAAATAAGAAAATAAAATTTATAGTTTATTATTATACAATTACATAATTCTTTCTTTACCCTTATATACAAAAATCTTACGTATGTTTGTGTCGGCCAATCTCGAACACTGGTCCATACATTGACTTCCTTAATAATTAATATTAGTAAAGTCACAGCGAAGTGTAGCCGGGTTTATCTAGTACCTATATAGACCAGTCTTTATATGCTTTGCGAAATGGCCAATTCTAATAATTGGAAATTATCTTTGACAAATGGCCACCGGTTCACCGTAGGTTATAAATAACAATACGCCACTGCCTACCCCGTGGATGCGTACAAAGAACGATGACAATCGAAAAGCGATGAGGCAGCCCCCGGCACCTGCGCCAATTACACTTAGCGGCACGAAAAATTGCCCACATGCGACGCCTAAACGGTAATTTTCGCGAATACCTTATTACCGAATAACCAGCCTTTGATCGTACACATTATGCGAATTCAAATAGGCCATTCTAAATAGCTTGCCGTCGCCGATTGGATTTTTGAAAGGAAATTTTCAATTTTATATTCAAGGCCGTGGTACGGTGTATAAATGATAAATGAATAATACGGGTATTATGTATGGAATTATTCAGTTAATTTCTTCATTGTATTGTTACAACCTAGGCAAAGACAATTCCAGATCTGTAGATCTGTAGAAGCACATTTTATTACATGTCGGGATTTGAACTAATTGTAATCCTTTTATGATCGTCTTCTTTCGTTCACTTATTTATTGGCATACGTTTCTTATTATTGTGAAGAATTGCCTATTGACCTATTGTACTCGCTTATTAGCATCATTAGCCAGGTGTTGCGGATTCTTTTGCATTTGTGAAGTATAAAACGACGGGCTGATTGAGAGAAATGTCAGTTTAGCGACGATTACGACACGGGCGTGACATGTGTACATTCGGGAATCTAATAGTGACGGACTTTGCCCGTTTCATAGAATTACGACCTTCTGCATTACGGTTGGATTTTTTGTGTTCGGTTATATTTGTACCTGTATTATATGTGTTTGTATAGTTCTAATAACTCTGTAATAATTCTAACGGCATTTTAATTCGAGTCCCGTTAACTCGTAACAATATAAAGGATATCAGTCGTTATACCACCACCAAGAACAGAAGTATATTTTTGTCTAATTTCTATGTCTATTATACTTGCCATTTCAACATTTTACTAATTAATTTTTGAAGTCAAAATTCTATATAGACGGGGTCTTACGATTTTTCGCTCACGAAAAAGCGTAACGGCCGCGTGTACTAATACTTACATTTTTAAACTCGTGATATCTTTCGAATGGGATGTCCAAATTGAATAATTCAAAAAGTTATATAAAGGTATTGAAGCAGTCTTGAATATGAAGTAATTTATTTTAATAAGGATGAATACCAAGGTACAAATAAAGAACCTTTTCTACCGGCCGCATTTAATTAAATTTTTAAAATAAAAGAACACTTATTGTGGCATAACTATAATAGTTATAAATATTCTGTCGCGACACTTTTTGTAAATAATGATGTGTTCTGCAAAGTCGTAATACATTTTATCATCAATAGTTTTCGCAGCGCACGCGATTTTAGGTATTTTTTTACACCTTGGGTCACATTATTGGAGTTTTAGGATCCCTAATTTTTTTGTAAATATAATATAGCCTATGTCACCTGGGGATAGTGTAGCTTGCCAACATCGATTGCAATACTGCAAGCGAAAGCCCGGGCTCGGGCCGAGCTCCTCGAGACGCTCGATCGGGACCCTTGGGGGCGTCCGTACCGTGGGGCCCGCAACACGTTGCGGCCTTGCACATCCACGGTCACGGAAACGCTCGAACCCGAGGTGCTCCGATCGGTTATCGACGGGCTCTTCCCGGATCCGGGAAACTTTACTCCCCCCAGTATGGGTCCACCCGTTCCCGACACCCCCACGGACGAGGAGCCTCACTCCATCTCCGAGGGGGAACTAGACGTTGCCCTGGACCGGCTCCGGGGCAGGAAGACGGCACCGGGACCCGACGGGGTTCCAGGTCGACTCCTCTTCCTGGCCGCTAAACATCTACGCGGCCAGCTGCGGGAACTGTTCGAAGCCTGTATTCGCGCAGGTCGGTTCCCGTCGCAATGGAAGGAGGGTCGTTTGTGCCTGATTCCCAAGGGAGGTCGGCCTCCCAACGATCCGTCCGCCTTCAGGCCCATAGTGCTGCTGAACGAGGTCGCTAAGGTCTTCGAAAAGATCTTGGCGGAGCGGCTCGTGAAGCATCTCGACGCTGTGGAGCCGGGGCTTTCAGAAACGCAGTTCGGGTTTCGGCGGAGGCGCTCCACGATGGACGCCTTCGAGACGCTGCGAACGTTAACGGACGAAGCCGTCCAAGCGAAGGATGTCGTTCTTGCGGTGTCGCTAGACATAGCGAACGCCTTTAACAGCCTCCCCCATGAGACGATCAGGGAGGGGCTCCGCGCGCATGGAGTCCCCCCGTACCTCACGAGGCTGTTGGGCGCGTACCTGCAGGATCGACATATCCTTTGGGAGGGCGGTGAGTCCGGCAATCCCGAGTTAGGCCAGTGACGCGTCGCGTGCGGCGTTCCACAGGGGTCGGTCCTCGGGCCGATTCTTTGGAACGTAGGTTATGACTGGATCCTTCGGGTTCCGGTCCTGCCCGGGGTAGGGCTGATCTGCTTTGCGGACGACACCTTACTCACGGCACGCGCTGCGTCATTTGCGGAATCCGTGGGCGTCGCCAACGCCGGGTTGGCGATTGTCGTAGATCGAATAGCTAGGCTGGGCTTGAGGGTCTCCCCCGCGAAAACGGAGGCCATCATGTTCCATAGGAAATTTCGTAATCCCCCCGCGGACTTGACCGTTTCGGTCCAAGGGGTGGCCATTAGAGTAGGGCCCCAGATGAAATATCTGGGGCTAGTTCTCGATGGGAAATGGCTGTTCAAAGCGCACTTTGAGCAGCTAGTTCCCAAACTCGTCAAATCCGCGGGCGCACTCTCGAGGCTGCTTCCCAACGTAGGGGGCCCGGGAGGTGCGACGCGGAAACTTTACTCTGGCATCCTGAGGAGTATGGCACTGTACGGTGCACCCGTCTGGTCCATTGCACTTCACCGCCACAACAGAACCCTGCTGCATCGGGCGCAGCAGGTTCTGGCCGTGAGGACCATACGGGGGTATCGCACAGTGTCGCGGACGGCGGCCACCCTCCTGGCAGGCGATCCACCCTGGCATCTCCAGGCGGACGTCCTGACAGTGGTGCGCCGCACCCGGCAGGATGCCCTAGCTAGAGGCCTGACCTTCTGTCAGGTCGAAATCGAGGCAATCAGGAAGCGGGAAACCGCCTCCATGATCGCCGTCTGGTCTCAAGAGCTCGACAACCCTGCGGCCTATGGCGGCTACACGGTGGATGCAATCAGGCCACAGCTGACGGAATGGGTCAACCGCACCAGCGGCACCCTGACCTTCAGGACGACACAGATACTTACCGGACACGGATGTTTCGATAAGTATCTGTGTCGCATTGTGGGCTGCTTGCCTTCCCCTGACTGCCGCCAGTGCGGCGCGCCCGACACGGCGTTACACACGCTTATTGCTGCAGTGTTATCGCCCCCGACCGACGCGTGTCGTTCCCCTAGCAACGACCCAGTTTGTGCGTAAATCGGTTAAGCATTTTCCCTCGCCTCAAAACAAAAAAAAAAAAAAAAGCTTGCCAACAGTGAAAGAATTTTTCAAATCGGTTCAGTAGTTTCGGAGCCTCTTCATGAAAATACAAAACAATCTTATCTTTCCTCTTTATAATATTAGTATAGATATTCATATATATTTATTATAAAATGAATTAGATATTTGCATATTATAAAAAGCGTAAGATTTTGCGCTGAAAGTTGTTTAATAAAATTGGGAGCTGGATTGCCTTAAAAAGCGCTAAAGTGGCAGGCCTGGTGAGCCGAGCGCCGGGGAAGTCCCGTAAACGAGAAAGCGAGCGAGAGAGCGAGCGAGGATATACCTCTACCCCGACGACCTCGTCCCTCTATGTACCTTACCTAACCAAGTCATAATTTGCAGTAAACCTGCGAAAAATCGAAGTGTGTGCTGGGCCACAAATATAGGACTAAGACTTCAACGGACAAGTGGAAAAACGAATCGCAACGGACAAGTTGAAAACCTAATGGCAACGGATGAGTGGAAAAACGAATCGCAACTGACAAGTGGAAAAACGAATGACAACGGATAAGTTGAAAAACGAATCGCAACGGACAAGTAGAAAAACTTCAACTGACAAGTGACAAAATGAATGGCAACAAAATTTTAACTTGAAGTTTTACGGGCAGGTTTTCAAATTGGACAAGTACATTAACAATCTGCCCGAAAAACTTAAGGTTAAAATTTTGTTGCGATTCATTTTGTCACTTGTCATTTGAAGTTTTTCTACTTGTCTGTTGTGATTCGTTTTTCCACTTATCCGTTGTCATTCGTTTTTCCACTTGTCCGTTGCGATTCGTTTTTTGACTCATCCGTTGCCATTAGTTTTTCAACTTGTCCGTTGCGATTCGTTTCTTTATTCTAGTTATATTGCAAAACCCACATGTTACACATTTTTTTCTGATCCATCCTAAGGTTGTCTGGAAGAAATTGCTTAGTGATAAGACCGCCTATTGTCTTCTGTACTTGTACTTCTTGAATTGTATCTTAATGTTCTGCAATAAAGTATATTCTATTCTATTCTTAAAAAAAGATTAGCCCGTAAACGTTTAACTTTTGAAATCGGTCCTCCATATTTTTAAGGTAATCGACTATATACTCGCCAGTCGCCATGCTTTTTTCCTGTGTGTGTTACTACTCATAAGTTATACAACTGACCGAAATTACCTACCTATTTAGCATCGAAAGTTATGTATTCGGTCATTGACCAGTGCATCAATCGATATTCCCATTTAGAGATAGCCTACGGAAGGGAAATGGGACATAAAGACCGGGATTGACCTCATTATGTTTAACATGCAATTATGTTATGCAAACTCAACATACATCATATTTTTAATTTTAAAAACTTAAACGCAGTTGAAACGAGAGCTTTGAAAAGTATATGTAAGGTTAATGAAAGTTGTGTATAGGAAGAGGATGTAGTGACAAAAGTTAAAAAAGACTAATAAGACGGTTTGGGCATGTAGAGAGAATGAATGAGAGCAGAATTATAAAACAAGTATATGACTGCAATGTGACAGGTAGAGTCGGTGCTGGTAGACGGCGACGTACTAACCATGATAAGTACTGAAGACAAAAACCTTTTAAAAATGTAATTAATAAAATGTCTATATGACGATAATGACGAAAGTACGTGTACTAAAATGTTAGTCTAGATCGTAGCAAGTGAAGATCGCGTAGCGTAGAGACATCTCGATGAGAAACAGGAGTGACAATGTGTATAAATAATATATATATATATATATATACTTGTATGTAAAAAAAGGTGATGTCAGGAGCCTTAAGAACAGACGAGCGTGCATGACAAGAGTTATGAATGTCAAAGAAGCAAGTGAGGTATGTAAGAATAAGCCTAAATGGCGCTATGTTGTTCGTGCCTACCCCGCAACGGAACTGGCGTGCAGTTATGTATGTATGTATGTATGTAAAAAAACTGACAGGAAATTACAGATTTCGTTACTGACTGGAAAACCACAGATCAACTCTTGGCACCAAATTGGCCACATATATGAATGATTGTTCGGCCAATATACGTGGATTAATCGTCCAACCGAATTGCTGATTCAAAGTTTAATCAAAAAAGTGCCTCGGATTTTTATTGGCGGTTATATGTATTGGATTTGTATATACACGTACGCAAGCCCATGCGACGGATTTGTTGAATAAATAAAAAAACAATATACAGTTTGTATGATAGTGCATGGACATAACTATTTATACAAGTTTTTGTAAATCAAACATGTTAATAGAATTTCGTATAGTTATTTAAGATGGCGCGTTCACTGAAAATCAACTACGTTTACCCGCCAATTCGGGCGCTCGGCTCTAGGCGCGATCTATGAAGAAATATTGTATCGTATTTTGTTGTCCACTTGATACTTGATGATATTGCTTATTATGTTGTGTTATTGAATAAAGTTATATATATTGGCATACGTCGCTCTTCAAATAACTTTCCAGTAGCAACTAAATTATCTTCTTGTATTACCTGTAACAAAAAAAAAACATGGGGTTATTTCATGTATACCTATATAATAATAAATAGGGCAAGCGAGTACAACGTAACTTTTGTGAGTCAAACGGCGCCTGCTCGATATCGAGAGTAGGCAGTCAGTCAAGAACTTAATTACAGCATCAGCAATTAAAATCTGAAGCAGCCTTATACGCTTCATACAATCGAACAGATTTTTCTTTATTTTGTCTGCATAAATCTCGAGGCTTAATTCATGATTGACAAATTTATTTTAGAAACAGTCTTTGAAACTATCAGAGAAATTTCAAAATTTGATTACATGAAACTCATTACACACTTTCTAGTGTTCTTTGATTCAAATTCAATTTTTATAAATTGGAATTCCTTAATATTTCAATTAATTTAAGTAATATTTTTAGAAACACAATGATATTACACTTTTATCATTATTATTGAGATTGATGTACCTAGGCTCAATAATCTTAAGTAGAATACAATATAACTAATAAGCTTTATTTAATTAGGTTATATTTTCTTCATTGTACTAAAAAAATAGTGTTGAAATATTTACCAAAAGGATCCAACATTTAATAAAATTTGAAATGAATCAAAGCACACAACAAACAACAATAATGTACGTATCAAAAAATTGTACTGCGCATGCATTTGATATTATGCACACGATTTTAAATGCTACGGAACGAATCTAGTTATTTTAATAAATGCTAAAAATTATAATATATTCTAATGAAGAATGAATTATCTTTATTCAAGAAAATAATCAGAATATTAGCACTCACACTATAACAGGTAATTATAATATTTAATCTAAGCTAGTGTTAAATTATATGCATATTTACTTAATTATGTATTTAAATTAAATTGTTTATTTTCTATTTACATAAAGAATACTGTATGTAATAATTATGCAAGCAGTTTATATAATAATATTTAACTCGCACACTAACTTTATTAAATGTTTATTTTAAACCCGTAACCCAATTTATTTATTTATTAACTTTAATCATCGCTATCGTTACAGTTGTTACCAATACGATAGCGTGGGACACATAATACATTATATACACATATTCAATTGTCATAACATATAATATAACTAGCTGATGCTCGTGACCTCGTCCGCGTGGTGCGGTTTCTTAACTATCCCACGGGAACTCTTTAATTTTTCGGGATGACAAGTATCCTATATGTTGACCAGGGATATATGCTACCACCATATAAAATTTCATTTAAATCAGTCCAGTCGTTTCGGAGATTAGCGGGTACAAACAAACAGACAAATTAGAGAAACAAAAAATTTGAAAAAAGTCTAAATTAGTTCTATTTTACATCCCCCTGACTCGGTTTTTAGCATTTTTTTTGTTGTACAGAAATTCGACCTCTACAGTTTTATTATATGTATAGATATGCAGTTCTTGTGAATTCAGTCACCGTACCGATAAAAATTACAATTTGTTGACATCTCTTGTTCACTGTTCGAAAGGCCTGTGTCATCGGCGCGTTATTAAGCATGTTGGTCCTGCCGTATGTTTCTATAAATATTGGTGGTTCCCTACGTCTCATTACAAAATTCGTTGGAATGTTCAATTTGATTACATCCAATACACCTGGATTAAAAAATTTACCTCTTAACAATTTAAATATTTTTTTATTTTTTTTATTGTAGAAGTTCAGCAGACAGGCAGACGGCCCATTTGATGGAAAGCGGTTACCATCGCCTATGGACATTTGCAACACCAAAGGTGCTACAAATGCGCTGCTGCTCTCTTAAGGGAGACTGGAAACTGGTCACTAATGCCGGAACACAACTCAAGGTTGTTATGACGACATACTTTAGACCAAGGGTGGTAGCAATCCAGTCGGGCAAATGGCCTACCACCTGGCTGTGGCTTGTTTTGTCGCCTCTTACGACATTCCGCCCTGCCTCAGGAAATTGTATTCTTTCTCCGTTCCTGCACGGATACTCAATGTTAAAGGTTACTCAATGGCGTTTAAACAAACTAATGGTACAAATATGCAAATAACTAAAATAATACAGTCATTTATATTGTAGTTCTTTACTGACCCAAATTTTAACTCGTTTTTTAATAAGTGATATTCAATTCATAAAAGTATAATTATGGTTATCCGGTTTGCCGGGTCCATTAGCATGGCAATAAACCAATTTAAATAATTGTCGAGCTGACCTGACACTTTCACCTAGCCTTGACATGAACGAGTTTCTTTCGCCGGCATTTGGTTGTTGGCCAAATGTGACTACTGTGGTATGGTGTAACACTGACCTACAAAGTTGTTATGGTTTTGTTGTTAAAAGAACATTTATGGCAAACATGAATTTCATATAACAAGGTCTGCATTAATTTTTCTTTAGTTTATAAAAATATCCTGAATAGTAAAACTGCAGTTACTCTTTTATTGGCCGGCTTCCATATCTTACTTTATCATTTACTTGCCCTACCACCGGTTCAATTTTGACATTACTTGTATGGGAGCTTATGTTAAATTTTAATCGGTAGTACGGCGAATGACGGTTGATAAGATAGGAACGGGTCATAAATCAATTATTTTTAGAGTTTCACAATCAAATATTGAAAACTGCGTATGGTTTTAATTTCTACGAAACCCTCTGTAGTTCGATGATTGTCAAAACTTGCCAGAATTTTTGAATATAAAACTCTACAGCAAAACATTATTTTGAAGTTGCCGTCAAAACTCCAGTCGAGAGACAAAATCAACTGAACCACTTTGTTATCTTCACGTCACAGTCTTCTTGCTTTTGTAAAGGAGTGGTGAATTATGATATCATAATTTTAACGAGTCAAATTCTTCAAAAGCTTATTTATTATTGTTTAAACAGTAATTAAAATTATTATTATATTTTGAAGTAAGATAATAAAGAAGTATTTTAACTTCCGCTCTTATTAATTTACTCAATATATACATACCATATTCAATTAAACTAGTGGTCGACCAGTGGTCGAAATTCGACCATAATTAATTAAAATTATAAGTTTGATCACTCCTCTGTCTGCGCAATTTTCGTAAGAGGTACAAAGATTTTGCTTCACGTCTTAATATAATGATATTGTATGATATCCAAAACTAAGTGATGAAAAATGTACTCCGGACTTCGTTACGTAAAGCGCGACCTTCCAAACTCAGATGCTGGATGAAAGCCAGCCTTTAAGTATGGCTTTAACCTACTTTACTACCATAACAAGAGCCAGAAAGTTTGACAGTTGATAAAGTAGTTTATTGGCAATATTATTTAGGTTAAGAGGTCAATTTAATTTGCCCCAACATTAAGCATAATTAATCCTTGTTTCGACAGAACTCTCACGTTTAATATAAACTTCGACAGTTAAGTAAATTCCCTTTTATTACTTTTAAGGGCTCATTCCTCAGTTAAATTCAATAGACAAAGGGCATCACAAGCGCTCGTATATACATAACCGCCAATGCGGCACCGCATTTATCAGCTATGCGAACATTGTCAATTGCCTCATCTTGCTACCTCTCCACTGATGTTTGCTTGACAATGAAAGTGACGCGGCATTGTAGCACCACGTCTACATACTTTGGCGGTGCGGTAGTTGTGCGACGGTGGTGCCGTCTACACGCGCGCTAATGATGGCTCTTAGAGATATCTCTAAATGATGTAAGTTACTGAATATTCTCCTCATTACATACTAATTAAAAAGAGACTATAAGGGCACTGTTTTTGACATTTTTGTACTGAATTTTAAAAACTCTAGAAAGAACTTATAATTAATAATAAACATACATACAATAACGCATTAAGCATAAAAGTCGACTTGTCGGCGAAGGTTAATGTTTTGTCAAAAACAAATTGATTGAATAGACACTACACATACGAGCGAAACTTTCTCGGTCAGGGAATAAATTCTTTCTAACTTTCTGACCGATATGAAGGGATAAAGATGGATTTTTGTCCAAGATTGAGCCGGGTTTATTTAGCGTTCTACCGCAATACGCGTATCGGAAAAGTTTCGTGTCATCGCTTACTCGCAGTAAGTCCATACATAGAATATGTTATACATACCCATATATATTTATGTCTTTGATCTACGAAGTTTTCATTCAAAACGGAAAATTCTTAAAGGATATTCGTGGTATATTGATTTAAGTGTAGAAATAACATATATTACAGCGACGTCCCACGAGCACTCGGCATGTTTTCGGTAGGTACTAGGGTAGTTCGGGTAAAAAATTTTTTTAAATTTAATATAACTTTTTAATTATTTCGAAAAATAATAGCTAATTATAAAGTTTATAATTTATAATTATCTTTTCATTTATTGCAAATAAAAATTGATTCCAAATCTCAATTATTTGTCTTTCCCACGCTATCTTTAAGTATGTACGGTCACTTGCGATATTCTAAGTATTTGTAATACAACTATTTTTTTTAATAGTACAAGGACTTCATAAACTAATACAATAAAAAAATTCACTTATTTATATTGTAATCTACCAATAGCCCCTCAAGACTTAAGTAGAATACTGAGCCTAGATCACCGTCTACTACAGGTAAGGTGTCTAGAAGGCTGGCTACGGTTCGTCGCTGGTTCGCCATACTGATCCGTGGACCGCCGTAGGCACCAGCCCTTTGATCAACTGAAGAGTCAATGAGTCGTTTTGATAAATTTTGGTGCTACAAGTACTGTTAAACACAAACGCTCTATACTCTGGCGTCCAACCCACACTTCTCTTCTATGTGACAGCCATTTTATATTTTTTCTTAAGGTATTCTCTACGTGAGCACAATAAAAGTAATATATAATACTCACTCTACGATTCAATTATAAGTAGGTCGCCCGTGGTCGAAATTCGACCATAATAATTAATGTCAAAGACTGTATAGTTTTGATGACAGAAGTATTTCTATCATCACAGATTTTGCCAAGGCTACACGGTTTATTTGACTTGAACAATAAACAAAAGAGTATATATGCGTGTGTGTGTCAAATACATGGTAGTGTGTGTAATGTTTTTTTTTATTGATTTAATGTATTTGTTATGCATAATTTTAAAAAAATATTAGCATTCGTCGCTTCTTCTCTATATAGACTAAAGTGTGCGAAATTTCATACTCCTCCGTCCGCGCAATTTTCGTAAAAAGGGGTATAAAGTTTTTGCTTTACGTATTAATATATAGATAACAATAATAAAAATGAAAAAACATTTCAGAAACTCGAGTATACGCCACGAGATATTATCAACCCTACACCTAGCTGCGTCGCGACTCAGCTATCGCCATACGCGGATTAATTATCGGTATAGTGGTCCTCGTGTTAGGTTTTTACGAGGCTCTTTGTACTCGCGTTCTCGACTAGAACATTTGCTGGGACAGTTGTGGGGGTTATAAACTGGCGTTTACGGGCAACGTAGTAAACACATGCTGCGGCCCGGTGCTTGCCGACCCTCGTAAACGACACGCCCAGCCTAAACAGCACACGTACCTTTTGTTAATAGAAAAATTCGCATAATACAATGTCTAAGGAGTATATATCTTTTTTGGCGAAGAGCGATAAATATTTTTTTCGTATTATAAACGATTTTTTTTCTTGAACTTTGATATAACTTTCGTATAATTGACATAAATGTATTTTTTTATTACTGTGACAATAAAATAATTATAATTTAATAATCTTAAGAAAAATTTGCACGCGTCATAAGGCAGAACATGTGAATCTTGGATCCTTATATCATCTAATATTTAATTTTATACTGAATGTATCTTTCAAGTGGACGTTCAGAGTCAAATCCTAAACTATGCTAGATAGCGAAAAACACTCAAAGGAGTCTCGAGGACGATTTTGACGAGAACTAAAATGGTATCATTAGATTTTGGAAGCCCTTGTCAGGAATCGAATCGGCTGATTTTGAAATAACAAACACACTGTATTATTATACCAAATCGTATAGTGTAGCTTGTAAAGATCAATTGAACCTTACAAGCTAAACTATGATTTGGTATAATCTAATGATACCATTTCAGTTTTCGTCAAAATCGGCCTCGAGACTACTTTGAGTGTTTTCGCTATTTAATATAGTTTAGGAATTAGCTCTGAAGGCCCGCTTGAAAGATTCATTCTGATTCTGCCTCGCATTAAAATATTAATAATGTTATAATATTTTCTTAAGTTTTCGCGACTTGTATACATAATAAAACTACGTTTTAACGGTTTTAAGCGCGGTAATTTTATTTGATTTTGGTTTTTCCGACGTTTCGGCCACTTTTCAGTGGCCGTGATCACGGAGGACAAAGATGTCAAGTGTCAACTAGTATTGTTAAAGTTTTATTTAGCCTATCGCCAACTTGTTAATTTTAATTATTTAATTTTAATTTTGTTTATGGTTATTATTTACTCTATGGGAGCCTAATCTAATTTACTACCGCTTCGCAACATGTTATGGCTTGAAGAGAAGAAGCGGCGCAAGAAACTCGTCAGTAAACATGCCTAGCTCTAATAATTTTATGTAATATTAAAATGGGTGGAAGGAAAAATAAAAGTAATTATCAGTCAAGTTGGTTTGTGTTCCGTTGTACGCAGAAAGAGCTCACAGTGTCTTGAGGTCTGGCAGCTGGTTTTTGCTGGGTTTGGGTCTTAATAGTTTTGATAATTGGATCCCAAACAGGTGGTACTTGCCAACCATCTTCTCTATTGAAATTTGGGTGTTTTTTTTATTTCAATAGCCTCACGCATCATTCTAGGTATGAAACGATTATCTTTCGTGAGGATTTGTGGGTTATCGAATCTGATGTAGTGGTTGGGTTTATCCAGCGTGTGTTCACTAAAATTACCGCGCTTAAAACCGTTAAAACGTAGTTTTATTATTAATAATGTTATGTTTTTAACAACGACATTACGCATCATAAATATACGACATTAAAATTGGAATCTAATGTGAGAAACAAGACTAATAAGTAATTTAAATCTGACCCAAAATACTAGATATCACTATCTTTATATAGTATAAAACAGAATCGCTTTCCGCATCTGTCTGTATATCCGCTAACTCCTCTAAACCCACGCAATGGATTTTTAAACGGTTTTCAGCATCAGTTAGACAATTTTTCACGTAAGCTTTATATTTATATTTATAAACCTAATTAAGTTTTTATATAAGTAAAATAGAGCTACCTTCCAGAGTATGACTCGCGGCGTCGTCGCAGGGAAAACTAGTTTATACTAAGAATGTGTCGAATAACACGTTTCTTGTTGCCTTTTTAAGTGTAACTAAGAGCCGGTTCCTATATCTTACGGACCATTTATTTGCCTTATATCGGTAAAATTTGACATAAGCTCCATACAAGTACCTAATGCAAAAATTCAATTGACGATAGTGCAAGTGAATGTGTAGTAAGATATAGAGAACTAACTGGGCATAAGACACTTTTTTCGTTTTATTTATTTATGATGCACAAGTAGTTTGGTTACACAAATTTTAATACCATGGTTTGAGCGACATAAGTTTTGTGAATTTATATAAATGACATAAAATACAATAATACAAAAATCTTTACAACAATTGTTTGGGAACTTTGATAGAACACTTATATTCAATGATAATCTCTGTTTTCTAAAGTATCTTTATAAGTTTATATCCAACATCAAATATATATTAACAGGGGTATATGGCGGTTTGTACTTATGTGCAATGTTTATTCTATAAATACTCAATGCTCAATCATTTCTTGGATATGTTATGAAATAGTGCTACAAGTGCATAATAACCTTAGTAAGGTTAAGCAATAGGTATGGTGCGGAGTGGATCGATCTATTTCGTCGGAAGTGTAGCATTTCATTGTCTTCATTTCTTCTTCGTTGTATAAATAAATATTTAACCAGTAATTCGGAACGGAAATTATCGTACTGAAAATTTCTTATTATAGAGATATTAAAGGCTATATTTAAATCAAGAAAAGTTTACTTTTATACAAGAACAATATTAAACCAAGCCAGTGCTTAGACTTTCGAGTAAGAGAAAAGCCAACTCAGGTTAACATGGGTTGCCACTCGGCAGGGAGGGTTAAACAAGTGCCACGTTGATCGGATCGGCGACAGACGCTGGAGATCAGCGAGAGTTACCCAGAAAAACACTTACGCAGCTACACATTCTAAGGAATAAGAAAAACATTTTAAAAGGCTTACAAGGTTTCATTGGATTCTTACATGAAAAGTCTCACCAATATTTCATTTTATGTTTGCAGGTATGGGAGGACATCGGCAGACGGCCCAACTAATGGTAAGTGGCTGCTGCCGCCCATGGACATCTGTAATGCCAAGGGAGCTGATACGTTGCTACATAATTGGAACTAGAATCGGTTTATGTATTTCTGAAGAGCCCCATTTTTAAAGCACTTTGGGAAAATCGTGGGGAAGCTATTCTACATATAGGTTGCAGACGTGATTTTTATGGAAATGGAATTGAATGTAATTATTTCAATACAATGTGATGTGAACTCCTGCAATAATGTTTTTTTTTTTATGAATTTTATGTGGATATCATGGCATAACACAGCGATGGACGATCTTTTGAATGTAGAAGGTGTTGAATGTTTTGTAATTTTTTTAAATCTGAAGCTATTTTGGCATAAATGGGATTTTTATAAAACTGCCTTCTCCGGTCCTATCTATGAATGTCACGTTTTTCTCAAAAATTGTGAATCTATATATACAATAATACATACATACATACATACATAACTTCACGCCGGTTCCCTTGCGGGATAGGCACGAACAACAGAGCGTCATTTAGGCTTATCCTTACACACCTCACTTGCTTCTTTGACATTCATAACTCTTGTCATGCACGCTCGTCTGTTCTTAAGGCTCCTGACATCACCTTCTGCTAGTACACGATCAATTTGATCATGGAAGGTGTGTCGTGGCCTTCCACGACTTCTGCATCCATCCACTTTTGCATTGTATATCTGTTTAGTCATTCTTTCATCATGCATTCTTTCCACAATAATGGAGTGAAATATAATAGAAAGAATATAAGTGTGGTCAGCATTCACATAAGTGAGGGACGACAAAAAATATTTCAGTGCGATCATGCCGATTTTCTTAGTGCCCTTTTATATAAGTCAATAGGTGGTGATATATTCGATTCCAATCTTAAAAAAGTTTGTCCTCATTTCTACCTTTGATGTATTAGGCGGAAAATTCTGGTGATAGGAATGAAAAATACTTTTAGCGAGCATTTGTTGGAACAAAATCCCTTGAGTGGTTCTAGGATGACGTGTTTTCGAATTACACTTCGAATAGGGTTGTGTAGCAAAATGATGAAAACAGTAGGTACATCCCCTCTACGGAATCCTGTCATTGTATGTAAACTGACACGTACTGAAATACGTCACAGGAATAAACTTAGCTAATAATGATTGTGTTAGTTATTTCTTGTTAGAGCTCCGTAGTTCCGATTCTTATATTTTCATCTTTATTGTAAAAATGAAAACTTCATTATAGTAGGTATTAACAGTGTCCGTGAACTTCATTCGCGTTGCGACGACGATGTTTTTGTTACAGAATTGCAATGGCGACATCACAAAACGCGACTGTAGCGCCATCTTTTTGGCTGTTATCGTTCGTCTATCGGATAGCCGATAGAAGGACGTCATTTAGTGGGATAAAAAGTATCCGAAATGTTGACCTAGGACATAAGCTATCTCTATTTCGAGTTTCATTCAAATCTGTTAAGTAGTTTTCACGTGATGCTCTAACAGACAGACAGGCAAAATTTCTATAAGTTGTATTTTCGAAAACTGCTGGTCCGGATCTTGCTCACTTTTTTCTCATTTCACATTTTTTGCACAAACTCTATACCTGTCTATATAGATTACCTAAAAAACTCAGTGAAATTGGAAATCTGCCTTATTTTTCAAAATCTAACGAAGTTCTCATTCAAATTTTACGACAATAGACACTGAACAGACAACGAACAGACAAATGCCAGGTCATCATTATCACTAAAAACTTCTCAAAACTTTCAAATCGTACGGAAAGTTTCATGAGAAATCTGACAGCTGTCTGCTCTAAGAGGAAATATGACACGAAATTTGAACAAATCCTGTTTCCGCTGACCAATTTTATATTCTTCTAAAGTTTTATCGAATTTATAAACAACTAAAGTATCCTCTCTTTTCAACTGAGAATGTATGTATAATATACTAAAAGTATAAAATTGAATATATTTAACGCAAAATAAATATTATAGATGCCTTATAATTGTAAGTCATGGATCTACCACCGCTCCCAAATAAATTTTTGGTACCGTTAAAGGAGAAGAAGCGGCGCTCACTGGTATCTTATTTTCATCACCATTATTGAATGTACGAGTACATATATATAGATTCTTGAGATCATCAGCAAATCTGCGACTAATGCCGCCAATACATTCTACGCAATTGTGTCAGAAATCCTATACTGTGCAGGCTGTAAGGTTGTAGAATGCATTACCAATGAGCATCAGAAGTGCAGTCACTTACGTCTTTTAATAAACTCCTCAAAGATCACTATCTAAATTCGTAAACAGTAATTTATGTATGTGTATGTATCTCGAACTAAGTTTTACGGACTCTGCTAGTACTATAATGAAGTTTTCATTTTTACAATAAGGAAGAACATATAAAAATTAGAACTACGGAGCTCTAACAAGAAATAAGTAACAAAATCATTACTAGCTAAGTTTATTCCTGTGACGTTTTTCAGTACGTGTCAGTTTACATACAATGTACATATATTTGTATATAAATATGTATGAATACCGACCCATAATTAGAAATGTGAAATTATCTCCAGAAGGTTGTCTGGAAGAAATCGCCGTTAGCGATAAAACCGCCGATTGTACGAGTACAAGTTATATGATTGTTAACTGTTGTGTATAATTTTCTTGTGTGCAATATTATATTCTAATCTATTTTAATTCTAATTCAATAATATTCTATTCTATTATAACTGATTATCATAGAATACTGTATATATATATATATATATATACAGGCATCGTGGTTCGGGCATGTGGAAAGAATGCATGATGAAAGAATGACTAAACAGATATACAATGCAAAAGTGGATGGATGCAGAAGTCGTGGAAGGCCACGACACACCTTCCATGATCAAATTGATCGTGTACTAGCGGAGGGTGATGTCAGGAGCCTTAAGAACAGACGAGTGTGCATGACAAGAGTTATGAATGTCAAAGAAGCAAGTGAGGTGTGTAAGAATGGGCCTAAATGGCGCTCTGTTGTTCGTGCCTACCCCGCAAGGGAACTGGCGTGAAGTTATGTATGTATGTATGTGTGTATGTATATATATATATGTATATATATATATATATATATATATATATATATATATATATATATATATATAAGTGTGTGTGTGTATATATAGTATTCTATGATAATCAGTTTTTTGTATAAATCATCGGACAAGCACAAACAAACGCCCGAACAAACTTTAACGTTTATACCATAAACGAAGAATACTATGATACAAAAAAACATAACTTCTAAGATATCCTATTTCTTATATTACTAATACTAAATACTTTGATCCTACCATTGGTAAATTGAAATTACTTCTATGCAGTTTATGTCAAACAACAAGTAGTGACTAGTGAGTCAAATGAATTTATACTAAGATGCCGTAAATGATACTACAAGTTATTGTTATTTCGCTTCTGACGCTTTATTATTTTTAGGCCAAATCAAAAAATTTCTTTTTGGACCTAAAAGAAGAACCTCAACAATCATATTTTCTTATATTTTCGCTACAAGTACACATAATTAAGATATATTATATATTGCTAAAGAGTTACTAGCGGCACTTCTTCTCTTCAAGTCACAATACGTTGCGAAGCAGTGGTAAATAAGATTAGACTCCCATAGAGTAAATAATAATCATAAAAAAAAATTAAACTAAATAAATAAAATGAACAAGTTGGAGGTAGGTTAAAAATAACTTTAACCTTACTCATTAACACTTGACATCTTTGTCTTCCATGATCACTGCTACTGAAAAGTGGCCAAAATTTCGAAATAAAAATTAAACAAATGCCGCGGTATACCGCTTAAAACGTAGACATAAACAATTTTGACCTAGTTTCGATTGAGGTTTTGATATAAAGTTGGGACATTATTTATTTATTATTATAGTTATAATGTGACTATTGTAAAATGTTGATTTAATGTGTATGTGGTGAACAACAAAGAATATGCTATCTACTTATCTATCTTAAATCAGTTTTAAAATAAAAAATAATTCAAATATTTAATTTGCGCGTTCTCGACGTATCGCGACGATTTGATCTTTGTGATTCAAGGACGAAATCTTTGATAGAAGCTGTTCTTTAAATAAATTACTAAAATTAATATTTTCATTAAAACTAGAAAGCTTTTAACGAAATATTTAGTAGAAGAATTCTCTTTGTTTTAAGCATTCTGCTCTAGTGAGATCCTAAATTAATTTTGCTTTGTATTTATTTGCACTTCAAACAAACTATTTCACTACGAGCGTAGTTCGGCAGTTGAGTGTGGTTAATAAATTCCACCTGAGTGTCTGTTTGAAATTCAGTTTGTTATTCAAATTCTGAATAAAGCAATATTTACTACAACTAAATACTTTTAACTTAACTTTAAGGGATTTTTTCTCGGAATATTTTAAAATGACCAGTTTAAAAAACGTGTGATATTTTTTATCCTGTGGGAATTTTCCCGGGAGCGATTTGTAGTTGTTCAGGTGCATAAAACTTAGCTTACTCCGACACAGTTTCCCTAGGACGATAGCTTATATTTTTTTAATGCTGCGGTGCTTTGTGTCTCGCGAACTTCAAGTCAAGCGTGGACGAAGTCGCGGGCATGTCCTAGGATGCAATACATATAATACATTATTTGCGACTAGGGTTTCTTGCGTTATGAAGAGTCCTAAAAAGTATAAAAAGTTCTTAATTTATTCATTTCCCCATGTCATTCTTTTCTCGCTTTATTGATTTGACACATATTTTTTGGCTGGATCAATAAAAAATTAAATTCCTAGAAAGTTTATTTCCAATATTTCACTGATCAGGTCTTTATAATATTCTTCGTTCATGCCCACATGCTGCAGAACTTTCAAAGGCATTACGTCTATTGTACATATATAATAGCGCCAACGTGTAATTATAATAAAAATACCTACATCACTTGTCCTCAAAGTTCTTCCAATTTCTTAAAATCACATAACGCAAGCATTACGAAGGTGTCTTTAAAAGGATTAAGAATTTAAATATGTTAAACCATTTGCAAGAAAAAAAAACACTGCACACAACAAACATGGCGATGCAGACAGCAACATGCATTAATTAAACACTCGTATACCTACTTCATTCTTTTTTACAAGCACACTCCTTTTGCGGACATTTATTTATGTAATAGTTTAATGCAAATAATCTATATCCGTAATCTCAATTATTCTAGGGGACCAGTCATTATTTTATTAGACACTTATGCACTGTTAAACCAATTAAAATCGTAATATTTTCTTAAGTTTTCGCGACTTGTATACATAATAAAACTACGTTTTAACGGTTTTAAGCGCGGTAATTTTATTTGATATGATATGAAATTAAATAATTAAAATTAATAAGTTGGCGGTAGGCTAAATAAAACTTTAACAATACTCGTTGACACTTTGACATCTTTGTCTTCCGTGATCACGGCCACTGAAAAGTGGCCGAAACGTCGGAAAAACCAAAATCAAATAAAATTACCGCGCTTAAAACCGTTAAAACGTAGTTTTATTACAATTAAAATCGGTACATATGTATGTCTGTATGTACCTTTAAAAGGGTCGTTTTCCAGACAGAAAAAGATATTACTATTACTATCGTTACCTACGACTGTGAATTCGTTTGTTCAAAGCAGTTAATCAGCAACATTATTAGAGTTTTATATAGTATAGTATTATATTACTTAGGTATTAAGTAATAAAGAAATCCACAACGCTGTTCACAAGGATATCTCAATGTATCATTAAAGGTAGTGTTTGTGTATGTATGTATGTATGTTATACATAACATAGGTACGTACAGGGTAGGGCGCGACACCCATACAAATGGTTAATGGTGATATGATGATGAGAGGATGTGGTGATAAATGATAGTCATTCGAATGGCTATAATGATGTATATTTTTATGATTATGAAACTAATGATAAATGATTGTATTAAAATCTATAATATTATAAAATTCTATACATGCCATGTCTGTAAATTGAAGCTATTTAAAAAAAACTACGGGAATAGACTGTATAAACGATGGAGAACACAATGCATTTTTTTAAATTTATTTATTGTCTGTTTGTGTGTTCGGGATTCACGTAAAAACTACAGGGTCGATTTCGATGCGGTTTTCGCTGATCGACAGCAAATTCTTAGACTCCAAATCTGTTCTTCTTTTGATCCTGGGAATCCCGCGGGAATTTTTCTGGGAATAATTTAAATTGGTCGGTTTAAAAAAACGAATTGTAATGTGATTTTTTACTGATCGATAGCAAATTTTATGTAATAAATATATCAGACACTTTAGTATGATATTTTTATCGCGGGAATTCCGCGGGAAATATCCCGAGAGCGTTTTGAAGTTTTTCGGGTACATAAAAATTAGCTTATTCCGACACAGTTTTTACTGAAATGATAGATAGCTGCGGTGCTTTGTGCCCCGGGAATTTCAAGTCAAGCGTGGACGAAGTCGCAGGCACATCTTGGTGTTAAATAATACGTACTCTACTGTGTTCGTCTCACATGTACATTTATAACTATCAGCTGAACTCGTGCAATAAAAAAAACTATGGGTTTTTTATGTAGAACCCATAAATAATGTATGTAGTCTGTACAAGTACATACAATTTACTACAAAGCCCGAAAAAAGATTATTTATACAGAAATGTAAGAGGTGACTTAACCACCCACCGCCAGGTGGTAGGGCATTTATCCGTGCAGGAACGGAGAAAGAATACAATTTCCTGCGGCCGGGCGGCCTGTCATAAGAGGCGACTTAACAACCCACCGCCAAGTGGTAGGGCATTTGCCCGACTGGATGGCTACCACCCCTGATCTAAAGTATGTCGCCATAACAACCTTGAGTTGTGTTCCGGCATTAGTGACCAGGTTCCAGTTTCCCTTAAGAGAGCAGCAGCGCATTTGTAGCAACTTTGCGGTTGCAAATGTCCATAGGCGATGGTAACCGCTTTCCATCAAGTGGGCCGTCTCCCTGTCTGCTGATCTCCTGCAATAATTTTTTTTTTAAAAACGTCCTAAATAAAAATTTCTTTATTTGTTGCCGACTTTGGTTGTCCTTCTTATACTCCATTCAAAGGATGTCTGGAAGAAATCGCCATGAGCGATAAGACCGCCGATTGTAGTTGTATATTAATTAATTTATTTATTATAAATATATAAATAATAAATTAATGTTCTTGATTTTATGTAGCATTTTTATACAATACTATTATATTCTATTCTATTCTATTCTAAAATTGAAGTATTGGTTTCTTGTAACAAATCATATAGCTGTCATACAACGCGACCCTTACAATAGCGCTAATGAAGCGCAAACTAACAATCTCTGCAACTTCAAAGCGTGAATTTAGTGAAAGTAAGAGAATTCCAACAAAATAATTCTCCTTTGAGAATATACTGGTTACTTCGTGTATTTACCTTTTTTCTTAAAGATTTGTGTACACAATAAATATGGGCCTCCTCTCGTGCCCAATCACGTTTCCAATACCCTGGGATACGTCCAGTCCTAAGCAAACTCGGTGCGAACCCCTAAAATGTCGATAACGACCCAACTGCCTCCAAGAAAATTCCGATCAACATTGATTAAATCCGACACGATTCAATTTTAAATAGGATTTCAGTAGAGTCGTAAAATTTAACAAGTCAAGTTCTGTGAAAACATCCAATCTTGGAACAAACGGCCACTGCAAGGAAATGAGTCCTTCAAATCGTTATTCAATAAGAAGTTTTTTAAGACTGGACGGCTACCACCCCTGGTCTAAAGTATGTCGCCATAACAACCTTGAGTTGTGTTTCGGCATTAGTGACCAGGTTCCAGTTTCCCTTAAGAGAGTAGCAGCGCATTTGTAGCAACTTTGGTGTTGCAAATGTCCATAGGCGATGGTAACCGCTTTCCATCAAGTGGGCCGTCTGCATGTCTGCTGATCTCCTGCAACAAAAAAATTAAAAAAAATCACAGACTACAAACTAAGAGACTAAAAGGAGATCTATGTCTACAATAAGCAAGATAATATAAAAAAAGCTTTAAAACAAATCACTTAAGACGTTACTCAACATTCAATATAAAGCAAAGATCCCTAAAATCCAATTTTACCAATATGTCAAGGAAATGTCGATGTATGAAACACATTTTTCTCAAATACAGATTTGAGATTAGCGCAATATTAAAGGCCCAGGATCCCATTATCCCGAAGAGACCCCGAAGGTCCCGAGGGACGTCAAAGAAATACACAAGCCCGGTACACGCCTGATCTATATTTGATAACAAACATTGAAGGACTGTGTTTATTTTTAAATATTATTTTCCAAAGGTTTATTTACTACGTCGTCGAAATTGAATCTTAGTAATTCAATATACAATACTATGGAAGAATACTACAAATATTGTGAAAACAAGGTTTTTTTATTTGTGTTACATTTGAAAATATTAAACAAAAGATAAACTTACTTTACACAAGAATATTTTGGTTATATTATATTGTTACGAGTTGCAGGACTCGAATTAAAATGCCGTTGGAATTATTATAAAGTTTATTAGAACTATACAAACAAGTATAACACAGGAACAAATATAACTGAACACAACCAGTCCAAACGTAATGCACGATTCAATAACACGCGCAAAGTCCGTTACTAAATAGATTACCGAATGTAGTACACACGTCTTGCTTCGCTCGTGGTTATCGCTAGACTGCCGATCGCTCCATTGGGTCATCGCTTTATACTGTACAAATGCAATATGTCGGGTTGGCCGCGTGGACTGAATTTCCTAGTCACACCTGGCTAATGACTACCATAAAAGATTACGATACACAATGGGCTGTTTTCTAATCACAAATTTTAAACACAAAGTAAACAAAAGAAGTCCGAATGCCGAAAAGGTAATAAAATGTCTACAAGTATGCAGGTGTGAATATGTCTTTTGTCGGCGTTTAGGTCGTAACACTATTTATGAAACTTATAACGCGTTGCTGATAATAACATTGGCTGCTCATGTCAGGGAAAATAAAACTGAAACAAATGATCAGTAATCCTTCGTAAGCTTCAAGAGGTTTAGAATTAGGGTTGCCAGCTTCTAATTTTATGTCTGCAATGATATTTAAAATTAAAATGAAATAAATAAGTGCAGATCTTGATTCAAGTGATAGCAAACAATCTATATACAATAGACGTAAAGGAAAATGGGGAAAAATGCAACAACAATGTATGTTTTTACTTAAATATATGTTTCATTTACTATCATGTCCTGGTTCTGTTCAGTACATACGCAGTAAGCTTGGGGTCTATTTTCCTACTGTTTTCTTATCCATTTCGATTTCCATTCTTATGAATGCTGAAGATAGTAAGAGACTGCTCTTACTATCTTCAGCATTCATAAGACCATAGACTTGTCATTCCTTAATATGTTTTATTACTTTCTATAATTATTTGAACTTAAGCATATATCTCAGAAAACTACAACTGTGACGCTAAATCACGTATTTATTAACTTTTTGAAGTGAAACTTCTTTAGGATCGTGATTTAAAACTCGATAAAACGAAAATGCGACACTAAAATGAGATAAACACATAAATCTATAGGACTAAGCTTGTGAGAGAATGAGATATGACTTTTACATTGTGCAGCACAGATTGCAGTCAATAAGAGCGATGATTAAACATAGGTCCAAATTGGACGGAAAGAAAAGTGATAATAATATTTTTTATAGTAAAACAGTAAAAAATTGAAAAGATGCTTATGAAGATTATTTTGAATTATAATATGTTGACGGATGTAGGCTAATGGAATTATATTGATAAAAGTTAAAGAAGAATGATCTGTGAGTGGATATATTTTCTGAAGTTTCATTTCTTCTGCGTGGGAACTGCGCACACACGCACATATTTTTACCAAAGCCTAAATACGTAGTTTAAAATCGCTATCTCAAGAAATTTGGACTGCCCGTACAAATTTACGTCCCATATTTAAGTCTCTTCAAAATTGGGTTTGAGTCAAAATATAGCCTACGTTCTTTTCCGGGATACAATCGTTGCCAAATTTCATTAAGTTCGTGTTAATCGTGAAAATGTAATAAACAAAGTTACTTTTGCATTTATATGCTAGTATGGATAGCATATTAATTTAATTAAATACACAACCCTTTGAACTGTATAAGCCTTGTCCTAAATAAATTAAGCCTTCCTGGAAATTCAAATTCTACTTTGGTCGTCTGAATACCTGGCAACCTTATCTGGATTCTATTAGCTCGCTTTGGCGACCTTGCCGAGTTTTCCCTTTGCAATCTCTTGTCAATTTTTTTATTATCAGGACAAGGGATCGCGATGAAAACGACTGAATAACCATTTCAATATTAGATATATGCCCAATGATAATACATAGATGTAGTTTTATTTATGAAATACAAGTGCTAGAATTCGGATTCGCATGCCTTTTTTTTGATGACGCAGGGGGCGGTGAATGTCTTTTCTTGGGACACCATCCTCGGGTCTTTTTAATATATTTATTTAATATGGCTTAGTACTGGCCACAATTTTTTTTATATAAATTTATTTTTTAAATGTAATTTTTTTTCTTCCCAAATTATTACATTGTCTCACAACGCATGTGTGGTTTTAATTATTTAGATAAAATACAGTCCGCTAACTTATTAATATTTAAAGCAGCGTTCAACAGTACATTAGCACCGCAGAGAACTTATGCAGCAAATGAATAATTAAAAAATATAAATCACTAAAGTTTTGTTTGTGCACTCATTACATAAACCGTGCCGTTAGTGAACAGTTAATGAAAGCAGCAGGCTATAGAATAATAAATGACCTAACACTTCACTATTGCCTAGACATGCGATGTGTGCATATTTTACCATTTAATTTGAGTTCTACTACGTTTTACAACGATTGGAGGTAGACTGATTTAAAAACAGAATTCAATGAGCCACGAAAAACATAAGAGCAACGATTCTCCGACTATCTTGACTTTAATTACAGTAAACAAATGACGTTAATGTAGTTGATGTTACAGATATAAGCCGTTTCACGCAGATATGGCAATGGGTTTATAGCGTTATATGAGATGCGACATTGATAATGACGTTAAATATTGACAGATAAAGTATGTCCACACACCAATGTGGCTTTTCGTTAATATCGTTTTTTTAACGGTTTTAATAAGACGCATTCGGCCACAGTTTAAGGTTCGTAAAGAAGCCTATAAACTTATTCTTACTCAATATGAAAAAGACCGTAACTCTTTAACTAATGATAAATATTTACGATAATTTGCACCATTAGGGTAAACAAAATTATAAAGTTAGCTATTTAGTGTGAATAAGACTAAATACAGATGCTCTCTTTGTGTGAAGTAATTGACACTCAAATAAACTCAGATATTATTTATCAACGTACATAACATTGCAGCATCTTAGACTTTGTACCAGCATAGCAATTTATGACGTCATAGCTTTAACGACTCAAACAGCGTACTTAGTTATTGTTTAAACAAAAAATAAAAATATTTTTTTCATGACACTTCAGAAGAAAATTTCTCCAAAAGAATGTAACCAGGCTTTTGCAAAATAATTTTGCAAAAGCCTGGATTTGTTTTAGACTTTATTAAATTGTCTGGCTTTTTTTATTTTTGAATTCCACAAATAACAAGAGCATTTTTTACGAAAAAAATTCACAACTTTAAAAATAAGCCAGCCTTAGTGCCCTTCAGCCAGGTCTGCAATTTTGTGTTCAGATATTACAAAAGAAATATAATATAAGCCTTAACGATGCCTCAACTACCTATTCAAAAATGTCTAACAGCTCTCCAGCTATAGTTAGATACAAACTTCTTACTATAACTATAGAAAGTAATCATGTATGACTTACATGACTACTAGTCCTTGTAGTAATCATTTTGAATAAAAATAGATTACACAACCTACTCAAGTCGTAATATTTTTTAGTCTGAATTATTTATGACAAATAAAACAATTCGCAGCAACCACAAAAGTAACAACGAAATCCTACTGAGAAGTCATTATCATTAAAAGATAATTATCAGTCTCGAGTTTTGCAGTTTTCTTTGCTTGACTTTTTGCAACGCTTTTATATGGCCCTCAGCTTGTATTTTAAATCCGACACCATCTAGTTGAATCCAGGCTGATGCGAAAGCTTTTGCTTTACTGAATTATGCAAATCTAATTTAAATAACCAAGTGTACACGCTCGTGTGTAAGCAAAACGGGCAGCTTGACGTTTGCGTGTCCAACAGCAACTGTTGACGACAGCAAATTTGATTAAGCATAACCTCTTATTTGTTAATGGTAGAAAGAGACTTAAGGATTTCATAGTCTCAACAACGCATATGTAAGCTAATAAACTCTTGCTTAAATTGATTGAATTGACGAAGGGTATATTTTGGAGGTCGTAGGTTAAAAAATGCCAAATGCAACACTTCTCAAAATGTTGAGAAGCAGCGGCAAGAAACGAACAATTCGTCTAAGCTCAATCTATGCTACCTACCAATGCTAAAAAATATTTAGGGCTTTTTGAAATTATATCACTCCTCACTGAAATATCGACGTATATCGGAAAGTAAACATCAAAAGACAACTATTTTAGTTATGTAATTTATCTTTATATTTTGGAAATACATTCCAATCTAGCGCTTTTTAGGAGTTGACAGAGAGCTTTTTTTTCTAAGGAGTGATGACAACACTCATCAAAGCTGACCGAGGCAACCATCTATCTTTGTACCATAAGTGATTGATTAAAAGTTGCTTATTTTTAGAAGACTAAATATTTTTTTAAATAATAAAACGTCAAAATGCGAGTAAAGTATCATCTGTAGTGCCACTATTGTGAAGTAGGATATTCCTTGTTACATTTTACCGGGCGATTGTAAATCTTAGTAGGTATTCTTCTAATAAAACAGTGGACCCATGTTGTCCTTTTATATCCCATACAAAAATTATCAAAGAAAGACATTATCCGATGGCTGTTCTTTACCTAATTAACAACTGTTTTAATATCCAGAAAAAGGTCGGTCCTAAACAAATGTACGTGTAACAATACCTCGTTAGTATGTTACGAACATAATACATAAATAGATGACTTCGTTTTATGAAACACAAAAGGGTATAAAATTATTATATTCCTAATTGGTATATGTATTCTTTGCCTTTGGAATAATAATGAAAAGATTTCGTTTCATATGGTAAATTCGCATGTTATTATTTAATATGTTAACTTTGGGTTTCTATTAATTAGTAGGGTTTTCTGCGCATGTTCTCCGAGTGTCCGTATGTATTCCCCGGGTGTTACAACGTTGTTGGAAATAAAAATATCTCTTTGGCTCTTTGGAATCTGAGCGGGCTGTAATGTAATAAAGCTAGCTTGTGCAGACCCATAAAAAATGCTAGACCACATGTCCCAATGCCGGGTTTTAGAGTGTAAATAGGCGGCGGGTGGGATATCATTAGGTAGGACTAAACATCAAACCGCATTAATCAATAATTCAGACAAAAGCAATCACTTTTCAGGGCGGCCGCCATTTAGTTTGTCTCCACAATTCACTGCACTAGCTAAAAATCTTATTATTTCTCACATGTCTGTGTTTTTAACACCGAATCCGACGACATCTTCCAAGTTGTAAGGGTAAATTGGTGAGACAGAGATACATACATACAAATACATTATTATACAAAAAGAGAAGGAATATGTATTGTGGTTTGAACAAGAGATGGCTGTACCATGACTTGAAAACCATAGTTCAACATTAAATAATAAACACAACAAATAAACTTCTAATTCAAGAGAAAAAAATGTCGACCAAGGAAAGGATTAGCAACCTAAACTGGGTCCAGTGCACGCTCAGATAAAACGACAACAATATAAATGATGGAGAGTAGCATTTAAGCTTGGGACCGCCACCATCAATCTCTGAACATATGTAGTACCACATACTGGCAATGGTCTTGTTTTTAACAAACAGGTTTTGCTTAGAAATGAAACCACAGAAACGAATATGTTTATAATTAACACTTGAACCAATCAAATACGCCAGTTCAAGATGCTAACTTTGCTAGCTATATAAGTTACTTTGATCTTCTTGCATATTTACGCCAGTACAGATTATAAATCTGCAATATCAGAAAACTGGAAGAATGTATCAAGCTTTTTATCATTAGAACATCATCTTATACGTTCTATATTATTGCAAAATAAAGTTTAAAGTTATTATATATATAACAAAACACATTTCTCGTACAACTTTTTAAAATCGTGCACGTTTATATTCCGATTTTTTAAGCACTTAAAAATAATTAGGTTCTTTTTAAATTATAACTGATACTAAGTAGATAAAATGTTGCCTTCAAAATATGAAAGACAAACACTTAGCTTGGTGAAATGGTGATAAGTTTTCTATCGCCTCTTCTCTTAAAGCAGAAGAAAGAACATGTTATGAAGCTGTGCCGACTTTTAATTTTTAACTTATTGACATATATGTATGGAATCCAAAAAATGTCGTCTGCAGTATTTAGTTTGGTTAGTAATTTTTGAATTTAAAATAACTATTTTAATCAGGTACCTACTTTATTATTAAATAGTTGATAGACAATGAAAATAAATTACTTTTAAATTTTGAAACCACCTTGCTGCGTGAATCTTACTGGTATTGTACAATTGTATTTAATAGAAGGGTTCTCGGCGAACTCCTTAATCAGTTGCAACAGTAGTGTCATTTCCAGGATTGAAGATTAAATATTCAATTTACCTGAAACAATAGAAAGTGTTAAGTTATTTAGTGAAGTTATTGTAACGATCGACAAGAATATTTATAGCTATAGTTTTCTTCTTTTTAAACATAGCTTCGGAAGGTTTATAGCGAAGCTTTAAATAACAATTCTTAGAACTTTTGAATTTGTATTTACTATAACATTTTGTTTTGTTTTAATTGCATGAGTTTAGCAGATATGGACATTTGTAACACCAAAGGTACTACAAATATGCTGCTGCTCTCTTAAAGAGATTGGAACCTGACCTCTAATGTCGTAGAACACAACTCAATGTTGTTATGGTGGCATACTTTATACCAGGGGTGGTAGCAATCCAGGTGGCAAAATATCCTACCACCTGGCTGTGGGTTGTTTTGTCGCCTCTTATGATTACTTTCAAAGAACATAAAATTCGATATGATAAAAAAGCTACATTTTCGTAATTCAAAAGTTTCATTTTTTAATTGCTAACGTATATAGCAGATTGAATAAGATCCCACTTGATTGAAAGTAGTTTTCATCGCCTAAAGATATTTGCAACACCAAGCCTACTACCGGCTTCAAAGAAGTTTTGCAAATAACTCTCACAAAACAAAGGCATATAAGAGAGTAAAATGAGATATTAACGAGAATTCTGTTATAATATGTATTATGAGTGAATACTATTTCAATCAATTTATTCATCAAAAGAATCTTTAAACGACATTAAGACTTCCCTTTGTGCATCTAGTCAAATAGGAGCACCATTCGACTAAACGAGCTCAAGTGGACTTTGGTCCGACTGAAGCAATAAAATTCAAACTGCACCACTATTCACCTTTGTGTTGCACAGAAATCCCATAAAGTATTTATTGCCTTGTTTAGTCGCATTCGAGTTGCTAAGTGCTCTGAAATCGACTCGAGACCGACCCATCGAATGAATTCACTGTTGTGTTCGTGACAAATATAGGGATATTTGAATTTACTTGAGATTATTAATATTTACTGCCATCTGTTATTCGTTTAGATTAACTTCTTTTTGGAACTAAATTTATACTAATATCATTGAAAAGATAGTAAGTACTCTTCTATATCATCAGATTAATTTAGATTATTCTTTAAGTTAGGTTGTGTGGAAGATAATGCTCTAAGCGGTAAAGCCACTTTTGTTTTTATCAAGACATTATTGTTTTCGTACATTTTTAAGAGACTTCCAAAAGAGGAGATTCTCAATTTGTTATATTTTTTTTTGTATAAGTGTTACCCGATTTCTCCGTCAATTGTGTACCGATTTTCATTTTTTTTTCATCGAAAGGTTATATTCCTAAATTACTCCTATAGTCACCATGTCAGGATCTGATGAGTAATTCCTAGGGAATTCGAGAGGAACCATCAAAAATTGTTATCGATTTTTTTGTTATATGATATCTCCGTCAATTGTTGATCAATTTTGATCTAAGTATATACTCCCGAGGCGGTCCTATCGTCAGCAAGTCAGGATCTGATGAGTGGACTCCAGAGAAATCGAGAGTAACCATTATTAAAAAACGCCCAGAGCCTAAATTTTTAAAACAAAAAATGGGTACGCGTAGCAGTATTATACTTTCTACAGACCCTTAAGTTTTTTGTACGCATGTTACGCGGTATCTCCATCAACTGGGGACCGATTTTCAATTAATTTTTTTCTTCGGAAGAGTATACTCCCGAGATGGTCCCATAGTCACCAAATCAGGATCTGATGAGTAGTTCCCAGCCAATTCGAAAGAAACCCTCGACTTTATTTGTTGCTTATTTATTGAATGAATGTTATTGTGATGTGTTGAATTACAATGCTTAGCAAATTTCATTTATATAGATCCTGCAATTATTGAGAAAAAAAGGTTCTTATATACGTACATAGACAGACAGAAGGGTTCCGCTTTTGATAAAATAGATGCGGAAGTCTAACATATCCTAGCAGATTAATTATATGCATATGAATACGAGCTAAGAAAAATACGGTTAGAAGCCAATTCATAAATCAATTAAATAATGCACTCACCATTTAGTAAAAATATGGTAAACCGATAAAAAGAACCATGACGTGAGTTGTAATTATTAATCGTCTTATTCATATTCAATTAGATTAATTTGAAGGTTCTTTAAGAACCATAGAGAAGCCTTCAAACTTACTCTAACTCAGTATGAATAAGACCGTAGGTGTTAGGTAAAAAAGATACTACGGGGATGATTTTAGACGGTTGTCACTTACTAAAAGACCTTTCCATATAATAAACAACTTTACTTTCCCAATAAAAATAATGAATTCCTACAAATTAAATCGGCAATAACTTCTACCAACATCAAAGCCCACCTGCATAAAACCAAAAGTGGCGATAACGCTTTGACGTGTTACTATATGGGTGCGGTTTCATTACAGCTTACACACCCAAAACTTTTTCCGCAACGCCTACTGAGTTTACGACGGATTACGTAAAGTGATTTCAGCCACACGTACGTTTTTCGGGAAGTAGGCCGCAGTTAAAGCTGGAGGGCGTCCTGCTGCGCAAAGCGTCATTCATCAAAGGGTCCTTCCTATCCTATGTCGTGCACGTGTTTTGTTCTCCAAAGAATTTTATTATATTTCTAATGAAAAAAATGGTGGTATACATACTGTACGATTTTTAAAAAGTAACAATTTGGGATAATATGAAAATTAAACGTCTTATTATAAACTAGGATATGCCTGCGGCTTCGTACACGCTTGACTTGAAATTCCCGCGGGATTCCCGGGACACAAAGTATCGCAGAATTAAACAATTTCAAATCGCTCCAAGAAAAATTCCCGCGGGATTCCCAGTGCAAGAATTAGCGATAAGCGAGTCGCATCGAAATCGGCCCAATAGTTTTTAAGTGAATCCAATCAAACAAACAGACAAGAAATCTAAAAAAATCTTGAAAATTAATATCAACAAGATTACTTGGTCTATGTATGTACATACGAGTAAATGCAATTTCGTAATTTAAGAATTAAGAATTTCTAACAGTAATTCTTAACAGTATAAACGTATTATACGATTTCAATAAATCGAGTAATGTAGAATATGAAAGAATCTCGAGTATGAAAGAAAGTATAGTGGAAAGCGCAAAAGAAGCATGTGGATGCGCGAAGAGGCACATAACAACGAAAGGTGATGAATGGTGGGACGCGGATGTTAAATCCAGCGTAGAGAGAAAGAGAAAAGCCTGGCTGGATTATATTGCTTCCTTGCAACAGAATGACAGCATGAAAGAGATGAAGAAAGAAATTTATCGCCTCTGCAAGAATGAAACCAAAGCTTTAGTGAAAGAGAAGCGTGAAAGAATAAAATTGAAAGAAGAAGAGAAGCTGACGGAGAACTTCGAGGCGAATACCAAACTCTTTTGGAGAGAGGTTAAGAAGTCTCGGGGTTGTTCGGCAGCTTCCAGAATGGAAAGAATAAAATCTAAAGCAGGGGGACATTCTTGCTAACCCACAAGAGGTATTAGCGCGATGGAGTGAATATTTTAGAGAAACGTATGATAATATCCCGGATGCTGGCACCACAACTGAGTCTGTGATCGACTCCGTGGAGTCAGCATCCGAGATTACTTTGGAAGAGATCGAATGGTCGATAAGAAGTCTGAAAAATGGAAAGGCAGGAGGAATCGATAGTGTGTCTGCTGAGATGATCAAATATGGTGGAACCTGCGTCCGGGACGCTTTCCTGTCCTTATGCAACTTGTGCTGGAGGACGGGAAAGGTTCCCAAGGACTGGAGGCGCGCTGTCATCGTGCCCTTGTATAAAGGCAAGGGGTCACGTATGGAGTGCGCCAGCTACAGGGTCATCAGTTTGATCAGCACAGCATCTAAAGTGTATGCGAAGATTATTGAAAAGAGAATGAGAGTGGTATCCGATGGATTACTGTGGGATGCACAAGGTGGCTTCAGAAATGGAAGGGGATGTATGGATCAAGTTTTCTCTCTCCGCAATATCGTAGAGAAGCAGCTGGCTATGGGCCGGAAGGTTTTCTGCGGTTTTGTGGATCTAGAGAAAGCATTTGACAGGGTTGTGCGGAAGGACCTCTGGGACATATTGCCCAGATATGGGATTAATGGCCAATTGATGCGTGCTGTGCAGTCCAGTTACGAGGACTGTATGGCATGCGTGCGAGTGGAAGGCAGCCTGTCGCCCTGGTTTGACGTCAATATTGGCGTCCGCCAGGGTTGCGTGCTGTCGGCTTTGCTGTTCATCCTATACCTGGACGATTGTCTCCAGAGAATAAGATTGATGGATGTTGGGGTGCGGATGAGTGATCTAGTTGTAAGCACCTTGCTTTATGCGGATGATGCCGTGCTTTTATCCGAATCGCCATCAGAACTGCAAACACTAGTCACAATGATGAAAGATGACTGTCAGGCGAGAGGCTTACATTTGAATGCGAAGAAAACAAAGGTTATGGTGTTTGAAAGAGAAGAAACCAGAACGAATGCAAGGATAATGGTTGATGATGTTATGCTAGAGCAAGTGAATGAGTTTGTATATCTTGGATGTGCTTTTAGCAGGGATGGAAGGTACACCGCTGATATAGAAAGAAGAGTGAATTTGGGGAATAGTGTGAATGGAGCGTTAGGTAAACTTTTAGGCGCTAAGAACCTCAGCCAGAAGGCCCAGCTCGCCATACACAACGCGGTGCTGGTACCTACGCTTACGTATGGATACGAGAGTTGGGTATGGAAGAGAGAGCATGAAAGTAGAGCAAACGCGGTCGAGATGCGAGCACTACGCAAAATCTGCGGGGTGACGCTCGCGGACCGCGTTCGTAATACCGAAGTAAGAAAGAGAGTTGGTCTGAAAGAGAGTGTCGGGGTGAAGGTAAGGAAAGGAATGCTCCGGTGGTTCGGGCATGTGGAAAGAATGCATGATGAAAGAATGACTAAACAGATATACAATGCAAAAGTGGATGGATGCAGAAGTCGTGGAAGGCCACGACACACCTTCCATGATCAAATTGATCGTGTACTAGCAGAAGGTGATGTCAGGAGCCTTAAGAACAGACGAGCTTGCATGACAAGAGTTATGAATGTCAAAGAGGCAAGTGAGGTGTGTAAGAATAAGCCTAAATGGCACTCTGTTGCTCGTGCCTACCCCGCAAGGGAACTGGCGTGAAGTTATGTATGTATGTATGTATGTAATAAATCGAGTCCCAGCAAAATAGCACAAATAAACCTACTTGTTTTAAAATTACAATCTGCGTTTGTAAATAAAATATTATCTCTAGATCTTTTTAATATTAAGGCGAGGTGACAATGCCGCTCAAATAAAAATAATTTCTTAATACAAAATATTTTCTGATTGAAGAAAGAAAGATTGCATTTCAACCGGACTTTTAACATAAACACCGTTTAGATTTTACAGACTTCATATTATACGTAGTTTCAAAGTTACAGACAACTGAATACTGTATATAGTGTTATAACCTGTAGAATGTACTTTATCTACTATAGTTTTCTTAAATAGATAAATAAAGCTATTTTGTATTTCTATTTATGCTGATGTTATACTTTATCTTAGGAGAAACTTCACTTCTCCCTGCGTATTCTACGGACTGTATAACGGGCAGTGTTCCGAAGAACTGTTTAGAATGGTGCCTTCGTCCCCTTTCTACTATCGCACCGTTCGCAATTCGTTGGGAGTTCATCCCCACTTCCTTGAGTCGCTTCGCTCACGTACGCAACGGTTCTGTAGAACGTTTCTCTTGCGTACCGTTGGGATTTGGAACGAGCTCCCAGCTGAGGTTTTCCCACAGCGCTACGATATGGAGTTTTTCAAAAAGGGTGTCATAAAACTTCTTCGTGGCCGGCAGCACGTTGGTAACATTTCTGATGTTGCAGACGTCCATAGGAGACAGTTACCACTTTCCATCAGGTGGGCCGTCAGCCTGGCTGCTGTACTCCAGCTATAAAAAAACTACCATATTATCTATCATAGAACAGCTAACAAAAATCAACAACGATGTTATTAAAAAAAAAAAATTGAACACTAAGACTTCTTTAAATATTAATTCATTGTGGACTGTAAATATTTTAATTATTAAAGAAAACTACACGTGCGTAATATAATGACGATTTTAATAATAATGGACGGAAAAAACAGATAAAAAAACAAAAGAACATCTATGTTCTAAATTCAAACATTTAGTATATTTGGTGGCCAGTACCTATGCCACACCAAATAAATAAAAACTGTTTGTTGGAGATTCCAACAAACATGTCTAATTAATATGAAAATTAAACATTAGCAATAATTTATGAGTAAAAGGACTTAGTATTTGAAGACAATACCATTTACAAAATCCATTTATATAAGGTATTTCCGTGTAATCGCCAACGTCACAGCATCAATACACCAATTTGGTGGGCCATAAATCCTGTTGGCTTTATCGCGTGCCCAATGGGTACGGGACAAACAGCCGGCTTTTGTCGCGATATAGCCGGAAAACTTTAGGAAAACTATTGGATTAGGGCAAGTTGCTATGTTATTGTAGTCATCATGTTTTGTTCTTATTATATTTGGCATCTTCTGTGGTGATGGTTTAAGCGTTGGCCCGCTTAATTCATTTGAACATAGAGGTGCCGAGTTCGACTCCCGGTAAGATAAGTTTCGTTGTTTTTTTATTCTGATCTAGGTGTCTGGGATTGGCTTTAACGTGAGTAACTTTTTCTAAGCTTAGTTACTTAACACAAGCGTAATTCGCTTAGCTTAGAAATGTACATTGTATGTGTTTGTTTATGTAAATGTCATTTACATAAAACAAAAAAACATAATCTATCTTTACTATAATCCCTATTAATATTATAAATGCGAAAGTAACTCTGTCTGTCTGTCTGTTCCGTTTTCACGGGAAAACTACTGGACCGATTTAGCTGAAACTCAGTATATATATATATATATATATATATATATACTTTCGATACCGAGGATGAACATAGGATACTTTTTATTCCGAAAAATGGGATACTTTCTGGGATAAAAATATATTTGTCTCTCTGTTTAGTTATGTTTTTACGGTAAAGCTATTGGACCGATTTGGCTGAGATTCGGTATATATGTATAATTTTAATACCGAGGGTGGACAAGGGATATTTTTAACCCCGGATAATGGGATAGATTTATGTAAAGGTTATCCCAGAAATTGGGGTAGATTTTGGTTAGATTAGGTTAGGTTAGATTTGTGATTCGCCATTTTGGTTATTTTGTCCTTTTTGTATTTTTTGTCCCTTTTGCTCTTTTTCTCCTTTTTGATCTTTTTGTCCTTTTTGCTCTTTTTATCCTTTTTGCTCTTTTTGTCCTTTTTGCTTTTTTGTCATTTTTGCTCTTTTTGTCCTTTTTTTATCTATTTTCCTTTTTGCTCTTTTTGTCCATTTTGCTCTGTTTGTCCTTTTTTATCTATTTGTCCTTTTCGCTCTTTTTGTCCATTTTGCTCTTTTTACTCCTCTGCTCTTTTTTTCCTTTTTGACCATTTTGCTCTTTTTGTCCTTTTTGTATTTTTTAACCTATTTTTCCATTTTGCTTTTTTTGTCCTTTTTGATCTTTTTGTCCATTTTGCTTTTTTTGTCCTTTTTGATCTTTTTGTCCTTTTGTCCATTATGCTCTTTTTGTCCATTTTGCTCTCTTTTCTCCTTTGCTCTTTTTGTCCTTTTAGCTCTTTTTGTCATTTTTGTAGTTTTCATAGAAGGATAGATAAATAAAACTAGGACGGTTTGAATTAGAGACTAATCATTTCTCAAGTTTATAGATTTAAAAATTCATCGTCTTTAAAAATGCGATAGCAACTCGATATGTATTTCTGTTAAGTTTTCAAGGAAAAGTACTGGGAATAATGGATCGGTTTTATTGTAATTTTGTTTAAATGTAGTTTTAATGCCGAAAATGGACAAATATACTCATGCCAGAAGATCGGATAGTTTGCGATATAAAATTTAGTGAATTTTCCGGGTACAAATAGCACTAACATAAAAAAATTGTACAATGTAACCTGTATTGACGCCTGCTCTTTAAACAATAAGCACGGACTAAAGGTTAACCCGCGGCGCAGCCGCGGGGTAAACTCCAGTAACTCTATAAATCGTTCGAGTAGGTAAGTACATTGCATTTAAAAATGTGAAAACAATCAGGGGGGCTAACTCGGACCAGCTGATTCCAAAAAAGCAACTTTTAGAACTTTTGTCTGTCTGTCTGTCAGAGCATCACGAAAAAACTACTGAACGGATTTAAATTAAACTCGAAACGGAGCTAACAAATATAACGGGGCATAACTACTTTTTATACCGATATAAATAATGTAATTCCCGTGGCATAGACGAAAATAGCGAAAAAGATGGCGCTGCGATCGCATCTTTTTTGGAAACTACTGAACGTATGCGAGTGAAACTCGATACAGAGCTGACTTATAACCCGAGTCAAGTCTTCAATTCTAAGTAGAATAGACGGATTAGCAAAAAAGATGGCGCTGCAATTGTGATGTAGACAAACATCGTTGTAAGTCAATAAAAATATGGTATCATGTTGCACACATGTCATTAATTACGTATTAGGTATTTCAAATCAAGTTGGCTGCGACTTTTCTTTATGTTTTGCTGTGCAGTTGTCTACACTATATTGACTTTAATTTTGTAATTGTAGCAAATTGTACAAGAAACTATAAAGTTATAGGTCTAAAAAATTATAGAATACAACCTCCTCTAGCTAAACGAGTTACTTTCGTGGTTGGCGCACGATTGACTACCAGAAATACACACACACTGGTCCAGCCGAGCATGAAAATATTACCACTCGCGCCAGTGTGTACACTCAATATAAAAAAATTACTATTGAAAACGCTCATATTTTGTGGTTTAGCTATATAAGTTTTATTATCTAGTTATATCTATAGTTTGGCTCAGATGTGGTTTATTTCTTACACCACAATTTTATAAAAGGTCTCAAGTTCCTGTTTCTAACCAGATCTTTTAGTCCTCTTAATTTACTCAGGTTATTCGTGCTTCTTTATTTTCTTTCAATAGTATAAAACAAAGTCGCATTCCGTATACCCATGGTCGCTAACTCCTCCTAAACCACGCAACGCATTTTTAGCCGATTTTCATCATCAATTAGATAAATTTTCACTGATAGTTTATATACAATATATAAAAAACTAAATTAACTTTTTATTGAAGTAAAATAAAGTTAAAATAATATATTAGAAATACTGGGTGTACAGTTCATGTTATTTGCACGATATGGAACCCACATCATTAAAATAAGATGCGCTCGCTTTATCCATTCACTCACGGCGACAACATAACTAACGTACATATCATTTTTTGAATAACTTCCATTATTTCACAGATTAAAAATAAAATCTTATAACTTTTAGCACAATTCCCTATAACGATATTACAAATATTACAACAACATGTTGTTTACTAACAACATCTCCTCAAAGATTGTTAAGGAAGACAGACGTTGAAACCAGCCGACGAAACCTTTAATTAATTAAATCTGTATACCAAAAATGTACCGCTATAACTGTATTCGTAATTAATGTCTTTAAGGTTTTGAATCCATACTAATAAATAAACGAGAAAGTAAATATATTTGTCACTGTTTCAATACTGAACGGATGAACGAATTTTAATGAAATATTTAGGGGAGAACGAGTGTATTCTACACAAGGATAAGAACTATACTTTTATTTTAATAAAAAAATATATGGACAATCTATAATTCCTTTACTTAAGAATATGAAACTTCATTATAGTGCTATAGGTAAGAAATGAGAAATACCTACGTAATAAAGAGTTACAGCTATTTATTTCATTCAGAAAAAAAAACGCGGAGAAAATCATGGACACGACTAGTGTTTTATAATGGTAATTATTGTGTACCACATATTTCCACGCAGGTTTACTCGCTTAATCAACTTCGCATTAAGTAAAGTCTTAAAGAGGATTACTCCACACATCGATCGCCAATACCAACTACCGACAAAATACGTTTATCGTACGAAGGAAGCTCTCATTCTTTTAATGAAGTAGTAAACTTAGATCTAGACCTGTATTATATTAGCATACATTTTGTTAAGCGTACATTGGCTCAAGATTTTTTTTGAAAAGCTAAAATTTTATTATGTTTAATATCCCTTGATATTGTGTATATATATTTTTATTTATCAATAAGTAGAGGTTCGTTATCGATATTTTTCTTTAAATATTGTTGTTAATATTATTATTTGTATGTATTATTAGGCTAAAAGTCTAAAATAAAATAAATAAATTTTATTATTATACTGTATGTCTTTCAAGACCACGGGCCATAAAAATGGCCCGGCCTTTTGGGGGGCTTGCGTGGGGCCATGGGAAGGCCAACACGTAGAGGCCCCTTGACAAATTTAATGTAAATGTGGCGTGACACTGACCGGCGATTATCCCTGTCCACACCATATAGTAATGCACCCAAGGACAAGCCCCGGCCAGTGTAGGACTATTGTGGGAGATGAGGACAAAAAGTACCGGGCTATTGTGGTGAACTGCTAATGGTACTAGGGGTCTGGGAATATGGGGACTATGGCGTCTGCCCGTCGCAATGTTCAGGGAACATGGAAAAATGGGCAGACGGAGACTCGCCACTCCCTGCATGGGCCCCAAAAATGCCATAAAGAAAGGGGCAACATACCCATGTTGCCCCTTTCTTTATGGCACATGTGAGTGGCTAAGGGGTGTCGAGAGGTGGGCTGCAGCTTCACCGAAGCTACTTCCGACGTTAGGCCATTTATCACTTCCACCCCTGGAGCTTGAGTCTTAGCTCTAGCGATCTCCACTCCGTGCCGGCTGGTTAAGGCAAGCACGGAGGCGGGGGCCTTGCCTTGGCCCCGGGAGTCAGGTACGAGGTGTCGCTACTCACCTAAGGCTTCGCCACAAAGCCCCCCTGCGGGAGGAGGGCTTATTATTATTATTATTATTAAAACCCGACCCCAGTTAATTGGGATGTAGTGAAAGAAAAGAAAGAGATTAAAACCTGTCGAGCTTGTATATGGGGAGACACTTCGTTTGTCTGGTGAGTTTCTTCAACCTAGCAACACTCTTCATTCCACCTCTGATGTGACTGATTTCACAGCGCGCCTTAGCGCCATTATGAAAAACATTCGTCCTACACCAACTTCAAGACACTGCAACAGGAAAATCTTCATCTTCAGAGACTTGCCTACTGCATCGCATGTCTACGTCAGTGCGCGGGGCTCTTCAGCCAGCCTACTCAGGTCCTTACAAAGTCAAATGAAAGGCAAAGAACAAACTGTGACCATAGGAAGTCTGAAGCCAGCATTTATATAGTTGCTGACGGACACGGTACCTTTGACCATCACAGCTAAAGGAACGAACCTAGGACAAGGACGCGTTTGGGAAGGACAACTTTGTTCCCTAACTTTTGTCGCCCATCCCGGGTAGTCTCTGGTGGGAGAGAGTCAGGTAGAACAAACTTTTTATACGTTTATTTTCTATACATTTTTACTTTCAAGACATTGTCATTCTTCTTGTCTGCTCGATAGAAAATTATTTTCTTGTAATATTGTTAATCCAGATATTAAATATTTACTGAGAAATTAAAGCCCGTCTTCTCCTTTGAGCCCACCCGCCACAAATTAATTACATTTCAAATTCGTATTCCGCTGGAACCGTACTGTTTATGGGATAAAAAGTATTCTAAGCTCATGCCCGCTATCGTAAGTACGTAATACTAGAATTAATGACTTACTTAACTAATATTCTATTTTCCTAATAAGGCCATGAACAAGTAATTCAGACGACATTATATCTATTTGGACTACTTTTGTAACATTAGAAAGTGCTCTAAAAGTTCGTCTAATAATTGCCAATCTGTACTCTTCTTGTGAAAGTGAAGGGACATGTGCCGAGGCACAGTACTATATTTTACGTCCAATAAGGAAGTCTTCCATATGTAAGTGGCTTTACGAAGCGTGACGTAACAGTATTTACGTTATTGCATTGTTTCCACTTTCCTCTATGTCACCGGTTGATCGATCGTAGCTTACGAAGCTGAATAAAAGTTCGGCTTTAGAATAAATTGGTAGACAAACACATACAATTTATTGTATGTATATATCTTCTTTATATATAAAATTCTAATGCTTGGGTGTATGTTATTGAACTCTTCCTAAACCTCTGGACCAATCTTGATGATATTTTGTGTGTGTTCAAAAGGGTGGTTTAAATTTACAATTGGATCCAGTAGGCGGAGCTGCAATCAGATTCTAATTTTTTCAGGTCAGGACAACGTTTGCCTTGACCAATAGTGAAGTATGTTTGTATATTCTCAAGCTAATTAAGCTTCGGTTGTAATAAGTTACCTTGCTCAGGATGGAAACCTGCTCAAAACTTCCCCACTCCTTTATTCTGGCATATGTCCTCTGTCACTACAAATCTTCATAATTATAATCCAAAACCTTCACACAGTCCATAAAGACTGTGAGAAGGTTCTGTTTTGGTCTACCTTTACTCTTATATTCACCATTCTTTCAGTTTAAAATTCTTTCTGTGTGTCTCATTCCTGCTCGTAACAAACCCTTACTACCTCAATCTTCTTCCTCTCTATTATGCAGTCGGGGGAGTAGCTCTCGCACTCCCCTTATATTTTTACTTTATTCATTGTTGTAACACCTTAAATTCATCTCGGCTATAATATGCATTTGTTGATTTTATTGGCCCAAGTCTAGGATGGTCTCCGAAAGAGGTATGTTAAAATGATTATAACGAGAAGTTCTGTTTAAAACCTTGATGACCTCTTATCTCCAAAAGATCCTCATTTAACTAAATCTTAATTGCATAGCACAAACAAGAACTAACAAATCACTTACAGAACCAATCGTTTACGTACAAAATGAACGAACAGCTAAAGCTGAAAATCGGATTCAGTGCCACGCTTTGGAAAAGCTTTATTGGACAAAGGATTTTATGCAAACTGGTTAGAGCGGGTTCAAATTATATTATGCTCAAATTTAACTTATATAATCATTGTATATTCCCCAAGTTTAGCTAAAAATTTTAGTACTAATATTAAAATATTAAACTTTTAAAAGTTTTCCTTCAATTTGTTACTTTAACAATTGCATTTTTTAATGTTTTTATTTTATTTATATTGAATAGGTTCGCGTTTGACCGATATTGCATCTAATGTCAGGTGGAAATGGACTCTCAGGTGGAGCACGCTTATGTAGAAGATAGAGATACCTGTTCACGCGAGACTTGAAGACACCTAAATTGTATGTTTCAGGAAAAACAGACGGCGATAAAGAGTTCCACTCTTCAGCAGTGCGTTTAGTAAAAGTGGAAGCATAGCGTTTCGTCCGCTTCGTTTGTTAACCGACTTCAAAAAAAGGAGGAGGTTCTCAATTCGCCAGGATCTTTTTTTTATGTATGTTCACCCATTACTCCGAGATTTATGATCCGATTTACGTGATTCTTTTTTTGTTCGACGCGGAATAGCTGCCATCTGGTCCCCTAAAAATTTGACATAGTTTGGCCCAGTAGTTTTCATTTTATGAACATTTTTTTATGAAAAATTTTCCATTCCGTTCCATATGTACACCGATTACGCTGAGATTTATGATCCGATTTACGTGATTCTTTTTTTGTTCGACGCGAAATAGCTGCCATTTGGTGTCCTAAAAATCTGACATAGTTTGACCCAGTAGTTTTCATTTTATGAAAAATTTTCCATTCCCTTCCATATGTACACCGATTACGCTGAGATTTATGATCCGATTTAAGTGATTCTTGTTTAGTTTGATGCGGAATAGTTGCCATTTGGTGCCCTAAAAATTTAACATAGTTTGGCCCAGTAGTTTTCATTTTACGAACATTTTTTTAGGTTCCCGTTTCTTGGGACCTATATTTTTTAAGGAGCGCGGCATCTTTCTTAGGTCTACCCATACATAGCTAGACACTAAAAAGTAACAAATAAAATAAAAAAAACTTCGTTTAAAAAAACCGACTTCAAAAACTAAAAAACTAAAAAGTATAAAATAACTTATTTCTAAAGCTATTATTATTAATATATATTATCTAAAACATCTTGAAGTCGGTGCAAAGTAAAACATAAAAATTACTATATTTTTTTGAAAATTACTAAGCAGAAATGTTTTTTTATACTTTTTAGTTTCTTAGTTTTTGAAGCGGTTTTTTTAAACGAAGTTTTTTTTATTTCAACCATATAACGGTGGCGTGAGCTCGTACGTCTCCTTGTCCGGTGGTAAAAAGATGAGGGAGGAATTATTTCGTGCGATTCCGTGGCACACTCGCCGAATGATTATAGGCTAATGTTCAATCTAGACCTCGATTTTTGTTTTATCAGATTCTCGCGGCTTTGTCTTTGATATGATATATGCAAATAAAGCTCTTATTTACCGGGATAGTAGAAATTGATCTCTAAAATGACAAATAACAATACATAAATTTTCATGACAACTTGTTTAAATCCAAATACCAAGTCATTTATTTTGTGTATACAGATAAAACATGATATCAATATAATAAATTATGACGTAACAGAACATAATGAAAAATACTAATTACTTTATTTTTTCACAGGTAATTGAAGACAAGCAAAAAGGAAAAGCATTCAACCATCCAAACCAACTTATTTCACATTTACACTTTTACAATAACTACTAATTTCGGTTAATAGTATCCTTAAAAAAACGGAATATAACATATCACGTTGATGCAACAAGCGTGTCCATCATAATGCCAACAGGTTAATTAAAAATCAGCTCGTCGAACTTGCTTCCCGGATTTCACGAGTCGCGTCGCGTGGGAGTGCGAGTGAACGAACTCGATGCATGTGGGCAACGCACGCCCATGTCCAGGAGACAGCTGCAGTCACGCTTGACCATGTATTTATTAAATTATATGACTAGCTGTTACCCAGGACTTCATTTCTGTATTTACTTTTTGAATTAAGTATTGGTATTCTTCCTTTTTGGCCATTGTGGCGTGAGAAGGCAGATCATACTAATGATTACGGACGTGTGGCACTTCAGTACGATGGTGAGGGACGCTAGAAGATTTAGTGGGTAATCTGGCGGACGGTGCTTCCAACTTCTTCGATTATCTGTAGCTTGTGTGTAGCGTCGGCCATCGGGAGCCCTACATACCCCGCGGTGACCGCCCACAGGGACCTAGAAAATGCGCAAATGCATCCCCCCAGCGTTTACAAAAAAAAAGCGACGAATAAGTTGAGGCGTTCATAAAACCATCATTGCATTGGCTTCAACTCGGTAGGCACCAACAGTGCCAAGCTTTCCCGTATGACCGTGGTCTTTCAACGGCTCTAGTTGACCTGTCTGCAGCAGGAGTTCGTCTGCAACTTAATCATTCATTGACTTTCCATGACCATTTGTGGCTTCTGATGGCCTATCAGCGGCTTTGTAGACTTCGCGACCTCGTAACAACGCCCTGATCAGGCTAGCGTATCAGATCGCGAAGGGTTGATACTTAAATGAAGTAAAAACGCAAGCATCGATTCTATTGTATATTTAGGAGTCACAGTAAAATAAATCTCAGATTTAAAATAAGATTTAACACGAGGGTGAACGCACTAGTACGACTCCTCAGTAGTCGACTACTATTTTTTTAAATCTTATTACATGAATTCAGCAGACAGGCACTTGATGGACAGAGCGGTTACCATCGCCTATGGACATTTGCAACACCAAAGGCTACAAATGCGCTGCTGCTCTCTTAAGGGAGACTGGGACCTGGTCACTAATGCTGGAACACAACTCAAGGTTGTTATGACGGCATACTCTAGATCAGGGGTGGTAGCCATCCAGTCGGGCAAATAGCCTACCACCTGGCTGTGGGTTGTTTTGTCGCCTCTTACAACAGGCCGCCCGGCCGCAGGAAATTGTATTCTTTCTCCGTTCTTGCACGGATAAAAACTACTAATCATGATTGATCAAATTCAAAATCAATTTTGTCCGTGGAGGAACGGAGAAAGAATACAATTTCCTGCGGCCGGGCGGCCTGTCGTAAGAGGCGACTAAACAACCCACAGCCAGGTGGTAGGGCATTTTCCATACTGGATGGCTACCACCCCTGGTCTAGAGCATGCCGCCATAATAACTTTGAGTTGTGTTCCGGCATTAGTGACCAGGTTCCAGACTCCCTTAAGAAAGCAGCAGCACATCTGTAGCACCTTTGGTGTTGCAAATGTCCATAGGCGATGGTAACCGCTTTCCATTCAGTGGGCCGTCTGCCCGTCTGCTGAACTCCTGCAATAAAAAAATAAATTAAAAAAAATCAAATTTCAAAGTTTTTATTCAAAATAAGTTCCACTGGAGAACACTTTTAGTTAAAATTTAATTTTACTTCCTTGTCTATGTGCACTGCTTCGCAACGTGTTATTGCTGTTAAGGAGGAGAAGGTCACGATCACAACCTTGAACAGGCAAGGAGGTTTATATCCACATAGATTTTATATAGATGCTTCATATGCCAGTCCGTCAAATAGAATGAATAAAATAACATGTACTTAAACATCAAAAGAAAACCTTTTGCCCTCTGAAATATTTTTACAGTCTTTATTTTCAAAGACATTTTATATGCTACTTATGATATTTGTTCTAGGTAGGTATAATAACTTAAAATAATACTGTCAATAAAATGTAAAAAAGTATTTAAAGCTGTGTTTGATATCTTTAAAGGATTTAAGAGTTAGAAGTACCTATACATTATTAGATAAGTACCTATGCGAATGTTTCTACATATGTACATTACTACAAAACAGTATAACTAAGTACCCTTCATAAAATAAAGTTAAGCACTTACGCAGTTCCTAAAGGAGTATTTTAATCCTAAGGGTTTCTTCTCTATAATATAATAATAAAAATGTTATGTTGATACACGAATTAGAAACATAATTATTTTAAAATTTCTAAAAAAAAATAACCGAGTTTGCAGAATGTGAAAATGAACAAACTTCCAAATTTATATACTTACTAGCTGTCCCGGCAGACGTTGTTCTGCCCTGAAGAAATAAAATTTAGAACCCGATTGCAGCGCCACCTACCGGGTCCAAATGTAAGCTATCCTATCTTTCAAGTCTGGTCAAACTGCACACGGTGTGCAAATTTGATTAAAATCGGTCGATTAGTTTAGGAGTCCATCGCGGACAAACAACGTGACACGTAATTTATATATGTTAAGATTAGTAGTAATTACGACTTCCTAATGTTAAGAGAACATGTCTTTTAAAATATAGTGGTCAATGTGTTGGAAATAATTAAAATAGACAGAAGTGGGCCACATCTGCTGTTTACGGTTCGTCAGTCCACACTTAGCTACAATTATAACATGTTACAACATAATTATGTACGAATAAATTAAGATACGTCTACATTAACGTGATAATATTGCTGGACGTTGACTATATGCAACTGTATGCGACATTTCTCTTGCACGCTTTAAATATTTCGATTGTAATACCCGCTGTTGCCATGAGGTTTTTATAAATCCTCTGGTGTTACAAGTATCGTTAAGCAACCCTTGTTGTAATCCAACAAAAATAATTGACTAAATACGTGACCGCCCACGCACAGCAATAATTCCGTAGAGAAGAATTTCCACAGTTTTCGCCGTTTAACCATACAATCATAAATATTAAATTAAACGAAAACTATCCAAGAGAACTCGAAGAAGAGTTCAAAGAAATTTTCATTTAATATCTACCCACATAGTACCTTAAAAATACACCTATCTACATTCATATAGACCGAATAGTTTGTGATAAAAAGTTTCGTGATATATGGACAGACGGACGGACAAGTCGATTACTTTTGCCAAAATGTCTATGGACCAGTCCTAAAGTACATTAAGGCAGAACACCAAATAATTATTATGTACGTACATACTTTCAAAAAAAAAAAAAAAATTCTGTCTGTCAAAGAGCAATGGAACGAAGCTCACTAAACATAAAACTAAAAGATAGACAAAACAATTTAGATATAAGAAAGAAAACTAAATTTAAAGATGCCATACATCATGTAAGAAAGCTTAAGTGGAAGTGGGCTGGCCATGTGGTACGATACTCGGACCAGAGATGGACAAAAATAGTGACGGAATGGCGCGGCCCCACGTATGGCAAACGTCGTGTGGGACGCCCGCTCAAGCGGTGGGACGACGACATCCGCGCCGTCGCGGGCCCAAGGTGGCTCGCAGTGGCCGCAGACAGAAATCACTGGGCGCAACTGGAGGAGGCCTTTACCCGGACGGGGGGTCCAAAAGTAGAACAATAAAAATAAATAAATTGACGAATAAAATAATAATAATAAATATTTAAAAATAATAATAAATTGACGAAAAATAATGTGACATTTTAAAATTATTGTATAGTGTAATGTTATTATGGACCAAATAAAAAGGCTTTTTATTTTATTTTATTTTTATTTTATTTACATACTTTCATAAATTCTTTCCGTTATCAATGGACATAACACACAAAAATATTTGCCAAAATGCCAATACTACATTCATTAAAAATAAGAACATAATCAACTTGCAGTTTTACCTTTGTAAGAAACCACTTATTGAATCAAAGTCATTGCGGGATCTAGTTGTTATACTAGACAGTGACAGTGTTTAGATATGCATATTAATAGTATTTATTGTTAATAAACTTTTCAAAATGTTTGGCTTACTACTTAGATCTGCAACTGAATTTAAACGAACCAGTACCTATTTATATATTATTATTTATGTGAATGTCTTATCCTTTCGCAACTCGCATTTGCAGTCCCCATCCATCTGGAATCATTTTTATAACATTTAAAAAACATAAATTATAAATTACACAAATCATACCTCCAATACAAAGAGCTACTACTATCTAAATATAATCCTCTTGAATTTCTCATCTAGACGCAAGTATTTAGTAGCCGTGACATAGTACAATATTATGAATAATAATTTTGATTGTATTGATTTAGTGCCCAAACGGCGTTACGTGGTGTCGAGAAGTCTCCATCAACATGAGATTCGATCTAAGAAGCTGTTTGCACTGGGCAAATGTTGCACTAACTCGGAATTACGCTATCCCGTCCGTCGCATGATTGATTCATATCACACTCTGTTTTACAAATGTTGAAATTTTGCGTCTCTTCTTGCTAAATTTGAAAGGTCCATTTTTTTGATAGGATACTTGAGCTGGAATAACTTTTTTATTTTTAACTTTGTTACAACTCATGTCATTAAAAACAATCTTACATTTATCTCTCTACTGTAATATGGTCCATGAATTTTTATATCCTTCTTTTTACTTATTGTTAATATTTTTATACCTCTTGTATTTTTATTGATAATCTTATAAATCTTTTTCTGTGGACAATATCGTTGGCTTCACTATGATCTTGTAACCTTTGTATGTTATTATATTGTAGCTGTTCGTTGTTCCTTTCAATTTGTGAAATTAAATACCTACATTTATTTTATTTTTTTTACACAAAAAGGTATCTGCATGACGTCAGTGCTTGATGTGTCGTGAAAGAAGATAAAACGAAATGGTTGTTTGTCGAACTAAAAAGGACAAGTTTCCATCATAAGACGCCGAAGCTAATAAAAAAGCTGCAAGTCATCTTGATATATGGAACAAATAGGTGAGCTTTGGAAGTTTTATAAGGTACGAAACTTGGTACAAGTTGGACCTCCTTCGTATACCCGCGAGCCGCTTGGGAGTGATCCACAATTTTATGTTCACGCGTTCTCGAGATTTTTTACAAAGTATGCATAAGAGACTCAGTGATAGGGCTGGCTTTACCATACAAATTACTTTTTGTTTCAAGTATAATACTAAAACTTTTCACGCGGTTGCGTTTGTGTATAATTCTTATACATATATTAGAAATTCATCTTCTGTACACAATATAAAACATAGACGCTTTTCGCGCCTGTCTCTTTGTATATCTGCTAAGTCGTCTTAAACCACGCTACGGCTTTTTAAGCGGTTTTCACTATCACTTAGAATTGTTTTCACTGAATGTTAATATATATAAAAACATAACGTAATTTATTATAATAAATACAATTCAAACATAATTAAGTTTTTATGTAAGTAAAATTTATAAAATAAAAACTAAAATATATATAAATAAACCTATCTTATAATAACTATAAATAAACCTATCTTAAAAATATATACAATAGCAAAAAACTAAAATAAAATTAAAAATCTATATTATTATTTTATAAACTTGAACAATGTATATGTATATAATAAATATTAAAACTAAATGTAAGTAAAATAAAGCTTCTGTTAGTCTAGTGTTTTATAAAATGGTATGGTTTCTGTAGAAAACAGGTTGAAAATTGACACAAGTAAATATTCGTAGAGCGATCTAGGTCATTAAAAATGTATCTACATGTAATTTGTGGCTACATCTTTAATAAAATCATAATCATTTATCATCTGTCATCTGCAGAAAAACTAACATTGTTATTATTGTTAATGTTTAGTAGGTTTTAGAAAAGATGTCATGTTTTGGTGTGCAATTTAATTTTCATAAAAGATCTGGATATGCCGTTACGGTAAAGATCTTCGAGCTATCAACAGATCTCCGTTGTTTGGCATCAAGTAAAATATAGCTAAATCTGGCACAAACGAACTCCGAACTCTGAATAAATGAAGTAATGAATAAATCAAATAGAATAAAGGTCTTTGCTAACAAGCCATAAATTTCTTTAAAAAAATATAAATTTTAAAAACTTCGCAAGTTAATCCACGGTTTATGATAAGTGAGTGAGTTCAGTCAGCCCTGCCGCGGGAATATATTCTCTGAGTTTACACACTTCGGATATTCTTCACGTTGGAAACTTACACGCTCCGCTCATAAATATGCAGCGTGCCCGCATGGCGCGGGACTGCCGAACGATTTCGCAAATTGGAAAGCTATGCATAACAATTCACAAGTTTCAAATTAAAAAGTCAAGTCAAACATTATACAGTAAGTTCAGTGTAAAAGCTTTTATACTGAATTCTGATCTATAGACTGAAGAGTACTTATTTCTTTTTAAAATATGGTTTCGTATGCTTTGTAGGCTAGAGTTTAAGAACCAGTTTCAAATGAATTTTAAATTCGAGAATAATCTTTAACCTACTTGGTAACGGCGAAATTCGCCTGAATGACGCCTAAGAACGGCATTCGCGGGGCAAGCGGAACAGTAACATTAAACAGTTGAGATTTTCGAAAATCATTTTTCCCTGTGCCCCTGGCATATCGTTAGTATTATTGACTGTGACCAAATACGACTTACTTATAGTATTAAAAATAGCGCATTAACGGTTAGCTACATTAGTGTATATAACATATTATCTACATACTTTATCTGTCAATGTATAACGTCATTAACAATATCGAATCACAAATAATGCATTAAACCCTTGACTACACCTAGCGTAGCACAATTCATAACATTAACATTGTTCCAGATGTAGAAAATGCATTAAAAAAATCAGCTGTTTACAAATTTTTACATTTTTAACTAAATAAAACTGCAGCAAGACCATTTTTCAAATATGATCAATGTCAGAAATAATTTTCTCTAGAAATGATATAGAGCTTTATTAATTTCACTTTGCCCCACTTATTTTACTAATTTAATTTAATAAGCTTTTTAATTTCTTTTTAAATACAAGCTTTTGAGATACTGGATATCATGCAGCAGCAGAGTGCTAGCCATAACAAGTAAAACGATCCCAAACACGACGGGTCTATTTTGTTTAGTACAGGAGTTCCTATGGCCACCTTCCGACTCCATCATCAGATCAGCTCCATGGTACCATATTATTGCATTGTCACGCGATATACATATGCGTGTAAAATTTCAGCTCAATCGGAAATCGGGAAGTTGGTCAAATTTAACTTGCAAGATTCCACCTGAACTTACATACATACATAGATAGGTACATCCATTGCAAGTTAAATAAAAGCTTGTAAAAAAGATCTGTCACTCCCTCCCACTATTAAAAAGTAAATTATTCAATTATTCTTACAATTAAAATAATTTTACTAATTATTTAATAAACTTTATAAAACCGCTTTCGTATAGTAATAGTAGTCCACTAAAAACATTAAAAGAGAAACCTTGGATATATTTCGATGATGTTAACGCTAAGCATTTAAAAAGATTTATTATTATTTCATAGCAAAATTATTATAATTGCTCTATTATAGTCACGAAATGAGAGGAATTACCATTTAAACACTTTAAACGCCCAGTTATCAGTAATTCTCGAATGTTCTTATTCAATATACAAATGCGAAAATGACTTTCTCTGGTAGTTTGTATACTCCTCCTATTTGAAGCTTATTTACACGCCTTTTTGATCATGAATTTATGTATATGTGAAGTTTTGATAACAGAAACGAACATAGAATACTTTCATCCCAGAAAGATGAGATAGTTTCCGTGGGATAAAGATTTAAAAATTACACAGTAAAATGAGCAGTGTTCACAGTATACACGTGTAGGTACTTCTGATAAATTCGATGACAATTTGATATTTTTAAACCTGAAAACTGAAAAGGTTTGTTGTGTAATGATGTCGGACCAAAAACCTTCCACTGTTGGGCTAAGGCTTCCCTGTTTTAGAGAAACGGATGGATACCCAGCAGATTAGTACATGACCGTTTTTAGAATAGGCTCCGAATCTGTTCAGTGGATTTCAGGTTTAAAACGAGAATTTTATCTTAAATTTTCATGTATGTTTCATCTCAATATCTTGCATGATATAAAATAAATATAAAATCCAAGTATAACGCAAACAAAGCCGCGGCCACAACTAGCATTCAAAATAATTATCGATGATTGAGTAAACCTATTGTGAAACAGAAATCTATTGAGATGAATCAAAGCGATAATTACGAAAGTCATAAGCAATTCTCTACAACGTTTATTATACGCAAACTAAGTTTAATTTAGCTTTTAACCTAAATCACAGTGAGGTAACACGAAATCCTAGGTTAATTAAATTAGTTGCAAGCACAGAGAAATCCTCTCTAACATCGAAACTACAAAATAGTGCCTTAATTAACGATTAAGTTTTAACAATGTCTATTATCTTTTATCACGAATCTGTAATTCAATTAAAAGTTATTTTTAAAGTGAAGAACTTGTTTAATTAAAACGTTCTTTCTTGTTTCAAACAAATCAGCTTATTCAGATAATTATTCCGTGCAAACTATCTTATTCTCCGGGATAAAAAGTATCCCATGTTCATCTGTATAGTATTGTTACAACGTAGGCGCCGACAAAGACAAATTCCACGTACAGACTGTAAAAGCACATTTTATTATCAGTCGGCATTTGAACTAATTGTAATACTTTTATTATCGTCTTCTTTTGTTCACTTATTTATTGGCATACGTTTCTAATTATTGTGGAGAATACCTATTGTCCTATTGTACTCGCTCATTCGCCAGGTGTTGCGGATTATTTTGCATTTGTGAAGTATAAAACGACGGCCTGATGGAGAAAGGGGGCAGTTGAGCGACAATTACGATACGGGCGTGACGTGTGAATTCGAGAATTTAATAGTGACGGACTTTGCGCGTTTTATTGAATTACGACCTTTGGATTTGTTGTTTCGGTTATATTTGTACCTGTGTTATACGTGTTTATATAGTTCTAATAAACTCTATAATCATTCCAACGGCATTTTAATTCGAGTCTCCAACACGTAACAGTATTATCGAAAGTACATTTATAGACTAAATTTTATAATAGTTGGTTCATTCCTTAGAATGTGAAATTAAAAAGTAAATATTTTTTTTTAGAGTAAATTTATAGTCTTGTTCAAATACATTCATATTCCGCACAATCCAAAGCGACCGAAGATACAAACTTGAAGTACAATTAAAATGTTAACATTTTTTAAATTACGATTTTCCTACAAAGCAAAGCCAAACCATTCTCACAAATGAGTCACTGTGCACCATAGAGAAATAAAATATGCGTGCACATTACTCATAAAGCTTTATTTTAATATTTATGTAATTTATAGACGGTGGTGGTTTAAAGGGTTTTGAAATTATTTTTACAACGTAAATTTCAATGGAATAAATATTGAAGCTATGTTGCATAACATTTTAAACTCAAATCAGCTAAGCCTAACAAAAGCTCTACAATAGATCTATAGACTCTTAGTTAGAATGTCAAATGACATGTTTCTCCAAAAGCCACATACAAAACACAATTTGTCTATAACAGTTGTCTTTATTTTTTATGTATTTTTAACCGACTTAAAAAAGGAGGAGGTATCAATTCTTCTGTATGTTTGTTACTCGATTTCTGCGTCAATTGTGGACTGATTTTCGTAATTCTTCTTTTAATCGAATGGTTATCCTTCCGAATTGGTCCCATTGTCTTCATGTCAGGATCTGAAGAGTGGGTTCCAAGGAATTAAAAAAACTCACGAAAATTTTAACCAACTTCTTCGTAACACTATATCCGTGAATAGTAAGCCGATTTTCAAATTATTTTCTTTATTCGTAAATATATACTCTCGAGGTAGTCCCATTGTCTCCAAGTCAGAATCTGATGAGTGGATTCCAGGGAAATCGAGTAACCATTATTTATTAAAGCATGCCGTGCGCATAAATTCTTGGGAAAAAAGTTATATACGCGTATAGCTATTACATTTTCTACAGGCGTTTAATTTTTTATATGCAGGTTACGCGATTTGTTCGTCAATTGTTGGCCGATTTTCAAATATTTTTTTTTTAACTCCCGAGATGGTCCCATAGTCACCAGGTCAGGATCTTATTTATGAATCGCAAGAAATCGAGAGCAACCTTTGTTGAAGAGCATATACACCGAAGAGTGAGATAGCAAATTTGTATACGCGTGCCAGTTGTACAATTTCTACAGGTATGCATATAATATATCTCAGCAATATAAAGTAAATAGTAAACAAAGCACTTCACAAACACTACACGACAGTGCTGTAACAGAAACACTACACATTAGAATAAGTATTATAAGATAGACTTTACAATATACTAGCGGCCCGGCGCGGTTTCACCCACGCTCTGTCCCGCTCCCGTGGTATATAGCGTCATGTTATATAGCCTATGACACTCCCTGTTAACGTAGCTTTCGAACAGTAAAAGAATTTTTAAAATCGGTTTAGTAGATCCAAAGACACACGTCACAAACTCACAAACTTTACCTCTTTATAATATTAGTATAGATTATAAGTAAACTAAAAGACACCTCAATACAAGAAGTCATCAAACAAATATCACACACACCAACAATATATTAGAAACAAACATGCGTGTAATAATCAATATTTTTATGAATTAAATTGAAGTAAAAACAGTACGGAACTTGGAGTCCGTGGATTATTTCTAAAGGCATTAAGTATTTGCTCAACTAAAAAGTAAAAAATACTTTTTTAACAACAAAAGCCACTTCATATTAAAAACCAAAACATACAAATTTAAGCGACTTCTTTCTACATCTCGTGTCAAGATAAACGTAAAAATTAAGGCGAGATAAGCGAATATGCTTCACGCTACACGTAGTGAAAAAAGGCCCACCTATCGCTTGCCTACATTAAAAATATGGTGATCGGAAATTCCAGACAAAACAGACCATATACACCATATGCAAGTACTGACTTGAAAATAAAAGCTCTAATGTTAATAATACATAACGTATACTTTAACCGCAAGGTGTTATTATAGCAATCTCCTTATGAATGTTAGCACCCAATATTTTACATGTAAATAATTCTAGAATAATTGTACAATAGAATTAGAATAACACGTGTCATTTGCCGATTTGTCTTTTATGATAGAAATTTAAGGATCAATATTGGTTTAACAATTAAGACTGCACTTTTCGAGACAATAAAATAGAATATATAATACTTTATTGTATAAAATGCTACATAAAATCAAGAACCTTAATATGCAAGTTCAATCAGCGGTCTTATCGCCCATGGCGATTTCTTCCAGACGACCTTTCAATGGAGTACAAGTAGGACAATAAAAGTAGATAATTGGTAAACCCTAAACCTATAATATTATCGAATTAAACATGCCGTGTCCGTACATTGAAGCTATAAAAAACAATTGGAATAGAGTATATAAAAGACGTAATTTTTTTTAGATTTCTTGTCTGTGTTTTAGGGATTCACATAATAACTACTGGGCCGATTTCGCTGATCGACTGCAAATTTTTAAAATCTGCGCTGCTTGTTATCCTGGGAATCCCGCGGGCAATTTTCTGGGAATTATTTAAATCGGCCACTATAAAAAAAAAATCGAATTCCAATATGATTTTTTTTCACTGATCGACAGCATATCGATGGGATATTTTTTATTCCGGGAATCTCGCAAGAATTTCAAGTTAAGTATGGACGAAGTCACTGGCATATCATAGTAATAAATATAGATGTTATACATACATACGATGTTATACATGCTAGAGCAAGTGAATGAGTTTGTATATCTTGGATGTGCTTTTAGCAGGGATGGAAGGTACACGGCTGATATAGAAAGAAGAGTGAATTTGGGGAATAGTGTGAATGGAGCGTTAGGTAAACTTCTAGGCGCTAAGAACCTCAGCCAGAAGGCCCAGCTCGCCATACACAACGCGGTGCTGGTACCTACGCTTACGTATGGATGCGAGAGTTGGGTATGGAAGAGAGAGCATGAAAGTGGAGTAAACGCGGTCGAGATGCGAGCACTGCGCAAAATCTGCGGAGTGACGCTCGCGGACCGCGTTCGTAATACCGAAGTAAGAAAGAGAGTTGGTCTGAAAGAGAGTGTCGGGGTGAAGGTAAGGAAAGGAATGCTCCGGTGGTTCGGGCATGTGGAAAGAATGCATGATGAAAGAATGACTAAACAGATATACAATGCAAAAGTGGATGGATGCAGAAGTCGTGGAAGGCCAAGACACACCTTCCATGATCAAATTGATCGTGTACTAGCAGAAGGTGATGTCAGGAGCCTTAAGAACAGACGAGCTTGCATGACAAGAGTTATGAATGTCAAAGAGGCAAGCGAGGTGTGTAAGAATAAGCCTAAATGGCACTCTGTTGTTCGTGCCTACCCCGCAAGGGAACTGGCGTGAAGTTATGTATGTATGTATGTATGTACATACATAAGTAAACTTTAACAATATAGCTTGAGATAGTAATCTTTAAATAATGCGTTAAATAAAGGTAATGATTGCTTATTAGCTAGATATAAAGCAATAATCCACACTATATAAGAATATAGTTTGCAATAGTGGCAAAGAAATAATGGGTAAAAGAAGAACAAGCCACGTTTTTAATCTAGGAAAGTTAATTTACTTTTCTAGCTAAATCACAATATGCATGATTGGGAGTCGCCGCCGAATGCTACGTCTAAATAAAACAAGTGCCGGATTGTTCCGGCTTCGGGTCAACCGAACAAAGGGGTCACGATTGCGTGGACTCCGGGCCAGATTTATCATTGGCCAGATAGCAGTTGAAAAAATGTTTTCATAAAATCGTTGACTGGACTACGACATGAATGCCTAATACCCCAATACAACAAAACTTTACTTATAGTTGTAATCTAAAATATTTAAAAACGAGTTTATTTTTGTATCCATACCCTTATATCTCTTATAGCTCTTATTCGTGGAATTATGGGTTGTCTATACAATTTATATCCCATTCAAGATTGTTTATTTTTTAATACAAAATGTAGCCTATATCTTTACCTGTCATACCATCATTATCTTCGCCAAAAATTATGTAAGAAACCACTCATTTGTCATGAAAATGTAATAACAAAATTGTATCGAAATATCTGTGTATACTGATTTTTATAGAGATCGGTTGTACGGTATAGAAAAACAAGTATTGCAACGTCATCAAGTGCCAGTTATGTTATAGGCAAATGGAAGGAACAAAACTATATTCGTACCATTTTAAAAAAATCAAGTCGGAGGACATATTCTATCAAGCCGTTACATTCTACAGTGGTGCGAATGAGAAACTATATCTATGTATTAACGAATACGGATCTATAATCTATATTTGTCGTATTATACTTTTATGTGGATAGATACTTATAGATAGATAACACTTTATTGATACAGTATGTATCAATAAAGTGTTATCTATCTATAAGTATCTATCCATGTACAGTATGTATGTAATTATGTAAATAGGTCACTTTATCGCTAAAAAGCGATCTCTTCTAGAGAATGCTAGGCAAGTATCTATAAATTTGACGTAGAGTCTGACGGTGATGTAATTTAAAACACACACAAACATATATATATATATTACATATATATATGTGTATGTATATATATATGTATATGTATGTATGTATGTATATATATATATATATATATATATATATATATATATATATATATATATATACTAGTTGACCCGGCAAACGTTGTTCTGCCATAAAAATTTAAAAAATAGGAGCATGAAAATGCTTTACGATGACACGAGATTTTTATATATCAAAAGAGATATATACTCGTATATATGTATCTATAATATACGTACTAAGCTTAGGAATCATTATATACTAATATAGAGTGGTCGGGCTAAATGTAACTTAGTTAATGGACAGTCGAACTGTCTCCGGATGACCGCAAGTCAGTACATTTGCACCCGACAGATTTAATCAGACGCTAACAACCGCGAACACGATCTCAGGGCGTTACACTCCACTGGCCACTTCATTCCTGTCACCCGATTACAGTGCACGAGTGTGCAACATACTTGTTTTGTCTCTTATGCGGTTTCCTAAACAAAAACCTCATTGCCCTAAGGCGTATTTTTCTGTTTATTATGATGGAAAATCATGTGGAAAATTATAAATATTGCACGAAATGAATATATGTTTTGTATATGTTAATAAACTTGTTGTGTAAGAAATATAATTAAGTCTATTTTATTATTTAGCGACTCAGACAGTGTAAGCCAGGCCGTTGTATGTGTAGCAAATTAGCATAATATTAAGTCAGGATGATTTAATTGGTGTACAAAAGACAAATCATTATATTCTAAAAATTTACATATAACTTTAAAGACTCAGCATTAAAAGTCTAGGTTTTTTATTTCTAAAATTATATTCATTAAAATAGTTTTATAAATGTATTTTTAATTACTGTTTAAACAATAATAATGCGTTAAATGCAAATTTTCCGTTCCGAAGTCCGGAGTTAGTTACAGTCATAAAGGTATGAAGCTTTGTTGCCATAAATAATACTATTTAGACACACTTAAAATTATAAAAGACGATGTCTTAATTATTTGAAAACGGAAAGCATACTTTGCGAAAATTTACTTAACAGTAATAGAAAGAATAATTTATAAGTCTTAGGGCCGCATGCATAAGGTGGCTTAAATTTATTTAAGAAACACAAAACGTATTTAACACCCTTAAATACAATTAGCGTCTTGCACAACGCAAAATTTTCCGCTAAATATGTTTAAAGAACTGTCAATACGTTTCGTGTAAAACGTATTTAGGCAGTTTAATATGATTAACTAATTTTATTTAAAGGCGATCGTTATGCAAGCGGCCCTTAGTATCTCATTCCTTAAACATAAAAAATGTAACCCTTAAAAATATAATATTTCGTTCGATCAATAAAAAAGGGCCAAATTCCTAGTACCTGACCATTACACAAAATAGAATTTCATTAAATAAAAGTCTTTCTTCAAGTTCTTTAATTATCATCGCGAGCGTCATGCAACGAATTTAGTTTGTCACGATCTAAGAACGAAATAATCGAACAAAGAAAACAAGGAGAGCATAAAATCATTCGGAAACATGCAAACCAGCGTGATGCTGTAGATCGGGCGTCGAACTTTGTGACCTTAAATCAATACACTAAGCCGCCAAATATAGTATGCTTTAGAGCTAGTATCACCGGCTCGGACGAAAATTGTTCTAAATTAAAAAGTATTTTAGAACGCACGACGTTTTATAAATTTGAGTGGCATTTTATTTTTGTCGATTTTCGTTCTAAGGGTTCAACTGCGCATGAGTATATTTCTAGAATAGAAAAACAAGTCTCCAATGAAATAAAAGAAATGGAACCTCAAGTTAAAATTCTAAAACGAAACGATTAGTCTGATAGTGATGTCGTTAATATAGGTGTAGATATCGTTGTTTCTTGCAAGAAATTTGATTATTGACAATTAACCAAGCATTAAGGATATGAATACAAAACCTAGATCTACCAAAGAACCAGTCAACAACCACTATCTACTATTGAGTATACAGTTGAGGTCACTATTCAAAGTGATTCACTGTTAACAACAATCATAAAAGCCAAGATTCTCTTCTTCAAGATTCTTCGATTCTCTTTTAACATAAGACGATAGGTATCGATAGTCATTAACTAACGTTAGTGCCGCCACCAGTGGTGGTAAATTAATCTGTTCTCACGCGAAGGAAGCGTATTTAGATGCGACGTTGGCTGGCTTCATTTGTATACCAAATGTTAGTTACAACGCTTAATTAACAAGGGATATTGTTCAAGGAGCAGCCTCAACTCGAAGTCAATTTTGAAAGTTTCACTAAACTTCTTCAACTACAAGGGAATTAAAATACAATACAGTTTATGAAATTAAGAATTTATGAGATTTATGATGATTATGAAATTGTCAAGGTTGAATGCATTACGCAAACTGCGCCGGGATAAACAATAGGGTAGTTTGGAACTCATGAAGACTGCCAGATACCCACTAAATCCATCCTCATGTCTCTCTTTAATCCTAGCAAGAGTTGCGGGACATTACCTCTTGTACACTTCTTTAAATAGTATTATTTTATGGCACTGTATGTCATTTAATAATAAAAGTTGCACGCACTTCGTGAAATAATGAATAATATCGAAATAAAAAGATAGACAATTAAAAAACAAAAGAACATCAATCCAAACGAAAGTTTGCATTGGTCTCCTATATGTCTATCATATTTAAATTGTTAAGAGGTGGATTATTTAATCCAGATGTATTGGCTGAAATCAAACTGAACATACCAGCGAATTATGTGACGAAACGTAGGCAGCCACTAATGTTCGTACCTTGCTCGAACCTTGAACGGTATGTCTACAAATTGACATTTTTAAATGCTTAGTGAGTGAATTTAGGAGAATTGCATATCATATAATATGTTATGGTTATTGACTATGTACATATATACAGGTAAATTAGCTTCGAGAGGTTTTTGTAGTAGTGTACGGTCAGCACATAAATAAATAAACTAATACATACATACATACATAACTTCACTCCAGTTCCCTTGCGGGGTAGGCACGAACAACAAAGCGCCATTTAGGCCCATTCTTACACACCTCACTTGCTTCTTTGACATTCATAACTCTTGTCATGCACACTCGCAATAAACTAATACGTTTTATATATTTTTAGAGGCAGGTACTTAATATGAAACTAATAATGATAAACGATATTAAAATAATAAATATTAAACATACTTTTTAATATTAAATTGTTGGTTCATGTTCTGAAGAATCAGATTTGCTTTCTGATAGCACCATTCCAAAGGAATTCAATGATATTCCGGTTGGCTTAGCAACTAATTGAGCAGGAATCATAAAACTGCTCGAATTGCTATTGCACTCATTTTCGAAATATTTGTACAAGTTATACACAACTTCTTTAGTTTGGGAAGTCAAAAGCTTAGTTCGACCACGTTTCAACATCGGTACCACTTTTTATTAAAAAAAATAGTATCAAATAACAACAATTAGCAACAAGTAATAACATTGAACGATAAATAACAAGAATGAACCACAAATAAAATCAATTAATTAATTAATTATCAAACTAAAACCAAATAGTCAGACCTCACAACAATTAGCAATGTAAATAATAATTATTTATTTGACTTTCACCATTGACTTTTGATTGTAAATATATTTTCTTCTTCAAAACGAAGCGAACCTCTTTTTGTTTATTGTACAAGGAATTTCAAATTTCAAGTTCGAGTTTTGAATATTAAAAAATGGCGGGAACTGAAAGGAGATATTGTGCTGTGCAGTTTTATTTTCTAAAAATGTGTAAAATTACTCTAAAATGAACAATAGTTGTAGGATATTGATAGTTTTTGAGTAGTAATTATGTGTTTATGCGAGAAATGTGAACTATATAGCCAAATGTGGCCTTTCGAGTTTTCACAAGAACTCCGTTGAATGATGTCGATTGTAGCCTACAATACAACGGCGCCTGGCTTAAAGGCCTAGTTGCCAAGCCTTAAACATAAAAAAAATTATTTCAAGTTTAGAATTCCTGTAATATACAAATACTATAACGAACGTAAAAACTTAAGGTATATTTACCTATACAAAGTACTCTCTGGACAACGCTGTTGTATTGGTGCAAACTGTAAGGATAGCGACCTTTATGTAAATAAATAAATATTCTTCTAAATTTCAAATTTACATTACGTAGCCAGTATTAAGCCATATGAAATATTAAAAACTGTATGTTGGTGATTCTAATAGTACTTGAGCCGATACCGCGATCGTGGCCGAATATTTTAAAGGATAAGTAAACAATACTAAATTAACGCCGCAAAGTCATTACACCGCCAAAGTAAGGGAATTTGCAAAAACAATAAATCTCAATTAATTCATTAGTCGACCCTCAAAGGCACGGCATGATTAAATATTGGGGAGTAGTACATTAAAGTCAATGTTGGAAGTTGTTCTATCTTATCGCCACATTCGGAAATCTTAAGGAACGTTTAACTTAAATATAATGTTAGTAAAATATTATAAATATCCGACAGCGATTTGAGATAATTCAAATAAATTTATTCAATTTGATTGATCCGTCTGATATCAGCACAACACTAGTCGTGATGATTAATTTGTAATTGAACTCAAACCAAATACGGTACTTGCATTTATTAATATGTCAAAAAGATTATTTTTATAAATAAATTGATTTTAAGTTGAATGTTTTGGGGACAATGAACGCATCGAAGGCTAGGGGTACCCAGAAAAACAAAAATGTAGGAAGAACGTGGGAGTTAATGGATTTGAAATAAATCTTTTATTGAAGACTAAAAGGTATATATACATTTTGTTTACGGTAAGTCATAATTGATTAGGTATATGACTCAGTGTTAGAAAAAGAGATTGCTAAAATAGATTCAGTGATTTCGTTTTAGAACATTCAGAAGAAATATAAGCAGGCAAAACAGCGAGACCGATCGTACTAAAATATATCGTATTTTCTTACTTGCTTTCATAAGTCATGAAACCTAATGGCCAACACAACTGCATCTTATTCCAATGGCTTGGTTTAGAATCTTGCCCGAAAAGTAGGCAATCATTAGGGGCCCTTAGCTATTTTTTTATTTTATTTTTTTTATTTTTGTAAAAAAGGAATCTTTATATAATCCTCATGTTCCGTTAGTTTGTCTATTTAATTTATATGTGTAGGATACGCCGTTTACCCTTAAGATGTCATCATTACAATGTGTCGTTCAAGCCATAACATGTTGCGAAGCGGTGCTAAATTAGATTAGGCTCTATAGAGTAAATAATAACCATAAACAAAATTAAAATGAACAAGTTGGCGGTAGGCTAAATAAAACTTTAACAATACTTATTGACATCTTTGTCTTCCGTGACCACGGCTTCTGAAAAGTAGCCGAAACGTCGGAATAATAAATATCAAATAAATTACCGCGCTTGAAACCGTTAAAATATAGTTTTATTAGATTACATGTCTGCCAAATCATTATATTAATACGTGACACAAAAACTTTGTACCCCTTTCTATGAAAATTGCGCGGAAATGCGGAATGAAATTTCGCACACGTGTAGTTTATATAGAGAAGGAGTGCAGAATGGTAATATTTTTTTCATTATGCATAAAAAATGCATTAAATTAATAAAAAAAAACATTAAACATACTACCATGTATTTGCCACACACAAGCATATATACTTTTTTGTTTATTGTTAAAGTCAAATTAACAGTGTAGCTTTGGCGAAATCGGTGATTATATATAGAAGTATAATCTTTGACAACAGAACCTTTATAATGTTCAAACTTAAATTAATTATGGTCGAATTTCAACCACTGAACGACCACTAATACATTTAATTATGAATCCTACTAAACTTCTTCCATGGCAAGAACATGCTATATACCAACTTCGATATTAAATATGAAAGTAGCACATTATATAAAAAAATATTGATAGTAAACAAACATAATGTTCTGTCTATACATTCGGACTGACAGAAATTGACAATCTTAGGCACGAATTATACAAATTGCCTTCAATTCGCTCGCTACTGAAAAATGCGGGGTTTCACACAGAAAAAAGGGTTGTCCGGAATAACATTGCTGCTGGTAATACAATTTTGAAAGAACCGAGGAAATCTCACGTCCCCCGTGAAATGATTGTTGTGTTGACAAATGACTCCGCCGAGGCCTTTGTCGGACGTTCGAATAAGGTTTTAAAAGGGTTATTTTCTTGTACATAAAATGCCTAGGTTAAAATGTAATATACACAATTTAACCTTCAGAGCTATGTTCTTATTTTATAACGTTTTCTTCATTCCTTATCATAGTTGTTTTTATGCTTTTTTTGTAATTATCCTTCCGAAATAAGCAAGTCAAACTGTAGATTCATTTGCTTATTCAATAGAAGATAACTTCCATGGCGCTCGATTACAGCTCAATATTCTGTGAGAGCGTGCATCACACCGGTCAATGCGGTCCACCGAGCTAATCAAGATAGCTGAGTGCAAACCTTGTTTGCTGAAAACACGGCGTACAAATTCTCAAAATATGCCTTGTGTATAAAAATGTATAAGGAATGTAATTACGTCGCTATTTCTTCAAATAAAGTTTTTTTTTCCTTCCCTACTCCCTCGTGCTTATGCGACCCTGATGAACAGAAAGATGTTCCACACATCATTTTCCGATGTCCTGTACATTCCTGGGAAAGGTCAAACTTAGAGACTAAATTGAGGTTTGATATAAAATTTAGTAACATGCATGAATAAAAGGAATGTAGAGGATTTTTTTAACTACTGCATAGGTATATAGAGTAAAAATGTATAAAATAACGATAAAAAAGCAGTAGTGTTAAAATAGAAATAGCAAATAAATGTGATAGATAGTATAAATAGGTAGAGTAGAACATCTAGGTTTAAAACAATGAAAGATGTAAGACTAGCATAAGGACCTATTGTTATAGATGTAAGAACTTAATAAAGAAATAAAATAAAAAGAAAGAAAAAAGATAAAAAATAAAACATAAATACATAAAAAATAAAATAAGTAGAAAAGAAAATACAAAACATAAAAACCCCTAGACGATATACAAAGCCGGATAACCTTGTCCTCCCGGTGGAAGAGAAAAAAAACATGGCTCTACTAAGTCAAACTTGATCCAAGTTATATCAAAATACAAATCTACAATTTGACTTGCTTGTTTCGCTCGCTGAGTGAGTTCCGATGATCTCCCCTGCATCCCATCTACCTATCTCATTCGTCTATCCCATCCCCTCTATCCTATCGTGCATCATCGCCTATGGACAGTCGGGCGGCCTGTCGTAAGAGGCGACAAAACAACTCACAGTCAGGTGGTAGGGCATGTGCCCGACTGGCTACCACCCCTGATCGCCATAACAACTTTGAGTTGTGTTCCGACATCAGTGGCCAGGTTAGAGTTTCTCCTTCAAGGCCGGCAGGACATTTGCAGCACTCTGCTAATTAGGTTGCTAAACTCTATAGGCGATGGTAACAACTTTCCATCACAGTTGGGCCGTTAGCCTGTCTGCTTTGCTTCAGCAATAAATAAATAAAAACATTAGTAACACCAGAATTTGACAGCCTGAAAGAGATTTGATTACACTTCTTTCCTTAAATATCCCCATGTCGTAACACTGTAAGATAAGTATTTCCAAACTTTCACGACATGTATGCATAATTAAAACTACGCTTTAAGGGTTTTAAGCGCAGTACTTTCTGGCCACTCTTCCTTGATCACGGCTACTGAAAAAAGGCGGAAACGTTGAAATAAAAATCAAATAAATGGTCACGCTTAGAATCGTTAAAACAGAGTTTTAATTACTCTAAGAGAACCTCAGCTAGAAGCCTATTCCAAATTAGCACAGCTATCGTAACTATCTAATAAAGTACTTTACATAACAGTATATAAACATTTTAAATTATTCAAATGTTCCTCGATGAAACAATATCGAATGAAAACCAATTTATAGTGAAATTTAAATCTCGCCAAGACGATACGTGGGTGCTGTCTGGAAGTTAGATCGATCTGTCCCCTAAGGAATAAATAACGTTTTCCCGTAATTTAACCGGGAACATTCCGCGATTGTATTCAGCCTGCGACGGCATGTCAAGTAACACAAATTGCGCCGAGCTCACTGAAAAATGCTTCCTTTTCACACAACTCACGTTGCGAGCTTTTTGTATGGTATAGCCGTGAACAGTTTAGTACAACGAAAATAAGAAAGTAAGAACATAGAAAAAGAAATACTACAATACAATCGTCTAGTAAACATGTAGCATGTAGCAAATAAGTAGCCCACATAGCATTTTTTTTACTTTTTTGTTGGTTGACACTCTTTTTATTTTTGTTTGTTTTGGGAACTGGACTTACACACCATAAAGGAAACAACGGCTTCATTGCCATATAAGTATCGGTGTCAGCTCAGCGATAATATAGAATTGCAGAAAAGATTTAAAAGAACAGCAGCCTTTGAATTAGCGTTATAAAACTGTCATAACAGAATGTAATGCAATGTCTCTCCCTTAATAGAAACTATAAAAAAAGTATTATCACAATCTAGTTATTTTAGGTCAGATTTAAATTGCTCACTAGTCTTTAACTTTAATGTTGTATTTTTAAGATACATTAATAAATAACGTCAGATGTTATTACTATATAGTCTCGGAACTAAAAAAACTAAATCAAAAGTTACATAAGCATGCGTACATATTAATCAGAAATCCTCGGATCTGTATCCTGCAAAAAACTATCACGCTTTCTAGTATAAAAAGTATCATATATAGGTATATCCCTGTGTTATATGTTCCAAAAGAAAATTAACACCATTTTTTGCGGTTTTAAGCGCGCGCTTAATAAAACCGTTAAAACGTAGTTTTATTAGGTATACAATTCGCGAAAACTAAAGAAAATATTACCATTTTTTGCATTGAAAAAGTAATAAACTAAGATCTAAAAAATTATATAAGCTTGTGGGAGCTGCATGTCTAGTCATCGCAATGGATAACTACCGGCTAGCGCAACGCGGGCGCGCACATATTAATAGTTGCTATATCTCGCTCACACATCATCCGTTCCGCTTACACATTATGCTATATATTGTACTAGCTGTACGGCTTGTTTATATATATACTTATGGTAAGGTTACTGTTTCCAAAATAAATGAGTTCAGTTCACATCAGCACTCGACAGTGAATACTACTCTCTGCCATCTAAAATATCATTTAGCCTCTACCTCTCGCTGCTACAAGTTGTTAAGCAACAACATTCTAGCGAAGTCAGTCTAAGAACGTCGTTTGGGTGTGGTTTATTCGGGTACCGTGCAGGTTAAATGGTCATATTCAGTCAACTTCTGCCGGTACTAATGACCCCTCGTGATGTCAGGTGCCACTAGGTTTTACCTCGCTATTATCCCATAAGAATTTATGCTCTGTGGCCTAGTTGAGGTTGTTACTTGTGAAACAGAACTAGCTTAGTGTATTATCTCACTGCAGTTTTACGTGCGACATACTATGTTGTTATGTGAACATGTGTGTTTATATTAAGATTATTATAAATGATAAAAAAACTGCTACACACCAAGAAACCCTTAAAGACCGCAAATATGCATCCATTAGTAATAAAATAACATATTTCTGCCTTTTCGGGTTGAGACTCTGAGGTCATGGATACGTAAACCTTATCAAGTCTATCGAGTCCTTTCAATACGATTTAAAAAAGTCTCGCGTGACTAAAAGACTGTCTGTATTTAGGGCAATGCATTAGCGTTGCCATAGAGCGTGGAAATGCAGCCATCATTTGTGGAACACTGGAGTCCATCAACCCCACCAACATTCACATGGAATCCTTTTTTTTTAAATATGTATATAGAAGTTTATTTATTTTATTTTTTTAGTCAATAAATCTTTTCTTTCTTTCTTTCTTTCTTTCAAGTTTGTTTATTTTTAGGTTTTTTATGTATTGTTTTAAATTGCTGCTAAATTAATCTGAATTTTTTTATAATCGACCTACCCAATTTACAGTAATTATTAAAACATGTTTTTGAATGTGATTGTCGTAAAAATATGTAGTGCCCGAAAGAAATAAACGAAATTTGTATAAAGATATTCGGAAAATTTATGTTTCACGTCTGAATGTAGCTCTGATTTATGGAATTCGTTGATAAAAATTAAAATATTGTTACGACCCAGACGCCGACAAAGACAAATTCACACCTACATACCTGTAGAAACACATTTTATTACCTTTCGGAATTTGGACTTCTTTTGTTTACTTTGTGTTTAAAATTTGTGATTAGAAAACAGCCCATTGTGTATTGTAATCTTTTATGGCAGTCATTAGCCAGGTGTGTCAGATTTAAAGTACAAACTGATTCTAGGAAATTCGGTCCAAGCGGCCGGGCAGACATATTGCATCTGTGCAGTATAAAGCAATGCCTCGATTGAGGGACGAGGCAGTCGAGCGATAACCACAAGCGAAGCAAGAGTTGTGTACATTCAGTAATCTATTTAGTGACGGACTTTGCGCGGGTTATTGAATCATGTATTACGTTTGGACTGATTGTGTTCAGTTATATTTGTACCTGTGTTATACGTGTTTGTATAGTTCTAATAAACTCTATAATAATTCCAACGGCATTTTAATTCGAGTCCTGCAACTCGTAACAATATGTTACAGTTTACAACATTGCTTTCAACAATAACCGTTTAGTAGTTTTTGGGATATGGCGTATTCTCTATCAAATACTATTTTAGGGTTCCGTAGCCAAATGACGGAAACAGTGGACGTGTTTTATCTCAGAAATCATAAATCTTTTATTCATAATTTAATGCTACACGTCAATTTCAATAATATAATTATAATCTCAATTAACATTGGTCATAAACTCTGTTTGTTTTAATAGGTTACACATCAATTTTAACATTGTACTTTTAAATTGTCTATTTTAATGTTAAGATGTAATAACTGTTAATAAATCAAATGAATAAATAGATCGCCTCATTGCTTCAATATTGTGTTATCTTGAAAATTTTGAAGGTTTTTTAATTTTCAGAAAATAATCGTATTTAAACGAATAACCTTTTTACTTTGTAAAACTACGTTTTAACGGTTTTAAGCGCGGTAATTATTTGATTTTTTCCCGCAACCCATTTTAATATTATATAAAATTATTAGAGTTAGGCATGTTTGCTGAAGAGTTTCTTGCGTCGATTTTTTTCAAGCCACATGTTGCGAAGCGATGCTAAATTAAATTAGGCTCCCATATAGTAAATAATAACCATAAACAAAGTTAAAACTAAATAATTAAAGTGAACAAGTTGGAGGTAGGCTAAATAAAACTTTAAAACGTTGTTTTATTATGTATACTAGTCGCGATAACTTAAGAAATATAACCTTTTTACTGATAATTTACGATGTATTCTAAAAGATACCATCACGTTTTTTAGAAAATAAAAATGTAAAAGGCGATTTTATTTTTCAATTTTTTTTGTCGGACTTATCATATTATTGAAGCAAAGAGACAAAATAAACTCTTTATGGCTATAAACAAACCAACGCCTACCAACCAGAATAAACAAACCTCCTCTACGATGTTTGAGATGGTGGTGGTGGTGGTCTATCATTCATTATGCGTGAACTATAACGCACTTGACCCATTTTCTATGTAATGATGTAAAATAGATATTTACATGAACGAAGACGCGTGAAAGACCGTGGTAATAACAGCCTATACATAAAACAAATTAACAGCACAAGGATTCTAAGTATGTACTCCAGAGCAATTTCCATAGTAACGTATTCGTATCAAAAAAGCAATAAAAAGTGAAACACGGCAACAAAGGGTGATAATAATTTTAACTTCCAACGAGACGTTATTTTTCACGGAGAATTTCATAATTTACACACGCCAAAGCTATAAAGTGGAACACAAAGTGGAATAATAAGTTTTTTCGTGCAATTAGAACCCTTGTACCTTGAAAGCAAAACACCAAAAAACGTACGTTAGCTAATTCTGGCGAGTTAATTAAATTAACACGAAGAGGAAATAATAATCTTACGCAGCTAAGCTCTACACATCATGTTTTTATTGGCATGGAATATATCTGTTTTCGCCTTGCTCAGTGTCCCCGTGTGTGATTAGACTTGCATTTGATATGAAGGTATGTAAATCCAATTTTCAAAGTTAATAAAATCTAAGAGCCCATTCTACAGTGTTACTTAGTTATGATTCTTCTTCTTCAGCCAATCCCTGTCCACTGCTGGAGGTAGGCCTACCCATGTTCGCGCAATATATCCCGGTCTGCCGTCTTCCACATCTAGCTCCTGCCGCCGACCTTGCACAGGTCGTCAGTCCACAGGGCTGGAGAGTGTCCGTCCTACGCTACTTATTTGTATGTCACATTAAACCTTGAAAAAAAATTTGTTGTAATTTTTTATATTTAATTTAGAAGACAGAACCTTACTTAGGTTATGTTTACTAAAATAAATCTATAATTATAGATTATGTAGCAGATCACTGACAGCGAGAAGCATGCTCAGAAGATTGACTGCATTGCCACGACTTGTGGCATTGCTAATTCGCTGGGCTAAATATGAGCCAACCTTCTCATCACGGGGAGTGTAAGAGTTTCATTTTTAATAAATAATATTCAAATAGAAATAATCATGTATGTATATTATTATAAAATCTGTTTAATTTTTTATTATACCTATTTAATAATTAACGAGACTAGTAGCAATTTAAAAATATCTGTACTTTTTTGAAAGCTTCAAATTAAAAATGAAAACAAAGTCCGCTATAAAAACAGTCTGCCGATTTTCAAGAGACATAAAATGCAAATAGTCAAAGAAAAAAGTGAATAACCTTCCCATCGGCTCTCATGAGAGACAGACCCTTTATGGGACCCTTGCCCTTTGTATCTCTTACGATTCAATGCACTCCACGACATGCAACCATCCGGCTGTAGATTTCACTGCTATTCGATTAGCAATACCCATAACTAGGCAAATGTAATTCAATTCGTAACAAAATATGTATACCTCCGTTTTTTCTTACAAAATATATTTTTGAATAAAATACCTAGTTAAATTGTGTGTTTAGATGGTCTGTTCAAAATATTTTCTACTTTAATATTAATCAGATGCCCCTTAAGTTGACTTAGCAGCAACCGCGTCATTGATTGTGAAAATTGTGTCAGTGATGTAGATGTATAAATGACAATTAATTTAAAATTTGTTTTTAAATGAAGTTGTTAGAGATTTTGTCTATCTGTTTATTTAAAAGATAGTTTTGAATAGTTTCTGAACAGCATAACGAATTGAAATGAACTTAGTGATTAAAACAGCAATTTTATCTTAAATTTTTGTGTATATTCATTCGATGCTTTGCGGGGTTTCTGAACATTAAGCAGATTAGGAAATTGATCGAAAATTCAGAAACTAGTAGGTACTATACACATTTTTTATTCTTTATTGTACACAAAATAGTTACATATAAAACTACAAAATAGTGGTGATGTACAAAGGCGAGCGTAACCCTAAAAAGAGTTTTCTTCCAGCAAACCTACGGGTCTAGCGAGAGTGGGAAAACAAGAGGCAGGGTTGTGTACATTAATGTTTATATGCATAAGTAATAGGTTCTTATACGTAAACTAGCTATTGCCCGCGATTTCGTCCGCGTGGTATTTATTATTCCTTCAAAGCTGTATAAGTAATTAAAGTTTTTTTAACTATCCCACGGGAAATCTTTAATAAGAAGGATCCTTTATGTTGACCAGGGATATAAGCTACCACCATACAAAATTTAATTTAAATCGGTCCAGTCGTTTCGGAGATTAGCCCGTACAAACGGATAGACAAACAGAGAAACAAAAAAATTGATAATATTTAAATTAGTTTCATTTCACTTCTTACAGCCCTCTGACTCGGTTTTTAGCATTTTCATTGTACAGAAATTCGACCTCTACAGTTTTATTATATGTATAGATGAACATTAACTTATTGAAAATATTTTTTTTACATAATAAAATACATACATAAACTTACATATATAAAATACATATACATACATATCAGTTAATTAGGAGACATATCTTGGATCATATGAGGGAGGGCGTAGTTTCATAGTTTGACTGCATGAGCAGAAAACGAACCATTATAGCATGCCGATGAATGTATGGGAGCTTTAAGAAGAGATTTAGGTGTTCTGCAAGACATTTCTGGGGGAACAAGAATTCGAAGCGTTCGCGAAGATAATAGGGAAAATGAGGATTGTGCAGAATTTTAAATAAATATGTAACGACGTCAAAGTCACGCCGACGACGAATCGGGAGCCATTTGAATTGTAATTTAAATTTGGAGACATGACAAACCAAATAATGGTTTTAAAAAAGTAAGAAACCAAATACAAACCGTATACACAAATTCTGAAGGCGTTCGAGTCTGTTTAGGAGTTCTGCAGCAATATCAAGGAAGCATACATCGGTGTAGTCTAGAAGAAACAACATTAAAGATTGTGCCAGGACATATTTGGTATTAAAAGGAAGAAACTTTTACAAAAGCTTTTGCTAATTCCATTTACATGACTGACCCATGACAACTTACTGTCAACCACGCCTAGGTTCTTCCCGCTACTAGAATATATGGTATCAGCTCACCATTTAAAATTACCGAGGGAATTAATGTCTGATGTATGATATTTAACATGTAGTGGCTGCCAATTATCGAAGCTTAGTAGCCAATTGTTGAGAATACTTGAAATTTAATATTACTGATATACAATTGGAACTGACATGATGATTAGTATCAACTTACACGAACTTCCGAAACCATTTTAAAGTTCGCATATTGTCTTTGATCTTCGCTTTATGGTCGAACAACGACGTAAGGAACAATTCACTACAAGTGGCACCGACTTCTGAACTAAGAACAAGCGAGTTCCTTATAAAATTCCATTCATATTGTAAGCATGTTAGATAAGCAAGAGTTCTGACAGTTAATGACATATTAAAACGCTATTCTACATGTAAAGGAGACGCTCTTTGCAAAAGCCGTCTGTCAAAAGGTCAGGCATTTAAAACCGTTTTAAAACGGTTATAAAGTGCAGCAATTCTATTACGTGCGCCTTTAGCATATAGAAAGAAAGGAAGAAAATATTTGTTTCCAATTGCGATACACACAATACACACAGACTAGAAAATATTACATAAAAAAATTGATGCCGCAATTTAAGAAATGATGTTGGCATTTAGCATTTTGCTGTGCCGAAACATGGCTCAACACAGCACTGGTTTTTAGTGCCCCCTTTTAAAATCACATGTGTCATAAAACCTCAAGTATATAGCTGACCTTAAACTTATACTTTAGCAATAAAAACAGCAGTTGTCTTATGATATATTAGAGATTGATTATATACTAGAACTGGGGTACTTAACTGTTGTTTCAAGAGCAAGCATTAATACAGGTTATATTTTAATATACTTATATGTTTATGTAAGTGCTATTTGCCCCCGGAAGATTTATTCAATTTTATAACGCAAACTATCCCAACTTCCGGGATGAAAAATATCCCTATTTCATACCGTTATAGTTTTATTTTTGCGATAAAAAGTTGTAGCCTGTGTGTTTCTTCCGGCTATCATCTGTACCATATAATACGTAGGTATGGAATACATTAAGACAGGTTTCATTGAATTAAATTTAGATGACTATTCTATTTTCCGGGGTGAATAGTACGCAATGTATCGGTATAAAAACTACATATATACCATTTCAGCAGTAATGGTCCACTCGTTTTTCCGTGAGTGTAACAAACAGACGGAGTTCCTTTCGCATTCAAAATATTACAGTAAGGGATTTTCTTAAGATTTCGCGACTACATAACAATGTATACAAAACGTTGGAATAATAAAAAAAAACAAATAAACTATAGCGCCTAAATTATCAAAACGTAGTTTTGTTATATTACAATATGGGTCCGTATAATAAAGAATAGTAATTAGTAAAATCGACAAAGTCTAAAAAATCCTAACGCCTCAAAAATGACGAAAGTGACAAAAATCACAACCTATCCTGCTTTCTGGGATAAGCTCTACATAAATCTATCCCAAAATCTATCCATTTTCCCGGGATGAAATGTATCCTATATCCATCCTATATATTGAACTTATATATATACCGAATATCAGCCAAATTGGTCCAGAAGATTTACCGTGAAAGCATTACGGACAGGCAAACTGACATGCAAAGTTACTCTCGCATTTATAATATTATAATAATAGGGCTTAGATATTAAATGATCCGTGGTAGAAACTACTAGTGTAAGGTCTAGGATGTCTTTATAATTGTATTTTTTTACTAGGTGTTTGCCTTTCTCATATCTTCTTCCATGACCTTATCATTTTTCCATGATAGAGGTAAAAAACATAAAAGTATAACAGGTGTGTAGATTATACACATACATTCATGTAAGTAAGTACCTAAAATAGATCTTGAATTATCAAGATATACCTATATTTTCAGTACATACGTGATTAAGATTTGCTTACGAAATTTCTATTTTCAAATAAGTACATAAACACCTCATGATAAGAGCAAATATTTGAATACTCATCATTCAAATTCGACGAGATGTTTCGGTTCATCATTTATTATTATAAAGGTTCATCAACAGGACACATCAGATTAAATACAGTACTATAAACGGATATAATGAACCTGATGGCTTCAAACGCAGTTCTATATTAATTAAAATTCTCTGTGTGCAACGCGCGTCCTTTGTGAAAGAGCGGTTAGGATGTGATTACTGCATCAAACATAAATAAGTGCGTATTAATCAAGTAATGAATGTTAGAGAAATATTACTTCCGGCAAAACAGTAGTAATACGCCTTGAATAAAACAAAAAAAATTGGAGCATTGCATTATATGGGTGTAACGCATGGACAGTGCTAGAAAAGGATCGCGGTAGTTTAGAAGTCAGAATAAGTTATAAAGAAAAGAAGACCCCGAAGAAGTATTGCATACGGTAAAGTAGTGCACAATTTTAAAGACTCTTGAGGAAAGAACGGGGAAGATGTTTGGGCATTTGTTACGACACTACACCTTCTTGTGCACAATAATCGAAAGAAAAGTGGAAGCAAGGACAGGGAAGAGAAGCCAAAGGTGAGCATTCATGGATCAAAAGTAAAAAGTGAGTATCGTGTCATACAAAGAAGTAAAACAGATGACCCATGACAGAGATGATTGGGAGAGGCTCCAACGACAAACGCACAGCTTTTAAATGATATAGACACATAGATACCTGTATGGTTATTATGTATGACATCAATGGCGACATAGCTAGGGTGTCTTTTAGTTGCTCTTCTACGATATTTTTCCTTCAACTTTAAGATACATTAGATAAGTGATACATTTGAAAACGACATGTATAAAATGTTTTCTAACGAAAAAATAAATAAATATGGACTCTCGATTAAAAACTAATTACACAAAATTATACAGTAAATACAAAACTCCACGTGGAATTCAAAAGAGATTACACGGGAATGTATGTTAGACGACGATTAATACGACACTAATCCATTATCCATAAAGAGTAGTGACGATAAATTTTATCGTTGTATTATTTATTCGTTTTATTTGAAAGAAATGAAATTATAACTTATTTAGGCTACATAATGTTTACTTTCAATCCCGGTTATGTCTGGTTTTTAATTTTTCTTTTTTAATTCGCAATTTTTGTCATACACCATTGTCAGACCTTTGATGACCCCTAACGACGTCAAGCCAACGTGCCTCTTTTACTATAACCTGGATAAGGCATGGCTAGACATTATTCTGAAAGAAAGTGTCGGGGTGAAGGTAAGGAAAGGAATGCTCCGGTGGTTCAGGCATGTTGAAAGAATGCATGATGAAAGAATGACTAAACAGATATACAATGCAAAAGTGGATGGATGCAGAAGTTGTGGAAGGCCACGACACACCTTCCATGATCAAATTGATCGTGTACTAGCGGAGGGTGATGCCAGGAGCCTTAAGAACAGACGAGTGTGTATGACAAGAGTTATGAATGTCAAAGAAGCAAGTGAAGTGGGTAAGAATGGGCCTAAATGGCGCTCTGTTGTTCGTGCCTACCCCGCAAGGGAACTGGCGTGAAGTTATGTATGTATGTATGTATGTAGACATTATTTTGTTCCTCGAATAACTTGACAGTTTCAGAAAGCGTGCCCGTACCAGTGTCTATACTAGAGTTTCGTAAGTTAATTGTTCTCTAAACTCTTTGAATGGGGAAGTGATATACGAGTATTAGAATGTAAAAGCGACTCTTTTCCATGTTAATCTATATTACGAGTACACCGAACGAAGAAGTTCCCTGTGGAGTTTTAACGCACTTTGATAATTCAGCGACTCGAAGGCTGCGGGGTTATTTGAGTTCGTGCGGCTTATTAAAATTCAATGAATTTTAGAAGCGTGATAGGCTGATAGCTTATTGGTTGGACGCGTCGAGAGCATAATTCTTTGCTTAAGTAAACGGAAGATATTGATTGGATTAATTTATTATGTACGCATGATTAAAAAAAACTTATATATGTTTAATAAAATATAAAGAAAGGTCCGTAGTCTGTTATGTAACACGACAAAGTTGGATTGGCAGGTATCACACATAGTAATCTGTAGGTTTACTCACGAAGTTTTCCTTCACTGACAGCATGTGGTCTTTATTCTCCTCCTCCTTTAGTTGTTTTCCTCGTTTGTGAGGGTTGTGACCTTTCCGTAGTATTTGTTCTTGCGCTTTGTGGGCTTTATAAAAATATGTATTAAGTAAAAAATATCAGATAAGCGGTTGCTGCTCTCTGTCAGGAATTGGGCCCGCGTTTTAAAAATAAGAAGCGGGTACTTTATCCACTAAACAATCAGTGCTTACATATATATGCTCGTATTTGATAGAAAGATGGCATTTTGAGATACGACAATGCTTATAGCTTAGCTTAGCTTATTTCATATCTTAAATTGTAAATATATTTAAGTCTTTATTAATTAAACGTATTTTAGTATTTTATTTACTAAAGCAGAAACAGTATATATTTAAGTTGTAATACAGTATCTATTTGTATAAAAGTTTAATATAGATTTTTAAAATGTTACATTACTAGTTCCATGTACAAAATTTACATATTCTTCATCTAGGTAATAGGAAATGTATTAAAATTCGATATTTGTATTGAATGAGGGTAGATATCGATTGCGTGACAACCCTCCGGCGTCGGCGTGCCGCGTAAACAAAGAATAAGTACACCAGCGAACAAGCAACAGACTGACTGTCTCGTTGTCTCGTCCCCTACAGATTTCATTAACATAAAAACACTTATGTCCTGAAGTTTCTAGCCAATGATTTGCGTTTATTAGCAATCGGTTGATACTTACACCGATACCTTAATTGGCAAATCAGACAATTCCTAAACGTCTTTACAGGAAAGGTTTACAGATAAGTAGTACTAAAACGGCTGTACAATTTTAACGAAATGGCATAGAGGTATATTGGTACGTTTTCGAAAATAAGAGTTTACGATACTATCTACCTTTAGTAACGGTATTTGTTAACGATATTATCTACTACCGGTATTTTTTTTTATATCGTATAAAAAAATATCACGTTTTACTCAAATGTCTCCTGAAAAGTTTACTCAACCCTAGTTAGTTTGTAAATTAAAGCGAGACATGCAACAAGGTATTAAATGATAGTCAAATCAATTGTCACAACTACAACGAATCGAATAACGCATTAATTAATATTTAAACGGCAATTAAAATTATTTTAGTCTTCATATATACACATACACAACGTGTGTGTGGGCGCACGCGTGTGCGTGTGTGTGTACGTACGTATTTCATTTGCCCAATTATTCTCACAGAATCATACATGTTTATTTTATTTTGACATTGGCAGGTTAATTTGAGAAATGCAAATTCTACTTTGATGTATTTTATAAACTTCAGTCTTAGTAGTCTAAGGTTTGGCGTGCCGGGTAATACCTAATTCACTAGATCGCAGAGGTTCCGGTTTTGATGCTTCGTAGAGCAAATGTTTCCTTTACGATACGATATTTCTATTACGTGATCTTCAAACCTATGAATTGACTAAATAATTAATCTATGCTATCGTGAATAGGGAACGATATTTGTCTGGCGATATCGCCCGGGGTCTCTGCATTCTGGCGCTCAAAGTGCCACTGATAAATGGAGGGTACTTTATTTACTTCCTGCATTATTATTCCTGCATTTTTTAAAGTTTTTTACCTTTATGATGAATTAAAGCTATCCTGGGCCTTTGGGAATGTCTGCATTAATTTGGGTAGAAAAAGGGAGTAGATTTTGTAAGTCCATTTATTTATCCCGTTATCGTCTGCAGGTAATCGCTGTCCTTTAGTTCCCTAAATAGTCAACCGTGACACACAGACGAACAGGCAGACAGGCAGATATCGGAATGAAATCATAAATCACCAGTTTACTCTTAGGTATTGAAACCCCTGTTTTTTTTTTTAAATCAAACCACAGTACTGTGGTTAGATACTGTACTGATAAGTTACTAAGTATGCGTCCCACAAAAAGATAAGTTGTCTAAAAAAAAAGTATTTTCGACTGCATTGCACGTGTCACACACGTCAGATATTTTAAATTTTACCACTTATAATTTTAAATAGATAGTTCTAAGAATATAGGTTATAATGGCCCCACTTTCAAAAACCTTTAATACTTATTTAACGCATACATACCTAAAGTGAAGATTTTAAAAATCATGTACAAAACATAAGAATGTTACCTGAAAAGAAACAAAAAAATTGTTAGTATTCTATATTATTATTTTAATTTATCTAACACAATAATATAGCAAGAATAATAAACGATATTCATTTTTAGGCTAAAACCCTAAACGACTGTTTTAAACTTATTTAACATTTATAAAATTCATAACAAAGTAGATAGATAACACTTTAATGTACACCATTACAGAAAAACTTACGAACTAGTATTAGTCTAGTTGGGTACAAAGGGCGGTCTTATCGCTAAAAACCGATCTCTTCCAGACAACCCGTGGCAATAATATTCTGGTTAGGAGTGGTGACGGTGGTATACATAATTATTGTACGATTACTTACATTTTAATAATAAATATATAACTATACTATGTATATATACACATAAGTTATATACAAGATATGGTGATAATATGCAACTATTTAAACATAATAAACATAACTATATGCAATATAATAGTAGTAGATTAAAGATCTAAAGAATACATATTAACTTTCCCAACTGCATAGTTTAGATGTAGTTATAAAAAATGTCGTGAAGTGCTGCAGTCAAAAAGCACTAAAATATCAACCGCACCGGTCAGTGTGGATATTGTCATGATGAGTGCGACCGCACAGTGCACTCGTGTGACGGATAAGAGTACTCGTTGGTGCTACGCGTCCATTAACTCCTGGACCTAACCGCTAGGGCCGGGAGAGACTCGTCTTTTCAAGTTTTTGTTATTCGTTCGTTATAAGAGGCAACCTAACGAGGTTACCTCTTACAACCAACGAATTTTTACGATTGCAAACTTGACATTGAACAACATTTAAAGGAACGAATTTGCATTATTGCATATTAGCGGCCCGGGCGGTTTCACCCGCGCTCTATCCCGCTCCCGTGGTATATAGTTGTTAACGTAGCTTTCCAACAGTAAAAGAATTTTTAACATCGGTTTACTAGATCCAAAGATTACCCCCTACAACGTCACAAACTTTACCTCATTATAATATTAAGTATATAGAGTAGTACAAAAAATGCAGAGAAAGAAGATGAACTCTAAGCTGAGGTTTTTCTTTAGCACTGCGAACGCTTATATAAAAGTTTCATCAGTTTAGTAAAACCTCTGAAGGTGTATGATATACAGACGACATAAGCCACTTGCTATCAGGTGAACCGTTCCTGACAGACTGCTGATTTCCGTCAATAAAAAAAGTCTTCTAGACAAACTTTCGATGGACAATAAGTGCATTAAAATATTTAAAAAAATCTTTTAATATCCTCTTGGGTACTCGCGACTGTTATACATAATAAGAATTCCTGCCAACTGTTTTAGCTGTCTATAATTTACTTCTGCTTTCTAAAAAGTTGCCGATAAATCAATTAAAAAGTTATTAAAATATGACATTTTGTTACAGCTTAAATTCAAGCAAACAAACTAGTTAAACAAAACTACATTTTTTGCTAACATAATATATTAGTCTCAATATATTTTTTTATAATTATTCATTTTGGTCAGCAGTAAAGTGTTGTGTGTGTATATTTTTATCATCAAAATAAAAGACGAAATTTAAACTATAACAATTCATTTTAATAGATATACAGTCGACAAATTTTTAACGAAGCCCAACCCTATCGAACCGTATCCGGATCTAGATGCTGTAAAGCCCTTTCACGTTGCTGGTGCTTACACTGAAAATAACGCTGAAAGCGTTTGCTGTAATTACTTTAAATCGTCTCAGCTGGCATCAAGCTACGCTTAAGACTATAAAACCATTTTATTCTCGTTCTATTAAAACAAGATGCCATTCCTGGTTAGAACATAAATGTCATATATCTTATGCGACATATGATGTTCAACTTTATCACAACGGCTCACTGTTTTTTTTTTGTGATCAGAGGGCCGGTGCCTACCTCAGACAATGGTTCAGTATGGCGATCCAGCGAAGAAACGTCGTCAGTCTTCTGGGCACCTTTACAATACGTTCGTAACTAAGTTAAGCTTTCTTTTATTCAATTAGTTAATGATATATATATGTTATAGTCAAACCTCGAAGCTCTGGTGCTCCTAGGTTTGACAAGTAAAACCTCAGGTCTGACATAGTCTTAGTCAAAGTCCCAATAAATGACGTTTTTCTACCTTTGACTAACCAATTTTTATGTAACCTAGGAGAGACAAATTTATACAGTCGTTAAACATGTAGCAAGTGCAATTCGACGTTTGACCGAGTCTGCCTTAGTCGCTGCTAAGATCGACTAGGCGAAGCACGAAACTGATTATTTTACGTTCAACGTTTGACTATAAAGTTAGAAACTTCTAGGTTTCGACCAAAAATACTTTAGTTAAAGGCCGAAGTTGGAATTTCTTTCGGGTTTTGTCGAAAGGCCTTGGTCAAACAGGATAAAGCAGTCATTCCGGGAAGAGACTAGTTTGACCTTTAACTATAACATAGACATTGTAACTACGTTAGGTAAAAGATGTATATTGTGTCAAATTATGAGTATTATATTTCAATGATGAATTGGAAAACGTGAAAAACTAAAGTTGAGCCGTTCTATGGAAGTCCCATTTGAAATTTCATATAAAAATACTAACGAACTAAATTTGTAACAGTAGAAAAATAATTCAATATTAAATAAAAACACCATAGACGCTTATATCTTTAGAAACGTAACACATGACGTTATATTTGTCAAAACTTTTTTTTAATATTACTGATATAATCTGTATATTGATGTGTAGTCGAAAAGTTTAAACATTTTATACATATGTATATGTATAAAATGTTTAAACTTTTTTTTATATGTATATATATATTACATACATATTTTCTACATTTTATAGATAACAAAGACAACGAAACGTATAATATTTTTGTTTACTAATAAATTTGTTTTAATTAACGGTAATGTATGACTTCCTATATCGATTAGAATATTTAACTGTATCATCACGAATAGTTCACGGAACTACTAAAATCAGTTCGATGGATGCCAAATGTAGCTTTATAGAACGGCACAACTATAGTCAAACATTTTCACGCAGCTTTTATTAGTTTAAACTTCCGGGATGCAAATATCTTGCTTTCATAATTTTTTTTGTACCTTAGCTTAGGTAGTTTTACTAGTTTTTTTTTTCTTTTTACCACGTACTTATTGACAATAAATGAACACATTGCGAGTTGCATTTCTGGGCTAGCGAAGTATGAAGACAATCATTTATCTATCTTGACAAGCATTTATTTGTATAAAACGTGTATATAGTAAAAAAATACCTCAAGAACATCTCACAGCTGGATTCGAACCTCCATAGGTAGTTATTTCACGCAAACAGATGGTACACTCACTCTTGTGTGATGTGGATTGGCGAATTTCACACATAGTTTATACGGATGTGAAGACTCTTTACGGTATTTGTCTTTACCGTCACTTTCTTTGCGTAATTATTAATAAAATATGCAGATTAGTTCAGATAACTGCCCTAACAGTACATGCTTCCCAGTTAGGCTTTCAACCCATGTTAATGGAATCAGACGCGGGAGTCACACCCATTAAGCTGTAACAACTATTATTACATAATCACCAGTAATATATCCATAGAACTTGGTACAATACTACAATTGTCTAAAAATACTCCGTAAATCCCATATAGAAAGTACAGCCTCTTGTGAAATATGATGTAAATACCGTGCGTCACAACGCTTTGAAGTATATACATAATTTTGATCGTATATTTATTTCAGCGACAAAAGGAAATACAAAGTTTAATAGGGAGAGACGGTGAATAAAGCACTGTGAACTATTTGTTTACACAATATATAGAGCCCGGAGCAAGTCAATGGCACAAAGGAAATAACTGGAATAGTGAAAACTTATTGTCCGGTCTACTAGCGGACGAATTTTAATACCTGTTTTACAGCAATGGATAGTTTGCTACCAACTATAACGTAGAATTTGGCTGACGAAAGTAAACATTTTTTTTTTTTTTTATTGCAGGAGATCAGCAGACAGGCAGACGGCCCACTTGATGGAAAGTGGTTACCATCGTCTATGGACATTTGCAACACCAAAGTTGCTACAAATGCGCTGCTGCTCTCTTAAGGGAGACTGGAACCTGGTCACTAATGCCGGAACACAACTCAAGGCTGTTATGGCGACATACTTTAGACCAGAGGTGGTAGCCATCCAGTCGGGCAAATGCCCTACCACCTGGCTGTGGGTTGTTAAGTCGCCTCTTACGACAGGCCGCCCGGCCGCAGGAAATTGTATTCTTTCTCCGTTCCTGCACGGATAAAACATTCGAAATATTCACAAACTTTTTACTCTCTCTTTTCCTTCATCTCCTCTCAATTATTTGAGCTTCGCACTTATGTCTTGTCCTACCATACTCCTCTATTCAGACATACTTAGACTATGCATACATACACAAACCATCATATCATCCTTCACCCAATCCATCTATCTCTTTTTTATTCTAGCTTTAGCTTTGTGTCTATTAATAATGTAGTTTAACATTATTTTTACTACGTGACTTTGTTCCTTCCTCATTACATGCCCATACCTCCTTAATCTTCTTTAAAGATCCCTTTATGAACTCATTTCTCATCTTATCCATTATTGTAATACAACATACATTACATTCTCAGCTCAGGTGAGTGGAGAACTATTCACAAAAATTTTACATGGCAATGTTAATATATACAATATTAACTCGACATAAACTGACGGACAGACAAATTTCAGTACCTTACTAGAATATATTTTTTCGAAGTGATAACTTCTTATGGGAGTGTAAGTCGCTTTGTTACGTAACGTGTTACGGCGCCAGTTTGTCTGGATTCCCTTTCTCTCACGCATACGGCAGCGGTAGGCAGGCTATTCCTCTCTCATCCTAACCCACAACGCTAGCCGTATTTCGGTAATTAGATTAAATAATGATACTAATAATGTTGTACATACACCAAATTCTAACGTGCATATTCAAGAATTGTAACTAAGAATAAAATCTATTTTATAATCAATAAAATATTTTATTAATAAATAACCTCTCTTTATATTATCATATGAATTTAAGTAATAACCTAAGCTTTTCTCAAGTTAAACAATTTCAATATTAAATAGTTCAACTTAGATTACTTTAAGTTATCACTTCTGTCGAGCGTCCCGAGACGCACACGTTTTTTTGTGTTTACACTCTTCCTCTCTGGGTTGTTTAAATTAAGTGGGTAAGTGCCTATTGGATGTATACAGGCTCGTTGCTTTAGTTTTCTATTTGAAGTTTTGTTTAGCCTTAATTTAATAACAAATCGTTTTTCATATTAAGTAGCATTATCTAAAGTAGTAATCATATTGTATAAGTCTAATACAAAGCCAAGAAAAAATGTGTGAGTGTAGTTCACACGCAGAAGAAGTGAAACAAAGTGTAACAAGGAGTGGGTGGAATTCTAAATTTCTTGACGTCACATTTCATATATTATATCGTTATAATATATTTAAGTGTTAAAATACGAAATTTGAAGTATTGACGAAAAACTACAAAGTATTTCCGACTTTATCTGTTTAAACATAGTGTCTAAATTATTAAATAATAGCGGCCCGGCGCGGCTTAACCCGCGCTCTGTCCCGCTCCCGTGGTATATAGCCTTATGTTATATGACATTGGCTATGACACTCCTTATTAACGTAGCTTTCTAACAGTAAAAGAATTTTTAAAATCGGTTTAGTAGATCCAGAGATTAGCCCTTACAACATCACAAAGTCACAAACTTTACCTCTTTATAATATTAGTATAGATAATGTATTCTATCTTATTCTCTCGCAGAATTAGTCCTTTATACAAATTTATGTGTTTATCTCTTTTTAGTGTTACTTTTTCGTTTCATAGAGTTTCAAATCACGATTCTAAAGAAGTTGCACTTCAATAGAAAAATATAACCAGATAACTGGAACTTAATATTTTATGTACTTTACATTCAACGCGTTTAAATATAATTCAAGTGTATCTATTTTCTTTTATATGTTGGCAACATTAATACATTTTTCTCGCATACACAAACACCCTCCCGGTTTATTTTATTTGATACCATTGAATCGTAAAATAGAATCAAAACACAACGCGATCCATCCCGTATGATTAAATTCCTTCTTCTTGTGTCACTTGATGCTAAAGCTTAGTGTTCATTTAACAACAAAGCAACGACGAATCGGTACCCGGTTGAAATAACATGCTTTATAAAAACTAGGTTATTTGTCACGTCTTTGCTCATTTATGTTTAGGTCCTGTAACCTACTGAAACTTTATTACGGTTTACGGTCTTATTCATATTGAGTTAGAGGAAGTTTTTAGGCTTCTTTAAGGTTTTTACTTACTCTAACTCAATATGAATAGGATCGCTAATATGTTTTTTCTATCTCTTACTCATAATATAATAAATGTTAAAATTCGTTCAAACTCAAAACCACGCGGGACCAATCAAATAACATTTTCATGTTATGTATATTTTTACTGTGAACGAAGTGGGTTCTGTTCCCAATCTTTATGAAAAAAGATTCCAAAGCGTTTAGACGCTTTGGAATCTTACCACGACATATTTTTTTAACAAAAACAAAATCGACTTCAAACCAAAAATAAGTATTTTCTACAACATCTTGAAATAGGTGCATTATGCATTTTTTGTTGTTGTTTTTCATGTTGTTTTCTTGGTACTGACTTTAAGATGTAGATTTTTGCTTTTTTGTTTAAAGTCGGTTATTTTTTACTTTTCAGTTGCATAAATACTTGTATATCTTTAAAATAATATATTAAGGGCCTGCAGAACCTCCTCTTTTGACATCTAATTTATTTTACTAACACAAGATTATTATTATCCTAAGTAGTAATACACTTATTGATAAAAGCGTGCATATCTAAAGTGCACTTTTGAAATCGTTCTTAAAAATGATAATTATTTAGCGTCAAGTGGCTCAGTTTTAAGTGTATACTAAGCTTTATATGGATTACGCGGAGGGCAAAATTTCGCAGTTGGACCTTTTAAACTTGCTAACCGGTATCGTATTAAATTCGAATCCCTTTTCCTTGAAACTTTGTGAGCTGTCGCTCGATGTACTCCAACTGAAAGTTTTTGAGAAGCGTAACAACCCAGTATAAAACAAGGACCGTGTTGGTTTGTTGTTAAAGTTTCACAACGAAACTAATAAATGATGATGGCATTAATCATAAATTTAAAACTGTTATTGAAATAAATTTAAATAAGAACATTTTTTAAATTAAATATGTACGGCAGACAGGCTCACGGTCTCCCTGATGGAAGGAAGTGATCGTCGCCTAGAAGCGTTAATTGACCAATGCGCAACCGGCTCGAACGAATTTTATGACCCCTTTTTTGCAAAACCTCATATTATAACGCTATGAATAAACTACATCGAGGAGTTCATTGCAAATGCTCGCGGTGCACAAGATTAAGGTTCTTGAGAACCATTGCGTACATGAGCAAAGCGACTCAAGGAAATGAGGATGAACGCCCAGCCAATAGCAAGCAGTGCGGTGTTAGAAGAAAAACGCACCATTCTAAACAATTCATCGAAACGCTCCCCATTCTACAGACGGTAGAATACGCAGAGACGCAGTTTCTCCGTAGGCCAAGCGTATCAAACCCTTATGAAGTATGAGATCATCGCCAACGCGAAAGCCTCGTTCCTTTGTGTTATAGCTATACACATATAAGTAACTAGGATATGTCCGCGACTTCGTCTTCACTTACCTGGAAATTCCCGGGGGATTCCCGGAACACAAAGTACCGCAGCATTTAGAGAAGAATGTAAACTATCTTTTTAGTGAAAACTATCGTAATAATCTTTTAAGCACCCGAACAACTTTAAACCTCTCCCGGGAAAACTCCCGCGAAATTCCAAGAGTAAAAAATATTACACATTTATTATATAAAATTTGCTATCGATCAATGAAAAAATCAGATTGGAATTCATTTTTTTTAATCTGGCCATTTTAAGAAAACAAAAAAAAATTACATCGTGTTCTCCATCGTTTATATAGTGTATTCCAGTTGGTTTTTTTTTAATATTTTTACAGACACGGCATGTTTAGAATTTTATAATATTATATATTTTAATTTATTTATTTACAGCTTTAAATTAAAAAAATAGGTTAACTTCTTATACTAAATACACAGCTTCAAAAAGTGTTATCGCTGTTTTATACTCCTCAGTAACACACCTACCTAAATTTTGTTTTCAAATTCATTCTTAAGGTTCCGTAGCATTTTCGCAAAAACGGAACCCTTATTTTTTGTCATGTCCGTCCGTCCGCCTTTCTTTGTCATCGTCTTTCAATAAAGCTCAAGTATATAGTATGAATTGGCAACATAGAATACTTAATAACGAAAGCGTATAAAATCTCTGTTAAAACTTTGAAACAGACGCTTCAACATTATGTAAATTCCCAGACTGTTAGAAAAGCTGTGTAATGTGTTGAATTTTACATAAGCAGATCCCTAAACCCATTTGAAAGTTAAATAATCATTACCTAGTCAGTTATGAAGCAAACATTAACGTCGAAATTAAGGGAGAAATTGTATTAAGAGTCATCCTATTTTATATTGCATTAAAAGGTGAAACATATAGTACCTACTTTAGGATATTTAGTGTTACGTAGCCATTTTGATAAAAGTGAAATCCATATTAAGTTGTCATGTTCTTCAGTGTCTGTCATAGTCATTTTATCAGAAACTGTTAAAAATCTGCTAATTCTTAATAGTTAGATTTCTAGGCTCGTTAATAATCGCATTGCGTAATGTTATAACACTTTTCAATGAATTATTAAACCTGCTATAACTATTATGAATAAAGGTAAGTTTATTTTGACAATATTTTACAGAAAAGTTTTGTATATATGTTATAGTCAAAGAAGCTTTGGCGCTCCTAGGTTTGACTAGTCAAACCTCAGGTCTGACATAGTCTTAGTCAAAATCCAAATAAATGACTTTTTTTTGCCTTTGACTAAAAGATTTTTTGTCTAAGCTGCGAGAGACTAATTTATACAGTCATTAAACATGTAACAAGTGCATTACGAATCGACGTTTGACCGAGTCTGCCTTAGTCGCTTCTAGGATCGACTAGGTAAAGCCCGAAACAGATTATAAGTTAAGTACGTCTAGGTTTGACTAAAAATACTTCACTCAAAGGCCGAAATTGGCATTTATTTCGGGTTTTGTCAAAATGCCTTGGTCAAACCTAGGATAAACCAGTAATTCCGGGAAGAGACTGCATATGGACCTTTGACTATAACATATACATTGCTAGATAATGGTGTTATGAAAATGCAATAAAATTAGAGACTAGTGGTGGTCGCTAGACGTAGATATAACTCAGGATTTCTTTCCATATAGATACAAGTTGCGTGCGGCATATTTTTTTTTTTATTGCCTGAAGCAGGCAAACAGGCAGACGATGATGAAATAATGGAAAGTGGTTACCGTCGCCTGTGGACGTTTACAACACCAGGGGTGTCACCAACACGTTGCCGACCTCGAAGAGATTTTATAACGCCCTTCTTAAAGAATGTCATAGCGCAAAGGGAAAACCGCGGCGGGAAGTTCCCTCCAGATCATTGTTGTACGCGGAGAAAATAAAAATCATAGGAGTTTTACATACATACATACATACATAACTTCACGCCAGTTCCCTTGCGGGGTAGGCACGAACAACAGAGTGCCATTTAGGCTTATTCTTACACACTTCACTTGCCTCTTTGACATTCATAACTCTTGTCATGCAAGCTCGTCTGTTCTTAAGGCTCCTGACATCACCTTCTGCTAGTACACGATCAATTTGATCATGGAAGGTGTGTCGTGGCCTTCCACGACTTCTGCATCCATGCACTTTTGCATTGTATATCTGTTTAGTCATTCTTTCATCATGCATTCTTTCCACATGCCCGAACCACCGGAGCATTCCTTTCCTTACCTTCACCCCGACACTCTCTTTCAGACCAACTCTCTTTCTTACTTCGGTATTACGAACGCGGTCCGCGAGCGTTACTCCGCAGATTTTGCGCAGTGCCCGCATCTCGACCGCGTTTACTCTACTTTCATGCTCTTTCTTCCAAAACCCATAGGAGTTTTACTTAACTAAATAGATAGGAAGCAGTGGGTCATGTCGAAAATAGATAAGCAGGTGCGCTCATAAGAGCCATCCGACACCCGACTTGGGGCCCAACTCTGCTATTTCAATATTTTGGCGTAGCGAAGATATTCAAAGGACGATTACATTGCCATAGTGTCAAAAATTCATATTCTACTAAATCTACCCATAGATATCTTGGCGATAGAATAATATTTAAAAAAATGTTGTATTACCATTACCAGAAATGGCATTAGCCGAAATAAGTATTGAAAAGTTAGTAAAAATTTTAACATTCATTTCGCAAATTTTCACTTATAAATATAATATTTATAAAGATGAAGTGGCGTGCGATGGTTCTATCATTGGGATTAACAGAATACCGAAATTCAGACAAACCTACGCTTGAGACAGTAGTACCCGGCGATTTTAAGGAGATTGGGCCCCAGCACCGGAACACCTCGCTCGTAAAAATTCCACGTGCGGACTGCGAGTAACCACGGAGACAATACCCTGCGAGTGATTCACATATAGACCTAGTGCCAATCGCTGACTACTCGGCAATTTATGGTTCACGCGATGACCACACGAGATTCAGTGGCTGACAAAGCGGCGTCTACCCGTGGACGGTGATGTTTACTGGGAGACATGTGGCTTTAATGACCCTTATAAGGGTAAATATAAAAGGGTAAAAGAATGTGGAAGACACTTGTATTACTTGGAACATACAACCAGTTTTTGTAACTCGTCTCGACGATTACGTGCCTTTCAAGTCAACAACCCGGAAAAGCCTTTACAAAATATTACCCCAATCTTCTCGATGTGCGCCAATAAAACGATGAGTTGAAGTACAAAAATTAGCCAAGTGTGTGTTACTCCACGAATAACGGAGTGTTCAATAGGATGACAAATCTCAAGCATTTTTGTCAACAATACCCTGAAGAGAATGTATATACCTATAATATTATAGACTAGCTGACCCGGCATACTTCGTACCGCCTCAGAATCAACAAATAAAAAACCTTGATTTCTGAACGACGGGCCGAACAGGAACCGTTTGACTTTCAAAATCAAAAAAATGAAAAAAACTTCACTTTTAAATTTAATTTGATTTCTGAACGACTTTTAATTTAATTGATTTCTAAACAACGGGAGGAACATCAAATGTTTGAAAGGTAGGAATAGTTTCTAAGGGAAAGCGAAATTGTTGTTTTTACGATATTCCAAACATATTTACTCACTTTTTAAACCTTCCCTGGACTTCCACAAATAATTCAAAACTAAAATTAGCCAAATCAGTCCAGGCGCTCTCGAGTTTTAGCGAGACTAACGAACAGCAATTGATTTATATATATATAGATAATGTAATAAATGTTAGAACCTATCAAATAGTTCAAACCGACTCTTGTTGAAAGTACTGTTTAAGCTGTACCACCTAAATTTTAGATCAGACACATGAAGACGTAGGAAACGCATTTCTTAACTTAGAAAAAAGTCATTAGGAAGCATCATTATTCAAGACCCATAAATACTCTACATGCCTAAGTAAACTAAAAAAAATACAACCCTCAATTACACGTAAAAGGGTCATCTTTAACTTTCTATTTTTTTAGCATTTCCAATAAATTCTTGTAAAGCAATAGGTATATGTATATTTCATCTATATAAGAATAGTTGTAAAGAAAAATATTATAACTTAGATAGACGGACAGACGTGAGATTTTATCAGGTTTCCTTTTTTACTAAAATTGCATAAAGAGTTTACGGATGCCTAAAAAGTTGTAAAACAATAACTTCCAGGTGACCAGGTGGTAGGGCATTTGCCCGACTGGATGGCTACCACCTCTGGTCTAAAGTGTGTCGCCATAACAACCTTGAGTTGTGTTCCGGCATTAGTGACCAGGTTCCAGTCTCCCTTAAGATTGCAGCAGCGCATTTGTAGCACCTTTGGTGTTGCAAATGTCCATAGGCGATGGTAACTGCTTTCCATCAAGTGGGCCGTCTGCCTGTCTGCTGAACTCCTGTAATAAAAAATAAATAAAAAATAAAACTTCTTATATAAAATTCGCGTACACATGTTAACAACTAAAAATATAATGAGATGTTTCACTTGAAGGAACTTTTATCAAGTAAGTAACAAGTAATGTAGCTATCTAGAACATTCTGTACCACATGGTGCCTGAACGTTGAGCTATATGAGCCATCGTTTTAATGGAGGTGTTACAGAATTCTGTATTAAAAGAGAAAATTGTGTTTTTTCAATAATGAGTAACTAAAAAAACTTTTTTTTCTATAGTATACTCATACACATGTAGTTAATTATCGAAGTAAAATCAAATATATTATTTTATCACAATTCATTTAATAACAATATAGTAAATCAATTGATTATTTTTATCATATTTTGATTAAATCAATCAATAATAAATATTTATCATTTAGGATTTTATGTATCATTTACGTATTTATTTACGCAGACCTGTTTTACCCCGCGGCCTTGCCGCGGGTTAAGCACGTGTACATACCTTCGGGGGCCTTTAGCTTGCTAGGAGAGCAAAGGACCTTCTACCCCCGCACAACGAAGTGGGGTGTGTTCTCCCAGGGCACACTCCAGGCACTTTATTGCGCTGGATCGACTGGGCGTAACTATGTTCTAAATCTCAGCCTTTCCAACACAAACAAAAGCGCAGGGTCGACAGGGAGGAGGGGGTTTTTAGTGGGTACTGGGGTTGCTCGCTCGTGTAGCAACGCTCGGAGTCTTCCACACTATTCTGCGACGTCGATCGCGGACGGAGCACTGCCAAGAGCATACTATTGCTGCAGTGTTATCGCCCCCGACCGACGCGCGTCATTCCCCTAGCAACGACCCAGTTTGTGCGTAAATCGGTTAAGCATTTTCCCTTGCCTCAAAAAAAAAAAAAAACCTGTGCATACCTGTCTCTTGTTTAGAGAGCAGGCGATAATACAGGTTACATTGTATTAAATTTTTGTGTAAGAGTTATTTGCCTCCGGAAGATTCACTTCATTATATATATATATATCGCAAACTATCCCATCTCCCGGCTTGAAAAGTAGTTATGTCCCTTTTCGATATTAAAACCACATTTAAACAAAATTACAGTAAAACCCCAATCCAGCACTACTAGTAGTTTTTCCGTGAAAGTTTAACGGACAGACAGATCGAGTTACTATCATATTTTTTATATCTATAAACTTGAGAAATGTTTGGTCTCTCATACAAACTTTCATCCTCTATTTCAACCTGTTCTAGTTTTATATATCTATCCTCCGTCTATTTATAAACTACATAAATGACAAAAATGATCAAAATGGCCGAATTTACCGAAATGACCGAAATAACAAAAATGGCAAATCCCAAAATAAAGCAAAACTTATCCTACTTTCTGGGATAACCTTTAAATAAATCTATCCTAAAATCTATCCCATTATCCGGGACGAAAAGTATCTTTTGTCCATTCTCGGTATTAAAATTTACACATATACCGAATTTCAGCCAAATCGGTCAAATAGTTTCGTAAAAACACAACAAACAAAGAGACAAATATATTTTTATCCTGGTAACTATCCCATTTTTCGCGCTAAAATGTATCCTATGTTTATCCTCGGCATTGAATATATATATATATATGTATACGAGTAGGTATATACTAAGTTTTAGACAATTCGGTCCGTTAGTTTTTCTGTGAAAGCGTAACAGACAGACAGACCGACAACGTTACTTTCAGAAAAAAGATACTCTCAATTTAAAACTTTTCAATAAAACCACAAACTTTAAGTCCAATGTGGACTTTTAATCGCGCAGAGCCTTTCAAAGAGTATTAAAACGAGTTGAGTTATTTAATGTACATCGAGGTAGGAGCTTGGCCATAGTTTTGTACATCAAAGAAAAGTTTAGATCATAAATAGGAGTTACAGAGGCTCGTAATAGTAAAATAAACCAGTTGGGATTTATAATATATGGTAGGAAGGTGTTATAAACAATGCGAAGGGTTCCAAGGGATGTACTTAAAATATTTTATGGTACTGAGATACGAACTGCGTGAAAAGTATGTTATTATTAACTTCCTAGCTATCTGGTGTGGCGTCGGTTGCTTTTTGAACTCTATGAGGTTTATGTGCCTCCTTGACAGTTTGATTACGATAGTTGTAAGTAAACTCTGACCATTTTTGGCGGGATTTTGAAAGGTGATGTATATTATAAATTATGTAACTAAAGCAGTTCAATAAATTACAGAATACGAGTTTATACACAACACACACACGCGCATACCAATACATACGCGCGCGCGCGTTTGTGTATCTGTGTGTTTGCATGTTGTCTGTTTACATGTGTGTCTGCCTGTCTACATATTGTACATTTAAATACTGTTAACTATTCAATGTGTTAGTTTAAATAGCGTTAAACATTTGTTTATGTATTCCTTTTTAACCATGGCTTTGCTTGATTTATGCACCTAACCAATGTCAAGTTATTCAAGATTATAATAAAACTACGTTTTAACGGTTTTAAGCGCGGTAATTTTATTTGATTTTGGTTTTTCCGACGTTTCGGCCACTTTTCAGTGGCCGTGATCACGGAAGAGGTTACGCGCTCAAAACCGTTTAAACGTAGTTTTATTATGTATACAAGTCGCGAAAACTTTAGAAAATATGATATTCAAGATTATTTACGTTTAAAGTAGAATATTTCAGCAAAGAGGCAACAGGTACCAGAAGCCACAGCTAGATGTTGGTTCTTTGACTGATGCCAAACTATGGAGTTCTTGTGGCACCTCGAAGACGCACATTTCTCTAAGCAATTGTGTTCTAAGGCCCGAACTATTGTTCATTTTTAACCAATATTGGAAAAGTTCGAAAATAAAAAACAGACAAACGCTTATTGAAGTTTCCACCAAAAACTATTTTTCTGATTAAATAAAGCTAATGTTTTATTACTTTTTAATTAAAACACTTTTTACAGAAAAATAACAATAAAATAAATAACCCATGTTGCCCCTGTCTTCTATGGCATTTTTTGGGGCCCATGCAGGGAGTGGCAAGTTACAGTCTGCCCATTTTTACATGTTCCCTGAACATTATGACGGGCAGACGCCATAGTCCTCATATTACTAGACCCCTAGTACCACTAGCAGTTCACCCCAATAGCCTGGTACCTTTTGTTCTAATTTCCCACAATCGTTCTACACTGTCCGGGGCTTGTCCTTGGATGCATTACTATATGGTGTATACAGGGATAATCGCCGGTCAGTGTCACGCCACATTTACATTAAATTTGTCAAGGGGCCTCTACGTGTTAGTCTTCCCATGGCTCCACGCAAGCCCTCCAAAAATCCGGGCCATTTTTATGGCCCGTGGTTTTCAAAGACATACATTCTAAATGAATAATAATAACAGCCCATAAATGTCCCACTGGGCTCGGGCCTCCCGTTATAGGGAACGGACAGTATACCCGCCACGCTTGTCCAAGGCTGCTTGGCAGGTTTGACACGTCGGTTATCTCGATGTGCAGGTTGCATCATGATGTTTTCCTTCACCGTTGTTAGCACGTGGCAATTGTAACAATATGCACATTAGGTCAGAAAAATGTCTAAGCGGTGCATGCATTCCGGCCAGGATCGAACCCACGCCCTTTGAGTTTGGGACGAGTCCGCTAGCGATTACACTACCACGACTACTTACACGGTACACGTCCAGAAAACTACGGCTATAGAAATACGAAATTCTGTGCCAGTATTCCTTTAAGAAACACAATTCACAAAAATCCATACAGTCTTAACCAGTAATCCCCTGAAAGATAAAACGGCTCGCTTTAACTCCAAATCCAAAGAGAAAAAGGACTTGTATAATATTGTTCTGACAAATGTACCACGACTGTACGTTGTAAATCTTGTAGATATTTCAACAAGAATAAACTAACAAGTCGATATTGAATATCTCTGTGTTACATATATCACATGTTTCTTGTTTTGTTTTAGTGAGAGCGTATGAAGTATGACGAAGAACTCTGAGGTTGAGTGGTCCAAGTATTTGCCCGCTTAGGTCACTGACACGTAGAGGTCGCGGGTTCGATTTCCAACGTAGTAAATTTCGTAACCAAACTATCGTTTATGTACTCTTGAATGTCTGAGATCGGCTTCAGAGTTGTTGTTGTATATGAGGAAATATTTGTATTTTTGTATGTTACCAAATAATAAATAAACTCACAAACTACTGGACCGATTTAAAAAAAATCTTTCACCATTGGAATGCTACATTATCCCTGATTAATATAGGCTCTATAAAAATTAGGGATCCCTACTAAAACTTAAATAATGTAACCCAACAATTTAAACAAAATACTCGACGCTGAAATCGGATTCTACGATTTTGTTGAAAATTTTTGTGTGTTTGGGTGGGTCCCGAGGTGGTTTAGATTCATAATTAGACCCGGTAGGTGGCGCTGGAATCTGGTTCTAGATTTTTCAGGGCACCGCTAGATACAAATATACAACATACGTAATTTGCATAGCTGGGGATATACAATACGCGTGTTTATCTGCCAACATTTATTATTACATTATGTACATTTGTTCAAAAATATTTTGTGTCGTTTAAAAAGGAACGATAAATAAGTATACAGTCATAAATAATACTAGGATTAGAAATGACAATGACAGAAATTAGTAACTTGAAAAATTTCCTAAATCCACACGAATAACGGCCGGTTCCTATATCTTTCGAATCATTCACTTGCCTTACATTACCTATATGGAACTTATGTCAAGTTTTAATGACTAGTACTAAAGCAAATGAAAGGTTTTTAAATTTTAATTATTTAAAATGTATACTATATACTTTATACCAAAAGCAACTTTTTAAGACGTGTAATATTTATTAAAAATTGTCTCTTTTGAATAATATAACTCCGAAAAGCAAGTCACTGAACTCCTTCTAAACTCGTGGACCGATCTTGATGATTTTTTTGTCTGTTCGAGTGGTTCCCCGGATCGTTTAGATTCCCAATTGGATCAAGTAGGTGGCGCTACAATCGGGTTCTAAATTTTATTCAAAGCAGGACCGGGACCACTAGTATATATATACAGCCTAATTAAGTTTTATGTAAGCAAATTGGAGCCATATATATGCGCCGGGGTTTAACCCACGTTGCAACCACGGATGAAATGCTAGTAAGTTCTAAAAATTTCATGCAACATCGGGACAAGCATATTAACTTACATACACATTCATATATTACTAAGGATAATTTTTTTATTGAAATCAATGATTAGTACAATGATTACTTTCGAAGTTGAGTATCCCTCAATACGTCGCAGCACTAAGTTTATTAGCCTTATGTCAGGTTTAGCTCATAACCTCGCCATTCTTGGCTACACAAGGCCGGTGAAGTTGTTAGGGACGATAATATATTATAGCGTACATAATTTTACAACCAGTCCGAAATGGCGGCGGGCATTTATGACATCGTCCGAGACCCGCATAATTTCCACATCTTGGTACTTGAACTATCGTATACCATGTAAGTAGGTGCGTACCTGACTTTATAAACAATGCTCAAATATATTATTTTATTTGGGAGGCTTAACAGCTGTAGTATTGTTAACTAGGTTACAATACGTTTCACGGCCTTTGCGATGTACTTGGCTAAGCCTTTGCCGGACTAGGTGACTGAAACACAGAGGCTCCCGGTTCGATTCCTGGCATGATCAATTTCGTAAATGAACTTTCTGTTTTTTACTATAGTCTGGATGTCCTGGTTCGGTCCCAGAACGGTCCGTTATACACTACCCATAAATCCCATAACACAAGCGTAATTTGTGTGTTTATCTGTTCACGAAAAAAACCTGGTATAAGAATAAATCTCTTTTATATGTTTATATATAAAATAAGAATTACAACAATTGTATACACCTAAACTTATATAGAAGAAATTAATTAACAGAATATATACGGCCCGTTTGCAACACCAAAGAGGTCACTAACGTGCTGCCAGCCTCGAAGAAATTTTATGACACCCTTTTTAAAAATCCCATATTGTAGCGCTGTGAGAAACCCTGGGCTGAGAAGTCATTCCAAATCCCCACGGTGTGTAAGAGAGCCGTTCTAGAGAACCGCTGCGTACAAGAGGGAAGCGGCTCTAGGAAGTAGGGATGAACGCCCAGCCGATGGCGTGCGGTGCGGTGGTAAAAGGAAGACGAAGGCACCAATCTGAACAGTTCCTCGGAACACTTCCCATAGTACAGTCGGTAAAATACGAATAAAACTAAAAATAAATATTGTTTACTAAACTAACTGTTCAACGAATTTGGATTAAGAGATAAAGATAAAAAGAAAGAAAAATATTTATTTCCAATAGCGACACACAAACACAAAATAGTACAATTCCAGACAGCCTTAAGATGGATTAAAAAAGTATCTGATCAAAGAGTGTTTTATACTGTAGATGTATTTCTCAAAAAATCTGCTTGTCGTTATTATCTATATAGAAAAGGTTAGTAAATTATTTATTAATATTATTTTGGACATAAATATCTTAATTTTTTATTCATCAATAAAGTTTAGTTCTGACTCAAAATATTCATGTAAAATTAGTTTTAAGTATTTAAGTTACTTTGTATACCACAAGTGGTAGAATGTACCGTGCCTCTACAATTGTATAACATTTGTGTAAACTACATTCTTGTAAATAAACATATTTATTGATTGATGAATTTGTAAAATAAAATATTAGAAATATATAAAAAATAATAACAATGAAGAAAAATAGCTACTTACGAGGGATTATCTATCGTACATTATCCACAATTTTATTTTGCCATTGTTTAGTAGCTACATGTAGGAAATAAAAGTTTTTAGGAAAAATGCCTGTGACATATAAAGATAGGCGGATATAACATTAACACAAATGCTTTGTTTTTGCCAAAATGGTTAGGAAGCTCTAAAACTGTATCGATATCGGATTACTTTGAATCTGCCATACATACTCTGAAAATGTAACTACCACGATAGAACTACGATACCGGTCACAATCCACATAAACTGCTTATATATAGAAACGATACTATTATAATATTAACAAACACAAATTCTAATTAACAAGGATCAAATTAACAACACTGTATTGTTCGAACTAAGAATTAATGATTCATCCCAAACAGCCTAATCACCATAATCAAATAGCCATCGGTACATCGAACGCAACATGCTGGAGTGAATGTGGAAAATCAATTGTTGATTAATCCGTTGCCGCATTAGCGGCCAGCGCGGTCCAGATCGGGCTGGGCCCTTAATCACGTCGATGCGGACACATCAGTCATGTGCTACCTCACTGACGAGGGATCAAGGTTTGGTGCAAGTTAAGACAGTGCAGCGATTTGACTACTTTGGACTATTTTGAACTAGCAGTCTATGTAAGGAGACACCCTGACCAGTACAAAATCATTATTAGCACACCCCGATACGACACATTAACATTTAATAAAAACTTTAACACAACATTATTCTCACGGAACATATTTTTGCGATATCAATAAAAATTTAAATAAGTTATCACACTAAGGGCCGCTTGCATAAGATTGCTTAAATTTATTTAAGAAACACAAAATGTATTTAACAGTCTTAAATACAATTAGCGTCTTTCACAACGCAAAACTTGCCACTAAATATGTTTAAAGAACTAACTGTCAATACGTTTTGTGTAAAACGTATTTAGGCAGTTTAATATAATTAACTAATTTTATTTAAAGGCGATCGTTATGCAAGCGGCCCTAAGTCTTTTGACTATTTAGCAAATATGACATTTTATTCAATTCGAGATTTTTTGACAATAACCACTAAGATATATGTAAATTAAATGTAATACTGTAGACTGTGACATATATAAATTAATTAATTAATATTGTAATAGATAATTTTGATAATATAATTATGACGACTGCAAATAAATAAATATTGTAATCTACTAAATAGTAATTGTGAAGTTAGTAAATATTGTAAAATCTGTGTTTATAATAATTCTATGGGGTAGTCTGGAGGAGGTCCCCTGTGACGAGAAGACCACGCAATGCACTTTAATGTATGTGCAATATAGTTATTAATTGATTCATTCATAAAGTGCAAGCATTAAATAAGAAATTGTCAAACAAACACACACATTGTGTGTTCTTTAGCTAAGCGTGTTACATATAAGTAAGCGGGACACAGCATCCGCTTAACGGCATCATCAGACATTACCAAACGCAAGTAACAGGCACGAAGCGCTGATTCAGTAGATAGGTGGCGCTGGAACTGGGTTCTAAATTTTTATCTTTTCAGGGCAGGATAACGTCTACCGAGACCCCTAGTCCTTAATAAAATTAATATCCACATATAAAACACTAAAAGCTTGTAATTAATTCTTGTTTTGATACAAAAGTAAAAAGTATTTTCAATCTAAAAGTAAATTAGATTTAATCAAAACTGTAAAAATAATCGATTTATTAAGGATCATCATATTCTCTAAGACGCCCGTCGCTTGCGCCTTATTTGCGGCGCTGATTAATTGAAGCAAGTTTCCGATGTCCGCAAGGATGCCGACCTTACGCAGATAACTGCGCAACCCTATTCGGTAACTAGGCATGAGGGGACACTTTCCAAGACATGTGACAGGGGCCTACCTTCCAAATTGCTTTATCGAATATACAGCTTCACATTAATTTCATTGAGTCTAGGGAAGTTGTAATTAAAATCCAAACAGCCCACACCTGCTCCAGTTTCTCACGAAATAAAATAAATAATGGCTTCTAAAATGTATAGACATAAAGTAACGCTCATTACCCTTCGTAATTAAAAGCGACGACTGCTTGGTATAAATGAAAATGTAAAATTTGAATAGGTCATACAATACGACAGTTTATGTCAACATTACCATGCCGGTTATTGGCATCGAATAAATTTCAATATAGAAGCTCATTTTGTAGGGGATGAACGGGTTTATTGCAGTAAACATGACTCATAAAGTCAGATCACTGAGCAAATAAAATTGTTATCCCTCGTTGTTCGTCTGCAAAAATACATTGGCCAATCAAAGGAGATCTCCCATCACAGTGACCCTTCCCATTTGTACTGGGACCAGATTGTGGGGGCTACAGGGATGAACGGGTGCACCGCTTGGTTCCTAAATAACAATAAAATCAGTTACAAAAATAACGTAGGCAGCAAATTACTTCGGAACTAAAAACATGTTTTCTCAACAATATATATGAACCTTTTCAGTTGAGCGTCGGAGAATTCGATGTATCTTGGAATAACTGAGGCACGTGTCGTTACACAAGTCTATTGAAGTATAGCAGCTGGATAACTCTTAAGGCAGGTGGTTCGTACAAAACTATGCGAAGTTGTGAAAGCGGGACGGATAGAACTTTTCAGACAAAGAATTCGGCGACTTCTTTACATTACAAAAACAAAAAGAAAAACAACCAGAATTTAGAAACTCCAGACAAAATTCTTAAGATGATACCAAAGCGGTATTTCGGTGTTACGGAACCGCTCACTCCTTCCGTTTTTCTTCAACGTAGAAAAATTTAAGCAATGATATAACAAATGGCGCCTCTTAACGGAGTTTTAATTTATAATAATAAGGAAAATTCTTTAAAAAATCTTCAAGTTTTTCAAGTCGTTGTTAGGTAGAATAGCTTTCATAACTTTTATTCGAGGAAAATTTAAAATTCCCTTGTTATTAACTTAGAAGAAAGGGTGAGGGTAGCGGCACGTTGATTGAACCGTGTTGCGACTCTTCTAAACAAAGCTTGTAACATACTATCTGTTGAAATCTCGTAAAAAGTCAACATTGTTGTCGTAACTCATTATAACAATAAATTGGTCAAGTGCGTGGCAGTCTACGCACAATAAATGATTCCGTATAGGAATGGAATATGGACATTCAATGGAAAATGAACTTAATTTTTGAGATATGGGGTCTATCTCTAAAGTTACTCACGAATCTTCGCTATCTATCGCTATGAGCGATAATGTCGCCCATAGTTATAATGCAAATGTATCCATATTAATTGTCTATGTTTAAGTTTACGATAAACAAACAATAAAGAGTTTTTATTTATTCATTTTTTCGAAATTTGTTCAATTTTTATTAATCTTTGAAGCTCTAAAACAACTTTTTTCAAAAAGTTCCACCTCATATATTCGTAGGGAGGGGAAGGGACACGTTTTTTAACCTTTAAAAGCTAATAATTATCTCCTCATCTGTTGGATGAAATAAAAGTTATAAAATATAGTCATAATTTTCTAAATATCTGGATAACGACACGGTAGCCATCGTTTACGTCTATTTCTACGCGAAATGATTATAGAATACACGTTCTTCTTCTTTCTGGTGTATTCTATATGCTACACCTTCCATAGACGAAAAATGAATTAATGTATAGTGAGCCAAATTCCTGTAGACCATTTGTCTAACAATTTGCTTTGAACGGTTCATATATAATAAAACTACGTTTTAACGGGTTTTAGGCGCGGTAATTTTATTTGATTTTGGTTTTTCATATTCTTTCATATTATATATAATTTTCATATTCGGTTCATATAGTTTGGATATTCACGCACACAGGTTTAAATGCATTTTGAGAAACTGGGCAGTGGCCATACTGAAACTAGCCGTGTCCTTTCATCTAAATAGGCTCAATAATTCAATATCAGTGACAGATAAAGACATTTATTTAAACGGGGCGGAGCTATGCTGGAAGTCATTATAATGATTACAACTCTTATAGGGCCGGTTTGATTAGTATGGTACCATGTTCTCATAGAATACGACATTTCGTACGATGAATGAAAGATCCGATGGCGCCCCTCCTCCTCTTCCTATCCGATCTCCCCTATTCTATCCCCTCTATATATCCCTCTATCCTATCCTCATTATTCCATACTTTCTATTATATTCTAAAAGCTAGAAACGCGTTGGCTTCGCCCTTGGTGTTGCTAACGTCTATAGGCGACAGTAACTACTTTCCTGTAGCTGGTCCGTCTGGTTGTTTGCCAGCTTCGTTACTAAATAAAGGGACAGACGGCATAAACGATTTCATGAAGCTCCTGTTTTTGTCAACTTGGCTACGAATCCCTAAAACAGGCAAGCTAACTAAATGCGACGGCAATAAAGCTCAACGTGGATAGAATTGAATGTTTTCAGAGTCGGAGTTGGAGCGTATGAAATGTGTTTGCCCTTTATTATAAACTAGTTTTGTTCGCGACATCGCTAGCGTAAAAAGTAGCTTTTTTAATCAATTATAATGAAATTACTATATTTGTTTATACAATTACCGTGTAAGTTGATTTTGTTTGTCCTTTTGGAACAGTACTTTTTCCCCATGAAAGATATTTTACATGTTTTAAGGATGGTCTCTAAAAATGATTTTTCTTTCCCTCAGGAATAGTACCTGTTTTTTAACAAAAGCTGTCATATGTCCTTTTTTGTAACAAGTTGTATGCAAAAGGAGATGGATATGCTGTCATAGACTCTTGGGCCCAGATTGTAAAAGATGAGAGTGATGTTAAGATTTCATTTTATGATGTTGATATATATATTTTTTTAATTATAGAGAGTTTAGTTATTTTAAAAGAATTAATCATGTCGTGTAAGTATTTTTATATTATTAATTGTTGATACTCGTTCACATAAAACGCTTATAATAACCGATAAGTTATTTTATTTGTGACCTTATATTTCAGATTTCTCGTCTTTCAGACAGAATTTAGGGCTGACATTTTCCATTTTTTAATAAAAAATATAACGCATTTTTTAAGTCCTACCTCAAGTCTTTTCTTTTAATTACTTTCTTTGGCCCAAGAGTCCCCGTTTCCTTTCATGGCGATAAGTTGACTAGTTAAACCGTGAAAGCGTAACAGAAAGACAGACTAATTTCTCAGTTATAATATTAGTATGAATCGTAGTATACGTGGCAAAATGTTCGGTGACCTCGAAATGAGGTTTTTTCCCTCGGGGCTCGGTCCGGGGTCAATTTCACAACATTTTGACCCTAAAGGTGCAAGGAACGCCGCCTAAATTATCTTTGGGACACCTTAGAAAAGAGGTCACCCGTGTGATGAATAGTTAAGCCCAGTTTAATGGGCTCCACGTTGCCACCACCTTGTTTGCATTACATATAGATATTTAGTAAACATGAAATTTACAATTTGTATAAAATTTTCTCTTAACAACTCATTTACTCAAAAATTGAGTTTTTTAGAAAAATATATTATCTTATAAGAATTGTAAAAAAAATTACAAACCAAAACTGCATTACTTTCGTTATACATGATATGTGTTTTAACCTAGTTGAACTGCACATGACAATGCATGCAAATATTTTAATTCAAAACAGAATAACTAACTAAGATATGCCCGCGACTTCATCCACGCTTCACTTGAAATTCCCGGGATACAAAGTATCGCAGTATTTAAAACAGAATGTAAGCTATCGTTTTACTGAAAACTGACACACCCGAACAACTACACACCGCTCCCGGGAAAATTCCCACGAGATTTCCGGAATAAAAAATATCACACTTTTTATTAAATTAAATTTGCTATCGATCAGCAAAAAAATCACTTTGCAATTCGATTTTTTTTAAATTTAGCAACTTTAAATCATTCCCAGAAAAATTCCCGGGATGAAAAGTAGCGCAGATTTTAAGTCTAAGAATTTACTGTCGATCAGCGAAAACCGCATAGAACTCGGCCCCATAGTTTTTATGTGAATCCCAAACAAACAGACAAGCCGCTATTCTGCTAAAATAGAATAACCTTGCAACGGCTTCTGCGGTTGTATGAACTAAACCTTTGCTGGCCTAGCTCACTAAAACCGGGTCGATTCTTGGCTTCGTAAATATCATAAATGAAGGTTGTCTGGGATCAGTCCCAGAGTTGTCTGTTGTAACACAAGCGTAACTTGTTTAGTTTAGGGATACACAGTGTGTTTTCTATCGCTAATTATTATTAGAAATACTGCCGATTCACGCACTAGAAACTTTTACAGTGCTTTGGTAAGTATGATATTGACTCGCCTTTTCTACATATTGACTTACAAGGACCTCTTAACGACTTTCACACGAAGTCAAGGAGAGGAGGCGTTAGTGATGGTAAGGCTACTGAACTGTAATGAATGCGTCCCCGTACAGCATGTTTATACGAGAGTAATTACAAAAACAAACGTCAAGCCATTGACTTGTCGACATAGCAAGCCCAGTGTTGCATGAAGAGAGAAAGCCGGGGCGCAAACGTCATGGGCATTGGGAATGTACGCAAAATGAATTTCGTTTTCTATACAACCTTGAATTGCTAATGTCTGGGAAAGGAATAAGTGCAGCAAAAATTGGCAGACCGCCGCTAATCAGCTCCGGCGCGTCTATTAGGATAAGTAGGTCTATGTTACATTCACCTTTACTGAGATTTTGCTTTCATTTCTATTACAATATACAGTTCACATTTCTCACATAAACACATAATTATTACTCAAAAACTATCAATGTCCTACAACTATTGTTCATTTTAGAGTAATTTTACACATTTTTAGAAAATAAAACTGCACAGCACAACATCTCCTTTCAGTTCCCGCCAAAAACTCTCGAATCAACGTTTTTTTTTTAAGGCTTGGCAACTAGGCCTTCAAGCCAGGCGCATTTGTATTGTAGGCTACAATCCACACCATTCATGGGAGTTCTTGTGAAAACTCGAAAGGCCACATTTAACTATACAGTTCACATTTCTCACAAAAACACATAATTATTACTCAAAAACTATCAATATCTTACAACTATTGTTCATTTTAGAGTAATTTTACACATTTTTAGAAAATAAAACTGCACAGCACAACATCTCCTTTCAGTTCCCGCCCAAAACTCTCGGATCAACGTTAAAATTAAAATAACATAGATAATTTCACTTTATTTATGATTCACTAACCTTCATCACTACAGATAAAATAAAATGTTGTCAGAGGGAAAAAAAAGTTTGTTTTAGGCGTTGTAGTCAGATTATAAATTACATCTATAGTGATATAATGACGGATACAAACTGCACGCTAGCGAAGTCACACAGAAAGATCATGTATTAAAAAAAACAGAAATAGATACGACGTCATAATGATCTTGTCTTAGATATAATTTTAAACATTTAAAATATCTATTTAAATTATATTTTGAAATAAAACAACATACTTTATTTATATTATTAATATTATTTATGAACAAGCCCAATGCCCGTGATGTGTTTTTTAGAACTCGGACTGACGGTCTTATTCATATTGAGTTAGAGTAAGTTTGAGAGCTTCTTTAAGAACTTTAAAGAAGCCTACAAATTTACGCTAACTCAATATGAATAAGAGCGTTACTCTGTATGTAAGCTTAGGACGCCATCGCATTGTCTTTTCCCGCGGCCCTGGCTATAGGCATATTATGGAAAGAACACCGGGGATTTTAGTGAGTATTGAGACTGCCATCTGGCTGGCGAGTCCTACAGTACCAGTTCCGCCACTCCCTTGGGCGTCGTAGTCCCCTCAAATGGATTTCACCTCGTCAAACAAAAGGTACTCCATCCTAGATAGTTATCTAAGATGGAGTACCTTTTTTTTGAATAACGAACGAAACGAATAAAGAACGATCAAACGATAAAGATATTATTCGTAAAATGTATACTATATACAATATTGTTACGACCTACACGCCGACAAAAGTAGATTCACACTTGCATACCATAAAAGCACACTTTATTACCTTTCCGCATTTGTACTTCTTTTGTTTGAGTTTAAAATTTGTAATTCGAAAACAGCCCATTGTGTATGTGCCCATCTTTATGGCAGTCATTAGCCAGGTGTGTCGAACTGATTCTAAGAAATTCAGTCTACGCAGTCGGGCAGCCATATTATATCGATGCAGTATAAAGCAATGGCCCAATGGAGAGATCGGCAGTGTAGCGATAACTACAGGCGAAGTAACACCTGTGTACATTCGGTAATCTATTTAGTGTCGGACTTTGCGCGTGTTATTGAATCGTGCTTTACGTTTAGACTGGTTGTGTTCAGTTATATTTGTACCTGTGTTATACGTGTTTGTATAGTTCTAATAAACTCTATAGCAATTCCAACGGCATTTTAATGCGAGTCCTGCAACTCGTAACAATATCAATAAACAGACAAGATCCTTTAAAAGGTTTTTTGTAAACGACAATCGTAATCGTAAATTCTAGAAATGCAGTTCTGAGACCGCTGCACGTTGTTTTGCTACAGCTATAATTATTTATCAGGCAATTAGCCGTTTAATTACCTTTATACGGCGATATTCTTGTGGCCACCTGCTCGTAATGCTTAATTAGATTTTACAATGCTTCTCTTATATGTATCTAAAAAAAGGTCACTAATTAAACAAATATTTCTGTGTTCAATTTGAAACAACGGATACATCAACCAAACTGAATCGATATGGTTGAAAGGGACAGAACTGAAAGGACACGACGATTTCAATGACTCATGATGAAATGTTATTATAATTATAATTCAAGTTTATTTGGATCACTTTTATTCATTCATCCAAATTGAAAGACAGAAATGAACCATCTAATATCGGCTTAACCGTAATACATAAAGAATAAATTTCTCTTTTCTTTCACCTTTTCTCAATTATTTGGAGTCGGCATAATATGTATTGTCCTTCTATATTCTCTTATTCTGACATACGTCCTCTGCCATACAAAAAATCATCATATCATCCTTCACACAATCCACCCATCTCCTTTTTGTTCTTTATTGTCGATGTAGGTTGAATTACATTATTGTTTATTTACAGCGTATATTATTTATGTATTTATTTATACAATTGCAGGGCGGATTATTTTTCTAAATCTAAAGCTACGAAATAAACGAATGCGAGAATACGTTATGATATGTCTATGGTAGCGCTATAAGTATAGGTAAGAAATCCGGCTCGATTAGGCCAAAATGATGCGTAACGAGGATCCGGTTCGAAGGACCAAAACAAACAATGAATTACTATTAGAGCGTAATGAAATTTATATAATTGATCAAACAGTTATTCGCGAAACCACGAGAAGCGTTTTTGGTTTTGCTGTTCAATTTCATTTTCAATGAGTATATTTTACAATACTAATAAGATATATATTTTTTAGCTTTTGTATAGAAACTGTAAACTGCATAGTAATCTCACTTTTCTTGTTGCTATAAGAGCTCCATTGATTGATGTCAGTCAAATATCTGATATTATCATTTATTAATTGGTCTACATATATTATTTATTACAAATACAAATTACCTTACCTTTTTTTATTTACCTCTTCCTGACAAACAAGTTATGTCAGGATTTATTTACTTTATGTCTGTTTTGCTATTATTTTTACAGAACTTGTATTTACACATTTTTTATGTCTCTTACATGTCATATGCACATTCCAATATACATATACATATATATATATATATATATATATATATATATATATATATATATATATATATATATATATATATTAGCTGACCCGGCAAATTTCGTACCGCCTCAGAATCAATGAAACGTTGATTTCTGAACGACTTTTTAATTCATTTTTAATCGATGGCACGAACATCAAATGTTTGACACGTAGGAATAGTTTCTAAGGGAAGCGAAATTGTTGTTTTTTCTATATTCCAAGCATTTTTTTTCATATTTACTCACCTTTTAAACCTTCCCTGGACTTCAACAAATAATTCAAAACCAAAATTAGCCAAATCAGTCCAGCCGTTCTCGAGTTTTAGCGAGACTAACGAACAGCAATTGATTTTTATACATATAGATATATTTAGCCTCAGCGGTACCTTTTATTCTCTACAAATATATCAAGCTAGTACTAAGCAAAACGGACAACCATGCTATGGAATTTTATTAGTAGATAATCTATTCAATTACTTGTGCGTCATATACTTTATTGACTACTCGACTCCAAGAGCTGATCGCGTGTCTAACAATAATTATACGTATGATTGGGTGAAGTAAATAAGACTATTTCTCTTTTATTAATTTAGTCATTTTGTAACAATTTTTATCCGTGCAGGAACGGAGAAAGAATACAATTTCCTGCGGCCGGGCGGCCTGTCGTAAGAGGCGACAAAAGAACCCACAGCCAGGTGGTAGAGCATTTGCCCGACTGGATGGCTACCACCCCTGGTCTAAAGTATGTCGCCATAACAACCTTGAGTTGTGTTCCGGCATTAGTGACCAGGTTCCAGTCTCCCTTAACAGAGCAGCAGCGCATTTGTAGCAGCTTTGCTGTTACAAATGTATATAGGCGATAGTAATCGCTTTCCATCAACTGGGCCGTCTGCCTGTCTGCTGATCTCCTGCAATAAAAAAAACAAACAGAATGTTTATAGAGAGTCGTCGATAAAGTACGTTCGCACATATTTTATGGAAAAATGTGATAAGAGGCAAGGAAATTCCTTGTTGATAGTCACAATTTGATATCGTTATCAATTAATTCAAAAATTATCATCGGTCATGAAGAACTTTCACAATGAATGAATGAATGAATGAAAACTCTTTATTATTCACCATAATCTTAAACCAAGACAATTAATAGAGATACGTTTGCATTAGAACAATGGTCGGCCTTATAACTTATAGCTATCTCTTCCAGGCAACCCGGTGTCTAAGAAGATTTTAAAGAAGAATTATACATGATAATAATTGTTGTTGTTAAAATAGTTATTATCTTGACACGCGCGACCATTTCGGATTTTCCGTTACGTTGATTAGGTTATTTACAATAATACTTAAGAACCGTTTTGCCGCAATAGACCGAAAGTAGAATGAAACGAAACAACTTTTCGTTGGTATTTATTGAATAATAATTCATGTGACGTGTTTTGTTGTAATTTTTCTATATTTTCAATTACGAAAAACGTTCACCAAATCATCTCCAAATTATGGACATGAAACCATCTTAGTACTTTAATTTGTAACAAAACAGGATAAGATAATATGTAAATCTTTATAAAGAAGAGAGATAATTATTTTTTTATATTTACATACACAATTCAGTTCACGGTGAGGGCGTGATGAGACTCGCCGGCCTAGTGCCGGAATACCCACTAAAATAACCGTGTTCCTTCCGTTCGCCTATACCCAGGACCGCGGGAAGTACCTATCGCCTGCCTGCATGGCCCCTGGCAGGCGCCAGCCAAAACGGCCTCATCTATTGTCACTGCAGGGCACAAAGAACACCCCGCGGCGACAGAATGGGGAGCGCGTAATAACTCTGTTCCCTCATCCAGTGGCTTAAGTGCGGACGGATCCTCCCCTGGGTTTCGCCCGCGGCCGATTGCTCACAACGTCGGAGGTTATCCAGACCAACCCGGCGCCGGAGTCTTCGTCTGCGCGCGGGCGGAACTTTCTCTCGACGCCCCCGCTCTGATCCAGGTTGTCGTCATCTGGGTAAACGACGGAGGATTTTGGAGCGCAGAACCCGGACATGTTAACAGGTTTTTTTTTTAAACTTAGTATAATAAAAAACAGTTTAGATTGCCATAAATCAACTTTTTATTTTGCGAATTACTGCCAATGTCACTGCGGCGAAGTCGAAGTGTGCACCGTGGCAACTGCGACTTACGGTAAATCTAGCGAGTCACCCAGCGGCGACCGACAACTTGAAATTTTTAAACTTGGACTACAAATAAAACACCGCCCGGACGCTCCCCGAAGGCCCTCTAACCTAAGAGAAATCTGGGGAAACCCGGACGGATGGTAACCCTATTCATATACATAAACAGACAGACGGATATAACGCTTTCATAAAGGTACCTTTTTTAGAAAAAGACTACGAATCTCTAATAATATACTAAATTATCATATAAATTGTCCTTTCGTATAAACAAACTAATGGTAAAAGCTGGGATTAAGCAAAAATTACACTCGTATAAATCTACTATAGATAGCTATAACGTTATGCAACAAACCTTGACCCGATTCGTAGGGATCAATTTACATTTCTCTCGCAGCTTCCTGTCCAAATATATCGCGAATAAAAGTAGTGTTATTTTTTCTAAATCCTACCACAGCAAAGGCACCTTGGGGACGGATTTATTGTGCCTGTGTTGCCAGTTTTATTTAAACACGCCAGTTGTATAAAATCGCTTCGGAAATGTCTGAAAAGCTCTGCTTGTCGGCCGGTAATCCCAACCGCTCGTTACACCAATTCCAGCTAAAAAATAAGTCTCGCTGTTCTTGGAGGCAGCTAATTAGGGTCGTGTATATTGAGTTAAGCAGACTTTTATTTACCAAAAGTTTTATATAAAGAAATCTAGTTGTTACAGTATATCTAGAAATGTAATACAACCCAATTATGTCACAATGTACAAAATTAAATTGTTCTCTTAAACTATGTAATTTTTTTTTAAATGCCACTTTGTGCTCTTTACTTTGTTTGATACGTGTTTAAGTTGATTCTGTGTTTATTTAGGATTGTTTAATTATTGAAAATAAACACATTTAGTATGTATGTTTGTGCAGAAAGGAAAACCATGTGACAAAAATAATATCAAATTAGTAAATATATAAGAGTAAAGGTACTTTGTGGTGTGAAAGAGGACTTGGCCAGAAAAAACGATTATAGCATTATGTGACATATTGTGCGCATCCTAAATATTTTGAGTAAATGTGAAAGGGAGATGCGAGACGGTATAATCTTTATAGAAAATATCTAAAGGGGCCAGTTTTGGAGAATCGCTCTCCAAAACTGTGAAATTGACATGTCTCTAGATATACTGGTAGATGTAGTAGTAGTATAAGTTTCACATTCTTTTGATACTTATCATATTCGTAATAAGAATCTACGAAAGCGGCCGCTTTAGGCCTCTGTTCTCTAGAATGTTTGTACCGCGTACTACAAGTATCTGAAAAAAGGCGCCCGCCAATGTGTTTTCTGTCTTACTATATATGGAAAGAAGATATTTGTATAAGGAAAGTGAAATAAAATTCATTCGAGGTTGGCAATGCGATGATAAAATGCCTAATGTTATTAAGTGTCCAAAATTGATAATAACTAATTTTCTTGAGATCTACATAAATTTGCCTACTATTTCAAACAATAAAATATAATGCAAAGTTTCACGTCGCCTGGCTAAGAACAAAAATTGACCAAAATGAGAAGAAAATGAGAACTTGTCATACAGCTAAGTATGGGGCTTAATGTTAATATCACTATTAGATTATAGTCTTTAATATACGTGTATAAAATACTTTTTATACTACCTATATTGTATATTGCTTTCTAATCTATGCTAAGGTTGTCTGGAAGAAATTGATTTTAGTAATAAGACCGCCCATTGTTTTGTGTACTTACTTCTTGAATTGTATCTTAATGTTATGCAATAAAATGTATTCTATTATATTCTATTTTACATATTATTACGAGGATCAGGTGATCTTTGAAAGTTGCACCCGTGACTGAAATATTGAGAGGAAGAAGATTAAGGTGGTGTAGGCATGCAATGAGCAGGGTTGAAAGTCACGTGACAAAAAGACTGTTGAACAACAAGATGGACGGGTACAAATGTAAAAATAGACTAAAAAAAATTTGGATAGATTGTGTGAAGGATGACATGATGAATCGTGGTGTGACAGATGATGTATGTCAGAATAGAGGAGTGTGGAAGGAAAAGACATATTGTGCCGACCCCAAGTAATTGGGTTATGGCGAAAGGAAAGAGAGATATTATCATATAATAATTCAATGAATTGAATAATAGAAGGAATGCCAGTCACCAATACAATATATGTACAATAAATGTCCCATACAGATGAAATACGACTCATTTAAAAACCAATAACATTCAAAGGAGATTAGAACTAAGTACTATTTATGGGTATCGTTAATCGTGAATAAATGTGGAATTTGGACGGCCAGACTAATATATCGAGATGTAAAATAACCATTTGCGGGCATTACGCATTGGTGATATAGTGATGTGGACCGCAGCCATGTAACGGCGAAGTGGAACAGAGACTTTGTTACGTTCATTGCCTAAGTTCGCAACTCCCTTAAGCATTAGAGGCTTTAAATTGAAGTATTTATGTATTCTATACCTTGTAGTACTAAGGACTAGTTTCCAAGGTTGGTCCATGTTATATGTTAGTTTGGGTAGCTGTTTAAAAATTACATAGTGCGGTATTGTGCGTTTTGAAATACCATTTTACGTAAAACGTCAAGATATTTGGGGAACATAATGTTGAACCTAAGTATTATGGGAAGCTGATTGAAATCCACATTTTTACTGAAAACGTCATTATAATTGTTAAACATAATATCTGAACTTATGATCCCTATATACCACGTCTTTCATATCCCAATGCTCCCAAGAAGGATTACATGCGTGGCCCACTATATGAGATGCCGAAGCCTACTCTAAGTGGAGAAGAAAGAGTCGGTAAGCGGTCCCCAATCTTTGAACGCAACCGGGATTTAAGGCTAGAATGACTATAATAACGGTAATGAGGTATAGTGATATTCGCTTCCACAGTAGTCTAAAGTGGGTATATGTTCCTCCAACTTTTAAATTATGAAAAGGAAAATTCTAGGAATTTCGAACTGTTAGTTTAAAATTACTTTCACTAAAAGTGATTGAAATATGATAGTAGTATAATAGTTTTTGAGGTATCTTCGATAAATATTTATTTTATATTCTACAGTAAAATGACGAAAATAGCCGACATTCGCCAGCTTTACGGAAATCCTAACTCTACGTGAAATAACAAGCACTGCCTTTTTATTGTTATCTGATGTATAATATAGACAGGGTTGGGCAGTATTTGAAATACTTGTAATTGAAATACGTAATTGAAATACAAATACGTATTTTGTATTTGTATTTCAATTACTTCTTAAAAATGTAATTTGTAATTAGTATTTCAAATACCTGACGCTGAGGTATTTTGTAATTAGTATTTCAAATACTTATGGTTGCAAAATACATTTCACAAAATACATTTAGCTACCTTATTGATGGGTGTGTTTTTCAGAAAATAGCGCTCGATAGCTTTCATAAGCAAAATGGTGACCGCTAATATTAGGTACGTTCTGTAGTACTGGCCTAAGATATATAATTTCAAATTAATTTTACTTTTTGGCTAATGGCTAACTTTACTTCTTACCTATTTGGCTAAGATATATAATTTCAAATTAATTTTACTTTGAAAACATGAAATTCTTTTTTAAAAATTAGTCATTTATTTATTGATAAGCGTTATGTTTTCATCCCATTTGAATCTTTTTCGTCATCATGGATAGTTAAAAATTCGAGTAATTATGGAATAAGAGTACCGTCGTGGCAGCAACGCGGCAGGAGCGACAAGCAACATCAACGACCTTTATGAGCGAACACTACAATGAACGCACCACTTGTTATCGGTTTTCCCGCTTCCATTCTGGAAATTTCGACCTTTTTTTATAGCTGGAGTAGAGCAGACAGGCTGACGGCCCACCTGATGGAAAGCGGTTACTGTCGCTTATGGACATTTGCAACACCAGAGATTTCAACAACCCGCTTCCGGCCTCGAAGAAATTTTATGACACCCTTTTTGAAAAACTCCATATCGTAGCGCTGTGGAAAAACCTCGGCTGGGAGCTCATTCCAAATCCCCACGGTATGCAAGAAAAAGGTTCTATAGAACCGTTGCGTACATGAGCGAAACGGCTTAAGGAAGTGGGGGTGAAATCCCAACACATGGCGAGCGGTTCAATGGTAGAAAGAGGACAAATACACCATTCTATACAGTTCTTCCGAATACTACCCGTTATACAGTCAGTAGAATACGCAGAGAGAAGCGAAGTCTTTCATAAGGCCAAGCGTATCTAGACCGTCTGTGAGTGAGTATAGGATGATCAACAACGCGAACGGCTCGATGTTGAATACAGTCTAGAGGATCCATTTGGTAGCCAGATGCTCCAGTCCAAAAGTGTGAGCAGTACTCCATATGCGGGCTCACCTGGATTTTATAAAGCACAAAGCATTGCCGAGGTGTGAAGTACTGTTTGGACCGGTTTAACATTCCTAGCTTCTTAGAGGCAAGTTTTGCCTTGCCTTCAAGATGGCCCCTGAACATCGATCGCGATGTCAACACTGAGGATCCCAATACTCATGGAGGTGGTAAGGGGAGTTCCTTGGAACTGAAGCGATTGCTCGAATGGAGTTTTTTGGCAGAGAATACGTAGACCTATGTCTTCTTGGGGTTGAAATGGACAAGGTTTTGTCTTCCCCATTCAGAGACTCTCTCTAAGGAATACTCTACTTCAGATACAAGTCTAACCCAACTTTCCTCCACAAATAATCGAGGGACGTTTGCACGACCAGAGTACTGCGCATCGCCTGTGCTGTCATCCACGTTGGAAAGAATGTTGCGAATAGACAACATATCATTGATATGTAAGATGAACAACGTTGGCGATAGCACATAATCCTGGGGCACACCAGCATCGATGGGCTTGAAACTTGAGCAACAACCGTCGACAACGACTTAAATGCTGGGCTCATCAAAAAAGCTGGATAGCCAGGTGCAAGGCCCTTCGGGTATCTCATACGATGGCCGCTCCGATAGAAGAGCCCTGTGCCAGACCCGGTCGAAGGCCTTAGCAATATCTAGAATTCTAGCCTAACTGCCAGTGCTTCCCCTTTGCTCTCAGTGGCTTCAAACCAACGGTGGATTAGGTAAACCAAGAGATCCCGAGCTGAGCGACCGTGGCGGAAGCCGTATTGCCGATCATTTAGCAGCTGGGAATCTTCGAGGTAACACAGAAGCTGCGCGTTGATAATACGCTCCATCACCATTGAGAGCAAAAAGGTTATTGCTATAGGCCTATTCGACGTGTCTGTTACTGTTTCTCCTATGTCTCAAGAGTTGAATTGGCCGCAAAGATTTCACCCAGAAGATTGACTTTATCTTTGGCGGCGTGAACCAGACGGTCGTCCACTGTGCGCAGAGGTGGAAGAGACGCCCGACAAAAGTTTTCTTCGACAGCTTTGGCGAGGGCCCAAAAAGCTCTAGTCCCAGAAGAGTAGCTAGAGAGGGGCTCACCAATTCTGCCGATGTGATCGAATTTTGCTCTCGCTAACTGTTTTTTGAGAGACCTGGGGGCGGCATTGTATCTCTTTTTCAGGTCAGAGGAACTTGGATCCTGACGAGCCCGCTCTGTAGTCCAGGTTCAATAAGCCTGTTGCTTTAGCTTTACAGCCTCACTGCTGGACTTATCGAACTATAGTGGTTTACTCGTACCACCGATAGGTACAGTTGAGTTTGTATTAAACATTCTATTCCCTGCAGTACTACATCGGCGATCGAGTCTGTGCTCGGATCAGAATCTTCCGACGAGAAACATAACTGCCTCCATGGGAAGGATGCATAGAATTCACGGAGTCCATCCCAATCTGCTGACCTGTATCGCCACACCTTCCCTCGTCCAGTGAGACGAGTCCGATCGGGAATAGGAAGGGGCTCCACTGAAGACACCAGACAATGATCAGAGGTTCCCAGTGGAGCACTGATGGAGATTTGGTAGTTCTCCGGGTGTGTGGTCAGCAGAAGATCCAGCAAAGAAGGCTCATGATCCACTCTATCCGGTATTCGGATAAACTCATCATCTGAGTGAATCCATGGGCGAGAGCAAAATCGTAGGCAGTAGTCCCTGGCAGATCAGTTCTCGGGGAACCCAACCACTCAGCGTGATGAGCATTAAAATTCTCGAGTATGACTATCTTTGCTAAAGGATACTGCCCAAAAACTTTGTCGGTCACCTCATGAACGTGTTCAAAAAAGCGAGCTGTTTCAGTCCTTGTGCATTCCCCCCTGTCATGGGACCGATATAAGCACGCATAGATCCGGGTGGAACCACCAAAATCTACGCGTACCTACAAGATAGAAATGTTCTTATCTTCAAGGCCGACATTCGACAGATTTACGGAAACCCTAACTCTACGTGAAATAACATGCACTGCCTTTTTTTATTGTTATCTGATGTATAATATAGAATAGTTTACATATGGATATGTACTTCTAAGAATATGATAAAATACAGCTAATTTGAGATCAAAGTAGCCGACGCAGTGTAGTCTTCAAGATGAATAATAAAAGGAACGTAATTTCAAGCGTCTTTGTAAATTATGTGCAGTGTTATTAAAACCTTTCGAGACACATTTTTATAACGACTCAGGTATTACGACGAAGACGACGAATATTCTTGGAAGATGAAATTGTATTTTTCTTCATACGCTCCCTTAAAGCTTTAGAATATTATATTACCTTTATAATTTTGTAGAACTGGCTTTACTCAATTTTGAAATCTAAATTTATTTGTAGAACGACTCATCAAATAAGCATAGGTATAACACAAAATATGCTTAAGCTTTTACTGAAGCATAATTTGTGTACACGTCAATAAAAGCGGCGAAAAGTAATAAAAGAATGCGGGGTTATCTACATAGTTAGGAGTTTTTCGAATTACATTTGAACTGGACCATGAGCATTACCATTCGTCTACCAAGTTTACGTAAACAGATGTATTTACTTTCGTCTGGTAGTTAATGAGACAATATTATTATGTACGATACCATACTTCAAACTTTACGTGACAGAAGTCGCGAAAAAAGTTCTAGTAAAGTAAGTTTAATATTAATCAAGGTAGAGTAAAGTAGCTGGATACTAAACAACAATCTATTAAATTGCTTTTAAAGAGCCAGCAAAAATAATCAAGCATGTAATCACTTTGTAACCAGTACAAGCAGTAATACATTTAAAATCAATTTCCAAACAAATCAAAGCTATCATTATGTACAGTAAATGGTTGTCTACAAGCCAACATAACAATAATAGAGGCATTTAGGAAAGCCCTGTGATGCTTCGGGTAGTGCCCCCTGCCCTCTTGTGATCAAACCCAATTTGCTGTAAAGAGGGCCGGAAGATAGTGCTTTGATTTCGTTTCACAATCAACTATCACAGGTCAAGGGGGACTGACTACTCCTTTGCTATTATGTACTTACATATTATAGTACATTTGAGAATAGTTAGGGTCGAGAAAATAATAAAAAAAAATATACGCTACTGTAATCTTAAAATTTAATGCCGTCGTGTTCTTGAACGAAGGCTTTTTCTTTGCTTGTAGGCAAATGGATAATGAGACCACCCGATGGAAAATGGTTACCATTGCTAATTGATATCTATAACATTAAAGGAGCCGATGCCTCGCCTACTACGTTGAGACAAAATATCTGTTTTCTCCGTGTAGGAACGGAAAAAGAATACTAATTCCTGCAGCCGGGCAGCCTGTCGTAAGAGGCGATAAAACAACCCACAGCCAGGTGATAGGGCATTTGCCCGACTGAATGGCTACCACCCCTGGTCTAGAGTATGCCGCGGTAACAACCTTGAGTTATGTTCCGGCATCAGTGGTCAGGTTCCAATGTCTCCTTCAAGGCTGGCAACACATTGGCAGCACCTCTAGTATTGCTAATGTCCATAGGCGTCGGTAACCACTTTCAATCATAGTTGGGCCGTCAGCCTGTCTGCTGTGCTTCAGAAATAAATAAATAAACTGTGTACGTCTTTTTTCAAGATGCTTCCAATGCAACTGCGATTAAATCGTAGAATTATAGTGGTAACTTGAAAATAACAAGGTGATTATTCAGCATCTAGCCAAGGTAAAATTACATATTATTTGGCACTTATATAATAGAAAAAGTGTTAATTAAGAATAAATTAATGTTGACTCTGGCCTTTATATTTTAATTACGTAAAAACAACTTGAAAACACTGAAATCTAATAATCAATTCAAGATCAACTTTTTTATAAATCTACATGAAAGATACCTACATATAAAACACTACAATCAGCTATGTGGTTATTTTCTACTTTTTATTAATTTTACACCAAAAATAACGGATTTAGTAACTGTATTTCGACTTTGGGAACTAATTAAATTTGGGTTTCATCGGTTAATGAGCCCAAAATAAAATAAAAAAATCACAATAATTTTTTAATCTTCACAATCCAGAATATGGGCTTATAAATTATTATTTTAATAAAATTATATGCGTTAAACACAGAGTACATTTAAATAAAAAGAGTTTTCGCATAATAAAACTACATTTTAACGGTTTGAAGCGCGGTAATTTATTTGATTTTTATTATTCCGACGTATTTTTCCTTCCACCCATTTTAATAGTATATTAAACTATTAGAGCTAGACCTGTCTGCTGAAGAGTTTCTTGCGCCGCTTCTTCTCTTCAAGCCATAAGGTTGCGAAGCAGTGGTTAATTAGATTAGGCGCCCATAGAGCAATAACCATAAACAAAATTAAAAGTAAATAATTAAAATGAACAAGTTGGCGGTAGACTAAATAAAACTTTAACAATACTCATTGACACTTAACATCTTTGTCTTCCGTGATCACGGCCACTGAAAAGTGGCCGAAACGTTGGATTAATAAAAATCATATAAATTACAGCGCTCAAAACCGTTAAAACGTAGTTTTATTATGTATACAAGTCGCGAAAACTTAGAAAATATTAAGAGTTTTCGCCTTAATGAACGCTAAAACATTATTAAAATAAAGCCACGGGCGCTATTTAGTTTCGAATTATTCTGAAATTGTAAAGTTCTCAAATGTCGACTTTATGACAAATGGTAAAAATACATTAAAAGAGCTTTTATCCTAAAAGAATTCCATTTAGCAAGAACAATACTGAATGCCTTTTCGTATGAAGACAGGTCGAGGCATCCGAGTGGAAAAGGCCCGTAACGAGTTGGCACGAGCCAGAGGCGCCGACCGACCATTGTACAGCCGAAGTAGCGAGTGTACAATGGTGCTGAAATACAAACATTGTCATAAAAAACACTTTGAGATCGACTTACATTTGTAAATGCATAGTTAACTTCCACGCGCTAGTTTTTAAGTATCGTAGTAAGATTGATTAACCGTTTTTAAAGAAAATGAATGTAAATTATTTCATAAGGAAATCTTACAGATTACGTATTTAAAGTGTTGAGTCTACAACCGCTTTCAAAGTAATTTTAGTCACTATCGGTTCGGGCATGTGGAAAGAATGCATGATGAAAGAATGACTAAACAGATATACAATGCAAAAGTGGATGGATGCAGAAGTCGTGGAAGGCCACGACACACCTTCCATGATCAAATCGATCGTGTACTAGCAGAAGGTGATGTCAGGAGCCTTAAGAATAGACGAGCGTGCATGACAAGAGTTATGAATGTCAAAGAAGCAAGTGAGGTGTGTAAGAATAAGCCTGAATGGCGCTCTGTTGTTCGTGCCTACCCCGCAAGAGAACTGGCGTGAAGTTATGTATGTATGTATGTATGTTTAGTCACTATTGAAGGAGAAGAAGCGACGCAACAAACTCCTCAACAACACATCTTAACTTCATCATTATTATGTATATACGTTCTAGATTTAAAGTTTAGTATAATAATATTACTACGTTTTAACTGTTTTAATCGCGGTAATTTATTTTATTCTCATTATTCTGATTTTTCGGTCATTTTTCAGTGGCCGTGATCACGGAAGACAAAGATGTCAAGTGTCAACGAGTATTGTTAAAGTTTTACTTAGCCTACCGCCAACTTGTTCATTTTAATTATTTTTAATTACGAGTCCCACCGCTTCGCAACTTGTTGTGGCGGTAAATCCTTGTCCTTTGTGATAACGACTTCTGAACAGTGGCCGAAACGTCGGAATAATAAAAATCAAATAAATTACCGCACTTAAAACCGTTAAACGTAGTTTTATTATGAAGACTAGTTTCGAAAAATTAGAAAATATTATGTTAAAGTTTCGTAGTCATTTTAGCTAAAACCCTGGCTGGAACCTTACCAGACGCCATGTCCGTCCGTCCGTCTGTCTATCCGTCTGTTTGTTTGATATATTACATAGCTCCAAAAAAAACTTTCAATGAAAATTCATTCAAACAATATCTGTTGTATATTTTTTAAGATATATAGTATTTTTAAATAAATTCATTTCTATGGTTCCCTAGCCTAATGACCAAAACGATGGACGTCTCGTTACCTCTACGGAACTGTTCATGTTCCAATTTTTTAGAAGAATGGTCAGTATATTTGCCTTGCTTGTCTAACCCGGCTTGACGGGTTGGATATATCGCTTATATTAACGTGGAGGTTTTATCACGATTTTTTCCTTCAACCTACCATACCTTAATAAATTATAGCCTATGTGCTATTCTGATGTGTAAGCTATATTATTGTAAAGTTTCATCAAAATCCATTCAGTAGTTTCTGCATGAAAGAGTAATAAACATACATACATTCTTACAAACTTTCGCGTTTATAATATTAGTAGGATAAATAGATATCTACTAAACACAAACGTCACTTAGACTTCAAATAAACGCAAATTACACCGAGAGTAGATTTCGTTCAGAACTCAAGTATTCCCAAATTCATTCTCTTTATTCAACCGTTCACGTGCCTGAATTAGAAACAATCTCGTTACGTCACGAAGAAGTACATAACCATTAAAATTCCAGTTCTAAAATCACAAAGAACAGGAAAGAAACAATAGAAACAATTTACAGATTCATTTGCCAAATTGCTTTTTTCATACTCTCTTAACTGCCGAGAGCAAAGTCGTTTGCATTTTGAGCAATATACGAAAATAAGTTGACATTACTTTAACCAATGTTTATTTGAGAATTTATAAGTCATTATATTTTTCCAGACGTGAAATTGGAGAACGTTACCTACATTTTCCCTGTCTTTTTCGGGAACTATTTGTATTTTCCCTTAACTTCATACAGATTTCGCGGAACTAAGTGAAAGTACATTTCCTAGTAGTCACTTGAAAACATTTTCCTTTGTCTTTCAATATTTTTTTAACGTGAATTATTCCAAGAATAACTAGTATTTTTGTGATTTCCTAATATAACCATTATTACGTATAATATTTCTTTTCTATTGTTGTATAAAAAAGTGCATTACAGACTTATTGTCTTGGCATTTAAATAGCGAGATTTTCAGTATTGTTCTTAATATATTTTGCGAATAAATGCTGCGTTTCATTTTCGATAGAAAATCTGATTCCAATTAGTGCACGTGGCTTCCATTGACTACTAACAATTTGAAATTGTTCTGCCCGCGACTTCATCTACGCTTAACTTGAAATTACAGCAGGATTCACGGGACACAAAGCACCGCAAGCATTTAAAAAAGAATGTAAGCTGCAGTTTAAGTGAAAACCGTGTCGGAATAAGTTAATTTCTATAAACCCGAACTATATCGCTCACGGGAAAATTCCCGCGGGATTTCTGGTATAAAAAATATTACACATTTTATACATACATAGTAATTATACGTAATAGTTTTTACTTGAATCTCTAACAAACAGACAAGAAATCTAGAAAAAATTGCATCGTGTTCTCCATCGTTTATATAGTGTATTCCAGTAAAAAAAAATTAATAGCTTTAATGTACAGACACGGCATTTTTAGAATTTTATAAATTATAATTAGCATTTGATTGTAGCCCCGTTAAACGTAACATTATGTAAGTTAAATATGTACAGTTGAAGGCAAATTGAAAGATATTTATTGTTTTGCGTAAAAAAAATTATTTAGCCAAAGAAGGTAGTAATAATGGTAGTATAATCTTGTCTTTGGTTTAAAGGATCTGTTCCAAGTAATCTGATATAAAGAAAATTGTTAGCTAATCTGTTAATATATAAAGGTTATGCAAAAAATTATTATGCATATAATTATGTGATTATGATGATTGATTTTCGACAATCTGCTTTGGGTAAGCCTGCCGGGTATACCGTCTTTTCCTTTGAAATTGGAAGCTCAAAACCAGTAATTCAAACTTTGATTCATGCATGCTAAAATCTAACTAATTTCACGCTAGTTCACACAAGTCTTCTAACTTTTTAATACTACGACTATTGTGTAGCTACGTAGCAATTGCTACGCCAAGAAAACAGAAGTTACGTTTACTTGAGTTGTTTGTGTCACAAACTTACACGTATAATTCTATTGCAGCTATATGTTTATAATAATTCCGTAAGATACCGAGTATACAGGTTGCAATTTTCAATTAATGAATGTTAAAGCGGCTTCATTACATTTTTGAAAAATCAATTACTGTAATCAGGAATTGAATCGGCTGATTTAAAAAAACATATTATGCTATATACAATGTTAGTATCAGCACGTAATGTAATGGTAGTATAGCTTGTCAGGGTCAATTTCTTTAAAGGATGATCAAACATCGAACTAAGGGAAAATGTTGATTTGGTGTCACTTTACAGTAATATAGCTAGTACAATTAGAATAACATGTAGACTACAATATATATAATAAACAATATTGAAATTAGCTGAAATATAATGTAAAGTGTCAAATAGAAAATCCGCCGCTATGAGCCATATTATTGTCGTCCGGGGGTGTGAAGTGCGGGTACAGAGTGAGTGAGGCGAGTCAAATATCACCTCATCATCGGTACAGGAGCGGAGAAAATATTAATTCCTGCGCCCGGGTGGCCAGTCGTAAGTGATGACAAAACAACCCACAACTTGGTAGTAGGGCATTGGCCTGCTTGAATTCCCATCACCTCTGGTCTAGAGTATGCCACAATAACAACTTCAAGTTGTGTTCCGGCATCAGTGACCAGCTTCCAGTTCGCTTGGTTCCCATTGGCAGCACCTTTGGTGTTGCAAATGTATATAGGCGACGGAAACCAATTTCCAACTGGGTTTGACAGCCTGTCTGTTTTACTCCAGCAATTAAAAAAAATTACACATTATCGCCGGGTGCGCGAGCCAAAGGAGGGCAGAAAGCAGATGCGTGAGAATGACGTCATTAACAGTTGTTTAGCCGCCCGTTTCCTGCTAGAATACGGCGGGGTGGCCCAATACAGGACTATGAATAATCTAGGAGTAGGTGTAATGAAGTAGTCCCTCATCCACTCTTGCAGAAGATGAAGAAGAACAGAGGATCTAAAAAGGTTGCTTTTGGAGAATCACATACTGAAATTGACACGTGTCTAGATATACCTACTGGTAGTTGTAAGCCATAGCCTGAAGTTTCACTTTATTTTAATACGTGTCATATTCATCGCACGAATTTGCAAAAACGACATCTTTAGGCCCTCAATTGTGTCAATTATTTCGAATTTTCAGGACAAACGCAGACAAAGTCGTAAGCGGCTTCTAGTATTTTATAAAGAAACGAAACAAAAACAAAATTGGGGATGAAAGAGATCAACCATTACCCAAGGGGCTTTTACGACGTCTATTCCTAAAACTAAGGAAGTTACCGAAAAGGTATTGGATTTGGAATTCATAAAGGAAATCGGGGAGACGTTTAATCGTGATCCCACAATCCCTTATCTGAAAGAATTAGTGAAATTACTGCGCCCTTTTCAAATTCTCAAACGGAAAAAGGAACTTTTTCCTAAACAATAAGGCCTTGAAGAATTAAGGAATGTTACGTGTGCTACACATGACATTAGTATTGGAGCAAGTGCATTTAAAATAAGATATATCAGACGCTAAGCTAAAATACGGCAAAATGTATAACGGACTGAATAAGACTTATGTCATTTATATTGTTTAATTCAAATTCCTTTAGGAATAATCATGTCCAATTAAGATAATAAAGTCGTGGAAGGCCACGACACACCTTCCATGATCAAATTGATCGTGAACTAGCGGAGGGTGATGTCAGGAGCCTTAAGAACAGACGAGTGTGCATGACAAGAGTTATGAATGTCAAAGAAGCAAGTGAGGTGCGTAAGATTGGGCCTAAATGGCGCTCTGTTGTTCGTGCCTACCCCGCAAGGGAACTGGCGTGAAGTTATGTATGTAAGATAATTAAAAAAACATTACAGTAAATTACTTTACCAAAAATTAAAGTGGATATTTTAATTTTAACTCTCCTACTTACTAATGTAAATAGCATATCTTTTGTAAGTTTACGCAAAGGAAATCACGTATAATTACAATATATTAAATTTTTCTCCATAACTTTGCTCTAAATAGACTACACCTTTTCTTCTACTACACATCCATGTAGATGAGATATAGGCCCAGTAGTTTCCGAGAAAATGCCATGCCATATACAAAGGGATAGGATGTGAGGATTACATAAGGTTTCCGTTTTCGCCAAAATAGCTACGAAAAATTAACGTGACATACTGGTCTCGTGTATATGAGGCATTACATTTTATTCCCAAGAGAAATCTCATCAGTCTGTATTGATGAAAGATAACCGTTCGGTTTTTGACGTCGAGGGAATACAAAGGCCACATTTTCATCTTACGGTTACAATTCAAAAATATTTGATAGGATGTTCACTTAAAAATTTTGTTGGTGTGAAATATCCTTTTTACGTTTAGCTTTTCATTCTGTTTACTGATAAAGATGATTGAATACCATTTTGTTTTTAACGCTAATGTGTGCACCGAACTTCAAAAACTACTAGATAGTCCAGGCAATATATTATACAGTCAAAAACATCTCGAATAATTAGTATATATAACGTACTTTAAATAAGTAAAACGTTAATAGAGTTGTATATTTAGAAAATATAATAGGGATTGATTATTAAAACACCGAGTACGCGACACAACTGATTTTATTCGAAACTACCTACATATATAATACATTAATGTAACATATTGTTACGACCGACAAAGACAAATTCACACCTGCATACCTGTAGAAACACACTTTATTACCTTTCGGCACTTGGACTTCTTTTGTTTACTTTGTGTGTAAAATTTGTAATTAAAAAAACAGCCCATTGTGTATTGTAATCTTTTACGGCCTATTGTTGTATTGTGATCAATGCCAAGTGTCTCGGATTTAAAATACAGGCTGATTCTAAGAAATTCGGTCACGCGACCGGGCAGACATGTTACATCTGTGCAATATAAAACAATGCCCCAATTGAGAGATGGGGCAGTCAAGCGATAACCACGAGCGAAGCAAGACTTGTGTACATTCAGTAATTTATTTAGTGACTGACTTTGCGCGTGTTATTGAATTGTGCTTTACGTTTCGACTTGTTGCGTTCGGTTATATTTATACCTGTGTTTGTATAGTTCTAATAAACAGTATAGTAATTCTAACAGCATTTTAATTCGAGTTTCGCAACTCGTAACAATAGATTACAAATACGTTTTAGTTTCAGGTAAGACATGATAATTTCATAACAGCTAGTGTATTTGGGAAAGTTACACACTAAGTCACTTCCCTCACACAAAGTCGCATTAATTTATCTTTTATAAATAAATATATATATAAATATATATATATATATATATATATATATATATATATATGTGTATATATATATATATGTATATATATATATATATATATATATGTGTATATATATATATATGTATATATATATATATATATATATATATGTGTATATATATATATATGTATATGTATATATATATATGTATATATATATATGTATATATATATATATATATATATATAAATAAATATATATATGTTTTAACTGAGAAATATTTAAATTTTCAGTCGAATCACATTTATATTTGAAACATATTTCACTTCTATAATGAAAATTCTTAAATAAAAACGAAACAAGGAAAAATCAATCACCTACATCGACAGTCTTTAAAATTAAGCATGAAACTGGATAGCATCTTCATAAATAACAGAAGATTGCTATTTACCAAGATGCGAACGTTACACCTTCATAAGGAGAGGTTCTTGTATAAAGTAGATTATACAAATATAGGAGTGAAATGGTTTTTAGCCAGGGAGGGCGTCATCGCCGCCGTGAAATTGGATGCTAATGCGTAAAGTACGACCGGCTCAAACTTTAAAAGTGCACCTCGAGACGTTTTAGTCAGACCCACAGCCTCTTTCAGTTGTACATAATATGTAACCTGTCATTTGAACTGCAAACTGCCCTGTGAATACTTTTTGAAGTGATAACTTCTTATGGGAAGGTAAACCGCTTCGTTACGTAACGCGTTTCGGCGCCAGTCTGTCTGGCTTCCCTTTCTGCCACGCATACGGCAGCGGTAGGAAGGCTCCTCCTCTCTCACTCTAACCCACAGCGCTAGCCGTATTTCGGTAATTAGATTCAATAATGATACTAATAATGTACATACACAAAATTCTAATGTACATATTCAAGAATTATAAGAATAGGATATATTTTATAATCGATAAAAGATTTTATTAATAAATAACCCTACCTTACTTTATCATATTAATATACATAAAATTTAAGTAATAACCTAAGCTTTTCTCAAGTTAAACAATTTCAATATTAAATAGTTCGACTTAGATTAGTTTAAGTTATCACTTCTGTCGGGAGTCCTGAGACGCACACGTCTTTTTTTTAATTGCATGAGTCCAGCAGACAGGCAGACGGCCCACTTGATGGAAAGCGGTTACCATCGCTTATGGACATTTGCAACACCAAAGGTGCAATAAATGCACTGCTGCTCTCTTAAGGGAGACTGGAACCTAGGCACTAATGCTGGAACACAATTCAAGGTTGTTATCGCGGCATACTCTAGACCAGGGCTGGTAGCCATCAGGCAAATACCCTAACATCTGGCTGTGGGTGGTTTTGTCGCCTATTACGACGGGCCGCCCGGCCGCAATAAACTGTATTCTTTCTCCATTCCTGCACAGATGCTATGATTCTTCATCACTTGTTCTTGCTTTATCGTTTATGTAAGTTAACAGCATAACTGGGTTATTGGCAAAATGTAGCTTTCAAGTTTTAAAACATATTTTTAATCGAAATCAGAAGTTAGGATTTCAATTAGTGTGAATACACAATACGCATTGCTTTTCCGTTCAAGAAAAAATTGGTACAATGCACACACGATTTTTGCAATCAATTATACTATTAAATAATGTATGTCTAAGGGCTGATATTTCAATCATCAGATGCTACTAATATTATAAACGCGAAAGTTTGTAAGAATGTGTGGATGTATTTATATTTGTTACTCTTTCACGCAAAAACAATTAATGGATGTTGATGAAACTACAATAATATAGCTTACACATCAGAATATAACGATTTTCCATCACCACGCGGGTGAGACCGCGGGGCGCAGCTAGTAAGTTCTCATCATAAAAGTTATCCATCAAATAAATTATAACCTAACTGAATGCGAAAAGGAAACAGCTCAAAGCTCAACTGTTTTATTCACGCAACGGTAATTTTGCATATAATTACTTACTACTTATCATTTTAGATGTACCTGTAGTACCAACACAACTCTGTTGCACGTCTGTGCTGACCTGCGCAATAGCGGATACTCGGGATTGGTGACGATGTATGCATGCTAGAATCTATTGAGATAGAAACACTGTATATGAGAGTTAAGATAAATAGAAGTAGCAACTAAGAATCAATGTAAAATAAACGTGTATAAATAAAATAACACTATAATTATATACTTGTATGTACACTGATAGCGTCAGCGAATAATGTAAGCTATAAGATATATAAGTAATATAATAAATAGGAAACCTACCATAGGAGAGTACAAATTAGTCCTTGTTGCCTATTCATGCATAATGTCAAGACAAGAGTCAATCAAGAAATATGTAAATTACAGTAAAATTCAAACTAACACTTATAAATACACACTATATAAATATTGTTACGAGTCGCGAGACTCGAATTAAAATGCCGGTAGAATTACTATATAGTTTATTAGAACTATACAAACACATATAACACAGGGCCAAATACAACCGAACACAACAAGTCCAAACGTAATGCAGAAGTTCCTAATTCAATAATTCAACACGAGCAAAGTCCGTCACTTATTAGATTCCCGATTGCAGTACACACGTCTCGCTTCTCTGGTGGTTCTCGCTCGACCCACTCGTCCCTCAATCGGGGAATTGCTTTATACTGCACAGATGCAATATATCTGCCCGACCGTGTGAACCGAACTTCCTAGAATCAGTTTTTTACTTTCAATCCGAGACACCTGGCTAATGAGTCGACCGCAACGGCCATAAACGAGTATAATAAAACAATGTACTGTTCTCTAGATTAATTAGTAAACGCATGCCATTAAATAAGTAAACAAAAGTCCAAATGCCGAAAGGCAATAAAATGTGTTTTTACAGGTATGCAGGTGTGAATTCGTTTTTTCTCGGCGTCTAGGTCGTAACAATATTTACAATGTTAAAATTAGTAAAATGTAATAAAAACAAAATTCTTAACCAAAGCTAGTTCCTAAACCCTAAATTCTATACTCTCTTACTAATGTTACGAATTAACAACGGTCAAAGTTTATCGTTATTGTACCAAATTAAAAACAAATATACAACTATTCTCGTTTCATATTACGAGATTCTTATAATAAAATTATATATATGTCCCATAACAATGAAGAAATTAATAATACGGCCCATAATGATATCGGCCGTTGTAGCAAACCAGGGCCGTCTTGGCAACTATCGAATTAACCGCAAACCGCATAAAAAAGAATAAAAGACAACATATTCCGGTCAATGACGGCAATAATCACATATAGAAATAATGGAAATAACAATAATATAGCTAACCGTTCTTGACAGTTAGGGAAGCGATACGAACATTGTTACGTGCTACTTGCTATATGCCGAGGGTTACCGTTCGCTAATTGTATCTCTCTACGCAACTTAAATATACTCATTTTGTACCTTAACGATTCTTAAATCTAAGTCTATTATCGGCTATTGTGAAGATATTCGCTCAATATGAAGTAGAAAATTAAACAAAAATCAATTTGGTCCATGTTTAAAACTACTTAAAAAGAATTGGTTTAAAAAGAGCAATTTTTGGGTTTGAGATATTTTCAATTGAATGTTTTGTGTAGCTAAAGGACGAAAATAGAGGACGTGTATAACTTCTACAGAACCCTCAAAGTATATACTATGATCTCACTTAGCCATTACATCATGAGTTGCAGATCGAATTTAGGGTACCCCCTAGCGACCTAGTTGTCACAATTGCCACGTGCTAACTGCTGCACATCGAGACAACCGATGTGTCAAACCTGCCAGTGACGAGTATACTGTCCATTCCTCTATAATGGGAGGCCCGAGCCCAGCAGTGGGACATTTATGGCCTCTTATATTTTTTAGCGTCCGTATTATGTTTCGTGCTTTTACTTTAAAAATATAATGAATTAAAGCAATATACAATTAACTAGCCATTTTAACTTAGCATTTTCTGATGGTAAACCTCCTGTAGACCTTAATCTTTTTTTATTGCTGAAGCATTGCAGGCTGATAGCCCAACTATGATGGAAAGAGGTTACCGTCGCCTATGAACATTAGCAATATCGAAGGTGCTGCCATTATGCTGCCGGCCTCGAAGGAGAAACTGAAACCTGGCCACTGAGACCGGAACATAACTCATAGTTGTTACGACGGCATACACCAGGGGTGGTAGCCATCCAAACGGGCAAATGCCCTAGCCTCCTGGCTGTGGGTTGTTTTATCGCCACTTAAGATAGGCCACCCGGCCGCAGGAAATAGTATTATTTTTCCGTTTCTGCAAGGAGAAATACTTTAACCTTAATAATCTAATTCTAAATCCAACTTGTAGAATTACAACATTTATTTCAATATATTTTCTTAACAGGTTGCTAGTATAAAATACACTTAGATCATATGTAAAGATAGATTTGATCATATGTAAATTATACAATAATCTGCTTACATTGGATTAGATTTTAAAACTTCATTTCCTTCAATGCCAGCCCTATTTGATGTGACAGAATATGTGGAGCGTGCGATAACAATTGACTCAATCTATTCATTCGCGGTTATGTACAGGTACTGTTTGTGTCGAACCACTCAGGGAAATAAGCGGCCACGCTTGTCCGTTAGGAATGCAATTCCGTCACATGTCTATGCACTTTATCAGGAACTCACGAATCTTTTGAAACATTGTTGCAATACAGATACGTAAAACAACTATAAATTTTGCTCATTAGTATTACATTGTTTTTAATTCGTAGCAATGCGATAAATTGGTAATGCGTCGTTTTTGCACTGTGCGTATACAATTACGAAAATAACTTTGTTTGTACGACCAGGATTCACCCGTGCAGTTAGGGCGTCCCCCGCAGGCGACGCTCACCGATGCGCCCCCGTCGGTGTGGATTCTCGCGCATGCGGCGAAGGGGGCCGCCACCCTTCACGCAGCGCCAAACCTGGCGGGTCGAGAGGAGCAGAGTGCCGTATAGGCACGTGGAATGTGAGAGGTGGAATGAAAGATAAGATGGACGAAATGATTGATATAATGAATGAGAGAAGCCTGGATGCCTTATGTCTGACAGAGACAAAGCGGAAGGGGTGCGACGTCGATGACCTCCCCGGTGGCATGCTTGCTCTGTGGTCCGGCGTGGACCTGGACGAGCGTGCAAGTGGGGGGGTAGGCGTCTTACTCTCATCCCGCTTTGTGTCTGGAGTAAAAGCTTATTGTCTGGTGAACCCGAGACTTCTCTGGGTCCGCCTAAAACTGGGGATCACGCGAGTTTTTCTGGTCGCAGCTTATGCTCCCGTAAGCTCAGCGGATCCCCAAGAACTCGAGAAGTTTTGGGAGTCTGTGAGAGAAATTCTGGATCTGGCTGAAGGGAACGAAAGACTAATTATGTGTGGTGATCTTAATGGCTGGGTGGGGACCAAACGAGACGGCCTTGAGGCTGACGTTGGACGGGCGCGTCCAATTTTTATGAACGATGCTGGTAGGCCAATCATAGACGTATGCATGGAAAGAAACTTGCTTGTGTCGAACACACTATTCCATCATAAGGATATTCACACGTATACATGGAGAATGAATGATCAGAAAAGTATGATTGATCTGATTTTAATTGATAGTCGCCTCCGAAACACAATAATGGATACAAGAGCCTACAGAGGCCCCACTCTTGAAACGGACCACTACCTGGTGATAAGCCGGTTTGTGGGCCTTTTCAAGAAGTGGAGACACTGGCGAGTGCGTACCAATTTCGGGGAGCTTGAAAGAATAAAGTGTGAAAAATTGGAAGATGTTAGTGTAAGGAGTATGTATGCGCGCCTAGTCGAAGAAAGGCTTGCAAAAGCGGACTTCTCCGACTTAGATGTGGATAATGACTGGGATAGTATGAAGGAAAGTATAGTGGAAAGCGCAAAAGAAGCATGTGGATGCGCGAAGATGGGACGCGGATGTTAAATCCAGCGTAGAGAGAAAGAGAAAAGCCTGGCTGGATTATGTTGCTTCCTTGCAACAGAATGACAGTATGAAAGAGATGAAGAAAGAAATTTATCGCCTCTGCAAGAATGAAACCAAAGCTTTAGTGAAAGAGAAGCGTGAAAGAATAAAATTGAAAGAAGAAGAGAAGCTGACGGAGAACTTCGAGGCGAATACCAAACTCTTTTGGAGAGAGGTTAAGAAGTCTCGGGGTTGTTCGTCAGCTTCCAGAATGGAAAGAATAAAATCTAAAGCAGGGGACGTTCTTGCTAACCCACAAGAGGTATTAGCGCGATGGAGTGAATATTTTAGAGAAATGTATGATGATATCCCGGATGCTGGCACCACGACTGAGTCTGTGACCGACTCCGAGGAGTCAGCATCCGAGATCACTTTGGAAGAGATCGAATGGTCGATAAGAAGTCTGAAAAATGGAAAGGCAGTAGGAATCGATAGTGTGTCTGCTGAGATGATCAAATATGGTGGAACCTGCGTCCGGGACGCTTTCCTGTCCTTATGCAACTTGTGCTGGAGGACGGGAAAGGTTCCCAAGGACTGGAGGCGCGCTGTCATCGTGCCCTTGTATAAAGGCAAGGGGTCACGTATGGAGTGCGCCAGCTACAGGGCCATCAGTTTGATCAGCACAGCATCTAAAGTGTATGCGAAGATTATTGAAAAGAGAATGAGAGTTGTATCCGATGGATTACTGTGGGATGCACAAGGTGGTTTCAGAAATGGAAGGGGATGTATGGATCAAGTTTTCTCTCTCCGCAATATCGTAGAGAAGCAGCTGGCTATGGGCCGGAAGGTTTTCTGCGGTTTTGTGGATCTAGAGAAAGCATTTGACAGGGTTGTGCGGAAGGACCTCTGGGACATATTGCCCGGATATGGGATTAATGGCCAATTGATGCGTGCTGTGCAGTCCACTTACGAGGGCTGTATGGCATGCGTGCGAGTGGAAGGCAGCCTGTCGCCCTGGTTTGACGTCAATATTGGCGTCCGCCAGGGCTGCGTGCTGTCGGCTTTGCTGTTCATCCTATATCTGGACGATTGTCTCCAGAGAATAAGATTGATGGATGTTGGGGTGCGGATGAGTGATCTAGTTGTAAGCACCTTGCTTTATGCGGATGATGCCGTGCTTTTAGCCGAATCGCCATCAGAACTGCAAACACTAGTCACAATGATGAAAGATGACTGTCAGGCGAGAGGCTTACATTTGAATGCGAAGAAAACAAAGGTTATGGTGTTTGAAAGAGAAGAAACCAGAACGAATGCAAGGATAATGGTCGATGATGTTATGCTGGAGCAAGTGAATGAGTTTGTATATCTTGGATGTGCTTTTAGCAGGGATGGAAGGTACACCGCTAATATAGAAAGACGAGTGAATTTGGGGAATAGTTTAAATGGAGCAACTCTCAATTTTTTTTCAATGCATAAAAGTAATTTGTTACAAAATACTTTTCTAAAATATTACTACTAATAAGTAATACAAATTTTACCTAATATACTACAAAGTAAATAAATGATGTCTAAGAATGTGTTCATTTAGTTATTGAAGTGAAACTTCTATATAAACGGGGGGGGTCTTAGGATTTTTCTGTCACGAAAAAGCGTTACGGCCGCGTGAAAGAGCGGCATAAATTTAGACTAGACGCGGTGAGACGCGGCATAATTTTAGAGTAGACTATAGATGCGTTGTTTGGTTCCGAATCGAATTCAGTTTTTTTGTTTGATAAAATAAAATATATTTAAGTAATCAATGCATTCATTAAAATATACCTAATCTAACCAAATCATAATTTGCAGTAAACCTGCGAAAATCGGAATGTGTGCGGGACACATAGTAGAAGTGAAACTTCAACGGACAAGTGGAAAAACGAATGGCAACGGACAAGTGACAAAACGAATCGCAACAAAATTTTAACTTGAAGTTTTACGGGCAGATTGTTAATGTACTTGTTCAATTTGAAAACGTTCCACTTGTCCGTTGAAGTTTTTCTTCTACTATGTGTCCCAGCACACATTTCGAATTTTCTTTTGAAGTGAAACTTCTATATAGACGGGGTTTTACGATTTTTCACTCATGAAAAAGCGTCACGGCCGCGTGTTCTAATACTTACATTTTTAAACTCGTGATATCTTTTGAATGGGATGTCCGAATTGAATAATTCAAAAAGTTATATAAAGGTATTGAAGGAGTCTTGAATTTGAAGTAATTTATTTTGATAAGGATGTATACCAAGATACAAATAAAGAGTCTTTTCTAGCGGCCGCATTTTAATTACATTTTTAAAATAAAAGAACACTTATTGTGTCATAACTATAATAGTTAGACATATGCTGTCGCGACACTTTTTGTAAACAATGATGTGTTCTGCAAAGTCGTAGTATATTGTTTTATTCTATCATCAATAATTTTCGCAGCGCACGCGATTTTAGGTATTTTTTCTACACCTTGGGTTACATTATTGGAGTTTTCGTAAGGATCCCTAATTTTTTTTGTAAATATAATATAGCCTATCTCACCCGGGGATAGTGTAGCTTGCCAACAGTGAAAGAATTTTTCAAATCGGTTCAGTAGTTTTGGAGCCTCTTCATGCAAACAAAAAAACAATCTTATCTTTCCTCTTTATAATATTAGTATAGATATTCATATATATTTATTATAAAATTAATTAGACAAGAGTTATGAATGTCAAAGAAGCAAGTGAGGTGTGTAAGAATAAGCCTAAATGGCGCTCTGTTGTTCGTGCCTACCCCGCAAGGGAACTGGCGTGAAGTTATGTATGTATGTAAAATTAATTAGATATTTGCATATTATAAAAAGCGTAAGATTTTGCGCTGGAAGTTGTTTAATAAAATTGGGAGCTGGGTTGCCCTAAAAAGCGCTATATCTCTAGCTTCGAAAGCGCTAAAGTGGCGGGCCTGGTGAGCCGAGCGCCGGGGAAGTCCCGCAAACGAGAAAGCGAGCGAGAGAGCGAGCGAGGATATACCTCGTCCTCCGACGACCTCATCCCTCTGATACCTAAAATCGAGTTCTGCGCATCGGAAAGTGGGATATTCCGAGCCGCCATTAATGGAGGCAAACTTAAGTTTGCATCGAACTATACCTCTGCTTGCCTCTATTTCTGGTATGTGTAAAAAAAAAATAATTTTAGAGTAAACTATGGATGTTTTTTTGGTTCCGGATAGAATTCTGTTTTTTGTTTGATAAAATAAAATATGTTTCAATAAAAAATGCATTAATTAAAATGTACCTAACCTAACCAAATCATAATTTGCTGTAAATCTGCGAAAAATCGAAATATGTGCTGGGACACATATTAGAAGTGAAACTTCAACGGACAAGTGGAAAAACGAATCGCAACGGACAAGTTGAAAAATTAATGGCAACGGACAAGTAGAAAAAGTTCAAGTGATAAGTGACAAAATGAATCGCAACAAAATTTTAACTTGAAGTTTTACGCTGTCCGTAAAACTTCAAGTTAAAAAAATTTCACTATACTACAGTACACTACATTAACACGGACGGCTTAAATGCTGTCGCTGAAAAATAAATTTGAGTTTGTCTATCCGTCCATATATCAAGTTGAACCTATTGAATTGATTAAAATAAAATTAAAAATAACGAAGACGTAGTAGTTTAGTGACAAATACTCCCACGTTTCATTCGAATAACATTGGCTGGAATGCACACAGCTTACTGCATAGTAATAAACACTTACTAATAATAATGGTGAAGGAAAACCTCGTTAGTATTCATAACGAATTCTTGTCATAGAGACAGGCAATCTCATAAACATAGAAAGTTGTAAACACCACTAATCCATCTTGGACAGAGAGTATACCGTACGTCCTTAAAATGAGGTGAGCTGGACAATGAAATAATAATGACGATATGAATATATTTTCGTCGAGTATATGAGAAAACTTCCGGGTAAAGTTCATGCGAATAAAGTTGCATGCTAGACTTTTCGCATACAAGCAATAAACTAAACAATAATGTCAAGGTGTCAAGTCATTCAACGTCATGTTAGCACGTCCGCATTTCATCGCAACATTGAACATGTTTGCGAATGCCTAACCCGCTCAAGATGGTAGTCGTAATTTCCACTTATCTACAAGACGACTAATTCTACTCGAACATGTTAACTGTTAACGCCCACTTAACTGTTAAATATGAGCCTTTCTGTTTGTGAACTAATATGTATTATGAAGGCTTAAAGCTACTCTTTAAAATTAGACTACGAAACTATTCAGAGGAGTGTCAAATGGAAACATTGAAACAAAGAAGAAGAAAGAAAAACATTTATTTAGAACTACAGCACAAATGAGAATACAACAATACACAACATAAATAAATAAATGTAAAATGTAACATGCATTAAAAAAAAACCAAGCAAGTGTAGCTCTAAATTGGTCCAAGCTCAGCATGTTGCTGATTAAGTTAACCAGCGCTGATCTTCCGCTAGGGCCATTCAAGTGACATACACAAACAGACACTGAAGCAAATAAAAAACAAAATGAACAGAAAGTAAGTATAAAAAGAGAAGAAAAAGAGAAAAAAAAGAAAAATGTGCACAACAATTGTAAAAAAATTAAATACATATTATTTATACAGTTTGAGATAGTTGTAACAGTAAGAGCTTAAAAGCAGCAATAGTAAGAAATACACGACACAACACATACAGGATAGGTCAGACATATCCAAATGGGCGCTATTATATAGCACTGGTATCGTGACCGAGATCAGATTGGCACATTTGGTGGGCATATAAGAACTTTTTTAATTTAAATCTAAACCCATGAATACTTTGCATATTTTCTATGGAGGGTGGGATATTGTTCCAGCATTTGGAGGCAGCATACCTAAAAGTACCCCTAAAAGCAACTGTGACATGTCGTTGCATCGTAAGCTGCATAGCGCATTGCCGCAGTCCAGACGATCTTTTTGAGGAGAACTAAGAAAGCTTTTTATATAAGTATGAAGAAGGGGCTTTATGCTTAATAACTCCAAAAAGTAAGCAGGCGAGATGCAATTTACGGCGGTGCTTCATTTTCAACATTGAACAGTTGTTTATTAAAGGCGTCACATGACTTCTAAACGGAATTTCAAAGCAAGATTAAAGAACTTATTAGCTTAGAAATATGTAACAAAATGTTACTTTTAAATAAATATATCCAGAAAAAGAAAAGTGTAATACTGATATTTAATTAATAAATCGGGCAAGTACGTGTAATTTAGATATCCACCCACCAACATTTCTTGTCTTTGGCTAAAATTTTCCAACAAAATAACTGTAACGTAACAAAGACGGACGAATGGACAAGGCAATTACAAAGAGTTCCGTTCTTGCCCAAACGGCTAAGGAATGCTAAAACCTAAGTTCATACTATACGAAATGCAAGAACGAAGTATTCTAGTTTCTATTTATGTTAAGGTGAAATGCTTTCTATGGACATTACCTAAGGACAAAGAGCGGAGAAGTGTGGATTCCCAAGAACTGCCGGATACCCGGTTAAGTCACTCCGGTATTCCTTCGTCGCCTCAGTAAGGGGCATAGAACAGTAGCTTAGTCGTGTCGGACTACAAACTTCTAGCAGGGCATCTAATTACCTACTTCGTAGGGGTGTGGAGGTCAGTATTAGAATAGGGAGCGGACAGTTAAATCAATTTTAGAGAGAGGCAGCACATTTGTAGTACCTTTGGTGTTACAAATGTCCATAGGTAACCGCTTTTCATCAGGTGGGCCGTCTGCCTGTCTTCAGCACTCATGCAATAAGAAAACAGAGTTTTTTTCATCTTACAAAGCGTCGCATTTATAATTGATTGTAACACGTGTCCATATTCCTATTGTTCAAATCTGCAGTTGATTGACGACCAAAATAATTTAATTGCTGAAGTTATTCTAAAGTATTTAAAATTTAGCGTGCATCAGGAAAATGTTACATAAATCACGTACTTATACGCTTCAAACAACGCAATGGCAGAGTAAACTTAGCGAAATTAGCCCCAAAATTTCTAACATAATTTCGAATTTCGCCTAAAATGACACGGCTAATCGTGTGGAAAATGTCACTTTTGACTAATAAATTTCGAGAGCGACGTTTAAAAAGCTTAAAGTAACAAAAGTTGGGTTCATAAATATTCAAACGGACCCCGTAGAGGAATTCCGATATGCGAGAATAAATTGAGTGGGCCGGGATTATATTGGCAGACTGGAACCTCCGAACGGGTTACTACTACTGGCAGTTTTGATTTCGTGTACAAACGCGCTGCGAATGAGAGATAATAAAGCCACGTTTTAATTAACCCCGGCCAAAGATACCAGGGTATTGCCGGTTAAGGGTGCAGGCTAATGACTTTGAAGGCTTTTATGTTTATCTTTCTGTGGGCTATTGTTAGAGCTCGAATTTGTATTGAGTGTAAGGCTCCTCGTGAAGGAACACTAAAATCATAGTCTTAAGTTTTGTACATTGCTAATTATACTTTTACTTTACTTTATTGCTAATTATACGTTGCAAAAAAAATAAATGGAGCAAGCAAGTATCCTTATGGAATCCAAGAGGGGACATCAGAAGACAGAGGCGTCCGAAAACAAAATGGAGTGTCGATATCCGTCTAACCCTAGGACCATACTGGACCAGAGTTGCAGAACACCGAGCTCAATGGAAAGAGCTGGAGGAGGCCTATCCCAAGAGGCACGCCGAATTGCGTGTTATATTATAAGAAATAAAATTCATAAAATAGAAAAAGAAAAAAATGTTAAATTGCATACATGTAGTTCGAAATAAAAGGGCTTTATTACTATTATAATTATACTTTTAACTAGGATTCGCCCGCGACTTCGTTGATGTTAGTTGAGTAGCGAAAATCGCAGTTATTTTACACAGAGGATTCGAATCACTGAAAATATTGTATCGGAATTTAAAAAAATCGACCTAGTCATTTTAAACCGCTCCCATGAAAATTCCCGCGGAATCCCCGGGATGAAAAGTACAGCAGATTTTAAGTCCGGGAATTCGTTGTCTATCAACACAAATCATATCGTATTCGGCCTAGTAGTTTTTGCATAAATCCAGAACAAACAGACAATAATCCTAAAAAAGATGCATCGTGTTCTCCATCGTTTATATAGTGTATTCCAGTTGTTTTTTTTTAAACAGCGTCAATATACAGACACGGCATGTTTAAAATTATATGTATAATTACATATATTAATATTTGTTTGCCGTTTCTCACACGACTGTGTTTTCTCGGTCGTTTTGATTTTTTTTTTTGTTGGACTACAGCAAAGAAGCTAAAAATCCACCCGATGCAAACTGATTATGGTCGCTATAGACATTTACATCACCAGAGGTGTTACCTTGCATATCCTTGAAGATATTAATTGACAGCGTTTTCAAACCTCATCGTACTGATTGAAGTAGATACCTATAGATAATAAACAAATCCAAAGCTCTGAAGACAAGTAAATAAAGAGACATGTTGCCTCACAGAAAGAAGTCCATCGTTCTATAATGTCAAGATATACAATTATTGTGGTTGGGATTTGATATATCCGAAGAGTAATCGTACATTACTCGACAAAACAATGTATATGAACCACAGGAGACACTTAACCAGTTCAGATATCCGAGTACATCGCGTTCGCTATAACCGAAGACGGTTTAGACCATATTATTATTATTATTAGATTCTACCGAGGTATAGAGGCGAAGTGTTTTATATTGGCTGTCGGTATACTGCTAATCCAAATACCAATTACGTTCCTATCATTTAAAAAATATTTAATGCAAAAACCCTATTTTAACACATTTGGCTGTCAACTACATAATTACAATCGGCTATGCCGCAGGATAACCACTAGTCAGGAGTAGGTCTATTTTACTTGCATAAAAACTTTACAAGGTATTATATCGCGAACAAAGCCACAGGCAAAGGCTATTATATATATATATATATATATATATATATATATATATATAAACCTTCCTTGAAAAAATATCTAACAGATGGTGAAAATCGCTTAAATATCTTTTGTGTGGTTTAGGAGGAGTAGGCGGATATACACACAGACTGATGGCGGAAAGCGACTTTATTTGGAGTTGTATCAACTATGTAAAGAATCTATACACGTGAAGTAAAAACTTTGGACCCCTTTTCACGAAAATTGCGCAGACGGAAGAGTATAAAATTTCGCACACTTATAGCTCATACAGAGAAGAAGCGACGAAGGCTAATATATTTTTTAAATTATGCATAAAAAATACAGTAAATCAATAAAAAAAAACATTACACACATTACCATGTATTTGACACACATACTTATATACTCTTTTGTTTATTGTTCAAGACAAATTAACAGTGTAGCCTTGGCGAAATCTGTGATTTTAGAAGTATATAGTCTTTTACATTAATTATTATGGTCGAATTTCGTCCACGGGCGACCACTAGCATATACAAATACGTGAAGGTTTATGTTAGTTTCTTTGCTAGTGTTATGTAGACTTATTTTCTTCATAACAACTTAATTTATTATGTCTATTAAATAAGCAAGGTGACCTACGGAATCTAGCTAAAAATTATCTAATTTAGCGTCTAGACACTAGTTGTAATGCTTCTATTGGTATTCTATTTTTCTTAATTAAATAGCGTCTTTAGATCGTACAGACAAAAAAAACTGACCTTGATGTCTGAAATCCTCGTTCAGAATATCAAATTACCTTTAAAATAATGTTTAGTTAAACATTTGGATGGAAAGTTATCAATATTTTTCTTTTTTGGTTTGGCAAATAACATTAACGTAGATTCCGTAAAAGATTTTTGAGAAAAGCTTTTATAAATAAACCCGTGAATCGTGACTCACTTTGAGTTCGGTCCCAGGGGTTTGTAGATAAAAGACAAAATATCAAAATTTGTTTGTGTCTGCGATATGTATTTTAAAGATGAATATTGTAATACCTGTTAGCAATATTTATGTTAAACAGATAGATTTGTTTATTTTCAATTTATTTCAGATTTTCTTGTTGTAAATCGAGTTTTATACTCTTTTTAGTTTACTTTTAGAGTGACTTTGTAATCATAAAAAATCCCGGGTTCTAATTTTGCGGGGATAAAGGCAAACGAGCTTTCCGTTATTTTCTCTAGTCTGGGGTGTCTAGAATCAGCAATATAATATTTAATTTTATATAAATTATAGGTTATAAGATGGCATGATGATATATGGTGTGAATGAGGACGTATGCCAGAATAGGGGCTATGGAAAAGATAATACAGCGTAAACCCTTTATAACGACACTGAACGGACTGTGCATTTTATGGCGTTATAGAGAGTTTTCGTTAAATAGAGTAGTCTGTTACTTTTGTCTGACGTCTTTTGCTGCACCAGTAATTTTGTTGTATTTTTTTACTTATTTTATTCATATATTGCGATATTGACAATCTTGGTGATAAAGGAAGTACTTAGAAATTTCGGTATTTCGGAATTTCTCAGAAATTTCGGTATGCATGATGCCGACGGTCGAGTTTATTACGGGCTAGGATAATAAAACGATAAAAGAACGTACACAGCTGCGCCGCTTTTACTAATTTTGGCAACTTAAAAGGTACTTTTTATTACTTTATTGTTGTCGTTATTGAGAGTGGGTGTATTGCTATATAGAGTGTATCATTGTATGGATAACAAGCTAAACCAACCCAAGCCATGTGATTTCAATGCTTAAAGGAGTTTGCCGTTAAATCGAGTGACGTTACATAGAGTTTACACTGTATATTGTACCGATCCCAAAATATTGAAAGAAGGTGGAAAGAAATGAAGATCGATTATACAACACATAAATGATAAAATTCCACACAGATGTATTATTTGTTCAATATGGATACGATTCACACTTTTATATACTAATAGGATATGCCCGCGACTTCGTCCACGCTTAACTTGAAATTCCCGCAGGATTCCCAGGACACAAATTACCGCAATTTAAAAAAGAATGTAAGCTATCGTTTTAGTGAAAAGTGTGCCGGAATAAGCCAATTTTTATGCACCCGAACAACTACGAAAATTCCCAGGGGATTCCTGGGATAAAATATTCACATATTTTATTACATAAAAAATGCTGTCGGTCAGTGAAAAAATTGCATTGGACTTCGATTTTTTTCTCAACCTCGCGATTTTAAATTATTCTCAGAAAAAATCCCGCGGGATAAGAATTAGCTGTCGATCATCGAAAACCATATCGAAATCGGCCAAGTAGTTGTTAAGTGAATTCCGAACAAACAGACAAGAAATCTAAAATAAATTATTACATCGTTTATATAGTCTATTACAGTTGGTTTTTTTTAATAGCTTCAATGTGCAGACACGGCATGTTTAGAATTTTATAATATTATACATAGATAGATACTTAAGAGTCTAAGTCTAGAAGTCAGGTCGAGTTCATAAGTCAAGATAACTAGTAACATTACTGCTTTTGCATATACATAAAACGCTTAGTACGCCACACGCATAATATTGTGAACAGGTAAATAAATGCAGTGAGAACTGGATTTTGCGGTCACCTTGCAGACACGAAACATTTGATATTCGATCTGCAAACCGAGACCACAGCATTGCGAAATGAGGTTTGAAAAAGTATAAAATTAGCGTAATAGCGAGAACAACTCTTTCTTGTGTTTGTAATAGAAAATAACATGTTATTTGCAGTTAGATACATTACACAAGAGGTTATATTCGAGATTGAGAAATGTTCGATGAATTCAGGATATGGTCAACATCTGGTTTGCTAGGCATAGGTATGGTGATCCAAATTTAGGTAGATGGAAGGAACATTAGGATGATGATTGGGTATCTGAGATAATAGCTGCGAATCCCCTACTTCCATTTATAGTAAAATAATGAACCCAAAAACATTCCAATATTACACTAAATGCCACACAGCAGGGCACAGGCCCAATGATAGAGAAATAAACTGCACACCAATACTTGTCTATGGCAGATCGGCAGATCTCAAACAATCATAAAGTCGACGTGATGGCGTTTTTCTTTCGGTGTAAGCATAATTCCGGAATACATTAACCGGTGCATTTTTTACCAGGATTCAATCCCATGCCTTTTGAAGTCGTGGGTTGCCATGTCTCAGAAAGACAAAAAGAAAGAAAAAAAAACAAATAATTTAAATCGGACTTGGGTCCATAACAGGTGTTAGCGAAGCTTAACGACTAATTGTTCATATAGGTAAAATTAACAGAATACATTTGGCGGCCCGGTTTGACGGCAGCACATGCAGCGCAACCTGGTGCTTTTTTTTTTTGAGGCGGAGGAAATGCATTTCGCATACTACCGGGTCCTTTGCTAGGGATTAGCCCAAAACGATGAGAGTTATCCACTGAAGATGGCGCAGCTAACAGAGTCAATCGCCGACATGTGTGGAGACTCAGCAAGGTACCTCCCTCTATGTGGAGAGGTAACCGGTGGGCCAATACTTCACTAGAACCACCCTCCTCACATATGCCTTGCGGTTATGGTAGGAAAAGCGTAAGACTTAGAACGTAGTTATGCCCACGCTGACCCTGCTCATCAGTGCTTGAGAGTGCCCCGGGAAGCAGGACAAACTCACTTCGTCAACAAGGGGACGAATCCTCCGCTCTCTAGATGCTGGAGGGTATTACGGGAGGAGATCATGCGAACCTCTCTCCATTTCTCGTTCCGCGTTTTCCTTATGAGACATTACTGGCTCCGCAGAATTTGGCCGCACCCTCCCAAAGATCGTTGCTGTGCAGCATGGCCTGGACCAGACTGCCCAGCGAATCGATCGGACCTACGACGGTCTCGAGTTCAAATCTCTGCGGTGCCCATGCTGCGCACTTAACCAGCGTGTGAAACGCACAGTCCAGCGCGCACATAGGCGACATTGAGGGGAAGGCAGGCAGCCAACGATATGATTCAGATACTTACCGAAGCACCCATGCCCGGTAAGTATCTGCGTCATTTTGAAGGTTAGGATCCCGCGTTTCCGCGCGAGCCATCGCAACAGGTGTGGGCGCACCGCCTCCACGGTCTCAATGCCAGCCATAGGAGTTTCCAACTCTCTGGACCAAGTTTGGATCATGGTCGCGGTTTCCCGCGTCCTGAAGCGCAACCTGGTGCTTACAATAAGGTCCCTCAAGCATTCATCAATATATCTACAGAGCTAGGAACTTATATCGCTCGTATAACTAACATGCTTAGGATTGTAGCAAAATCAATATCTAATGTACCAGGAATGCAAACCTCTCCTGGCAGTACATGAAGATTCCTTTGTAAATATTCAAAGCGAGGAGCTAAGTCGTCTTACCCTAGGTGTCTGGGGCATCCAAGCGCACCTCCGCATGAGTGTCACAAGAATTGTTTATTCAACATACGGACGGCGTTGCCTGATCAATTTTGAATAGTGTTTTATAAACGAACGTCTTCGGCGTCCGGTAAATTGAAAAAGGTCCTCGCACCAAGCTGCCCGATCCGAATCATTTACTAATGCGTACCTAAACCTATAAAATGTACATCTTTCAAACGTGAAAGAAATACGTCAGTACATTTAAATTGTTAGACAATATTTTTGTTACTTATTACTTTTTATTAGTTCTACATAGTACATTTATGAAGATCACTGAACCATAGACAATAGGTTCATTTTTATGTTTTCATAATAGTTATCTTAAGGTCCTTGCTCCATTTGCGTTAGTGCTAGTTAGTAACTGTGGCCAAATGCGTCTTGGTTATAGCTATAAAAAATAACGCCTTTAATTACTAGTGTATGTAAATACGTTATCTGTTAATGCTTACCTTTTTATTGTGAAGCTGGCAAACAGGCCGGCGGCCCAGCTCATGGAATGTGGTTACCGTCACTTATAGGCGTTCGTAGCACCAATGGCAAAGTCAACGCATTGACAGCCTTTACGATGGGCTAGGGGCTGTCATACGTGAGAGGGAGGAGAGTGGTGAAGAGGACACCCTTCCCCGAGGGTGCCCTAAGTGAGCGCCAGGCGTAAGGGTGCCACAGATGTAATTAATACCTATGGTTTATTTCCTGTGGCACCCCAAAAAACCGCACAGGTGAAGGGTGCAGGTTTGGTTTAGTGGGTAGTCTGACGGCTGACCAGACGCCCGTCCCTGCGCTCGGAGGCCTTGGTGGGCATACGGCCGATCAGGAATCCCACGCATTCCTCGGCGAGCCTTCCCCCTCAGACTGCGTCTTAAAAGAAGGGGATGATACAAGGATCAGACAAAAGGAAAGGGATAGAGGTTGACGCATTAAAACCTTGGCTACATATGCGTGACAGTCACTAGCACATTATTGCAGGTATAGCGGAGACATAAGGCTATAACAACGTAGAAGGAAAACAAATCATACGTGATATTTTAAACCTCGGATGATTAGCATCAATTAGTTACGACGCGACATTTAAACGTTGGTTTTTGTTAGCATGTAATGACGAATAGTTTTAGGCCCAGTTCACATAGTCGTACAGTAAAGGTCAGTGGCACACGCCTACAATATTTATTCAAATTATAATCAACCGAGCATAGAAGAGTTTATTCAGTTATAATGGAAATACTATTTCCTAGGGCTAATCATAATATTTAATAACGTTATTTGAAATTGTTGACATTTGCCGTCATTTAGATTTATACGCCATAATACTCAATTTTATGTTTATCCCATTTTATAAAGTAACCAACACTATTTATTCTATTCTATTGCTGAACTGGCTTATGTGGGTGGTTGGTAATCACTTACAAACAGATGAACCATTGGCGGGGGCCAATATAAATTCCGGCAAAGAGTTACTCTTTCGCATTACGCATGAACATTTATAGAATACACTTCGGGGAATGTGCCACGGAATTGCACGAATTGGTTCCTCCCTTACCATTTTACCATCGGACAAGCAGAGGTACGCGCTCACACCACCGATATGTGGTGGAAATACCAACAAAGCGGGCGAAACGCTATGCTTCCACTTTTATCATACGTACCGGTGAAGAGTGGAACTCTTTACCGTCGTCTGTGTTTCCTGATGAATAAAATCTAGGTGTTTTCAAGTCTCGCGTGAACAGGTATCTTCTAGGTAAGCGTGCTCCGCCTTAGACTGCATTTCCGCCTGACATCAGGCGCAACGTCAGTCAAACGCGAACCTATTCCATATAAAAAAAAGAACAAAAATGGACGTTAAGTGATTCGTTCGTACATTTGCTATGTCGAATATGTGGGTATGTACAAAATTATGTATCTGTACTAGTACCACACAAGTTATATGAAATTGGCCAATAATACCCATTTGATAATGGCAATGAATATACCTGTAATCATTTGTATCCCGAAAAATAAAATGGCTTCAGCGAAATACGGAACCGAATTTTCCACAATTGAAGCAGTGTGATTTTAGTTTTTATTGAAAGTTTCCTAAATATACTTCAACCTTTCTTATCCAGTTTGCTACTTTACTTTTATACACAAAATACATTTCAAAAGTATATAAATATGTAGACAATAAATTATAATGCTTGATACATTTTAATGTCGGCACGAAGCACGTGGGCGGAAGTGAATAAACTATCTGTGATTCAAAGGCCGATGCTCTCTGGGACCCTCCTCATATATTATGGCATTGTTAACCAAGCAGGCAAGCATGTCGCAGTTGACAACTATTTCATATGTGTGTGTTAAATGAAATAGGCACGTGTGCCTTTTTAAAGATTTATGTAGCCCATATGCTAATATGGCCACCTAAATTCGCTTCGAAGGCTACTTCGATCTTTAAAGTGATTAGATCAATTTTATGTAAATTTATTTAATAAACACTAGTGGACCCGGCAGACGATGTCCTGCCCTAAATAAATAAGTCTAGAACAGCGCCACCTACCGAGTCCAATTGTGATACTAAACCATTCAGGGACCTACACACAAAAAAATTCTTAGAAGTCGATTTCAGTGCCACCTACCGGTTCCAATTGTCGGACCCATTCGGGCAAGCTATTTTTGAGTTTTAGCCAGAGTAACGACCAGCAACTGATTTTTATATGTAAGAAAATAACACCTCTTGAAAGGAATATTTTAATCGGCGATCGAAAACTATGTGTGGTACAAAAGCTTTCACAGGAAAAATACTAATTCTATAAGAGTGAGCCTTCTTTTATAATATGGATATATCAGCATATATGACAGGAACCAGCCAAAATTGTATGCGTGCTAACATGAGTCGATCAAAACCTTTGTTTTTGTCATAAATAAGATACCTAGCCCGAATTATGACACGTGAAACAAAATGTTTATGATGACATTTTTTATTTTCATTTTTTTTACAGTATTTTACACAATCTTTCGTAGGCGTGACTTTTTTATAGTTTTAGTATTTTTTGTTATATAGAGAGTTATAATTTTAATATAATAGGTTGGGGAAAAAGTCTTTTCGCATATAGTATGTATGAACTTGTAATAAGATCTCTTTGGCTATACCATTTGTATCTGGCTGGTTTTGGTATCATTAAAAAGTTTTAATTTTAAAGAAGACAATTCCAAATTCAAATTAGGAAAATGTGTGATTTTCATTTGTTTTTCTTATTGTTAAAATGAGTGAATCTAATGAGGAAGTTCGATACATTTTAAAATTTTACTACAAAAAAGGTAAAAATGCAACACAAGCCGCGAAAAAAATTTGTGATGTTTATGGACCTAATGCAGTATCTGTGAGAATAGTGCGAATTTGGTTTAAGCGTTTTCAATCCGGAAATTTGATTCATGATATCAAAGATGCACGTCGCTCTGGTCGCCCTGTTACGGACAAAATTGATGCCATTTTTGAAAAAGTGGAGCAAGATCGGCATATTAGTAGTTACGATGTAGCTGGAGAACTGGGAATTGACCACAAAACGGTTTTGGCGCATTTGAAAAAAGCTGGGTACACAAAAAAGCTCGATATTTGGGTGCCTCATGAGCTCACTGAAAGAAACCTAATGAACCGTGTACTCTTTCGTGATTCTTTATTACGACGTAATGAAACCGACCCATTTTTGAAGAAGCTGATAACTGGTGATGAAAAGTGGATCACGTACGACAAGAACGTGTGAAAAAGATCGTGGTCAAAGGCCGGTCAGGCTTCACAGACTGTGGCGAAACCCGGGTTAACTCGCAACAAGGTAATGCTGTGTATGGTGGGATTGGAAGGGCATTATTCATTATGAGCTGTTACCGCTAGGCAGGACCATCGATTCTGAACTGTACTGCGAATAACTGATGAGATTAAAGTAAAAAGTTGAGAGAAAGCGCCCGGAATGAATCAACAGAAGGGGTTGGTTTTTCGCCATGATAACCTCACACATTTTTAGCCACTCAGAAAAATTACGAGAGTTTGGCTGGGAGGTATTAATGAATCCGCCGTATAGTCCTGAACTTGTCGCAGTTTTTTTATCAGAAGCCCCAAAATTTTTATAGCAATGGGATCACGTCCCTACCTCCAAGAAGGCAAAAAGTTATCCAACAAAATGGCACCTACATACTTTAGTCGAATGTAAATAAACTTTATAAAAAAACCTTTTGAATTTTTATATAAAATGCGAAGAAACTTTTTCCCCAATCTAATAAGTTACTTAGTATGTAAAATATAATGATACATACATACATAGCTTCACGCTAGTTCCCTTGCGGGGTAGGCACGAACAACAGAAACAAAATATAATGATATACTCATTTTTCCTTAAGAGATAAATTTTTAAACACAATATTAGTTAAATTATGTATTTTAGCCCTTCTTAGAAACTCCATATCATAGCGCAAAGGGAAACCCGCGGGAAGTTCCCTCCAGATCATTTTTGTACGAGGAATAAATTATCTAGAGAACCGTTGCGGAGTTGAGCGTGGAGGTAATTAATTTAAAACATTTTCTATTTTAATATCTAAATACAGATGTTCCTTAAGTTTATTAAGACATTTGAACATCATCAAATAGTGTAACTGATTGCAAATATCTTCTGTGTGATGTACCATAATGATTTTCTTAGGAAAAAAGTGTACTCGTATACCTAATACTTTTTAAAGTCCTTAAAATAAATAAATAAAAACTATCCAAACAAACTAGCTATAGTAGCCAAACAAACATTGTTCATTTTTCTATGTATATATTGGTATGGATTGAATAAAGATGTCATCACCCCAAACAGGTTTTGTAACCAAAAAGTAAGTATTTTTTAGTATGATAAATCTTAAGCTTAGTGGTTGTGGCTCATTTTTATTACAAGCCATAATCTCATCCCCGTTTAAAATATATATCTCTATAACCATTATATTTTATGCTATTAAGAACTTGCTCCTGGATTTCATAACATAGTGAAATATGCTCAAGTTGGGGCCACCTATCAGATTATTACGTTAGATAACACAGAAAGGAGTATCTCTTTTCAGATCTTATTTACTTTCATTAGTATAAGTTGAAATCCAAATTGGTCTCATAGTAACTAACGACCATTCTTACTATGGTACTAAAAATATGGAAGTAATTATAATTAATATTAAAGTAGCATTCGTTTTGAACCGATAATGAGGCACAAATCATTATACTTATAGTTCTATAAACACAATTAACGCATTTGAAACCTGGATAGAAACTCAAATAATTAAATCTCCGTAGTTTCTAGAAGAAAAATAGAAATTTGAACATCCAAACTTACTTCAGTTTATTGTTTTTCCTTATATCGTTATTGTTTATTTAATTATGAATAAATATCTTGTCAACATCTTATAATAATCACAAAATAAGAAGCCCGATTTGACACTTAACAATGTCTATAGAACGGAACTTTGAATGAAATCAATAAAACTGAAAGACAATAACAATTAATTTATTTAGTTGATAACATAGATCATGTTTACTGGTGCATTATATACTTATAATGTTATAAAACATATTTCAATTATTATTTTCCGCCAAACAACGAAATAACATGGATTTTTTATTATTTTGTTATGTCTTATCAAACCATAATCTATGACGAAGTCCCAAAAGCAGTTACGTTTTAAGGCAAGTTATTTTTAATTTTAGTGTTGCTGCCATCGAGTGTTGTAATTCGTTAATCAATTCGATTCAGGAAAAGCTATATTTATTCCAAAACCTTACATTATACATAATTGTAAATATATGTATTGAAAACAAAAACGATTGAATAAATATATATTATACGGGTGAAATGATAAAAATTTCAATAGATTAACTGTGGTGCGTGATAAATGCATGCAGTACGCGAAAGGCGATATGAGACAAAACTTTTGCGCTCCATACCGACTTTGTGAGGTATTTGTGTGACACAAAAAGTAATTAACTTAAAATAAATCAAACGATTACAAAGTCGTATAGACTTAAATCGATTTCTCGTGATAATCAGTTAACTTGGTTAACGATTTGGAGGTTTCAATCCCTAAATATGTTGTAATGAGAACTGTCAAATCGGGCTTTTTATTGTGACCAATTTTTATCACGTTGAATAAATAATCATGTATTTTGTTAACATCGTCTCCTTTTAACAATGCAGCCTCTGAAATCAACATTGCTCTATGGTTATACAAGCGCTAACTTGCGGTACTTTACCTCTACCCTTTATGAACTATAAACATTTATAGTTATAATATTATCGTACGTGTAAAATTTGTTAGGAAGTACTTAATACAGAGGTTAAGCTATTAGAAGCCACGAAAACCAAAACCGTCTAACCATAATGCCGTTTTCCATACAATATTTAATCTGTTGCTTTTTAAATAAATCTACGTTTTAACGGTTTTAAGCGTGGCATTTATATTATTTTTTATTCCGACGTTTCGGCCACTTTTCAGTAGCCGTGATCACGGATGATAAAGATGTCAAGTGTCAATCACGGCTACTTAAAGTGGCCACAACGTCACAATAAAAATAAAAATCAAATAAATGCCGCGCTTAAAACTGTTAAAATGTAGTTTTAATTATGTGTGTGTATTTTAATTTTAATTTCGTTTTATATTTTCTGCGGTAAATGCCTATATTTCTATCTTGAGTGAATCTTAAGTATATTATAGATATATAAACAGAAATAGGTCAAACTAGAAAATTGACTATTCATGATTTTAATGTCTCAATTTCTAAAGATAAAAAGTATGTAAGTGTTTATTTGTCTGTATGTCAAGTCATAGCCAACAAATCTCGTCATCATCATCTTAAGAAGTACTCTATGGGCTAAATATGAAATTTGCCACAGATATAGAAGTCTTGTATATCTATGTAATTAAGTCTAGTACTAATTTAAAAAAATTGTTCTTGATATTATCAAATTTGGTGTTAATTTAATTTTGAAAGTAGGATTGAATGTTTCCTATAAGTATCATAATTCTAGTATTTGTAGATGAGCCCTATATACACGAGACCTTGATTATAAACCATAAACGCAATTAATAATAGTAAACGAACATCGCACGACAGCGAATTTAATTTAATCTTATCAATATTACGTGAGTAAATCAATTTCTACGAAGAATTCTCCCATCTAAATTAAAATTGATATACAAACTTGAACATAAACAACAAATAATATTTCTTACAAAAACTTTACCTTAATTAAAATCCTCCAGTAGCCTATTCGGCGAATCAATTTTGTACACTCAAGTTTTATCTCGGTAAAGTTTTTACAATAATAAAAAAAACTTCGTGGAGTTCAAGGGCTTCTGTAAGGCAGCTAATGATTTTCTACAAAACCACTTTTTGAACGGCATGACAGCATAATAGCTTTTCTTTATTTACGAAGCCAAAGTTAGGGTTAGATAAAAAAAAATACAAATGTGAAGAATAATCCCAGACATGTAAAACTACATAAGACACCTATTGCAATGGGTTGCGCGGAAACGCGGGACCCTGACCTCTAGGATGACGCAGATACTTACCGAGCACGGGTGCTGGATAAGTATCTGCATCAGATTGTGAGATGTTTGTCTTCCCCCCAATGCCGCGAGTGCGGCGCACTAGACACTGCGTTTCACACGCTGGTTGAGTACGCTGCATGGCAACTTCACAGGTTGGAGCTCGAGGCCATCGTAGGCCCGCTCGATTTTTTGGGGAACCTAGTCGAGGCCATGCTCCACAGCGACGATCATTGAAAGGCATCATTTTGCGAGGCAGTAATGTCTAAAATATTTTTTTCAGTCACGTTTTTTGCAAAACGTTATCACTTTATTGGAGTAAAGAGGCGTGGAAGCTTTACAGAGGCTTATTTGGAGTAACAGTAGGTTACAATAAAAGGCTAATGCTGATTATTATGTACAAAAATTATAAGCACGTTGTTTGTTATTACTTGATTTTAAAAATCTATAAATTACAACTAGAACAACCTAGAACAACAAACGTCTATAACTTCGATAATGTGCAGAAATTTCCCGGCGCACGACAACCCTACACCAAACGTCATTCCGGCGACACAATTACACGACGCAAATTAATAGAACTTTAATAAGACAGTTAAAATGCTAAAATTGTTGAAGGGTAGGGACCGAACCGCAAGCGTTATTTTAACCCTTTCGGGTTATTTCAGCCCCCCTCTAATTTAGGTTTTTCAATTGGTCGATTTAAACTCGCCAGGAATTTGTGGTATAATTGAAAGCTATTTCCTTAAACATCAAGCTGTCAGCATTAGGTATTCGTTACCACCGCCATTGCAGGCCTGTTTTTGAACAAATAATTACTCCTGCTAAAACTTTTCCGCTCCAAGTTGAACGCTTTGTAAGCGCGTATTTATAATTAACCTATATCAATTATAATCCTATATTGTCTTTTAAATTGGTTAAGTTTCTATTACACTATATACAGGCAAATTTTTCAAGCGAGCTTTCAGGACGAAATCCAGCGAAAAACACTCGAAGGAGTCTCGAGGACGATTTTGACGAAAGCTAATGTGGTATCCTTAGATTTTTTTTAAATTAACTACTCTTGTCAGAAATCGTATCGGCTACTTTTGGAAAAGAAACATATACTGTACTAGCTCTCCCGACAGACGTTGTTCTGCCCTGAAGAAATAAAATTTAGAACCCGATTGCAGCACCACCTACCGGTTCCAATTGTGAATCTAAACTATCCTCGAATCCACTTGAACACACACAAAAAAATTCATTCAAATCGGTCCAGTCGTTTAGAAGGAGTTCACTGTCAACACACGTACAGAAGAATTATAAATATAAAGATTATTTTATAACAACTCATAGTGTTGGAATTAATTTCTGTGAAGAAATGTTAAACTAAGTAAAAGGGTTCATTTTTTAAACCGGTTTTAGTGGAACTTATGGCGTTATGTTTTGCTCTAAAATTTTATTTTATTTAAATTAATATTCGTTGTAAAATATTGATAAGTTACAATTGTGTGTTTATATGGAAAATATTAATAATTTATTAAATTATGAACATAAAATTTGTTCTTTGGTTTGATTAGAGGCGTACAATTTTGTGGACAAGATAGCCCTAGTTACATTAATCAATTCTTATACATTTTATTATCTTTAACGTGATATTAATTAATGTGTTTGACAAAGCTGTGTGGACTTAGTGTCCTACTCGCAACCGTTCTGAATTTAATGTTGCGGTTATTCATAAAGAATTGTGCGTCATAAGAAGGTAGTTTGTTTGGATACCTTTTGTAAATAGCTGGTTGCGCCAGCCTAACATACGGCCTATATCATACCGGTTGTTTTACTATTTTAATTCCTCACGATACATATATAACAATTGGCGACGAGGATGGTGAACCCACGCATGCAAAGCACATTGGACTACCATCAGTCGATAAACTAAAGACATCGAGCAATAGTAACCAATTCATAGTATGAATAAGAAAGTAGAATATCTAGGTTAAGAAAGAAGGATGTTATATTAGAATAAGGACCCGAAGATTTAAGTGTTCGTAAAAAAAAGATAAAAATGGAAACAAAAAAGCTCAAAAAGAAAAAGAATAAAACAAGGAAAATATAAGTAATAAATATAAATAAAAGATAAAAAACCCACAGACAAAGAAAGCCGGACAACCTTGTCCGTCCGGTGGAAGGGACTTAAAAAAAACTAAAGACATCGATTCATACTCAATCAATTGCAATCTACTACTACACGTAGTTTCTCATATATATATTAAAAATAATATATGAGGCTAGCGCACGCGTCCCAAACTCAAAGGGCGCGGGTTCGATCCTGGCCGGAACGCATGCACCAATTAGACAGTTTTCTGATCTAATGTGCATATTGTTACAATTACCACGTGCTAATAACGGTGAAGGAAAACATCGTGATGCAACCTGCACATCGAGATAACCGATGTGCCAAACCTGCCAAGCCGCCTTGGACAAGCGTGGCGGGTATACTGTCCGTTCCCCTATAATGGGAGGCCCGAGCCCAGTAGTGGGACATTTATAGGCTGTTATTATTTTTATTTATATATATGAAAAATATCCTATATTCTCGTTGTTGAAAAAAACACAATACACCAAAGTTTGTGTAAACCGGTTCATTCATAGTTTGTAATATTACTCACTAATCTATCTAATATAGCAATCGCAATCTACTACCGGATATAGTTTCTTATATATTTATATTAAAAACATCATTATATTCATGCTCGTTATTGAAAAAAACATAATATAATAATATACCAAACTTTGTGTAAATGAATTCATTCATAGTCTGTAATATAATAACTCACTAAACTATCTAATATACCTATTACGCTCTAGGGCATAGGAGGCCCAAATACTAATATGTAGTTATGAGTATTCTTTTTCTTTATTCACGATAAAGTAACAAGCTGATAAAAACCAAACTTTATTATTATTTAGTTAGACAAATTTATAATTACATTGTTACGTACTAAGATTTGGTTTTAATACAATCGAGTCATTCAGTCGTCCACTGTATTATGTTATAAAAATGTATGAAGAATATTTTAGATGCTACTAAAACAAAATAAATACATATTTGTATTTTCCAGAGAGCAAACTGAACAATTACATCGGAACTTGACCCATACGAGCAAAAAGGCGCGATGATTTTGCAAATTTTCCCACAGTTTTTATTCGTGCAGTCGCTGCGCTAGTGTTGTAAAACTCTGAGAACGAGTTTCCAAATAAGAGCGAGATATAACAACAATAACCGGTTTTGTAATATAAACGCAAAGTGGGAACACGATAACGATAAAATAAGTAATTTTACAATCTGAAAGAAATTATACTGTTTCGATAAAATCAGCTGTTAACCCATTCAGACGCCATGTTGTTATTTATCTGTCCTTTTTTATGAGAAGAACATACCAACAGAATATAAGGTCTGGCTAATAAAAGTGGAGACCGCGGCCAAAAAAATATCAGTATGGCAACTCCAAATTATCATAGAGTAATTTAAACAATCCGTAAACATTATTGATTTTCTTGGAATTTGAAAAAACTTAAGAAAATAGTTTGCCATACTGATATTGTTTTAAAGCTGTGCTTTTTCAGTTTCTACTTTCATTAGTCAAACAATATACACAAAGATAATTGGTAAAAGTGACAAGTGAGAAGAACAAGCAAAGATAATACTTCCATACGTATGTGGTAAAAACCATACGTCCTAACAACAATGTAAAAATTCGACCTAAGCACTTGTGAACGCCAACAGAACAATTTTTATATGAGTTTTACACATCGAGAATACCAGTGCATATATCTATATTCATAATAAAAAAAACTTCGTTTAAAAAAACCGGCTTCAAAAACTAAAAAGTATAAAATAACTTATTTCTAAAGCTATTTTTAATTATATATAATATCTTATTTTTAATATATATAAGTTGCCGCGCGCCTTTAAAAATATAGGTCCTAAGGACGGGATGGAATGGAAAAAAATTTCAGAAAAAAACGTTCATAAAATGAAAACTACTGGGCCAAACTATGTTAAATTTTTAGGAGACCAAATGGCAACTACTCCGCATTAAACTAAAGAAGAATCACGTAAATCGGATCATAAATCTCAGAGTAATCGGTGTATATACATAATAAAAAATACCAATCAAGTTGAGAATCTCCTCCTTTGGGAAGTCGGTTAAAAATGAATCCCTATTTCCCTTGGTCACGCCATCAGGCGTGAACGGCTGGACCGATTAGGCTAATTCTTTTTTTGTTGTGTTTGTTATTATCAGGAGAAGGTTCTTATGAAAGAAAAAATTAAGAAAATTGCGCGGAAAATTAGAAAATTTAAGAATACTTAACCACTATATAAAATTATTTCTAATCTAACCTTAGCGCTTTGAACAATATAAACTTTTTTAATGTAACCTTATGACATTTGACATGGAATTGACAGAATGCGTGCTGCAAATATCGTCAAAGAGGATGTAAAAAACTGATTATCGCGAATTTGAAACATATAAATATAAGTTACTAGCTGACCCGACAGACGTTGTCCTGTCTTAACTATGAATATTGAATTCGAATTCTTACTTTTTTTAATATATTTTTTTTAATTATACCAATTCGAATTCAATATTCATAGTTAAAACAGGACAATGTCTGTCGGGTCAGCTAGTATGTAATAAAATGCACAAAAAACTACTTAAATAATTTTTGCCCTCTATCAAAAATCGAACTCATCTTATAGGAATGAAATGCATAAAGCTTAATCATTGAATAAAAAATATTTTTCAATAAGCAATAAACCTCTAAAGGGTTTAACGTCTAGAATCTTGACCTACGGAGTCAGGACAGTAGTAGGCCCATGCTACTTGTGTAGTTTTTATCAGTAACAGTTATAAACAGAAATGCGAAATTACAATATTCTAAAACTACGTCAACAAACTAAGTAGTTTCTTGCTAATGAATACGGCAAAACTTAAAGTACCTGAAACTTGGCTGGTACCTAACAAACACTAACTCAATTTTGGAAGCTTAAAATGGCTGGCTGATGTAAAGGAAAACAAGAATCCGGTAAAATACCTATAAAACAAGAAGCAAGTAAACTGAACCCTAGTAGTCTGGATCAGTAATTACGAGGTAAGAAAAAAATTCGCAAATCATTGCCATGTGAAAAAAGTACAGACCAACAAGTATGAAAAAGAATAATCGACTAAAAAATAATTACACTGGCGAAATTGGGGCCGATGCTAGCAGTTGACTTAACGCTTTACTTTTTAACTTTGTTTCGAGGCTTTTCAATTGGGTTTTGTTAAACAAGCAAAATTAGATGAGAAGTAATCGTTATTGTTTTGTGTACAATACTTGTTATGCGACGGTTTATATTTTCCAATCTGGTTCCAAAGTTTTATTTTGTTTGGTATTTTGTTATTGAAGTAAGGTATATCTACTAGGTATCATTAATGTGTATCTACTTAAATATTATGAATTAAAGGTGTTTATGAACTGTATTCACTTATTGAATGAGATCCAAAGGACGGAATGAGATGCACGGGTAGTCAAGAGCAGAGATAGAAGGATGTTATTAAAAAAATGCAGGTGCATTATGGACTCAGGAGGTCGAAGATAAGATAACAAGTAGGCTAACGATGTCATCTTTGAACAGTATTATGTATGTACATAGCGAACACTAATTAATAAAAACAAATCAGATTTAAAGTGAACAACAATTATATGCTGCCTCTTACTGTCAGAGAGGCCAAATCCTTACCAACATTTAGATATTTGCTCAGAAAACACTATTTGTCCACAAATAACTGTCTGATTAACTTTTAAAAACTTATGTTTACTAATTATTATATTTATTTTAATAACTTATGTTTTATTGTATATATATTACTATGTATTTGTATACTTATTTCTTAAATTAGTTTGAGTATTTATGTATCTATTGCCTTTTCCCTACACCACCTATATCGCCTGATTCAAATTTCTTTGATTTAGGTTGCCTGGAAGAGATCGCTTTGAGCGATAAAGCCGCCTATTGTATTGCCTAGAAAATATTGTAAAAATGGTCTGCTTTTGTAATTGTATAATTTGGTGTGCCATAAAGTGTTATCTCTATCTCTCTCTAATTATATAATATTGTTTTTTAAACGATTGCGTGCTCTGAACTCTGTTATTTAATATCGGTCAGACAACAACGATTTGACTAAGGATAGGTTTTATAAGTATTAAATATCAAGGAACACTTTACTTCCAGATCAAAAAATCTAATAAAAACTAATAGGTATTAAGTTTTCCCTAAACAGTTACTGTCATTTATCAAAGCGTTGAGTCGAAAATTTCCATTTCGATTCGACGATTGATTCTATTTTCCACAACAAAAGCGAAATATTGTTTAAAAAATTGTTTTCGCGAGTTAATACTTACGTAATATAGTCTGGTCGGTATTTGTACATACCTCTTATGTCACCAAGCAAATGAAATCTGTCACATACCTGAAATGAGAGAAAATTACCTTAGAAACATCGTTTAAATGTGAAATCAACCATATTTTTTTATTAACAAACAAATAATAACTGACTTTTATTAGTATTTATCTTCTTGACCTTTATAGATCTTTTTTAAATCTTAACAATTATTACGTCAACTTTATAAAATATCTAGATTTTTAAATAAATAAATATTTTGCATAATATAACCATTAAAGTTAATCTATTTACAAAAAGTATACTTAGACAATACAATTAATATAAGAATATTTCATATAACTTAAGCTAGAAGTTTTATTTCAGCTAAACTACTCTTAATAGAGTAGTTATTATTTTTTAATAAACTATTCTAACGCATCTCTTATATTCATAATTATTACCCGTTAGGATCAAACAGTGACCTTTCTGTTCTGGCATGCTGTCGACCTTCTAGTTACCGGCGATTCTCTAGTATATAAGCGGCAATATTTCTTCAGCTTAGAGTATACATGTACCTACTATTCTTAACGGATTTTCTGACCTAATAACAAAGACCTTTATGTCAAGTCTAATTTATATTCATTACTTCATTTGTTAGACTAGCGTCACCCAAATTATACGTAATTTCAGTGACTCCAAATAACGGAGGTTTTGTGGCTACTCCATTTTCATTTACATTTCCCTGAATCATTGATTTTTACCAAACAAATAAAATTACTTATTATACTATATATCCATTTTCAGATTTAATAATATTTTTGCAATAAATAGAACTATATACAATATAACAAAATCCCTTAAGTACTTAACTAAAAGTTTCATAACACACTGAATTCACAAGTTACAAGGTCACAATACTCATAATCGGTTAATCGTAGGTATCCTAGTAAAACAGTCATGTGTAAACTAACGCTTGATATGGTATTAGTAATCAGTGCAAATTAATAAGCATTGTAGAAAGCATAAGTAGGGCGTAACTAAATTGTTGAAGCTCGTGGCAAATTCGTTTGACGGGGCAAATCTATAGAGATAAATAAAATTGAAATGTCTGTTGGTAATGTCAAAATAACAGCTTTTTACTAAATGCATATGAAGTTATATACGGTACTACTTATCACGTATTTATAACAAAAAAAGAATTTTTAAAATTTTTGTCTGTCATACATCCAGTATCGGCTAATCTCTGAAACAGCTGGACCAATTTTGACGGGACTTTCATTAGCAGATAGGTGATATTATAAGGTTTAGAACACTTTTTTACATTTTTTTAGGGTTCTGCGAAAAAAAAATCAACGCAGACGAACTCGCGGGCACAGACAGCTATTCCTTAACCAACATCGCACATGCTTGTTAACAAGTTACCACCGTATTATTTCGCATGTAATATCTACGTAAACTTATATATTCAGTTCTGATATGCTAGATGACATGACATTTTAAAAAAAACATATTCAAGACTTTCAAGCTTTGACTAATTTTGACTCTTTATTTCACTATTGTTTAAGTCATATTAGCAGATTTCGCACACTGGTAACCTGGACATTTCCTTTCATTGTCAGGACATGGCAGCACAATATGCATATTAGGTCTTGATACATTGCTTTTTTTATTGCATGAGTTCAGTAGACAGGCAGAGAGCCTACCTGATAGAAAGTGGTTACCATCGCCTATAGACATTTGCAACACCAAAGGTGCTACAGATGCGCTGCTGCTGTCTAAAGGGAGACTGGACCTGGCCACTAATGCTGGAACACAACTCAAGGTTATTATGGCGGCATACTCTAAGACCAGGGGTGGTAGCCATCTAGACGGGCAATTATCCTACCACCTGGCTGTGGGTTTATTTGTCACCTCTTACGACAGGCCGCCCGGCCGCAAGAAATTATATTCTTTCTCCATTCCTTAAGTTCCGTTTCGTGCTTAAGCGATGTATGCATCACGGATCGGATTCGAAACCTTGACATTTGATTGAAACACTTATCTTAGCTGATAAGTCACTGTGACTTAATTCTAATTATACATATAAGGTACCTACGTCCTACATCAAATATAAACGAAACTATATTATTTCTTATTCATTGATATTTATTAATGGTCAAGAATCAAAGCACTATTCGATTCGATCCAGAATATACTGCAAGCCTTAATGGAATAGAAAATTCCAGGAAGGCACGATCTTCGATGCCGGAGTTTATTACCAGTGCGCGCCTTACTGAATCCCCAACAATGCTATATCCAATAACTGTCTTGTTCAGAACGTCAGTCACGGCCTAGGTAATCAATACATTATTATAACCGTACTATCTCAGGCATCCCGGTCTATTTAACAATATTTCATGCGTCATTTCATCGAACGAACTCGACATAGAAAGTATTTTTCTTTTTAATGATCACATTCATATTTGGCTGCGACACAGATGCCTCAGAGATTTATTTATATCGCAGCAAGCTTTATTATACTGTATTTAGATATTATCAATTATTGTTATTAGGGTTGTTAATAAGTTAAAACTAGGCACCAAAGTATAGCGAACATTAAAAATTAACTAGAAACCTTTGAACATTAAAGTCACAACTTCTTATTTAATAAAAAATGTTATTTAACTTCTACATCATTTAGATATTAGAGACAATTATGTTTATTTCTGTCAACTTTAAATATCTTATGGCTTCGGCAAAAAATACTACCTCACACATATCATTAGTAAAATATTTCAAGTTGTTGTAATGTCTATATATTAAAAACAAAAATGGATCTACAATGGAGCCCTGTGTCATACCCATAGATATCACGAAATTTAACATTGTTAATTTCCACACTCTGAAACCTGTTGTGTAAGGAGGATCGTCATAATATCATAATAAATGATATTCTTTAGAAGAGCCTTAAATAAGACATAATACTCCAACAGCATTCTGTGACTTCTCTCAAGCAGTATAAACGTGTTTTAGAAGAGCAACTTCTGCATCGCGAATTGACCGAACGACCTTCGCGTAACCCAACATGTTTACCATGAAATCGTTGATAATAGAAAATTATTATTTCAAAAACTTTACTCAAGATTGATAAAATGGATCTGAACAGTGATCGTTATAGTCCCTTCTCTTAAATATAGAAATAATTTTCTTTAAGTCGGAAAATACTTCTTAGTAGTAGTATTGAGTCTGTTAATATTTTTAGAAAATACCTTAAAAGAAGATAGTAAACTTGAAAATTAAAACCATCTAGATAACTTCCGTCTATCCTAATTCACATTGTCACTCAATATCAAGTTAGATAGGGGTCAAACACAAACATAATTGAGGCAATAAAGAAATCTAATATCTTTAAGGTTTATGTATAATCAAATAAATAATGTTCAAATATCTTTCGGAAACCAGCTGACCTCAAGGGAAAAAATTAACAAGAAACATGTTGGCTTGCCTAATATGGAATCGATACGGCTTCGTCCTGCTTAACCGTAAGCAACGTAACCGCTATCATAAATCTTTGCTTTTTACTCACGTACCCATTTTTTGCTCTACATTGATTTGATACACTTTCGCCGAACGATTTTCATGTCTACCAATACGACAAAGTAAAGCAAGTTTAGAAATGTTGTCCGAAACTGGTTATGTCGATTTTTAATTGCAATTGCGATAGACAGATTGATATTAATTACTTTTAATTGACGTCTTATCGCAGTGTTGAATATGTAATGTAATGTTAATAACTGATTATAAATATATATAGGTATATTAATAATGTTACAACTTAGGCCCCGACAAAGACAAATTCCACGTACAGATCTGTAAAAGCACATTTCATTACCTGTCGGTATTTGACCTAGTTGTAATCCTTTTATGATCGTCTTCTTTAGTTCACTTATTTATTGGCATACGTTTCTTTTTATTGTGGAGAACCGCCTATTGTCCTATTGTACTCGCTCAGGAGCATCCTTAGCCAGGTGTTGCGGATTACAATTACAAACTAATTCTAAGAAATTGTGTCGACGATGCCGGGCGGGAACATTTGCATTTGTGAAGTATAAATCGACGGCCTGATTGAGAGGGGTAAATTGAGCTACAACTACGATACAGGCGTGACGTGTGTACATTCGGGAATCTAATAGTGACGGACTTTGCGCGTTTTATTGAATTACGATCTTCTGCATTACGTTTGGATTTGTTGTGTTCGGTTATATTTGTATCTGCATTATACGTGTTTGTATAGTTCTAATAAAATCTATAATAATTCTAACAGCATTTTAATTCAAATCCCGCTAACTCGTAACAATAAATAGGTACCCAAGAATAAAAGTGTATGTGTAATACAATTTTAGTACTTTATAATAATAAATATTGTTATTACCTAACTTCGTTATCTCACAGAACCTAAATGTTAATAAATTGATTTCAGTACTATTATTTGAATAAATTGTTTATTAATATTTCCTTCATTACATTTTGTACCTACTTCATATTTTCTAAGTTTTGTGACAACCAATGGCAGCCTTTGAAGTTCAAAATAAACGCTAGTAACAAAAAAAGCAATTTTATTTTTGTTTTACAAATGCAATCTAATCCATCAGTATTCCAATTGCTGTATACAGCCGAACTGTTTCGAAACCAACCGTTTAAGTTAACCCTTTAATTTAAATTTTTTAATCTGTTTTTTTACTGAACAAAGAAAGAGTGAATTTTGTACACTCGTCATAGAGTTCATACATAATATCACCGGGCTACTTCTCAATAACAGTTACGTCACATGAACAGTGAGTAGACTAGTTTTCTCTTGAGGAAAATTGTTAAAACCATGTGGAAGAAATTAACCCCTAGATTTATAATTTCCTTAATTTAAAAGTCTATGCCGAAATTGTGTTCTAACGGAGAATATGTTTAAATGTCATAAATTAATATTAATCGCCGCCAGCCTTTTGGGAACGTTCCCAATAAATGACAGTGGTTTGGGAACAATATTTTATCTGTAATAATTATTCCCTTTTTTATTTTATTTAGTTCTAGTATTTTATATAGGTTTTATTTTTAAGGTTACATTGTATTTTTAAATACTTTAATTATGTTAACATCCTATATAAAGACAAAATATATGAAATATGCTTCTAAATTTAAGGTATACCGCTTCGTAACGTAACGAACATTTAAAGATGAAGCGAATGCTTTAAAAAGAAAAACAATCAAAGTGGTAACGTTTTCAGGGAATGCGGTAATCATGAAAGTAATGTCTTGCACGTACGAGCATCCGGGAGCCAGTGACGCCACCAGATGACCTCATCGTACTCCTAAAAGCAAACACTTAATCCTCTCGACTTATTTGTACATTACAACTTGAATGAACTTTAACATTTTCGTAGCCTTGACAGATTAATAGAGGTGAGCCTGAGGTCTTCTCTCTACATGTTTGTTGTTAGTCTTGACTACTAACGTTTTGTTTGTACCTAAACTTTGCTAAAAGCTTTGTTCAGAAAACACAGTTCGTATTACATTTGTCTTGAGAAATAACTATTATCATATTTTAAAATTAATTATAATGGCAAAGTTCACACTTAATGAAAAAATCACATTTTTTTCATTACGAAGCTGGCAAACAGGTAGACGGCATAGCTCATGGAAATTGGTTACCGTCGCCTATAGACGTTTGTCACACCAAGGGTGAAGCTAACGCGTTGCCAGCCTTTTTTAGGATAGGATAAAGAGGATAAGGGGATGAAAAAGAGGGATTAGACAAGAAGAATGGGATAAAAATAATGGGATATGAGATTGGGATATGGGATTGGGATAGAAGGTGGGAGAATTCGGTCGTCGAAACTCTTACGCATCGCACGAAACACCATTAGCACAAAAGTAACCCTATGAAGCCGATATTGTGAGAGCGGGGTATCACACCGGTGGAGTCGGTCCTAAGAGGTCTGTCCTACTAATCGCACTTGCAGTAATTGACATTTTTGGGTAAGTATTTCACTTTTTGCAGAAATGGTATCCCAAGGCGATAACCCAAACATAAATCTTGATCTATTTTCTTGTTTCTTAGATGCACTAAAAAGTTATATAACACGAACATGTTGTTTAGATATCTAAAAATGTGTTTGCCGTATGTTTGTCGAAACTGCCATTTTGCAAGTACCTACTGCGTTTAAAATGCTTTGCGTCTTCTCCGTGCGCGCAGAGCTGTAATCAAGATAATAATTCCAGCATGGCTCTACCACGTAGATAGATTTAGACATACTACACATAATAGAATATAATAATATGGAGTGGATCATATGCGTTGTAGAAAAAGAAAGTTGATACCTTTAATTTTCTTTTTCTACATCGCATATGATCCACACTCCATATTATTATAATCTATTTCTAAATTTTCTGGAAAATTTTATCCATATAAACCTAGTAGTTTTTTTGGAATAAATGGCTGTTCCGCAAAATATAGACAGGCGGACGTGACAATTTTACAAGAATTTCGTTTTTATCAATATGTTTGCTATTGCTGGAGTATAGCAGACGGGCTGACGGCCTACCTGATGGAAAGTGGTTACCGCTGCCGATAGATATATGCAACACCAAAGGCCACTAATGGCAGAACATAATTCAGGGCTGTTATAGCAGTATAGACTTAGGGTTGGTAGCCATCCAGAAGGACAGATGCCCCACCATCTTGGCTGTGGGTTGTTTTGATGCTTCTTACGACGGGCCGCCCGGCCGCAGGAATTAGTAGCCGTTTTCCGTGCTCGCACAGATAAATATGATTACGGAACCTTAAAAATCATAAAATATTACGAATCAAACTAGTATTTATCTCTTGTTGAATACGTATAATAATATTTTTCATACTTTCAATATTTTCCCGCTCTCACATTTTAACCTTCGACTGCAGTAACTTTATACATCAATCAATGTTACAAATTCACAGCTCGGCATCATTTCTTGGCTTCGAATAAACCATTAAGTTAGATAGATACCTAGTTTATTGAATTAGGCACAAGTTGATCGAGAATATTGGATTTCATTCGTAAAGAATATTAGATTTTTTACATAGAAAAAACGTTGGTGACTCGGAATTATGAATAATTTTATAATGTTTCTTCTTTATGGCTATTTTGTTATGTAACATATCTCAAACATATTTGTTAGATAAACTTATAACTACGTATTATAATAGGAAATTAGTCCTCTGAATGACTGAAAACATCAAAAGGCTCTATATTGCTTATTAGCAGGGCTACTACGTTCTGGAGTTAGGTTATTATTATCTATATTATTTGTTATTATCAAATTATAATAAATTTCTATTATTAATTGTTGTCAAATTATACAAATAATAACAGCCCATAAACGTCCCACTGTTGGGCTCGAGCCTTTTTTTATACAGGGGAAATCCGTTTGAGGACCGTGTGCCGCGCAGGGGGGCAAAGTCGCGGCTCGTGTGTGGGATTCGCCAGGTCGGGGTGGCACTAGCACCCTACGTGTGACGTGTGAGATGCTATTGCCACGCCACGGTTAGGGATACCCACTAAAATCCCTGTCCGATCCCGAGCGTCCTTTGTCCGAGCTGTGGGCTCGCTCGCGCATTCACCATCAGCCCGGCCTCACGGGGACGGACAGTATGCCCACCACGCCTGTCGAAGGCGGCTTAACAGTTTTGACACTAAAGGTATCTAGATGTGTAGGTTTCATCACAATGTTTTCCTTCACCGTTGTTAACACGTGGTAATTGTAACAACATGCACAAAAGTTAGACAACTGCCTAAAGTAGTGCATGTGTTTCGGCCAGGATTCTAAACCGCGCCTTTTTGAGTTTAGGCCGCGTGCGCTAGCCACTACACTACCACGATTTATGATTATAATAAATACAAGAGGTCACCCCTCGGCTCGACGCGGGTCAAACCCTAGTACGTAGTAGTACCTCTTGTTTAAAGATCAGGCCTTAATACAGGTTTTATTGTATTAAATTATTATGTTAATGCTATTATTATTATTATTATATAACCCCCGTCTATTTATCTGTAAATTACAAAAAACAAAACCTACGTCCCTACTTTCTGGGATAACCTTTTCATAAATCTATCCCCTTTTCCGTGATGAAAAATCCTATATCCATCTTAGATATTGAACTTACGTGTATATCGGATGTCAAACAAATCGATCCAATAGTTTTTCCATCAAAGCATAACAGCCAAACAACAAAATATACTTTTATTCCGGATACTATCCCATTTTTCGACATAAAAAATATCCTATGTTCATCTTCAGCATCGAAAAAATATATACACTGAGTTACAGTCAAATCGGTCTAGAACTTTTTCCATGAAAGTGTAACAAACAGACAGAGTTACTTTCGCGTTTATAATATTAATAGGGATATAATTCTTCAAAAAGTAATTCTCTAACATACTTCTGTATAAAACTCATAAAAAAACCTCAGATATAAATAGATTAATAAATATAACGAAAAACAATTTTTAGCTAGACGTGTTGCCGGGGAGTGTATTGCGGCTTCTTCTCCTTAATAGCAATAACATGTTGCGAAGCGGTGTACATAGAATAGGAAGTAAAAATTAAATTAGAACTTATATGTATGACCTTCAAAAAGTGTTAATATCAAACTGGAACTAACTTAAAACATATAATTAAATACTAAAACTAAATGAACTTATGAATTTGATCGGGATTTATTATTAATTATTATCAAAGTCAAAATAACCAACGTACTACTATACTATACAGCGTATGGTATATTGTTGCGGTGGCACAATGGCTAATGTACCCATTTCATTTTCAACTCGTACGCGTTCGAATCCTAGCAAAAAATGTACACCAAAGCAGTTTTTAGGCAAATCGGAAGCTTATACACTCGCCGTGTCGTTGTGTATATGTAAGTCACAACCGTTTTCTTAATTCTATTTGGTACATATGAAAGAAATTTAGTAAGAATATGACATAAAAATGGATGATGAAACATGTGTATAAAGGTTTCGTTTTTCCAGAATACCTAGTGCACCCTAAAATATATATGTCGTAGAATCACCGTAACATAAAAACATGAATTAATACGGTATGTAACCAAAGCCAAGTTCTGCCAAATTAAAAAGAAAAACCATTCTCATTATAAACCCATATCTAAGGTTTGTTTTGTTGCAAGCCAACTGTGGAAACTTGATTATTTGATAATTAATTAAACCGAGATTACAATCATTATAAATAATTAACTGACACGCATTCATAACAGAGATTAAAAAATAAGTTCTATCAGCAAATTTAATCAATTGTTTCTTATGTAACATAATATTAGCACTTGGAAGCCAACCAAGGTTATATGTTAATAAGTAATAATACACAGCTATAGCTACTATTATTTGACAGGGCTTAGCTGGCGTAAACTTAGAATCTGTTTTCCATGGGAACTATCCCATTATCCGGGATAAAAGTAATCTATAATAGCCCATAAACGTCCCAATGCGCGACTCGGGCACCCTATTTCTTAGGAGAACAGTAAACAGTATACCCGTTTTTTCGGCGGATAGGCGATTTTGACACATCGGTTATGATGTGTTAAATTCGCTTATCGCCAGCAGACCGCCAGGTTTCATCGCGATGTTTTCCTTCGCCGTCAACATGTGATAATAGTTATAAAAAGTAATTTAGTTTATTGTTCATTTCACCAACTTATTCATTTTATTTAATTTTTATTTTAGTTTATGATTATTATTTACTCTATGAGAGCTTAATCTAATTTACTACCATCGCGTAAGATGATGTGGCTTAAAGATCCGTTAAAACGTATTTTATTTTAATTTGGACAAAAAAAGCAGTATTGTACAAAATTTAGTATTATGAATCTTACACATAAGTAGTTTCACTTAATACAACATCAACATCATTTGCCACATAATGAATAATTGAGATTATACTGGATACCGTAAGTAAAAACAAAGTGTTAATTATGTGTAGTAGTCGCGAAAGCTTAAAAAAAACCTTTCTTTATTCTTGTTAACTTATAATGTGGTAGGTATACAACATTATAAGTACAACATTTATGTTGAAGTAATTCTTTGATCTTTTTTATATTTTGATTCTTTGAACCATTTTAAACACAAATTGTTGAGATAGAAATAAAAACGTTTCATAAATAAGCACATATTAAAGATAATAAAAAAGGCGTGTGCTATATCATAATAATAAATAACCAGGCACAAGCAACAGCTACTACACATAATCTTGATAAGCGAATGAACTGTCAGAAAACCACGTTATAGCACACAAGTGCCGATGATATAGGCCCAGGTAGATAATTATCAAAATTTAATTACGTTTTATATCCACAAGGCACGCTATTAATTGACTTGTGTCGAAAATGTATGAGAAACATACATAGTGTTGCCAAATCGACCTTAATATTCTCAGTAAAGGAAAATAGTTCGCTCTATGGGCTTTAATGTTATAACCAAAATTGTCTTTCATAATTACATTCACTAGCTGCCGTACTCAAGAGTTTATTGAAGGATTAACTAAAGAGCAATTATGTATTATTTATAATTACCTAATTTAATATTTTGTTTTTAAATATTCGCTTGTAAGCAAACTCGAGAACCTTCTACCTGATTGTAAATGGTTACCGACGCTCGTGGACGTCTCCAACACTAACGGAGCCAATGCATTGTTTACTTAATTAAGACTAAATATCTGTTTACACCTTTTTTGAAGTGCCTTATACTATGGTGCGATTGGGTGTTCTTCAATAGCTTGCACACAAACCAATGGCATGATGGATCGAAGACTTCCAAGTGTTGATAATATTTTTATAACTAAAAAGCATATAAAATAATTGTCTTTATTGACTTTTGTATGTTGTTATTGACTTTTTTACTAACATAAAAAAGTTAAATAGTAATTCATTAATTGTTATTTTAAGTTGAACGACTTTCCAACTTTAAGGGCAGCTTTATAAAATTGTGATCCGTATAAGATAGATAAAACAATCGTGTCTGTTCTGTAATTTAAAAGTAATCGAATCTAGAATCCAGTTTTATTATCATTCTTGTCGAACTGTCCTGTCAAGACTACCTGATAACCCTCAATAGGTAAACTCATTAGAACGTTTCCAGTTCTAGAATTACAAATGTTCATCATAGGCAACGGTAATAACTTTCCATCCCGTAGCCTGTCTGCTGTACTCGAACTATTCTAATAATTAGTGCTATACTTTCGATGTTAGGTCTTATCTTCTAGAAACCAGCACTAAACTTCTATTGCATTAATGTACTCTTTGACTAAACTCTTCAGCCAATTTACGAAAGTTAAAAAGCAATAGAAAATATTGATAACATGCTCTGACATCTCATTCGTCAGTTTTTTTGTCTCGACCAAATTAAAAATACTTCGCTCATGGACATTTGCAATACCAGAGGTGTCACTAACGCGCTGCCGGCCTAGAAGAAATTTTATGACACCCTTTTTAAAAAAAACCCTTATTGTAGCGCTATGGGAAAACCTCGGCTGAGAGCTCATTCCAAATCCCCACGGTTCCTAAGAGAAACGACCCTGACGTATACGTATTACTTTTGTCGGAATGTGCCCGCCGTTGATATGTGTAGATAGATCTTTAATTGCTCTTTTTATAATAACTGTCTATTTCACAGCTTTACACCTGTCACAAATTTTTTCGTCAGGTGTGATTGGCAGTACCGCGATTAAGAGCGCGGGAGGTGCGGCAAGCGGCGACGCGAGACGGCCTTGCGGTCACCTTCCGTCTACAAAACGGACGCAACACAGTAGCCGATATTATCTTTAAGATGTCTCATTTTTAAAATACTCAAATACCATCAGCATGATAATCCAACGAAAAACGTCACCAACTTTCTAGGCACTTACTTATACGCCTTGCGGGTTTAACGAACATAAAACTGAGTGTACTTGGTTAATTTAGATTAAAATTCTAAGAGCTGAAAAAATCCTGGTAACACCAGGGCTAGTACCTACCTAATTTCTTAAAGAGAACTTGAATTCTGGATGCGGAGTATACACCGCTTAGGCAGTTTCTCTACCTAATGTGCACATTCATTTGAATATCCTGCTGAATTCACAAGATATTAATATAAGTCCAAACCCAGCGTGGGTACTTACGTACAAACATTGACATCTAAATAAAAAGAGCAAAACATAAAGAAGAAAAATTATTTTAATTAAGAACAACAAGTAAAGATAAAACAAATAGAAATAGAAAGACAAAAGTCATTTGAAGAAATAGCATCGTACTTACATTATATACATATTATAATTTAAAACTACAAAATCATATTTTGAGAATATGTACTCCGCATTTTCAGCAAATAAAGTTTGCATTTAGCTTATTTCTGCGTCGGAATCCTAGAATACTATAAATATTCGAAATTTATCATTTCGAACAATCACCTAACTTAAAAACCAATTACTCCTTTACTGACTATAAGTCTACAATCATTTTAAATAACAAGCATTACGCTCATACCCGTTACACACACCGGATGGTTTATAACGTTTTATTCCGCATACGCATCAAATAAAGCTGTAAAGTGGTATGTACAGACACGCGAGGTGGTAATAAATTTTAAATTAACCATAATTTTACCCAACTCTCATAGCAGCCAAGGAAATACTGTTATTTTTTTGTTGAAGACCTCGAATATTATTCGAGTTGAGGATAGTTCAGCGCACTTAACACTTTTTGATGTGTTAAATTTAAGTGTGTTTAATTAAGTATGACATTGTTCTCCTGAAATTATCTAAAACTACAACTTGATTATATTTATTGAAAATTGTATGTACTACGTAACGTGTTTTGTTCACGAAAGAAATCAATGAAAATAATTGATTACTTACTATATATACCTATCACAGTTGTCTAAAGTAGAACGTCTGTTTTTACATGCTAATAATATAAACTGGTATTCTTCTTCGCCGACAAACTTGAATTTGACTGACATGCATATTAGACCAGTAAAAGTATTGCAAATCCTCTGTCGACAGTCACTTGAATTCACGCTTTGTGAATACGACATGGTTGTCTTACCAGCGATGTAGCTTCTATGTAGATGTAACTATATCAGCAAACATAGAAACAATTGTGTAAAGAATCTATACTAAAATTATAAAGAGGTAGAGTTTGTGATGTTCAGGGTAATCTCCGGTACTCGAGATACGATTTTGAAAATTCTTTCACCGGTAGAGAGGTACATTATTCCCGAGTGACTTAGGCTATATTTGATTGTGATTAATAAACCAAAAAAGTAAAAATGTTTTACGCCGAACGAGGTGGGCATGGGAACGCCTGTCAAATATGTTACAGCAATAACGTACCACGCAAGAATTGCGCACATCCTCATACGAGGCATTACGAGTGCTTTCTGCGTTTATGAATTAATTAAAGATTACAAAGCTTAGTTAAACCTTGAAATGATGATACACCTTGTGCGTGTGTGCGTGGGTGCCTGTGTACACGGGTATTTATTATTGACGCTCAGGGAAGTGGGTACAGGTCAGCTAGTAACTAATAAAATTTTATACACAATCTCAAATGCTTATATGCACCACTGTGTCCTACAGAGTTACCACGAGTAAGATATTAGTATAGTGACGACATATGTAGAGCGTAATGGTATTATGGCTAATTTTAATCCAATAAGTACTCGGGTATAATCATAGCTCGAGATACCTGGCTGGCAGGATTTCCCCAAAATACATTTATAAGACAAATAGCGATTCGACTTTGTCGATTTACGTTGTAAAAACAAATCAAATATAATGTAATAGCTGATTTAATGGCGTTCTATGATGGAAAACAATTACATGTATGAGAAGCAGTTTTACACACGTTACTTGCAAAAAACAATTAAATGCCTATACCGTATTAGAATCATTACTGAAATGAAAAGATACTTTTTTAATGGATACGTTTCCAGTATGTTGTTTCCTATTTAATAGATCTGTTAATTATAATTTATTTAATTTTGAAAGCAAAATTTCTTAGAGAATAACTACCTTATTCGGAACAGGAAGTTTGCAGGCTTGTTAAAAAAAGGAATTTTCATAATAGCTTTCCGATTACGATTATGAATAACTGCTTAAGGAGCCTATAAACCTTGTATAACTATTATGAATAAGGGGGTAAATATATGGATTTATAATACGACTTCATCTAACTTTGACATACATACATACATACATAACTTCACGCCAGTTCCCTTGCGGGGTAGGCACGAACAACAGAGCGCCATTTAGGCCCATTCTTACACACCTCAGTTGCTTCTTTGACATTCATAACTCTTGTCATGCACACTCGTCTGTTCTTAAGGCTCCTGACATCACCCTCCGCTAGTATACGATCAATTTGATCATGGAAGGTGTGTCGTGGCCTTCCACGACTTCTGCATCCATCCACTTTTGCATTGTATATCTGTTTAGTCATTCTTTCATCATGCATTCTTTCCACATGCCCGAACCACCGGAGCATTCCTTTCCTTACCTTCACCCCGACACTCTCTTTCTTACTTCGGTATTACGAACGCGGTCCGCGAGCGTCACTTCGCAGATTTTGCGCAGTGCTCGCATCTCAACCGCGTTTACTCTACTTTCATGCTCTCTCTTCCATACCCAACTCTCGCTTCCATACGTGAGCGTAGGTACCAGCACCGCGTTGTGTATGGCGAGCTGGGCCTTCTGGCTGAGGTTCTTAGCGCCTAGAAGTTTACCTAACGCTCCATTCAAACTATTCCCCAAATTTACTCTTCTTTCTATATCAGCGGTGTACCTTCCATCCCTGCTAAAAGCACATCCAAGATATACAAACTTATTCACTTGCTCTAGCATAACATCATCGACCATTATCCTTGCATTCGTTCTGGTTTCTTCTCTTTCAAACACCATAACCTTTGTTTTCTTCGCATTCAAATGTAAGCCTCTCGCCTGACAGTCATCTTTCATCATTGTGACTAGTGTTTGCAGCTTACTTTGACATAATAACAATAATACTATAACAGACAAAAATCCTACTTAAAACCTATTTTTCTCAGGAATTTTTTACACTTAAACCCACGAGGTAATTTTGTTGCGAATTTCCAATACCAAATCACCGCTAGAAATAGTACACGTTTTAGCACCTTTTATTATTTCAAATAGCGCAGTACCGTGCGATCAAAATATTACGGACGTAGCCCAAAATCCAATTCGGCAAACAGCTTTTTGGATCATCAGCGAGATTTGTGTTTCGAAGCGGAATATTGCGCTGTAAGGAGTTCTTTAATCTTATTTAAGTCTGATATACGCCTCCTGTATGAGGAGTCTATACCTACATTCATACTTAATACATAAAACACATTTGTGTCGTTTGGAAATTGAGTACAAAGGCAAAGAATTTCTGAAAACAAATCTATAAGAAACTCTTTGACACCATGGTTAAAAGGCTTCTTCATAAATATTTCGCTCATTAAATCAGCATTGCCATCGGACGTGGCAATGCAACCAGCCTTCTAGGCATGCTTTATCTGGCAGTGATCTGGTACATGATCGTTCATGTCTGAATTAATCTAAATTTATTAATTTCAAGTTAGTATTTGTATGTTACAATATTCATGTTACTTTATTCCCTCTTTCCAGCCTTAATATGTAGACCAAGGTCCATTAAATTTGCTATTTTTAGATACCATATAATTACTATAATGAAAATGAACATAAGCTTTTTGTCCAGGAAAGGGCCAGACTTCCCACGGGACACATTGTAACAGTTACATTAACCTTGGAAGGCTCTTATAAATCTTACAGATAGGCACGTTGATAAAACAATATTATTACAAATTAGGGTTTTCTAAACGGGTTTACTGCATAAGTTTCTATTACGTATTCCACGGAAACTATTACTTTACAAGTTTTAGGGTTCCAAAATTATTCCTTATTTGGTAAAAAAAACAACTGTTGAACAAATCATCGTATCCTTTTTCACATCATCTAATTTTTCTCGGAAAGTACTTAATTTATAATTAAAATAATATTTATATATAGATAACATTATATAAAAATATTATGTACTAGCGTAGTTTTCGCCGTGGCTGCGTCGCGGTTCAAACCCTAATATGTTTCTCTAGTTTAAAGAACATTAATACAGGTTACATTGTATTAAATTTTTATATTAGTGCTATTAGCATGAAAAGTATCTATGTCCATTTTCAGTATTAAAACTACATATGTACAAAATCACAGCAAAACCGATACAGTACACCAGTATCTTTTCCTTAAAAGCTTAAACAAATAGGCAAACCGAGCTACTATCATATTTTTATAGATGATGAATTTTTATATCATAAACTTGAGAAATGATTAGTCTCCCATACAAACTTTCTTCCCCTATTTTAACCTGTTCTAGTTTTATTTTTACGACAAAAAGTAGTAGCCTGTTACAAGTCTCGTCTATCACATGTACACTACAAAAATGATGAAAATAACCAAAATGACGAAAATGGCGAGTTTCTTTTTTATTGCCGTAGCACAGTAGACAGGCTGATGACCCAACTGTGATGGAAAGTGGTTACCATCGCCTATAGACATTAACAATAGCTGCCAATATGCTACCGGCCTTGAAGACGAAACTGGAACCTGGCCACGGATGCCGCAACACAACTCGAAGTTGTTATGGCGGCATACTCTAGACCAAGGGCGGTAGCCATCCAGTCTGGCAAATGCCTTACCACCTGGCTATGGGTTGTTTTGTTGCCTCTCACGACAAGCCGCCCGGCCGCAGGACTTTGTATTCTTTTTCCATTCCTGCACGGAGAAAAGTGACGAAAGTGACGAAAGGAATGAAAGGCATGAAAAGGACGAAAATGGCGAAAATTACCAAAAATTAAAAATGACGAAAATGGCAAATCACAAAAAAAAACCTATCCTACTTTCTGGAATAAGCTTTCCATAAATCTATCCCATTATCCGGGATGAAAAGTATCCCTTGTCCACCCTCGGTATTAAAATTACATATATAACCGAACTTGATTCAAATCGGTCCAATAATTTTTCCGTAAAAGCATAACAAGCAAAGAGACAAATATATTTTTATCTCGGAAACTACATTTTTCTGGATAAAAAGTAGCCTATGTCCATCTTCGGCAACGAAAATATATATATATAATGAGTTTCAGTCAAATTGGGACACAATTCTATGGTGTAATTGTAAAAAATAGACGACGAAGTTCATACTCCCAAAGTCATTATTAAAAATTTTCAACGAAAGTTGGGTATGAAAAACTATTAAATTTTTTTTTATCGTATTAATAATACTTATCCAAATGAAATATTTTAAAATAAGCCCATAAACCTCGTATAACGATTATGAATAAGGATAAACATTAATTAGAAAAATGTTATCCAATTACTTTAAATTCAAATAAATATGAAGATATTATTTGTCCCGTTAAACAATTCTGTCTAATTTCTCGGATAGCTTAATCACGACACAATACATCCTGCCTGTCCTCTTGGGAATTAAACCAGATTCTCACGACTAGAAAACAGATAGCGGTTCATAAATTGATCTTATTCAAGCTTATTAAAACAGCTGTCTTTTCTGAACGCAGAAACTGGTCGGGATACTCTACGCTCGTCATTATTATGGTCGTAAAATTACTGCACGACTGGTTGAGCCTTCAAAGGTCTGTGTAGTGCTTGTTTTAATAAGTAATTTTATAACTCTGTAAGAAACTCCTTTGTGACGTAGGGGAAGGAGGCGGCTCCTCCTTAGCCAAAGAGTAGGTTTAGGTGGGTCAATGAACTATACAAGACAATTATGTAGTATATTTAATCCGTTCCGTGACAACCGGTGGGCTTCTTTGCACAAAAAGGTACACTGGCCTGTCGAAGCCTTGGAAGCTCTTCGAGTCAAGTTGTCCCACAGCTCTAATATTAGCTCGATCAGCCATTGTTCGCGTCTGGCATATATTGGTCTAGTTGTATAGGTTTACTTAGGCAAAGTAAGGGTAGCGTTGGTCCTGGAATTAGATGACGAAGAATAGGCATTAGGTTTGACACAGTGTCCTCCGTTAGAAAATCAGCTCAATTAATTAAAGTAGTAGATCAGTTACATTTTACATATATGGATTGGAACTCATCCGAGCGGGAACACGTTGTTTTTTTAATAACGTTAAAGGAAGTTTTGAATAAAAAATAAAATAAAAATTATAACAGCTGATATTATTGAATTTCGAGCGAGTCTCAACTTAACCGCCGTCACAGCTTTCTATTTTTAAAATTCTCTTGACAGTGACATAGTTTGACATTAGTACTGTCATTGGCTATGTCTATGTATTTTTTTAATTGTGCAAATACAACGTTACAGTAACACCATGGTTAAATGGCTTGTTCATAAATATTTTACTCAGTAAATCAGCATTGCCATCCAACGTGGCAATGCAACCAGCTTTCTACTCATGCGTTATCTGGCAGTGATCTGGTACATGATCATGACTCCATATTTTATCATATTGATATAAAATACAATATAAGTTAAGTTTCCTTCACTGTTTATAGTTATATATTTTTTTTATTGCATGAGTTCAACAGACAGGCAGACGGCCACTTGATGCGATGATGAAAGCGGTTTCCATCGCCTATGGACATTTGCAACACCAAAGACGCTACAAATGCGCTGCTGCTCTCTTAAGGGAGACTGGAACCAGGTCACTAATGCCGGAACACAACTTAAGGTTGTTATGGCGGCATACTCTAGACCAGGGGTGGTGGCAAAACATAATGTAGTGCTTTAATCTATACTAATATTATAAAGAGGAAAGATTTGTTTGTTTGCAACTGATTTGAAAAATTCTTTCACTGTTGGCAAGCTTTTTTTTTTGAGGCGGGGGAAATGCATTTCGCACACTACCAGGTCGTTTGCTAGGGATTGGACCAAAGCGATGAGAGGTAAAGCCACGAATAGCCACCAGAGTCAATCGCCAGCATGTGTGGAGACTCGAATACTCAATACTCCATTAAAACCACCCTCCTCCCATGTGCCCCGCGCTTATGGCAGGAAGAGCGTAAGACTTAGAACGTAGTTACGCCCACGCTGATCCTAGCGCATCAGTGCTTGAGAGTGCCCCGGGAAGCAGAGCAAACTCACTTCGTCAACAGGGGGATGACTCCTCCGCTCCCTAGATGCTGGAGAACCCCTGCAGTGGTATTACGGGAGGAGATCTTGCGCATATCTGCGCCTCCGGTACCCCGACAGACGTCGGTACCCGCGAGTCGCATGAGCACCTCTCTCCCTTTCTCGTTCCGCGACCTCCTTTTTTGAGACATGACAGTCTCGCAGAAATTGGCCGCACCCACCCAATGATTGTCACTATGCAGCATGGCTTGCATCAAACTGCCCAGCGAATCGTTCGGACCTATGAGGGTCTCGAGTTCAAATCTCTGCGGTGCCCATGCTGCGCACTTGACCAGCGTTTGAAACGCAGTGTCTTGTGCGCCACACTGGCGACATTGAGGGGAAGGCAGGCAGCCCGCCATCTGATTCAGATGCTTATCGAAGCATCCATGCCCGGTAAGTATCTGCGTCATCCTGAAGGTCAGGGTCGCAATAGTGCGGGCAAACCGCCTACACTGTCTCAATGCTAGCCACAGGATTTTCCAACTCTCTCGACCAGGTTTGGATCATGGACCCGGTTTCCCACGTCCATAGTTTGGCTAGGTAAAAAGCGCCTAGCGAGCAAAAATTATAGATTGGCATGGGCCAATCTATCATTTTTGTTTAAAAACTACTGGGGTCTCTTAGACTTTTCTTAATAGTCTAAGAAGGTTCTATAATATATGATACGATAGGGAGGAAGTGGGATAAGGAATCAATCTCCATTTCTAATATTCTGTACTGTATAAATATTCTTCTACAAAGAAATCTATTAAAACTAAATTGGCTGAGTTTGTTTATAAAACTACACTATATAAAGAGTATTGTATTAAAGTAGTAATGCCTGAAGTGTGCGAGCTTCACATCTATTTTGGTTTGAGTCGGCCGAGGCCAAACTAGCGCCGTCAACGCTTTCGCAACATTAATAATTGTGTTGTAACGCCATTATCTTATGTACCCACAGCCTATAAAAGCTATCAAGATGTGAAGACCAGGTTTCCATGAATCACTGGGTATTGTTTATTTTTAAAAGGTATTTAGGTAAAGTATGGGACCCATTGTTAAGTCAACGCGCTTACGCCGACTAATATTCTTACCACAACAAGAAGGTCGTAATTTATGTACTCAATGGATTGTTGCTTATACAATTTAAAATTAGTTGTAATTAGAACATTCCATGATAAGCTAAAATATTATTTAATGTATGCTTTGACTAGTTGCGTTTGTATTTTTTTTTATATATAATTAATATTTGAACTTATATTAAGTAAAACAAAAGAATTTTTCTTTTAGATTATAATAGTATTAAAACGTGTGCATCCAATTTGTACTAAAATATTATGCTGTTGACTTTAATATTGTTACGACCTAGACGCCGACAAAGACAAAATCACACCTGCATACCTGTAGAAACACATTTTATTACCTTTCGGCATTTGGACTTCTTTTGTTTACTTTGTGTTTAAAATTTGTGATTAGAAAACAGACCATTATGTATTGTAATCTTTTATGGCAGTCATTGGTCAGGTGTGTCGGATTTAAAGTACAAACCGATTCTAGGAAATTCGGTCCACGCGGCCGGGTAGACATATTGCATCTGTGCAGTATAAAGCAACGCGTCGATTGAGATACCAGGCAGTCGAGAGATAACCACGAGCGAAACAAGACCTGTGTACATTCGGTAATCTATTTAGTGAAGGACCTTGCGGGTGTTATTGAATTACAATCTTCTGCATTACGTTTGGACTTGTTGCGTTCGGTTATATTTGTACCTTTGTTATACGTGTTTGTATAGTTCTAATAAACTCTACAATAATTCCAACGGCATTTTAATTCGAGTCCTGCAACTCGTAACAATATGAATAATGAAGGAGTTATTAGATTTATAGCTTATATGATTAAAATTTGTGCTGTCATCATAAGTGTTTAGGAGCTAATCAGTAAAATCTACTAAAATAATTATATAACGAAAACATAAAATATAGTCACGCTTTTGTTTTGAATAACATCGTACAACCGACAATTCTAGGGCCGATTCCAACAACGCTCACACTAAACTAACTAAACAAGGTAAAATCATTGAGAATCGAAATTAGGACCTACCTTCTACATATACCTATATATGTATATTGTATATGCTTAGTACCCTTAAATCTATAGTCAAAGTAAAATACATTTTGATTACCAGTGCAATAATTTCTCCTTTACCTTAACAGTTCACTGCCTAACATTAGTGGGAACTTTCTTTAGGTGACTCGTTAGCAGGAACAAAGGCGTCAACATCAAACGACGTATTTCTTTATGCTGCTATAACATTTACTAACGTTACCAGAAATGGTACCCAGTTTTATTAAGTCGATGTTATTTTGTAACGTCTATTTAATGTACAAATGGTCTGTTTACGTTAGATCGTGTAAGTTCGTTTCTAATCTTTAAACGTGTAGTGCTGTCTGTCTGTGCAAACCTGAAAATTTGTAATATTTTCTTAAGTTTTCGCGACTTGTATACATAATAAAACTACGTTTTAACGGTTTTAAGCGCGGTAATTTTATTTGATTTTGGTTTTTCCGTGATCACGGAAAAACCAAAATCAAATAAAATTACCGCGCTTAAAACCGTTAAAACGTAGCTGAAAATTTGTTTTAGTTAATATGATTTCTCATTATTAATTGGATAGAGACCATCCTTTTCAAAAGTTAGTTGATTTTTAGAGTTACGTAACTATTTTGGCGAAAACGGAACCGTTATGAAATCGTACTTTCCTTGCGTGCGGGGTTACAAAAAAAACGATGTCATGTCTCATCTTGAAAGACCATAACGAAGTTTTTGTAAGACTTTTATTGATCAGTCAACGGGATACGAGTTACCAAAGTTGTGAAAATTTGGTGTCACCACTTTTAACTTTTAAAGAATGAGATGAGAAAATTTCGTAAAAATCAACTTTCAATTCAATTTCCAAACACTTTCTCTGAAAATTGTTCAGAATAATATTCGTTCAGTAGTTTTTGATATATGAGGTATTTTGAACTGTATGTTTTTTACGGTTCCATAGCCAAATAAACAAAACTAGGGACGTTTGTCATCTCTACGGAGCGTTTCGTGCGCGGACCACCAACTCTTGCCCAATTTATGATATTTTAAGTTGTAAATGCAAAGCGGATTGCTTAATTTATTATAATTAACGAGAATAATATTTCAAACGCAAAAGCAAAAGACAATTCCCAATAATGGCCGGTTCCTATATCTTACCGATCGCTCATTTGGCTTACTATCGGTTAACGTTTGACATAAGCTCCATACAAGTAATGTCAAAATTCAACCGATAGTAAGGTAGGTGAATGAATACAGGTTGATTTTTTTAATTAGGCCTTCAAGACTAAATCCTAAAAATGCTAAATAGCGAAAATCATCCAAGGAGTCTCAAGGCCGATTTTGACGAAAATTAATGGAGTATCACTAGATTTTTGAAAAATCAATTACCCTTATCAGGAATGAAATCGGCTGATTTAGAAAAATAAACACCTCTGTATTATTAGACTAAATCATAGTGTAGCTTGTAAGGAATTATTTCTGTGAAGACATGTCAAACGGCAAACCAAGGGAAAGGGTTGTTTTTTATAAAAAATGTTCTATATTACATACGTATATTAATTAATTAAATAAATAATTATAATCATTAAAATCGGCCTCGAAACTCCTTTGAATGTTTTTCGCTATTTCGTATAGTTCAGGATTTGGCCCTGACGGCATACTTGAAAATTTCACCTATATAGGAACCGGCCACAGGAGTACTGAAGCTTTCGTTATGTTTTGTGAAGCCAATATCCCTAAGTTAATAAGCTGATGGCACTAGAGTTAAACATCGAAAATAGCATGCGGATACAGTATATATTCTATTCGAAAAACGATCAACGATGACTGTATTAGATAACCTCAACTCTTGCTAAAATGTAAATGAGGTAATATGCAATGTAATGTAATCCAGTAGCAAGGCGAAGTCGTTTACTATGTAATGAGACTCATTGCCCTCCAGCAAACCAGTCCTATCATAGGACTTACACAAACTACATTCGCAGTACGCTTCCACTTCACAAACTAAGTTGCTACATTGCAATCAGGCCCGTCTTTACCCTGGATCCAAGGATGAAGATCCATTTAACAAGTTAGAATTGCTGCTATTTATTATCGTCCGAAAGAAAGCGCAGGCTGATTTTCGCACACCGGCGCTCAATATTGTTAAGACGGCCCCGATTGCAATAACTGAAGCACACGTATAATAGAAAAAATACAAAACCCAATTTGTTGTATGCGTTTGTACTGTATTCAATTGACCCTCTTTCTAATTTAAAAAGCTTGGTGTCATTGCATCCGCCAGGGGCTTTGTGTCCGATCAGTCACGGCCCCGTTCACGATCGCACGAACAAGCCGGCCGCTGCAACGGGCTTTTAGGTTTTATAGTTGTATTTCGTGACGAAACAAGGAAGATCGTGAGATTTTGATATGCTGGGTACATTCGAACGCCGCTTACATTTGGCAAGGCATCGATGCAAATGACCGGTCAAAGTAGCTGTATTATTGGATCTGACACGATCGCAATGGTCGGACGTCTAGATGTGGAGATGGTTAGTGCCGAGGCGCCCTCGCCGCGGTCCCGTTAGCCGGATGCCGAGGCGCTTGTTATGCAACATGCAACTGATGTGTCCACCGATCAGCGACCACGCGGCTGAGCGGTTGTCGGCGCGACCGCATTGCTCCACAGACGCTTCGAACAATACCATTATTATCTCTTTCATAACACGGATCGACTTTTTTGAAGCGCAAACCGTTGAATAGCTTCAGTTTTTATATTCTTACCTGGGTGTATTGTATACGAAAGTTAGCTGACATCTATTCAGCAGTAACAGCTGCCAGGTGCGGTACACAAAACTTTATTTTGGAAAGCGTTTATGATATTAATACTTTACTAATTTTCCACAGTGCTCGCGTTCGATTAAAAGATACATTTTGAAAATTGATTCACAATTGACGGAGAAGTCGAGTAACGAACATGCAGACGAATTGAGAACCACCCCCATTTTTTAAGTGAAAATTTATTTAAAAAAAGTTTGGAGTTAGATAAATAAGAAGAAATACAATTTTTCACCTTATTTATGTAGCTCAAACTTTTTTTTTTAATAAATTTTATACAGAAATATGTTACACAGTATATATAGGTATTAAACATATTATGTATGCGTTTGCATTGGTAATCACAAAATGCTACTTATGAAGACAGAGGTTAATAATAACAATATCAAATATTTTAAGCTATTCTATATTTGTGTTCAGCTATAACGATGATGAATATAATAAAAATATGACATAAATATTATTCACTACTTCAACTTAGACAATCGTTTCTCTCTCTCTCTTTCCTTTTACATTTTATCAGTAATTTGAGGTCGGAATAGAACGTAACTAGGCATTGTGACACAGTAGATGTAACCATACTTAAACTACGTCATAGTGATTATTTATACCTAGTGCGAAACTTGTTCTTGGCATCTTAGTCACACAAACCCTTTCGGGTTCTTAGATGTGAATGTATAAAAATTATGTATGTTATTGTTTACATTAATTAATTAAAATTTAAAAAACAAATGAGTATTACTTCCTGGCCTATCGTCTGTATTTCCCGCAAACCTTCGTTTTTTGTCAATTGACCCTTAAAAAAATTACTGTGGTATGGATACACAACGATAAGGAAAGATAATTATGTGACAAAAGTGTTAAACGGAAAGGACAGGTTACAAGTAGACTAAAAATGGATGAATGGAACAGTGAAAAATGAGGTTCGCCTCCACTGAAACATATAATATTAATAATAACAGCCCACAAACGTCCCACTGCTGGGCTCGGGCCTGCCACTTCAGGGGAACGGACAGTATACCCACAACGCTTGTCCAAGACGACTTGGTAGGTTTGATACATCGGTTATCTCGATGTGCAGGTTTCATCACGATGTTTTCCTTCACCATTGTTAGCACTTAATAATTTTAACAATATGCACATTAGGTCAGAAAACTGCCTAAGTGAAGAAACATATGCAGAGCCCAAATGATTACGGATACGTCAAACAAAAGAACAAGAAAGTAACATTTATATCTATGGTTAAAATTGTGTAGAAAAGCATTATCGAACAAGACACGTGTCTATTACCACCTACGGTTGGACGTGTGACCCCATTAAGCTACGTTCATTAGCGGGTTGTGTTATTAGGTTGCTTGGCAGAAACATGTCTCTTGGTGGAAACTGACAATCATTTTTATTTTCTTCTATAGCTTTTAACGACGGCTCTTAGTAGAACATGGTAATTATTTGTGTACATATATATAAAAATGAATCCCTATTTCCCTTGGTCACGCCATCACGCGTGAACGGCTGGACCGATTTCGCTAATTCTTTTTTTGTTGTGTTTGTTATTGTTAGGAGAAGGTTCTTATGAAAGAAAAAATTAAGAAAATTGCGCGGAAAATTAGAAAATTTAAGAATACTTAACCACCATATAAAATTATTTCTAATCTAACCTTAGCGCTTTGGACAATATAAACTTTTTTAATGTAACCTTATGACGTTTGACATAGAATTGACAGAATGCGTGCTGCAAATATCGTCAAAGAGGATGTAAAAAAACTGAATATCGTTTAAAACAGATGCTTCGGTCGGAGTTATTTTATTGATAAAATACATGTAAAATAATTAATTTAGCTGTAATCGGGTTCCAATATTTAGGTGAAATTATTTTTGTGTGTGTTCAAGTGGGTCCCGGGATGGTTAAGATTATAGATCTACCGGTAGGTGGCACCGCTAAAGTCTTCCTAAACGGTGGGACCTATTTTGATGATTTTTTTGTAAGTGGATTCGAGAATGGTTTAAATTTACTATTGGCCCCGGTAAATCTCGCTGCAATCGGGTTCTAGATTTTTATTTCTAAGGGCAGGACAACGTCTGATTATAACATAAAATATTATATCGTTAAACCTTAAAAATCTTCAAAACATTTACAACATGTAGAACTTTATAACTTTACTATACGCACTATACTAAGTATACGTATGCACCTATTTCTTTGTTTTTTTTTAATATACAAAATAAAATATGAATAATTGTTTATTTGAATTTGAGTAGGTTTGTTTCCTTTTGAAAACCAAGTTGCATGAGATGTAGTATAAATATTTTGGTAGAGAACGGGTTTTCTTTTATCTTGGAAAATTCGTATACACACGCGGGCGGCGTCTTAAATAGACTTGTTTATTAGAATCCTTAACAAATAGCCTAGAAATTAGATAGACCAGGCAGCTATCTAATCAGAAGAGATTTAGGAGGAGCGGTTTTTCGTGGATTTATTAGGCCCACAGCCCCGCCCGAGTTAGCCGCAATAAGTAAACGATTCCCTTAGAACAAATTGAAATCCGAAAATAGCGAATACGTTCGTATTAAAAGGAAATGAGAACATTCCATCGCGTCGAGAAAACTAAAATGTGCTCTAAACGTGATGGTGGATTAAGTACTGGTGGGATCTACGTAATGTTACGACGGTCAAAAAAAACTTTTATTTTTAGCAGGTAATTTTGTCGAGTACCTTTAAAATGCCTCTGAAACGTATAATAACAGAGAACCACGGTGGTTCTAGTTCTAATAAACGTACCTATTGCAATAATTAATCATAATTTTTTAGATTTTTATTTCTTTTATTTATTTATCGATCAATCTTTAATTGCAAAAACATAGGTACATGAATAGGTATCATAATATAAAGTTTCCAGTATGTTTTGTCATTACATGACGTGCAAATACTTACATTCACTAAATGTCTTCAAGCTATAACCCTACACTAATGTTTCCAAATTAATTTCAGTAAATATACATGTCAAAAAATAAAAAAAGAATTGTTAAAATTATTAAAAACAAGTTATAAAGTATTAAATTTAAAAATGTCAATGTCTTTATCTTATTTTATTGCATTGTCATTAATATATTCGTTTACGCTATAATATAATCTACTAAGTAAAAAAGTTGACATATAGGGGTTTGTAGCGTTTGTGGTAGCTCGCTGATATTAATGGGTAATTTATTAAATATTGTTATTGGCATACAATATGTATGCGTTTTTCTAAAATATTGATAATTTAATTGATGGGAAACATAGTTTCTCTTTACGTCTGGTTGTACTACCTTCCACCTCATATATATTATTTAACAAGACAACAAAATGATTACAACTTATTGAATTATACATAGCATAGAAAACCTTTGGAATTTATATTAGTGCTATGGATATCTACGTCCATAGCATTTAACAACTTTAACATTACATTTGGTTTAAAAAGATCATTGTAGAGCATTAGTTTAGTTGTATGAGGTATGCGTTTTTGTAAGATAATTACATTAGCCAAAAATTGCCTTAATTTATTGCAGACGTGTTCAATATGCTTGGCCCAGTTTAGGTTTAGATTAGTTTTATTTAGTTTAGATTAACAAAGCAAAAGGAATAATTTAACTGTAATAATTCGCATCGTCTTTATTGTAAGCTAGAAGTCCCGGCGGACTCTCTGAAACAATAAAAATCTAGGACCCGATTCCAGCGCCACCTACCGGTTCCAATCGTGAATCTAAACCATCCGGGGATCCACTCGAACACACACAAAAAATGTTATCAAAACCGGTGAAGTCGTTCCCAAATTATGCACGCAGGTACATACATTTCTACGATTCATTTTTATTTATATAGATTATTTGTGGTTCATTTATTCTATTTCATACTTATTTACGGATACATAATATATTAATAATCCGTGCTGATATACATGTTAAAGCAAGTAGGTTTTGATGTTTGATTCTTTTTTCTTGTTCTTGATGTGGACTTTATAAGACAAGATATAAATTATAAGCTATCAAATGTATACCAAAATCAACCACGTAGTTATCTATAGTTATACGGCTAAATGATGTCCATAGTTGCACATCTAAATATACTATATATATATATATATATATATATATATATATATATATATATATATATATATATATATATATATAAGTATACTTGCTGTGCCCGCCACTACGTTCGTATGGGACCTGACTTTATATTCATATCTTCAGTCTTCCAAAATTGCGAAATAAAACAGCGAAAATTTAAGGGAACATTGATGTAATTTTAAAACTCGTTGCGCCATTTCAGTACTTATTCCAGACAAACTTAAAGACGTTCATTTAATATAATTTGGCAGTTTCGATAGCAGTTTTCGCTTATATTTGGATATTTATTTTGAAATCGGAGACAGAGATTGTAATTATATTTGTATGGACTGAAAAATTCCTAATATCAATGCAGATCAGTAATTTTTAAAGTTTCAAATAAAGTTTACCAGTTCTTACCAACAAGTAATAAAATGTAGCATTTGTAGAGAGTCTAAGTTGCTACCGTTTCCCATTCGGGATATTCGCTCCGATAGGTGACAGATTATCGTCAGCGAAAGCAATTTATAGGGATTTTCAAACGACCTCCGCAGCGACACGTACCAAACGATCGACCGTCATTAGCAGACTTGTACTCCCTTTGGACTAATTCTAGATATCTCATAAGTTCTATTTTGCCAACTAACGACCGATTAGTTAAAGAAATGGCAATAAATAGATTTAGATAATCCCAAGGTCTCTATTCCAAAATGGTATGCAGTTTTGTTTCGAATAAAATTGTTAGAATAGCCGGTAAAGCCTTTTATAGTTACATTTGAAAAACTGTTTTATTTTAGTCAAATAATTATTATATCCACTACTCGTAGACCTCTCCAGGTTTGCTACAGATCCTGGATATCTGCGTTCCTCATCTTACTGAGATGAAACTGACCACCCAACTGGAGGGTGTCTTATCTTACATTTGCCGTTTCCATTTCAGAGTCGTTTGTTCGAACGGCTATCAGGCCTGCCACAGATATGAATGGACTACACTATCGACTACTTTACTTCTGTTTCGATTATCCTTGTTTCGGATTTTATTTGTAAGAGCATAACATCCTATATAGTTTGCTCCATTACCCGCCGATTGAATTTAAGTTTGTGGACCAGTCTATCCGTTTCCACGTCTCCACACGAACAGCCTAAGATCTACTAATAATATTGTATAATGAAAATACAGTCCAGACTGGCTTGTATCGTGTGCCTAAGTGCCTAAACCTTTCGCGTCAATAATACAGGTTCAAATCCTGGCCAAAGAGTTCAGCACTGCTTACTTTGTTGTTATGCCGGGTTTTTATATCTTATTATCCAATATACTACCCTAACATTGGTAAAAACATTAACGTAATAAGAAGAAAGTTGTCTGGAATAAATTGTAATAAGCGATAAGACTGCCGATTGTACTATTTACCGTTATTACTAATGTAAATTACGGTCTTGTATCCAGTGAAAAATCTTATATCGTATGTTAATACAAAAAGCTGAAAAGTTTGTTTGTTTGTTTGCTTGAAAGCGGTAATCTCAGGAACTACTGGTCTGATTTGAAAAATTCTTTCAGTGTTGGATAGCCCATTTATCGAGAAGGCTATATATATGCTATATATCATCACGCTAAGACCAATAGGAGCGGAGCACCAATGAAGAATGTTTCAAAATTGGGGGGGGGTTTTAACTTACTTTTTTTAAACTATTCCACGCGGACGTCGTCGCGGGCAAAAGCTAGTGTAGTATAAAACTCGGCACATGTCTAATTCTCGCGTAACCTTATAGTTAACAAGGTACAAATTAGGTATAGGACGCTACCTAAATAAAAGCTGGAGTTGTGTTATGGCAGGGCCTCATTGGGATAATGTTAAAGATATAGACCGTTTCAAGCATATGTAGCGATGGCAATGCCTTATTTGTGATGCGATATTGAAATAATGGCAGATAACATATATACTAATGTGGCTATTTGATAACGGCGTTATTTTTAACGCTTTAAATAAGACGCATGTGGCCACACTCAATATCTTTAACATTATTGCAGGTGCGACCCCAGCATAAAAGAGTCTATTGATTTGTCATTAAGAACGGCCATTAGTTTGGCTATAACTAATAAACAAAACATCAGACGATTGAAATTGTAAAGTTATAAAAGCTGGAGCAATAAAAGTACGCATACGTCTATCAAGACCTATGCGTACTTATGGCTCGGTTAGACGAAATTGTTCGCCGGTGTATGACAAGTAATCACAAGCTTACAAGTACGCGAACTTTTACAGGCAGAAATACATTCGTAGCCATAAGTACGCATTCTTGCTTGTTTGTCTATCGCGCACTTCAGATGGTATTTTTATTGCCAAAAGCTGACAACCAGGCAGACGTCCACCTGATGGAAAGTGGTTACCCGTCGTTACCGCCCGCCTATGAACGTTTGCAACACCAGGGGCATTACAAACGTCTATATAGGATAATGAAATATAAGACCGATAAGTAGGCACTATTATCCATACAATTTTTATTCTGACTAGTTTTTATTACGATTTTATAGCTAACGACCCGTTTTAAACAAAGCAAACTTTGGAGTAACCTTAGAAAATTTTAAGCTCATGTAAGCTTGATTAATTAGATGTTGTTTGAATCCATAAGTTAGTAAAAGAATATTATGTATTTATTTTAAGTACCTAGGTACTTTGTTGTATGCCAGGCGCTGTATGGACAACATAATGTATATAGTAGTATTTACTTATGGTACTTTGTTTTATCGATATGAAGAAATGTTTTAATGTTTTACATTAATAAAAACAAATCATATGTAATACTTAAATAAGCAGGGTGATACCACTAACGACCAATCCACGTATCCCACACCCGAATTAGGTATTATGAATGAATTTTGCTTGTTGTTAAAATCTGTTTACCTTTTTGTGTTATGTAGATTCATGCATATAGGTATAAAGAAATGAATTCATATAATTCTGTAATATGTGGAATTAAGGTATAGCGGGTGTTAAAAATTAAAAGCACGGATATGTAATTGAAAATTATTTAATAAAAACAACACAAATACTCTTTGAAGATTAACGATTCAAATAGGTGGTCATGTCCTAACTAGGTATGTGCATTAGCGCATGCATAATTTGCTAGGCAAGTTTAGCGTTAAGCTATCTGAGCGTAGGCGCTAAGGCAGCAACTTGCAAGGCTCCTCTCACCTTGCGGGATCGGCGGCGAGGGCTCCAGCGGCGTGGCGGCTACGGCTACCAACTGGGCCGCCCCCACAGCCCACAGCACGCCCCACATGTCCCACAACCACATCACAACACACCACTATCTCATTATTGGCACAACATTTACACAACTTAACCAATACGAACACCTAACTATGCTAATATCTCCTATTGGCACGCTCATGCTTTGGGAAAAATCATGTCGCAATACGGCTATGTATTAGCATATCGAATGACATCTATCACATTATATTAATGTTTAGGAATTAACGTATAATATTGAAACAAAGACAGTAACTACACGTCATAACATTCCTTCTGTAGCGAAATACGACAACCTACAACAACGTCGCGTTATAACTAACGCACTGATCACAGTACACACTAACGCAAATACAAAAACAGACTGTGAACCTGGACCAAGGCAACTGTGTGTGTAGCGTTTGTATGTGAATACACTTCACTCACTCACTACTAACCCGTTTTACGTTCAGAAACTAAATTCGTTGTATATCGATTACTCGCTCTTCTTTGATGTCTCATTCGAATAGAAGTAAAGATAAACTATAATTTTTAATTTGACGAATATGGTTTGTTTTAATATAAGACGAACTTTGACGCATTGTTCAAATAATTATGTTTGTATTACAGCCGCCGTTGCTGTTCTTGTATACCTGATATCGCGCTGCTATAAACTGATAAAAGAATTTATTGATAATCGTAATCTGAAACTTTATGCGACGTAGAACTTCATAAAACATAGAGATAGAGACAAGAAGTCGCTTCTGCTAGTACTTTCACGATTTGTGGAAATCGGCAATTGTGTGGTTATGAAACGTGTCACTATGTTATTTCCACCAGGTCTTAGTAGATTGAAATGATATGAAAAAAGTGCCAGCTTAACATTATAGGGAGCTACCATCTGTGTGAAGCAACGAAAATAAAGTAGACAAACAAAGCCGGCGCTATATTGATGATGATTAACTTTGTTAAAAATCACCAAACACCTTTCTTTTTAAATAATTTTGGTTTACAGCAACAAGGATAATATGGAATTATTGGGGCCAAGTCAGATTTTCCTAATTTCATAACAAAATATGCCATTTCTTCTAAATATGGTAATTTTAATTGACGATCTTTCGGTAACATGTATTCTCTAGCTGGTAACCATTCTCCGTCTACAAAACGAGATGGTTGTGAGAAGACACCCGGAAAATGAAGTCCAAAGGAACCTGAGAGGAAAAAGATAGATAATACTTTGTTGCTCACTAAAATAAACAATCACAAGAGTAAATATAGTATTAGTTACATTTTTAGGAAAAGCAATAAGCGTCCTTATCACATAAACTGGTCCTTTTTAGATAACGTAAACAAGATAATTTGGCGATAAAATAATAACATTGAATTATTTACCATTGCAACGTATTCCCAAATTAATGATTTGCTTAGGATCCAACTCAAATAACCATAACTTGACTACGTTAAGAATAGCTATTGCTTTGTTTATTTCAACACTTTCCGTGACAGGTTTCACCTAAGTATAAAATTAAGGCTATATAATATTGCCCAGCACAGTAACATAATTATGATAATTATTTTTCATATTTTTTTACTTCCATGTCTTAAACGATAACAATTTAACTTACTTTATTTTCCGCCACTTTATTCCACAAAGATTCGTCAAAGAACATTAAATATTCCATCGTTCTCATCTCAGGTGTTAAGGAACCAATATTCAATGTAGAATTTCTGACTTTAGTATATCTATTATAAGGTTCGAATGAATTGTACTTGTGGACTGTAGTGTGGATATCCACCAGATGATTAATACCCACAAAACCCCAAACTGGAGGACAAAACATAGATTTTCGGGATATTTTTGCAATTTCAGCCGCTGTGTGAACGATGCCCAAGCCTAAATCAGAAGTCGCCACTACAATGTTGGCTTTACATATATTCGTTTCATTCAATAAAACCGTGGCGTTGTAGCAGGCTGGTCCTAAATTCGGAAAGAGTACGCATATTTTCCGAGAGGCTGATACGTTTATATGCAATGCTAGATCGCTTATAATTTGTTTATTTTTATCCAGCCATTCTCCAATTGAAAGCTGTGGACTAAGTTATCATTTTAAAGACTTTATATACTTCTCATAAATAATTATACTCGAGTTGAATTACAATATAATTGATTACTTACTCTAACGGTACATGATCTAAAATTATGAACAAATCCGTATGTGTCAAGGCTCTTCCAATTTTTTCTACATATTGTACAACTTTCCCAGAATGATAAGTCCCAATATAGCTACATTCTTTCTCAACATATTCCATAAATGTCTTAGAGCAACAGTTGTCATAAATATAAATTTTAGACACGTTCTTTTCATTATAAGTCATTTCAAGCAAACCAGAAATTATATACATAGTTAATGGATTTCCTGCACCGGAGATACTAATAACAAAATCATTTTTTTGTTCCGGCTCTTTTGTACCTTGGTCAGTTGTGATAAAACTTTCCTTATTCAATTTCATTTCTAGTTGACGCATATTTTCCACTAGTCCTTTAAATCTTTCCGTTGATAAAAAAGACTCAAAGCCATAATAGGAATGACAATAATCTAAAAACTCTGAGGCACAACCTATGTAAACAGGTTTACTGCCTTGCATGAGCAATTCTTTCCATACTAGAGGTGATCCTACGTGATGCCAGCCGTTTTTCTGATTTATTTTGCATAACCAAGGCTGAAAAAGATCAATTTGGTTCAATGAAGTATTATAAAACAATAAAAACTAAATATATTATTACACTTTTTTTTCAGTTCCAACGGCTATTACAATATTTAAATCAAAGCAAAATGAGGGTAAACAAAAACACTGCTCACTGATGTTTGATTTTTGAGTAATCACGTCTATGGAACAGTGCTTAAAAACTGTAGAAGATATGAATTATGATATTGAAATTATATGTAAAACAGTTAAAATAATGTTTTAATATATCTATATGATTATATTCTATTCTATGAATATGTACATAAGATTGATTAATCTGTGCTTGATCGAGCTAAGCCTTTGTCGGCCTACCTCATTACAACGCAGAGACTCCGGGTTCGATTCCTGGTATGGTAAATTTCGGAACCGAATTTTCTCCGTTATTTACTATGGGTTTGGGTATCTGGGATCGACCCCTGAGTAGACTGTTGTATATTACCCATAACACAAGCGTAACTTGCTGAATTTGGGGATATACAATATGTGTGTTTGTTTGCCGATTATTATTATTATTAATCATTATACCCTATATTCTAAAACTGGTTTTTCTATCCGTTTATAACAGAAGTTTGGGAGGTTTTTGACCAGATGATCTGCAACCAGGCATATTTGTGCAAAAATTTCACACTTTGATTCACCGGCTATAATTATATTCACAACCATTTTTCTCTTCAAATTCAACAGCTATCACCACCGCCTAAGAAGAACATTAGCTATTATTGATATAATATTCGTTTACGTGATTAATATTTAATTTTATTACATTACAAATTTAAATCTCAGATGTCTCTCTTATATTAAATAAATACTCTGTGTAAATATATTTGACATGCGACATTGATAAAAAATGTATTTTGAAATTATTGACATGCTTGTTTATGGCTTATTTCGTTAAAAAGTTTCTTTTACTTTTCTATGAGCCCAGAATTTCAATTTTACGTTGCTTTTATATTACATTACTACAATTTCTAATTGATTAAAGTATCGTCAAATAATCGATATAATTCGAGTATTTCTACACGCAAGTAGCACTGTCAATGTCATTATCAAATTTTAAAACCTTCATAATAAAATAACCTCAAATAATAATTTAAGAGAAAATTTACTCACAATAGTGGAACTTATTTAAAACAACATAAATAATACACTAATTAAAAAAATAGTTATCAAACAAGAAAGCAGAAATAATGACATGCAAAAATTGGGGTTTCTGTGATTTATCAGTAAGCAAAAAATTCGAACTAGACAAACTAAAGCAAATAGAGGTGTTGGGCTACAATACAGTTGCTATTAACACTTATATTGAAGAGTTAGACGAAGAACCTAAGAAAAAGAAGAAAAAAGGTGAAAGCAAAGATTACATTCCTCCTCCAGTTGAAATTTCACAAGATGTTTTGGAGTCAACTAAACTGAACATTCTTCAAAGGGTCACTATAGAGTTTTCTGAATCTAGCATAGCACATAGAATGAACCAATCGGAAAATTTAAGAAAATACGATATTATAGCTGTAATCCCCAAGACACTGCAAGCATTCCAATATGCTTGTGGCACAATGGACATAGATATGATAAGTTTTGAGACAGAAGGTAGAGTCCCTTTTAAAATAAATAGAAAATTGTACAGGCAAGCTGTAGAACGTGGATTATTTTTTGAGATTATATATTCACCAGCAATAAGAGGTTCTACTGCTAGAAAAAATATAATTAATATTTCTCATACATACCATGCTGTTGGAAAATCAAAAAACATTATTTTATCTAGTGGAGCTGAAAACTATATACATATTCGAGATGTCCACAATGTTATTAACTTGGGTTTTATATTCGGGTTAAATAGCAATCAAGCTTTAGAAGTAATAAGAAACAACCCTCGACGACTTATTTTGAAGGCACAAGGGAGAAGATGTGGGAAACATTATATGATTGTAACACCTTTAGATGATGTACAAGAAAATAAAGAAACTCAAAATTGATTTGTACTTTATTGAATACATAAAAAAATCACATAGCCATATTATTCAACTTATACAATTAATAATTAAAATACAAAATCATCACAGATAATTGATCAAACCTGAAAATGTTTAAATAACTTAATATAGATATCATAAAAAAAATATGTAGTTGTCAACAGATGGTATTTATTTTATAGCAACAATGTTGTAATAGAACTGGGTTTTTTTTTAACAATTTATGTATATATGACTTAAAACAATTACATACCTATATACATGCATAGTCAACAAATGATACCAAATTTAACAGATATTGTACTATAATTTATATATAGATAGACACTTTTAATAGTGTGGGTGACTGCTGGGCCACCAGATGTAGCAATTGGGATTTATCTGCACCTAATACCAATGATATGGGTTTGAACATTAACAGAGACCATATTAGATTGAAAATTTAATTATTTCTGATCTAATATGCAAATTGCTAGAATCACAAAGTTTTGATGGTAAAACAAACATTGTGAGGAAACTTGTACATTAAAATAATAGATATTTAAATCTATGGCCGGTTCCTATAACTTACCAACCATTACTTTGCCTTACTATCGGTTTTATTTTGACATAAGCTTCATACAAGTAATGTCGAAATTCAAACCATGGTAAGGTAAGTAAATTAATTGTAAGATATAGGATCCAGACATCAGTCAATATTCCCTGGCTGGCGATGTATGTTAGATATGTCATCAATTACGCTAAAATCGACTTTGTTGTAGTTATATGACTTAGGGTAGTTTGTATGTAGATAGTTATCGGCAATTAAGCAAGTTAGACTTGTGTTTATACAATGGAATACTTTGGGGCCGATCCCAGACAGCCAATCCATAGTAAATAACAGAAAATTGGTCACCAAAATTTACCATGCCAGGTATCGAACCCTGAACCTCTGTGTTGCAGTGAAGTAGGCCAGCCAAGAGTTAGCCCGCTCAACCACAAAGCCCGCCAAATATTGTCGAAATGAGAGAGCCTCAGTCCAGTTTTAGGTCATTTATAGACTAATATTAAGACATAAAAAATATTATATTCTAGGAAACAATAACTTTCTTTTTAATCTGTCTTGAAAATTTTTGTTTGATCCACTTTTCCAATATGCACAGTCTTATCAGGTGACAACCTTGAGGTCATTAATGTTATGTTATTGTCACCCTGATCCACATCTTGCAGATTGAATGCGTCAGTTAACTTCTTAAATCTGCAACAAAATAAATCAAATTATAAATCTTACATTTAAATTTATATGAATCATCCATACTCCATATATTATATAAATTGAATGTTCTAGTTTGTCATGTAAAAATTTTACTCATGTATGGCCCCTAATGAACTATCAATGAGTTACCATTTAATTTTTTATTTTACTCTAAATAGGTACTCCGGTACCTACTTCATGTTGAATAGTATGGAAAAATTGTTATATAAATTGAATGTTCTAATTTGTCATCTAAAAATTTTACTAATTTGAATTATTTTTTAATCATTTCATAACCTTGACTATCCAAGAACTAGTGTGATAAATGTAACAACTTTATTCAAGACGTCAACAGTACATAGTATTGATGACTGATGGCTGTAATGTACTTTATAGGACAAGATAAACACATGTCATACTTTCATATTAAAAATAGATTATAACAGATTTATTGCTAATAGCATTGAAAAATAGGACAAAATAGTTATAGTACAAATGTTAGCCATGTGTTTTGTCTTACTTTGTGTATAAGTTGGAGAAAGTAATCAGTAAGCAATTTTGTAACAAGCTACTTTTTTCATACAATTGAAATTTTTTGAATATTAGGTATCGCACTTAAAATCCTTAAAAAAGCAGTATTAATAGTGTCTACTTGAAATTTCAAAAAAGAATTACAATAATTTACAAATACCTAATGAGACTGAACTTAATTAAAACATAACATATGCAAAAGCGACAACACAAAGCAGAAAGCTGTATGGAAAGCAAGCTAAAAGCAAGGTTATATGCTATATGTGGTTGAAATGAGGAAGCAGTGTATATATAAAACTCTAATTCTATTTACATGGGACATGAAAATAAAAAGGTCACTTTTCAATTTTTTTCATATGTATTATTTTCAAATGCAATCTCAACGTTTGGTACAAGTTAATACAAAATGTATAAAATTCGCACACCAAGTATTCATATCGACATTTACAAACAATAAGAGATTCACACAAAACTTAGATTAAGCAAAATCCTATAATTAAGATGGTTGTAAGTACGTATTCATTACATTCTATGGTTATTGACAAGTGGTGAATTTATATAACAGCACCACTGAAATTTCAACACTACTATTACATTATACTCTAATCTATTAAGATTTTGTGTGTGAAATCAAGTCCAGCCTCCAAAAAATGACCGTAAAAGCCTCATCATCGATTAATAAGTATAGATGAGTTAAAATCCTCTTTCATTACACACTGATCTCTTCATTTCACTTAGGGGCCTTTTCGTACAACTTAGAGGCCATTTCATATAGCATAAGGGGCCTTTTCGTATGACATAGGAGCCTTTTCAGATGTTATAGGAGCCTTTTCAGATTTTATAGGAGCCTTTTCAGATGTTATAGGAGCCTTTTCACATCACACAGGTAATTCTTTTTCAACATAATATACCATATCAATGGAAAGCCACTGTAGGTCTCTTTTATGGAAACTAGACGGACGAGTTCCCTAACTTTCATAAACACAGTGCAATTTTGCGCGTTAGTAATGAAAGCAGATGGATGTTTGAAACCGGTTAGACTTAAAAATTTACAATACAATTTTCTTTATTATCGGAACAATGACATTGATAGGAAACAAATAAGCCTCAATAAAGGAAACTAAAATTAATAACATTTCTAAACACAGCAAATTCGATTTGGTAAAAATTCGAGCAAATAATGAAATTCCCATTAAATCATCTAATTTAAAAAACAGTCTTAAATTGTCTTTTCATTTTACATTTTTTTTTTCATATCGCTACTTCTATACAAAAGAGATCGGAAAAGATTGATATATTTGTAATTCCAGAAAACTAACGCTAATTAAAATTATAGTTACATTTTCATATTAATAAAAAAAAATATTTCCCATTTATACCCTTTCCAAACATTTATTTTACTTTTGACAGCTCCATGACAGATCAATTAGTAATATCCTAATGCGTTATGGACTTGATTTGTTTCTAAAAATCGTCTTCATTTATAAAAGTTTTAATCAATTACCTTATTTATATATTTTTCCTAAAGAAGTCTATATCGTGTAATAAAAATAACCACATTTAAATGAACATATTTAAGATATATTAAATAAGCCATTTTACAAGCACTTTTAATAACTGTGGTATTACTTTTCTTTAAAGTAGAACATTTTTTATTTTCAAATTGATTACTTTCCATTCATTTACATATAGTATCGATATTTTAATAGTCTGTATGCTACGTAACTCATAGAACATCACTATTACGTTACACACAACAATAACGACAATTATGTCATTTGTTTCATGTAGGCTTTACTGTCAAGAAATACGTAACTTGATAGACGTGCAAAAATCAAAAGCAAGATAAATGCTTGGAAACAGTATAAGCCACAAAAATTAAACAAGGTCCTCCTTCTTGCATTTTCGGGATCCGTGGGACTAATATAAAAACATTTCTCGTTTTAAAAATCTGCATAAAGTAAAAATCGTTTATGGTATTCTAATTCTAACAACATATATAACATAATCAAACAACAGATCAATTGAAATAAATTTCATTCGATACTTTAATATGCTCTCCTATAGAAAAATATAAGTTTGACTTTTGCCCCTTTTGTATTCTAATAGCGATATATGATTACAAACACAACTTGTTAACATCAAATACAGAACCACTGGCACATATTATTTGTATAATAAAAAAAACTAACACAGTAGATGGCGACAATCTCACAAATCCGTAAAACATTAAACCAATTTCATATCAAATTTCCTGGTCACATTTATAAAAGATTTACATTACAGATAAGAAAATAAATAATCTCTTGAATATAACCATAGATTTTTTAACAAATTCAGTCTCATTTGGTAATAAAAACATTATTCTACCAAGTCTTTCCTCAAGACCTTTATTCATTCTTTCAATTTAAATATAAAATTATTATATTAATAAAAAAACATAGGAACGTAAATAGATGAACAAGATTACAACATATGTAATTTAATATACAATAATTTGAATAAATAAATGCATGGGTTAATTGAATATAATATTCTTAGTTATTACAATTAACTAGTTTCATATTTCATTAACAGTAAGTTTTTAGTATTCTTTTTACTATTTTTTTTTAAATATTACATCAACATACTACTACAATGTAGTAAATATCTTATATAATTAGAATTATTAAATAAATAACAAAACATGACCAAAATTTAAATATAATATTCATAGGCCATCATTGATTGATATTTTGATTTCTACTTAAGAACAATGCTATGTTATAAATTTCAAATTATGATTTTAAAATCTACGTTATGATTGAGCAATGCATTATTATTTGAATTTTAATAATAAAAATTGTTTTTTTAATCTACTAGTTACATCCCGCAATTGATAAAGTGATACAGTCTTCTTTAAACCTCTTAAAAAAGGCTACTAACTTCTTCTAACTCAATATGAATAAAACCGATAGTCACTAAATTACTAAAATCAACCAATATAAGTAAGAAGCCAGCTCAGTCTTATAACGCCCACAGACAAAAATATTTGAAATATTTATAACTGAGGATCGTTCTTAAATAAAAATCATATCCTAACTGCCACTATTTTAATGTGATGTCCAAATGCAGACTAATAAAAAACAAACAGAAATATCTAACCTTAAAATCCATACAGACACACTATATTAAATATGGCAATAATCTTCACATTATCAAAACATGGCAAATAAACTTTTACTCCATACAGTTATTTACATTCCATACCTAACCTTTATTCGTTAATGTTTTATATTTACTCTGTGAAATTCATTATGAATATCAATTTACAATAAAAATCATAAACACGTAATAATGCCTTTTATTTTTCACATGCTGACTCCCCGAACGCTAAACACATATACTTAAGTTTTGTCTACAGGCTATATGTAGATAAACTTTAAAAATTATCTACATAAATCTATAATTCTATACTAATAATTATACCAGATCTCGTAATAATTGTGCGAAAAAATAATATTTACAGCTATATAGTCTTTGTGATAACTTAATATTTTGTTTCCTTTTTTCGATTCATATTTTAACAAGTCTTAGTTATCCTTCGCTTAACGAAAGGGCAAGAATCATAGACTATAGAGACACGATTATATCAGATTCAACTGATATAATCGTGTCAGATTGTGGTCATTAACACATTCAATTTTATATATTTCAAAGATAAATAAACCCCTGCAGCGCATATATTATACTATGCCATATATTATAAAATTATTAGTTTTTACAACCTGGACTATATTTTAACACGTGATCTTTATAAGTGCACACTAAACATATTGAAATCTAATGCAGATTTCAGCGAGATATTACAGCCAAATTTTAAACTGTGTTTGCAATACATTAAAATCATCACAACATATGCTATAGATACGTTTATTTTATTCCCAATGCTGAAAATTGAAAATAGATTTATGGCCGGTTCCTATATCTTACCGAGAGTTCATTTGCGTTATTATCATTTAAAATTTGACATAAGCCCCCATACAGGTAATGTCAAAATTCAACCTATGGTAAGGCAAGTGAATGACCAGTAAGATATAATAGGACCAGACCGTTAATGACCATAAAACGAATAAATTAATTATTCACTTGAAAAACAGGCAAAGATCATAGACCATACAACCTAAAATTTTAAAACACATTTTTTTTAGAACATTTTGAATTCCACAGAGTACATATTTAAATGTAGGTGGTCATATAATTACAATGATTGGTGCACTTGCAATGCAACTTATGTATGTTTGGCAGTCAGTTGTTGAGAAAGGACACACAGTGCGCGACCGTGTTCACGTTTTCCACCAACCTGTTATAGAGTTCCCTCCTAACGCTCGCCGTGAACTTGCTCACGAGGCACAGTGTCACTGTTGCGGCGAAAATCGCGTTGTAAAGTAACACCAATTTAAAGTTGCCCAGCCATTCGATTCGACCGAATTCGCCTAACAAGTCGAAGTTTGTTATACCTGTTGAGCAATTGTATTGAATTACTAGACAGTCGTAATATTAATAAGTAGGTAGTATATCTTTGTTTATAACAATATCATATATGACATATGTAAAAACTAGCCTTGCTACATTGACGTAAGTTAGCATGGTTTTTTTCCACCTTTGATACCTGTTATCTGTAAAACGGCCCCGCTTTCAGCTTAGCGAGTATCCATTCCTTTCTAAGTTTATGTCAAACTACCGATCCTAAAAATTTCATCTTTCCTAAAATCACGTAAATCTGGGGCGACTGGGATCTTGGACTATTACACCTGGTTATGTGTAACACAAATAATTTTAATTAAGGGATGTGTGAATGTGGAACTTAAACATGTATATTTTAATTCTTATGAATAAAACCTCATAATTATAAACCATCAATATAAATATTTACATCTTCAACAATTTTATGGTAACACTGGTCAACATGAATAAAAAAATTAACTACATAGAGCTTGCTTCTGTGAAAACCAAAATGATAATTTAAACAAAACCATCAACCACAAACTTTAATACTTTTTTATCAAAGTAGAAATAATAATAAAAAACTTTAGATTTAAATTAATACACATTGCAGTTATTAGAAAATACTGAAATATCAAGTGCATTATATATAGTAATAACAATATTCAGTACATTCCTAACACCAAGAAAACAGAAACAAACTTACAAAATCATTTTCACATTTTTATTAATTTCTAAAGAATACTAATTTCTGAGTCCGTGCGGTCTGTTGTAATATGCCAAAAAAGAATCCATAGCCAGATGGTAAGACATTTGCCCACAATATGCCGGCACAACTACTCTGAGTTCTGTTCCGACACCATCGGCCACCTTGAGATCTGCAGCACATTAGCAGCAACTTTGGTGTTGCAGATGTCCATAGGCGACGGTGATTACTTTCCATCATGTAAGCCCGTCCAGCCTGTCTGCTATTATCCAGTCTTTTTTTTAATTTTCGATTTAATCATGTTCACACTTGCCTAAAATCTTGACGAGCAGCGGCTGCGCAGTCGAATGCGCAAGCAGCACGGCGCAGAGGGCGATGATGCGCGCGAGCGGGGTGCGCCTCGTCCTAGGCAGTACTCTCAACGCACGCATCGGAGTACTCAGTCCGGTGAGCGACGCCGCGTGAAGGTATAGTATAAGAAATGCCTCCAATGTTGCCCCGGCCCAACCCAACTTCGATAGGGACGCTATGCCCAACGTGAATTGCTAGAAAACATAATTACATTTGTAAGAAAATTATTTTATAAATCAGTTAAACCAATACGTTGCAGCAATAAGGGGTTTGACAATTAGCTTACGATTTGCAACATAAATTATGTTGTATTATAACCAATGAGTTCTGATTTCCGAAAGTAACAGATATTTCCGAAGCGCATAAATTAATTGCCAGTTTCAATATTGTAAAAACGAATCATTTTTCTTACTGACGGTTAGAATATTAACGCCTGGTAATTCTACTGATGTATGTATAATTAACTGTTCGTAGTTGCTTACGCCAAGAAACTCACAGTTACCAATGAGAGGGATTCTCTAACCGATCGGTAGACTTTTTGTATGGAAACGACACTATTTTTATTATTTTGTGTGACGACTGTGTTTATTATTTTCTATCTTATTATTTCAACTGTTAGAATTACAGATACAGACTAACTACTTTAACCCACCATTGGAAACGTACATATCTCAGACATCGGGTAATACGAACAAATCGAATAACTTTTTAATCCTTTATCAATTCACGTTGTAATTTCGACTGGTGGTCCCACCAGTGATCTATCCCGTGACTGCGACACGGACACCGTTAGTGGAGTTTTATTATGAATCCGTTGCTTGAGACCGACGTCAACAACGGTGTAATCAATTTGACGTCAAAAATGGCGGGTTAAAAACCTTAGCTAGACGTATTGTTGGCAAGTTTCTTAACACTTCCTTTCCTTAAAACAGCAATAACAACATTGCGTAATGATGTACATATAGTAGGAAGTAGACTTAATTCTTAACTTACATTTTATTTTCCTCATCGACTATTAAAAATATTGAACTTTGAATAAAATCTTTTGAATTTACAATAATATAAACTTACCCTCGTGCTGAGTGGCACCGCCTTGATTCCTATAAGCAGTTCAAGGGTGTTCTGTAACACCATTAACACCGTGATTGTAGTTAAAGCTAACAACAGCAACATAGCCAATGGATAGACCACATTACGCTGAAACGACGAAGTTTTCCTTTGACTTTCTACTTCCTAGAACGTAAACAATTTTTTTGTTAGGATTCTTCTGATTAAAATCACATTATAATACTTGTTGATTACTTTTAGCAGAGGAGATCACAGGAAACGTAGTTTTAGTCATGTCTATAAATAAGATAGAGCGAAAGTTGGGTATGGAAGAGAGAGCATGAAAGTAGAGTAAACGCGGTCGAGATGCGAGCACTGCGCAAAATCTGCGGAGTGACGCTCGCGGACCGCGTTCGTAATACCGAAGTAAGAAAGAGAGTTGGTCTGAAAGAGAGTGTCGGGGTGAAGGTAAGGAAAGGAATGCTCCGGTGGTTCGGGCATGTGGAAAGAATGCATGATGAAAGAATGACTAAACAGATATACAAGGGAAAAGTGGATGGATGCAGAAGTCGTGGAAGGCCACGACACACCTTCCATGACCAAATTGATCGTGTACTAGCAGAAGGTGATGTCAGGAGCCTTAAGAACAGACGAGTGTGCATGACAAGAGTTATGAATGTCAAAGAAGCAAGTGAGGTGTTTAAGAATAAACCTAAATGGCGCTCTGTTGTTCGTGCCTACCCCGCAAGGGCGCTGGCGTGAAGTTATGTATGTATGTATAAAACTAGCGAAAAGCGGTGCTTTAGGAGGGCTCGCGAAATTGTCTACATAGTAATAATGAATTAATTACTGATTATTTGGGCTTAACCAAAAAAATCCGGCGTATTTTAACTAATTACCATTCCGTTTACATGTTTACATCGATATTAGTGCTTTAGTTTTCCAACAGATGGCATTAGTATTAGTAACAGTCCGATTAATATTACACATGTCTTATTGGTTTTATAATTTGTATAAAATAGTATTTTTTATGATACACGACACATCTAGAAATAAGTCTAAATTACTATGTCAAAGCCCAAATCCGAAAGAGTGATAGTTTCTCAGAAAAATGCACTGATTGTGGGATAGTGTTAGGGTTCGCTTCGCTCGCTCTGATAATACCGGCCCATAAACGTCCCAATGCTGGACTCGGGCCTCCTATTTTAGGGCCCGGACAGTACACCCGCCACGCTTGTCCAAGGCGGCTTGGCAGGTTTGACACATAGGTTATCTCAATGTGCAGGTTTCATCTCGATGTTTTCCTTCACCGTTAGCACATGGTAACTGTAAATATTGTTACACAATAGATCAGGAAACGGCCTAAGTGGTGCATGCTTTCCGGCCAGAATTCAAACCCGAACGCTTTAAGTTTGGGACGCGTGCTCTTACCATCAACGTACCACGGCTTTTTCTTTAGTTATGCCTAATTACGATAAAAAGGTAGGTTTACATGATACAACATGATCCTTATTAAAGGTTATTAGGATGGTGGTTTTTGTTCCTTCTTCACGGTCTTGAGAATGAACCCGTTATCATTAAGCTTGATAGATACTTGCAATAACAAAGATAACCACGGATTACATTTTATCCCGGAAAATGGCATAATTTCCGGGGGATAAGAATCTGGAATACATGCGAAAGTCGCTAAACGAAACAAATACTATGACATTAACGACATGTGCACAATTAATAGAGGTGAACCTAGCATACTTTTTATCCTTGACAATGGGGTGGGATGCTCGAATATAGCCGCAAGAAAACTAATTGACCTATATCAACCAATATGGGTCACTATTTTATTTGATCCTAAAACTATAAACGTTGGAAAGACATGAACGTACCTTTCTCATGGAAACAACCCTCTGCAGTCTTTCGTTTAAGCCCGCTTGAAGTGCACCATTCCTAAGCCTGAGGAGTGGTATCTCCTTCCCTTGAGCTGGAGGACTTTGCACGTCCTTCGATACTGACACATCAGCATCTAATGGCGCCGATATATCACCACGGTCTGGATACATCGGTTCGGGCGATATGTAGCCTACACCTGAAGCCAAATGTTAAAAGTACTAAAGAGAGAGAACGAACATGTTATAATACAATACTTTTAGTTTCTATAATTTCTCTTCTTGGTTTGCAATGAGAAAATTACTCTCCGTCATTTATGTATATTTTTAAAACAGTATAATTGCTCAGTTTGTTCAGTTGCTTGCCAATAAAGGACCAATGCAAAAGGAATACTAAACCGACTTGAAACATAAGTAATTTTATAAGAATAAAATCTTAAAATGGCTTAATTAATTAGACGACATCGGAAGTAAAACATTTTTTATCTTTGAAATGCCTTCAAGTCTATGTTCTATATAATGAATATCACAGACTAATATTACATACGTATTATCGCGCCTGTATCCCATACGGTTAAGCAGAGACGATGGATTTCCACTTGCTACGATCTTGACATATTATGTTTGATCATCTCTTACTTCATCTAAATTCATTAATCTCTCTTCTACTAATGCTATGGATATTACTTATTTATTAATATGTAATAAACAATTGTATAAAATGCACAAAGCATGACTAATTACATCAATGAGTTGTTATCGTTATATTATGTTGTAAAACATATTATGTAACAATTTAATTAATGGAGATTTGACCATTGAAAGTATCTTATTACGAATTTTCATTTCGATTCACGGCATTTCAATAAGTCTTCAGATTCATGATAATACAGAAATAGTAATTTTAACTAATCATAATGGTTTTACGACGTCTATCGGCTCGTTAAAACGAAGTTTAATATTAAAAAAAATGTGATTACGAAAAACACCTTATTTTTATATATTTTTTTTAATGTCCTAATATACCTCGCATAAATTTTATGAATAAGGTGGTAAAATTATAGTTAGTAAATTAGGAACCGTTAAAGACCAATTTTAATATTATTTGTCGAAATGTGTCTGCATTCGTGCATGTAAAACTCGTCCCAAGTTGTAAAGTACATATGCGACAGAAGTCATTGGCCCAGTATTTAGAAACAAGGAGCGCTGAACCAAAGTAAAGCGATAACAGTTAAGTAGCTCGTTGTAATATAGGGAGGCAAACAACTGCGCAGACTAATTCAAGTATTCATTAATTCTAGACACCTTTCTTCTTCCATATGATCAATAGAATCGTTAAACATCATTTACATGTGAGGCCAAAATGACAACACACACCCAAGACACGTTAAATTTAATATTTATTATGAGAACTACATATAATTTTCATTCACGCAGCTTTACTTGCGTTCAGGTCCGCATCTTTTGCGAATGGAAATTAGAACATTTTGTCCAAAAACAACCCTTTCCCTTGCTTTGCCGTTTGATATTCCTTCACAGACATTGACTCTTATAAGCTACACTATGATTTGGTATAATAATACAAGTGTGTTTATTTTACAAAATCAGGCGATATGAATCCTGATAAGGGTAATTGATTTTTCAAAAATCTAATGATACCGATGATGAAATAAAGTATATGAGGATACTTTAGTTGTCGTCAAAATCGGCCTCGAGACTTGAGTGTTTTGCGCTATTTAACATAGTTTAGAATTTGGCCCTGAATGCCCACTTAAAAATTCACCCGATTTTTAACCGAAATATACAGTCCTGCTAAAAACTTGCAATCTGTAATGGAAATAGACGTATAATTTTTTTGACAAGATAATAATTTTGAATTTATAGTTAAGGTTAATCCAATGATTATATGCATAGAAAAATAAGATTTGAAAACTTTAAATCACGACAGCTCCTGATTTTTTTAAAAATTAATACCCTGTTTATCTGGACTACACCAACGATATATTCAAACTTACTTGACAGTCTGTTCATTGCCCAAACCGTAAACTAATTTTTAATAAATAACGTACAAAAAATCAAACAATATTTTCACGAACATATCCATTCTTATTCATTTATTTTATACTTACTAACATGAATGGATAATTAACTACAAAACCAACTCATAGCTAATTCTGCATCGAAGTTCCTATAATATTCCTAATTTTCCAAATTGGATAACTACGGAACTGAAATTGTTTTACTTCAGTATATTTATCGTGTAGTATTGAGGCAGAATTTAATCAAAAGTATAATAAATTAATGATTCACCGGGTTATACTAAATATTACAACACCTAACTCAATTAGTTACGATAACGTTATTTATAGATAAACCTTACACGTTTATTTAACCTTATTACTAAGGTTTACCGTAAGTAACATAAATCGGACGATGTCCTCTAATTGTTATCAAGTCAACTAGACGCGGTGTTTCTAACTTAGCAACCAAAATGAAATATAAACATCGAACAAGGTGCATGAAACATGAAAAAGAAAAATGCGATCTTTCGCATATAAATCTTTTAGCTTCCAATTGATTGATTGATTATGATAAATTATTATTAATGATTAAAATTAGATTAGGACATAATATAAAAACCCCACTGCCGGACATGGGCAAATTATATTACAGATAAAATAGATTGTTTATTTGCCACGATTTTTCATGAGGAATTTGCGCATTCTAACATAATTTATATTAATGTACAGATTTCTTCATGATTTTTTCTTCAGTCAATATCATCTGTGGAGGCTTATCAACAGCTTTTCCTATTGCTTGTAATGCAGTTATTATTAATATAGTTGTTAGCCCCAAAATATAACAAAATATGGAAATTAGGTTTTGTATGCTTGCAGATAAGGAAACTGGCAGACGGTACACTAATGGTAAATGGTGACCGCCCCATCGACATTTGCAATAAATAGTATGGGAGGTTGCCTCGTTAAGAATTTAAGCATCTATTTAAGCCCTTTTAAGAATCTCCGTGGATTTTGTTAGTCGATACAAGAAAGATGTATGAAGAAGACTGTTGCTTGAAATGGAACCTATTTAATATTTTAAGGGCCAATTTTTCAGTCACCAGATAAAATGTTATCTATACTAATATATAAAGCTGAAGAGTTTGTTTGTTAGTTTGCTTGAACACGCTAATCTCAGGAACTACTGGTCTGTATTGAAAAATTATTTCAGTGTTAAATAGCCCATTTATCGAGGAAGGCTATAGGCTATATATCATCACGCTAAGACCAATAGGAGCGAAGCACAAATGAAGAATGTTTTAAAATGGGGTTTTTTTTCCTTTTGAGAGATTTATTTAGAGGTTAAAGTTTCGCAAAAATCATGTGTGACAGAAGTTAGCGTTAGCCCAAAGTAACTATTTCACGCGGACGAAGTCGCGGGCAGAAGCTAGTTCATAGAATAAAGTATAACATGGATTTTTTTAAATGTCAGATGCATGAATAAAACAGCTGAATGGGTTCATTTACGAATTTACTCAGGGCATAATTTATTCGACTTATAACATTTCTGATGATTGAAAAATCGGCCAAGTCAACAAATATAGCAAAACATTGTTAAGTTTATCGATCGTAGTTTTCATTGTTGATGACGTGACACATTTCGTGTGGAATGATATTTAATTCATATTCAAAATTTAATAATGGATATGTCAAATCACATTAACATACCTAAAACTCAGAAAGGTAGAGATACATATCGGGTTAAAGTACAACTAAATACGTGAAACATTACTTCTACATTGTTATCGCTAAATTCTACTTTAAAATTTGAACTACATCTAATTTAATAAAGAACTAAATACAAGATGTTGATTCACTACAAAACGTCACCTATATGATTATAATCTTAGTACATATAATTAACAACATATAGATAGACTAAAAGGAATTCTGACTTAGGCAATGTTAAACTCGTCTAAGCCGTATTGATAACTAGCAGCACTAACTTAGACATAAGTCAGAAACAAGTTTCAATTGACTTATGCATAGTAATATTTCACAACGCAGCGAAGGTAATAGATTCGTCGTACTTATATTTTCTACACCCTTTCAATACAAAAAAATGTAGATTTAATGTTAGTTTTACATAATACCAATAAAAAATGTACATCAATTTCATAAAGAACGATTCGACGACAACTTTAAAACGCGAAATCAATTATCCTGATTAAAACTATGTACATCTTTGTCGCCGAACGTTTACTCCTACGTTACATACTTTAATGGTGTCAGGAATGTTTCATCTATAAAACGTAATAAAACCAAACGTAAACACGCGTAAACGAAGCCAATGATTAATATATGCAAGACTTCACAACAATACGACGCGTCGTCGATATCATTATGAATACGAGAGGAGAATTTTAATAAAGCGGCCCCTCTTCACATAATTATTCAATCTTTTTTATAAGTCGATGTATTCAATAAAAAAAACTTGATCCTTCGAATCAATGACCACTTTGTCATATTATTAATTACCGAATTTTGAACGTATGGTATGTATGTAGCAGCTAATTTGAAGATAGACATGGACGTTCAGTATATTATTTTCATAGTTTTATCACATAATCAATGGGTCTGGGTGTAAATATAGTCAAGCAAGAAAGTCCTTTACCAACCTAAGATCGAATATTATTTACACCTCGTAGGATGATATGGTCATTTTCGCTAGTAAAATCTATCTGACAGTAACAAAAGATTCAAATATAGTCTAATTCTAAATCTAGGGCGGTAGTGAAAATTTCGATAACTACGAATTTTTCACATTTTTTTGGCTAACTTATACATAATTATGTATGCTGAAACTCAAGGCTAAATATTTGCAACGTGCATTATCACTCGGTTTCAGTGTTAGGAGTCATGTGAAGATTAACAGATCAAGGGCAAAATAAGGCGTACATAGATAGAACAAGTGAATAATTCAACGCATTATAAACACTACTGTTTTATGTATGTTTGGGCAACGGCAGCCTATTTATGATTCAATTTTAGAAGTTGTGTGGGCGGGCTGCTTTTGTTTATCTTCAACAGTTTCTTACAGTTCAATTGCAAAATTCAATTAGGCTCCGAAATTTCTATTTGCTTTAGAGATAATTATGTAATTAATTTAGCCTACTTACATAACAATAAATATATGTGCTCCTTAACCTCTTTAGTATCAGCAAAACATATATTTCTACATGCCATTTTTTATCTTTCCATTGAAACCGAAGAAACTCTACTGTGTTGGTTACAAGCATTACATTACCCAAATAGGTTCTTTTTGCCTTTTCTAAACAGGCACCGGTAATTAAATCTTAGCAAGGAAAATAATTTACCAACAAGAAACATCTTATAAGAACTGATATAACATTCAATTACGACAAGACTTCCCGTGTAATTAATTCGTCCCACATTACGAGACCGTCGTAATCGGTTGATTAATGTACTAAGAGTTCTACTAGTCACTCAAAATAAAAATATACATAAATGTATTCACATAAAAGAGAATTTTATGCTTTAAGTCCAGACTCACGTCTATACTACTAATTTTAGCGGGTGCTCAAGAGAAACAAAATATACATCACTTGACGTTGGTCATGGTCAAACAAAAAAGAGTATCAAATCATAAGCTGCAGATATATGTAATCAATTCAATATTGTTGTGAAGGTCGACAACAACTATTGGTGAACAGGAAGCGTTGCTCCCAGGCTCATTACACATACAGTACCCTTGGTTTTATTTGTGAGTACTCGGCGTGACTACGCAAAAATCGTGAAATGTCACTTTTTATTTTTAGTTGATGTTTATTTTCACACGGTTTGTGTAATTTCGCAAACGGTAAACTATTTTGGTATCTTCAATGACTTCAACTGTACTAATAAAAGAATCAGCAGACATTACTGATTCCATAGTATTTACAGTCTGTGCCATTACTTGCAGAAGGCTGCGTAGTAATTGATTTGTATGATAAATTTATTTAACGTAGATTACTATCTGTTGCTAACTATAAGTAGCCATATTTTTTTATTATTCCTGAAATCCCCGCGAGAAATAGCTCTAAGTTGACGCGAGCGAATCAGAATAGAAAGATCTAGTAAGGAAACACTTTTGAAATGATATTACTTCAAAGACTTCACTTAGAATTTGAAATGACTACGATGAATGCAATGTGACTGATGCAGAAATATTACTGATATTAAAATACACAAAAAGCCACATTCATATAAAACTTTATTGAAATTATTCTTTTGCATACAAAATTCATCAGTCTTGGTGATAATATAGCATATGCAAATAGTGAAAACGTCAAATACTTGACATGTTTACTTATTTCACCTTTGAGCAGCAGTAAATAAAATTCGACACAATACAATGCAAACACGTCAACAACATCGCAACTTTCATTTAAAAAATTCTCTCTTCCCGTCTGCATGCGAGATGAAAAAGGCATGACGCAAATTTACAAGGTCAGTGTGTGATCACTGATCACAAATATAATGTATGTGACAGTGGAGAGTAAGTACTGTTTAGATTTGACATGTCTCGCTAATTAGCACTGTTTTCTTTTAAAATAAACAACATGCACAGTTTCGGAATCTCTTGTTTACTGAAACAAATATAAACATTAAAATGTAACAAGATGCATACATGTATGCTCTAACAATCTAATTTATACTGGAGCTTTAAGGCTCCTATCGCCGCAAAAGGTCGAAAGTGGGATGCAAAAGAAACCGACTTTTCATTAACATAAATTCACCAAATCACCTCCAAATTATTAACATTAACCCATTTTACTCCTTCAATTTTTATCAAAACAGAATAAAAAAGTATCTACTTTTTTCTAACACAGAGATAAATTATTTGGTTGTACTTTTTTAAATACTACTTTATTTTGTTCACTATATTATAATAATACATCTCAAAACAACAGCGTCTATGGATTGCCCGCTATCGCCCGAAAATTCAGTACCAAAAAATCCTCAAGGACGTTGGCGTTGCCACAAGCCTTAAGACAACTTCGCAATCCAGCAAGATCAATAACGTTCAAGCAATTCTATTTTTAACCGAACTACTATTTTCGGGTTAGAATTAAGCTACGCGACTTGATTCGTGTCAAATTGTGCACCATCCCTATCCCTATCCCTATTAATATTATAAATGCGAAAGTAACTCTGTCTGTCTGTCTGTTCCGTTTTCACGTAAAAACAACTGGACCGATTTGGCTGAAACTCAGTATATATATATTTTCGATGCCGAGAATGAACATAGGATACTTTTTATCCCGGAAAATGGGATAGTTTCCGGGATAAAAGTATATTTGTCTTTTTGTTTGTTATCCTTTTATGGAAAGACTATTGGACCGATTTGGCTGAAACTCAGTACATATATAATTTGGATAACGAGAGTGCCCAAGGGATACTTTTTATCCCGGAAAATGGGATACATTTTGGGATAGATTTATGTAAAGTTTATCCCGGAAACTAGGACAGGTTTTGTGATTTTTTCCATTTCGTCCACTGGGTCCACTGGGTCCACTGGGTCCACTGGGTCCACTGGGTCCACTGGGTCCACTGGGTCCACTGGGTCCACTGGGTCCACTGGGTCCACTGGGTCCACTGGGTCCACTGGGTCCACTGGGTCCACTGGGTCCACTGGGTCCACTGGGTCCACTGGGTCCACTGGGTCCACTGGGTCCACTGGGTCCACTGGGTCCACTGGGTCCACTGGGTCCACTGGGTCCACTGGGTCCACTGGGTCCACTGGGTCCACTGGGTCCACTGGGTCCACTGGGTCCACTGGGTCCACTGGGTCCACTGGGTCCACTGGGTCCACTGGGTCCACTGGGTCCACTGGGTCCACTGGGTCCACTGGGTCCACTGGGTCCACTGGGTCCACTGGGTCCACTGGGTCCACTGGGTCCACTGGGTCCACTGGGTCCACTGGGTCCACTGGGTCCACTGGGTCCAGTTGGCCGACTTGGACCATGTTATCTATTTTGTCATTTTTGTCAAGTTTTGTCATTTATGTAGTTTACATATAGACGGGTGTGGTATAGTTTGCGATATAAAATGAAGTCAATCTTTCGGGGGCAAATTTAATATAATGTAACCTGTACCACTTGCTTTTTAAACAAGAGATACGCACTAGAGGTTGACCCGCGGCGCAGCCGCGGGGTAAACTCTAGTATCCCATAATTTGATATAGTGTTGTATTGTAATCGGTTTATCTACCTATCTATAATGTTATAAAATTCTAAATATACCGTGTCTGTACATTAAAAGCTATTTAAAAAAAACAACTGGAATAGACTATATAAATGATGGAGAACACGATGCATTTTTTTTTAGATTTCTTGTCTATTTGTTCGGGATTCACGTATAAACTACTGGGCAGATTTCGATGCGGTTTTCGCTGATCGAAGAGTCTTAAACTCTGAGCTACTTTTTATCCTAGGATGTCCGCGGGATTTTTTGTGGGAATGATTTTAAATGGCCAGATTAAAAAGAATTTGAATTCCAATGATTTTTTTACTGATAGATAGCAAATTTAATGTAATAAAATATGTGATATTTTTAATCCCGGGAAACCCGCGGAAGTTCTTCGGGGGCGGTTTGAAGTTATTCGGATGTATATAAATTAGCTTATTCCTACACAGTTTTCACTAAAACGATAGTTTACATTCTTTTTTTTAAATGCTGCGATACTTTGTGTCCTGGGAATTTCAAGTCAAGCGTGGACGAAGTTGCGGCCATATCCTAGTTACCTATACAGAAGAAATAAGCCAATACCTAAACAAAGTCACTTTTATATTTATTCATTAGTAAGTAAATTATATTTGCTATTGAAATGCATACTTATGTAGGTATATCTTGAACTGATACGCACTTGATACCGACCCACTATTACCAATATATACATACATATTTGCAAAATTATCTCCAAACGGTTGTCTGGAAAGAATCGCTTTTAGCCATAAGTCCCCCGATTGTACAGAATATGTGTAGTTTATATTAATATAAACTGAGTCTGTATTTCTTAGTAAACAGTAAGCTAACATCGCTATCAAATAAACATATTCGTTTGATATTGTTAACTGGCGTTAAAAAAATTCCTAGCAATAGATGCTTTACTAATAAAAGTATAAACCGGATTAAAACTTCACAAAAACAAATGCACAATACTTTAACCAAACAATCGTTTGAAGCGTCGTCTCGTCCAGATAATAATGTAAACAGTTATGAGGTATTTATGCCGTTAAATCAAAATATAAATATTATATTTACATTATAAAAATAAACATGCTGGCATCATCGATACACGTTTTTAATTTGATTGAATAAGTTATGAATCGCTTAATAATAACAGCCCGTAAACGTTCCCCTGCTGGGATCGGGCCTTCCATATAAATGGGAAAGAATAGATGTCACGCTTTTCCAAGGTGGTTTGACTATGTTTTTCCTTCACCGTCAGCACGTGGTAATTGTAACAAAAAGCACATTAGGTCAGAAAACTGCCTAACTGGTGCATGCTTTTCGGCTAGGATTCGAACCCGCGCCCTTTGACTTTGGGACGCGATTGCACTAACCACTGAGCTACCACGGCTTCAGATTGAAAAGTCGTATACTTCGTAATATACTTTCAGAATGAAGAGCATTATAGTTCATCTTATCTTAGGATATAACATAGAACTCTTATCAAATTCTTCTGTACTTTCAGCGCGATTCACGAAAAAAGGCATACACTCCAACGGTTGTATTACTTGAAATATTTAGAGTTCGTATAGTACACCAACAGGTTTTCCTTAATCAAATTCTAGTTCCGTCTATTGTGTAGCCGTTCTACTTGAACAGTGTCACTATACACGTAGATGAAATTTGGAAAAATGTGCCTTCTATATGCGTGGACTAATGAATGAATTTGCAATAAATTAAAATAGGGGCGGACTTTCAAAAATGTAACCAAGGCATGTAAATAAACATCACAGTCGAATGAACGGTCAGATTTTTTTCAAAAATAAAAACTAACAGTGCGTGTACAAATAGCAAAACGGCCAACTTTTACACATAACACTCTCAACTTTTTGGACAAAAAAATAAAACGCCAAGTTGAAACACTCATTGAAAATGATTTACATATTTTGTTTTAACGAGATACGTACAGTAATATTCGCGACATGGGATATCTTCTGTGACAACCTTTTTAAAGAATTTCGTAAACAAATAGCAAAAATGGTGGGTTCGTTGCTAGTAGATACGCATCTCTTCAGTATGCGTGGACAGACACGAACTTAAGGATTTTCTACCGATCTATTAAATTAAAAATAAATTACATGACACGAGAAAACTATCTCAAGTTTACTAAACGATCTTTAAATTGCCGTAAAGAACGAAAATATTAACAGAAAATTTTAAAAATTGACAACAAAGCAATTTTAATTAGGAAAAGTTAGACACCTCGAAGAAAGTCACAGAAAAAGGCAACGATGAAATTTGCGGTAGCAATGCCCTACTTGTGCATTGAAAGTTATCATCGACACGAGATCGATAGACATTCAAACAATCCATCTTCAGAGCTAACTAAATTGTCAAGATTATTTTCATACGCTATTTTAATAACAATAAATTAGACAAGTAGTTGACAGTCCACGCATCGCGTCACGAAGGATTCCGTAGAGTTAACAAACTTCGACTGTTTCGTTATTTGGCTACGGAGCCATGAAAAGCATTTAACCAAAAGTATCAATTCCTATTGTACATTTTATACATACACGACTACATCTCCTCCCCTATCCTATTACTTCTGTCTGACCCCTTTATCCCATCTTTATACCATATATCCCATACCCTCTATGTCATCCTAAAGGCAGAGCAACGCGGTCGCTTCGCCCGTTGTTGCAAACTTCTTTAGGCGACGGTAACCACGTTTCATTAGATGGTCCGTCTCCCTTTTTGCGAGCTTCGCAACAGGAAGAATACACCACCGACCATCTTACAATGTAAACTAGAGTTTGCCCCAGGGCTACGTCGCGTGTCAAATCTTAGGCAGTAGCTTTATTTTACTTATATAAAACCAATTCGGTTTTTACATATAATAATAACAAATAAACTAAGTTCATATAGTCTAGAAAACTGCCCAGCAAAAACATGGAAGTGAGTCGTAGCCAACCTGATTTGAAGTAGTACAATGAATGACATGTTATTTATGACAATGTGGGTATTATTTGTTAGTGAACTGAAAAAAAGTGATTGCATCGCATCTATTTTGCTATTCCGTCTATTCCATGGAAATGACGTCATTTATCGGGATAAAAAGTATCCTAAGTTACGGCCCAGGATATAAGCTAGCTGTATATTGAGTTTCATTTTAATATATTCAGTAGTTCTATGTGTTTGTCAGAGCATCACGTTCTGATAGGCCGATAGACAGACCGACAGAAAGACAAAAAAATCTAAAAATTGCATTTTCGGAATCTACTGGTCCGAATTATCAGCCCTGAGCTTTTACACATTTTTAAACACAATTTACAAATTCGAACTATTTACAGATTCATTATAATATATACTTTTATAGATTATAAATTAAAATAGCTTACAAAATATCACACTTGTGGTCATAATTAGCAAATTGAAACGTCACGCGGCTCTACGACGTGTTGTGCTCTGGAAATCGCTTTTTAATTTCGATATATTATTATCTCAAATGGCGATATATGGATGAATATAACAATATACAGGCTATGTACATACCAGGCTTTTTAAAATAATAGTTGCTAAAATTCGGAATAATATTAAACAAAGTTGTAAATCGATTATCTCGATGTTACAATATGTCAACTGGGCCAAAATCATTTTCCGCGTTCTGCCGTAAGCGGTGCATGCATGGTGATATATTTATGTACATTATTATCGGTGAGTGGTTAACTTTGTATGCGCTTATTCGCAATAAACCGCATTAACAAAAGATCAAAACCAATTTAACAAATTATTTCAAGATTGAAGACACACTTACCCGTGGCAACTGCGTTGTTTATCCGCCGCCTGATGGTTTCTTCTTCAAAAGAATACATGTAATACTCCTCGTTCAGATCCCTCAGGAATTGTGGCTTTACTAGCACACCACCAACAACTCCGAACAGCCGGACGAATCCCAAAGGCGTAAACACTGTAACAACAAAAAACCAGCATGAGCCCGAAATAATGATTAATGAAAAATACGTTTCATCCAATAACTACTAGAATTGTGGCCGGTTACTTCATCTTATTATTCATTCACTTGCGTTACCATTGGCAGAAATTTGACATTACTTAAATGGAGCTTAAACCGATATTAGACGGTTCAATACAGTCCTTCAATTTAGATGAATCAACCAGTAATTCAAGTTAATATAAACTTGATTCATTAAATGTCATTGAATACCTTAGTGTCTTTTCCGTTCTGTCTCTGAAGCAAATAGATTCAACATTCACAACATAGATTTATCCGTCCAATACTAGCAATCTGTAAAATTTTCACCAATAGTAAAAGCAAATAAACGGTTAGTTAAATATAGGTACATGTCATTAAACTGCTTAATATTGGCAATAAAGTCCCTAATCGACGTCTTCCAAAAACATTAAACTAAGTAAAATATTTTTTGTATCTACATATATTTTAATTGTCTGATATATACATTTTAATTGATTTTTGGCAACAAAAAATACTATTTCGTAGGCAATTTAGTTGCCAACTGCTAAAAATTAGCTTAGACATCATCAATATTTACGTCAATGACAGCATTGAAAATTACAAAAAGGTTTTAACGTCGCACAGTATAATTTGAACATGACTGGGATAATTGGGTATTTGATTATATGAAAAAAAACTATCAAATAACATACCAAACGAAAACATAGTTCTACACCAATGATGATAATTTTACTATAATGGTATTGTATCGTAACAATTATTCATTACGAGTTAAATATAGTCCCGAAACCATCATCAGAAGGTATTACCCGAGCGTGAAATGCAAATTATTACGTATCCAATTGAAAATAACTTCGGAACCGACCCAGTAAAAAATACACACGACTTAAAAATACACGAGGAAACAAAATAGGTCGTCGACTTTTTTCGACACTGACACTTGCGTGACATTCGTCTTCCTTGCCAACCGTTGCTATGTACGCTGCCGCTGTTACGTCAATATAACGAGACAATAAACAACGGCCCGAAAACATTTTTACTTTAGCAAAAATACAAAATAGTATTTTTACTTTAGCATAATTACGAGGGTCGAGCGAAATGAGTGGAAAAAATATATTGTCTAATCCAGCGTTGAAAGATCACAAGACGATGGAGATGAACGAGGAGTGGAATAACTTCATAAAGAAAGTTGGAGAGGTCTCAGGACTTGTGAAGGATATGGCGAGTGGAGATAAAGAGAAGGCGGACGCTGCCCAAGCCATGGCTGATCAATATCTCAAAGGCAAAGTTATCGTGGACGACGATGTGCAAATGACAATTAAACATGACAGAACTGTTATTAATCAAAAAGCTTTCCAAAGTATGGAGAAGAAAGATACGGTGGGTAGAACTATAAACACTTATATTAAAATGGATATTAAATCAACTTGCCAGCAGTTTTCGGTGCCTGAAATTACATAAAGTTAATCTATTAATAGAAATAATTAATCATAACTGGGTTATCAGTGCGTTAGTACTCATTGTCATAGATTAAATGGTAATAATACATCGTGTGGCAAGTGTATTGCACAATCCCGCATACGCGGTCCACAGACGGCCATCGAAAGTATTAAAATGTAACAATGAAACCACGGTCCAATAAAATGCCATCGATGCCAAAGTGCGCCCTAAAAATAACTATGCGCAAAAAGTGAAGAATTTATTTAGGAGACGGACTGATTGTTTAACATATCACAACGTGAGAGCTACCTATGCATGTGTTTTATCAGTGAAAGCAATTTGGCTCGTCTTTCTCTATAAATAAACATCTAACAGTTTTAGATACTGTTCTCTCTATTTGCGCTTAGAAAACATTTTCTCAGAATGTTTATGTTCGTTAAATCACAGTATTTTTTATTTCAAACCAAACGTTCGATCTCTCTATGAATAATGTTCACATCGGCATTTAAATATTCTTGGTATCTTATTACTGTAAATGTTGTCCTATGATATTATTTCATCGACAAATCTGAATACAAATATCTGAACCATGTTTACAATTTACATATATATAAATGTTTCTTATTTGCAAACAAAACGGAGTACCTTAAGTTAAATAAAAATATTTTCCTTTAAACTTCATGTTATTTTCTGAGTATGGAAACAACGCTTCTGTTTACGTAAACATCGATGGTTTTACATAAGCTATGAAAGAATTCTTACATTCTACCTAATACAAAATAATAGTTAAAAATATCTTTGCAACAAAAAATATACACGTAGGTTGCTTATGATAAAATGGCGGTAAAGGCTCGATATAATAAAAGTGAAGAAGAAATTATGATTTTAGCAAGACAACAAAAATAAGTTATATAAATACAAGTATCTACCATCTAGAGGAATTATGTAAATGTACAATATTAAGAGAATGGTATACATTTTCAGGACAGACATAAAATCGGGACCAATGGAGTTCCAAAAGTCCGGCAATAAAAAAGTGCCTTAATTACTCTTGATTAAATTAAAACTTAAGCATTAAGACACTTAATTCTCTGGCAATACTGTGTTTGCCTATTCCCTATTTATATATAAACTATTAGAGCTTTCCACGCGACTTCGCTCGTATAAATTTGAATATTTATACCGCTGAAACAATTATATTGATATCGATGAATAACACCGTTATTCTGAAGTTCATTTTTGTATTGGTGTACAATAAAGTTATCTATCTATCTATATTTTTCGGAATGAAGAGTACTCTTTACCTATTGTGTAATGATAATTGGGGTTTACTCAAAGCCTTAAAGAAGGAAAACGCAAATATGCATACAGTCACATTGATGCATGTATTAGTGTTGTGTTCTTAATAATCCAGATTGTGAATTCTGGTAAAGGTGGTGATTATAAAATAATTGACATGCTATATTATATATTGTTCAATATATTAGAGTTAGACGACCACGCCGATATTAGACGGTGCAATTCTGTTTTTAAATTTGGATGAATCTACTAAGGTGATTCAAATGAACAAACTTGAGTCCTTCAAAGTCATTGAGTACCGTCGTTCCTTACGAGTTCTGTGCCAGTCAATTATTTCAATTTGGTTGATCCGTCTAACATCAGCGTTAATCATCTAACGCACTATGTACTAAAACAAATCGTATAAAAGTGTTAATGGTCTTGATTGTAATGAAGTCGCGAGCCGTGACCCCGTATCTCAAGTTCAATTAGTGCGCACACGAGAACTTTATTTATAGATGTTATTTTCTCTTAGATAACAAAGCCTCATTCAATGTTCAATGTACTATGGTTCAAATTGACTCCTTTATTCCTGAAACGTTGTTACTCACTATAATTATCAGACTATAATAATTATCAGGTATAAATAATACGGACCGTACCAGTACTAATATTCGAAAACATAATGATTACAAGCTAGCACGTACAATATGAAATATGGTACTGATAAATGCAAAGAACATAATGGATTTTGTGTTTGTTTGTATATAATTTTTTCATGATTGAATAAATTAACGATTCTCATTTAATATTTGGCATGAATCTTATTTCGGGTTCTTGGGTGGCGCTACGATTAATGGCCGGTCACTATATCTTACTATTTCGCTTACGCTGGTTCGGCCACGTTTTACAGAAACCGGCTAGTTACGTAGGGAACAAATGTCTAGCCATGCCGCCTCCGCCAGGTCCCGGTCGAAGGGGTAGGCCCAAGAAATGCTGGCTTGACGTTGTGAGGGATGACATGCGTACCAATGGTCTCAATACAAGGGATGCCGAAGATCGCGCGAAGCGGAGAAGAAAAAGTAAGAAAGCGGACTCTGGGCGTCGAAGTGTTCGCTCCGAACGCAACCGGGATTTAACGTTCAGATGATGATGACTATATCTTACTATTTATGCACATTAATTCTGTTGAATTTTGACAATACTTTTCTGGAGCTTAGTCAAATTTTCACCGATCGTAAGCCAAATGAACGGTGGGTAAGATATAAAAACCAGCCATTAGTATTATCTCCAAGCACGTGAAAGTTTCTACATATCGCTGCTTCTATACAAATGGGCCATAAATCAAAATAACACTACAGCAGAGCCTATCAAAGATTCTGTTAGCAGCGATATATGAGAAATAATAAAAAATGACTTATTGATACTAGAATATCACAATTGACCAAACGCAACAGATAATACAGAAACCTTTTTTAAATGTCCGTATCCACTAAATATAGAAAGTGAGTTTGTTTGATTTTTTTTTTCTCTTCACAGTACTCAGTATGAACAGATTTTTAAGAAATATTGTACCTGTATACGGTTACAGACCAATAATGCAAATGGGTAACTTTAATTCGGAGAACATGAGGAACTCCGGACCTGAAGTCTTACTCCCAAACGCCTTTCGTCGTTCGTTTTGGTCCGATCCGCCCGAAAAATACAACAAAAATTTAAAAACACGGAATAAACAACACAGATTTATTTAGAATTACAACTAAATACTACTAATAAAAACTAAATAAAATAAATATAAAACAAAAATAAATGGACCATGCACCGTAAATATTAAAATAAAAACAATAAAAAGAAGTTCAAAAATAAAAAAGAACGACGAAGTACGTTTGAGTGTAAGGCCGCATAAGTTAACGTGTACGAATTTGTAGAAGGGAAGTCTTTAGTTATTTATAATCACATTTTCATTGATAATAATTTACAGGGCGAGATAGATAAAGATGCATGGATGGCAGAAGTAAGTAAGGACGCAGAAAAGCGTGCACAGGATCGCAAGATACGACGAGAAAAGGCAGATACTCTGAACACTCAAGCAATTAAGGCGTTTCGAAGGGGGGAATATGACAAAGCTCTGTCTTGTTACAATCGAGCAATAGAACAAGTGAAAGATAACCCCATGTTGTATTGTGATCGAGCTTTGACTAATATTAAACTGGGAAAATATGAAAAGGTAACAGTTTTTCTTGAATTTCTTATTATTTACTGACGATGCCTTGATGATTAGTTTCACTCCGTTCACTAGATGTCGATAATAATCGCTAGTATCGATTCTGTGTAATTATACATAGGTACGCAATGTCTATAGAAATTTATTGATTAATATCTGCTACTCTGTTAAAATCGTTTTTCATTTTTATTATAAAACAATGACCAGTGGCCCATCTACTTATGTGTAGCCTTTCAGAGATAGATTTTGTTGCTGATGGTCTTCTTCCTCTTTGTCATTAGAGGCGACGAGGAGGTTCGGGCCTCGAGGAAAACCTCTTTGCCCCGGCTTCTACTCGGCAGGCGACTACCCGACGATGGCGGGCTTTAGACCCGTTGGAGCCGTCCCACACAACTCTGGTCTTTCAACGGCTCTCATTGGCCAGTCTGCGGCGTCCGATGCCCTTTACGAGCTTTTCGTTGGCATCATCTAATGTTTAGTTGGCCATCCATCGGCGTTCGATGGCCATCTCGGGCCATGGTTAGCCATCTATGGCTTCTGGTGGCCTATCAACAGCTTTGTAGTCTTTGCGATCTCGTAACATCACCCTAATCAAGCGAGCGTATGAACTCGCGGGGGATCAGCACCCAGGTGCGGTGCTACGCTTTTTGCTGGGCGATTACAAATTTTTTTCTTCCGCGAAAATATTTGAATTTGAAATTTCGTTTGTGAAATCAAAATATCTAACGTACTTGTAATATACGCATGTTTATTAAGTTATTTGCGCTTTTTAATATTATTAATTTTAGAATTTAATATATCGGACAGTTTTCGATATATACGGAATTAAAGTTTTCTTAAGAGAATCGGGGTGTAGGCCCTAAAATTATTTCCAACTTTATACTAATCAAAATATGTATATAAATTAAAATATCAACCACAACTTTACCAGATAACTTTCGAATATGAAACATAAAATGAAACTAAAATTTTAAATATCCATCAACAGAGCAAAATATAACTTTTACGATAAAAATCAATACCCAAAACAAATAACCAGTTTGGCTTTGAGAGAAAATAACAGGTTCTACTAAAATTTATTATGATTTATAATGATGAGTGCTGTTACAAACAGATCTCTGCCTAGCTCTAGATGAATCTAAAAAAACATTCGCAATCTCACTTAATATTTTATTTACTGTTAATTCAATTTAGGACATCAAAGGGTTGTCTTCTATCATAATATAATTAAATGTATATAAATACCTACTTTAATCTAAGGCCAACGTCCTTAACAGTCATGTTTATTTAATAAATAACCTTGGATCAATATAACTATTGTTGATCGAAGTAAATAACACAGATGTCTATTAAAATTTTCTAAAAGCGTGCCAATACTCAATAAATCAACCGTGGCCAATAACATTTGTTTTCCTTTAGCTAAAGAAAGATTAGATCCAAATATAAAAATCCACGAGAGTACCCAAATGACACACTTCTAGAATGAAGTATCTTTTTGACTCACTTATCGATGTGAAAATAAGTGTGTAAAACAACTACCTGCAATAAAATAATTCACATCATATCGTCGCGATCTTACAAACATACAAATGAGGAATACAGTATATACAAAGTATATAATATAAACAATATACTATAGTGTATTTAATGTAATGTTTGCCTTAGGAATAATCAAGCAAATTTTCTTTTTTGCTACTGGGAACAATTGGGGACAAATCGACGTTAGCAGAACATTGCTACCATTACATCAATCGTGGTATTGTTTAATAATAATTATGAATTGAAATGAAAGGCCCCTCTACGTCGTAATGATTTTTTCATGCGATGAAATCCATGTTTGATAGTGACATTATCGAGACATCATGAAGACCCGAAAGTTCGCGTCTTTGCGATTATGTGATAGTTACAGAAAAATTAGATCTATTCGCTTATTTCTGAAGAAACCTATAATCCATCAATAATAAAACGAGTCGTTGACCAATCGAACAAATATACTCTACATGTTTTATCTAGCTGGAGGTATCTTTACCTTGGCTTGCCCTTGAACAAAGAAGCTTTATCAATAATTGATTAAGAACATACTAGAATATTTGTGTTTCGTCTCTTTTAAGGTATTCGCGGACTGCGATTTAGCAATACGGCTCAACGAGAACAGTTATAAAGCTCGCCTGTACCAATCTAAAGCCTACAAAGAACTCGAAGAACTTGAGAAATTTGATAAATGCCAGAAAGAATTAGAGGAGTTATTTCCTCAACACCAGGACTTGACTAAATATTTTCTGGATAAGAAAGACGTATATGACGACGAAGAAGAATAACTTGAGGATAAAAGTCCAGTAGATAAAGAGTTGATGACGTTTTACACAGCTGATAATAAAACTTAGGAAGTGTTGTAATTTTTCAGTTTATCCGTTATGTTCATTTTATCGGTGAAATTGTGTGTAGTTTGTTTTTAGTTTTACGAGATCCTAAGTCACGTTTGCTTTGCGTGTATTAGGTTTTATTTTATGTAATTATTATCAATTAATACATATTTATTGGGTCATCCACGTGGTTATTATATTACTGCATATTATCTTTGACTACGTGTTGCCTTGTGTTGATAGAGATAATTTCAAATGGAACAGACGACATAGTAACATTAATGAAAACAAATAATCTGCCGTCAAACGAGTATAATATAATCTTAATTTAAATTATCAACATCGATTGGTAGGGGAATATAAATAAGCTAAGAACCGGGTGTAATAAATTTCTCTGTCGTTAAAGGAACCTTATTTTTAAAGTTATCAAAACAGAAACTTTCAACAGAAAAGAATAATATTTAAAATTTACAGATGTAAAAAAGTATATAAAATTGCTTGGATGTTCCTCCGATATACAAATCAATTATTCAATTAGGCCTTATCCCCAATTACATAGTCTATGAGATATAAGTTGCTATAAAGCAAGCAAGCAACATTAGCAACTCAAGAGGCAACGCAAATGTATTCGAAGCAACCTCTTGAATGCCTTTCCTATACACCAACAAATATGCCTACTCATATAAATCATTCATGGAGCGCTGGCAACGGGCCTAATGTGTTAAGTTTATATGTATACTAGCTGCGCCCTGCAGCCTCACCAACGTGGTGATAGAAGATCGTTATATTTTGGATAATTCACACTATATCTTCTGATAAATAATAAGCTATATATAAAGTTTCATCAAAATCAGTAATTTTCGCGTGAAAGAGTAACAAACATACATACATCCATACATTCTTACAAACTTTCGCGTTTATAATATTAGTAGGAATAGTAGGATACGATAGGATAAATAGCGTGTGACGTAGTGGTTTTCAACCCTAGTCACCTTGTCTCACATTTAAATTCCCGCTTATAAAAACTTCTAATCTACGTAGATCCATTCGTTCTCGTACACATCTTTCAATCCTTCACATTAACATTGACTCTGTACTACTTCGTCCCCTTTGCGAATAAATGTAATTTAATTTGTGAACTTATTTTCTTGTATAACAATAATTCCATAAACTTATTGAAATCCTTACGCCAATTTTATTCAGTTACAACACGGCTGTATAAAATGGTTCCCTTGCCTTCATATGTCATACCTGTTCCGTCAATTCCTTGACAGAACAGATAGATTTTTAAAGCGCCGGTTTACAGTGAAGTTATCCGAATAGTATTTTTCCTTGGTGCCTTCGATCATCGCGAAGTAGCTCCTAAAGCGACGGCAGCCATTTCATGCCCCTTTTTGCTGAAGATTCCGTACCGACAAGACGTAGTGAGCTAGTACTTCCTTGGGAGCAGACCTCCAAATATTTTCAAAGTATGTACCCCTACAACTCACTCCTTCTTTCGCAAATCGCCCCCCTACCAATATTGAAGGCTCCCTTAACTTCCAGAAATGTTCGGGGCAATAGACCTTCGTTTCGGCCACGCCGATCGACCGCCTGAAGACGCGTAATTCGTCGCCTTTCGTCTCCTAGCTGCCTTTGCCTTCATATTTTAATAACCCCGTAAGTGTCCTTTCTTTTATTAGATAAACATTCATGACGTTCTCTGTGTTACAGTAATTTAATACAACCATGTAAAATATAAATTTTAGAAAAGCATTTTTAGAATTTTATAATATTATAGGTGACGCCTTCATATATGTAGGATTCTATAGAAGAATCCGCCTGTACAATGGGGAGTGTTCTGATGAGCTATTTCATATGGTGCCTACGTCGCCATTTTACCACCGCACTAATCGCCGGAGAGTAGGAGTTCTTCCACACCTCCTTGACACCTGCAAATCATCCACCGTACAGGGCTTTCGCTCCTTTATGCTAACTAACTCCCTCCCGCAGTTATCCCAGAACGCTTCAATATGGGGCTCTTCACAAAGGGCGTAAACAGATTTAAAGTCTCAAAAAGGTAGGCGACGCATCGGCTCCCAGTGTTGCAGATGTCCATGAGCGATGGTAGCCAAGTACTTGCCAACAAGCGGAACCGTTTGCCAGTTTGCCTAATAGCAAACATAAAACCTTGTTTAATCTTCTATCTTTTAAAATAATTGAATTCTTGCACTTATATTCTACAATAATGTTCAGTCATAAATAAATCAGATCTATATTTCTTTATTAGAACTTACGCAGTACTTAAGTCCAACGGATAGAACATCTTAATAATATTCAGCATAAAACATCATATGCACGTGAATTCACGTGATATTTTAATGGCCGGTTTGTATATCTTATTTTCCTTCACTTGCCTTACCATCGGTTGAATTTTCACATTACTTGAATAGAGCTTATGTCAAACTTTAACCGATATTAAGGCAAATAAACCGACCGTTCCTTTGCCTTAGTATCGATTAAGATATAGAAATCAGCCATAAGTTGATTTAACTCACTTAGAATAAGTCTAGAATACTCAGTACTAAAGTCAAAATGCAAAACAATCAATTAAAAAGAAAATTGTTTTAAATACAAACGTTCCAATAACTATAGATAAATTTGGTTAGTCTTCAACAAAAATGATAACATATTCTCTTTATTAGTAAGCTAGAGAGGATAAAATAATGAGTTACCAAAAACAGTATACCTATTTAAAAAAATACAATAGCACAATTATAATAATAATCTTATAATAACACAAACAGTCCGAAGTTCACGTTTCATCTATACATACAGATCATCGATCATTATTAGTGATCCATGATACAGATAAATAAAATTGAAGTGTCTGGTTGTAATGTCATAATAACAGCTTTTTACTAAATGCATATGAAAGTATGTATTTATGGTATTTTATCAAAATATCAATGTTAAGAAAAATTTTGTCTGTCTGTCTGGCTGTACCGTCTTATCTCTTTTGCCAGGTGGTAGGGCATTTGCCCGACTGGATGGCTACCACCCCTGATCTAAAGTATGTCGCCGTAACAACCTTGAGTGTTGTGTTCCGGCATTAGGGACCAGGTTCCAGTTTCCCTTAAGAGAGCAGCAGCGCATTTGTAGCAACTTTGATCTTGCAAATGTCCATAGGCGATGGTAACCGCTTTCCATCAAGTGGGCCGTCTGCCTGTCTACTGATCTCTTGCAATAAAAAAAAAAAAAAACTCTGAAACGGTTACGACTTTCACGGGACTTTCATTGGGCAGATAGCTGATGTTATAAGAAATAACTTGGCTACTTTTTTATTTTTTTAGAGTTTCGCGAAAGAAAATCCACGCGGACGAAGTCGCGGGCACAGATAGACAAAAATTAAGAAGCAACACAAATATCTGAATAAAGGTGTTCAAGTTTAGAGCTCTTAAATACACAGGGTTAACATTTTGCATTTGAAAAAAAAACCTATCTTTGTAGAACTAAAATTAAATAAAAAGGTCAGAAGGCACAATCTACTTCATTCCCTTACAATAAGCATGCAGTCACGCACATTACTATGACTGATGCGTTAGTTTGCACAGAATTCGTAACGAATAGAAAACTACTCAAAAGATTATGTACCTACCTCTAACATTTGTGAGTCCATAGGACACGTTTCTTGTTAAGCATTCTTACGGTACAATAGTACACTAACCATTAGGCTACCAGTCTATACAAGGGTCATTGACTGACACCAATCGGCTATTGAAGTCAAATATCTCATAACAATGTATCAAAACAAAACAAACACAAAGTTAACCAATACTCAGACCTATTCGTGTGCATGTTTTTACTCACTACAATTTACGCAATACCGAATTGTAATTTGTATGGAAAATCAATTAACTTTAACAAAAAAAAATACATAATTAACAATAAATTAATTAATAGAAAGACAACAGTTTATTGTTGACCAAAACAAAAATTACAAAAATGCACATCAAGACAATGGTTACTTGGTAAAACAAAAGGCGACCTTGTCGCTAAAAGCGATCTTCCAGGCAACCTGACTCAAAGAAAATTGTTAAACTATCTGTAATTATTATACTACGAAGAAACAGGAAAAAATATATATAAATAAGAATTAATGTACCTAGCTCTTTTTATTTTTTATTGCTGTAGCACAGCAGATAGGCTGACGGCCCAACTGTGATGAAAAGTGGTTACTGTCGCCTATGGACATTAGCAATACCAGAGATACTGCCAAAATGCTGCCGGCCTTGAAGGAGAAACTGAAACCTGGGCACTGATGCCGGAACACAACTCAAAGTTGTTATGGGGGCATACTCTAGACCAGGGGTGGTAGCCGTCTAGTCGGGCAAATGCCCTATCACCTGGATTTGGGTTGTTTTGTCGCCTCTTACGAGGTCGCCCGGCCGTAGGAATTAGGATTCTTTTCCGTTCCTGCACGGAGAAAAAAAATTGTATTTTCTATCTCTAACTCTTTTTTCTACTCCATCTGCTGTAATGATCTGTGTTACTCCATTGCGGTAATGATAGTGTTAGTGACCTTTTTACGCAGATGGACTGCTGAGTTTAATGCGTTATTTGTGATGCGACATTGTTATTAACGTTTAAATATTGGACCATTCTTTATGATCACACTAAGACTAACTAGGCTGTGTAAGCGTATTAGTCCCTATTTACTTGACGGGGTAAATAATATCACAGGTTTTCTAGTGACATGTATTGACATACAAAGTATGTAAGTCCACTAATGTAGCTAATCATTAACGGCTTTTTAACGCTATAAACAAGACGCATTTGGCCGCAATCACTAACACTATCCCAGATGGAGCAGGGGCATTAAGATAAATGATCATATTCACGTTTAATTTGTATTTATTATATTAATGTAGGTACTCTTTGGGTCTAATACTTTATAATCAAAAACAAAACAGTAAAAATCATCAACAAAATATTTAAAATTAATTATATTATTGTTTATGGAAAGCTACGTAGTGTAAATATATTGTCTGAATTGTTAAAATGTTTGACCTTTATTAGTTTTTCGATGTACAAAGGTTTGGAGCTGTGATAAACAAGGATCGGATAGTTGAGTCCATTTACCGTATATCGTATCACCTCGCTAATATTAGGTTTTGACCTATTTTCCGATTGTTTGCGAACAAGAGGCAAATGTTCTACATTCAATGTCCCCAACCGCCACAGATATCGATAGAGATGCATACGAAAAGATGATGGCAGTCCCGACGTTTTAAAAAGAATATAGAACAAAACATTTGCAAATACGACACACAGAAAACAAATAAAATTTGCTTGTAAATTTATTTCTCAACAATATAACAAACTACCGGAAAATATCCAACTCTCCGATAGTTTAAATATATTCATTTGTCGGCCTAATAAGTGGCTAAACCAGCACACCTTCTACAGCTTAAGAGTTTATCACACTTTAATAATTTAAATTTCTTAATAATAAATATAAATCCTTGGCGTGTAGCCACACTGTTATGAATAAATGAGTTTAAGAGTTTACAACAAAAAGTAGTTCTTTCGACAAACTCTCTTTTCTTTCACGTTCTCCCAATCATTCGGGATCGGCACACTATTTATTTTCTTTCTATATTTCTCTATTTTCGCATATTATTATGTCCTCTACTACTCCACAAACCATCATGTCATAATCCCTCCGAGATTTTTGGTCTACCTTTACTCTTATCCCATAGCAACATATAATAAAACGAATTAAAGACTATTTCAAATAGTATGTTCTGACACATTCATAAAACGTAATTTGCAGCCCTACCGTAAAATTACCTAGGAAATAAATATTTATTTTAATTATGTAAAAATATATTTAATCCTATTACTGTTTAATAATAATCGTATACCTAAAATCACGATGTTTATTTCTCTATTTACGTAATTTCTCCCACAGAGTACATTTGATTTCTCTCATACCATCCTATTTGAAACAGACTTTAGCGTATCTTGTAGTTTTTAAACAATTCACTCACCTAACAACATCAAGACGCCAACGAACGATACGCAGGAATACAGGAACGGGAGATATGTCCACAGATCTGCAAATAAACTGAAAACTGTTAACAAAATAGAAACATTTCAAAGCATATATTACTTTTAGCATTCACATTATAGTAACCAAATCAATGTTCTAACAACATTATAGTTATATTTTAAATTAATAGCAAACTAGAGTTCTCCAACCGGCTGATCTCATGTAAACGTTGGATTCATATTAAGCAATAATTATATTTTACAAAACACAAACTGTCTTATACTAATCCCAGTTACTGAAGTATCTACTACGTATAGGGTAGAACCCGGATAGTTTCCTCATTGGGATACATGCCCCGGTTTTGAAAACACTATGTTACGGATGTTGATCGTGTTAGGCGTTTTTCTGTAATTAGAAGGATCCCTCCAGTAGGTCTCGGTGCCACGTCACCCGTAGGATTAGGCTCACACATTTCGGGGAGTGTTGCTTAGAATTGCACGAGCTGATTCCTCCATCCCCATTTTACCATCGGACAACCAGACGCACCGATTTGCGCCACCGTTACATGGCGGAAACACCACCAGTCAGAACCAAGCGTATCGCTTCATTTTTTTTATAATGAATAGGTTCGCTTTTGACTGACATTGCGTCTGATGTCAGGCGGAAATGCAGTCTAAGGTGGAGCACGCTTACCTAGAAGATACCTGTTCACGCGAGGCGAAACTTAAAGACACCTAGATTGTATTCTTCAGGAAAAATTCATTCATCTTGTCTGGTGCGCACTTCCGAAGAGTGGAATAATTTGCCGGATTCTGTTTTTCCTGACAAATACAATTTTATAGTCTTCAAGTCACAAGTGACTAGGTATCTTCTGGGTAAGCGTGCCAGATCCTAGACTGCGTCATTACTCAACATCAGGTGAGAGAGTGGTCAAACGCAAACCTATACATCCATAAAAAAAAACCACGTATTATCCGTGTGAGCAACAATCTTTCGCGACAAGAATACCAGTCGTCGAAAGTATATTAGTTTGTGAGTAATTATTATACTATTGAATATTTTTATACCGATGCAAAATTTTACAAAAAATCATAAAGACGTCATCAAATCATACGAGAAATAAAAAATATAAAAAAATGCCACTTTAACTGTAAATGCTTTAGTATCGATTACATCACTTTATCCTTCTGAGGATACCAAACACCCAATGGAAAAGTCTATTTTGGGATAATTGCCGCTGTTGCTCCGAAACAAACTTTTTTATGGTTGAAAGTCGTTACTATAAATTAGTATAAAATATGTTTAAGTTAAGACAAATAAATTAATAGGTATTTTCAATGTTAGCCTCTGTGGGAATTAAGGAACGATTCTAGTAATACACAAATGTATTCATTATTTCTAAATATAGGCTTATTATAAGTCATGGTGGTAAGACACCTGCGACCCGTTTTAAGACGTTTATTCGTATCTTGGCCGTGGCGCATGCAATACTTAGTAGGTATATTGACCGTATATTGTAAACACGTTTTTTTTTGCGCTAGATCAGCAGACAGGTAGACGGTCCACCTGATCGAAAGCGGATACCATCGGCTATGGACATTTGTAACACATGTAGATGCTACCAATGTCCTGCCTCTCTAAAATTTACATTACGAATCAATTCCATGTGTTTAATTAGTAAGCACAATTTTGCAAAATTATATAAGAACGAAACGCCAAACTTTTAATTACAATACAGGCTTTCTCATTGAAAATCAGGTACGGCAGTTGCACCACCGCACTACGTCTGCAGCTAATCTCTAAAGCCAATAAATAGAGCTTGGTACAGCCTAAATCTATCTAACGAAAACAATAAGTTTAACTTCTAAACTAAACATCAGGCACCTACTGGTTAGTGTCACATATCAATAATATACATACAGACTAAGTCAAACCGTGATCAGAGTTGAAAATATTTTACAAAAAAATTGTGCCATGAATGTTTATATTAAATTTTTATTTTAACAGCTGTAAACAACCTCATTGTCTGGCATGCTATTATCTTCCACTTTGCTAAACAACCGCCTCTCACATTTATTCGCGCTCGATTGAGCACATGCATCTATAAAAGCATGTTTAGCGTCAACTCAATTATTTCTTTTGTCTTTGTTCTGCAGCACCATTTATTCATAGCTTACATATACACTCGAGACAGCGGCCGCTGAAGCAGTTTTCAAATTTAAATGCTCATATCATTTGATTCTCCTTTACGGGGTAGAGGGTCGGGAAGGGACAACCACTGGCAACGGGAAGTGAAACTGCGGAAACGAGGAATTGCGCGATTGCTAAACGGTATATGCGGATTTGTATCCAGTTCTGTGCTAACTGTTGTATACAATTAAATTGCGCCAGTCGTGCATTTTCAATTTAAACGTTCAACCACCATACCGATATAATACATCAAAGTAATAATAACAGTTACTTTTAATCTTCCAATATTAATTTTATAGAGATACTAGCGGCCCCGACAGACGTTGTCCTGCCTTTAAAAAATAAAATTCTAGAACCCGATCCCAGAGCCACCTACTGGTTCTAATTGCGAATCTAAACCATCCGGGTACCCACTCAAACACATAAAAACAAAATCGCTCCAGGTGATTAGGAGGATTCCAGAACTCGATCTGAGCGCCACCTACCGGTTCTAATTGTGAATCTAAACCATCCGGGAATCCACTCATCCCTACTCCGTGATGTTTGCTGGATGAGAGGTGACAACGGTAGACATCTAGCGGGGATAACTGATCGATTGATAGTTAAAAAAAATCGCGATGAAAAAATAGGGGTTGATAGTAGAGAGGTGGAAAATTAAGAGTAATATATTTTTTTTATCCTAAGTCATGACAAAATAAGATTAAAAATCTTGCCAAAAAAAATTTTTTATAATTAACAAATAAAAAATAGGGGTTGATCGTAGAGGGGTGAAAATGGGTTTTATGTATTTTTTAATGCTGTATCCTAAAAAAATTATCAAAAAAATAAAATAAAAAATTTCGGGGTGGACACCCCTTATCACTTAGGGGTATGAAAAATAGATAGTAGCCGATTCTCAGACCTACTGAATATGCATATAAAATTTCATAAAAATCGGTCAAGCCGTTTCGGAGGAGTATGGTAACTAACACTGTGACACGAGAATTTTATATATTAGATGAAATAACATTTATTGGATTTTACTCCTTAAGAATCGATTTTCATATAAAACCCTCGGTATGGAAATTTTATGAGTGAAATAATACAAACGTTAACACAAAAGCGTTACAATTTTGAAATTTAATGCAATGAAATAAGATCTAAAATGATATCCATCATATTCAAAGACAATCGTACTTAAGGAATAAACTGCAGTCGTGCGTCGGAGCTGACATACACATTTTTTCTAGAATTCAACGTTATGTTCTACATATGAGACCATTGGTAAAAACTTGGAGAGCGTATGTCGCGACGGCAGCGTCGTTTAATGTGCATCGCGCTTAGTTTACGGAAATAAAGATCAAACATTCCGATCTTCGCTGCGGTATACTTACGATGATATGAAAATAGTTTTTATAGTTCATTTCAATATAATTAGTAAATTCATTATAATACGGAATAACGTATTATTATTTATGATTTCCGAAAGCATCGCAGTTTTTACAAAAGTGTAGTCACAAATACGATACCGCTTACGCTACATTGTTGTATACATAGCTTGTAATTTATAAAAATCATTGATAATTGTAGTGAAACGTTAAAAGAAACACTGGATGATTCCTAAATCTTTATATAGTATAAATAACACAAAGTCACTTTCCGCGTCTGTCTGTCTGTACATCGCTAACTCCGCTTAAACTAGGCAACGGATTTTTAAGCGATTTTCACCATCAGTTAGATAATTTATCATTGAAGGTTTATATATATACAAAACTTAATAAAATTTTGATGTAAATGAAATAGAGCTACATGTCAGGGTTTGAGTCATGGCGTAGCCGTGGGAAAAATTCTAGTAAACATTATACTTAGTCTGGCCATAAATACTGTTACAATGAAAAAGAAACTAAATATTACATTTGAATTTGGAATCTGTCATTTTTATATGATTGTTCATTGTGTTTTCTCATTTTGGCGCCAGTAGATTGTACAACATTTTGCGATATTAAAACGGAGTGGGGCGATCAAGAGAATCGAATCGCTGTGATTGCATTACACAAAGTAGGTATGGAGCCAAATGCAATTTTTAAAACTCTCCATACGCTTGGTATTAGTCAAATGTTTGTGTACCTGGCTATTAATAGGTACAATGAGACCTCCTCTGTTTGTGACAGAAAAAGATCTGGCCGTCTACGTAGTGTTCGTACGGAAAAGATTGTCAAAGCAGTAAGGGAAAGAATTCGAAGAAATCCTGTCCGAAAGCTAAAGATTTTATCTCGGGAGATGAAGATATGACCTAGAACCATGTCACGTATTTTAAAAGATGACTTAAGACTTGTAGCCTATAAGAGACGTACTAGTCATTTCTTAACTCATCATTTAAAAAAGAATAGGGTGGTAAAATTGAAACAACTACTGAAGCGGTACGCAAAGGGAGGCCACAGAAAAAATTTGTTTACGGATGAGAATTTTTTTACAATTGAGCAACATTTTAACAAACAAAATGCCTCTAAAAGCTCTAAGGAAGCTTCTCAATTAGTCGACAGAGTGCAACGTGGGCATTATCCGTCTTCAGTGCTGGTTTGGTGGGGTGTTAGCTATCAAAGAGTGACTGAGCCATATTTTTGTGGAAAAAGGTATCAAAACATCGGCACAAGTGTATCAAGATACCATTCTTGGGAAGGTAGTTAAGCCTTAACAACACCATGTTCAATAACCAAGAATGGTCTTTCCAGCAAGACTCGGCGCCGGGTCATAAAGCTCGGTCCACGGAAACGAATGTTTCGGACCAGACACCATTCTTGGGAAGGTAGTTAAGCCTTAACAACACCATGTTCAATAACCAAAAATGGTCTTTCCAGCAAGACTCGGCGCCGGGTCATAAAGCTTGGTCCACGGAAACGAATGTTTCGGACTTCATCAGAGCTGAAGACTGGTTCTCGTCTAGTCCCGATCTTAATCCGCTGGATTATGATTTATGGTCAGTTGTAGAGAGTACGGCTTGGTCTAAATGCCATGATAATTTGGAGTTCCTAAAACAATTCATACGATTGGCAGTGAAGAATTTTCCCATGGAAAGAGTGCGTGCTTCTATTGATAACTGGCCTCAACGTTTAAAGGACTGTATTGCAGCCAATGGAGACCACTTCGAATAAGCTTTTTGTATTTTAAATTGTTTTATATTTATGTATTAAACTAACACACTGCAAAACTTATAAATGTTATTTGCAATAGAAAAAAATAATTCTTTCTTACAATATTTATGGCAAGACTGGGTATAATCCATTATTACTACTACTACTAACATCATAAGACGTTATATACGAAATTAAATATGTACTTGTTTTTGATGAAAATTGATATAATTACAGTTTCTTGGGTAATAGACTAAAAGCAATTGCATGCAATTTTTACATTTTTCCAATTCCACAATTTATGCCCACCATTATTAGGTCATCAACCTCGTCACCCCAAAACGAAAATTTCACGTATAGCGGACGTGTTGTCAAAATACGAGATTGATGGACCGTGGACACTTCCGGCTATTCTTGTACTACAATCCGGTCGCTCCAAAATCGCGTTTTGTGCTAAACTAATTCAATTTAACGTAAATTATCATGGTGATATGAATTTAAACTAAATTTTGAATCAGTAATAAATACAGAAACCAAAAAAAAGTGTGTGTGCGCAGTTCACACGCAGTAGAAGTGAAACTTCAGAGAATATACTCACAGATAATTCTGCTCTAACTTTTATTAATATAAATAAATATAATTCCTTTAGCCTACATCCGTCAACATATTATATATTATATTATATATTCACAAGACACTTCTTAAGTATCACTTTCAATTTTTCACTGTTTTAGTCTAAAAAATATGATTATCAGTTTGATTTCGGTCCAAATTGGACCTATGTTTATTCATCGGTCTTATTGACTCTCTAATCTGTGCTGCATAATGTAAAACACGTGTCTCACTCTCTTGCAAGCTCAGTCCTATAAATTTATGTGTTAGAAAATATTTTACCGTGAATTATTCGTCATTACAATGTTATCTACCCATATTTTCACGAAACCGGAACGCATTTTAAGGGCGACCGAACTACAGCAATGTTAAAGCACTATGTCAAATACAGGAATGTTAAATGGACCATCTGATATCTATTTCCACGTCAATATTATAACATTGACGAGGTTATGACCTCTAACCTAGTACTTGTGAAAGATGAAATTTAAACTTTTCACGTGAAACTAATTAGTCAAGAAAAATATATTTTTATTATTATGTAGTTTAACTTATTCTGTGTACTTATATAGAATTTCTGTATACTTTGAATTTTGAACTTTCTGTATATTCGTAATTTTCTGTGTAAACCTTCTGTTTATCTGTATACTTTGTTTCTAAAACTGATCAAAAACTTCTCTGGGACCATACGTCAGTGGAGTACTTATAGGCTCGGAAATCGCGAAAATCCTTTCCAATACATCTCTTAAGAAGTTGAACTTACCTTTTTTAATACCTATCAAATCTTTTTCTTGGCTGAATAAAGAGATTGAAAAAAGTTTCACACAGAGCTTTTCTGATGCAATATACTGTTACACCCTAGGTGCCGACAAAGACAGGTTCCACGTACAGATTTGTAGAAGCACATTTATTACCCGTCGGCATTTGAACTAATAACTAATAACATTGAAACTATTGTAATTCTTTTATGACAGTCTTCTTTTATTTACTCATTTATTGGCATACGTTTTTAGAGAGCGGCCTATTGTTGTATTGTAATCATTAGCCAGGTGTTACGGATTTTAATTTTATGGATGATAATATGATGATAATATGATGCTAATATGATGATGATATGGATTTTAGGGAGGGGAGGCAGTCGAGCGAGAACCACGATCAAAGCGAGACATGTGTACTACAATCGGGAATCTAATAGAGATGAACTTTGCGCGTTTTATTGAATTACGACCTTCTGCATTACGTTTGAACTTGTTGTGTTCGGTTATATTTGTACCTCCGTTATGTGTTTGTATAGTTCTAATAAACTCTATAATAATTCCAACGGCATTTTTTTATTATTATTTAGAGCAACGAACAATTACACCACTAAGAAAACTAAAAAATACAAACTATAGGTAAATATTACTCGTGGCACAACCAGCGATGTTGCCCACAACTATAATAGGAAAATTAAGAAATAAATCCGTCTGTCTGTCAGTCAGTTACCACCCAGAGAATTACGAATTGAATGAAAGATTTGGTATACAGTCGTCAATAGATATAAAATTGACTAGAGTACTTAAACGCTGATTAATATCATTGATAAAAATATCAAAAAGCAATTGCCCTAAAATTGATCCTTGGGCAACACCGGACGTTACATAAATTATGTCAGAGTGGAGACCATAAATTTAATTTTATTTTAATTCGAGTCCCGCTGAATTCGTAACATACATACATACATAACTTCACGCCAGTTCCCTTGCGGGGTAGGCACGACCAACAGAGTGCCATTTAGGCTTATTCTTACACACCTCACTTGCCTCTTTGGCATTCATAACTCTTGTCATGCAAGCTCGTCTGTTCTTAAGGCTCCTGACATCACCTTCTGCTAGTACACGATCAATTTGATCATGGAAGGTGTGTCGTGGCCTTCCACGACTTCTGCATCCATCCACTTTCGTAACAATACTATCAAAAGGTGGATTTTGTGGAAATATAATAATGACGAGGTAAATATAATTTTGTTAGAATGACTCTGATACACAACATATTAAAAATGATACTCACTAAGTAATGCATCAATACTGGAGCGGTCACCTTCTAACCACGCGGAAATCACATATGCCATGCCCAGCATGGCGACACCAAGCAAGGCCAACACAATGAAGGTCTCGTATACTCTCCCCTTCATACCCCTGCATCCAGGGAACCCAGAGGACTCCGAGAACAAATACGCGAATGGCAAAAAGACAAACATCGATAGATTTGAGAACAGGAATACATGGTTCCAAAGACCTGAAACAAAGAAAATTATTTTTAATTTCATTTTCACTATAGTATAACTAGAGTTCATTTCTCCACGGCTATGCCGAGGATCAAACCCTAGAAGGTTTCTCTATTTTACTTACATTAAAACTTAATTAGTCGTTTTATATATATATATGCTCCTGACATCACCTTCTACTAGCAGAAGGTGATGTCAGGAGCCTTAAGAACAGACGAGCGTGCATGACAAGAGTTATGAATGTCAAAGAAGCAAGTGAGGTATGTAAGAATAAGCCTAAATGGCGCTCTGTTGTTCGTGCCTACCCCGCAAGGGAACTGGCGTGAAGTTATGTATGTATGTATGTATGTATATATATATACTAGATTGTGCCCGCGACTTCGTCCGCATGGAATAGTTACTTTGGGCTAACGCTAACTTCTGTCACACATGATTTTTGCGAAACTTTAACCGTTTACGCAGCGCACGCAGTGGAAGCTCTCAAAAGGGAAAAAAAACGGATTTTGATAAATTCATCATTGGTGCTCCGCTCCTATTGATCTTAGCGTGATGATGTATAGCCTATAGCCTTCCTCGATAAATGGGCTATCTAACACTGAAAGAATTTTTCAAATCAGACCAGTAGTTCCTGAGATTAGCGCGTTGAAGCAAAAAAAAAACTCTTCAGCTTTATACATTAGTATAGATATAACCCTTCAGAGACAAATTATGTAACTGATTGTGAACACCGCTTAAAAATCTGTTGCGTGGTTTAGGGGTTAGCGGATATACAGACAGACATGGAAAGACACTTTGTTTTATACCACATAAGGTAAAGATAACGGCCACTCTGCCGTGGAGAAACGCGCCGGATATATATATAGTTTCCCTCAAAGTGGGGAAAGCTGTGCTAAGCCCAGAAGTGGGATATTTATGAGCTGATATTATTATATAGCAAAAATTAAGTGCAGCTAACTCAAAAATTCATAGTAAAATACATCCTCAGCAATGAACACTGATAGCCTTCTGAGCATCTTTTAAATGGATATCGACTAAAGTAGAAATCACGACATAATATTGAGTAATATAGAGGTAAAATATTCTCATGCAACATTAACAACATTTTACATCAAATGAATTAATTAATCGGTTAAAAAATATTGTTGTTTACTCAGGTGATGGATAGTAAAGACGTAAGACGTCATTAAAATATAACTAACCAGCAGCCCGTCTCGGCGTCGCACGGGTTATTTATGGCTATTTTTTTACACCGTGGGTTACTTTATTGAAGTTTTAGTAGGGATCTCTAAGTTTTTCTAATAATAAATATAGCCTATGTTACTCAGGAATAATGTAGCATTCTAATGGCAAAATAATTTTTGAAATCGGTCAAGTAGTTTTTGAGTTTATTCGTTACAAACACAAAAATGCAAAAGTTTCCTCTTTATAATATTCGTATAGATTTGTCAATTGTTATTTTCCTTAATAATATGGATAATGGTTAAACATTAGGTAAAATACTACGTTTTTTTGTGAGAATTTGATCATACACTAAAAGTATTTATTCTTAACTATATCATACATATTGAGATCAGATTGTTGTTATTGTATATTAATTATACTATTATTTTAATTACACGAAGTTTGCATTTTTGAATATTTAATTCTTTATCTATACATATAATAAAAGTGTAGAGGTCGAATTTCTGTACAATAAAAAAAAATTGCTAAAAACCGAGTCAAGGGGATGTAAAAAGTGAAATTAATTTAGATTTCTTTTTCAAATTTTTTGTTTGTCTGCTTTCTGTTTGTCTGTCTGTTTGTACCGGCTAATCTCTGAAACGACTGATTTAAATGAAATTTTGTATGGTGGTAGCTTATATCCCTGGTCAACATACAGGATACTTTTGATCCCGAAAAATTAAAGAGTTCCCGTGGGATAGTTAAAAAACCGCACCACGCGGAGGAAGTCGCGGGCATCAGCTAGTATTCTATAAACTTCAAATAGTAGAATATAGAAGATAATTATTGTTTTTTCAATGACTTAAATATTTTATAACTAGATTTGACCACCACTTCAATCAGGGATTTCTCAGGGTTTGAGTCATGGCGTAGCCGTGGGAAAAATTCTAGTAAACATTATACTTAGTCTGGCCATAAATACTGTTACAATTAAAAAGAAACAAAATATTACATTTGAATTTGGAATCCGACATTTTTATATGATTGTTCATTGTGTTTTCTCATTTTGACGCCAATACATTGTACAACATTTTGCGATATTAAAATGGAGTGGGGCGATAGAGAACCGAATCGCTGTGATTGCATTACTCAAAGTAGGTCCATACGTAGCTCCATAGCCAAATGCAATTTTTAAAACTCCATACGCTTGGTATTAGTCAAATGTTTGTGTACCTGGCTATTAATAGGTATAATGAGACCTCCTCTGTTTGTGACAGAAAAAGATCTAGCCGTCCACGTAGTGTTCGTACGAAAAAGGTGGTCAAAGCAGTAAGGGAAAGAATTCGAAGAAATCCTGTCCGAAAGCAAAAGATTTTATCTCGGGAGATGAAGATATCACCTAGAACCATGTCGCGTATTTTAAAAGATGACTTAGGACTTGCAGCCTATAAGAGACGCACTGGTCATTTCTTAACTCATAATTTAAAAAAGAAAAAAGAATAGGGTGGTAAAATCGAAACAACTACTGAAGCGGTACGCAAAGGGAGGTCACAGAAAAATTTTGTTTACGGATGAAATTTTTTTTACAATTGAGCAACATTTTAACAAACAAAATGACCGTATTTATGCTCAAAGTTCTAAGGAAGCTTCTCAAATAGTCGACAGAGTGCAACGTGGGCATTATCCGTCTTCAGTGATGGTTTGGTGGGGTGTTAGCTATGAAGGAGTGATTGAGCCATATTTTTGTGAAAAACGTATCAAAACATTGGCACAAGTGTATCAAGATACCATTCTTGAGAAGGTAGTTAAGCCCTTTAACAACACTATGTTCAATAACCAAGAATAGTCCTTCCAGCAAGACTCGGCGCCGGATTATAAAACTCGGTCCACGCAGTCTTGGAGGAGTGATTGAGCCATATTTTTGTGAAAAACGTATCAAAACATTGGCACAAGTGTATCAAGATACCATTCTTGAGAAGGTATTAAGCCCTTTAACAACACTATGTTCAATAACCAAGAATATTCCTTCCAGCAAGACTCGGCGCTGGGTCATAAAGCTCGGTCCACGCAGACTTGGAGGAGTGATTGAGCCATATTTTTGTGAAAAACGTATCAAAACATTCGCACAAGTGTATCAAGATACCATTCTTGAGAAGGTAGTTAAGTCCTTTAACAACACTATGTTCAATAACCAAGAATAGTCCTTCCAGCAAGACTCGGCGCCGGATCATAAAGCTTGGTCCACGCAGTCTTGGTTGGAAACGAATGTTTCGGACTTCATCAGAGCTGAATACTGGTCGTCGTCTAGTCCCGATCTTAATCCGCTGAATTATGATTTATGGTCAGTTTTAGAGAGTATGGCTTGCTCTAAACACCATGATAATTTGGAGTCCCTAAAACAGTCCATACGATTGGCAGTGAAGAATTTTCCCATGGAAAGAGTGTGTGCTTCTATTGATAACTGGCCTCAACGTTTAAAGGACTGTATTGCAGCCAATGGAGACTACTTCGAATAAGCTTTTTATATTTTAAATTGTTTTATATTTATGTATTAAACTAACACACTGTAAAACTTATAAATGTTATTTGCTATAGAAAAAAATAATTCTTTGTTATAATATTTATGGCAAGACTAAGGTATACTCAAATATTTCAAATCCTCATGATACCAAAATGAAAATAAATTAAATTCCTATTTTCTCTAAAATCAATTGAGCCATTACAAAGCATATTCCGACAAACAGACTGATACAGAAAACTTGCTAAAAAGGATCATTTATTAGTCATCATATAAAACTTAATTTCAACTCTTTCAAAGTATCTATCAGTGTGTGATTTTAAAATCACAGACAGACACTTTGATTGTATAGGTATAGATTTACTGGAGATGAACTTAGGACTCATCTTTATATCTACATTAATGACTGCAAAGTTATTCAGTATGAATATTCTCTAAAGTCATGCCTTCAAAATAAATTATGTTATAAATATATAAATTAAAGCACATGCTGCATAAGTTAAACAGTGTATTTTATTATATAACAACATGTAACTTATTTTATAAATGCCTAACTTAACAGACCTAAATAATAAACTAATCAATTAATGCACAGGGTTGTTTACAGAGGTAATTCTAGTGCTGGGCAGGACATGATATTAAAATAAATTTGTAAGAGTAACATGACATTTTGTACTAAACCAGTACAATGTACCACTTCAAACGAGGCGAGGAGACTTGTACCGCAGCAGTACATTTAAAGCGATGAGGCCAGTGAGTCGGTGAGCGACATTCTTTCATTTGTACCATTCATAATGTCTAGTTCGGAAATGTTTGTTAAGAATCAGCCTTAGTCACCTCGTTTTACTAGCAGTTGTACTATGTCATTGTCATATTGTCCCTCTTTGTCATGTCAATATCCGTAGAGGCATTATTGTACTGTTGTAGCATAAGCCTGATTCCATCCTTCGTTTTTTGTTTGAGTAGTAGCGTGACAAAAAAATTTAAGCAGTACCTATCTAATTTTGAGCCATATCAGTACAAATGTATTTTGTATGGGATAATTGTACTAGCTCAGTTGTGTACTGCTCATCGCAAGTTAATTCCTCATGAGCTATCATAATATCAATGGGGGAATATAAGTGGACAACAAATTATTTAAAATAAGTTTGGACTAGGGAGTAGGGTACACTTGTAATAAACAAAGTTCATCATTATTGTAGTGTTCTTTTTGTCTTTATTTTTTTTAGGACTTTGCTATAGTAGTCTGTCAGTTCCAATTTAAATATATAAAAAACTTGAGAGGTGTCAAGGGACACCTGGATGGAACAAAGTTATTAATTCGATAAATAAGTTCGATTAATTAGTCAAGGAATTGTAATTGGAATTGAGAGAGAGAGACAGACAGACAGACAGAGAAACATGCGACGCCGCACAGCTTACAATAGCTTACTACAGCAAAAAGTGTCGTGACAACTTTTCGTAAGAATTTTTTCCGTCTAGCCCCCTTTCACAACGCGCGATAAGGAACTTCCTTCCAAAAAAACTATTTTTTTTAAAAGAATGTTTTTAAAAGAGTGATATTTATAATCTAGGCACATTTAAAGCTGACTCAGTCAAAACATCCCCAAAATCATAACACAATGATTCAGTTTTTAAAAAATTTCTTCCATCTTTATTTCAGCTACATGTCATTAAAAGATGAGGAACATTCTCAATAGTCAAGATCAAACATAGATTGTGATAAATTTATAGATGTTTGATACACGAATTTTAAGTAGCGGGGTGGGAGAGAGGTTAGGCATACTTACCCCTACTACAACCTCTATGGTCCAGAGATCTTGAAATCTTATTTTTTTATTAAATATAACCCCACTTATTTTTTCACTAATATTGCACTTATATCATAGGTCCAAAGTTGAACAATCCTTTCAAAGTCCAAAAGAAAGCCAGTAATTAAGAAAAAAGAACCAAAAAACAGCATAAATTGTCAAAAAATGAAGAAAAACATACCAGAGCACATTTACATGTAGTACAAGAGTAACCATGAAAATATTCAAAACATAAAATAAATGGTAAATGTTACCAGTCCATTTTGGTCTGAAGCTAACCTAACCTAAATCACTGTTTTAGTCGCTGGTCACGACCTTTAACAATCCATTACAATAATATTAGTGAAAAAATAGGTGAGGTTATGTTTACCAAAAGTTTATATTTCAAGATCTCCGGATGTGCAGAAAGGGTGAGTATGCCTTCCCCACAACCCACTCCGCCCACCCACAACTTAAAATTTGTGTACCGGATATCTGAGTAACAGCCCAGATTGTTATTGTACATCACCCAAATAACAAAAAAGCTTAGCTTGGAAATATCCAATGTGTGTTTGTAACTTATACCCTCCTAACAACCAGATTTATTTAGAATTCTGAAATATAGATCTAATTGCCCTTTTTTTAAGAACAACTTTTTATAGTCATTCAGACCCAAAGTTTGGTTATATAATTTTTATATTTAAAGTAAGAGTTTTCAGTTCAATATTTAGTTACAAAGTGTATATGAATTTTAAGACTAGGAATAACCCTATAATGCCCTATATGAATTATTTTAGAAAATCTAAAAATGTTTTAAACAGTGTCTTTACATATACCGCAAGCATATTTAAAATTGCTAGAAGGTCAAATTTAATTATTCAGAAAAAAGGAAAGGAAACCAATTTAGTACTTGGGTCTGAATGCCATGTTGAATTAAAGCTAAATAAAGGATGGTGGTCCTAAATACCTTGAATAAGAGAGCTGTTGAGCCATTTGACATAGTAACTGTTGGGGTACAATATGAGCACTTCATTGCTGACAATTGACACCGGCAGTAGAAGAGCAGAACCCAAAGACACAGCCAATGCAAATGTACATAGCCACAGACTTATCCTGTAGACCTTGACCTCATCTTCATCGGCTGTGAAGTAGTCTTCACTGTCCCTTCTTCTAAACTTCTCGATCAACATAAATGAGAAGAGGTACAGCAATATAAACAGGAGCAGAAATATCTGTAAAAGGAATATTGTTATTACAGTCCTACCAGAATAATATCTAAAGATTTTGCAAAAAACAGATTTGTTTGAGGTAGATAGAGTATAGTTATAAAGGCTACGTTCCATTAGAGACTCACAATGACCACATTCACAACCACAATTTATCCTGTTGCCTTACTTGCCGTCTTTATAATCGTAAACCCAAGTGGAACGGCTGATTGACCCACCTCTTGACATGGGTCATTGTGAGCATTGTGGGATTGAAATAATGATATCATTAGTGATGTTTTCTCCATAACCACAATGACTGCGGTCACTTTGTGAAACGGCTAACCGAGCATTTTGGGCGTTGTGAGCTACTAATGGAACACCCTGATACTGAAACCACACTCTAAATTATAACATAAGAGATGCGACGAGATAGATGTGTGGTGACATGTAAGCAGTTCAAATTATGAAGACTAACATTAATTGCCGAAACCTTTATGTCCATGACATAGAAGACAACCTATACTAGAGTTATCTATGTTGGTATTGCAAGGTTTTTTGGGATTCAATTCAATTATGCGAGAAAAAAATTCTATAAGTATGCCTTCCCCTTCCACATTCCACCACCCCGCTACTTAAAATTCGTGCTCCAGATAGCTATAGATTTACCTTTAGCTAATATTAATTAGACAGTTTATTTTTGTATTTCAATTTGGATTAATCAACCAAAGTGATCAATATAAACCATGACCCATTAAACTGGAATCATTCAATGTCATTGAATCGGTCATTTCCTCCAATCTGTGCCTATCAACCAAATTGAGTGAATTTGATTAATCTGTGTATTCACAGAGTGTATGTGATCTGTGTCTGCAGCATTACATACTCCATGATCAAATATTATTTCACTTGTTATCTAAATAATGATTTAAATTTTATGCAAGTTATGTAAAGGAATTTAAGATTAACTTGAAAATTCTAATGCATACATTATTTCTCTTTGTTTGTTCGCTCGGTGTGAGCCAAATTTCTTTATAAAACTTCAAATTGACATTTTATAAAGAAGCAATGCACTGTTCAAAATTCTAATAAACCGAATTCAACTATGCACCTAGGATGTAAATAGTTAGTATTTACTAGTGATATATAACAAAAAGTCGGTAAATACTTTGTTGTCCACAAAATTAAGTAGACAGAAAACAAACTTACGATCTGTTCTCTAACGTTATTGTGGAATATTTGTTCGCGTAAATCTGCTTCCTCATCTTCCATCCTAAACCCTTTAACTCCTAATCTTTATCTTTTTATGTAAACTAATGTTTCACTGTTATAATCATAAAGATTAAAGCACTGCATTTTCAAATTTCAACCATCGTACGATATACAAAACACTTCACTATATGAACATAGCTTTATTATTTATACACACGGACTGCTGAATTAATAGGAATTTACAATATTGCCGTTATTCTTCGTAATAAAACTTCAAAGTAAATGATTTTATGACCGCTAATAATTGGTAACAAAACAATACGAGTACACGACTAATTTTGGACCTTTACATGCAATCGTGCGTCGTGCAACGACGGTGATAATGACTGATTATGACAATGAGTGACAGCTGACAACAGCATATTTTCAATGTCAGATGTACTTGTGCAATTCACCACAATGATAGACAAAGATACTAAGTTGATACACTCTAACCAAATAAAATTAGTTTTCTGCTTGGATACTGCGACATACAAGAATATGCCACCTACGCTATTGCGCTACTTGTTCTATCCTCTTAGCACCCACGTCCTTAAAATAGTGAATAAAGCCCAGTATCAGATCCAATTTATTAAATAAACGCCCAGAACACTATTTTAACTTAAAGCACTCTTCCTAGTTTAAATTTTTGACTTCGTATAAAGTAGTGCATCTAAACACAATGTTCGAAGTTTTTGTTTGTGTGTGACCAAATAATAGTGCTAATACTGCCAACAAAAATAAAAGAAATCGGTCTTACTTGACTTTACATCGAAGAAGATCGTCGAGTGTGAAAATTACGCTTAATTTATTCATGAAATCTACGATTTATGTTGATATGCTTATAAAAAATAAGTGCTTATATTCTATATTTGCTGTTTATATAAAAACTTTAAGGCAGATCCTTAGTTTTTATATAAACAGCTATATTTAAACAGATATATTGAAAATTATCATAATTCAAAATTGATGACTTATATACCTTTGGGTTAATAAGGACTGTAATGATTATTTCGAATGAATAACGATTACTTACGCTGGATGACTAAAAAAACCAATTTACTTATAATTAAACTTAATACTGTACATTATAATTAAATATTATATCTTAATTTTACAACAAGTGCTCTGATCGATATAAGAATCTACAGTGAGTCTCCAAGCCCTGGCTCGTGCGTCATACTCTTGGGCCTGAACTGCGGAGTTAGCATTAACCTAGATTAAAGTAGCATTTTTTTAATTTTATTTTTTTGAGGCGAGGGAAAATGCTTAACCGATTTACGCACAAACTGGGCCGTTGCTAGGGGAACGACACGCGTCGGTCGGGGGCGATAACACTGCAGCAATAGTATGCTCTTGGCAGTGCTCCGTCCGCGATCGACGTCACAGAATAGTGTAGAAGACTCCGAGCGTTGCTGCACGAGCGAGCAACCCCAATACCCACTAAAAACCCCCTCCTGCCTGTCGACCCTGCGCTTTTGTTTGTGTTGGAAAGGCTGAGATTTAGAACATAGTTACGCCCAGCCGATCCAGCGCAATAAACTGCCTGGAGTGTGCCCTGGGAGAACACACCCCACTTCGTTGTGCGGGGGTAGAAGGTCCTTTGCTCTCCTAGCAAGCTAAAGGCCCCCCGCGGTAAACGGAACCTAACTCAGGGAGGGAAGTAATGCGCGTACCTGCCTTTCCGGGTGCCAGCTGAAGGCCGGCGACCTCGAGAAGACGCATTAGCACGCGCTGCAGGGGATTAAAGTAGTATGCCGTAATGACCGTGTAGTCAGCGTCAATAGACGTCATACTACCAATAAGTATAACAAATGTTTTAAGTTTATTATACCTATTAAAATAATAATAAAAAAATGTTTCTATTAATTTTTTAAGAATTATTTGTTTATTAAGGTTATTAAATTGGTTTTTAAGTTTAATTTCATTTTTAATATTTTTGAAGGTAGTTGAAAAAGATTGATGTTGTAAGAAGTTTGTTGTTTTAAGTCTAGTTCTTTAAATACAAAAGTAATATATTTTTGTCCTTTTTCCTACTCCTCATTCGTAATAATAAAAGCCCAAAACCCTTAAAAAGGCTTATATGGCGAAGACCCAAGACTTTGAACTTTAAAAATTGTATCTTACACTAATCTCATAAGTATGATTTTTTTTTTCTTGTATTAGGCGGACGAGGAGAATGAAAAAAGGACAAAAATATATTACCTTTTGGTAGGCGTTTTAGTCAAAAGCACTAGACTTAAAACAACAAACTTCTTACATCGTCAATTAGTTTTTCAACTACCTTCAAAAATATTAAAAATGAAATTAAATTTATAAACCAATTTAACAACAAACAAAAAAAATCCTTTAAAATTAATAGTAACATTTAGTTTATTACTATTTATTTAAAACATTCGAAACAATCATGGTAGTCCTTAATAATCTATCCGTGCAGGAACGGAGAAAGAATACAATTTCCTGCGGCCGGGCGGCCTGTCGTAAGAGGCGACAAAACAACCCACAGCCAGGTGGCAGGATATTTGCCCAACTAGATGGCTACCATCCCTGGTCTAGAGTATACCGCCATAACAACCTTGATTTGTCTTCCGGGATGAGTGACCAGGTTCTAGTCTCCTTTAAGAGAGCTGTAGCGTATTTGTAGCACCTTGGTGTTGCAAATGTCCATAGGCGATGGTAACCGCTTTCCATAAAGGGGGCCGTCTGCCTGTCTGCTGAACTCATGCATTAAAAAAAAACCAAAGTTCTAAGGGTAAAAGGTCTTAAATTTTGAGTTATGATAATTTTCACAATATCTCAGATCGCAATATAAGAACTTATTTTTGATAAGCATATCAACACATTATGAATAAATTAAGATTAATTTTCACACTCTACGATCTTGTTCTTATTGTTAAGTCAAGAAAGCATGGACCTCTATATTATACTTCAGTGCAAGAAAGACAAATTTCTTTTGTTTTTATGGGAGTGTTAGCATTAATATTTGATTACACACAAACAAAAACCTCGAACATGTGTTTGGTATACTACTATAAAAAGGAGACAAATTGAAACTAGCAGCAATGCTTAACGTTGTGGTACTTAAAATAGTACCAATATACTGCTGGGATTTATTTACTTTTTCGTTTAACTTGAAGTACTTTTTAAAGAACCGTGGGTGCAAAGAGGCCTACCGCTTAATAGTCTGTGATAAAAAAATACCTATAAAAAAATGTAAAATCATTCAATCATTATTCAATTAATTTCAAGGTAAATTTGCATAAACGCGGAACCTGAAAATTATGCGTTTTTTGTATTTAAAGACTATGAATATGGTTTGCTATGGTGTAATAAGGACACTAACATTATCGGAAACCCGTCATTTAGGTAAAAAATTAAAAAAGAATACAATTAATTACGTTAAAAACCTGCATCATATAAATAAAAATAATGTTCAATTTTAGTGTCACGACTCACCTAGTTGTGATAAAAACACAATCACTTATTTAATTTCGGGATTAATCTGCAAATGTAACATATATGACATGACCAAAATAATTAATCATTATAAAATCAAGTATTACGGCATTGCTAAAAAACCACCATATTTTGTAATTCGTAGGTGAAACCTCAGATTAATAATATTAAGAGACAAAGTTTTTACTTCACTTTGCTACTTGTTAGGCAAAGACACTGTTAGCGGCCGGCGAGTGGCAGAACCAACTGGTTTCCATTTATTCGTTGATAATTTTGATAAAAGTTAAAGTCGGTTCTGCCACTCGCCGGCCGCTACCGCGGCACGCTCGCTTCGCTCGCTCGGCTCGTGGGCTTTGGTCTAACCTAACCTAACCCACTGTCCTTGCCATAGTACTTTTTAAAGAACCGTGGGTGCAAAGAGGCCTACCGCTTAATAGTCTGTGATAAAAAAAATACCTATAAAAAAATGTAAAATCATTCAATCATTATTCAATTAATTTCAATTGTGTTCACAAATTTCATTTTTAATATACAATAATACGTAGTATCCATAGTAGTTTGTGATACAATATGCTATGTAAAGTGTGTATTTATAACTTTATTTTGAATATTAAGAAATACAATGAGGGGTTCTGTGACAATGAGTGCCGAAGATTGTGAGTAAATCGTACTATTATAATTAATACATTTTTAAAGGGAATTAATTAATCGCTTGAATAATTTCAGCTAGTTCGCGCTTCAAGCCTGAATTTTCGATTCGTATTGTTGTTTGTGATTATTATTTAACCAAACCATTGCCGGGCATTGATGTAATTTATTCGGATTTCAGAGGTTCCGATATAAAACAGGTAAAACAACAAAAATAAAATGTAAATAAAAAGTGTTATATGAGTTCTTGATCATTTTGAAACTGAAATTAAAAGTAAACATGCTTTTTGGTTTCAGGTCCCTGTGTTAAGAATATTTGGGCCGTCACCAGATGGTCACAAAGCATGTCTGCATATACATGGTGTATTTCCATACTTTTACATTCCATGTCCTACATCAGACCCAGACCCACAGTTTTTATATCAAGTAAGAGCTACAGCATATATTAATTTAGACAGCCTGAGATTAGAATTAATTTTGAGACCTAACACTTTCTGAAGAATTGTTGGTAGTAGACTTCAATGATGATTATGATGAATAAATATCAATGAATAGCAGGCTTGAAGTCACTCAAACTTGAATAATTGTTATTCAATTTGGCTACTTGATTAATATTAACTTTCAGATAGCAGCCAGTTTAGACAAAGCTTTAAATATAGCATTGAAACAAGCTACATCATCAAATCAACATGTGTACAAGATCTCTTTGGTAAAAGGACTGTAAGTAAACATTTTTAACCTCTTTTAGCTCCAACATATTTGTGGCTAAAGTTTACATAACACTCCAAATATTTTTAACACATTGTAAGGATTTCTATATTTTTTTATGTATTATGTCGCAGTTTAGAAATTAAGCTATATAAATTTATTTAATAATTATGGTTTCCTCTTTCATTTATTGAGGTTGAATGGGGCGGCCAGTGGAAATTAAGAGCGGACTACTTTCATAAAGGGTTTATTTAATTCACATAACACACACATTATTACATGTCAGCAAGGGAAGCAAAACGAGAACATTACTGATGGAAACGGAAGCTCAACAAAAGACAAACTTTAAGTCTATCAGTAGACAAGCTCTAGTGATGTGCCATTGTTTCTCCAACATCACTATCTTAAAAGATTAGTTTATGGAAATGTTATATATTAAAAAAAAATGCATTTTTAACTTTTAATTTTATCAAGACTTTATTATTTTTAGGCCTTTCTATGGATTTCATGATAAGGACCACTTGTATCTGAAAGTATTTCTATATAGTCCTGGTTTAATAAAACAGGCAGTGGAACTATGCAGTAATGGTGCAATATTGGGCCAAACCTTTCAACCTCATGAATCTCATCTCAACTTCACACTACAGTTCTTCATAGACTTCAATTTATTTGGAATGAGTAATATAGATTTACAGAGTGTAAAATTTAGAAGAACAAAATTTTCCCAAGATAGTGATGAGTCTTTTAAGCTTTCTGATGATTTAACACTTAAGCCTGAAAGCTCCTGTTACTATGAGGCTGATTGTGTAGCCTCTAATATTATCAATAGACAGAAGATTGGTAAAGGTGATGGTATAGAAAATCCAGGCTTGGAAGAAGTCTGGAACCAAGAAATAGAGCGCCGGAAACAATTAAATATGTCCATGTCAAAAACTTTGTCACAAGGAAGAATGATGTTTGAAGAAACTGAGTCACATTATAAACATGAACAGATATGCTTGATTAAACTGTCAAATTTACTTGAAAAACCAGTAGTTATTACTCCTAATATAAGTAAAGTTAAAGACATAGTATACTACCCTGCTGAAAGCAAAGAAGGTTCACAATTGGGTAATGCAGTTGATATAAGTGTACACTTACCAGAAAAGTCTCTTGGTGAAAGTTTAAGCCAGACTTTAAAGGAAATGGATGGAACAATACTAGATGATCTAGATAATACACTTGTAGATGAGAATCTAGCTCTTAATAGTAGTTTATCAATGCATTATAGTCAGGTTTTATGTAAGTATTATAAAAGAGTAGATAACATAAAATGTACTTGATACTAAACTAATGTAAATCAGTTTAGTATATAATCATATACTATTTATCTTCTCCATGCTTTTTTTAAATTTTTTATTGCAGGAGTTCAGCAGACAGGCAGACGGCCCACTTGATGGAAACTGGTTACCATCCCCTATGGACATTTGCAACACCAAAGGTGCTACAAATGCACTGCTGCTCTCATAAGGGAGACTGGAACCTGGTCACTATTGCCGGAACACAACTCAAGATTGTTATGGCGACATACTCTAGACCAGGGGTGGTAGCCATCCAGTCGGGCAAATGCCCTATCACCTGGATGCTAAATAAATTCTAGTCATACATAATATTCTAGTTATACATAATATTCCCTGATTAATTCATTGAATTATTATTTTTTTTTTCAGTGGATACGGAAGATTTAGAGCTAGTGGATATACTCCAGGGTATGGATGAGAATCCAAACACAATAGAAGAGGATAGCGTAATGGGAACACCTGCTAATGATGTAGATGAATCGGATGATGTTGAATATTCACAAATATACGATGGAGAAACCATATTACTAGATAACAATACAGGGTAAAGTAAATTGTTTTTTTAACAATCAAACAACATTTTTTTGTAGCCTATGAAAATCAATGTTGATGATAAGCAGAATGAAAATATACAAACATAAATATTTTGTTTTACAATTACTAGGTGATATCCATCCATAAAACAAAAATTCTCTCTAGTTTTATTTATACTAACTTATAAATAAATTATGAATATTCCACTGCTGTACCTTGAATTCCTTGTTTCATGACTATTCGTGCAGGATCGGAGAAAGAATACAATTTCCTGCGGCCGGGCGGCCTGTCGTAAGAGGCGACTAAACAACCCACAGCCAGGTGGTAGGGCATTTGCCCGACTGCATGGCTACCACCCCTGGTCTAGAGCATGCCACCATAACAACTTTGAGTTGTGTTCCGGCATTAGTGACCAGGTTCCAGTCTCCCTTAAGAGAACAGCAGCGCATTTGTAGCACCTTTGGTGTTGCAAATGTCCATAAGCGATGGTAACCGCTTTCCATCCAGTGAGCCGTCTGCCTGTCTGCTGAACTCTAGCAGTAAAAAAAAAAAATGTCTGCTATGCTTGTCCAAAGTGGATCATCAATTGATATTGAGGTTTCCACAAATTGTTTTCCAACTTTTTTATCTTATTTCATGTGTGTACATGTATGCCAGTCTATGAATTAATTACATGCTTACTAACAAAAATTTATTTCAGTAAAGATGATGATGGGAGTAATACATTGTCAATGTGGAATGACTCCTTTTGGGATGGGGCTAACATACCACAGTTAGATGGAACTTTTGATGATGATCGTAAGTTTATCTTCGCTATATTTTATGGTTTTGAAATAGAATCATTTTAATTATGGGTTTTTTTTTTCAAAAATCTTTCAAACTGGCAGTTACTGGACAGTGATCTCAATCATTTTTAGCATTTGAAACACTATCGTCAGTTTCAAACTACAAACAGTTTCAACACTTTCAGTTACAATGACTACACATTAGATACACTATAATTAATATAATAAAATTGTTTATATATGCACTATTTTTAGATGTAAAGAAAGTCAGAAAGAGAAAAAATAGATCCCTCAGGCTTGGATTATCAAAACCCAAAAGTAAAAAAAAAGAACTTTTAAAACAAGAAAAAGAAACTGAGTGCACTAGTTTTAATGAAGATGAGATAAATATGTCCCGAGAGACAATCAATATATCTGAACCGTGTTTGAAAAAAACAATAAAATCAAAAGAAGATTTGAGAAATAATGTTGTAGATAGTTGTGATGTAAATAATAGTACAATCATGGAATTAGTTCATAAGAATAACATAAAACACGAGAATGTACAATCAGGAATTGCTGAATCATATGATTTACAAAAAAATTATGAACCAATGGCTGGACCTTCCAATATCAATAATAATTTTGTAAATAACGAAACTAATGATACCAATATATTTTTTTTAAACTGTATACAAGAGAAAAATCATGCAAGTCAATCTTTGGAATTGTTGTCCAACGGAAATGAAAAAAATATGACAGACCTCATCACTGATTGTAATAATTCTAGTAATATTGAATCATCCCCTGAAGATAAATCGGGAATAATAAGTTTCTACAACAAATCTAAGCTATTTGATTTAAGCATTGACGAAAATAATACACATCATTTAAATAATTCAATAGACCATCTTAATTCAAGTTTGCATATTAGCGATATTAAATTAGACAATACAAATAATAGTATACAAGACTTAAACTGTTATAAAATGGAGGAAACAAGTGAGTCAGTGAATAGTAACATTAAATCAAAAAAATCCAGAGAATGTCTAATACAAGATCAACTAATTGTACCGAAAATTGTAACTTCGAAGATATTAACGCCAAAAATTAAGCCTCCAACTAGTAACTATATAGTTCTAAACTTAGAGAAGTATAAAATACCTAAAATAACTAATCTCCACCCTTTTTATTCTGATCATAAAGATGTGGGGGATAAAGTAGAAATTGGTCAAATGGTTTTAAAATTAAACAGCAAGTTGTCTAGAGACCAAAAACTATATGAAAAAGTATTAGACACAACTAGTGTAGAAGAATGGCGGCATTTATTATTTTTACAGACAAATGAAATGTCACAAGAATCATCAAAACCAGATTCTTTAAGAAAATTACTGGCAGGCAATAAGGCATGTACCTTAGAACCAGTTAAAAGACCTCCAAATACAAACGATATAAAGGAATGGTTGAAAAAACAATGTCATACATCACTACAAAGTAAAAGATATCAGGAAGATAATATTAGTAAAAACCTAGATGATTTGGATAATTCACAAGCCTTGGGACTGAATGAGGATGGGTTTAATAAAAGTTTCAGCCTGGAAAGTAGTGAAAAGGTAAATATATTATTATTATAAGTAAATATATATATCTTGAAGACCTTATTTTACTTAAGAATACTTGAACTCAAATGTTTCATATTTTAGTTTGAATTGAAAAAATTTGTAATTTTAGGCTTTAAAGGAGCACTAAAGTTTAGAATTTCCTCTAAAGTGCTACAAGTTTATGGAAATTACCATATATAACAGAGAGAGTTGAATGAACCAAAACATACTACTTATGCAAGTTTTCTAAATTTTTATTTAATTTTCAGGATAAAACCGATCTCAATAGCAGTCTTCAAATAACAATGCAACTAGATGGTTCTTTTCTTTGTTTCGGTGGTACGGAAAATTATAAAGATAGTAGTTCCATACATACAACTATAGTTGATGTAAGTAATTTTATTTGAATTTGTATGTTATTTTAATTAATAGCTTGACACTTTTTTGTTTTTAAAATGTTACGTAATTTACGTTTTTCAGGTGAATTTCTTAACTTTAATGCTTGTAGAAGTCCACACGGAAATAAGAGAAGATTTCCATCCAAATCCAAGTTTGGATGCTATAAAGGCAATATTTATTAAAGTCACAAATGACTGTCCATCAAATCATTTCCTTGCCAAATGTATTACAGAAATATATGTAGTAGATGAATTGCCTACTCCAAAGTATTTGGATAGATGCGTTTTTGGTATACCAGTATTTTATTTTAATAGTGAAAGTAACTTATTAGAAAAAGTAATTGAATTAGTACACAAACACGATCCAGATATTATGTGTGGATATGAAATAGAATCAAACTCGTGGGGTTATATCATAGAAAGGTCTCAAATATTGGGTGTGGAAATTGTAAGAGAAATTTCGAGAATAACAGAGAAACATAGACAAAAACGTTGGAGGAGTGATGAGAGTTTCGAAGGGAACATCATTGGTAGAGTAATTTTTAATGTGTGGCGTTTATTTCGACATGAACTGGCGTTGTCGAGTTACAGTTTTGAGAATTGTATGTACGAAATATTGAAGGAAAGAGTCCCTAAGTTTAGTGTTACACAATTAGCGGAATGGTGGAATGACGAATCGAGAATCTTAAGATGGATTCCGGTGGAATACTATCTGACGAAGTTGTCTGGAACAGTGAGGATGTTGGAAAAACTAGATATAATAAGTGAGTTGTGTAAAGTATATTTCAAAGTCTTTTTATATTAATGCATTGTGTTTACTATTTTTGGTATTGTTAATTAGTTTTTCTAAATAACTTCAGATCTGTATCTCAAGTGATTAATCAATTATAATAATAATCAATGACAACACACATTGTGTATTCCCAAGCTAAGCAAGTCACCCTTGTTTTCTAAAAGAAAGTTCTTTTATTAAATTTACCATACGAGGAATTGAATCCGAAGCCTGCACTGCCGCGAGCTTGGCCGGCAAAGGCTTAGGCAGCTCCATCACAGAGGCCATTATTTCTATTGTTTGTTAAAGTACTTAGTCGTATACTAAATTCACCATAATCGGCTCAGTCTTCTTTGCTCATGTTAACTTTGTATCAATTTCCAGGGAAATGACGACAATTTCCCATATAGAAAGTATTCTATGTAATTCGTCCCCATTATTAAAACATAATGGCCACATTCTGTACTAATCAATGCATATTAACAAGGTCATCAAGAAGGAATAAACCAAATAGAATCACTTTCACTTATATTAAGTAAAGAAGTATATTAGTATCGGAGGTCTATTTACACTTGACATTGTAGTTTTATGGACCTTTGTGGTGTATTTGCTGTATAGCAGTGGCGTGGAATTCATACAACTCGATTCCTTATAGCCTACGCTTAAGAACTAGCGACAGCGACTACGACCAAAACCAAAAGGTCGAAAGCGCCATGTATTCAATGACGCTTAGGCATTTTCGCTGATTCGTTATGTAATGTTTAATTTTTACTGTATTACTTAATTTTTCGCTCGGCGGTTTTCCATACATTTTGGATGAATTACACGATCGAGCACCGGCTTTTTTTTTCAAAACATGCGGTAAGATTGCAAAATTAAAAATACAATTTATAATAAGATTTTTTTTAACAAAAACAAAACCGACTTCACACTAAAAACTAAATAATAATAAATAATAACTAAACTATTAATAAATAATAACTAAACTATATAAACTAAATAATAACTAAATAATATTTAATTGACTTCTTTCTACAACATCTTGAAACCGGTGTCAAGTAAAACATAAAAGAACAACAACAAACATAAAAAATACTATATTTTGTAAATTTGTTGTTGTTGTTTTATCGTTATTTTTTTGGTTTTTAGCGTGAATTCGGTTTTGTTTTTGTTAAAATATTTTATTTTTTTACTTTTTAGTTGCGTAAATACTTCAATAGCATTAGAAATAATATAATATTAAGCACTTGTAGAAATTGTACAACTGGCACAAATATACAAATTTGCCATTTCACTCTTCGGTGTTTATGCTCTTCGACAAGGGTTGATCTCGATTTCCTAGCGATCCATTAATCAGATCTTGACTTGGTGACCATGGGACTACCTCGGAAGTATATACTTACGAGTAAGAAAAAAATTTGAAAATCACTTTACAATTTACGGAGATATCATGTTACGAAAAAGTGGACTGTCAATTTTTGAGAATTTCTCTAATTCCTTAGAATCCACTCAACAGACCCTGACATGGTGACAATAAGTCCAATTCGGGATTTCCTTTCGATTAAAAGAAACTTTTGAAAATCGGTTCACAATTGACAGAAATCGAGTAACGAACATACAAACAGTGGCGGATTTGCCCTAAGGCCCAGGGGGCCCGGGCCTAGGGCGGCCAGATATTAGGGGCGGCCAATCGTGACAAAAAATTCACTGATGATAACAAGAAATAACTCAAAGTACGTAAATATTCTATTCTGAATTGATTTCAATAAAAGTGGGCAAAAAAGTAAATTCATTATCTACTCAATATGATGGGTGCTGAGAAAGGGGTGGCTGGTACTTACTACATGGCCTGGGGCCTAGGGTGGCCAAGACTGCAAATCCGTCACTGCATACAGACGAATTGAGAACCTCCTATTTTTTTAAGTCGGTTAAAAATACATCGCGAGTTAGACGTTTTTATTTAGAAGTGTAAGTTTTATTTACAAAAATAACTCAGTATAGCTATGAATCGCCATTAAGCCGGGCGTGCTTGTGAGTTATTATAGTTTCTTGTTTCTATTTGTTTATTGTTGTTGTTTACGGATTTTACTCAGTTCTTTGTTCATTACAGTGAGTATTGTTTGCCAAAATGGCTTTAATTCATTTGGAATGCTGGTCCACTGACTACGTGCTTAACGGAGAAACTTTATTTTGCATACTTACATACATACATACATACATACATACATAACTTCACGCCAGTTCCCTTGCGGGGTAGGCACGAACAACAGAGTGCCATTTAGGCTTATTCTTACACACCTCACTTGCCTCTTTGACATTCATAACTCTTGTCATGCACACTCGTCTGTTCTTAAGGCTCCTGACATCACCTTCTGCTAGTACACGATCAATTTGATCATGGAAGGTGTGTCGTGGCCTTCCACGACTTCTGCATCCATCCACTTTTGCATTGTATATCTGTTTAGTCATTCTTTCATCATGCATTCTTTCCACATGCCCGAACATGCATACTTAGTTTTAACAAAAAACATGTCATTATATTAGGCTTAGGCCATGCTCTACGCAACATGACTATTAATTACATAAGTATACTCGGATGACAGGTAGTTGCAAACTGAATAAAATATTTCATGTTTGTTATTCTCTGATTCCAATTCAGTTTGGAACAGCACAGGTTATGCAAATATTAATAATTTATCAAGCTCAGTCAAGAAACACAACCCTAGCCGAATTTCCACCCCTCGCCACTGATGTATATAGTATTAATATTAATTTATTATAAAAAGTGTTTATTACAATTATAACGAAAGCAACATGATATCCAACTAGTACATTTTATTTATTGTTATTTAAAATATCTGCTGTATACTAACAATTGCATTATCGTGGCAATGAAGATATCTTGATAATTTAATGAAAATCATACTCCAAATGTTACAGACAGGACGTCAGAACTGGCAAGACTCTTTGGTCTTCAATGGTGGGAGGTTCTATCTAGGGGGTCTCAATTCAGAGTAGAGTCGTTGATGCTCCGCGCTGCTAGGCCATTGAATTTAATTGCCTTATCCCCGACAGTTAAACAAAGAGCTACTATGCGGGCACCTGAATGTCTTCCACTTATATTTGAACCAGGTTTGTATTTTAGAACCAAGTGATATCTATATTAGATATTTGAATAATTTGTTGTCTTCTTTTTGTGCTCTTCTCTACTAGTGTTATTGACATCGCTCTATTAAAGTCACAACCTGCTCAGTCCACACCTGATATCATTATTACTAGTTGTTTATCTACACTAATGGTACTTTTTGTGTTATTTACACCAAAATTAGTAGTAGTGGTTTGTATTCTAAGTCAACCAATTTAATTGACTTAATTGAATGCCTTGTGCCTTTAAGTTATAGCATGTATTACAGTGTATCACATTTTACAATACATTTTAGGAAGATTTAGTAACATTGCTATTAAAACTATAGTATCTACATATATCTCGTCATTAAACATTTTGGAGACCTGAGTCTGGCAATGGGATGTTTACGGGTTGATATTATTCTACATAGAAAATCACAAGTGTAAATTATTTTTTAAACTACTAATAAATTTTCAGAATCTCGTTTCTATGCTGACCCAATTGTTGTACTCGATTTCCAAAGTCTGTATCCGTCGATGATGATCGCCTACAACTATTGTTTCTCTACTTGCATCGGGAGAGTGCAAAATATAAATGGGTGAGTTGGATAATAATAAATACTCAAAGTTAAGCAAAACTAATCTAGGTCATCTATCGCATAATTTGAAATTAGCTTCGAATATGCCCAAAATACAACATTTCTTTTTTCAATAATTTCACACAAATTACAAATAGCTTTTACATTGAAATCAAAATATTGTAATAGGTGTTCCCAGATTATAGTATATGTATGCAAAATTGAAGGAATATTGTTAAGGTATGGTATGGGTTTGTCCCATTGAAGCAAACAAACTTCTAAAAGAATGTACATAGTCTTTAAATATGTATATTGTTTTTATTGCATGAGTTCAGCAGACAGACAGACGGCTGAATATGATAGTCATATAATACAATACTCTTTATTGTACACCAATATTACAGAGAAAAAATACACAATAAGCTTAATATTAAAAGGTAGTTTAGACTTTTATTAAATGGGTATTGGCCCAAATTTCTTAATGGCTCAGTGTACTTGCTTACTATTTTTAATGATACGATTACTATGTACAGATGATAGAGGCATTGTAAGGATACCCACAATTCGTAATTACTGATGTGTCATATCTGATAATCTGTTTTGGACTAGAGTGACGAGTATAGCGACAGTTCCTCGAAAATGGGGGAATCCTGATCCTCGTAAATGGGGTGTCTATGAGTTGACATTATTTTATGTTAATAAAATATTTTAATAACTCTACAGAGATGCTGCATATGAATTTGGAGCGTGGTGTCTAAGAATGAATAGATCGAAACTTGAAGCCTTGGTTAAAAAGGGTCTAGTCCACTGGTCTCCAGTAGGTGTGGGATTTGTGAAGGCTACTGTACGCCGCGGTGTCCTCCCTTCGCTACTGCGCAGGATCTTGGCCGCAAGACAAGCTGTCAAGAAGAGCATGAAGATGCAGACAGATGAGAATGTCAAAAAAGCAATGCATTCCAGACAGTTAGGTATTCATCTAATATTCTTAGCACGTTTTCACACAAGATTACCTTAATCTCACCAAGGTAACCTTAATCTCACAGTTGTGTATATAGTAATATAGATAACATGGCCAGACCATAAGTTCAGACAATTTCAAATGACGCCAGTTTTGTTTAATAATTTTGACCCACAATATATTAAATCAATATAGTTAATAAAACTAAGTTTTATGTGTAATAGTCGCGAAAACTGAAGAAAATACTATTAATGTAGCTATTTAAGTGCATGCCTCATTTGATAATATTTACAGGTTTGAAACTAATAGCAAACGTGACATACGGATACACCGCAGCTAATTTCAGTGGGAGAATGCCTTGTGTCGAAGTTGGGGACAGCGTCGTCGCCAAAGGCAGGGAAACATTAGAACGAGCAATCAAACTGGTTCGAAACAACCCTAAATGGAATGCTAAGGTACCTACCTAAATTTTATGTTATAATATTCTTTTCAACACACTTGCTCATAAAGTGGCTCTATGGTCACCGCAATTAGGCACAGAATGACACCCATAATCAAACTGTGACTAAAAAACATTATAACTCACTAGTGAGTTATAGATTTTTTTTTAAATTTTATTGGTTGAGTTGCTTTGTTCCTAAAAAAGTTTTTATTCAAAAAAAAAATATCGTGTTCTATAGAACAAATAAATTAATGTTCCTATTGCTTGCTCATTTCATGCAACTTCTTATTTAAATAGATAATTTTAACTCGTACGTGTTTAATAAATAAAACTTTCACTCATATATAACTTTTTTTATCTACTAAATAAAATGAGTTTTTGTTGTTATTTTATTCACAAGTGTGTTGAAAAACGTCGTATGATACACGTGTGTATTGATGATTACCGTCCTTGGCTCTCTTAAGACCCTCGCCTACGGCTCGAGTCTCAATGGCGCCTCGGCGGTAATCACCATTGTTACACACTAGTACCATAATGTACTATTATTGCACTTTAACAAGAAAACAATCAAAATTCTGATCTTAAACACTAATACAAAGGGCCGCTTTTTTGTTTGAACGTGTATAATTTCAAAATATAGTAACTGACATTGTTTTTTAAAGGTGAATTTTTGTGCACTTATCATCTTAATAGGAATTTGCTTATGTATTTTGCTAGCCATAACATGTGTGTATCAAAATAATGATATCACTCCCAATAAACTTAATAAATACCTTTGAAATGGTACGTCATTGAAGTTGGTGTAAAATTACTTGGCATGCACAGATATGCCCATTAGCATGCTATTAAAAATCTACCTAAATGGAGTTCGTTATCTCACTCACTTATTTACCACATTTTTGAAGATATACATTCATATTCATATAATTTATATACGACAAAGGCGTATTCCAAAAAAAAATTATGAATGTTTCATAATAAAATTTTGATTCAGACAAGGTTTCATACATATATTTTTTTTCACAAGAATGATTTTTATATATAGAAATGTATACGAAATCATAACGATTTTTTTGCAAAACATTCGTAATTTTTTTGGTAAGTTTGCGTAATACGAATCTGTTGTAAGTAAATTCTGTGAATTTATAATTTTAAAAATGTAGTAATGCGTGAGCGAGATGGCGAACTCCATTTAGTTAGGCCCTTAATGATCAATTGCTATTTAGTGGTAAATGTGTCTTAGTACCTTGAAGGTATCTCTTTCCGACATCCTTTGGATGGACAATATATTTTTGAAGAGAGACCACTCTTAGAGAGTAATAAAATCGTATGTTTTTTTATTCTAAGAATTGTATTTGTAAATTTTTGTTTATTTTGGAGAGCAATAAAGTATCATCTATGTACTCATTGTATAACATTAAATTATGTTATATAAAACAATAGGTAACTGACTTGCTTAAGAAAAATAACTTTAGGTTGGATTTTTTAAGGTTGTCTATGGTGACACGGATTCCATGTTCGTGCAAATCCCAGGCGGTACCAGAGCTGAAGCGTTTGAAATAGGCCAACAAATAGCTGATGCTGTTACAGCTGATAACCCTTCGCCTGTGGCCTTAAAATTGGAAAAGGCAAGATTATCACATTATTAACCCAATCCAGGTGCTTCTCTTGCAATTAAACCTGGAACGAGGATATCCATATCAGCATCAAGTTAACCAACATAACTTGCAAAATTAGTAAACTGAAGTGACAGTACTGTCAGGTCTATCACTAGATTAGTGATAGACCAAACGACTCCTGAAGTGGATATTTGCTCTTGGTTTAATTGAGAGTACAGGCTTGCTTATTTATCTTATTACATTTCTACAGGTATATCAACCATGCATTTTGCAAACCAAAAAACGATATGTGGGTTTTATGTATGAGAGTCCAGACCAAGAGGACCCCATTTATGAGGCGAAGGGCATTGAGACTGTACGCAGAGATGGTTGTCCTGCTGGAGTCAAGGTAATGTGGAAATATTTAACTACTATTTGTGAATTGTGCATAGATATACTCGCAGATCCAGTTATAAACCTGTTTCTATATCTCGGTTATAATTTTTTTTTTTTATTTATGGAAAAACGTAGGCGTAGAGCTATTTTTGACTTGTATTTGCCGAATCCGTGCAGACTTGTATGTGGAGTACCTTTACCGCCTTCCTTTCAGTTTTTAGTAATCACGAATACAAATTTCAAATACCACATGTATATGTATACTAGCTGCGCCCGTAGCCACAGCCGCGTGGTGATGGAAAATCGTTGTATTTTGGATAATTCACACTATATCTTTATAAATCATAGCCTATGTGTTACAACTTTCGCGTTACATGCGCATTTCTCACCTTATCAATTTTTGTAACACCATAACATTCATCGTAACATTCTCATCTCGTATAATATGACCGGCCATATAAATAAAAAAGTTGTATAACAACTAGCTGTTATCCGCAACTTCGTCCGCGTGGAACTTTTTTCGCGAAACTCTAATTTTAAAAGTAGCCTAAGTTACTCCATATAACGTCATCTATCTACCAGTTAGTCTCGTCAAAATCGGTCCAGTCGTTTCAGAGATTTGCTGGAACAGAGAGACAGATAAAAAAAATTAAAAAATGATTTTTTGATATAAGTGCCGTATATACTTTTATAAATTTATATGCTTTTAGTGAAAAGCTGTCATGTTGACATTACAAATAGGCACTTCAATTTTATTTATTTGTATAGATTTCTATTATAATTCTACTTACAGCAATCTGGTTGCGAAGAAAATGCTCTACATTGTGCATAAGTATGCTTTAGGGTAGGGCCTATTGTGTGTTAATTCTTCATTCTTCGAATATATATACAAATTCCAATTTCAGCTACTTCAACAATCCCTGTGCGAGTTGTTCAAATCGGGTGATATGTCGCGCGTGAAACGAAACGTGCTTGACACGCTTTCGCGGCTGGTGGAGGGCAGTATACCTCCTCAAGATTTGTTCTTTACGCGGGAGTATCACGGGACTGCGGGGTACAGACCAGGTGCGACAGCGCCACCCAACGAGATCGCCAAGTGAGTTGGAAATGAAATTAAACTCGTCCTTGATACATCTTCTATCTATATATATAAAAATCAATTCCTGTTCGTTAGTCTCACTAAAACTCGAGAACGGCTGGACTCATTTGGCTAATTTTGGTTTTGAATTATTTGTGATAGTCCAAGGAAGGTTTAAAAGGTGAGTAAATATGAAAAAAATGCTTGGAATATAGTAAAAACAACAATTTCGCTTTCCCTTCGAAACTATTCCTACCTGTCAAACATTTGATGTTCGTCCCGTCGTTTAGAAATCAAATTTAAAAGTCGTTCAAAAATCAAATTAAATTTAAAAGTGAAGGTTTTTTTTTAATTGTTTTGGTTTTGAATATCAAACGTTTGATGTTCGTTCCGGTTAAGTTTTGACCACATTTTTTACTAAAGTTGAAACATTCTGCAATTATCATTCAGATTTTTTATTTATTGATTCTGAAGCGGTACGAAGTTTGCCGGGTCAGCTAGTTAGAAATAAATATTACTTACGCAAAGGTTCAAACTTTATTTCTAATTAAAGGAACAAAAAAAAAGTCTAAATTTTCTTTGTCTTTCAAAATGTATTGATTAACTAGCGGGACCGGTAGATGTTGTCCAGCCCTCTAAAATAAAATCCTAGAACCTAATTCCAGTGCCACCTACCGGGTCCATTCGTGAATTTAAACCATCCAGGGAGGGGTTCCTGGAATGAAACAAACAAAAAAATTCATTAAAATTTAAGAATGTCAGTAAGTAGCATTCTGTCATCTAATAGACAACATATTCCAAAGACGCGATTCTCAGACAAAATTTTGAAATGTTTTTTTTCCCTTTTATTTAGTAATAAATTTTGAAAGCAGTGACGTTGATTACAGTAATCAACGTCACTGCTTTCAAAAATTTTAAATAAAATTCACTACCAAGTTTAAATGATAATTTTGTACGTAGGCGTATGGCGTCCCGTGACTCCCGTTCCGCTCCCCGGCCGGGGTGGCGGGTGTCGTGGCAGGTGACCGCAGGGGCCCCGGGAGCGCCGCTCGTCAAATTGGCACGTACCCCCCACGAGCTAGCCAAAGACCCCTCCTTGACCCCCCACGTGTCATATTACGCCGCTAGAGTGTTGTTGCCACCATTACACCGTTGCTTGTCCCTGCTAGGGGTGGATGTGTTCAAATGGTAATTAACATTTTATAAATTTTATGTAGTGAGGCATTTCAGTGTATAGTAAAATAAATACAACTTCTTAATCTTAACTAAAATTATGAATGTGAATGTGAGTGTATTTCTTTGTTCATTTATTTTTTATTACTTTTTCACGACTTTTTTTACTACACCGATTATTATTGCCTGAGTTTAGCAGGCAAGCAGACGGCCCACCTAATTGAAAATGGTTACCATCTCCTATGGACATTTGTAATACCAAAGGTGCTACCAATGTGCTGCAGGTCTTTAAAGGGAGACTGGAACCTGGCCCCTAATACCGGAATACAACTGAAGGTGGTTATGGCGGCATACTCTAGACCAGGCGTTGTAGACATCCGGATGGGCAAATACCCTACCACATACCACAGAAATTGTATTCTTTCTCCGTTCCTGAATGGATAAAATTATATATATAAAATTAAGGTTAAAGTGTGGAAAATATAAAGGTGTAAACTAAGTATGCTGAATTGCTTATCAGTCAACAACCAGCAGCTCAAATTTAAGAGTTACCCCCCAAAAAGAACCTCAGTGATTGTATCTATATCAAGTTCAAATGCAAATATAATTATCAATACTCTCAAAAATATTATTGTACTCGTCTACAAGTCCTTGGAGAGGGGAGCGTATACCAGCGCTTGTCCTGCAAGTGCTTGTAAGCGCACTAACTTCAAGCTGCTGCGATGAACCGAATTTGAATTTACGCGAGTAGTTATTTGGAAAACTTCATTTACATACTGAAACAGCAATTTAATATTGATTAATTAAAATCAGGTGGAGTGAACTAGGTTACAACAAAACGGTGCCACGCCGCGAGAGATGTCGCGCGGGCGGCATAGCCAGGTACATGGCGCGGGAGCGGTGTGCGGCGTGCGGGGAGCGGGTGACCGCGCACGCGCTGTGCCAACAGTGCGCGGACGCGCCGCACTCCGCTACGCCGCTCATCGCTGGTATGGCCACGGCCCAGAGGGACATGTACCACTGTTATAGGGTGAGTGTTTTTTGATGTGAAACTTCTATATAAACGGGGGGGTCTTAGGATATTTCTGTTACGAAAAAATGTTACGGCCGCGTGGATTGAACTGATTCCGGATCGAATTCAGTTTTTTTATTTGATAAAATAAAATATGTTTAAATAAAAAAGGCATTCATTAAAGAGTATCTAAGCTAACCAAATAATAATTTGCAGTAAACTTGCGAAAAATCGAAATGTGTGCTGGGACACAGTAGAAGTGAAACTTCAACGGACAAGTGGAAAAACGAATGGCAACGGATAAGTGGCAAAACGAATCGCAACAAAATTGTTGCCATTCGTTTTTCCACTTGTCTGTTGAAGTTTCACTTCTACTATGTGTCCCAGCACACATTTCGATTTTGTTATTTGCATGACAATATATAATACCATATCGCCTCTGTGCTTCAATAACGTGATTAATCGACAACTTATATATCATAATGAAAACCGTCCTTTTCGATTTTATTTTTCCAAAAAAACCTGATTTCGTTTGTTATAAATTATTATTGTCATTCTGCAGTAAAAAAAAATTAATCATTTCTACATAATAATTTTTTTAATAGTTAAAAAACTTTAAATTACAATCGTCAAGATTTTTTTTTTAAATTTTTTATTGCAGGTGTTCAGCAGACAAGCAGGCGGCCTACTTGATGGAAAGCGTTTACCATCGCCTATGGACATTTGCAACACCAAAGGTGCTACAAATGCGCTGCTGCTCTCTTAAGGAAGACTGGAACCTGGTCACTAATGCCGGAACACAACTAAAGGTTGTTATGGCGGCATACTCTAGATCAGAGGTGGTAGCCATTCAGTCCAGCAAATGCCCTACCACCTGGCTGCGAGTTGTTTTGTCGCCTCTTACGACAGGCCGCCCGGCTGCAGGAAATTTATTCTTTCTGCGTTCCTGCACGGATAAAATATAACGGATAACACAGTATTGAAGCAAAGAGACGAAATGTTGATTTTCGGATTCTTTTTGTTGTTTTTCCGAATATGATATTCCGAAAAAAAAATCGGAACATCTTCGAATTTTTTTATAAAGATTACCATATAAGATTATGCATAACATAATAGATATAATAACTTGACCTCACTGACTGTGAAATCAACGCACAGCCCAAACTACTGGGGCTACGACCGTGAAAATTTGCATGTGGGTTCTTTCTATAATGTAGGTGCACGCTAAAAATAGATTTTTGAAAATTAAACTCTTGAGGGGTAAAAAGGGAAAAAAGTATGTAGGAAAATACATATTCGTCAAAGTAAAACGCACGAAACTTTATATATCTACTTCTGGTTAGAAATGAATGTAAACATACATATATCGATGATTATGGAAATTCAACCCCTCTAAGGTGGTTAAAAAGGGGATGAAAGTTTCGTCAAACTATGACTATTTCTAATCTACGCTAGCGAAGCTGCGAGCAAAAACTAGTTATTTTATAAGGGTCTTCTTTCTGTCAATATGACTATGACACTCAAACTTGAAACAAGACGGCCAGGAGCGAACATTCTTGAAATAATTGGTCGCCTGAATTCTTTTCCAGAACATGGAGCACATGGAAGATGTGTTAAAATTTTTATCCTTTGCAGATTTGTGAAACGTGCTGTGGTAATTTTCAAGCATCCCAATGTGAAAACACAGAATGTCCAGTTCTTTGGCGGCGACTAGCGACTCAAAAGAAATGTGCTCAAATGCAAGAAGTTATCGCAAATATGCCTTCGAAATTAAATAAACATAATTTAGAATTTTACACAGTGTTATTTATTTAAGCTTTCGTGATTTCAAGATAGTTAAAGTCCTATAATAGTAATAGCATATAAGTAATATATTTTTGGTTTATTTTCTACAAATGTGATTAGACCAAGGAGGATCGCGTCAGGAAGTCACACATATATAGCGTTCTTTCTTAAGCTCTCCAGAATTTGTGTATGTGGCATATATCAATTCTTTATTTGAATTTATAACATATATCAATTATTTATAATTTGGCCCCGTCTTCACGGGCCTATACGTAAATCCAACACTATCGTGGTACTGGATTTTATAAATATTTCAAGTTTTAACATAATCTTCAAGTAAAAATCTCAGCCAGATTGTAGGCTTTTTGGTACTAGGAAGATATAATAGATTTTTAACTGTTTGGCAGCTCGAAAAGCCCATTTCACAAAACAGTTCAGATATTCAACATAAATACACAATTATTCATTAAAATCAATATCCTATAATACAAGTATTGTTGTTCACTTTAACTAAAATTTAAAAGAAAATTACAAAAATAAATAATTTAAAAAACAAAAACCTAAATGCAAAAAAGATATTTTAAAAGTTATGCACTAAAAAGACCGAAACAAGATTGAGAATAGAAAGCAAAATTAAAATAAACTATAAAACTACTTTCGTTTAACAAGCTATATTATGAGCTGAAAGCCCAAGTTAAATGCCCGCTAAATTAAGTTTACTTGCAAGCGAAACCCGTTAATTTTCTTTCAGTTTTTATTGCTACTAAACTTATGCAGTATACAACTTAGGCTTTCAGCTCATAATATTGTATATTAAACTGAAATAGTTAACTTGATTTATAGTTTATTTTAATTTTGTGTTCTATTATCAATCTTCTTTCGGTCTTTTTAGTGTATTTCTTTTAAATTGTCTTTTTTGCAGTCGGGTTTTTTTTATTATTTATTTTATTTTAGACTTTTTAAGAGTCCTGGCACGCTCTTATTTGTTTCTTTTTAAATATGATTGGGCTACGGATATTTATAACTATTCAAAATTTTATATAAATATATAATACGTGTAATTCCTTTTAATTTCCTTTATTTTTAATATCCTACTCGAATTATTCGACATGTTTAATTAAAAAAACATTATTAATGTATTGTTATTTCGCGCCAAAAATTCGCTATTTTGATTTTTTTTTTCAAACACCCATCTAAGGACACTTACTTGGGTTTTTATGACGAATATAACTGTTGTAGTTTGGTATCAAAATAGTACTGGCTATGTAAATATATAACAGAAAAGTACACGATGTCACATTTGAAAAATAACAAAATAAATTCTAACTCCAATCCTGGCCTCCACTGAAACGAGTCGTTTTATTTTACTTTAGGTTATGGAGCCCTACAAAATATTTTACATACATACATACATACATACATACATAACTTCACGCCAGTTCCCTTGCGGGGTAGGCACGAATAACAGAGCGCCATTTAGGCTTATTCTTACACACCTCACTTGCTTCTTTGACATTCATAACTCTTGTCATGCACGCTCGTCTAAATAAAAGTTATTATAAAGTCTAAAATATTTTAAATTTAAAAAATATTAAAATATAAATATTATACGCGCAATTAGTAAAAATGGCTGGCAATTATATTGTAAATGTTCCAAAATTGAAGGGACGTGAAAACTACGACGAATGGGCGTTTGCCGCTGAAAATTTGATGATTTTGGAAGGCGTTTATAACAATAAGATGACGCCGGCGGAGACGTAAATCACAAGAAGTAAAAGCCAAGTTCGTATTAACAATTGATTCATCTCTCTATGTCTGCAAAAGAGTTATGGGATACATTAAAAACCCTATTTGACGACTCGGGTTTCACAAGAAGAATTAGCTTACTATGTAACCTAATTTCTATACGCTTGGAAAATTGCGATTCCATAACGTCATATGTAACCCAAATAATAGAGACAGGACTGAAATTAAGAGGGACTGGCTTTAATATTAATGACGATTGGATTGGGAGTCTGGCTTGCAGGATTACCTGAAAAGTATGCGCCAATGATTATAGCAATTGAGCATTCCGGCATTCCAATTACAAGTGATGTCATTAAGACAAAATTGATAGACATGGAACCGGATGTCATTAAAAATAAAAATGGTGTCAAATTTATTTTCTATTTTTTAGTTGGATTTTCTATAAAAGCGTATTTTTTTAGTTTTTTTTTAAACTATTATTTATTTTTCATTTTTTAGTGATTATTTAGTGATTTAATTCCCTTCTCCGTGAAACTTTGAAAAAAGAATTAAATGCACTCTTATGATAAAATGGAACGTTATGTAAAAATAAGCTTTTTTTAAAAAGGTTTTTAAATACAAGCTTTTGAGATCCTGCATATCATGTAGCAGCAGAGTGCTAGCCAAGACAAAACGAGCCCAAACACGACGGGTCTATCTTATTTAGTACAGGAGTACCTATGGCAACCTTCCGACTCCATCATCAGGTCAGCTCCATGGTACCATATTATTGCATTGTCACGCGATATATACATGCAAAATTTCAGCTCAATCGGAAACCGGGAAGTCGAGCAAATTTAACTTGAAAGATTCCGTTACATACGTATGAAGTTAATAAAAGCGTATTAAAAATAGATACTTTTTGTTGCAGATTTATCTATATATATATATAAAAATTAATTGCTGTTCGTTAGTCTCGCTAAAACTCGAGAACGGCTGGGCTGATTTGGTTAATTTTGGTTTTGAATTATTTGTGGAAGTCCAGGGAAGGTTTAAAAGGTGAGTAAATATGAAATAATGCTTGGAATACAGTAAAAACGACAATTTCGCTTTCCCTTAGAAACTATTCCTACCTGTCAAACATTTGATGTTCGTCCCGTCGTTTAGAAATCAAATTAAATTTAATAGTGAATTTTTTTCTTTTTTTTGGTTTTGAATGTCAAACGTTTGATGTTCGTTCCGGCTAAGTTTTGACCACATTTTTTTTCAAAAAAAATTACCCTCTGATTTTATATTTTTATTATGTAAAATAGGGTATTTTAAGATACTAATTTGAATATTTTTGTGTTTTAAGAGGTAGTTTTTTTTTAATTCGATTTTTAAACAAATTATCCGATGACGTCATTGGGGACAACTTTACATTAATTCCTTTGCCTATAAAAAGAAAATAATCATATTAATCTGTGCTACTATTTAAATGTTACTGTCATTATTCATTATGACACATCGTAATCATTTTAGTGTGGCCAGCCTAGCAATTTTATCGGTAGATTTATTTTATATATTTTGGTGTTCAACATTTATTATTTTCTAAAGTTACCGTTAAGTTATTTAAAGTGACCTTTAGTGAAAAATCAATATAATATAACTTAAACTGAATAATGTACAGTTTGACTGAATACCATTAATTGATAATCAGGCATAAATTACCTATTAGACACCATTGCGATGTCATTACTTTTCTTAATTTGTAATAAAGTATTCTTTCGGCGATTGCAACAGATAAAGCTCATTCGACCACTAAAATACTTTGATTTGGTATCACATTTGGGTTATCATTTTATGATGTCTGATACCTAGACATAGTCTCATTATCCAATGATGTTGTCAATCCAGTTAAAATAAAAAGGTTGTATTGTCAGTTTCAATTGAGGGGGAGGGGGGGGGGGAGTATTTATAGTCAGACCTTTAAAAAAAATATCAGTCGTTAGGACTGCACTTCAGAGATAAAAACTTGGTATCTGAGCGTGACGGTCGTGCGAATTCAGTGCATTTTCCCCATCCTAGAAGTATCTACCAAAGTTTTCAATTAAAAAATCATGGCGATGTTCGATAAGGTCTTTTTTAAGTCAATATGTTGGGAGTTACTTTCCTACACACACGTGTGTACCTACAAGAATTACAAATTTTAGTAATTTCACTATTATCAACCTGGCAACATTGGGTATTTAGGCTTTAGATCGGCGGTTAATGCAGCATTTCTAAATTCTAATATTATTCATTACAATTAGTTTCGTCCTTAGAAAAATCTTCTAGTCATCCGACAAAAAAGTGAACTGTTTTATTAATGAAAATGTATTAAATATTTTCTCTTTCTAAACATGGCCGGATCTTCAAATAGGAGTGTTAATTTTGCAAAGGCTGATACGCTAAACCTACCTAACATGTAATGTTATTAGAGTACATAGCTATACTCGTAGTACATATTGGAGAAATAAGAGGAGCTAAAATCCTGATGTAAGTAGTTTTGTGAAGGTTTCTAAATTCAACATGTTCCTCCATAGATCTTCCTTCCTTCTTTCCTTTTATAACCTGTGTAGTATATTACTATTCCTGTCTGTAAATTTCATCCATATAAGAAATCAGTAATGTTAATTATTAGTTCATATATGATTGATGTAAGCATAATTTGTGTTGAAGTCAAAATTCATCTAAAATGTGCACCTATTTATAGAAAAATAGCTACATGTCTCACTCATTCATTAGAAACTGATTAAAATAATATTAATTACTTATTTGATAATTTGGTACAATCAATAAATCAGCAACCTATATTACTTTCTTAATAATCTATAATACAAGTAAAGTATCTCATATAAATACATACAAATAAAGGAACAGACATTGCACCACTGCCCTGGCGGTTAGATAGTGTGTTTGATTGCTAATGTATGTTATGGATCTGATCTTATACAACAAATTACCGGAAAATATGAAACTCTCCAGTAGTTTTAAATATATTCACTTGCCGGCTTAAAAGTGATTAATTAAGCACATCTATGGCTTGAAGGATTTCATGGAATATGAAGATTTGTGACAAATACCTTAATGATTGTAAATCTCTTAATAATATGATTTTGATGTGTAACATAGTTACTAATATGAAAAATTATGAGTTAAATAAGGACTATGCGAGTAATTAAATAGACACTTTATATCTTTTTTTTTCAGGTTCAGAAAAAATTAGCAACAACTTTTCTGCATAAGCAAGGGTTATGCTTGATCATAGAATTTTATGACTTATCCACTGCAGTTTACATGAAAACTTTATGTATAGATAAAACCAAATGCTAGCCTGCAGAAAAAAGAAAAAGATAAAACTGAACATTTCTGAAAAGATTATATAATATGTCCTAAATTATTATTAATAAGTGTTTAAGTAAATAAACAAGTTTAACTGCTAAAAGTTATTTATTATTTCATCTTGCAAAATAATAAGTCAAAAGATATATTTTATTAATCAATTCATATAAATATATGGCACATACAAATTTATAACTCACAATAGTTTGCTTTCAGTATAGAAACCATCTTATTCTTATAACTCGTAATGTGAACTCTTAAGACATCAGTCAAAGTAAAGCTAAAATATTTTTGGAGGAATGTTAAATATTCATATATTGTTTACATGAATTATAACTAATAACATCTAGATTTATGTATATATAAAATAAGTTATTTCAAATAGCCATCCTTGTTTTCAATTAATTAGGCTTTAAAGATATAGGCCATTCTTCTATGGTGGTACTAATCTTTTCAATCAGTTTCCATTTATTGATTTGGGCTCGCTTGAGATAAATTCAGGTTCTGGTGAACTTTTTGTATGCCATTAGCTCCAATGCAGTTCATAAAGAATACTCCAAAGAATTCAAGTCAGAACTCGACGAAGGCCAACCTATGCTCTGAACAAAGTCTGACAAATTGGCTTGCAACCAATGTTGGATTGAATTAGCTTCATGGGAGGGTACAGAGCCCTGTTGGAAAATCCACTGCTATCCAGCGAATAAAGTATCACTTGATGCTTAAATCATTGTTTCCAATATGTGATTTTGGACGTCCTTCTAACTTCTGGCGCAAGGTGTATTGTTTTGCCAGTTAAATTTTCTTCCACCGTGATGATCTTCTCATCAGTAAACAGGTTATTTTTTGGATCGTATCTCTTGAAAAGATTTCGATATCGCTCCAACCACCATTTACGAAGACGCTCGTTTATATAATGCACTTTTCTTTGACTTTTAGTTAGAGACCATATGTAAGTATTCTCTTTACAGATATTTAAGAAATATTGGTCTGAAGAGATAATATATACATAATTTAATTCTGGAGTACGTCGAATAAAATGTTTGTTTATGTTGATGTTGTATGACATAACAATGACATAAAAAGGAAAATGTCGGTCCTTTTGTATTTTGAAACTGAATGGCTACGGGATTCATATGCATTTCACCACACGTAAATGACGTCATAGGATTTAGTAAGGTCAAATAAAGGTCAAACGCATTTGGGTCAACTAGTTTTAAATATAACGAAATGAATGAAATTACATACTATTCACTTCTAAGTCGTTATATTGACATGCTCTCTACGTATTTTTTTTATAAGTGACATCGAACATAAAAGTATAATATATCATGTTATTATAAATTTAAATTATTAAAATTGACTAGTTCTAAAAAGTTTATATACTAATATTTTCTAAAGTTTTCGCGACTTGTATACATAATAAAAATACGTTTTAACGGTTTTAAGCGCGGTAATTTATTTGATTTTGGTTATTCTGAAATTTCGGCCACTTTTTAGTGGCCGTGATCACGGAAGACAAAGATGTCAAGTGTCAACGAGTATTGTTAAAGTTTTACTTAGCCTACCGCCAACTTGTTCATTTTAATTATTTCGTTTTAATTTTGTTTATGGTTATTATTTACTCGATAGGAGCCTAATTTAATTTACTTTCTAACTTGGCGAGCCCTCTTAAAGCACTGTTTTTTGCTAGTTTATCTTAATTTTACAGCTGCTGATATATATACTTAATATATATTCATACAGATTGTTTATTTGCTTTTATTTTTATTTATTACTATTCCTCCTACTTTATTACAATATTTAATAATTTCATAGTTATATTTATTTAACACATTTATGTTTCATGTTATTAAACTATTCTTGACCAATTTATTGAAATAAATCGTTAAATTTTCGCAACTTACAGTATTGTTTTTATCAAATAATTTCAAGGTAATTCATAGGTTAGAACTGATTAATAAATTAAAATGTCCACAAATACTTCAAAAATGATTGACATTATAATTTTGTAGGATATTATCGATATATTAACCCTTAGCTCACTATTAGCACATATGTGTCCGCGATGAGAGTGCAAATCGTGTTTGTGCACGTGATCGTTAATTGTGTTGTTGTCTCACTCTGTTTATGTAGGAGTTGTATGATTTGTATGAAATGGGTATATTTTCTTGGTATATTACGAGATAGTGATAGTGTTAGACTTGCAGCTTTTTGGTATATCGATTATTGTCTTAAGGGTTTAATTTCATATCCTAATCACTAACTCACACATATCATAACTTTGTTGACACTGGCTCAAAGAAAAACAAAAAAAGGCTGTTGACATTGACAGCAGATATTTTTTTTTAATACGTAATCTACGGTTAGAGCGTTTCATGTATATACAGCGAGTTCCACTGAGCTCACAACACCCAAAATACTAGGGATGCGAGATTGATGGAAAAGAATCAATTAAATAAAAATCGATTTTTCGTATTCAAAATTAATCGATTTGTCAAAAATCGATTTTAATAAAAATGATTAATCGATTTCTGCGAAAAAAACCGATTTTTATATTATTTAAAAGTACATGCTTTTCATATTCCAATAATAAACCTGAGAGATTCATATTAACAATTTATCAGATTAAAAATCAAATAAAATTTTATGAATAAAAAAATAACCAGTTCAAAACTAAAAGTCAAAGACAATGTTCCTTTAAAATTTCAAGGTAAGAAATTAGGAAACCAAATAGCATTACTGATACAAAGTTTAATATTAAACGTTTTATTTATTATAATAAAAATTAAATGATGAGCATCCCAACAAAATGACAAACTTATTGTCTCAAAAACTAAAATATAAATCAGATTAAAAAAAATTGCCATAAATGTCCAGTCCTATTCACAAACTACTATGGATACTGTCCTATTATCCTTCTTCGTTATAAAATACTTTCGCCAGCCGCTTTTAGGTGCTTTATAAAACATTTTTATTGTTTACCAACAACTTTATCTCACTCACCACTACACTTTATCTACTTTACACGCAACATACATGCCTACATACGTATACATACGCTGTTTTTATTTAATCAACTTATATGAACTTAATTCGAGATTTTTCATCCAACGCATAGATGGCGCTGTTTAAAAAAATTGAAAATGAATAGTACTAGTATTATTATCTGTACCATCGTGATCGTGAAACTGTCAGATTAAGGGCATTTTAGGATTCTTATTTTTACCTTTCAAAGAACTACACTGCACTTAGGATAAAATAAATATATATATAAAGATAAATAGGTTTCGATAGGGTTCAAGGTTAGTCTACATTAAAGTTTAAGCTCACTCTTTGTACTAAATTGTTACGTTAAGATAAAATTGTCCCATAAATATATGATTAATTTATATACAAAGTCAAGATCAAGTATTGTGGCGCCTTCTGCAGTTAATTATGTTGGAAAAGCTATAAAATATCCCATACCCTAATATTCCAATTCATTTACAATTAGTATCGATATACAGATATATCGATATTTGAACTACTGTCAGAAGACAAGGACGCAATTCATGATGTGACAATATTATACGTAGTATCCATAGTAAGTTTGTGATAATATTTATGTTGAAAACTTGTTTTGTGGTTGGTAAGGTTGGTTTTTCCAACTTGTTGTTTTATAATTTGTATGTTCAGTCTTTCCTTAAATCCTTATCAGTAGTTTTTCAGTTTGCCTATATACTGTGCAGTGTTTCAAAATGGATAAAAATTTAGAACTACGAAATCTACCTTTCGGGGCACGGCATAGTATTGTACAAATATTAGACTTGGATAATAGTTGGCAAAAAGTTATGGATCATATCCCCAAAGACCCCAGCAGCAAACATTTTGAGAGGAAATATAATAGCGAACACGTAAGGTAAAAAAATCCTGGCCTTGTTATGCTTCTTTTAATATGGATATTAATTGTAAGTTTACATAATGAAAATAATAAATAAATAACTATACCCCGTTCACGATAACTTGACGCGCAGGATTACGTACAATCAAAAATATTAACACCTTAACCTAGAGTCAAAAACATCTAAACTCGCGATAATTATTACAAAAATCCGATAAAAATTAAGAATAATTTACGTTTTGTAATAATCTTTATTTATAACCTATTTTATAACACGATACTGTTTTGTTAATTTATAGAATTTGGTAACCCTGCGGGCCAAGTTATCGTGAACGGGGAATAATACCAACTTCTAGTCGTACGTATGGCAATTGTGCAAAATATTTGAATTCAGAATTTATTGCTTCAAAAATTCTGAGGTATATATGTGTATGTTCGAAAATTGCATTTATTATACCTTATATTTGCTAAACTGACAGTACTTGTACATTTGAATTGTAGGTAGTATGTGAGGTAAATGTTGCTGTTATTATATAAAAAAATATTATTGAATCAACAGACTAATAAAACAACATGCAGATGACACAAACAGAACATGTTCTGATGTTTTATTTGATGAGTGGGGTACTTCTGGTAAAATAAGGCCAACTGTAAAAACTCTGTTAGATGTTCTGGTGAACGCCCAGATATTCAGAGCTGCTGATGAAGTTGCCATAATGTTACAAGGTATGTATTTTGTAATAAATTCTTGGGTTTGGCAAATTGAAGTTCTTTGATTTACCTAGGCTTCCCAAAATTTATGTGATATATTGGAGCCTTCCACTTTTCTTATTCAGCTTACACCAGCAACTATGTGCAAGTCATCAGTTCATTGAGCTGAAAGGTATCCTATATGTAACTTGAATTGCAGTATCTATACCAGGTTTTATTCCATTAGTCATGTGACAGATGCCCTTGATATTTACAAATTTTGTTTTGCTAATGCATTAATAAGGTCTTCTCTTCTTGGTAAACAGTGTTTGTGTCTATCTTTCTATGGATTATGTTGACAATTAATATGTATAGGTATAATATAATAAATTTAAATCTATTATACACCTGTGTGTATACATAAGCAATAATCTCAATAGTTAACTGACCTTAAGTCCAGACATAGAACTGTTTACTGTCCAAAGCAATAAAAAATAAATTCTACTTAGGTGTGTTTATCCACTTTGTGCCTGTATCGTCTTTCTTTTTTTGCCTATTCTGATCATTTTTTAATAAATTTCCATTAATGTAATACTGTACAATTTTCAATGAATATACTTAATACTTAGAAACTTACCTTAATATGGTTAAAATAAATTGGATTTATGTTGATAAGATGATTATTTCAAATACATACTTCCATTATTTCTATGAATCTTCAACAAATAATTTACATTAAATACTGGTCCCAATTATCAGAATTTGTAATTAGATTAAGTAAGAGGGAGTTACCTAAGCTAGTCAGAAAACATAGGTTCCTTATAATAAAAAATATTTATCAATTCATGTAAGTTCAAAACATTCTTAACTTGATGACTTTAAATAAATTAGGTATACAGATCATTACTCACACTAATGTTATTTTTAATTTATTTACAGAGCCAATTCCTAAAAGACCAGATGCTGGTCCTGCCAGGAAAATTTCTACAAGTGTAACTCTCCTCCTTAATGGACTAACCATGGAAGAAAATAGTGATATAAAAAATACAGATATAACTAAAAGGTATACTTCCCAAGCTGTACACAATGGTGTAACAAAACAAATGAAAAGTGTAAATCTTATACAATTTACTAGTAAAGTTGATAACAAAGAGATAAAATCTTATGGAAAACAAACAACTGCACAAATGGTATCCAATAATGATGACTTACCTCAAGTAGTGCAAGAGTTGTGTACAAATGAAATGCCAGATTTACCAGAATTCAATGAAGATAAGCCAAAAACTAATGAAGAAAGTACTCCAAAATTATCTCCATTGGGTTCAAACAATTCCAGCATGTTTTATCCATCAAGTAGTCCACACATGGCACCTGGAGCAGATCTATATAATGTTATTGACAGAGATATTTTAGAAAACCCAAACTTAGTCCAATTTCACTATGAAGAATTGCAAAACCTGACAAATAATTTTACTGAAGCAAAGAATGAAACCCAAAATGGGCCAATAGGGAAAATAGGAAGTGGTGGCTTCGGTGATGTTTTTGCAGCATATCATGCCAAATATGGTACCCTAGCAGTAAAGAGAGTTCGGTGCATTAATCCATTTGATTGCAAACCTGATATGGTCATAAAGATTTTCAACAATGAAGTTGTTTCCCTTTCTCATTTGCATCATGTTAACATAGTTCCTATATTGGGCTACTCAATTAATGGCCCTCTTCCTTGTATTATATGCAAGTATATTGAGGGAGGTAATTTAGAACAGAAACTAGCTACAAAAGTATTAAATGAAAAGCAGAGAATGGACATAATAATTGGCTCTGCTGAAGGATTAAAATATATACACAACACTGTAAAACCATTAAAAAGGGATCCAAACTCGAATAGCATTTGTAAGAAAATATACTTCCTGCATGGTGATGTTAAGAGTGCAAATATATTGTTAACAAATGAATGCATACCTAAGGTAAGATAATCCTTTGCTTCAATATTTTAGATATAGTCTTCGAACCATGGAAGAAAAGTACCAGGATAATAATCGCCCATTATAAGCTCTAAAGTTAAATCTTATATTCCTACTGGACATTATTTTTATTTAGGACCTGTTCTTGTATCTTGCGACTGGTAATTTGCCCTAATATCGGTAAAATTTGACATAAACTCCATATAATTAATGTCAAAATTTAACTGATGGTGAGCCAATGGCAAGTGAATAAATCTTATACTAATATATAAATCTGAAGAGTTGGTTTGTTTGATTGAACACACTAATCTCAGGAACTACTGGTCTAATTTGAAAAATTCTTTCAGTGTTAGATTGCCCATTTATCGAGAAAGGCTATAGGCTATATATCATCACGCTAAGACCAATAGGAGCGGAGCACCAATGAAGAATGTTTCAAAATCGGGGAGTTTTGAACACAAATTCCACGCGGACGATGTCACAGGCATAGCTAGTAGTAATATATATGAACTGGCCATCAAAGTGGTGACGTCCTATAAGCCATTTTTCACTCGTTTTATAAAGTGGATACGAGTATATGTCCACACCACTGAAAAATGAATAGTTTTTTTTTTATTTCGAACATTAGACCAAGTAAGTCAACATTTGAAAATCTTAATAATTTTCTTTTTAATTTCATATATATAGGTAAACAAAGTATCCGATGTAACATATTTAAAATTACTAGGAATCTAAGGAGCTGTATACAATAAAAACTAGCCATCAAGACAACACATTAAAGTATTGATTATGATTCCTAGTAATATTCATCTTCATAGAATACGAGCCTTAAAAAAAGAGTTTTAAACTTAGTTTTTTTTCCAGCTATGTGACTTTGGACTTGCGAAACAACTGGAGACCACATTTTTGGTTAGCTCCATGATAGGTACATCAGCCTACATGCCTCTAGAAGCATTTAACGGAACACTTACTCGTAAAACAGACATATACAGCTTTGGAATTGTACTCTTAGAGATATTAACTGGGTTAAGACCTATAGTGGCAAATGATGGAGATGAAAAAATTAACATCAAAAGTTACATTGAGGAGAGTGTGCCCGATGGTATAATATCAAGTCTCTTGGATAAAGTTGTGGGAAATTGGTCCAAAGCTCAAAATCTGTACAATTTAGCAAAGCACTGTCTAGAGTTGAATAGAAACAGAAGGCCTTCTATGGATGAAATATGTATTATATTGCATAAAATCAATCAAGATGATTCATTCACTGTGCCCTATAATCAAGTTTCATAACATTTTTGCTAAATTTTGTGTGCATCATCAGATTGGCTAACACTGCTGCTAATTGCCAACTGATAGCTGCAAAAGAACTGATATATAAAATCATGAATTGCACAGCTATCTGTCACTATCAATAAGTAAAACCAGTCTTTGTTTGGCATGGATTATAACATTCCTTGGGTCTATATCGTCTTCCAAATAATGAAAAGCAAATAACAATCTTCACCAAACTATATGGTCTCGATTAGCTGTATAAATCTACGTAATATTTAATTTTGTATAAAAAGTGTATTGCAAAGTATGCAGAGTTATCGGTTGCTAAGAACGGCCATAAAATTTAGCACAGAATGTAAACTTTATAGCACGTCTCCAAGACGATTTATTTTATTTTATTTGGGGGGCTAACGGCTATCATTATTAATAACTAAAAATAAAATAGGTTTAGAGAAGCTATTATTAAGCCTCCACAGATAACGAGATTTATGTGTATAAGGTGGTCAGAACAGTGACATTCAAAAGAAAAATTTAGTTAGTTTACATAGAGGAGTACCGGAATTACCCCCATGTATGTTTTACCAATTTTTTTTAGGTTTCGAGTTATTAATTTTTAGTGCTTTTTTGGGAAATTTCGACCGCGTCGGCTTTACACATTTTTATATTTTATTTTTTTGATATTTGGGTTTCTTTTTGTGTGACTAAGTCTTTATGAATTGTACTTTTACACATAAACTAATTAGCACCCTAATTACAATGCAAGTTACAAAAATTATGGTTTGAGAGTAAAAAACTATTTCTAGCTAATCAGACTAGAATTTTGTCAATTTATTTTTTTCACAGTCGACTGAGTTTTAATTTATTTAATAAAAAAATGATACCACCATTAATTTAAAGTAAAAAACAATACTCTAGTACCCGATTACCGTGCGTGTATGAAAGAGAAAACAACATTCTTTGAGTCATTGTATTCATGGCAAAAAGTGTACAAGTACGTACAAGTCAATAAGCGTTATAAATTTCAAGGACGTCAGCTCAAAACAAAATTATTATTGTATTAATTAATTATTTATTAAAAGAATAAAAATGTGTAGTTTTCTTGCAAGATAATAACTATTTTTTATTGAGTATCACCATTTCCTAATATTTATCAACTATAAGGAATGATAAAATAGGGCAAATTTAAATTTAAAATTAAATTCTTAACTTAGGAAATTTCCATCTTTGTACATTTGAAGGCTGGTTAAAGCAAAAAAATAGCCTAAGATGGAGTAACTTTTTATTATTACGGAAGATTAGACCCGTGCGCAGTTTGTAAAATACATTCCGGAGCTATGGAATAGCCTTTTCCAATTTTTTATTTTAGATTGAAAATTCGAGTTTAATTAGCTCGAAATATTTTTTTACTTTCAAAGCATAATTTTTGTAACTTCCATTAATGTTACGGTGCTGATTATTTTACGAGTAAAAGTACAATTCATTAGGACTTAGTTTAATAAAAAATCCCAAGTAAATATATATAAAAAAATAATTGCAAATGGCTAAAGGCGACGCGGTCGAAATTTTCAAAAATCACTAAAAATTTAATAACCCGAAAACTAAAAATTTTGGTAACACATACATGGGGTTTGTAACTCGAGTAGCCTTCTATGTTTACTAACAAATATTTTCTTCTGAACGTCACTGTTCTGACCACTCTGTATAATGAATTTTATTTTATTAAGTCACTAGTTAAGCTGTGATACATATTTTACATTAAATTTCGACCATTACACAATTTATATCAATTATAATGTTTAAGAGCAAACGAAATTTTAAAAGATTTATAATCAAAAACGTGAGCTTATGTAGTAATCGTTTATTTTTTTACAAATATTTCCAATATTACAATTGTATTTGTAACTACTTATTATCTAATTCTATCAATAAACTATTTCTATTTGTTTATCAATTTCTCTTTTTATTAATTCCAGCCTTTCAAGGAACTTTGAGTTACAAAATTTGGATGTGTTCAGGTTTTCAGAAATTTGTTTTCTCTCTTCAACTGAACATAACTTTATGAGTGTAATAATTAAATGAGCAATCTTTGTCCAATACTCTTCTGTAGTCACATATAAAAGCTTTACTAACAAACTCAAAAGTTTTTGATCTGTAGATAATTTCCATACACACCAACAGTGTCTGATCCACATTTCAAAGCACTGAAAAACAAGCTCAATTTTAAAGGTTTGAGCGAACTTGAAATCATATTTCCAGACAACCTCTAGAAATTTATTAATTGGAAAACATCAAAAATTAGTTTAAGGATGCCTTATACCATCATCAAGTTAAATTTTAGTTAACTACAATAAAAACATTAATAAACTTTGTTTGCAAAAGCTATTCTAGGGTTACCTTATTATAATTTTTTAAGTATTTGGAATGGATATATTATTATTATTATGGGGTTTCTGGGATACCTCTTATTGTACAGAAAATTATGTTTTTGAAAATATCAACTATTTAGGGAAATGTATCTTTAAGCTGCCACAAAAACTCCTTCCTCTGAGTCTACAGTAAGTCTGAGACTTCATTAAAGTTATTCTAAAATTTTAATATTTAGAAACACTTGACACTACCATGATCGATAAATCGTCCAGAGATATCTATATAAGAAAAAAAAAATATTTACCCTAAGTAGATCACTGAGTAGTATTTCGGCCACTGCGTCATTACAACAGATGTCTAAGTTATCACAAAATACATGTTTGAATTTTTTTCTCTTCACACAACTAACTCCATGCATCTCTATTATGTTTTTAAGGAAATTCAACAGCAAGGCTTTTCTATACAAATTAGATTCTATATACAATTGTTCTAAGGCTACTGATAAAATATCATCCATCTTGGTACTCTGAAATAAGAAGGGTCAAATATATTAAATTCCCGACCTGCACCTATATTTTAGAATAGGAGGAAGAGAAGTAACTACTTATGTCTAGTTACAAACATGTCCCACAACTTGGTTGGTGGCAGGATATTCCCTAATTCCGGCCAGCCCTAAAAACATATTTATTCTGAAAGTGAACATTACCTACTCATCAGAACCTCCCTGGTTTACCTCCTATCACCCTAAACCAGTATTAAGACGTATTGCGCCCTTGGTATGCATGTCCAAGGGCGCAATACTGCAATCAACTTCTATCTCTAAATTGCCGAGGGGATTGACCTCTCCAGCAACCTTCCTCTTATACAATGAGGAAAGAGTCACATAGAACACCTGCCCAACCCCATCTAAGTGACCGAAGTGAAGGAAATGGCCAATTTTGTATATGACAATAAGAGGAAAAAATGACACTCACCTAGTATTGTATGGCAAAATGTATGCTGTGATTATTGCACTTTAAATATATAAGGTTTGCAGAGAAGAAATACACTTTTATTAAATGACTTCAACTTAAACAGATTTTGGTGAGAGAGGTGCTAGTGTTTAAATCAGCCTAAAGTTCATTTTTACATAATATATATATATAACTGTAAAATATTCCAAAAATTTACCTTTACATCTTGTGGCAATATTTTAAGTAATAGCAATAAACAATCCAAAAGGGGTTTAGTTATTTCCAGATCTTTTTCACTAACTTTGTTTTTCAAACTTCTGTATATAACATCGTAGTAATTTCCATCTGAGAATGTTTGTGGTTCCTGGAAAAATAAACAATCTAATTTATTATTAAAATAATTTAAAAACTAATATGTACGATGAAAATTGAGATAACCTTGCCTTAGAAGCATACATAACTTACAGCCATAAAAATACAATTCACCAAATTATAGATTCCTAGCAAGCTAGACATGAAGAGAACATAAAAATTCTTAAGAAGTGTTGTGAAATTAAGGTAGAAAGTACTACATATTATTTCCCAAAAGTTTAATGACCTTCAGTTTATACTTTGTCCTTATTTTATGCATTTGGTATAGTTCGATGCAAACTTTATGGCGGCTACGATATTAGCCGCAAGCAAAGGCGTGCGCAGGTACAGTCAAGTTGAGATTGATTGGGGCTAATTATGTATCTACTATTTTTACCAACATTAAAATAGGATGATGTTCAATTCATGTAAATATTTTTTATGTATGTTCAATAAAATATTTTTTTGTTTCCAAGTCGATTTTTAGGATTCTTTTTGCTTTAGATTCAGTAGTATCAGGCTAGTTTATATAAATCATTAGTTTTTATTGGCCACCATAATATATATAACTTACAACGTCAAAATAAATATTTTTTCTAGAATTGTTTTATTATATCTTTTAAAGTATTCACAAAATTAAGAATTATTATTTCAAAAGTATGTATTACCTATAGTCTAGTCTAGTTTGATTTGTGGAAAAGTAATGTTGAAATAGCTGTCGGCTGTTTGTACTTATGAAGTATGGGAGGGTTCCAATAAAAGTAATTGTTATTGATGATACTAGTGCGGTACGATGACTTTTACAAACCAGTTTAAAAAACCAACACCCCACGTGTGTCATGCGTTTTCAACACATTTGCGAGACAACAGCACAATAGGTAATGAAAGAAACAAATATCAGTCAGAAAGTCACAATTTTTTTAATGTTTTTGATATGAAAATGGCATGCATTTACAATGGTAGTGGGGTAGGGAAATGAAATAGGAAGATTGGATTAGGAATGATAGGGAGTGGCAAGAGGGCCATCGGAACTCTCATTCATTGTTTGAAACACAATTAGCTCAGGTTTAACCATTTTAAGCTGATATTCTGTGAGAGTGTGATATCTCACCAGCCAAGATGGCCCTAAGAGCTGGAATTAAAGTAATGATTCCAACATAGCTCTGTCACGTATAAAAAGGCTGTATAATGTTTTCCCTCGATCGTCATCAGCCTAATGCACTCCATTGCTGGTCATAGGACTCCCTGAGTCGGCGTCACATAAAACTGTTTTATTTCCGGAGGAGCCATTTTCTACAGAACTGTTGCTTTCTTCGTCTTCGCTTGAACAGAATTCCTTCTCAGTAATACATTCAGACATGGATGATACATTCGTCTGTCAACAGGTCGATAATAACATCAACTTTTTGTATTCCTCTATTCTTCTTAATTTCACAAACTTATCTAGTTATTTCTTTAAGTTCTTTTCTTAGCATGTGTATGGATGCTTGCTGTTTTTGGACTAGTCATTTATTTCATCATTTTTTAAGCAATTTAATTCCAATATTCAGACAGAAACAACAATAAATTTAACTAAACATAAAAATGAAATAATCTTAATGAAATAATAAGAAAACAATTAACAAACAAACTTTTGCGCTCTATTGTACTTAGCTTAGAGGCGGGTGTGTGTGTGCTGTGTATGGGCGTAGCTCAATACTACTATAGCTACGTCGTAATGATCGCAGGGCTGCCCGTGGGCGCTTGCTAGATGAGTTGGAAAAAAGCGCTAGATTCTGTTACATGATCAATATTACAAAAAAATATCCAGCAAATACGTGTTGCAACACGTAAACTGAAGGATTTCGTAGAAGCAAAGATCAATCACTTTTTTATCGTTTGACTAGAAACCCTAAAAATCTAGTATACCTAAATAGGTTGGACAATGCTCAAAAAAGGAATTTATAATATAGTGATGCTAATGAGATTTTAATCAACTGCTATGACATGATAAATACTACCTTTGGGTTATTTAAATTTAATTTACATTAAATAAAGTAAAAATTAACTAGATATTTGCATATCATAAAAAGAGCAAGATTTCCCTAAAAAGCACTATATCTAGCTCCGAAAGCGCAGTGAGTGAGAAAGTGGCAGCCCTGATGAGGCGAGCGCTGGGGAAGTCCCGTAAATGAGATAGCGAGAGATAGAGTGACGGAGAATTCCGAGGATATACCTCATCCTCCGATAACCCGTCCGTCTAACACCTATAATCGGCATTCTCCGCATCGAAAAATGCGATGTTCTGAGCCACCATAAAGTTTGCATCGAACTATAATAATTTCATTCAGTTCTCAACCTTCCATATAAAAGTAGCATATTTATATAAGTCTAAAGGAAATTGTAATTAAATTTTAAAACAGATATTATTAACAGTAATGTACTAACAGTTGAGGTATAGTTTTATTTATTATTTGAGATATAAAGTGACTTGGGGTGGTTATAAAAAAAAACCCACAACCTAACCTTAACCTTCTAACCTATATTGAAAAAATCAGATCTATTCATGATAATTAAAAAGTGCCATATAACTATACGCCACCCCTACTAACAAATACTTCAAAAGTGGTTTAACAACTAAGATCATATTATCCTAATCATAATTATAGATTGTTATGTATTTGTTAGTCTGAAGGAGATAGAAAGAGAACAAAATAGTGCAAAGAGAGTCAAAGCAATAATTTCTTTGTTATTATTCTTACTTGCTTAAAGTGAATTCAATCTTTGGTGAGCTTATTGTAACTGTAGAATATTTTATTATTTATTGCAAATACTAATATTACTAATACTAATAAACTATCTAAGAACTGGCCTTCCACCATGCAGATTTAATTTTATCCTTAAGTTGTTTGTCCAGTATTAACCATGTGTCGAGTGAATAAATAAAACATTACTTACTAAACATTTTAGTACTGCACATAAACCCTTTAGACCTTTAATTCGGTTAGAGTTGATATAATCATCAATAAGGTAAAGTGACACTGGCAAGACTTTTGGTGGATTCAGTGAAAGATTATACTCCTAAAATTAGATTTAAAGATGTTACACAGAAATGACATGTTTCACAATTCTTGATTGACAATTGAAAAAAAATCTTTTTTAACTAGATGTGTTGCTGGGGACTTTCTTGCTGCTTCTTACATAGGATAGGAAGTAGATTTAAATTTTGCCTTACATGTATGACCTTCAAAGTGTTCTCCAGTGGGACTTATTTTGAATAATTCAAAACCTTGGTTACAAATAAATAATTATTGAATTTTTTAAGTTAAATTTTAACAGGAATATTTATGGTACCATAAAACAAAAAACTGTCATTTGGCCTTATAATTACGGGCAGGTGGACATGAGGATTTTATAACAAAATTAAATCAAACTTACTTTGGAACTCTGTAAAATTATACAATATACTTCTACAAGACTTGGGTAGTATTTAAAATTCTCCATACTTATCTTTTCATGTATTATTTTTAAACACGCATCAAATATTTTCTGACAATCAAAAGTATCACTTGAAAATATATTTTTCAAAGTAATTCCATAGAACAATTCGAATGTTCCGTTAAGTTTTTTTGCAAATTCTTTACACGATAGATTATTCCATGGGCCATCACATTCAAGTTCCTCATACAGAATTTTCAAAGAAGCAAGGACCGTAATCTCTTCTTTTAATTGAATTGCTCCCATAAAACGAAGAAGTTGGTGAAATTTTTGATCCAAAATTTTTAAGCGAACTTCGTACTCTGGATGAACAGCACACTCCTCGTTCGTTTTATAAAGTTTGGGTAAAATACATTCATGGACTAATTTTAAAGTTTCATTTATATCGGAGTCAATCATTGTAGTAGCTTATTTAGAACCATAAAAAATTCAAGTATAAACTCAATCGTTAAAATCTCTCATAAAAAGACTTCTATTATAAATTTACAAAAATTCTGTTTTGTAAGCCATTATAACAACAATTTTAATTTTAATGTCATTAATTTGAATTTTTGACATTGACTTACCTTTTGTTGATTTTGGCATTGATTTTGCCAATGTCGCCGTTCGCATCAAAAAAAAAATACGAAAAATGACAGATGAACTAGTACCGTTAACAAGAAGCTTACACACAAGCTTCTTGACCGTTAACATTTGGTTAACATAATTTAGGCTTTTTTTTTCAGGCGGGGGAAATGCTATTTACGCACAATACCGGGCCCTTTGCAAGGGAATAGACCATAGTTGATCATGGAGGCCTTCCCAGAAGAGGCAATCCAAACAGTAATCAACCGGCTTGTGTGGAAACTCGAGCCCAAATGGCTAATACCTTCGATCAACAATAGTTACTAATACCCACTAAAACCACCCTCCTCCGACGGCCCCGCGCTTATGGCAGGAAAGGCATGAGACTTAGAACGTAGTTACGCCCACGCTGATCCTAGCGCAATAAGTGCCTGAGAAAGCCCCTGGAAGAGCTAACTCACTTCGACGACAGGGGTGAAGACTCCTCTGCTCCCTTGATGCATGAGGGCCCCTGAAGCGGTAATGATCATCGCTCTGCAGCATGGCTTGCACCAGGCTACCAAGCGAATTAATCGGATCTACTATTGTCTCGAGTTCAAACCTCTGTGGTGCCCAAGCTGCACACTCGACTAGCATATGAAACGCCGTGTCAAGCGCGCCACACTGGTGGCATTGGGGTGAAGGCTGACAGCCCGCAATCTGAAGGTCAGAGTCCCGCGTTTCCGCGAGAGCCATCGCAACAGCTGCGGTCGAGTCGCTTCCACCGTATCAACGCCGGCCACAAGGTTTTCCAACTCTACCGACCAAGATTAGCAGAACCGCGCTGGGCGGAGCAGAGCTCGATGCTGCCGGTCGTTGTCGGAAGGGAGGGATGTTTGGGAAGGAGGTTTGGGAGGAAGGGGAAGGAATACAAGGATTTGGAGTGGATAGGTGGGACACCACTGTCACGGAGTAAAGGGGGGAATGTGACAGTGGCCGCTAAGGGCCCCGGGGACGCATCCCCTTGTACCGCTTCCTGGACGGAGACGAGTTCAGGGCGGCACCTCCTGGGGGGAACATAATTTAGGCTACGTTCCACATAAGACTCACAACAACCATGTTCACGACCGCCATTTTGCCCGTTCCACTTGCAGGGCGTTCCACCAGTAGCTCACAACCACAACGCCTAAAATGCTCCGTTAGCCGTTCCACAAGGCGACCGCGGTTGTTGTGGTTGTGGCGAAAACGTCACTAATGTCTTCATAATTTTCGATCACACAACGCTCACAACGACCCATTTCAAGAGGTGGGTCGTATCGTAAACCCAAGTGGAACGGTTATTCGACTCACCTCTTCACATGGGTCGTTGTGTGATCGAAAACGATGACGCCATTAGTGACGTTTTCGCCACGACCACAACGACCGCAGTCACCTTTAAATATTTAAATTATTGGTTTATTAAATATTTTTAATAATTTAATCTATATATCGATTCGTGCTGTTTGTCGTTATATAAATTCATGCTTTATCTTCAGTGACTAACTTGCAGACCTATTGTATTGTCGCGCAATTTTTTTTTATTGAACTTAGGTATTCTTTCACTAAGGAATATGTGCCAAACTACCATAATATACGAAAGAGTTTTAAAACAAGTGGATAAAAAGAAGATATTGAAATTATGGATCAGTTTTTTTTATTGCAGGAGTTCAGCAGACAGGCAGACGGCCCACTTGATGGAAAGCGGTTTCTATCGCCTATGGACATTTGCAACACCAACGGTGCTACCAATGCGCTGCTGCTCCCTTAAGGGAGACTGGCCCTGGTCACTAATGCCGGAACACAACTCAAGGTTGTTATGGCGGCATACTTTAGACCAGAGGTGGTAGCCATCCAGTCGGGCATATGCCCTACCACCTGGCACTTTGGCATCCATGACAAATTCGCGGTCATTACAATGCCCAAATCATACATACTCTACATAACTCCTTCCATCGGGGTCTCGTTACAACCCGCAAGAGTTAATTTGAGATTTTGCTTGGATGACGTAAGCGCGAGATGCTGACGCGTCGATGGCGGGAGCAGTAAGAAAGCGGGGGTCGGAAGGGGAGCGCGCATACCGCTCAGGTCTCAAGTTAACTCTTTCGGATAATACTGATACGAACAAGAAGCTTCTTGGATACGAAAGTTCCTGCAATGTGACCAGATTTGAATTGGAGATACCGCTATCTGCCTGGATAAAATCTAAGTTATGCTAACTTATTTCACAAAACAATTACAAAATTACATATACTTATCTCACTTTTTGTTTGGACATATAAGTAAATACGCAAAAAACAAGAATTTTACGTGTTTTATTCATTAATAACTAGAAAAGTGAAGCAATGTATAAATGTAATGTAGTAGTTTTGTTTATGTAATAGTTGTCAAGCATACCTTGTTTTAACTTTTTTACCAGTAATGTCGATATTTTTATAAAGAACTATTGGAGTTTTTGGCGGGAACTGAAAGGAGATGTTGTACTGTGCAGTTTTATATTCTAAAAATGTGTAAACTTACTCTAAAATGAACAATAGTTGTAGGATATTGTTGATAGTTTTTGAGTAGTAATTATGTGTTTTGTGAGAAATGTGAACTGTATAGTCAAATGTGGCCTTTTGAGTTGTCACAGGAACTCCGTTGAATGGCACCAGCTGATAACCTACAGTTCAGCTGTGCTACACATAGGCTTTAAGAAAATGAAGAAACTATATTATAAACTAAAATCTGGCTTAAAGGCCTAGCTGCCAAGCCATAAACCTAAATAAATAATATAAAGAACTATTAAGCTTTGAGTTACACTAAATATGTTTTTAATGGAGTAAGATTTACGTGTCTGTTATTTTTATAATGACTGTTAGACATATGGCACTATAAAAAAAAAATATTTTATGGTTCCGTAGCTATTTTGGTACAAAAACTTTTATATAATCATTACATCCATTCGCCCGTTTTTATAAATATTTCTAAATTCAGGGCCTATATTATTATAATACACTAAGTTTTAGCATGCGAAACGACAACACGAGAAAGGCCTGTGGAGGCCTCTCTCAGTATAACGCGTAGTTCTCGCGAGAATGTGGAGAAGCCTTTAGAGTTGTTGTCACTTTTATTCTTTGTCTTTTTCAGTTGTCAAATTGTCACAGATTCATGTAAATCGGCTATTTAACTTTTTGGAAAATTTAGAAAATTACATAATTTCCATCTAAGATAAATAAACAATTAACGATTACATTTACCGATTAAATGTTCTTTTGTTTAATTTTCTGGACACAATGCTAAAGTAAGAATCTATTTAAATTAATGTGCCTAATTGAAATTAGCTTTAAATTGTACTCTCGTTTCTTTTAGGTTCGGTGTGAAATCTGCTGTTCTTGGTTCAGCAGTGTATTATACGATAGACAAAGGCGTTTGGAAAGACAGCGCAACAACCAGTGCTTTATACGAAGATCTCGAAAGCGGAGTATCTCCCTATGTAGGCGAGCTGAAAAAACAAATCCCTTACGAGGTAAATTTTACACATATTTATGAATCGACATTTCGCCCTCTAAAAATACAATAATTGGGATGTATATTGTGTATATTCTTATCTTACAGAATAGAACAATTGATCCAAATCTTGTATTCTCAGCATAGTCTTACCAAAAACTGAGCTTTAGACTTTTCTGTATTATATTAACTGGTTTATAGTAAAGAGAATAGGTGCGGTATTGTTATAGGGCATCTTTATTTTAAGTAATGGGAGGTGGAGGGGGAAGGTAGGGAGGCATACTTACCTCTTCTGCAACCCCTATGTCAAGAAAATGTATATTCTTGAGATATTTATGTTTTTGTGCAGCTGTCAGTGAGTGTCACAATAATGTGAATAGTTATTAATGAATAAATGGTGACCAGTCTGTTCTGGCACTCCCCGCCCGCTGCTGCTTCATGCTCACTTCATCACTGCTCATGCGCTTTCGTGTAAAGTCTAACCCAACCTAACCAAACTCACTGTTCTAGTCACTTGTTGTGACTTGTGCCAAAACAGACGGACCACCATTTATTAATTAATAACTATTTAAATGATGGTTACAAATTGGTTATGACACTTGCTGACCTAAGCTTACATTTACAAAAACATTAATATTTTGAAAACTATACATTTTCGTGATATAGGGATTGCAGAAGGGGTAAGTATTCCTCCCTATCATCCCCTTCCACCCCTCCCATTACTTAAAATAAAGGTGCCCTATATCTATACCCCCAAAGAGAATAAGTAAGCAACTATAATGTTACTTTAGTTATTTAAGTTTCTCCTTCAAGGCAGGCAGCACATTGGCAGCCAACAGTAACCACTTTCCATCACAGTTGGGTTGTCAGCCTGTCTGCTGTACTTCAGCAATAAAAAAATAATTAAAATCAATATACACATACATACATACATAACTTCACGCCAGTTCCCTTGCGGGGTAGGCACGAACAACAGAGTGCCATTTAGGCTTATTCTTACACACCTCACTTGCCTCTTTGACATTCATAACTCTTGTCATGCAAGCTCGTCTGTTCTTAAGGCTCCTGACATCACCTTCTGCTAGTACACGATCAATTTGATCATGGAAGGTGTGTCGTGGCCTTCCACGACTTCTGCATCCATCCACTTTTGCATTGTATATCTGTTTAGTCATTCTTTCATCATGCATTCTTTCCACATGCCCGAACCACCGGAGCATTCCTTTCCTTACCTTCACCCCGACACCCTCTTTCAGACCAACTCTCTTTCTTACTTCGGTATTACGAACGCGGTCCGCGAGCGTCACTCCGCAGATTTTGCGCAGTGCTCGCATCTCGACCGCGTTTACTCTACTTTCATGCTCTTTCTTCCATACCCAACTCTCGCTTCCATACGCGAGCGTAGGTACCAGCACCGCGTTGTGTACGGCGAGCTGGGCCTTCTGGCTGAGGTTCTTAGCGCCTAGAAAATCAATATACATGGATGATATTACTTACAATGTAATGATAATGGTTATAAATTCATCAACTATGATTCTAGGTGTAATGCTGTAAAAAGAGAGTGAAAATCTGGCTGCCAGATATGAAATTGAGAGGTTCTAATTTCAAAACAAAAACGCTACTTTAGCAGAAGAATGGGGTGGGGTATAGTTATAGGGTGAATTTATTTATTTATTATGAACAAATCTGAACTTTTTTAATATAGGTTAAAAAACTAAGGCAGGAGCAAAGTGAAACAGAGCTGCCACCTTAGTCTTTGTGGTTATTTTTTTTATAACTACACAAAATTCACTTTTATATCTCAAATAATAAATAAATGCGTCCTATAACTATACCACACCTGAAGAATGGCATAATATTGGTTACTAGCTGTTACCCATGACTTCGACCGCATGATTTTTTTTTCTGGAACCCTAATTTTAAAAGTAGTCTACGTTACTCCTTATTACATCAGTTACCTGCCAGTAAGTCCTGTCAAAATCGGTCCAGCCGTTTCAGAGATTATCTGGAACAAACAGACAGATAACAGTTTTAAAAATTGTTTTTTTACATATCTGCTGTATATCCTTTCATATGTTAGTAAAAAGCTGTTATTTTGACATTACAAATAAACATTTCAATTTTATTTATTTTTATATATATGTTTTATATTTCAGCTTCCCCCTCTTCCATCAAATGACAGGGTGTCCTACCTTTTTAAATATTACTGGAACTGTGGAGTGAAAGCCACATTTAGATTTCTTGTAGATCTTCCATCACACACTACAAATGCAGCAACTAAGGCCTATGACTTTATATCTACTTCACTGGAAGCCCCTCCACCCAGCCCAACAAGTCAAGAGAAATGAAATAGACAACTAGTAAATGAATATATTCCGTAATGTTGTTACTGTAATTATTTATTTAAATAAATAATTCTAAGTTTAGGTTCTTTAATTACACTTTTTACTTCATATTACAGAAAAATGTGTTAAGACTAGTTTTTACCCAAACTGCAGATTATCCTTGCTTCACTTTATAGATTTATTTTTTGGAATACTATAATTTACTGAATAATATTTACATATTATGTATCCTATGCTACTTAAGTAAGTCTATATACCTAGTTAAGGCTTGAAATTAATAATGTTTTTATTTATGTACTTAATTTATATGACTGTTTGTCCGCAAGCCTTACAAAAATAACTAAAAACGCTTCTTTTATAGAAAATGGTATTCTTTAAATAATTATAGTATAGATGGTTCCCTCTATTAGGGGCAGGTTTTTTGGAGGCACCTTGAGCTGCCCCTGTACTGTAGTTATGCCAGCACCGAAAATTGATCAAATATGAGTCGGATCGTAATTGAAGGTTTATTTGGCTAATCTAAAACTAAGAATATTGATTTTTGTAGTTCCCTACCTAAACCCTTATGAAATTATCTTGCTCATCTATATAATTTTTTAAGAAACTATTGAATGTACTTTATAATTTTATTTTAGTGCTAGAAAGTTGTAGACAACTTCGTCACTAGTGAAATTGCGAAAAAGGTAAATATTGAATGTGGTCCTAATCTAGGGATCGAAAATTTTTGTCAGTGTACATTGTTGAGTGGGATAACATTAGTCAAATCTTAAAACACGTTTCTTAATGACTTTCTTATTTAAGATGGTGAAATATTAGCTCCGAAAGACATGAAAATTGAGGTCTGACTTCAATTATTAGCATGCTTTTTAATGTTCTCCTAGATAGAAAGGATATTTGCTTCCATATTTATAAATATTATAATAAAGGCGATAAACAGATTTACTGATGAGTTGAATCACATAGTCTAAAATATATCAGTTAATCTAAACACAAAAAGGAGATTTGGGTAAAAATAAAAGCCAATATACAAAAACAGCCCACAACTGTGGCACAGTTTGATTTATTCCTTTCTCAGTGTCACATATTTTACATTTCTATTTTTTATAGTACTCTGTTTCACAAAACATTCGCAAGCTCCTATTTTTGATAAAGTTGATATTATGATCAAAATGAAAAATTATATTTCAACAACATTGAAAATTATCACACAAGGTTGGAAAATTGAAACTTATTAGTACTATAAAACTAATTATTTCAACTTAAGTGGCATTAAAGCAAGCTATGACTTCAACATGCGCAGGACACGAATTTAGGTGCAAATTGCGGGCGGCAGTGCGGAATGTCAAGAATTGCGTAAATAGCCGCCATATTTTTTATTTAAAGTATTATTTGTAATCGCCTATTTACCCAAAAACTTGATATGTAGACCGTGATAGCAAAATTGGTCCACAAACTCCAAACTTAGCAATCTATTTTAGCTTTTCTATAATAAATAGTAGATAGGTATTTTATATAAATACAATAACCATGGACATTATTGGGATAGCTTGAGTTCGGAGTTTCGTCTAGGAATAATTTCTAAAAGTAATATCCAGAAAAGACAATAAGACTACTAGCAAACTATGCAGGCTGAAGTGATAATGAAGCTATCACAACTGTATTAGGACTGTTGAAACAACAGATTTGAGGTGGAGATCACATTTAGACAAATAGATATATATTAATAACATTAATAAAATATGAACAGTTGTAATGAAGGTATTAGTTTCTAAAAAAAATATAATGTAACGAGTTTGCCTAATAAAAGATTACTGGGGGATCCTTGGAGCATGTGGAGGCCTGAAAACCAGGTGATATGACAACCAGATTATACATAATCAAAAAATCCAGGAGCTTAAAATATGTAACCGCACAGGTAATTCATTTAAAATGTGAAATTGGATTTTGTGCACTTCATAATGACTAAAAATACGATCAATCAATGTCAGTATGGGAATGGTCAAGTGTAGTCTGTTTTGTAGTTTATGCATCAATAAAGGAAAAATATGCTTCACCAACATTGGCGAAAGTCATTTATTATTTACAATAGTTCATCTAGAATTATACTGGAAATCAATGAAAATGTATTTCTATTTAAAACAAAGGCTTTTAACTTGAAGACCAGTCAATTAGTCACTCAATAATTTTTCTTCAACAAAAATATATAGTACTTTTCAGATTTATATATATTGATAGAGTTGCTAATATAAATTACGAATATTATTAGAATTGGCCAATTTTGTGAGAATTTCTGAATAAGTTGGGGAAAGCTGTAGATCTCATATGAACAATGTCCAGGGGAGTTGCACCGGTTGCTAGGCAACAGTCTCCACTTCCATAGGCTCTTCAGCACCAGTTTTCTTTTTCTTCTTTTTGTTGGTTTTTGCGGATGAGTTGAGGAGGGACTGAAACAAAATGTGATATATAATAAAACTATGTTTGTATACAAGTCGCGAAAACTTAAGAAAATATTATGTGAAAAAGTGATATATTAATAATAATATATACAGGTGAGTTGTGGATTTTGCAGTTGTTGTGATATACTGGCCGTAGTCCCAGAACTCCAACCAGCTCAATTAGCAGTTTATGTCAGTAGCTCAGTACTTTTGTTTCCATTTCCCACAATTGCCCTACACTGAGAGCGATTTGTCCTTAGGTGCACTTCTGTACGGTGCCACATTTGCATTAAATTGTTGAAAGGACCCTATGGCCCTAAATAAGCTTTTCAGAAAACCAGACCAATCAGATCTTTTATGACGACAAAATGGGAAGTAGTTCAAGTGGCGTTGTTTGCAGATTGCAATGTCGTAACGGTTCAAACCGAAGTGTCATTATGAGGCATACATCGGCTCAAAAAGGTCACTTTGTTATACCCTGTGCTTGTTCGAATCGAGTTATTTTGAAACACGATTTGAAAGATAGCAGGGATTATAGTTGTATTATAATATGATTTAACATATGTATCATAATATGATTGATAATGTTATTTTTAAAATATATATGTAATGTACTACTTGTAAGTGTATTGTATCTATGAATTTATAAATTAATGTACCCTTTCCAAGTATTTCTTTCACTTTTGACAGCTCGATGATGGATCATCAATTAGTAATGTCAATGCGTTACTGACTCGATTTGTTATAAAAATCCACTGCATGTAAAGTTACTTTCCATCAATTATTTTTCTTTAAAGTAACATTTTTTAGATTCAAATCGATTACTTTCGATTTATTTACGTATACGGTAGATGGTTTAATAGTCTGTGAGTTACATGACTATTACGACATGATACAGCACATAAATATTACGTCACCCAAACCAATAAAGTACGAAAATTATGACATTCGTTTCCTGTGGACTTCACCGTTAAGAAATATATAACTTATAGACGTGCAAACGTTAAAATTAAAATAAACGCTTGGAAACAGTATACCTGACCCGGCAAACATTGTTCTACCATAAAAATAGACCATAGGGTAAAACATATTTTACGACTTATTCTCATGCCTACCAAATATAGAAAAAAAATCATTACAATCGGTCGAGGAGTTCGATCACAAACACTGACACGAGATTTTTAGATATTAGTTTTTGATGAATTATCCATAATATGTATTTGAATGCTTGCTCGTAAAATAGGAGCTTTGTCGTCGAGTTGCGGAAACCGACCGCCCGCTTGCAGAAGATGTATTTGAATGGGTAAAATATGTTTCTTGTTTGATAAATAGTATTTGAGAGATGAAATATGCAAGACAATGGTTTCTATTGCAGATTAATATATGAAACTGAAATAGAATACTTTTCAACAAAGTATAAGATAAAGCAATGCTTCTTGAGTTAAATATGATACTCACATTGAGTTCAGGATCTTTGATGGTTCGTTCACTCTTGCACTGACTCTTGTCGAAGGGCAGCCCCGTGATCCGGTGTGTGCCGCTCGGCAACAGGAGAGCTGTGAACTTGAATTGGGCCACTATCTCGCCCGGACGCTCGTAAAGCACCTTAAAATTGAAAAAAGTAAAAATCGTAAAACAAACGTGATTCAGCATAAAATTGAATCATTCAAGTCTTCCTGTCATTTCCGTCTTCAATTAAAATTAATTTGCTTTGAATCACGTAATTTAGTTGTAGTCAGGAAACTTCATTAGCCTACCAGTACACACCCCTGTCTCATGTGAAAAAATTATGTTATTAGAATGATGTGCAAGTGCACCACTGAAATAGTACTTCTTCCTTGATGAACTACATAATAACAGCCCATATAAACATCCCACCGCCGTGTAGATGCTTTCCTATTTTTCGATAGTGCCATAATTCCTTCTAAAAAGAAGATTATGTATGGACAATGTACCCACCATGCTTGTATGAGGGATTGAGGCGGCTTAGCGGGTTTGATACAATTATCTCTAGGAGCAAATTTCATTATGGTTTTCTGCACAGTCAGCAAGTGATTACTCTAACAAAATGCACATGGGCCAGAAAACTGCCTAAGTGCTATGTGCTTCCTGGTCAGTGTATCTACCGGCTACCCAATTCTGATGGTCTTGTAATAAACAAAAAAATAATAAAAATATTGAATACTTACATGGAAAGGTTCAATGAGTTTATGGTTGACACACTCAACAACACCTAGCCTCGCACTTGTCTCCTTGTCAAAACTGCGCAGGTTGAATGGCATAGAGCCATGTTTATTGCGAACCTATAGTAAAAACTTGCATTATAAATAACAATATTTCATATTTTTAAAGAATACAAATAAAACTTGTATTTTCACGTCACTAAATATATAAATAATATATGCAAAAAATTATAATCATATACAAATTAAACTGTTGTAATGTTCTATGCCAATATACTAGGTAAATACACTGGTTCAAACACATCACTTTAATGTATCCAGAATGTCCCTCATCAATATTGCATACAATATGTAATACTCACTCATTGCACTCTGGAAATGTTAAATACAATTTTTTTATTTTTTTTATTTCAGGAGATCAGCAGACAGGCAGACTGCCCACTTGATGGAAAGCGGTTACCATCGCCTATGGACATTTGCAACATCAAAGTTGCTATTAATGCACTGCTGCTCTCTTAAGGGAAACTAGAACCTGGTCACTAATGCCGGAACACAACTCAAGGTTGTTATGACGACATACTCTAGACCAGGGGTGGTAGCCATCCAGTCGGGCAAATGCCCTACCACCTGGCTGTGGGTTGTTAAGTCGCCTCTTACGACAGGCCGCCCGGCCGCAGGAAATTGTATTCTTTCTCCGCTCCTGCAGTTCCTGCACGGATATTTACAATTTATTTAATCTTAGAATAATTCAATTACTTTGCCTCTAATACATTCCAAGCTAAAAAGTATTTTAAAGAGTCGCAAGTATTCTAATAAGCTCAAATGTTTAATTCACTCATATTTCTACCAATGTGTTTTTAAAATTGCACTAATCTTTTTGCACTTCAAGTTCACAAAAATAACATTCTCTTATGTGTGTATGTATATACACACAAGTGTTTACACTTGATCAGTTGTTTTTTTTTCTGTATGCACCTGTCTTGGATTGCAATCCAGATCTGTTTAGTTACTAATTTAATATTCTAATCTCTATGGTTATAATTTGTTTTGTGCATCAATAAATTTAAAAAAATCTTGCTTGATATTGTGAATGTTAACAATGCCAAAATAGTTTGTACATAGTTTTTAGAAAGTTGTTTCCCACGAAGGCAATGCAGATGCTGGGATATGGAATAATTTATGATGTCCCCATAATCTCCTCCATTGTTTTATATTTTCGAGAATTTCGGTAATACTTTAAAATAACGCCCTTTGTAAGACCATTTGAGTCAAGGAAAGATGATCCCAACATCTGCCATTGCCATTGTACATATTTTAGAAAATAGTTGTGTAATTTAACTGCATACTCAGTAGCGTTCCAATAAGCGACGTGAACCGTAAGAGTGACTGGTGTATTATTTCCACCGGCATATCCCGCCTGCACCTCCTACAGGCTTCCACCGAAAGCCCTGTTGGACCCGCTACAGTTTTTTTTATAGTAAGTGTATATAACAAAATATAATATTACATACATACATACATACATACATAACTTCACGCCAGTTCCCTTGCGGGGTAGGCACGAACAACAGAGTGCCATTTAGGCTTATTCTTACACACCTCACTTGCCTCTTTGACATTCATAACTCTTGTCATGCAAGCTCGTCTGTTCTTAAGGCTCCTGACATCACCTTCTGCTAGTACACGATCAATTTGATCATGGAAGGTGTGTCGTGGCCTTCCACGACTTCTGCATCCATCCACTTTTGCATTGTATATCTGTTTAGTCATTCTTTCATCATGCATTCTTTCCACATGCCCGAACCACCGGAGCATTCCTTTCCTTACCTTCACCCCGACACTCTCTTTCAGACCAACTCTCTTTCTTACTTCGGTATTACGAACGCGGTCCGCGAGCGTCACTCCGCAGATTTTGCGCAGTGCTCGCATCTCGACCGCGTTTACTCTACTTTCATGCTCTTTCTTCCATACCCAACTCTCGCTTCCATACGTGAGCGTAGGTACGAGCACCGCGTTGTGTACGGCGAGCTGGGCCTTCTGGCTGAGGTTCTTAGCACCTAGAAGTTTACCTAACGCTCCATTCACACTATTCCCCAATTTCACTCTTCTTTCTATATCAGCGGTGTACCTTCCATCCCTGCTAAAAGCACATCCAAGATATACAAACTCATTCACTTGCTCCAGCATAACATCATCGACCATTATCCTTGCATTCGTTCTGGTTTCTTCTCTTTCAAACACCATAACCTTTGTTTTCTTCGCATTCAAATGTAAGCCTCTCGCCTGACAGTCATCTTTCATCATTGTGACTAGTGTTTGCAGTTCTGATGGCGATTCGGCTAAAAGCACGGCATCATCCGCATAAAGCAAGGTGCTTACAACTAGATCACTCATCCGCACCCCAACATCCATCAATCTTATTCTCTGGAGACAATCGTCCAGGTATAGGATGAACAGCAAAGCCGACAGCACGCAGCCCTGTCGGACGCCAATATTGACGTCAAACCAGGGCGACAGGCTGCCATCCAGCCGCACGCATGCCATACAGTCCTCGTAAGTGGACTGCACAGCACGCATCAGTTGGCCATCAATCCCATATCTGGGCAATATGTCCCAGAGGTCCTTCCGCACAACCCTGTCAAATGCTTTCTCTAGATCCACAAAACCGCAGAAAACCTTCCGGCCCATAGCCAGCTGCTTCTCTACGATATTGCGGAGAGAGAAAACTTGATCCATACATCCCCTTCCATTTCTGAAGCCACCTTGTGCATCCCACAATAATCCATCGGATACCACTCTCATTCTCTTTTCAATAATCTTCGTATACACTTTAGATGCTGTGCTGATCAAACTGATGGCCCTGTAGCTGGCGCACTCCATACGTGACCCCTTGCCTTTATACAAGGGCACGATGACAGCGCGCCTCCAGTCCTTGGGAACCTTTCCCGTCCTCCAGCACAAATTGCATAAGGACAGGAAAGCGTCCCGGACGCAGGTTCCACCATATTTGATCATCTCAGCAGACACACTATCGATTCCTCCTGCCTTTCCATTTTTCAGACTTCTTATCGACCATTCGATCTCTTCCAAAGTGATCTCGGATGCTGACTCCTCGGAGTCGGTCACAGACTCAGTCGTGGTGCCAGCATCCGGGATATTATCATACATTTCTCTAAAATATTCACTCCATCGCGCTAACACCTCTTGTGGGTGAGCAAGAACGTCCCCAGCTTTAGATTTTATTCTTTCCATTCTGGAAGCTGACGAACAACCCCGAGACTTCTTAACCTCTCTCCAAAAGAGTTTGGTATTCGCCTCGAAGTTCTCCGTCAGCTTCTCTTCTTCTTTCAATTTTATTCTTTCGCGCTTCTCTTTCACTAAAGCTTTGGTTTCATTCTTGCAGAGGCGATAAATTTCTTTCTTCATCTCTTTCATACTGTCATTCTGTTGCAAAGAAGCAACATATAAAATAAATAAATATAAAATATAATATTGAAATAGATAATTTGTGTTGACTAAATATATGTACTCATCATTTATTGATAAATAGTTAATTACAACTCGTGAATAAAAATTTTGTGGTTTTATTAACAATTATACTATTTAATTTGTTTCTTAATAAATAAAATGGAAAATGTTTGTGTTTACATGTAAAATATTCACTATTTTCTTAAAATACGTGCTAGGAGTGAGCTATGTTTATCTTGGTAAAAGTAATTGTTATTTTAAACTAATCTTACCTCACTATAAAACATTCTTGAAGCTTTTAATTTTAACTGATAAACCTCTTCAGTTTTTTTGTATATTGTACACCTTGTATCCATTTCACGACCCTAAGAATAAAAATAATTTGGTATATTTGTATACAATTCCGGTGTAAAAGTCTGAATAAAATTTTATTAAAATGAAATTGTCAGTAAATTTTTAACCAGAATGCTAGATGTGACTACATTCCAGTTAAGTGATTTACAATATAATGTTCCCTGAGTACTGCCACAGAACACAATCAAAGCATAATCTGGAAAGAATTCAGGGATTTTATTTAATAAGTAATATTATAGTTTTTGGCGAATATTATAACCAAGCTGGCTTGATAATTGATTAATAAACTTATGGCTACATCAATAACTAATCAATTCAATTTTAGACAGAAAGTTTACAAAAAATCCATTTCCAGGTTTACAATTCTTTACTCCAACCATATAGTATGAAAGTCACAAATCAAAGTTAACAAAGCATGATTGGACTTTAAAAGGACTCAATGTATAATTCTTTAAACTATAAATTGAATGGTTGGTTTTATCTTAACTATTCCTTTGCTATATTAGTAAAAAGGGTTTACATTTATTAAATCATAGAAAATGTGAGAGTGGTGCTCTACTCTACTAAGAGGTTCAATACTGGATCACTAATGTAATAATCACTGTTAGGATTATTACATTTTTAGTTTACTACCAGCCTCTTCAAATAACCATGACATTGAGAAAATTGGAGTTGGAGGCATATTTAAATTAAAAAACTTAGGTTTATAGTACACTCCACTAACAAAATTACAGTCCTTAGAAAATGATCTACAAATATTAATCAAATCTGCAATTTTAGGTATGAATATATAACTTACCACACCCTCACCAGTTGAAATAAGGACATCCATGGCATAAACTTCATATGTTTCCATGGTGGCCTTCTCGTGTTCCTTGCGCTGAGCTTCAGATGGGTTCTGGATTATGCTCTTCTCTCCATCAATGCGGAACTGTTTCAATTGGTGTGAAAGCATTCCTTCAACAGGCTTGCAGCCATACTCTGCACTGATTTTTTGGACTGCATCTGTGACAGCATAATTCTGAAAAGATTCAAATTCAATTTAACTTTTAAGTCTGGTCATTCAGATCTCCTAGACAAGTAGAATTAGCGCTAATTGAATAGAATGAAAGTGTATGGAAATGACACTAGTAATAGCTTAACAATCTGTCAGTCGCATATATTTTCTATTCTATTCATTTAGCGCTAATACCACTTGTCTAGGGGGCAGATGATATATTTTTAACCTAGATATGCTTAGGGAAACAAAAAATGAAGCAGTTTTTTTAAATTCATTCTTAAGCTACATAAATATTAACGATACTTAAATTGAAAAACATGTTATGGCATGTTTATGTCATAAATAGAGGGAGGTATCTAAGAGTAATAAGGAACCCATATAGATTCACTCCAATATTTGTAATGTTACTTCATTCTTTATTAGAATTTTTAAACATGTCTTCACTACTATTCTGGAATATAAGCACAATCTTTGTATCAATATAAGAAGTATTATAAATATTCAATATTGATGAACTATAAATCATTTTATTGATAACATTGTGAAACCTCAATTCTTTCTATAATTTAAATGCATGTCATAAACTCATCATATGTGTAAAAGATCTACTCAACTAACCACCATCTCTTGTGCCGTATTTTAAACAATTTGATGGATGGTGAATCTGTTATATTTATCGGGAGTTTATTATATATTATTGATCCCATGACATTTGTCAATCTGCCTGACTTTCCAAGATTACATTTTATATGCCTCATATCATTCCTATGCCTAGTGAAGGGCGAATGCACGTCACTGCTTGACATAGGAATTTGCATGGAGTCACTCATACACGATGACCTGATATAATATATTAGTATACAGGGTAGGGTAAGTACACCTAGTTTTTTAAAGTCTGGTCTATGCAATGCTTTTATATGTCACCAAGGGCACATCAGCGGAAATGATCATTCCGCTGCCGAAGCTGCAGCGCGGTATGTTCCGCAGGTGTGTCGCTTATTACAATTTGAAAAGCCAATTTTTTGCAAAACAGTATGTTAATATTTATCACACAAGCATGCTATTTCTACTTAAAAATATTCAATATCCTAATTTATTGCTAATTGTTATAAATCTATTTTATACATTTAACTATGGATAAAAGTAGTTATATATTAATATTAACTGATGCTCATGCATATAAAGGACTCCTACTTTGGTAAAGTTTTGGCAGGAAGTGAATGTTATTCTAAAACTAGAGCAGATATGAACTGTAACCGAATTTTAAATTTAAATAGTGAAATATCTATGAATTAAAATAAATTTTGCTTAGTACCAATATGCAATAATTAATCAAAATAAATAACTTATAATATTAAAAATTGTGCTTTTTAAATTATCTACCAATTATGCAAAGAAAAACAAAAGAGCATTAATTTATCACTTTCGAAATGTATTAAATTTATTTTGAAACACTATGTTGTAAACAAATTCAATGATAACACAATATTCTGTAAAAAAAAACTGTTTAACAAAGTGCTAATAAGTAAATGTGATTGAATATAAAGTCAATACAGACAGCTTAACACTTGCTATGTGGAACTGTTGAGGATGTATATAAACATCTTTTAACACAATATAGCAGAAATAAAAATGGTAGAGACCTACTGATGAGGGCATAGGGACGGAATCATTTTTAAATAGGTACTTTTATAGGAACTGGCGTGAAGTTATGTATGTATGTACTTTTATAGGAATTTTGGTAGAGCCAGCCTTAAAAAAGGCTAGTAGGCTCTTTATTTGATTTTAAAACATATAATTTATTATATAAGGAGATGACGGAACAGACATGCCAATGTAGCAAAGGCCCATAAACATTAAGATAGGAAAAACACTTTAATATTTTATTAATAACATCCATTCAAAATCAGTCTTGGGTCGTAATCAAGATTTCAATTAATTAGGTATACCTCATTACCAGGCCGCAGAAGTCTTAGAGCAGCTTCACTGGCATAATGAGCCGCTAGTAGCACATCGGCCGCCCTTCCAGTCACCTCACCTCCTCCCACTGACACTGTGTGTGCCACCACTGCAATAAAGCCATCTATGTGTGCTCCCAGGTCACTGCAATAAATACATACATAACTTCACGCCAGTTCCCTTGCGTGGTAGGCACAAACAACAGAGTGCCATTTAGGCTTATTCTTACACACCTCACTTGCCTCTTTGACATTCATAACTCTTGTCTTGCAATAAATAGAAATATAATAAATGGTTTAGTGTAAATTATAAAATCAAACCTACATACCATACCTTTATTACATTCCTTATTAAAGCACCTGTCTTTTCTAATTTTGAATTAATTAGCAAAATTATAATTGATGATATTGGAACCTGATTAAAAAAAGGGTTTTATAATATTTTATCAATTGTATTGTTTCAAATAGCCTATCATCTGTACTATATCTTAATATATATAAATCTCGTGTCACAATGTTTGTCCTCAATGGACTCCTAAACTACTTGACCGATTTTAATCAAATTTGCACACCGTGTGCAGTTTGATCCGACTTGAAAGATAGGATAGCTTACATTTGGGCCCGGTAGGTGGCGCTGCAATCGGGTTCTAAATTTTATTTCTTCAGGGCAGAACAACGTCTGCCGGGACAGCTAGTAATATTATAAATATGAAAGTTTGGATGGATGTTTATTGCTCAACCATGCCAGAATGGCTGAACAGACCTGAATGAAATTTGGCACAGAGATGGATTATAGTCTGGAATAGCACATCTACTTTTTATATCAGAAAAATGTATTTGTGTAAATGTAATCTGTTCCCGTGGGATAACATTAATATAAACAAAGCTGTGGCTAAAAGCTAGTTCATTATATAATACAATAGGTTAATTCCATCACTATTCAAGACTATATGCAAACTATTAGACATGTACACAATACACTTTTAGCTTTACAACAGTCTGAAATTGTTTCTGAATACCATTACAACATAACTTGGACTAAGTTTGGGATGGCTTCCAAATAGTTGAAAGCATCAGAGGGGATGTATGGGTACTAATGGTCAGATAGCTCTTACATAATTTTTCTTAAAATGTCATCATAAGAATTTAGAATTAATATACTTTAAACTTTGATAAAGATAGGTATCAGCTGATAGTGTGGGAATATAGATCCCTATTTTTGTAGGATTTGATTAATTTATCTAAAAGTACAATGATTTAACATCCCGGGGTTAAAAGTGCTAAAATGTAAATATTTTATACAATCTATATGCCTTTAACTATGATGTTATATAAACATTTAAGGTCTTATTAATATTAAGTTAGAAGGCTTCTTTAAGTACCATAAAGAAGCTCTCAAACTTACTCTAACTCAATATGAATAAGTTTATCTAACTTTAGATAAATCATCTCTAATATATGGGTACAAAAAGTACAATGATTTAACGTCCCGGGGTTAAAAGTGTTAAAATGTAAATGTTTTATAGAATCTATGTGCCTTTAACTATGATGTTATATAAACATTTAAGGTCTTATTAATATTAAGTTAGAAGGCTTCTTTAAGTACCATAAAGAAGCTCTCAAACTTACTCTAACTCAATATGAATAAGTTTATCTAACTTTAGATAAATCATCTCTAATATATGGGTACAATTAATTTATTACAAAACAATACAACGGAAAAGACGATGTAATACAAGTTTATTAAACAACCAGTGCAAGTAATGTTTTCAAGAAAAAAAAAAAGTTTGTTTAAAATAACATTATTATATATAAACCTATTATATTATATTAAACCTCAAGTGAAATGATATCTTAATCAAACAAAAAAAGTTGGAGATTTTCACTTATAACAAACAATAAGAACATTTATTAATCAATCTATATCCAAAGCTGGATAGCAGCCAAATTGTATTACCTGGTATAGTTCATAAATAGAAACTAGTTAGAACCTGATATTATTAGTAACAAGAATACCATTTGTAAGTAAAGCACAAATACCAACAAAGCCATTATAGAATGGGGCCAACAAACTTATAGGTTATAAAAATAAATGCCTCCTGGAGATTTTGGACTGTATGTGCATGTTATACATACATTTGCTATTAATACTGGTAAATAACAGACTTTCATAATATGTGGATATCATAGGAACTACTCACATCTTAGCCAAGTCACCTTGTTTTAATACATAGTCAGTTTCACTAGGAATCGGCGAAAAGTGGCAAATACAGTTGTTTACTGATACGCATGTTGAAAAAGCTATGCCCTTCTTGGAGTCTTTTTCTTTTTTGAATACTTTAGACGTCTCCTCTAATATGAGCTTGTCGCCAAATTCGCATATTTCCCTCGCCGAGGCGTCAGGTACGCACTTTGCAATTACTTGTTCTAGGACACCTAAAAAAGATCATATGGTTTAATTTACAGATTCTATTCTTTAAAACACTAAATATAAATTGGCGCCTACGAAGAAACCACATCGGGCCGCATGGCGATGACACGCGTCCATTTATCCAACCTAGTCTCCCTATCAACTACATGTATACTCAATTTTTCAAAATTTTGGATTATGTTATGACTTTTTTAACACTCACGATTAACTATTTGTCCCGCTAATTTGTACTTGGTTACAACCAAGTCCTCTGCAATCGTTTTTTCTACTTCTTTATCGTCAGCCATTGCTCAAATTTGTGAATTTTGGTAAGACAATTGTCGACAATCGGATTGGTTGACATATGTGGTGACCATGTGACCTAATTTTATCGAATCGTACGACTAAAAAATAGCGGCAAAAGTTTGAATTAATAACATTTTTTGTGTTTATGGCTTGCGAAGCAGTCGCAAATGCCCGTGCTCTTTGCGGAAAATTGCAATTTTTTACGCTTTTTCGCTCTCAAAAAGCGACAAATTGCGACAACAGTTGTGTAGTGATAGTGTACAGTGTTATTTAGTTTGATTCCGGCGCGAATCAGTTGTTTTTCGACTGGGGTGAGTTGTTAAGCTCTATTCGCTTGTTTATTTCGGCGCGCCTAAGCGCATTACGCAATAACGGTCGTTTGTGTCGATAGTTATTCACACGCGTCGACTGGTCTCGGCAAAGGAACGGGCCTCCAGTAATGGATGGCCCAGGCCCCCAGAAGGCCCCGAGGCCTTCGAGTGTCCCGCGAAAGCGGGACCACGCGAAGGCCAAGGATGGCTGGTTAATGCCTGAGATCGGGGAGACGCGGGTGAAAAAGGCGTCTTCTTCATCGGCCCGTCGCAGCAGGTCGGTTGCCGGGCCGCGTCACGGGCATGCGGATAGTGCCGTTTTCACGGCTGCCGATATGCCCGGCTCGGTAGGGGATGCGTCGGCGGTGGTAGACCTCACCGCCGCCACGCATGAGGATAGGTGCGGCGCGATGGGACCGCCTCCGGTTCCCATGGCGCCTAGGGCCCCATCCGGGCGTGCCGCGCGCAGGAGCGCAGCACACCCGGAGATAGATAGGAACGTACTGCTTGCAGCGAACTCGGCCGTTTGCCTGGCCGTGAGCGCTGCAAGCACCATAGTTCAATATGCCTACATGGCGCCACCCACCTCTGCGCGAGCCTCACTCGTGCAAGGGAGCGGCGCCTACGTAGAGCATGATCACATCCCACCGTCCGGCAGCGTCCCAGACTCGCTGGAGCACGCGCTCTACGGTGCGATTCGCGACCATAGTTATTCCCGCCCTGAAGCGCCTGCCTGTAGTCCGGTATACACGGCGGCCGGTTCAGCGACGGCAGGGGATGGGTGCCCTACGACGACGGTGTCGTATAGCGCACGGGCTTCACCTGTGCCTACGACATCGACTTGCAACCTTTCGGGCTGCAACGTCGAGAGCAGCCGTCCCACGACACCGGTTGTCGCGCGAGCCTCACTCGCGCCCTCGGCCGGGGTCGTGAATAGGGACCTCGTAGGCGCGGCAGCGGCGACCCCCTCGTCTTCCTTCCCTAATGGGATGGGAGCCGCTGTTGCGATGTCGGCGCCTGCGTCTTCGGCTGCGGCGGTGTCCACGTCCTCGTCTTCAGCGGCAGCGGCGGCGGGCACGACGACGTCGTCATGTTCATTCACAGCCTCATCGTCTTCGGCATCGGGTTCGGCGGCGCCGTCAACGTCTTCAACGGCAACGGTGCCGATTTCGTGTGCCCCGATGCTCGTTCCCGGATCGAGGTCGCGCTTCTGGGACCGGTCCCAGAGCAGCGGCGCCGATTCGGACGGCACGTCGGGTGCTTCTTCCCCAGCGCGCGCGCGCTCGCCTCTGCGCCCCACGGGGGGCGCACCCGCGGCGTCTACCAGCATTCTCGCGGGTGCGGAGGCCTACCTCCGCACCGAGGGGGGTGAAAAGGGGCGCAAGGCGCGCAAGGCAACCGCCGCCAAAGTGGCCGCGGCTAGCCAGTGCGCCGCCCTCGTCGGGAATATATCGGCTCTCGGCCCTGGGGAGCTCCGCCTAGCGGCGTGCGCCCAGGTCGCCGAGATAATTCAAATTGCCCAAACGTCGGGCAATTTGAAGGGGGTTTACGTGCGCCGGCTGAAGGAGGCCGCGTCCAGGGTGTCGGACATCGTCGACACACTGGTCACGCGAAATCCGGAATCCGAGGCCTGGAAGCTCGGTAACGAGAACGCCAGGCTACGCATGGAGTTAAGCTCGCTGCGGGAGGAAAACCGCTCCTACCGCAGGGAGTTTGAAGACATGCGTAAGGCCCTAAAGGCCTCCGCTTCGGTTGCGGAGCCGGCGCCTGCTGTAATGGCGGCGCCGACCCCCGTACCCGTCAAGCGAAAGGCCCAAGCCGCCACGGCGGAGGCGGCGGCGGTACCGGAACCGCCCGCCGCACCCGCTGCGGTTAAAAAATCGCGTCCGGCCCGTGCTGCGGTAGCAGGGCCGACACCGGCTCCCGTCGTCGGGACGGAGCGAGCTCCAGCGGCCGCCAACGGGGTGGCGCCGACACCCGCTCCAACGGGGCCCGGCGGCATCGATCACGACGCGTTTGTGCGGGCCGTGATCGACGTTGTCGCCCCCATACTCGATGCCCGGTTCGCCGGAATCGAGGACCGGCTGAATGCCGCGCCGACCCTCCGTCCACCGCTAGCGGCCGACCGAGGCAAGGCGCCGGCAATCAAACCGGCACCAAAAGTGGCCGTTAGGCCGAAAACGGCCACGGCTGCCGCTGCCGTCCGGCGGAATGCGGGGGAAGTAAGTACCCCGGTTCCGATGGAGGTGGTGGCGACCCCGGCTGTCGGGGTGCCGGCCTCCCCACCGTCACCGGCCCCCCCCCCCTAAAAAAAAGACGAATAGAGGGGGGGTGAAGTGGAGGCTGAAAATGCAGCGGAGAGCGGCACGCGATGCCGCCGTTGCATTAACGGCCCCCGCCACGGCACCCGTGCCTGTGGTGTCGGCTCCTAGGCCGGCCCCTAGGCAACGGACGGCGCCCGCGGCCGCGACATCGGTCGTCGCGGCGCCCGCCGTCCGCGCTCGCATCGCGCACGTCGCGCCGCCGCCCGCGCCCGTGGCCCCCGCCCCCGCCCCGGAGGGGGGGGCGTGGGCGACGGTCGTCAAGCGGAAAAAGGGTAAGGGGGCGAGGGCCGATGGGCCCCCTCCCCCCACCCAGGCGCAAGCTGCTCCCCTGCCGTCGGGGCGGGGGCAGCAACAACGGAAACAGGCTGCGAAGCCTGCGGTAGTATTCCGTGAGCCGAAGTCGGCCGCAGTTATCATCAAACTGCTGCCGGCAGCGGCCGCGAAGGGTGTCGGTTATCGCGAGGTCTTCGCGAAGGCCTCGACGGTGGTCGACATCGCGGCCATGGGCCTCCGCGAGGGGCTGAAGGTGGTGCGGACCGTCAGGGACGCGCGCCTTCTCGAGTTCCAGCCGGGACCCGAGAGCGCGGCCAAGGCGGACCGCGTCGCCGAGGCTCTGCGCGGAGCCCTTGCAGGGATGGCCGAGGTCGTCCGCCCCGTAAAGCGTGGGGAGCTTTACGTCTCTGGGCTGGACGAATCGGTCACGGTCGATGGGCTGCGTGACGCGATCGCGCGCGCCGGCAAATGCCGGCGCGACGACGTGCGCACGAAGCACATCGGTGCAGGACCGGGCGGTTTGGGCGCATCGTACGTGATGTGCCCCGTCGCTGCTGCCAAAGTCATCGTCGAGATGGGCTACCTCGTGGTAGGCTTCACCTCGGCGAGGGTAGAGGCACTGGAAGCCAGACCGATACGTTGTTACCGGTGTTACAACGTCGGCCATGGCGCCCAGACCTGTCCGGACACGTGCCCGGACCGGACTAACTTGTGTCTCCGCTGCGGTAAGAGCGGACACAAGATGCCGGACTGCACGGCCCGGAACCCCCACTGCGCGGCGTGTGCGGCGGGGGGACTCAACGCTGCCCACCCCACGTTGGCGAGGTTCTGCCAGCCTCCCTACGTGAAGGGCAAATTCGTCCATCCGAGGACGAAACAACGCACGGGTGTTACGGGAGTACGCGCAATGGACACCTCCAATGCCTAGTACGCCCGTAACAATACTATTTCAGGCGAACGTAAACCACTCCCCCACCGCTCAGGATTTGTGCCTGCAGGCGATGGCGGAGTGGCAAGCGAACTTGGCCGTAATAAGCGAACCTTATTACGTGCCGCCTTGCGGCAATTGGGTGGGCGACCTCGACGACGTGGTAGCGGTGGTGGCCAGAGCCGGTTCTGGCACACCGCTTACATGTCTTGAAAGAGGAAAGGGCTATGCGGTGGCGGAGAGCGGGAGTATCGTCGTCATAGGCGTTTACTTTTCGCGCAGCCGCCCCCTGGCGGAGTTCGAGCTTCACTTGGACGCCATCAGGGCTGCCATAGACAGATTGTCGCCTAAAACGATCTTCGTGATGGGCGACTTTAACGCAAAACACTGTTCCTGGGGAAATACGTTCACGGAACCTAGGGGCCGGACGGTTGAGGAATGGGCTCTTCAATCCGGCCTGACCATATTGAACCAGGGATCGGTCCAGACCTGCGTGCGCGCGCGGGGTGGATCGGTCATCGACCTGTCATTCGCCACTCATGCGGCCGCCCGCAGAGTTGTCGGATGGAGGGTGCTGGAGGAGGTGGAGTCGCTCTCTGATCATCGGTACATCAGATTTGAGCTTACCCCCTCCTCCGGTCCGAGCCCTGTTCATCGCCCCCCTCTCTTCCCGCGTTGGGCCCTTACCAAGCTCGATCCGGAGCAGGCTGAGGAGTGGGCACTCACGGAAAGCTGGGCCTACCCAGTCGAATTCGAGAACCTGGAGTCGCAGGCAGAGCACATGCGCAAGACCCTGACGAGGGTTTGCGACGCGGCGATGCCTCGCGTCTCCAAGCGGCAGCCTCCGTGCAAGCAGGTCCACTGGTGGACCGAGGAGCTGGGCGAGATGCGAAAGGCAGTTCGCATCATCAGCCACAGGCTCAAACGCTGCAGGGCGCGCCGTCCTCCGGACTACGTCGCGGAAAATGGACTCGTGGGAGAGTTTAGGGAGGCCAGAAAGGCCCTTTCGATTGCAATACTGCAAGCGAAAGCCCGGGCTCGGGCCGAGCTCCTCGAGACGCTCGATCGGGACCCTTGGGGGCGTCCGTACCGTGGGGCTCGCAACACGTTGCGGCCTTGCACATCCACGGTCACGGAAACGCTCGAACCCGAGGTGCTCCGGTCGGTTATCGACGGGCTCTTCCCGGATCCGGGAAACTTCACTCCCCCCAGTATGGGTCCACCCGTTCCCGACACTCCCACGGACGAGGAGCCTCACTCCATCTCCGAGGGGGAACTAGACGTTGCCCTGGACCGGCTCCGGGGCAGGAAGACGGCACCGGGACCCGACGGGGTTCCAGGTCGACTCCTCTTCCTGGCCGCTAAACATCTACGCGGCCAGCTGCGGGAACTGTTCGAAGCCTGTATTCGCGCAGGTCGGCTCCCGTCGCAATGGAAGGAGGGTCGTTTGTGCCTGATTCCCAAGGGAGGTCGGCCTCCCAACGATCCGTCCGCCTTCAGGCCCATAGTGCTGCTGAACGAGGTCGCTAAGGTCTTCGAAAAGATCTTGGCGGAGCGGCTCGTGAAGCATCTCGACACTGTGGAGCCGGGGCTTTCAGAAACGCAGTTCGGGTTTCGGCGGAGGCGCTCCACGATGGACGCCTTCGAGACGCTGCGAACGTCAACGGACGAAGCCGTCCAAGCGAAGGATGTCGTTCTTGCGGTGTCGCTAGACATAGCGAACGCCTTTAACAGCCTCCCTCATGAGACGATCAGGGAGGGGCTCCGCGCGCATGGAGTCCCCCCGTACCTCACGAGGCTGTTGGGCGCGTACCTGCAGGATCGACATATCCTTTGGGAGGGCGGTGAGTCCGGCAATCCCGAGGTAGGTCGTCGACGCGTCGCGTGCGGCGTTCCACAGGGGTCGGTCCTCGGGCCGATTCTTTGGAACGTAGGTTATGACTGGATCCTTCGGGTTCCGGTCCTACCCGGGGTAGGGCTGATTTGAGGGTCTCCCCCGCGAAAACGGAGGCCATCATGTTCCATAGGAAATTTCGCAATCCCCCCGCGGACTTGACCGTTTCGGTCCAAGGGGTGGCCATTAGAGTAGGGCCCCAGATGAAATATCTGGGGCTAGTTCTCGATGGGAAATGGCTGTTCAAAGCGCACTTTGAGCAGCTAGTTCCCAAACTCGTCAAATCCGCGGGCGCACTCTCGAGGCTGCTTCCCAACGTAGGGGGCCCGGGAGGTGCGACGCGGAAACTTTACTCTGGCATCCTGAGGAGTATGGCACTGTACGGTGCACCCGTCTGGTCCATTGCACTTCACCGCCACAACAGAACCCTGCTGCAACGGGCGCAGCAGGTTCTGGCCGTGAGGACCATACGGGGGTATCGCACAGTGTCGCGGACGGCGGCCACCCTCCTGGCAGGCGATCCGCCCTGGCATCTCCAGGCGGACGTCCTGACAGTGGTGCGCCGCACCCGGCAGGATGCCCTAGCTAGAGGCCTGACCTTCTGTCAGGTCGAAATCGAGGCGATCAGGAAGCGGGAAACCGCCTCCATGATCGCCGTCTGGTCTCAAGAGCTCGACAACCCTGCGGCCTATGGCGGCTACACGGTGGACGCAATCAGGCCACGTTCCGTTTACCGCGGGGGGCGTTTAGCTTGCTAGGAAGAGCAAAGGACCTTCTACCCCCGCACAACGAAGTGGGGTGTGTTCTCCCAGGGCACACTCCAGGCACTTTATTGCGCTGGATCGGCTGGGCGTAACTATGTTCTAAATCTCAGCCTTTCCAACACATTCAAAGCGCAGGGTCGTCAGGGAGGAGGGGGTTTTTAGTGGGTATTGGGGTTGCTCGCCCGTGCAGCAACGCTCGGAGTCTTCCACACTATTCTGTGACGTCGATCGCGGACGGAGCGCTGCCAAGAGCATACTATTGCTGCAGTGTTATCGCCCCCGACCGACGCGTGTCGTTCCCCTAGCAACGACCCAGTTTGTGCGTAAATCGGTTAAGCATTTTCCCTCGCCTCAAAACCAAAAAAAAAAAAAAAAAGGGTAAGTATACCTGCCCATTACCCACTACGCTCATTAACTACTTAATATTTGTGCACCGGATATCTGTGTAGCAGCTTAAAATTGTAATCTTAAACAAACTTTCAGTATTTTAATTTTAAAAAATATGTTGTCCTGTATGTGTATAACACGTAGCACGTTTCATATATACGGATATTGTCACAGGCGGTGGCAGTCGTAAACTAATACTGGAACAAGGTTATTTGTTTTTCCCTTTTTTTTCTTATCTGCCTGGTCATCGCCATCTTATACTTAGGCTTACCACATATAAAATTGACAGTAAATGTAGTACACTAAGCCAAGCCTTTTTCCAAAAAACAAAATGAAGTGAAGATTTGTCATTTTTGTTTTTTGTCATCACGCAGTCTTCAGCAGCTGTCAAATTCACGGTAATTTTGTTTGTTGCTATGACTACGTTCCACTAGAGACTCACAGTGACCATGTTCATGACCGCAATTTATCCCGTCCCACTTGCTTGCCGGCGTTACAATCGTAAACTCAAGTGGAACGGCTATTCAACCCACCTCTTGACAAGGGTCGTTGTGAGCGTTGTGTGATCGAAAATGATGACGTCATTAGTGACATTATCGCCACGACCACAACGATGGCGGTCGCCTTGTGGTACGGCTAACTGAGCGTTTTGAACTACTGATGGAACGCCCTGATAGTAGTTTGTGTATGTGATAGTTGGAGCATACGTAGTATCCATTCGGCTGGGCGTAACTATGTTCTAAATCTCAGCCTTTCCAACACATACAAAGCGCAGGGTCGTCAGGGAGGAGGGGGTTTTTAGTGGGTATTGGGGTTGCTCGCTCGTGTAGCAACGCTCGGAGTCTTCCACACTATTCTGTGACGTCGATCGCGGACGGAGCGCTGCCAAGAGCATACTATTGCTGCAGTGTTATCGCCCCCGACCGACGCGTGTCGTTCCCCTAGCAACGACCCAGTTTGTGCGTAAATCGGTTAAGCATTTTCCCTCGCCTCAAAACAAAAAAAAAAATACGTAGTATCCATAGTAGGTTTGTGCATAGATACGTAGTATCCATAGTAGTTTGTGGTGCATAGTAGTTTGTGGTTGGAGCCATAAACCATCAAAAAGAAGATAATAAATAAACATAATATTTTAATACTTATTATAAACACTGCAAAAAACAAAACTATTTTCATTTAAAATGGATTCTGCAGAAGACTTATTGCTGATATTAAAGGAGAAAATTGATTTTGGGTATGAACTTATACACCAGCTAGCACCATTACAACAAATCGATGGGATGATGAAACTTCAAAGGAAAATAAGGCAAGAAATAGATTTTTTGAAACGTGTAAGTACAAATAGTACGGTATATAGTTATCCTATATGTGGAGATATTATATAGCACTTGGAATTATAAGTGAAAACTTGTTTTACTTAAACACTTGTGATTATATTTCAGCTGCAAAAGTCTAAAAAAGTTAAAATTGAACAGCTGTCCTGTTCAAACTTAAGACATTTAGGAGCCATGGTTGAATGTGCTCGTCGAAATGGTGTGGTGGCAGTTTGTAAAATTTTTCACATAAATGAAAATACTAAGTTGGTTATAGATGTTATTAGTGATGAAGGAAAAATTTGGACAAAAGGTATAAAAAACTCAGCATATTATTTCCTGTTCTTAGTTATGTTCATAAAGTCTATTTTATGCAAGGGAACATAGATGATTAATTTGTAACTTAAATAAAAAATATAATTGTTTAAAAATACTCTGTTTTTGAAGAATCTGAAATTTGTTAGAAGCAAAAGTATCTTAGCTTTGAAATAATCACTGAAATAGTGGTTGTAGTGGAATTTATGTTTTGAAAATTTTAATTTTCTTATTACAGTAATAGCGCGCAATCCAAAGTCTTTATCAGCTCTTAGTGCAGGCAAAGCTTCATATGGGGCCCGCTCAATATTAGACCAAGCAGAAGACTATTTAGAATGTGCCAAGCTATATCCTTGTATGTACCAGCCACCTAAGGTAAAATAAGTTTTATTTAATTATTTAGTACATCAGTATTAAATTGTAGTAGGTGATTTTAATTTCTCTATTCTTTATAATTTTGTAATTTGTACTATTTACCTTAAGAATATTTAGGAGTTCTCATGGGGTATAGTATAATATCTGCTATTACACTTTTAAACTTTATACTATTTAACATACATATCTGTGTGGTATCTAATCTAAAATTGAGTCATATTGACTTATTTTCATATTTTTATTACGTGGTGTAATAAAATAGGTCTGAAATAATAATAATACATCAAAAACCAATAGGAAAATTATGCATGGCAAAATTGAATTATTCAAGATTAAGGAGAATTTTTGAGTTACATTTTTAATGGGCGAGTGGTGTTTATAATGTTCTTGTAGCAATTCAGGTTTGACAGTAGTTGAGTGTGTGAATTGTAAATGAGCACTATGGAAGATATAAAGGCATTTAATAACTTTAATGATACATGATTGATGATAGATATGACAGGACAAAAGATATATATATATATATATATATATATATATATATATATATATATATATATATATATATATATGAGAAAAATGTGGTGGCATAAACATTTAAATACAACTTGACATCTGAGGTGCCAATGCCAAGTTACACAACATCATTTTAACAGTTCTACACAATTCTTATTAGACCAAAATTCCATAAAATGCCCTAATAAATACACTATTATAAATGGGGATTGTTCACTTTTTTTCAATTTAGCTTTTTGAAAAACCATTTCGAGGAATAGTGTTCCTAATCATTTCTGTCTAGTTAAAATTCCAAAAAACGTACAATCCCCTTGTATTTTGAAAGAAATGCGTTTGACCTTTATTTGACCTTACTAAATCCTATGACGTCATTTACGTCTGGTGAAATGCATATGAATACCGAAGCCATTCAGTTTCAAAACTGGATAGCAGTGGATTTTCCAACAGGGCTCTGTACCCTCCCATGAAGCTAATTCACCTAAGGTAAAATAAGTTTTATTTAATTATTTAGTACATCAGTATTAAATTGTAGTAGGTGATTTTAATTTCTCTATTCTTTATAATTTTGTAATTTGTACTATTTACCTTAAGAATATTTAGGAGTTCTCATGGGGTATAGTATAATATCTGCTATTACACTTTTAAACTTTATACTATTTAACATACATATCTGTGTGGTATCAATCTAAAATTGAGTCATATTGACTTATTTTCATATTTTTATTACATGGTGTAATAAAATAGGTCTGAAATAATAATAATACATCAAAAACCAATAGGAAAATTATGCATGGCAAAATTGAATTATTCAAGATTAAGGAGAATTTTTGAGTTACATTTTTAATGGGCGAGTGGTGTTTATAATATAGATGAAATTTACAGACAGGAATAGTAATATACTACACAGGTTATGTTATGGACTTGTAGCAATTCAGGTTTGACAGTAGTTGAGTGTGTGAATTGTAAATAATGAGCACTATGGAAGATATAAAGGCATTTAATAACTTTAATGATACATGATTGATGATAGATATGACAGGACAAAAGATATATATATATATATATATATATATATATATATATATATGAGAAAAATGTGGTGGCATAAACATTTAAATACAACTTGACATCTGAGGTGCCAATGCCAAGTTACACAACATCATTTTAACAGTTCTACACAATTCTTATTAGACCAAAATTCCATAAAATGCCCTAATAAATACACTATTATAAATTGTTTCTCTGAATGTGTATGAGGAGTGCTTGAATGTAGGAACATAACTTTAAAACATGATTCATATTCTAATTATTTATATACTAGTGCTTTTAGAACCAGCTACACTGACATAATATTCAGGTTCTAGATTTTAATTTGCTTACATCCTTATTAATATTATAAATGCAAAAGTAACTTTGAATGTCTGTTCCATTTTCACGAAAAAACTACCGGACTGATTTGGCTGAAACTCGTAACAAATTAATCATTCTTCTTCCCTGTTGCTGATGTATCTATTAAATTTCAAATTAATTAACATTCAATTAAATTAAGTGCTCAAAATATTCAAGCAATCCCACTTTCACATTTATGTATTAGGAGTTGGAATTAATTCCTAGCCTTGTTCATTATAAAAAATTATTTGTTTAAATTCAAATGCAAAATATACCTCATTCAAAATATTTTCCATCACTATCCAAAACCTTCTGCTATCTTTTAAGTAAAAGATGAATACCGCACCATAAAAACTTCTCTTTTTATGAAATCCATGAATCAACTCACTTTCTACAATACAACATAGAAAGTCAACTTCTCCTCAGCCAGGCCTTGAGCCATTGATTTGAACTGGTGCTAATCTAATGGAACAATGTCTGGAGCGGGTGAGGTAGAATATCTTATTTTGGTGTTTCCAAATATGTTTTTACCAGTTTTGCGAAGTGCGGACGAGCATTGTCATGCAGCGAAATAACCTTGACATGTCTTTCGCTACATTCTGGTCGTTTTTCTTTTACTGCTTGCCTCAAATGCATCAGATGTAGTCGGTATCAATCTCCAGTTATGGTTTCATTCGGTTTCATCAGTTCATAATAAATCACACCCCTCTGATCCCACCAAAACAGAGCAGGAGCCTAGATCCATGGATTTTCTACTGTCACTGATGTTGATGGTTGGCCAGCTTAACCCATGAATTTCTGCGTTTGGGATTGTCCTAATGGATCCATTATTCATCATCAGTGACAATGCGATGTAAAAATACCTTTGATTTCTTTTGTTCAAGCAGCAGTTCATAGGTTAAAAACACTTTTTAATGTCCCCCAGTTTTAATTGCTTTGAGATCCAATAACCTTGCTTTTGGAACAATGTGTTTAAGTGTTTCCCTACTGTTGATAAATCAACTGCAAATTATGTAGCCAATTCCTGAAGCGTTTAACATGAACTTTCATCAAACAATTACTCCAATTCTTCATCTTCAAACTTTTTCGGCTGTCTAGGTCTTTCTTTCTCTTCCAGATCGAAATTACCACTTTTGAAATTTGCAAATCACTTTCTACATGTGAATTCAACTAGAGCATGTTTACCATAAACATTCACTGAAATCTGATGACTTGCGGCAGCAGTTTAACTCATGTTAAAATAACGGAGCAGAACTACTCACAAAAACAATTTATCCTGCACAAATGTGATTTGAAATCTTTAATGTATTACAAAGTGTTGTTGTTTACGTTAAATAATAACAATAATATTAATATTGGCGATTACACCTAATAACAGCTACTTCACAGTAAATATATTACTATTGGTATGATGCATAGATAACTATGACATCTTTTTTAAAACGGTATGAATTAATTCCAACTTCTAATATTAGTATGATCAGTCTTATTTTATGATTTCATCTCTCTTTCAGATTGTATTTGAGTTTATGAGTGGTATTGAAGAGAGTTTAGCAAATAAGCTTAAAGCTGCTGGAATAATAGTCAAAGGTGAAATATTACCAGATTATCGTTCAGTTGTAGACTGTGATAATGATTTGGATTCTGGTGAAGATGAATCCTTAACTGATAGGTATATTTTTAGTTTACATTTTTGAAGAAGATCCCAAATAAGAGGAATATAACAATTAGGAGCACATTACAAATGTAGAAATTGGTGGAGATCTTATATAAAGAAGATTAAAATCCACATTTTCCTCCTTTTAATAGCTGAACTGGCAAACAGTGTAATTGCTCCCATAATGGGAAGGGATTACAATAGCCTATGAATATTTGTCTAATGTACAAGGTCATAAGGGAATTTTATGATACATTTCTTCAAAATTTCCATTACTTATATTACAATCTTTTACATTACATACCCCCATTTCAAAACCCAATACTCAAATTTTTCGAGAGAGTCAGTGATGTTTGAAAATGTTATTTACGGTTTGTCAGTTTTTTTGGAGCTAGATGGATTTTTGTTGCTAAATAATATTGCTATTTAGTGGAGTTCATTACAGTCACGAAAATTCAGAAAGTTAATACAATAACTTTAATAATTATTATTTGTGTATGAAGTCAGGAATCAACACTCCAAGAGTTATCTGAATGCATAGAAGGACATCCAGAAATTAATACATTGAATCTAGATGTAACTGCAATGATGGCTGTTGTCAGTAACATGACAAATGGCCATTGTAATTTTGTGTTCAAACAAGAAGTATTGACGCAACAGTGTGAATGGGAGACGAAAAGGCCTGTGAAGCCAGTATTGGACAGATTGTTTGAAGGTACATAGATATAAGTTAAATTGTGTTAGCCCTTTTGTTACCAATCTGGGATTACACAGAAGCCAACTATAGTGTATGTAGCTATAGCTATAAGTGTGTGCAAAATTTCTGCATTCATTTTATTTTTGGCTTATGCAAGTATGACCATAGTGATTTTCGTAACAAACTCAAGTGACTGCGTACATTACTTTGCTGGAACAGTATGTTGTATGTATATGAATGTTCATATACTTACAATATACTGTTCAATCCAAAGACTTCCATATGTTTTAAAGAGTGTTTTAAGTTTCTCAAACATTGTAACCAAAAGTTGTTAAGAGCACCAGAAAATTTTCATTGAAATATACTTTCACATAAGTCTAAATTGTATGCCTAATCATTCAGTGGTTGCTGCTATTGAATCCATTGCCGATGGATATAAAGTGCGCGCAATTTATCTGCTCATTTAGCAAATTAATTAAGCAACACTTTCTTAAAATACAAAGAATATACTATCTGAATATATAATTACTATCTATGTACTGATATATATATATTTATATTAATTTATTTATAATTTAGTTTTAAGTATTTAGTTAAATATTTTCTTCCTTCTTTTTTTATAGTTATTATTGCTTTCAATTATGTAAATACTATGTATGAAATAAAATTAAAAAAGTATGTAGGTTCAAATCTTTAAGTTACATTATTTTTTTTTATTGCAGAAGTTCAGCAGACAGGCAGACAGCCCACTTGATGGAAAGCGGTTACCATCGCCTATGAACATTGCAACACCAAAGGTGCTACAAATGCGCTGGTGCTCTCTTAACGGAGACTGGAACCTGGTCACTAATGCCGGAACACAACTCAAACTTGTTATGGCGACATACTCTAGACCAGGGGTGGTAGCCATCCAGTCGGGCAAATGCCCTACCACCGGGCAGAATTTGTATATAATACAAATATTTTAAATATTTATTTACATACATACATTCTATAAAATAAAAAAGTTAACCTCATAGTTTATGATCAATATTTGCTTATTTTTATTTTTTTACGTCATAAATTCTCTGAGATATATATTTATCTCTATGTATGATTATAATTGCTGAAAAAGTGCTATGTACTTGTATTACTGTATGTTTAATCTATGTTTATGTAATAAAGTAACAGACGTATTCTATGTATTTGTACTATAAACATTTATTATTGGTATAATTAGTTTCTATACACAATATACCTAGTCCAGCCATAAATTCTGTTACAAATGAAAATGCATTTTTTTTAAATGAAGTAATGTAATATTATTAAATTTTATACATACATACACATACATACATAACTTCACGCCAGTTCCCTTGCGGGGTAGGCACGAACAACAGAGCGCCATTTAGGCCCATTCTTACATTTTATTTCTTACATCTTAAATTTTATACCTACATATTTATTAGTCTCAGCAAAAAATAAAAAAATATTCTATTCCAAATGGCCACCTTTGGCTTTTATACAGGCCTTTAATCTGTTTGGCCACGAATCTATGGATTTAAGCACTGTTTCCAACGGAAATTTCGCCACTGCTTGCTCCAAAGATTTTTTAAGAGACTTAATGTTGCCATGTCGTTTAGAGCAGGCCATGTTCTCTAAAACTGACCATAATTTGAAGTCTAAATGGTTGAGGTCTGGGCTAGATGAGGGCCAGTCTTCAGCTCTTATAAAGTCCGGAACGTTGGTTTCAAGCCAGGCTTAGGTAATTCGTGCCTTGTGACCAGGTGCAGAGTCCTGCTGGAAAGTCCACTGTATATTTTTAAAAAGTGTATTGCTGAGAGGTTTCACAACATGATTCAAGATTGTATCTTGATACACTTTGGCTGAAGTTTTCACTCCTTTTTCGCAAAAATGTAATCTTGTGATTCCTTGATAAGACACGCCCCACCAAACCATCAATGACGAAGGATGATGACCACGTTGTACCTTTCCGACTACTTGAGCAGCTTCTTTGGAACTGTGAGCGTACACTTTATCATTTTGCTTATTGTAGTATTCTTCAATCGTGAAAATTTTTTCATTGGTAAAGAGGATATTTCTGTGCCTTTCACCTGCGTATAGCGATAGAAGGCGTTTTGATCGATCCACTCTTTTTCAATTGTAAAGATTGATTTAGGGCATGTCCTGTATATCGGCGACAAGCACCGAGCTTCAGGTCTTGTTTTATAATACGTGACAGAGTCCTAGCGGGAATCTTCATTTTTCGCGATAAGATTTTGCTTCCTAATGAGGTTTTGACGAATTCTGGCTTTAACAGCATTAACACCCTTTGTAGATCTAACATTACGCGGCCGCCCCGATCTTTTCTGGTCTTCGACAGACAAATTGTTCTTGTATGTGTTGATAGTCCGATATACGAACATACTGCTGATACCAAGCTTTTGAAGTGTCTGGAATATGACCGACGGCTCTATACCCACTTTGAGCAAGGCGATCACCGCAATCCTATTTTCTTTAACACCCCATTCCATATTGTAATTTGATAATGAATGCCAAAAAATATGTGAAATGGCGGAAAATCGAAAGAACTTTTTAAAATAATATACGTATTCCAAATTCAATATAATTAAAAAGTTGAAAAAAAGAAAAGTTTTTATGTAACAGTATTTATGGCCAGACTAGTTATAACTACATATTTGTTTTGTGCAAATGTGATTTTCCGCCTGAGGATTGCCTGGAAGGAATCGCTCATAGCGATAACAATTGTACTCTCTATGTTACATTGTAACTATAGTTTTAGTTCTAACTTGTGTGCATAGAGTATATAATAAATAAATAGGTGAATTTTTCAAACAAAGAAATATTAATTCATTCAATGTCTGGATATTCAAAAAATATCCAGACAATTATGATAAGTTTTAATTATAATATAAGTGTAAATAGTACTTTTTTTTTTTAATTGAAAAAGGCTGAAAAGAGAAAATAAACATTTTAAAAGTTAAGCACTATCATCGATTAAGGTACCAAATGAAACATACCTACCATTATGAATATGATCAATTGAAAATATGTCCATTCAGGTAAAACGTTAGTATGCTGTAAAACAGCTTGGGACGATTTTGAGAAAATTGTAAACACGCTGGGTGGGCCCATGGAAGCGAAGCGGACAGAGGAGCTCAAACAATTGGTTAGGGTTTATCCAGATGACTTTGGAGGTAAATATTGGTTTCAAATCACAACTTTTGTACTTACCAGAGGTTTCGCCGCGGGTACGCCGCGTGAAAGGCCTTGGTGAGTACTTATACAGCTACTAAGTTACTCACATAAAAATTTCATTAGGTGTTTTGTATGTATACAAACCTTCATCATTTTAGTTTCTTGTTAAATTCATTAGAAACTAAATCAATATAGTGTAGATAACTGCACAGCAAAACATAGAGAATAGTCGTAGCCAACCTGATTTGAAGTACCTAATATGTAATTAATGACAAGTGGGCATCCTGAACGTATTTGTTACTGAATTACAGCATTGGTTGTCTACATCACAATTGCAGCGGCATATTTTTTGCTAATCCGTTTATTTTGAGGAAACGACGATATTTATTGGGATAGAAAGTATCACAAGTGTTAACTCGGGATATAAGCCGCTTCTGTGCCAAGCTTAATTCGCATACGTTCAGTAGTTTTCAAAAAGATGGGATCGCAGTGCCATCTTTTTCGCTATTTTCGCCTATCCCACGGAAAAGACGTCATTTATCGGGATAAAAAGTATCCTAAGTTAAGCCCCGGGATACAGTGCCGTAAATAAGGCGGTGCCACCGGTGCCCAGGCACAAGGCGTAGACTTTGGGGGGCGCAAGAATGGCCAGACCAGGCAGGACTATTATTTTTGCAGTTTACTCCTGATAAGTTCCCACTGCACCCCTAGTGCTGGATTCCAACACATACGTACCTACATGCCAGTATCATCAAAAACGCCTATTAAATTAGACAAAACATCGCGCTCATTTCTTTGGCAGGGCACGAGCCTATTTGTGTTCTAGTTCTTTAAATATTAGAATTTATTAGATAATTGGTCCATCAACACCAAGGTCCTTGTGCGTTATTTTATCACCCTGAAGGAAATAAAGTAGGCCTATACATAGCATTGCTCTAGGTAGGATACCTATAATATCTAAAAAAAACAAGGCCGCAGTTATAGAAGCTCGCATAGGGCGCCTAAAAGACTATTTACGGCACTGTCGCGATATAAGCTAGCTTCGTTTCAAGTTTCATTTAAATCCGTTCAGTAATTTCACATGTTTTTTTTATTGCAGGAGATCAGCAGACAGGCAGACGGCCCACTTGATGGAAAGCGGTTACCATCGCCTATGGACATTTGCAACACCAAAGTTGCTACAAATGCGCTGCTGCTCTCTTAAGGGGAGACTGGAACCTGGTCACTAATGCCGGAACACAACTCAAGGTTGTTATGGCGACATACTTTAGACCAGGGGTTGGTAGCCATCCAGTCGGGCAAATGCCCTACAACCTGGCTGTGGGTTGTTAAGTCGCCTCTTACGACAAACCGCCCGGCCGCAGAAAATTGTATTCTTTCTCCGTTCCTGCACGGATAAAACATGCATGATACCCTAACAGCCAGACAGGCAAGAAATCTAAAAATTGTATTTTCGGAATCTCCTGGTCTCTGGTGCGAATTACCCCCTGATTTTTTTCACATTTTTAAACGCATTGTATAAACTCGAACCATTTACAGATTTATTTATAGTATAGATAGATTATATCTGCCGTAAGCATGAGAGCATGGGCTGTATTCTATTAATTCGTATTGTGCGAACCGGACAACAAAACTCTTTGAGTGAAGGTTAAACTATGTGATGGTGTTTGTAAGTTTCTTTTTTTTTGGATTTTATGGCTTGGCAGCTAGGCCTTTAAGCCAGATCTTAGATTCAATGTAGTTTCTTCATTTTCTTAAAACTATATGTAGCACAGCTGAACTGTAGGTTATCATCTAGTGCCATTCAACGGAGTTCTTGTGACAACTCAAAAGGCCACACTTGACTTTACAGTTCACATTTCTCATAAAACACATAATTACTACTCAAAAACTATCAATATCCTACAACTATTGTTCATTTTAGAGTAATTTTACACATTTTTAGAAAATAAAACTGCACAGCACAACATCTCCTTTTAGTTCCCGCCGAAAACTCTTGTAAGTCTCTCTTTTTGCTTCAAGACAGACCTGTGATAACGCAATTTTGGATGGGAATGACTTGCCGTCTCGTGAGCGTGAGGGGAACAAATTTCCATACGAAATTACGTTAACTGGGGCGTGATCGAATAGTAAAAAAAACTCGCACTAAGCGCTCTGATGTCGTATCGCAGATTTACCTTTCTTAATTTTAGTTTATTTGTCTTTTAGGGTTCTGTAGTCATTTTGGCATAAACAGAACGTTTCTTATCCCATGTGAACCCATCATTGTCCACAGACTGTAGAGCACTTACACTATTTTCACTACTTTCATTGGTTTCGTAATTAATTCGGATAATCTGACCTGTATTGTATTCCCTTAAATTTGGGTGTACCGCGGCGCTGTACGTGTATGCCGCGGATTTCATCCCCTATAGAAAATTAGTCCGAAAAACCAGATAGTTTGTTGTTTTAAATTAGATTTCATCTTCGTTAGGATGTAGTGACATACTAACATAACACAAATAGCAGCCTAAATAATATTCCGAAGCGCTATTCAGACCACTTGAGTCTTATTTTTTGCACAATCTTTTATTTCCTTTAGTAAGATGGCCTTTCTTTATAGGTGAAGACGATTATCCAAGGAAAAATTTGAAGGTTCAGGGGCACGTTCGAAAAAGGTCAAAAATTATATTTAATTTTGGCCATCGAATAAAAGCTTTAACAGTTTCAGCAAATGATGGATTTGTTAGAGCAGCTCGACAACAGGTACTGATATTCTTACAAGCATAAGATGTTTCATATAACAGTGTACACTTACTTATTTTATTATAAAAATAATGTTTATATGTTTATCGATATTATGATGTTCGCTGACTATGTAGTCATTTTTACAATATTATGTGGATTGGCAACACTTTACACTGTTTACACCACGGCATAGTTGCAGTGCTCTATGGACCTACCAACTGATTAGTCACTTTGCAACACCTAACTAAACCATTCAGGGCCTACCAGTAGCCGTCTGAAGTTCGTGTGCGACATCGCTTTTACCGGTCCCTTTTTGAACTACGATTGTACCAACACTAAGCTTGCGAAAGAATCTCTATTAAATGTTTAACGTTGAATAGAACTCTGTGCAGGAACGGAAAAGAATAATAATTCCTCCGGCCTGTCGTAAGAGGCGATAACACAACCCAGGTGGTAGGGCATTTGCTCGATTGGTTGGCTATCACCCCTGGTCTAGAGTATGCCGCCACAACAACTTTGAATTGTATTCCGGCATCAGTGGCCAGATTCCAGTTTCTCCTTCGAGTCGGGCAGTACATGGCAACAACTCTGCTATTACCATTGTCCATAGGCGACGGTAACCACTTTCCATCACAGAAGGGCCGCCAGCCTGTTCGCTTTGATTCAGTAATATAAAAAAGCACCGATTATGTGATTAATCACATAATCGGTGCGGGAAATCGAACAATTAATTGTTTGATTTCCCGCTCTCTGCACGTACCGCTCGCGTATGATGTTCGTCCACTTACCACGGGCCTGAAACCTCCAGTTTTAGAACTAGAAGATAATAGTTACTTTTTACACAGGCCGTCACCTGATAAGGTTAACCATTCCGATGTATGATTTTCATTGGAGTTCACGTTCTAGGCATCCAGAAATTTTTGGTTGTGACAACCACTAGAACACTAAAATAGGCTGCTAATATTGGTTACACAATGTTTTGTTCTATTCTATTGCGTAAAAAGGGAAAATAGAATGAGGGGTCTACATGACAGTACCTAAGTGGTCCCCGTCGCCTGTGGATGTTTGTAACTTTTACTCATCGTACGAAATACGATTAACTCGAGGCCAACCATTACATGCCTATATTCTGTGATAGTAACGTTTATAACGAGTATAATTAAGAGTTCAGCACGAGCCTACTATGTATAAATTTTGAGCCGCTGTCTAATGCGCCGCCGCGTTACTTCTTAAAGAATTCGTTTTTCTTGTCCAGTCGGCTATTATAAGAACTTTATTGCTGCGCAATAATGACTTTAGAACACAGAATTTGTAAGTTTTATATTTTCCGCGTGGGAAACTGAGTGACTCGAGTAAAAACACTTGCTATTTATACGAAATCAGTTGTTGCGCATTGCGAACTTTATTAATAAGTAATCGTTTATTTTTCAGGGAGTGACATACGCAGCGTTTATCCACGAATCCCGCGCTCTAACAGAGGGCAAAGAACCAACCGCACAAAAGATCTTATGATAGTTATTTTCATTTGCCTTTATAAATTATTATAATTAAATGACGTATTGGTGCTTTATGTTTAATGTGTTGGCTTTAAATACGTTTAATTTAAAAATCAAACGTGTTTTTATTAATTACCTAATCAGAAAATATTTAAGTGGTGTCATTTTATTTTGGTGAATTCTGTTTATACTCTGGTTTAAAGTAGCGAAATAAACTCTTAGTTGCTGACCCTGTAGATACGTAAGACGAGTAAAGCAGAGTAGAGTTATATGGTGCAAGCCTGGGGGGCCACATCTACCCGTGACCTATAGTGTCTGTATGGAAACGTGGTAGTCATTCCAGGGTCTGGAAATAACTAAAATCCACGCCATGCTTTAATAACTCTTAATAATAGTGACTTTGCATTTCATACAAATTTAGTGTAACCATGGCAGGCGTAGGAGCAAAAATTGGTGCCCAAGGCACGCATCATAGTTGCACCCCTTCGTAAATTATTATCATATCCTTCTCGCTCATCCGCGAACGTGAACGTTTGATAGGAAAACAGGAAGTAAATATAACAATATGAAAGTTTATTGTAGTATAATTTGATGTTTAAATTTAATAATTTCTCGATTTTGGGCCCTCGCTTTTCAATAGATGCTCCGTGCCCGGGGCTGGTGCCTTACTTGCCCTACCGTAGCCAATTCTTTTCCATGGTAAAACCATGTACAGCTAATGTATCAAAGTTAAAATCAGAGCAAATGATGTGGGGGTTTAGGGGAAATATGTGATGCTCGTGACCACTTGATCGGCATTTTCATTTCATTACCAAGTTAGAACATACTTTAAAGTATATAATTGATATTATAAATAGAAGAAAACAAATTGTTTTTCATTTGCATTGGTGGTTTGTGACCCTATTGGTTAACTAGCTGACTTTAATGTAAAAGTATCAGCTATGTGACTGGCAATTGTTTGGCCTAGCACTTTTTAAACAATAAAGTAATATCAGCCCATAAACCATTTTTTTAATGAAAATACTTAAATGAAAGAACTGTGATATAATCATTCTTTTAGTCCACAGATTTTGTTTGTTTTCTGAAAGGATTTTCCACACAAAAATAAAGAACCTGAATTGTTATAAGTTAATTTATTTTGATTATACAATGCATTGAAATGCAATTCTGACCCACTTTATGTATGTTAACTTGAAGAATGGAAAATTGTTGTAAGGGAGGACATAGTGATTTAATTATTTTCATAAGTATTAAGTTTTAAGAAAGTTGTCCGCAGTCAGAAATGACAATCTTCTTCAATGGCTTTCCAGATTGAGAACCAAATGTCTCCACCTTCTTGACCACATCCAAACCTTCTACTACATTGCCGAACACAACATGTTTGCCATTAAGCCAGGAGGTTTTCACTGTGGTGATAAAGAATTGGGATCCGTTGGTGCCAGGGCCAGCATTAGCCATAGACAGAACTCCAGGGCCGGTGTGCTGCAGTACAAAGTTCTCATCTGCAAACTTCTCACCATAAATGGACTTGCCACCAGTGCCATTATGATTTGTGAAGTCACCTCCTTGCAGCATGAAGTTAGGAATGACACGATGGAATGTTGAGTTCTTGTAGCCAAAGCCTTTTTCACCAGTGCACAAGGCCCGGAAGTTTTCACAAGTCTTTGGAGTAACATCAGTTCTTAGCTGTAATAAAGATATATAAAATTAATACCAGTCTATATGAATTGCACAGTGACTAAATAGTGTAGTAAGTTTCTGGGAAAAATACATTATATAGCATAACATTTGGTTTATATATAGATTTAGGTACTTTTGATAATAGTGGTAAACATATACTTTTTATCCCCCGAAACTGAGTAATTTCTGTGGGATACATATTCAAAGTTTACATAAGCAAAACTAAATAAATGATCATTAAATACTTGCGATAAAAACCGAGATCATAGAATACTTTTTGGGTCTGGTAGTCCTTGTGAGATATGAATTGGAAGCAACGAGCAGTCAACATAAAAGTTCTACAATAATTTGTGAGCTTATTGTAATTGTACAAGTACACTATTTAATCCATAATACAACGATTATTATTTAATGCTTGTAAAACATAATCAAATCACATTTCCATGCGCTTATATTAATGAATATGCTAGAGTTGTTACGGCAACTCAGTGACTAATAAACAAGACATCATAAATCTGTGATGGCAAATTCCACTCCCACAGTATATCTATCTATACGTTGTTGAAAACTTAACCTTTTCACAAAATCGGTATTAACTGAGATAATATACTATTGACTGTGCCTTGCATTTACACTAGCATCAGCTTAACATATTACTATTCACAAAATTGAATTATAATTTATAAGGAAAGATGGTTGATATGCGAGCCTAAAAAACTAGCGTGGTCATCGCGTACGTTACTCACACCGGCCGGAAAAATATAAAAAAGGTAATTTAACAAGACATACCTCGATTACTATTCTTCCAAGAGGTGCGCCATCAGCAGTAACATCCAAGAAAACTCGTGGCAGAGACATTATAATTCTTCTCAATAATTTCTACTTTTTACGATAAGAACGCCGCAAACGGTGAAATGAAATGATTGAAATGAATGAAATTGAATGAATGTTTAGGAATTAATAGAGGTGATGTCAAGTGCAAGACTCAGCTCTGAACTGTTTCATTTTAGAAGATGGAAATAGTTACATGAAACCCCCTTTTGTTTTATTTTTTGATAACGACGGGGGAATACATGCACGAATACCGAGTCCCTCTAATTATGGTAGGGTGGGACTGACTCGCGGCGATAAGCGCTGTACAGCATGTGCGAAGAGTAATACAGTAGTACAGCCGCTCCCAGCGACTCGGCTAGACCTAAGCCTGCGTCCCGTAGACGCGCTTGTGTGGAAGAACATGACTTCAAGAGCAAGGCTACTCACATGATCAACCACGCAACAAGCTTTGGTCACCCCGACAAGCAGGGCGACCAACAGAGGTTAGACTTTTTATATATACAATGTACTCTTTGGGTTAGACCTGCCACATACACATTATGCAGTGGACCCCTGCGATGGAATCGTGGGAGGAAATTTTGAGCATGCCTACGTCTCCGTGAGCCAGTCTGACGACGGCACCTGGGATTCGTATGCACAGCTCTCTCCCTCTCTCTCGGCAGATTCCTTGCGGGACTTTACTGCCTCGCAAAAGGAAGAAACCACCGACCAGTGATCGTCACTTTGAAGCATGGCCTCGACTAGTTCTCCCAGCGAATCGATCGTACCTGAGATGGCCTCGAACTCGAATCTCTGAGGTTGCCATGCAGCGCATTCGACCAGCGTATGAAATACAATATCTAGTATTGCGTGCAACGCACTCGTGACATTGAGGGGAAGACAGATATTCCACCATCTGATGCAAGTATTTATTGAAGCACCCGTAAGTTGTATGTATCTGCGTCATCCTAAAGGTCAGGGTCCCGCGTTTCCGCGCGACCCATCGCAATAGGTGGGGACGAACTGCTTTCACGGTATCAACGCCGGCCACAGAAGATTCTAAATCTCTTTGCCAGGTTTAGATCATGGTCGTGGTTTCCCGCGTCGTGATCGCTTCCAACTTTGCCAGGCGATATACCAGGCTGCTAGCAAGGGACGGACTAACCTCTTTCACCGGGATAGAGGTACTTGACTTCGTCAATAAACTTCGTCAGTCGGCAAACCAACGTAGTCTACGTAAGTTTGCCTGCTATTGTGGCGAATAAAATAACAACAATAATATATCTTGACAAATTTGACAATGTTGGCAGGAACCGAAAGGAGATATTGTACTGTGTAGTTTTATTTTAGAAAAATGTGTAAAATTACTCTAAAATGAACAATAGTTGTAGAATATTGATAGTTTTTTCTGTTTTTTCACAAGTACTCTGTTGAATGCAGCTGAGCAATACGAAGACGTATATATCAGAATGGTTGTATGAACTAAGACTCTCTTACTTCCCATTGTGGCTACTACTACTACTACTTGACAATTTTGGTTAGATATTTTTAATTTGTAGCCTCAAAAGAGACTCTGGTATGCACAAATTCAAAAAAATATTGATATTACTCCTTGTATGTTCAGGAATCGATATAATAAGAGTAGAAAATTGTATTACATCATTTAGCTTCTTCGTCTAAGTCGTCATTGCAGAATCAATTCAGATTTTCATAGAATGAAAATGATAGATTCTCCAGCTATTTTCCTCCAAACTTTAGATCATATCTTTTTGGGTGCCCATCTTTGGGCATTCAGCGTCTTCTGCTGATGAATGAGCTATAAGACGTATATCAAAAGGTTGAGAATCTCACTCATCAAATTGTCAAAAAATCCAGCCGTTAACTGCAGCATTTATAAATTTATTACGCAAACTCTACGAGACATATGGAGAAAATAAACATCATTTGAAACTTTTTAGACTGGATATAGTCACTGGAAATGACATTTTAATGTGGAACTTATAACACACTACCGAAAATGAAAATATATTTATTATTTATAAAACATTTAAAGCTTCGTCATTTGCATACAAATGACGAGGCTATATGGTCTAGGATCTTTGCCTGTTCTTCAAATAATGAAGAACAAAAATACTACTTTATTATTTGACAATTTTGACACATTTCTAGGTGTCGAGTTTGTTTGAAATTTGAATCAAAATAAACATTCTGATTTTGTTTCTTTACATTTCTTCATAGTATAATAAAATTGTTTTTAATTAATGAACTTTGGAAAGTTTGGAATGGATAAGGAACATAACGAAGTATGTGACTCACAAATAATATCTGAGCATGTTGGGTTTTTAGATAATTGTTTTGATAATACTTTTGCTTTACAAACTTCTATAAGTTACATTAAAGAATTTTCAGTCGATGTATCTCAAGAATTTTCTCAGAAGAAGACTCTTACAATTCGTAAAAAAATTAACAATTCTATACCCAATAAAAGTGCATCAGGACAGTGTTCGAACAACATTTATTTAAGTCAAAATGTGAACAATAAACTAAGAGATTGGGGTTTACCTTTAGAGATTGTAGATAAATATGAAGCAAGGGGTATAATTGAAATGTTTGAATGGCAAATTAAATGTTTAGCGAATTCGCGGGTTCTCTTAGATGGTTGCAACTTGGTTTATTCAGCACCTACATCTGCTGGAAAAACACTGGTAGCTGAAATACTGACAATTAAAACTGTACTTGAACGCCAGAAGAAGGTAATTATTATTTTACCATTTGTATCTATTGTGAGAGAAAAAACATTTTATCTCCAAGATATTTTATCTAGTACTGGTATAAGAGTAGAAGGTTTTATGGGATCTTTAACACCACCAGGTGGCTTACAGGCCATACATATTGCTATTTGTACCATTGAAAAAGCCAACAGCTTGGTTAACAAACTATTAGATGATGGTAGAATATGGGAGTTGGGAGCAGTGGTTGTTGATGAATTGCACTTACTTGGTGACCCCAATCGTGGCTACATATTGGAGTTGCTCCTCACAAAAATAAAGTATATATCCTCTAAAATGAATAATGTGCATGTACAAATTATTGGTATGTCAGCAACTCTACCTAATTTAGAAGTTTTAGCTGAGTGGTTATGTGCTGAATTATTTATAACACAATTTAGGCCAATTCCTCTGGATGAGTATTGTTTAGTGGGTAATAAATTCTATGACAAAAATGGAAAATGTATCAGTATTAATGGAATTGATTTAACAGATTCTGACAGTGATAATGTATTGAAGATTTGTTTAGAGACTATAAAAGAAGGGTGTTCAATATTAATCTTTTGTATGACAAAGAGTAGATGTGAAAGTGTGGCCCAGGCTATATCTTGTTCATTTTTCAAGCTTGGTAGTGCAGGGTGTGAAGCTGGACTAATGTTAAGGTATCAGTTAAATTCTGAACATATTCTAGAAACATTAGAGCAATTAAAGAATTGTCCTGTTGGCTTAGATGAAATCCTTAAGAAAACAATTTCCTTTGGTGTTGCATATCATCATGCAGGGCTTACTTATGATGAAAGAGATATAATTGAGGGAGCATTCAAAACGGGGGCGATACGAGTTTTGGTGGCAACTTCAACATTAAGTTCAGGAGTGAATCTACCTGCAAGAAAGGTGATTATTCGTACACCAGTATTTCAAAGACAGCCAATAAACATAATGACATATAAGCAAATGATAGGCAGAGCTGGAAGAATGGGCAAGGATACTAAAGGTGAAAGTGTTCTGATCTGCACAGAAGCTGAAAAGAAAATTGGCTTTGAGTTAATGGCAGGTGTTTTGGATCCAGTTAAAAGTTGTATTGAAAGTGAAGATAAGTACATGAGAGCAGTACTTGAAATGATAGCTAGTCAAGAACTTTGTACAAAAGAAGAACTTGAACTATATGCCAAATGTACTTTGTTGTATGCTCAGCAAAATGTTTCAGCATCCCAAAATTTTCTTTTGGATAACACTTTGAAAGGGTTAATTAACTTTGAGTTGGTCCGTATTCAGGATGATGGGGAAGCAAAGAGATATATTGCTACACCTTTAGGTAAGGCCTGTCTGTCTTCATCAATGGCTCCTAATGATGGTTTATCACTGTTTTGTGAGTTGCAAAAAGCTAGGCAATGTCTGGTTTTGGAAACAGATTTACATCTTATATATTTGGTCACTCCATATAGTGTAAGTAGTCAATGGGGTGATATTGATTGGTTACATTTATTAAATTTATGGGAGTCTTTAACTAAAGCAATGAAGAGGGTTGGAGAATTAGTTGGAGTACAAGAAAGCTTTATAATAAGAAGTCTGAAAGGAAATAACAGATCAAAAAATGATCCTCTTAAAGTGAATATTCATAAAAGGTAAGTCCATTGCTTGCAAGGTAATATGATTTTCTGTGTACTGTTGGTATATTTTAGAGTTCTGTAGCAATTTTAATAAAAACGAATGTATCCTTATATAATTTTTGTCAACTTGACAAATCATTTGTTGAATCATGAAAAATATGAAGATTAGGGTGGTAGACTTGAAAAATATAAAGACAGAAGAAGATATGGGTGGCCACCATACATACAATTATAGGTTAATTTTTTTTTGTGAATTTAGTCATAATGACCTCAATGACTTCAATGATGTGATTGAGGTCATTATGACTGTAATTGAAGTCATTGTCGTTTTTAATTAAATATTAGCTTACAAATTCATGAAAATTTTCTTTAGGATCCTCTAACTTAAATTATGATGTGGAAACTTCCGAAAAAATCAAGGTTAAGACTATTTTTTCACTTCATTAGAATTGATTTTTAAACTGAAAAAAAAAAATACTTTCAATGAAAATTGACTGGAATAATAACTCTTGAGTAGTTTTTAGGATATGAGGTATTTTCGATTAAATGCTTTTTTATGATTCTGTAGCCAAATAATGAAAACGGAATGTTTATCACCTCTATGAAGCCCTTTGTTGTGAGTGGGCTGCAAAGCATTTACCCAATTTTTATTGTAGTTTTTCTCTTAAAGGTTTTACACAGCACTAGCTCTACAGGACTTAGTTAATGAAACTCCATTGTCAGAGGTTTCTACAAAGTTCCAGTGTGCAAGAGGATTTTTACAAAGCCTCCAGCAAGCGGCTGCAACTTTTGCTGGTAACATTACATAACTGATTAAATATTTAATTTGTATGCTACTCACAGGGATAGGCAGATTATTTATGAATTTCACTTTTTACTAATCTTTTCTTTCAAGCTCGTTTATTTGAGGTACTTTGTACCTGACCTTTCTTTAACATGTCTTCGATTTGATAATGGTGAGTGCATAACTGTCTACCATTATTAACTATGCCATTAACGGTCTTATATACATACATGCTATATAGTGCATACACTTGTTTTATGACTCTGCTTGAATCTGTTCTCTCTACATGCTCTTAACATTCTTTTAAAACTTTTGTGACTACATTTTTTTTCAATCTGCAATATTCTCTTATCACATTTCCTTATAATATCACTACACACATACTTTTCAAAGTTCTTATTTTAACTGTGTTATTCTAGTTTCCTGTTCCTGAGCTAGAAGTGCCTTTATAGACACCTAGTGGTTGTTCATAAAAAGATTTAGTATTCCATTCACCTTCCTTCCCTTATTACTTTCCTTTCAGTATCACTGTCATGCTTTCCCTCTCAGGTACACATATACGCAAGATTTTTTTAATTTATTTTTTATTGCAGGAGATCAGCAGACAGGCAGACGGCCCACTTGATGGAAAGCGGTTACCATCGCCTATGGACATTTGCAACACCAGAGATGCTACAAGTGCGCTGCTGCTCTCTTAAGGGACACTGGAACCTGGTCACTAATGCCGGAACACAACTCAATTTGTTATGGCGACATACTTTAGACCAGGGGTGGTAGCCATCCAGTCGGGCAAGTGCCCTACCATCTGGCTGTGGGTTGTTTAGTCGCCTCTTACGACAGGCCGCTCGGCCGCAGGAAATTGTATTCTTTCTCCGTTCCTGCACGGATAACTATCCGGTTGATTTACATTGATCCAGCTGACTGACCTTGGGAGCAGACTGACTTCGAAATATTCAATTGGGAATAGTGAGAAGTCATTCACACTTGGTAGCGCTGTACTGACTTCAAATCAATTTATAAGGTGCCAGATGAAGTCAGCACTGATTTCTTTCGAACTTGGATCGCTGTTAATCAGCTTTTATTTTCGTTCCCTATCCGTAAGAGATGTAAGGATTAATAACTCAACAATGAGTTGTTACTCATTGTCATCCTTTCATCTTTTTCGAACACCATAACTTTCGTCTTGTTTACATTAACTGCCATAACTCTTTGCTCACAAGACATGTATACAATTGTTACTATATCTTGTTATTCTTTTCTGATAATGCAAGTATAACCTGACCATCGTCATAGAGTAGATATTTGATAAGTAAGCCATTCATTCATAAACCACTTTCGCTTTCTTTTTACCTTTTCGTGAACGGGTTAAACAGCCACAGCGACATTCTATACTCCTGTCTGACATCTTTTTCGATTTTAAACCATTCAGTGTAGACACTATAGACCCTACCTAAACCACTGGAATCACTATTCAGACATTTAATGATTGTATCCGGTTGTCTGTTACCCCATAAGTATGGACTTAGCCATCACTGGTGACATGTTGGCTTTCTCGAAATCTATGAATGCTCAGTATACTTTTTGATCTGTTTCTATATATTATCATAAACACTCGTAATATTTTATTTTTAGGAATGGTAACAGCTTTTTGTCGTCAGTTAGGTTGGAAAAATATGGAAATGTTAGTTTCACAATTTCAAGATCGATTACATTTTGGCATTCATTCTGAGTTAATTGAACTTATGAAGCTGCCATCGTTAAATGGGGCTAGGGCTCGTACGTTGTTTGATTCAGGCTACGAAAATATATCGAGCATTGCATCAGCTGATGTTAATGTAATAGAAAATATTTTACACAAGAGCGTGCCTTTTCAAAGTGAAAAAGAAAGAGATGAAAAAGATAGTGACGACGTAAGAAAAAGAAATAAAATTAGGAATGTATGGATAACTGGTTGTTGTGGAGTGACCACTAGGGAAGCTGCAGAAAATTTAATTAAAGAGGCTCGAAAGTACCTTCAACTTGAAATAGGTGTGACGGAAATAAAGTGGAGCAATTCTAATAGTGATGTTTCAAAATCCCAAGAAGATAAAAATATACAGCAAATATCAAGTACAATTCTAAAAGAACATTCCATCGCTAATATTCAAAATGCTCCGGAATTAATTGAACAAAACCCTTTAAGAAAAGAAAAGTCTATTGTGATTATTAATGCTGCTACAAACGAGTCTTGCGTCAACCGTGTTTTAATTAACGAAAAAATTATTGAAAAAGAGGAAATTATTCCATTGGATAGTAATAAAGACTCTAAAAAACCTGCAGGTGCACCCTCTCCGTCATTAGTGGGTAGTTTAAGAAGTAATAACAGTAGCCCATCTTTACTAAAAGAAGATATAGTATGGGACTCTTTAGATTTTACGGAAGCAGCCATTGAAAATATAACAAAACTCCGCAAAACTGACAAGGCTTATTCGCCAAATATAAGTTTTGGAGAAACCAATCCATCTATGATGTCCTTTAATGTTCCCGGCAACATTTCTCCTTCTAATCAGACTTCTGTCAAAGATATAAGTTTATTTTCTTCTGACGGAGAAAATATTAGCCTTTTTGAAGAGAGTATACCTTCAGCTTTTGTCCCAAATACACCGCTTGACTGTGAAAATGTCGCTCAATCGACAAAATATGAAAAAACCTTGCATTCTCGCACTGTTAATACAGATTCAGTTTTAAATGATTTTAAGTCACCAACAACTCCTCTTAGTGTGGATGAAGACGATATCAAATTACTTTATGAAGAAGATGATAATATTTTAGACAGTTCTTGTTTAAGCACCGGAAAAGCTATTGAAGTTGTAGTTACTCAGGAGTTTAAAGATCTTGCACAAAAATCCAATTTTAAAACTCCTTGTAAGCGTCAGTGCATTAATCGAGATTTATTACAACCATCGTCTAAAACTAAAAGAATCGAAAATGATAAAATTAAATTTAATTATGATTCGCTTGCTTCAAAATGTATAAAATTAAAGATGAAATGTGAGAAATCGAAATTTTTTAAATTACAAATGAATGAAATCGTGGTAGACTGTTACCTTTTACAAGGCGATGATGTTTTAAATAATTTACATGCAATTGAATCTAGAAAAGAAGTAGCAATGTATTTAAATGGTGATAATAAAATTAAATACAAGAATGAGATCGGAAGTAATATTATAAGGGGTTCCAACAGCCCTATAGGTATAGAATCTACTTCCAAGGTTTTTTCAGTGAATGGTGTAGCCTTTTATATTGGTGAATATACATGCCTTTACTTTGATTTAAATTCTTTAAACGGTGTATTATTAACCGTAAAAGAGAGACTTAAATCATGGTTAAATATGAAATTGTTAAACTTAAAAATATTGTGTTTAAAAACAAGTTATGTAGAAATAAAGTCGTGGTTGGGTATAGACCTAATAGTTTCTACCAATGATATTTCATTAATGGAATGGCTGATCGACAGCGACGAGAAAATACCTTCAATCGTATATTTGGTAAGTTCATTATGCCTGTGTCCTTATTATTTGCATTGCATTAATATTAGCGTAGGGATGCGACATACAAACTATTTTAATAGGTTGTCAAGTGCGATTCTAAGGAAATCTATTATGTGAGGTAATAAGTTTCTGTGACAATAAAAAAATATTCAACAAGTTAATTATAAACGCTAGTCTTACCATTGAAATTGTTCGCATGGATATTCTTTATTCCATGGCAATAGACACAGAAAACTATTGTACAACATTACGGAAAAACTTACAGAGTAGACAGTAGTACAGGTAAATTATCTTCGAGACGTTTTTGCATTTGTAGTAGTATTTGTATGTTTACAGGAATTCTAACCTGACATTGAAATTTCCTTGTACAATCAGCAAAAACAGATTCGTTACATTTTGATGAAGAAAATATATTTACAATCAAAAGTCTATGGTGAAAGTCAAATAAATAATAATTACATTACTAATTTTTCTAAGGTCTGGCCATTTGGTTTTAGTTTGATAATTAATGAACTAATTTGTATACTTTGTAAAATATTTTGAAAATGAGTGCAATGCATTCCGAGCAGCATTATGACTCCCGAAGGAATTTTTAATAGCATAACTGTAAAGGAATAGAAAATTCTGGGCAGAGATGATACTTCAGATATAATATCAGAACAAATTAGAATTAACACAAATGATTCATCAGATAAAAATGAAGATGAGGATGAGTACGAAATGTCTGGAATTGAAGGAATTTAGTATTAAGAATTATGTAATTTTAATATTTATTATTTCAATATTTTTTAATATTATTAGTTTCATATTAAGTACCTGCCAATAAAATAATTAAAATATATAAAAAGTCTTAGTCGTGGAAGGCCACGACACAGCTTCCATGATCAAATTGATCGTGTACTAGCAGGTGATGTCAGGAGCCTTAAGAACAGACGAGTGTGCATGACAAGAGTTATGAATGTCAAAGAAGCAAGTGAGGTGTGTAAGAATAAGCCTGAATGGCGCTCTGTTGTTCGTGCCTACCCCGCAAGGGAACTGGCGTGAAGTTATGTATGTATGTATGTAAAAAGTCTTAGTTTATTTATTTATGGGTTGACCGACCGTACACTATTACAAGTGCAAAAACTTCTCGAAGCTAATTTATCTGTAGGTACTATTATAATTGTGCACACAAACAATGGCTGTCTTATAGCTAGAAAGCGATCTCTTCCATATAACTTGTGACAGTGACACGGCGATAATGTTACAAGTGTTGTACAATTACATTTTAATTATAAATATACATACATGTTACATAGATGATTCCTAAATATTTTACTTGTCTGACAACAGAAGGCAGCGTAATCTAGACTTAAATAGCCGTAACAGTGAAAAATTGTAGGCAATAGTTTTATTATCCCGAAACAATACTGATAACAGAATTCAAAAAAGAATTGGATACTCCATTCATCTGTGTATATTTTTTATGTATTTGTATTAAGTAATTCGAGACCCTTAACTTACAATTTTATATGTGAGAATAAAATACCTTTTTACAGTTAGTCTAAAGTAGAAAATGTTTAAGTTTTACCATAATAATTTGTAGTAATTTAAGCTAACAGATAAACATATTCAAAGCCTCTTATGAATAACTATCTGATACCCACCCGCTTCGCGTGCCGTAAAATCCGTTCTTAGCTGACCTCTATTTGGCGAAAGGAAGGTCCATGTCAAATTTGAAGTCTATAGCTATTATAAGATGATTTTAATCATAAATATATATATATATATATATATATATATATATATATATATATATATATATCTATATATATTTGTATATAATATACCTAGTCTGGCCATAAATACTGTTACAATTAAAAAGAAACAAAATATTACATTTGAATTTGGATCTGTCATTTTTATATGATTGTTCATTGTGTTTTCTCTTTTTGCGCCAATACATTGTACAACATTTTGTGATATTAAAATGGAGTGGGACGATAAAGAGAACCGAATCGCTGTGATTGCATTACACAAAGTAGGTATGGAGCCAAATGCAATTTTTAAAACTCTCCATACGCTTGGTATTAGTCAAATGTTTGTGTACCGGGCTATTAATAGGTACAATGAGACCTCCTCTGTTTGTGACAGAAAAAAATCTGGCCGTCCACGTAGTGTTCGTACGAAAAAGGTGGTCAAAGTAGTAAGGGAAAGAATTCGAAGAAATCCTGTCCGAAAGCAAAAGATTTTATCTCGGGAGATGAAGATATTATCTAGAACCATGTCGCGTATTTTAAAAGATGACTTAGGACTTGCAGCCTATAAGAGGCGCACTGGTCATTTCTTAACTCATAATTTAATAAAGAATAGGGTGGTAAAATCGAAACAACTACTGAAGCGATACGTAAAGGGAGGTCACAGAAAAACTTTGTTTACGGATGAGAAATTTTTTACTAATTTTAACAAACAAAATGACCGTATTTATGCTCAAAGCTCTAAGGAAGCTTCTTAATTAGTCGACAGAGTGCAACGTGGGCATTATCCGTCTTCAGTAATGGTTAGGTGGGGTATTAGCTATGAAGGAGTGACTGAGCCATATTTTTGTGAAAAAGAAATCAAAACATCGGCACAAGTGTATCAAGATACCATTCTTGAAACGGTAGTTAAGCCCCTTAACAACACCATGTTCAATTACCAAGAATGGTCCTTCCAGCAAGACTCGGCGCCGGGTCATAAATCTCGGTCCACGCAGTCTTGGTTGGAATCGAACGTTTCGGACTTCATCAGAGTTGAAGACTGGCCGTCATTTAGTCCCGATCTTAATCCGCTGGATTATGATTTATGGTCAGTTTTAGAGAGTACGGCTTGCTCTAAATGCCATGATAATTTGGACTCCCTAAAACAATCCATACGATTGGCAGTGAAGAATTTTCCCACGGAAAGAGTGCGTGTTTCTATTGATGACTGGCCTCAACGTTTAAAGGATTGTATGGCAGCCAATGGAGACCACTTCAAATAAGCTTTTTATATTTTAAATTGTTTTATATTTATGTTTTAAACTAACACACTGTCATTGAGATATAACATGTCTAGGGAGAGCATTGCTAACAGAGAACACCGCCAAAAACGGCATCGAAAACGCGAAGCGTTGCTATATTTACTCTCGTGAAACTATCAATGTGTGCGTGTTTTCGAGATATCAGGTAAAAAACATTACCCCATTTCTTATAATTAAATATTTTTTTATGTAAGTGAAAAATTTAAATGATCATTATCGCTTTATGTGTTATAATTTAATATTACTCAGAGGTTTTAGTTTTTTTTTTAAATAAAGTATTAGCAACAAAAGTTGTGTGTCTTGGAACGAACCATACAAAATACATGTACAAATGAATTCATAACATATTTTAGTACATGTAGTAATTTTAATTCGCAATAAAATTCTTGTACAGATATTACTACATATTTATATGTCTGTTAATTACCAATACTAATGTAATAATTCTAAAAAAAACTATTCATAATGGCAAATTATTTTTTTGTTACACTTAATGTTCACAAAGGTTATTAGACGACTATTTATGCCCCAAAGATTATACTGCGCTAAAAGTCAATGAAATAATTTGTAATAGTGGACTTGGAACGATTCGATGGGCTCATATTGGGTAGTGAGCTGGTTGTTTTATATTTATGTATTAAACTAACACACTGTACAACTTATAAATGTTATTTGCATTAAAAAAAAATATACCTTGTTATAATATTTATGGCAAGACTAGGTATATAGATAAGTTACCATCATGACGATCATCTGTGATAATCTTTTAACTCACAAACAATAATCATATTCTATAATTAATTATGTGCTGAATAACAATTTTAAAACCTAGGTTTCAAAGGCGTTTTTTGTTTAAATTTATATACAATGGTACCAATTCGACGGTGCTACATACTTTCCTATTTAATAGACATACATTTTGCAGATGAAAAAATATTGCAATATAGATCTAGCCACGATTCCTATAAAGGTTGACAATCAAATACGAAAATTTAAGTACTTGGACGTATTTGAAGACATGTGTATCAAAGCTTGGGCTATTGCGATGGTCTCCGAAAAACAAGTAAAGTTTGTGATCGACAGCAAATATTTCCAAAACACAATCGGTGAGATTTTATTATTGTGCTTTGCTCGTTATTATTATATCCGAGTCATTACAGGCGGTTTCACTCGCATAAACTTCGGTGTTGTATCCTATGGCAACTCTTTGAAATTTCCCCCCTAAAAATATCCTGTGTCCATTTTTGAACTTTTATATATCTGATATATTATATAACTTTTTGAATTATATTCTCACCAATGGCTGGAGAGAGTGAATAATGAAACATGTAAATTCATTTCACATTTATTTATATGATAAGTACATAAGTAAGTAAGTAAGAGTAAATAAAACTACTGGAGGTAAAACTTATTAAAAGTTGTAAACCTGTTATTATCGCTGCTTTAAATTATTGTAATCTTGTATTATATGCGTGAATAACAAATTAATCCAGGTTTCTGTCTCCTACTGTGTATTATTTTTTATATAATAAAATTTTAATTTTTAATTGTAAGGCAGATGAATGATAGAAAAATACAGAAATCCGGCAAAGTAAAAGAATAAAACGAAAAATTAAATCGTCGCGCTACTTAGGTTGAAAATTCATTATCCTACTCTGAGAGTGCTGTTTTCGTTTCATTAGATATAATCAGCTAAGCGTGATGAGTTTTTCGGTGACTATTACTAAACTTAGATTGGTCGTACTAATCTCCCGTTTCAATGACATGTCCAGATATCGAAATCAAAGTTTCGAGGATCTTAGCCAACTGCGAGTTTTATGGTATAACAGTTGATAAGAATCTCGCATCACGCCTTTTGATTGATGTAAGAAATTCTCAAGATATCCTTCAGAAGAAAGCTTACAAACTATGCGGTTACAATTTCAACTTTAATTCTTCGAAAGAAGTTGCCAAGGTAATTTCTTATAAGTATAATCTACTACAGACCTAATATGCTTTCTAAATTATCACCAAAAGACTGCGTAGTAATTGATTTTGTATAAAAAGCAAAAGAAGTATGATTATCCATGTTATCAAAATCCCTATTAGAATAGATACCAAAAAAATTATGGTAATCAGTTCATTCCCAAGGACGTGAAAAAGGTATGAAGAAACATCTAAACGAAGTCGCTCTCATATTTGTATGTTAATATGTATATGTATGTTAAGTGGATATGAGTTTTTTGGTGTATGATAATACAACTGTTTATTAAATCATTCGTTACTTTGTAAGATTATACTTTTAACGATTATATTTGAATTATTATTTATTAATAATAATATTATTATTAATAATAATTATTGAATTATTGGTATTTGAAATTTTTTAAATGTTGCAAATTATCATGCAGGCACTAGGAATGTATAAGGGTCGAAGAGTAAGCACAAAGAAAAGCGTGCTATCCTCGCACAACACTCCGATGTCGAGTGTAGTCATTTACTGGCGAAAATTGAACTCGATTTTGACGAAAACCTTGTACCCGTTGACTGAAAAAGCTTGCATATACACAGAAGATAATAGGTAAGTTGTTATTTGTTTTTCAAAGAGAACCGATCTCTAGGGTGTCGCAGTAATTCAATCTGTTTTGTATCGAACGTGGCTGGTCGCCTAGCGACATGTAGTTAACGTAGCATTTGGTTTATTTTATGCCCTTCTATAAATCTTTCTGCGAATATATAATGAAAAAACTTTACCCTGAGAAAAAATATAGAAAACGTTTGGTAGTTCTTTTTTTCTTTTTTTTTATTGCAGGAGATCAGCAGACAGGCAGATGGCCCACTTGATGGAAAGCGGTTACCATCGCCTATGGACATTTGCTATACACCAAAGGTTACTACAAATGCGCTGCTGCTCTCTTAAGGGAGACTGGAACCTGGTCACTAATGCCGGAACACAACTCAAGGTTGTTATGGTGACATACTTTAGACCAGGGGTGGTAGCCATCCAGTCGGGCAAATGCCCTACCACCTGGGTGTGGGTTGTTAAGTCGCCTCTTACGACAGGCCGCCCGGCCGCAGGAAATTGTATTCTTTCTCCGTTCCTGCACGGATAAAAGGTAAAGTTAAGAGTGTAATCAATTAATAACAGCCTAAATTACAGTAATAATTTATTCATTTTACTGGATTGCAAAATTGTTTGACTTGGAATTAGAAGAATTAATTCCGCTCCTTCACTTCTGCCACCGGATTATCAATTATATAACACTAGCTTATATCACTAATTTTTGGTAAACATACCAAGCAAGGTACGAAGAATTTAGCTTGATTTTTGATGTGCACCATTCAGTAGTGGGACTTCTAACTAACTAAAGAATATAAACTTAATGAAATATTCAGCGTACTTTAACTATAGTACAGCGCTGCCGTATTATTATAGTTTATAATACATAAGATAGGCTAAAGCTGTCTGAAGTTTTTGATGATTAATCGGTTTGGTATTGTAATTTCTAATACATAATAGCAACGTTAAGGGATTATTTTAGAAATTTCGAAGAGGGTTTCAAGTAGTAATGCTATTGAAGGATTTAACTTTTTGCTAACTCATGAACAAAACGTCAACTTCGTGCGGTTTGCGGTTTATTTACTCACTGGTTGTTTCTTTGTTGTTTACTACAAATATATAGTATCTATCAATAAATAGCACAGAAGCTAGTGACTAAATAATGCATCATAATATTAATTATTTCTCTACCCTAGTTCAATTTGGTTCCCTGCCTATTTCTGTTTGTTAAAATGGGTCTTTCTTTAACGGTGTGAAATAAAACAGCGGCTACGATGTGTGAATATCTGGATCGGTCATCTTTTTCCGTACTCTAATAGAAGCATTTTATCTTTACTAAATATAAAAATAATTCTTTTTTATTCTGGGATATACTGCAATATTATTAAAAATACTAGGGACCAGAATAGCGAATTTCTAATCGTTATCGGCGAATTTTATATATTTAATGTTTTGTTAAATAATTTTTTATTTAGTTTTCATAAAAAAATATTCATACGATTTTTTTTATCCAATTACGTGGATTTTATCAAAATAAAAAAAAATAATGGGAAAAGACGTCTGCAATTTAGTAAGATAGCATTTTCCAGTTGAGCTAAGTTGGACGTACATATTACATTGTTATTTGTGACTAGGATATGCCCGACTTCGTTCACGCTTAACTTAAAAAAGAATGTAAGCTATCGTTTTAGTGAAAATTTGGTCGGAATAAGCTAATTTTTATACTCCCGAAGAATTTCAAACCGCTTCCGGGAAAATATCCGCAGGATTTCCGGGATAAATCCGGGAAAACTGCATCGAAATCGGCAAATAATTTACGTGAATCCCGAATAAACAGACAAACCGACAAATAGACAAGAAAAAAAAAATTACGACGTGTTCTCCGTCGTTTATATAGTCTATTTCAGTTGGTTTTTTATTATTAAATAGCTTCAATGTACAGACACATGTTTAGAATTGTAATATTAAATTTTAATATAATATGTATAATATTATATTACAGATAGTGCCAAAGTAAATATAGTGTGCGGTCGGTTTTAACACTGCAAATTCATAAATATTCTAAAATGCTTCTTTCGTATTCCCGTTTTTTAGTAGCTATTTAGGTTTAATTTTCAAATGTTTAATTTTCGATACGCCTACAAGCGTTGCAGATGTTTTAAAACACCAGAATCGTACTATGGACATTGTGTTTAGCTCAATGCTCTACGAAACCATTATTGAAATTATATTAAGGTTAAACGTCATAGTTAATATTAATATTGAATTATTAAAATTTATCAAAAGGCTTTTTAATACCTACACTACATCTATTATGTAACCAGAATTTATAAATGTTTTTAAAACAATTGTATTCTTTTCAAACTTCAAACATATTTCGTAAAAACATTACACTTTTGTACATTTGTGTTACTGTACCGTATATATACCTAATATTTAGATGTAAAATAAATGGGATAAACGCTTGGCAGTCCGCGCACGACTAAGGGTTCCGCAGATGTCACATTAGTCCCATGTTTTCAAAAGAAAAATACATGTACGGCAAAAGTATTTAATCTAAAATACCTCAGAGCTAAAAAAAATCTTAACAAATATTGTTCAAAACAATTTTCGTTTAAAGTATTTTAGAAGCTTTGAACCTTGATTTTTTCAGAATTTTTCATTTTGCAGTTTAAAAAATAAAAAGGGGATATACAATTTTCACGTCTTTAGGAGATAATATCTAGCCATCTATTGACTTGAATTAAAAGTAATTACAAACGTCATTTTGTTTTTTGAAAATCTGACTGACGACACCCGAATTGTAAAAAAAATATCGACTCTTGCATTTGTAGCGGCCACCGCTAGTCTTTATTCTTTCGCAATTATACTACATCAATTTGTAGCTAAATATACTACATGTTTCTGTTACATCTATGTAGATCCCGCAGTTTTCAAGAAAAAAACTGTGATATACGGACGTATCCATACAGTACAGTATACAAACGAAACGTAATAATGAATGTTTTATTTAGTCTTTAATCTTTATATTTAAATTAAAAGTATTTGACTTGAAGACTTACTATCACATTCGTTTAGCCTTAAACAAAATGCTTTTAATATTAATTATTTTGTGCAGGATAAATCCGACGTACACGATGTTCACGTGTACAGGTCGCGTCAGCATGCACGAGCCGAACCTACAGAATGTCCCGAGAACATTTTCAATTCCCTCTGAATTACTCACAATGAATAAAGGTAAAGGGGATGAGGGCGTAATAGAATTCAACTGTAGGAACATATTCAAGGCTGCGCCGGGATATGTTATGGTGTCGGCGGATTATTGTCAGCTCGAAATGAGGATTTTGACACATTTCAGCGCGGATCCAGTTTTAATGAACATTATGAACTCCGATCTAGATGTTTTTAAGGCTATTGCAGCGTCTTGGGGAAATTTGCCAGAGGAAGAGGTAGGTTATTCATATGGTTTTTTTTTCTAATTTTTAAAACAATTGTACCACTTATTTTTTGTTTAAAATATTTGTTTATTATTTTTAAATCGCACCCTGCACTTGTGTGTTTTCTTATATACCATGTTTTTTCTTAGAAGATAAATTTTAGCTGAATTGTGTCGTTAGATGATTAATATAAAACATATTCTTCTGTAATATGTAATTTTAGATATGGCTTAATTTGTCTAATATATATAAACATTATTAAATAGTGTTTGTTATGCATTGCAAAAATCCTGTTTATAATGTGTGAAAATGATCTAAGGATAAACAACGTATAGGTCAAAGTATCTTTGTTTTGGTAAATACTTGAGCACTTATGCGTATAATTTGAAATAACTATTTTGATATCTATTCTTTAGTTGTAATTCGAAATTTATAGCAAAAATTAAAAAATGTTATCTACTGACTAGACTATTCTATGCGGCTCATTCGGGTATACTCGCATCCTACGGATTTTTTCTCGGTAATAAAGTATTATGTGTTCATCCCCGTTTTAGAATTTATTTTTTGACATATTTATATGTAAAAAATATAATAATCGGTTCATAGTGTTCATACACAACCTGAAAAAGAAGAAATACAAACACTCTTTCGCATTTATTCATACATGAAATGTCATGTGTTCTAAACAAATTCTAAACCATATTGCGAGTGTTTTTCTTAAATGTATTCTCCAACTAGGATATATCCGTGACTTCGTCCACGCTTGATTTCCCGAAGCACAAACAACCGTAGCATTTAAAAAAGAATGTAAGCTTTCGTTTTAGTAAAAACTGCCGGAATAAACTAATTTTTATGCACCCAAACAACTTCAAACCGCTCCCGGGAAATTTTTCGCGGGATTCCCCTGGATAAAAATATCACAAATTTTATTATATTAAATTTGCTGCCGATTAATAAAAAAATCACATTGAAATTCGATTTTTTTTAAATCTGGCCATTTTAAGTAATTCCCAGAAAAAATTCCGTGGGATTCCTAGGATAAAAAGTAGCGCATAGTTTACATCTAAGAATTTGCTGTCGATTAGCGAAAGCCGCATCGAATTCGGCCCAGTAGTTTTTACGTGAATCCTGAACAAACAGACAAGAAGTAAAAAAAACTGCATCATGTTCTCCGTCGTTTATATAGTCTATTCCATTTTTTTTTTAAATAGCTTCAATGTACAGACACGGCATGTTTAGAATTTTATAATATTATAGATAGATATTCAAAACATTTTTCTCTCATCATTTCACACTATTTTATTTCTCAACCGCAACGAAGAGGTTTTTATACTTGCTTCATTCAAATTCTGAAAGTTCACGATAAAATTCACACACGTGTGCTTATGAAATATTTAATCCACAGTATTTGCAGAGGGATTCGTTTTCTTTGATTTATTATACATTCCGGAAGGTGGCGATTGCAGGCTACTTTTATTTATCTGTCAGGGAGCTCCCCTATTGTTTATTGTGCGCGTTGCGTGTCTTTGTCGTATATTTGAAACGAAATATAAAGTAGTTTAATAGACGTATGTTAATAATATTAAATTTCGTATAATTTCTATAGTATTTTGTTAAGTTTTCGCTTTAACGTAATATTAATTATGCACTAGCCGTGAAATAAATGCCGCGCTTAAACCGTTAAAACGTAGTTTTGACTATTGGTGTTATTTCTGTGTATATCACTATAATTTTCTTTTAAATTCTTTAACACGTTTCGGCCAGACTAAGGAACAAAATGTCTAACTATGGTAATTTATTATTATGCATCGTATGACTAGCAGTTTTCATTAAAAGCTACTCTACTATTCGTTAGTGGTTGTGCAGCAGCTTTGCCGGCTGTCATACAGACAAGACATGTTCCTAAGGGGCGATCCCTCTTCCAGGGCACCAATAACATCCTATTGCATCTCTTGCCATCGTTGAGGCACAAGATGTTCGGTTCTAGGATGGAAAGTACCTCGGTGATGGCTAGGACCCAAAGGATAATGTAATTTTTTTTATTGCTGAAGCACAGCAGACAGGCTGAAGGAAAGTGGTTACCGTCGCCTATGGACATTAGCAATACCAGAGGTGCTGCCACGGTGTTACCGGCCTTGAAGGAGAAACTGGAACCTGGCTTCTGATCCCGGAACACAACCCAAAGTTGTTATGGCGCAAATGCCCTACCACCTGGCTGTTGGTTGTTTTGTCGCCTCTTACGACAGGCCGCCCGGCCGCAGGAATTAGTATTCTTTTTCCGTTTCTGCACAGAGAAAAGTAATTGAGAGTCGTAGGACACATTTTTTTAATTGTAATTCAGGAGTACCTAATACATTTCCAGCGAGTGAAAACTTTTCCAACTGCGATATTAATACATAAAGTACCTAACTTTATTAGAATTGTACGGAATAAAATACATTCCATATACGTCTGAACTTTTTATTTCTATGTCAGATTCATTTAGGACTACGGAATCGTATCATCTAAAATGTAGAATACATTTATAGGGGATGAAATCATTTAAACCTTTTTAGGTCGACGACGATCTGCGGCAGAAAGCGAAACAGCTTTGTTACGGCATTTTATATGGTATGGGTAACAAAACTTTGGCACAACATCTCGACGTATCCGAAATCGAGGCAGCAATGTTCATGGATTCGTTTTACAAAACCTATCCGGCCGTCAAGGCTTACACGCAACGCGTTATCGACGAGTGTAGGGCAAAAGGATACGTCGAGACGCTAACCCGACGTCGCAGATATTTGCCAGACATAAACAGCAGAATTGCTTACAGGAAAAGTAAGTCTCATTATCTCAATATTGCTACGTCTTTATTTTTAATTAAGTTGTTTTAATCAGGTTATCAACATAGCTTGTAAAATTAATCAGTTGAAGTGGCAGTTACTTAAGGAAAGTCTTGAGTTTAGAATTGAGAAAGTGTCTAAACCTTAATGTATGTTGAAAATTGCATACTTGCGATGCTTACTTCCTTTAACCGCTTTTCTGCTTGCTGCCGAGGAAGTGGGCATAAAGTAAATGACGGGTAAAGAAAGCAGTCATTACGATATGTAGCGTAAAATTGGCGAGACTTCAGTTCTGTTTGGACATCGATTGGCTAATGAAAAAATTCCACTTTAGATACAAGAGATACTTTAGATACGAGTACTTACACATGTGGACGTAGGCTTAGCTTATATTCACGCTTATTATGGATCCAATCTCTATATCGACATTAGTTATTTAAAGTAAGTAAAAGACGGCCTCTGTGGTTGAGCGGGTCTTAGCCGGTCGAACTCGCTGGATCGCAGAGACCCGGGTTCGATTCCTGACGTGGTAAATTTCGGAAACGATCTTTCTGTTATTTACTATGGTCTGGGTGTCTGTGATCGTCCCCAGAGTGGTGCTTTGTATATTACCTATAATACAAGCGTAACTTACTTAGCTTGGGGTTATACAATGTGTGTGTTTTCAGCTGATTATTATACTCTTATTATTAAAGTGGGTTAATCTGTTGCGTAAACAATGATATCTCTATTTTCTTAAATTGCACGTTAAATCAGTTTGTAAATTTTATCTTTGGCAATTATCCAATTCAGTTGCTCAGTAAATTCCACGTTAAATGTTAGGTATCCCCGGTACTATACTAGCGTAATGCTCTTATATAACAATCTACACACCTAATCCAGTGCTATATTTTTAAAATCTCTAGTAAACTATATTAGATACATACGTATTATATATATTGAAGCTATAACTTCAATCGTACATATACGTATTAAACTTTTATACATTTCATTATTTGCTTTTATTCATAATTTCTTGTGAACAAGTATCTGATTATATGTATACATTTACTAATCTTTGTTTCAATTGCAAAAGATAGTTAAATAACAAAGTTAGTGAAGTAACAAAACAAGTGTTTTATGGTGACAAATCATATCATTCTAGTATTAAATTCCTGTTGTCTTCAGAACGTCCGTTTCAATCCTTGGCATCCGCTCTCTATTTCTATTTACCCTTTCGTATTGCCGTAGTCATTCATCATTATGGGAGCATTTGATCGCATCACGACATCAAGCCTACATACCGTTATATCGTACCTTTTTTGCCAGAAAACGGCGAAGATGACATGGCTCATATTAGGTCTTCACATAACCAGGGGCCCAAATATTCTGCTATCATTATCGAGCGAGCACTCGCAAAATAAATGTTAACATTTTTTGATAGCTTTTCATATTAATTTCGGCTAACACCATGTCTGCTAATGGTAATATCGATTTTTTATTATTATTCTTCCGCGACGATATCGAGAAGATATTGTGGGATTAGTAGTGTACAAAGTATGTACAATAGTCAGCATTTTACAAATAAACAACTGCGGCCTAATACTTAGCAACTTCAATAATATAATCAGTGTCATTACAGTGCTCGTTGGGTTTGGTATTTCGTACATTTTACCCTACCCTCCTATACTAAGTACAATACAAATTTTGACATTATCGCAATGGAATCCTACTTTGAATGACTACGAAACGCCAAGATATTGAAATAGCAGAATTGGGCCCCAGGTGGTTTGTGTGAAACGTGGCTGAATCAGCGTAGGCATACTATAACTATAATATAGAAATGTTTCACTTATGCTAATCTATGAATTTGGAGTGTTCAATTATTTTTTCCACTAATATGAGTAACTATCGAAACCTGATCACACTTTGCTGTGGCTCGTTTAGATATTAATTACACCGGCCCACAAAAAAAGTGCTCTGTACTTTTGACCAGGCCCTTCTATTCTTATGTATTTCGATGCGTTGAATTCGAATCTGAGGTGAGTTTGGTGCATATATCCAAAAATTTGAGTAAATTGCCAATTTTTAGGGGTTATTTGCAATTTACTTGGACTTTCGAGGGCTCAAGGGCTCAATGGGGCGAAGTACATATAAATCGTACTTGAGCTAGCTCCATATAACTTTTTTAATCACCAAAACTGCAATCTTTTCCATTTTTTACGGTGCGATTTGCTCAAAGTTTTGAGGATGTATGGACCAAATTGTCCTCAGATTCAGCGCATCGAAATACATAAGAATAGATGGGTCTGGTCAAAACTACAGACCAATTTTTTTATGGGCCGGTGTTATTAGGGAAGTTAATCGATCGACGCTCGTTTTCAAGTTTTACACACACAAATATACAGAAGCTGATACATATAATATATAGAATAAAAAGTATATAAAAATATTTTTTAATAATTTTATCTTGATATTAAAAACAGAGCTTGAGATACATAAATAAAAGAAAAACAATTTTAAGCTAAGACGTGTTACTGGGGAGTTTCTTGTCAGTTTTTCTTAACAGCAATAACACGTTGCGAAACGGTGTACATTATATGTATGACCTTCGAAATGTGTTCTCCAGTGGAACTTATTTTATTAAAAACTTTTTGATTTGAATATTAAAATGCAACGTTATGTAAAATGCAAGGCAACTAACTCATCGATTAAACTTAGTTTTTATATAATCGGGATAGTTATAAAAGCTAGAATTTATTTGTAGGTGCAGCAGAGCGACAAGCTGTGAACACAACAATCCAAGGCTCGGCAGCCGACATTGCTAAAACCGCAATGTGTGCCATAGACGCTCGCACTAGCCTCGAGCCAAGGCCCCGCCTCATTCTGCAAATGCACGACGAACTCATATACGAAGTGCCTGAAACAAACAAACAAGCATTCATACGTAGTTTGCGTGAAGTTATGGAGAACAGTATAAAGTTAAATGTGCCTTTGCCGGTTAAAGTTAAGTGCGGATATACTTGGGGTTCTTTGAATGATGTAAAAATTTGATAGCTTCTGCATTGACTATGAATCATATTGAATGTACTTACTACTTAATTTTATTGAATTAGGATATATTTTTACAATCTATTCTAAAACAATTCATATCTGAAAGAGCGTTTGTTAAGCTATTATTAGACGGTTCATTTCTGTCTTTTGAATCGATTTGAAGTGAGCCATATAAACACAAACATGAATCGTTCAATGTCACGCGTCGTGTCCTTTCAGTTCTGTGATTCTGAATCAAATTGATTCAATTTGGTTAACATACATACATTAAATACATATTGTCACCCCTGTATCCTATTGCGGTAGAAGTGGGCAGAGACGATGGATTTCTACCTGCTACGATCCAGACAAACACTTGTTTTGTCAGGATCAATTTGGTTGATCCGTGTAATATCAGCATTATTGTATATTGTTATCATCTTTTGATATAATAATAATAAAATTATTTTTCCTATTTAAGCAATAAGCTGTTTGAGTTTTAAGAGCTTGCTATACACAGTAAATCAAGGAGGCTGTAACTTTTTGTAAGATGATAAAAATTCTTATTGTAGTTAATATGACTATCGAATACTATTATGAAATTAATATTATTAATCATGTTTACAGCATTGTCTATAATAATATAAGGCCGCAAATCATGATTTATAAAATGTCTATGAATTTTTAAGACGATATTTAAATTTAAAAATATGAAAATGTACAAGTGCCTATGCCTGTTTCTTCTTCATGGTCTCGGGAATAGATCGATTATTATGAAATATGGTAAGCATTTGCATGCTTTTAATGTAAGCCGCGAGATAAAATTTAACTCTGTGATATATTTAATTTAATGTGATATGTTTAAGAGCTTTCTAAAATAAAATGTTGTTCTAAGATGGCGTTTAATTTATAAAATACTACATACTATCTAAAACCGGCTACACTTCGCTGTGGGTCAGTCTTGTTTTTAATCGATTTGAAAAAGATGGAGGTTTTTAAGTCGTCTGTATTTATGTTCGTTCCTTGATTTTTCCGACCGACCGATTTTCAAAATTTTTCCTTTAATCGAAAGATTATACCCCCAAATTGGTCCCATTGATATAATATCCCATATCAGGATCTGATGAGTGGATTCCAAAGAATTAGAGAAACCCACGAAAATTGTTAACCAACTTCTTCGTAACACGATATCTCCGTTAATTGTAAACCGATTTTGAAATTGTTTTCTTTACTCGTAAATTTATACTCCCAAGGTAGTCGCGTAGTCCCATCGTCAACATCTGATGAGTGGATAGGATCCTAAGAATATATATATATAATTTAACGCTCCGTATAATCCTTCTTGAGTTATTAAGTATGTTACATGTTACTTTTAAATTAAACATCAACTGGTTTTCTCCTTGATTAAAGTAGGTAGGAGTCGATGTAGGTATGTGTGCGTTGTTTGACGGCTCTTAAAAATTATAATCATTTTTTTTTATTGCAGGAGATCAGCAGACAAGCAGTCGGCTTACTTGATGGAAAGCGGTTACCATCGCCTATGGACATTTGCAACAGCAAAGTTGCTACAAACGCGCTGCTGCTCTCTTAAGGGAAACTGGAACCTGGTCACTAATGCCGGAACACAACTCAAGGTTGTTATGGCGACATACTTTAGACCAGGGGTGGTAGCCATCCAGTCGGGCAAATGCCCTACCACCTGGATGTGGGTTGTTAAGTCGCCTTTTACGACAGGCCGCCCGGCCGCAGGAAATTGTATTCTTTCTCCGTTCCTGCACGGATAACTTTTCTAATAACTATTGGGTTAATTTTTTTTATTTTTGGTTTTTTTTTTATTTTTATGTATTTTTTATTATTCTGTATATCAATAAATCGGGTTTATTTTTACACATTTATTATTCCTCGAACGTAACCTACATTTAAAAAGTTTGTTTTAATTCTGTAATGTATTTAACCGAAGTATAAGCACAATGAATACGTTCCTTATATATATGTCCATCTGAACAGGGAATATTCTTTAGAAGTTGAAAGTTTATTGCTAATACATGTATAAAGCATATGATAAAATTTTATAATCTTTGTAATTCTCGTAGTCCTGCTAACGAAATATATTATTTACTGATAGGTAATTCTTAAAATGGCAGCGCCATCTCATCGTATTTCCCTTTGGTTTTCCCCGTTTTCAGTGGTGTAAAAAGGCAGCAGAGGTCGCTTCGAGTGCGCCGCCCCTGCGCGCAATCAATACCTGCGCCGTCGTCCACCAAGCTCGAAGCCTCACTTGTCACCCTCGGTCACGTCAGCCGAGCGACCGACGCGCTTCCATCCTCCACAAAACCGATTTATGAATTATCGTAACACATCGCCGAATTTAATCGAATGTGTAAAATGTACGCGCTGAAATCTCTATGCGAAGTAGCACCAAAGCCTGTTCAGTTAACGCGTCCCGTTTAGTGTTTAATATGCTTAAAATTTAGTTGCTGAAAGAATTCATAATGCATCTTCATTTCGAAAGAAACGTGAACGCTAAATGTGACTGCACCATATTGTCGCTGTCTTGGATGGGTAAAGTCCCCGATGAGTTGCCGGAGGTGAGTTGACTTGTAAATTAATCTATCATGCCTGTGATATTGCGAAAACTATAATAAATGCATGAATATAGTTACCGCAGACAGACGCTAATGGTATATGTTTATTTTTAGAATTCTGCGGTGCTTTATTATTCTTCACAGACGGTTGTTATATACAATTTTATGTTTTTAATATTATTTGCACGAGAAAGTGTTTTGCTTGATATTTTAATTTGTTTATATCATAAATTATATTTACCTTTTCGATTTCTGCATGTATATTTAATTTTGTGTAATTATTTTTTTCTTATTATTCAATTATAATTTCACAAAGATTATTAACAATGCATTTTTTAGTTACTGGTAAAACTACTGTGTGTGATTCAGCTAATGTATTATTTATTTTATTTGGGGGGCTAACAGCTATAATAATAATAACTAGAAATAAGCTAGATCAAGAGAAGCTATTAATAAGCCTCCACAGATAACAATTATAAAAGTACTTAATTATTCAAAAGAGACCTGGGATTATTATATTTCAGTATGCACTAAACCTAATTTCATTTTTAACTCAGCACTAAAAATCGTTACTGTGTTGAGAGTTAGAGTAAGTTTGACCGCTTTTTTAAGAACCGTAAAGAAGCGTTCAAACCTATTCTAACTCTCTATGAATAAGACCGTTAAAGTATAACCGGCAAAATATATCTAATTCTTATAATAAAAAGTATTGAGCGTCCCGAATTACTACAGTTTGGAGTATGGGTACTTACCTACCTACAATAGATTAATAACGGCCATCTAAAAGCAATTTGGGGCCTGATTGTTGTCGCACCTGCGGAAAATTAACGCAGTACATTAAACTTCCATCTATCCTCGACGTTGATTGAAAACAATTTGGCCTCAAAGCCGTTTTGCGCTTTCCATGAGGTCGAGTGTGAAGCATTATTTAAATCTGCGTTCGGCGGCAAGTAGCAGGGTAGTTACAGCTCCCATTCAATTAACCTTTCTTCACCTCTAGGGGTTTTGACCTATTTCATTTCATTTCTGTTTTATATTCAATCTGATGGATTAGTGCTAGAGAATATCTCCAGCATTATTTTCGATTAAGCTCAGTTGATTTTGTTGGATCCATAATCTCATCAATAGCCTATCATTATGGCATCATTAGTTATCTGTGGTAGAGTGGACTAAGTCTTTGCTTACCTCACTGTAACACGGAGGCTCCGGGTTCGATTCCTGGCATGGTAAATTTCATAAACGAACTCCCCTTATTTACCAATGTCAAGTGTCTGAGATCGGTCCAGCGTGGTCCGTTGTATATTATCCATAACACAAGCGTAATTTGCTTTAACAAAAATGCGAAGTGTATGTTTATCTGGCGATTAAAATAAAATTAAACCAGTTTCTTGAGCGTAATAACATATTCTACGAATAAATGGGTTATTTCCGATTCAAGCAATGACGTCACAACCCACGAATATATTTTTCCCAAAATCAACCCATTTCTATTCCCGTTTTAACCCACGACAATATTTTAATTTTTCATGCCCAATTCTATTCGCAACTCACCCGATTTAAAAACAAGCATAAAAAATTCAGAGATTTTGTCTACGGTCTTACCAAAAGTCATAGTTGAAATAACTTTTACATACTTATGAGGTACATTTCATCCCGGGAATCCTACAGAAATTTTCCTGGGAATAGTCTAAAGTGACCGTGTTGAAAAAATTTTTAGAATTTGATGCGATTTTTTCATTGATGGATAGCAAATTTTCTGAAATAAAATCTGTGCTGTTTTTTATCCCGGGCATTCTCCCGGGAGTAGTTTAAAGTTCTTTGGGCGCATAAAAATTCGCTTATTCCGACTCAATTTTCACTAAATTGATAGCTTACTACTTTTACTTCTTTTTTAAAATGCTGCGATACTTTGTGTCTTGAGGATCCCGTGGGAATTTTCTCAGAATTGGTTTAGTGGTAAGAAAGCATTAAACTTAGCTAAATCGGACAAGACTTATACTAAAACAATAATTTATGTTGTTTTTTAAATGCTTTGTGTCTCGAGAATCCCACGGGATTTTTTTTGGGAGTGGTACGAATTAGTTAGGCTACATAAAAGTTAGCTGCTTTCGATACGATCTCATTAGAACCATTGTTTAAGTTTTTTTTAATAATGCGGTACTTAATATCCCGTGAATGCCGTAGGAATTTTTGCGGGTGTGGTTTGTAATGATTATTATGTATCAAAATTATCTGATTCGGATCTGATTGATACTAGAATAATAGTTAACGTTCTTATTGCTATGATTCGGTACTTTATGTCCCGGGAATTTTTCCGGGAGTTGTTTAAAGTGGTTTGGGTGCATACGATTTTTACGAATGACAGTTTACGTATTTATGTCTTGTTTTATTACTTATAATATTTATAAGCATCAATACGTCACACTATTGGGATTAGGTAACTATTGGGTACAAGGTGAATTGACGGGATTCATAGATCGGTAATCCCGACGATTAGATTTCTTCACGACATTATTCACTACCGTTATGGCGTAGCAAGTTTAATAATATGCACATTAAATAAAAAAAAATATGTCAGAGGTTTCCATATGTAACAGACCAATAGGCATCAAAACAAAATGAATACGTAATAGGCAACACTCGTTTGGCGCAGTAGTTCTGCGGTTTACTGCAAATAGAGCACAGTTAGGTTGATTTTGGCTACCATTTCGAGCCGTGTATGAACCTTGGTTTAGTTAAACATACGGCTGTTTGTATTGTGCCTGCCTCTCTTTTTTCCGCTTAGCAATTATTAATTCTGGCTGCTGCAAACAAGTTTCTTCTATTTTTAACCGATTTCAAAACGGAGGAGGTTCTCAATTCGTCGTATATTTTTTTGTATGTTCGTTACTCGATTTCTTCGTCAAATGTGGACCAATTTTCAAAAATTTCCTTTAAATCGAAAGGTACTCCTCAATTAGTACCATGGTCACCATGTCAGGATCTGATGAGTGGATTCCTAGGAATTAGAGAAACTCACGAGAATTGCCAGCTTCTTCGTAACACGACATCTTCGTCAACGGTAAATCAATTCTCAAATTGTTTCTTTTATTCGTAAGTGTATACTCCCGAGGTAGTCCCATGGTCACCAAGTCAGGATCTGATGTGTAGTTCGGATCCCAAGGCCATCGAACATAACCCTTATTAAAGAATATCGTGCGCCTAAATTCTTAGAAAATTTCTTGTAAACGCGTGTAGCTATTACATTTTATACGGGCGCTTAATTTTTTATGTGCGTATTACTCGATTTCTTCGTTAATTGTGGATTGATTTTAAATTTTTTTCTTTATACGTAAGTATGTATTCTTCCGAGCCGGTTCCATGATCACCAAGTCAGAATCTGATAAGTGGACCTCAGAGAAATCTAGAGTTACCCTTATTAAAAAACACCGAGAACGTACATTTAAAAAAAAAACCTTGTATACGCGTGCTAGTATTACATATTCTACAGGCACTTCATTTTTTTGTAGGCATATTACGCGTTTTATCCGTCAATTGTGGACCGATTTATAAATTGTTTTTTTAACTCTCGAGATGGTCCCAAAGTCACCAAGTTAGCTGATTTGTGGATCGCAGGGAAATCGAGAGCAACCCTTGTTGAAGAGCATATAAACCAAGAGTGAGGAGGATAATTTGTACACGCGTGCCAGTTGTACAATTTCTACAGGAGCTTTATATATTATTTCTAAAGCTATTGAAGTATTTGCACAACTTAAAAGTTTTTTTTTAACAGAAACAAAACCGACTTAATACTAAAAACCAAAACATAAATATTTAATCCACTTCTTTCTACAACAACTAGAATCGGTATCAAGTAAAACATAAAATTTTTGTAAATTTACCATAACAACCTTGATTTGTGTTCCGGCATTAGTGACCAGGTTCCAGTCTCCCTTAAGAGAGCAGCAGCGCATTTGTAGCACCTTTGGTGTTGCAAATGTCCATAGGCGATGGTAACCTCTTTCCATCAAGTGGGCCGTCTGCCTGTCAGCTGAACTCCCGCAATAAAAAGTAAAAAAAAATGTTGTTATTCTTTTATGTTTTACTTGGCACCGACTTCTAAATGTTGTAGGAAGAAGTCGGTTAAATATTTATTTTATTGGATTTCAGTGTGAAGTCGGTTCTATTTCGGTAAAAAATATCTATATTTTCTTTGATTTTCGCCTGCTTTTGTGTTTTTCATTTAATAACGATTAGTGTGACACTAAGTAATACTGATTATATTTCATTTTTAAACCTATATGGAATGATTCTAATTTTGCTTATTAAAAGATGGTTTTCATTTCTTAAAAAGGTGTAGGTACTTACTTTTGTCATACTCAGAACGGTTAAAGGATATTTGTTAAGACCAGTTTTTTTTTTCATAATTCGTAATAGAGAAATAGATTTATAAACGTTGGTAATCTAAGGCGGTTATAAGTTATATTAACGATTTATTTTTAGGACGCTTCTATCTGTCGTGAATTATAGACTCGAATAAAAGTGAATTCCTCGACGGGTTATACGAATATGACAAATATCAAAATAAAGTGGAAGTAAATGTTATGTCTTATACCTACCAGTATATCTTGACACGTGTCAAGTTCACGAGATTCTCCAAAAGCGGTCAGTTTATTCCCCTTTTAGAAACAATTTTGGGCAAAGTTGTTTCGTGAATCCTACAGCCAAGAAGACTCATATTTAAAATTTTACGTGCAAATGTTGAAATATGAAATTTGAACATGAGCCTTAAATTAATTAAATCTGTTTTATTACTTTTACTTAAAATTGGCTCTGGTTTTGGAAAATATATCTATTATGCGGCCTTGTCCCAGTTATTTAGAGGCAGCTCAATATATCTACGTTTCCCCTCGGTCTATTCTGACAGGCGTCCTCTGTTCCATAAATCTTTTTTAACGTAAGTCATTGAGAATGTATAAAAGATAAAATTGCGTTAGCTTCTCAATTTCCAAATTCCTAAAAGGTGTAGAGAGAGTCTTTGGATCATCTATTTCAAATGGGCTTTAATTTCGTTGTATTTATTATTAACAGTTAAAGGGAGATGTTAAATAATGTATAAATGAATATTTGTATATTGTATGTATTTGTATATATCTATTGAATATATAAAACATCTGTATTTATGTAAGGCTTTAATTAATAATAATAATTTAAATTCGCTTGAATAATATACGTAATATGACTAGTTACATTTTAGTAATAAATACTTACATAAATTTTATAAATACAGATGTTTTATATATTCAATAGATATATATATAAAATACAAATACATACAATACAATACATTCATTCATGCATATATACATCGTTCAACCATTACCATTATAATCTCAATTCATCCCTGGGATTGCCTGGAAGAGATCGCATTTTAGAGATAAGACCGTCCTTTGATTAATTAGATATGCAATAGTTTTAGTCTGTAAGGTTTCTTTTAAATTATATTTTTTAATGTGCCAGACTTGTGTTTGTGATATTTAAAAGCCTTTCTGGCATCAAACAGATATTTACCTTTCAAAAATTAAATTAAAAGTTACATTTTTGTACCTATAATCTAACAGTGTCTAAATATTGTTTATAAAAATAAATGTTAAAAGTGCTTAGAACAATGGAAATGTACGTTACACAACTTTAAGTTTCAAAAATCGACAAATAAATAAAAGCTTTATCACTGCAATATTTCATTATGCTAAATTTTAAGTCTACTTAAAGACATGTTAAACATGTCTATGTCGATAAGTTAAGATTATAATACGTATTGGTAGAACGAAAAAAGGAAGTTTATTTCTGTATTGATATACAATAAAAAGTTATCTTTCTAAGTTCTGGGTCCGTAGCTCGTTTAATGAAATGACGACTTCGTTTCCATTTCCAACCGATTTCACTCTATAATAACTTATGAGCGTACTTCAGCACGCGATCTGTTGACTTGTGCTCGACTTCTGTTTAGAAACTACAAGAGCTTTCATTCGTTAACAAGTTTATTTTGTACTAGATGTGAATGTGTTTCATTTGGATTGCCATTACAATTAATATTTCATGAAAATGCAGCGGCAGCTTAAAAATCATGAGTTCGGCTATACTTGTCTATTTCATAGCAAAGCCGTCATTTAACGAAATAAAAAGTGTTGATACGGAATATAAGCTAGCATTATGTCGAGTTTCATCTAAATCCATTCAGTAGTTTCTGCGATGCTCTAACAGGCAAAAATTCTAAAAAAGCATTTTCGAAATCATGGTGCGAGTTAGACCCCAGCGCTTTTTATAATTGAAATGAACATGGGATAATTTTTATAGGATACGCATCCAAAGTTTACCTAAGTAAAGCCGTGTCGAATATCAATAGAATTATTATAACTTATTTCAAAAATGCCAGTTTATAAACTAAATGGAAAAATTGAACGATTGATTGAGTTTTTCGGCAATTAATTTGCGTTTAATGACTTAATAATTGCTTATTCAACCCAAAGGATAAGTCCAAAATATAATAAGTATCACAATTATTTTAGGGATATTGATTACGCTATATTGTTTCCGAATTTTCGGTGAACAGAACCTTTTAAAGGCTATGTGAGCTAATTGATTATTCAGCTGAGATTAAACACAAACAAAAACCTTTCATGTTCCATTTATTGCAAAAGAAATAAAAGATAAAATAAACTTTGTGCTCCCATCGTGTTAATACTGTGCAAATAGTAATATCGAGTGGAAATATTGCCACATTCCAGGGATACAAGTACCCGAGAGTTACATAATTGTTTCATTTACCGAAGAATCGAAAGCAATTTACCCACTTCCGGGTATGCGAGCTTTAACAACCTGTTGATTAATCTTTGATATTTATATAACACTGGTGTTTGGGTGACACATATTTTCCTCTTAATAAGCATACTGCATAAATAGCTATTATCTGTCTTCTATCTATACTATAATAAATCTGTAAATGGTTCGGGTTAATACAATGCGTTTAAAAATGTGAAAAAAATCAGAAGGGATACTTCGGATTAGGAGTTTCCGAAAATGCAATTTTTAGATTTTTTGTCTCTGTATGTCTGTTAGAGCATCAAGTGAAAACTACTCAACGAATTTAAATGAAACTCGATATAGAGCTAGCGTATATCCCGAGGCCTAACTTAGAATATTTTATCCCGATAAATGACGTTGTTTCCGTGGGATAGACAAAAATATAGCGCTGCAATCGCGTTTTTACAATTCACTAACAAATACCTACGTTGTCATAAACAACATGTCATGTGTTCTTTGTGAGGAATGTGAACTGTATAGTTAAATGTGACCTTTCGAGTTTTCACAAGAACTTCCTTGAATGGCGTCAGTTCTAATCTACAATTGAACTGAGCTACCTATACGAATACTTATAGGTACATCAGAATTGGCTGTATGGACTAAGATCCCTGTGCCAGCCTTTATGGCGAATTCTACTACTATTCTATATTACTACTTATGCCACTTTTTCATCTGGGATATAGTTATTGACCGTTTCACACAGATGTATGTATGTTATTTGTGATGTCTTAATGATATTAATTTGTTAATGTCGTTAAATATTGAAAGGTAACGTAGTTATATACAATAATGTAGCTATGATTTTTAAGCGATTTTCACCATCAGTTAGATAAATTTTCATTGTAGGTTTATATTTATATAAAAACTTGATTAAGTTTTGATGTCAGTCACATAGCACAAAGCTACTACTACCTAGGATTTTTCACGCGACGTAGCTACGGGGAAAAAGCTAGTTACTAATATGAATTAATATGATGAGGATACGGCCTCCGTAAGTACCCTTCTTAATACAAGACATGTTTTTTCAGCTCTTAGTAGAAAGGTAACCGCGGCAATATTCGGGCTGAACGAAGGGCGTCAGTTCGTAAAACCTGGCTAATTGCCAATTTTCTCTTCGATCTCCGGTCTACTCTGCCGTCGGGACAGGACATGCACCATTACGCGTCTGTTAATTGCCCGGCTTCCTGTTAATACGGCTAAGGGTACATTTTCCTATTAAAACTCGTTGGGTGTATCAAAATACCTGTTGGAAATTAGTGTTGACTAAAAATTTCTAATATTTATTACAACTATTTTATTTTCGGTTATGTCAGCCCCATCGTAACTTTTCTTAATTTATTATTAAACTAAGATAAGATTTACACGAAATTTAATGTGTCTGTGACAATTTCCACAAGGTTCAAAGACCCTTTAAAATAAAAGAATAAAAAATCTCTCATTTGTTTTAAAAAAAGGAAGAGGAGTTATAAAAAATCATTAGGACTTTTCAAGCGTCTTCGTTTGGGTAAGCTTCAGATCTTTTACTAGAAAAAAATCATTTTCCCTATATAAAAGAATACACTTTTTAACACTTTAGAAATACATAGGAGGCTACTTATTTAATTGTTATAAAGTAAGAATACTTATAATAATTAAATCATCGTCTTGTTATTCAAAATTGATACTCGCGTTGCCTATTTACACTGAACAAAATTTAATTTAATGGTAACTAAAATTAAGTCTAATATTGATGAAAAAAACATTAGTTTAGGGATTTTTATTGATCTTAAAAAAGCGTTTGATACCGTCAGCCATGAAAAACTATTACAGAAACTTACTAACTTAGGAATAAATGGTTTAGCTTATGATTTACTAAAATCGTACCTTACTAATAGAACACAAGTAGTAAAATTAGCAGATTTTGAAAGTACTCCTTGCAAAATTTCATGTGGAATCCCGCAAGGATCAATATTGGGTCCCCTATTTTTCCTTATTTATGTTAATAATATTAATCAAATAGGTCTGACAGGATATCTCACATTATATGCCGACGATACGAGTTTGTTTTACTTTGGTACTTCTATAAATGAAATAGTAGCTGAAGCTCAAAATGACCTAATCTTATTAAATGAATGGTTTTTGCATAACCTACTCACAATTAATACAAAAAAGACATCGTACATGATATTCACAGCGAAAAATAAAAAACTTCCTGATTTCACGCCTCCACTAATTAATAATATTCCTATTCAAAAGTCAAATCAAGAAAGATGCCTCGGATTATTACTAGACGATAAATTAACCTGGACATCTCATATTGAACACGTTAGATCTAAGTTATCCTCATTATCTGGAGCACTACGCAAAACAAGAAACTGTATACCACATAAAATTAGAAATACAATATACAATGCATTAGCGAAACCACAATTAGAATATCTTATCGAAATTTGGGTAGCAGCTTCAACGACGAATTTAAAAACCTTACAAACAACACAAAACAAATTAATCAAAAACCTATATAACTACAACTTCTTTACGCCGACAAAAACTATATACGAAGAAACTAAAATCTTAAATCTACATCAACTATATAAATATAATACGTGCATTCTAGTTAAAAAAATCATGGACAATATCATACAAACAAACATTCAGTTCACTCATAAAATATTTAAATACAATTTAAGACATACTAATAAAATTATTATTCGAGCACCTAGAACAGAAAAATACGGCAAAAGAAATATTTTATGCGAAGGAGCCAATATTTACAACAAATTACCAAATGAAGTAAAGGAGTGTAAAAACATAAATTCATATAAAAGGAAATTAAAAAATTATATTTCAAAAACGTAATAAAAATAAAACTACGTTTTAACGGTTTTAAGCGCGGTAATTTTATTTGATTTTGGTTTTTCCGACGTTTCGGCCACTTTTCAGTGGCCGTGATCACGGAAGACAAAGATGTCAAGTGTCAACGAGTATTGTTAAAGTTTTATTTAGCCTACCGCCAACTTATTAATTTTAATTATTTAATTTTTAATTTTGTTTATGGTTATTATTTAATCTATGGGAGCCTAATCTAATTTACTACCGCTTCGCAACATGTTATGGCTTGAAGAGAAGAAGCGGCGCAAGAAACTCTTCAGCAAACATGCCTAGCTCTAATAATTTTATATAATATTAAAATGGGTGGAAGGAAAAATAAAAGTAATTATCAGTCAAGTTGGTTTGTGTTCCGTTGTACGCAGAAAGAGCTCACAGTGTCTTGAGGTCTGGCAGCTGGTTTTTGCTGGGTTTGGGTCTTAATAGTTTTGATAATTGGATCCCAAACAGGTGGTACTTGCCAACCATCTTCTCTATTGAAATTTGGGTGTTTTTTGATTTCAATAGCCTCACGCATCATTCTAGGTATGAAACGATTCTCTTTCGCGAGGATTTGTGGGTTATCGAATCTGATGTAGTGGTTGGGTTTATCCAGCGTGTGTTCACTGATCGCAGACTTCGTAGACCTTGTGTGTTTCATGTCAGCAATGTGTTCTTTTACTCGTGTTTTTATGCTCCTCTTTGTTTGCCCAATGTATGACAATCCACACTCACAATCAAGCTTGTAAACCCCTGCATCCTGGAGTGGGATATTGCATTTCACAGGTCTCAGAAATTGGGTAATCTTTTTCTGCAGCTTGACGACCCATTAAGGTATTTATCTGTATGGGTAGGTTTCCTATACACCGTATGACCAAGAGTATTGTCAGGGTTCCTTAGGATGAGCACATCCAGAAAAGCTAATTTATTATTTGCCTCTAGTTCCATAGTAAATTTAATATTACTGCTAATGGAATTGAGATGATCTAGAAATGCAGAGACTTTATCATTTGGGAGGACGGCAAAAGTATCGTCTACGTACCTTTTATACATCTTCGGCTTAGCCGGAGCGGTATCCAGTGCCTTCTGCTCGAAGTCTTCCATAAAAATGTCAGCTACGACAGGAGACACCGGTGAGCCCATGGCTACACCGTTGATTTGGTCGTAGAAGCCGTAGTCCCACACGAAATAGCCAGATGTGAGGCAATGTTTTAGTAGATCTGCATATTCCTCAGGCATGTTATTATCTATTAGCTTCCTTTTGACAATCTCAATGCAGTCTTCCACTGGTAAACTGGTAAATAAGGACTGGACATCAAAACTGACTAGTACTTCATCCTCAGCCAATGTCAAATTTTCAATTGCGCTGATGAAGTCGAAGGAATCCTTGACATGGTAGGGTGTGTTGCCGCGGAGATTGTTGAGTGTCTTCGCGAGATGTTGTGCCAGTCTGTATGTTGGTGAGTCAAGCTGGCTAACTATAGGGCGCAAGGGGATGTTGTTTTTGTGAATTTTAGGTAACCCATACAGTTTAGGCGCTTTGGCGCAAGATGGTGTGAGTGCGGATACGTCTAAGCTTAATTTTTCGGAGTGTTTTTTCATAACCGCGATTGTTTGTTTGGTTACTTTATCCGTGGGGTCAGTTTTGACCTTTTTATAAGTGCTTTCGTCCGATAAAAGATCTTGTATTTTACTATTGTAATCAGACGTATCCATGACGACAGTCGCGTTACCTTTATCTGCACTGTTTATTGCGAATGTTTTTTAAGGCAATATATTCAGCACGAGTGAGATTCGGTTTGGGTAGACGACTACGGCGTAAAACCGATGAGATATCTTGTCGTATAGCTTCCGCATCCTCTTTCTGCATGCTGTTCCTTACCAGACATTCCTCTACGTTGCAGATTATGTTTTCAAAAGGTATTTTTCGCGGGGTTATTGCGTCTTCCACCCATTTTAATATTATATAAAATTATTAGAGCTAGGCATGTTTGCTGAAGAGTTTCTTGCGCCGCTTCTTCTCTTCAAGCCATAACATGTTGCGAAGCGGTAGTAAATTAGATTAGGCTCCCATAGATTAAATAATAACCATAAACAAAATTAAAAATTAAATAATTAAAATTAATAAGTTGGCGGTAGGCTAAATAAAACTTTAACAATACTCGTTGACACTTGACATCTTTGTCTTCCGTGATCACGGCCACTGAAAAGTGGCCGAAACGTCGGAAAAACCAAAATCAAATAAAATTACCGCGCTTAAAACCGTTAAAACGTAGTTTTATTATGTATACAAGTCGCGAAAACTTAAGAAAATATTACGTAATAAAAAAACAATTATTTACAGGAGACTTCAGAAAATCGTTTCGTTCAAAATTATGTTTCTCTGTTCACCTATTTATTATTATTATTTTTTATCTATGTCTACTCGCTCTTAGATTTATAGGACTTATGTTAGAATATAAATTTTGTATCTCATATAAGTGAACTGTAATGTTCTTTTGAGAATAAAGTTCTTTAAACCCATTCCTCAGTCACATGTGTAGAGTATGTGCTTCAGTAATATATATATACACCTTACATTATTAGATTTTATATTTTCACTAAATCATTGTGTAGTGAAACACAGCGGAGGTACCTTTCCTCCAAACATTTACAGACACTGACGGAAGGATATGACGAAATCACAAAGCTTCCTTTCTCTCATTGCATATGGGACCCTAAAAACTCAATGCTACCAATATATATATATGATATGACATCCAATTTATCGTTAATATATTTTTTATTTCATAACTAGGTGTTAGGTTACAAGTACTGATAATTAATAGCTGTATTGTATTGGTAAGCGGTACACAATTAACTCGTGTTGTTTAACCTAATTAAGCTTAACACATAGTTTGCATGCACAGCTGCAATTTCCAAGGCTTGGCTAATTGTTCCATTATCATAAGGTCATGGTCAATAGTTAAGGTTAAAATAGTTTTTTAGATGTCAATACACTCGTTACATTTAATAAGATAGTAAGTTACTATCCATACTAAATTATTAATATGGAAAAGAAAAGTGACTTTATTTGGATGTTTATCTGTTCGCTCTTCTCGGCCTTGGGAATGAACTGATTGTTAAGAAATGTGATATATTTGTTAATTCGACCATAGGATAGTTTCATCTCAAAAAGTGCGAATTTTTCGTAGGATATGAGAATGTTTCTAGTAATATAATATTAGAAATTTTAATTTAATGGCATTTTAAGCCCAAATGAATGGTTATAATATTTTCGGTGGAAATTTATACTTTAAAAAATATAATTAAAAACTAAAAATAAACTAAGTCATAAATAGTACAAACAACATAATTAAAGTGGGTGTAACAAATCGCTACCAGATGGGAGTGTGCCCATTATTGCCAAAGTATTGCCGCGTTGTATGGCGATGTTTATTCGTTGGGCAAAATATGAGCCAGTCTTCTTGATCACGGGTGGCATCAAAGAGTTTCTTGCACATTTCTTTGACGAAACTCTTTGTCGATGGATCCCACGGACCTAATGCTTCAACCAAACGGCACAGTATGTAACCCCTTTCTTGGCATTTTTAATTAAGGAATTTATTTGAAATATAGTAAGTAATACTCAATGCAACGGTCTGTTTATAAATACTTTTTTCGGTTTCACAAGTCTCTTTATAAATATATAAGTAAATTGGCGAATAGACTAAGCTCGGCAGCATATTCAGCAAAAAAGTTAACATTCATGACTGATGTTGATACTGCATTTTTGGTTTCCTTTAGCTATTTTCACAGCAACATGTCTTACGGTATTCTATTATGGGGTAATGCAGCTGACATAAATGCTATTTTCGTACTGCAGAAGCGTGCTATTCGCTCAATTTACAACATGGGAGCGTGGGATTCCTTACGAGACAAGTTTAAAGAAATAAATATTTTAACAGTGGCTTCACAGTATATACTTGAAAATGTACTATATGTTAAGAAAAATATTTCGAATTTTCCCAAATTAGGCGATGTACAACATTATAAAATACTGGGAACAAAAATAAATTAGAAACTCCCACATATAGGTTTCATAAAGTTTACAATAATTTCGTGGGGCAACATATAATGCTCTTCTACAAAATCCCAGATCACGTTCAACAGCTTTCAATAAACAAATGTAAAAAAATAGTCAAGCAACGTTTCTGCGTGAAGGTTTGTTAAACCTTGTATTAGTATAAATTACATTAAAAAAAGACAAATAATTATAATAATTATGAAATAGATATATGTTGTTGGGGAGGTTTTTGCGCAGCTTCTCCTTTAACAGTATCTAAAATTGCTTTGGGAGCGGTGGTAGACTCATGAATTCCAATAAGTAATCTGTAAGATTCCATTTTGAAATAAATACATTCATTTTAAATTGGGGCATGAGAGTAATTCGATCCTGTAACGGCACGCCGAGTTGTTTCTTGCTTGCTCTCACTTTTCCATGGCTCTAGCGTAAGGAGAAAGAAGGAACACTGAATTCGGCCCTAGAGATTCCAGGGCAGATCACCCGCCAAGAGTGTCGCAGTCGTCCACGACACTGTACGATAACCCCGAATGGACCTCACCGCTAGGACTCTCTGAGCTTTCCTCAGCAGCGTCCTGTTGTGGTGATGAAGTGCATGGTTCCTTCCACACGGGGAACGCCGTACAGTGTCATACTCCGGAGGATGCCAGCACCACTGCTTTGCCCCAAGTACAGGCAGCCTTTCACAGTAACGTGAGATTTCTACTAAGCGATATGTTAGGTCTCGATCAAACCGATAGGCTTCGGGAGTGTCTCGACACCGAACGCCACAAATATGTATCTATTGCCAATCGTAGACTAAATAAACTAGTTATGTTTTTATTTACATAGGAAGAAGGATGGAAGTTGAACCGAAACAACTACTACCAAGAGGGCTGGCTGGCGACTGGAAATGTGCGGGGAGTGGTCGGGGTGACATTCACGTCTTCACATGCGCGGAGGCCGCATGAGCTGCCACTGCGCACCAACTACAACCTGCGCGGGCACAGATCCGATGTAAGTTCAATTTGTTACATTATTAAGTAGAGCGTTTCAGGCGGAGAATGAGCTAACGGGTGCTTTGACAACTGAACCACTACGATTTTATAATAAAACTGAGTCCATAATAATTAATCAATTTATAGGATTATATGTATGTATGTAATTTTTTTCTTTATGTATATGGCTTTAGAAATAAACATAGCACCAAATATTATAGTATATTTACTTTTTACAAGAGGGATGAATATAGGGTATATTTTATCCCAAAAAGCAGTATTTTCTTCAAAATATGTATTTTAGTTTTCCAATATTTAATTTTTAACTTCATGCTTGTGCTAAAGTCTTTACTTCTATATATAACTCTCAAAGATTTTGCTGAAACTTAATCATCGCCTTGGTGCTTAAACATCATTACTTGCCACGACCTGTATGGACGAAGTTAAATATTTTAATAAGCTTATTCTGCCAACAAAATAGTTTTCCCCGCCCGTTTCATTTTTAATCCAAAATAATGTTTCGTTGTCTAGTATTTGAACGAGCCATTTACTCCATCCTTCATTTTGTTGGGGTACGCTTCATAGCCTTTGTACAAAACTGAGATCGCCCATTTCATTACATTGTACGAACATTACAGTGTTTCGTTGATTATGTCCCAGTACATATACCTTCTGTGTACCAGACTTGTAAAAGCGGCTCGCAAACAAGAAAAGAGATATAGCTGTTTCGATCTCAAGAACCTTTAGCTCCTTCACTCACCTAGCTCAGTAGTTACATAATAGAAACTTGAACGACACCTCTCGTTCTAACTCTTTCAAGAGCCGAAAGAGCGAGTAAGTCCTCTACTATGTCGGCAACTGAGTCAATTGAGCGGTTGAGTTTGTATTTGGTTACTTACTAATTGAGCGAATGAGAGATAAACTTTTATACTGGGAACTAGCTGATTTTTATCGCTCATTCACGAATTACCAAAGTTTACTACTGTGCACCACTTTGCAGGATTATCATGGTTTAGGGATCGTATTCCGTTCTCACGCTGGCTTTTTTGATTACTTCCACTATACCTCTCGCCACAAAGTACATTAATATAATAGGGAACCTCTCGTTTACAATGACAATGTCATTATGCCCGCCACGGCAGCAAGCAGAGAAGTGGTGAGGGAAGTCAGCAGCGCGTGTAGGCCATGCGAATATGGCCTTACAGACACGCGTTTGTCGTTTTTTTTTTAAATATATTTTTAACCTTTTATACCATGACCAAAGTATCAGATGTCTAACCAACTTGGGACTTTTTTAAATGTTATTGAAAGTTTTAAATTTTATTAAAAGCCTTTTCATTTCACGTCGACCGTCTTCAAGTAACTTTTAAAAGGTTTCTGCAAAATTGGAGAGTCTATTTAAAAGTAAAGTGTATTTGTTGAAATATTTTCGTAACCATATGGAGTACTTATGTTTTGTGAACAAACAACCAATATAATATAGCAATTTCACTTGGACATAAAATTGTTTCTCTAACTGTTAATAAAATATTTCAGTCGACGTATAGGTGACCAACGTCCAATGTTTATTTATATTTAACTAGCTGTGCCCGCGACTTCGTCCGCGTGGAATGTACTTAAGTCAGTCTTTATAATATCAGCTATCTGCCAGTGAAAGTCCCGTCAAAATCGGTTCTGCCGTTTCAGAGATTAACCGGAACATTCAGAAGACAAAAAATCTAAAAACTGCATTTTCGGTATTTCCTGGTCCGAATTATCCTCACTGATTTTTTTTCACATTTTTATTCTGACATTACAAACAGACACTTCAATTTTATATATCTGTATAGATTGAACATAATTTATTATTGGTTGAAAATACCCAGTATCTCAAAAACTATAGTAGTACTATGTTTATGAATTTTATGTACAGGCTGTTAAACATAAACTAATTTTTATAAAATTTGGTAGATATCATATTTTCTAGAAATTTACAAAAGATACTTTTATGAAACTGATCACGAAACTGCAGTGACATATGGATTATATCATGTGTAAAGCCTTACTCATCCTTTTAGTAAGAAATTATTTACTTTTTATCATTCAATTAAAAATAGTCCCTCTGAATGTGGCCTTAAAAGTGTTTTAAATTTTAATTAAATATTTTTGCAGTAAGCACTTGTACTTAATAATTTCAGTGAGATACTTAAGAAGTGTCTCTCTCGTCTAAGCGTCCCTATCGCATTTTACGGCACTTAAGCTCGTAAAGTGCTAAATTTCAGACTAATTAGGTACACGTTTTAACACAATTTCACTTTAATTATTAAGCCTAACTCACTCGATGGCAGTTTAATTATTAGCATTGTTCCTATTTTCCGTTTCTGTGTCAGTAAGGCGTAATTTACACGTTATACAATTTTCATTTTCTGTATTACGCTTGTAATACTAATTGGAGCATTATTATCCTATATCAGTCATATTTATTGATCCATACTATTGTGAAAGTGTATATTTATATGCTGTCAGTTCTTTATTCATGATCTTGAAAATTAACCGATTTATACGATAGAAAGCGGTTACCGTCGCCTATGGACATTTGTAACACCAATGGCACTACACAATTCAAGATTGTTATGGCGACGTACTCTAGACTCGGGGTGGTAGCCATCCAGAGGGGCAAATACTTTACCATCTGCCTGTGAATTGTTTTGTCGCCTCTTACGACAGGTCGCCTGGCCGCAGGAAATTGTATTCTTTCTCCTGAGAATATAATTATGTAAAATGTATACTAATTTCGATTGATGATGATTACCACTTGATACAGATCAAGTTGCTTAGCCATAAAGTCATGTGCAAACTTCTAGTCAATTTGAATCATACGTACAAATATAAATGTAACAGTGAAACTTTGTTTTTTCTTCAGGGTATAAAACATGATCTCATTTTTATGAAATTTGATTTACTTGAAGCATCTAATCATCTACACAATATAGCTTATATACCTGATGTGTTCCCACGATGCTACGTTAGGGATTAACAATCTATAATATTATAAAATTCTAAACATCCCGTGTCTTTACATTGAAAATATTTAAAAAAACAACTGGAATATACTATATAAACGAAAAACGATGGAGAACACAATGCAATTTTGTTTAGATTTGTTGTCTGTTTGTTTGTTCGGGATTAACGTAAAAACTACTGGGCCGATTTCGATGCGATTTTCATTGATCGACAGCAAATTCTTAGACTTGAAATCCGCGCTATTTTTTATCCTGGTAACCCCGCGGGATTTTTTTTCTGGGAATGATTTAAAATGACCAGATTTAAAAACATCTACTTCAAATGTGATTTTATCACTGATCGATAGCAAATTTTATGTAATAAAATGTGTGACATTTTTTATCTAATCCTGCGACAATTTTCCCGGGAGCGGTTTGAAGTTCAGTTCAGACACAGTTTCCACTAAAACGATAGCTTACATTCTCTTTTTAAATATTGCGATTCTTTGTATCCCAGGTATCCCGCGGAAATTTCAAGTCAAGCGTGGACGAAGTCGCGGGCATATTCTACTAGTTTTATAAAATTCCTTCTAGGTCGGTAGCACGTTATATATCACAACTAGCTTCTGCCCGCGACTTCGTCCGCGTGGAATAATTTAAAAAACTAAGGTGTTAGCGTGATGATATATAGCCTATAGCCTTCCTCGATATCTAAGACCTATCTAATACTGAAAGAATTTTTCAAATGAGACCAAGTAGTTCCTGAGATTAGCACGTTCAAGCAAACAAACTCTTCAGCTTTATATATTAGTATAAGATTTAACATTTAATATGTTCATACTTTATAAGCGACTGTGACTATTTTCCATTAAATGCACTCTGTCTGTCTGATGACCTCCACTAATAAAAAACATCTCGGAAAATAGATAGATAGATAACAGTTTATTGTACACCATTAAAGAAAAACTTACGAACTAGTATTAGTCTAGTTGGGTACAAAGGGCGGTCTCATCGCTAAAAAGCGATCTCTTCCAGACAACCCGTGGCAAGAATATTCTGATTAGGTGTGGCGACGGTGGTATACATAATTATTGTACGATTACTTACATTATCTCTGAAAATGTAAGAGTTCATGGGATAATCTTAACCCTTCAGCTCTTCCAAAAGCCGCAAGACTAACACTATCACTATCTCGTAATATACCAAGAAAATATACCCATTTCATACAAATCCTATAAAAACAGAGTGAGACAACAATACAATTAACGATCACGTGCACAAACGCGATCTACACTGTCATCACGGACACATATGTGCTAATAGTGAGCTGAAGGAGATCTTGAAACCCTAGCGTTATGGGTATATTGTGACAAAAGAACGTTAAAATAGAAAATTGACGAATATAAGAATAAAGTGAGCCAGTAAAATAATTGTGTTAAGTATATAATAGTTGGATTGTGTGATAAATTCTAAGCTAATAGAGGACGTATGCCTAAATAAAGAAGTATGGTAGGAAAAGTAACACTGTCCTGACCCCAAATTGAGCAATGGTGAAATAGAATAGAGCAATTTTCAAATCAACTTTATCGTGTAAACAATAGAATATAAATTCTCAGGTTATACATTCATCTCCATGCCAGACCTAAATCGCTAGATTCCTTCACATCTCAAATGTTTTGTCTAAGTGGGTGTAACTTACACAGTGTGTACGTGGAATGTGTATTAACATGCGTCTATGGAACGCTTGTCACCCTTTAATACCCTTGTAATATGCCGACGTCGGCTGGATTATTTTCATTCAAGATAAAGAGAAATAGAAAAGAAATAATATATGCTGTTTAAACTAAAATTATATTATAAATTCTCAATTGCCTTTGTTAAACAATGTAACACATAATATAATTTCCATATAAGACACAACATAACGTAGTTGATATAATAATATAATAAAAAATTTAAGTAACTCAGTAGCTAAGACACCATCTCCGTAGTTTTCCAATGTAATAGGTATACATATTGTTACAATTGTCACGTGCGCGTGTTGACGGTGAAGAACAAATACCAAAAGTTAGACAACATGCACATTGAAACCAATTGTGGCGATACGCCTTGGGTACATGTCTCGCGGAAAGTTTGGCTAAATACACTCGCAACATGACACATCAGCGGAAATTCCGCCGAGTTCAGATTAACGCCGATCCTTCAGTCGCCGAACTTTCCGCGAGAAATATTCCGCAGGTGTGTCGCTAGGCTAACGATAGATTAAATCTGCCAATCTATAAGCCAATCTTTAATCTTTGCCCAGCAATAAGAATAAATAGACGCTGGAGTGAAACCATAAATATGTGTCTTTACCACTAAGTAATCCTTAATAATTACATTAGCCCTATAGCAAATCGAGTGTCTAAAGTTTATCAGTTTAAACGACTTACTTATTTAATGTTTGAGTATACGTATGGTGACATATAATTTACAAATCTCCTACTGATTTTAATGCAAGTAGATATTATTAATGTCAAGTAGATGGATACCCGTGCCAAAGACTGTTTTAATTAATAAAGTTAACCTTGGTTTGCGCAAACTAATTACTTCCAATAAGCAAACCCCCAAGGTATAGCAAGTGAAGCCGTGAACCGGTGAGTTAATGGAGCACGAGGTCTAATTAAAAAACTTTCGTTTTAACACAGGTTATATTAGTCAAATGGAACGAGCCCTATCAAAAGTTGGCTTCCTGCGACAGCTCTGGAGTTATATTTGTTTGGATAAAATATGAAGGACGATGGAGCATTGAACTGATCAACGATCGAAGCACTCCTGTAACACATTTTTCTTGGTCACACGATGGGCGGATGGCGCTTATTTGTTACCAGGTTAGTTTGGTCTATACTTATACTGATGCAAACCGGCCCTTACAGGTGCCTTATTACCTCTTTGAATTTGAGTGATATATTGTTCGCGCTAACATCTTTGTTCACACAGCTGTAAGACGTCATAAAAGCATCTTTCCTCTGTTGATATTTCATGCGAATTCATGGGAGCCATTAAGCTGACCATTTAACGTTGAAATCGTTAAATGGTCAGAACGATTAGGCGGCATGTTGGTAGGAGGCCATGTCTAATACACAAATGGATGAAGGTCGGTCAGGCGATAAATGCGCCAGTCGTATTCGGACTGCGAACGAGGCGTTAGTGGCGTTTTCTAGAGTGTACTTTTGGAGCGAGTATCTTGTAACGACGAACTTTGCGCGATTTATTTGACAACAATTTTCTGCCCTACGGTTTGCTTTTGTTGTATTCGGCTATACTTGTAAGAACTGTCAATTACATGGGTGTACTTCAAATAAACTTTGTGATAATTCCAACAGCATTTTCGAATTCACATCCTACGAATCCCCTACAAATTCGTAACAATATAAAGTCACAAAAGACATTTGCAACGCAATTTAAGAAATAAGTTGACACTCAGTATTTTGCTAAGGCGATATGTTTTTCGACAAGGCACTGATTTTTAGTGCCCTCTTCCTAACTCATATAGTACTAATATATTTCATGTGACTCATGGAATGGAATAAACAAAACAAGATTATTCAATGAATCAAATTACCACTACTCTCCATAAATCAAATAGAACTGTACCATACAACTTTTAATATAGGTATTGAATTCGTTGGTTGTTTTAATGAAAAATGTATTACGTGTTAAACTGCGGCGCCGCCGGTGATGTGTTTAATAATTTAGGGCGAACATTGCTATAAAGACATTTTCTTTTTAGGTTCTAGACTCGTAAGCTCATAACACTGTCGTTGTTCGAACGTTCGGATTGCTAGGTGCCAATTGGCCACGATACGTGTAGCACAGGTAGTAACCGCTTTTTATACGTCTTATCAACTGCTTCATTCGAAGTTCAAAGGTTAAAAAAGTGTTACCCGTATCATCCAGTTTATTCCGTAGGAATTACTTTCTTTATATTATGATACTAGAGTTTTCCCCGCAGCTACGATGCAGGTGAAACTCTGATAGATAACTCTAATTTACTTACTACTACTACTTAAAAACTTAGTTTTATACTATGTAAAGATAAAGATAATTTGTAATGTAATAATATGGAATTACATGAATTGGTTCCTCCTTCACCATTTTACCACCGGACAAGCGACGTAGGCACTCACACTACCAATATATGGTGGAAATACTAACAAAGCGGGCGAAACGCTATGCTTCCACTTTTATCATAAGAGTGGAATTCTTTACCGTCGTCTGTTTTTCTTGAAAAATACCATCTAGGTGTCTTCAGGTCTCGCGTGAACAAGTATCTTCTAGGTAAGCGTGCTCCACCTTAGACTGTATTTCCGCCTGAGATCAGGCGCAATGTCAGTCTAACGCGAACCTATTAATTATAAAAAAAATAAATGTATTTGTGTGCGACTGAAAACTGGCTACAAATGGCTGCGCTTTGAAGGTTTGCGGCAAAAACCGTAAGAAAACGGTTTATTCAACAGAACTTGTTTGACGAACTTTTGTTGCTAAAAGCCGTTTAATTTAAGTTAGAATAAAATCGAAAAGAAAAGCTCCTATGTACTTAAGCTCTAACCAATTCAACTTTTTTCACCAGTTTCCAAAGCCTGCACACTCGACGCCGACGCAAGCGCACTGTAATCGTGTTAACGCCGCGTTAAATTAAATATAGAAAGAAGTGCCATTCTACGTACACAGACCTGAAATTAAGAGTGTCCCCTAGTGATGTGCCGGATGTCCGTATCCGCGGAGAGAGAAGAAAGATCCGTATCTGTATCGGTCACTTTTTGGCGGATCTTTTACATTATTAAATTTCAATACATAGATGAAATTCTGTATATAAGTGATTAGGTAGGAATGAAATACTATTAATTTACTGTAACTCTCTTAACCAAACACAAACGTTATCTAAGCTGCCCAGTGTCACAGTTGCATAATCGACTAAGGTGTAATCCCTAGCAAAGGACCCGGTACTGTGCGAAATGCATTTACCCCGCCTTAAAAAAAAACAACTAATTATAAATCTGTCTTGTGTTTTACAAACAACGGCGTAATGTAAGTCGAAACTTGTCCTATCACGCCATCCTAAGCGTCATCTGTCGTTTCAAGGTCACGCGCACCTACAGCGACGGAGTAAGAAATTTTTACTAAGAATTAGTAAGGAAGTTGAGAACCGTAAACGCGGATCTAGACTCCAATCATTCGTGTCCTTATCCGTGGATATACATTTTTAACAATTCGGTACATCTCTAGTGACCACCGTCAGCAAAATCGAAAAATCTACTTTTATATTAATAGATATTGCCTGATAACTTCTAAAATTTTGAGGTGTGTGTGTGTGTGCGTGGTAAATTCAGAAGCTAATCTGGGTAGTAGAACATAGAACACTCTTTTGAGGTAAAGTGGTTTGAAAACGATATAAATAGTTTTTGGAATATAGTTTTTTTTTGGTTACACACTGTTTAGGATTTTGTAGCCAAATAACGGTGGAGGTTTATCACCACTACGGAATGCTTCATTGTGTATTGTCTGACGCGCACGTCACCGATTTTTCATACGTTTTGTTAGTAAACTATCGGTATATATTAGACTCCTCAATAAATACCTGTTTTATGTTATCTAAATTGACTATATTAAGGGTATTTATTGTATTACGGTACAAACATTTAGAGTCGTTTTAGAGAATCAAGTTGCGATGGGCTGGTAAATTGTGGAAATATTGGAAGAGGATGTTTATTTGAACCGGCCAGCTGAAATGGACCTTTCGTTTCGTTACACAATTCTTGAGTTCTCAAGCTTTGGTCTTTTCTCCAAAGTACCCATAAACTAAGTATTAAATTACAGCTTATTTCAGCCTTCGTGGATGTCAATAACAATTTGAAAGATTGAAGTAGTCTTATTTCCGGATATTGTTCCGGGACTTTTATGTAGTAAAGCTTTTGAGGTACTTACAGAGTCTAATTCATAACAACCTTTGTTTGGCATTCAGAAAATTAATTTTAGTCGTGTAATTTTTTTCTACGTTCTATTTCGTTACAGTAAAGCTAATTATTTTCGTATGAGTCGGAAAATATTAATTCTTTTTCATTTCGAAACGCGTACTGGCTTTGTTTGAGCATGGAAAAGAATACTTGGATGTTTATTAGGTAGGTACTTGTTGTTGTGTTCATTGAATTCGTCCGAATTTAATTTAATTTTTTTTATGAAGCTATAACGCAACCTTAGAAATGAACGCAACTGTAATTAATTGTTCTTACTATGTCCCTGCTGCGTCTGTGACAATGTTAGTTAGTATTTATGACTGTGGTCAAATACGTCTTGTTTATATCGAACGCCGTTATTGATTAGCTACATTAGTGTATACATCATTAATTAATAACAATATCTGCGTAAAATGAAGACTATCATTACACCAGATGTAGCAGTAATATTACGAAAAACCTACATTTGATAGTCATATCCATAATTCGAAAAACTCTGGCGTGCTATACAAAACTGACACTCCCAGTTTAACTGCCGTTCATTTTTTTCTAAACAAAAGGTCACCTTTGTCCTTTTCCAGGATTATCTACAATCTATCTACTTGCCAACATTAAGATCCTTTGATGGCCAGTTCCAGTATCTTACTATTTATTCATTTGCCTTATCATGGAGTATCAAGCTTTTGTCAATTTTTAACCCATAGTAAAAGCAAATGAACAGTCGGCAAGATATAGGAACTGGCTTGAAAGAGTTGGTGTCGCATTTATGTATAAGTTTCCCCTTCCTTTTTATAGCCTTGAGAATGAACTGGTTATCATATCATGGTATGCATTAATTTCCTTTGGAGAGAGGGATGAACCCAATATTACTATTATCCCGGAAAACGGTATCTTTTGCGCAGATTATGAATTGAAATTTTCCTAGAGAAAAAGCTCTCGATAACTTAATACTAATCCATAAACTTCCCACCGCTGGGCTCAGGCATCATCTACATTTCACGGAAACAGACGGCATACCTGCCACGCTTATTCATGGCGGGATTGTGGATTTCATTAATTTCTATGTGTAGGTTTCATCATGATGTTTTCTTTAATTGCCCGTACAAAAAAATGCATTGTTTATAGTGGTGTCTCTGAGACGTCTCACGTATGGACGCCGCGCACGGTATTTATGCGCCCCGTTAAGCGTCGGCTTTGGCGTTTGTAACAGACAGACGGTTGAGCAATTAAGTTTAAATTCTGCCCAATTTTGTCCACATAAATGCAGCAGATTCTCAGTAATATACAGCAGAATATTACTGTGAAAAATAGTTTTGATATACATATATAAAATCGCTACGAAATTCTAAAAACGAATTAAGCTGTAGGTACTTTTGTATAAAACCTTTTTTGAGGGCTTATTTTCGTCGCGCGCGCACGTCTCCCGTTCCGCCTCGGCAGTCCGTTATTCGTGTTCGTTGTGTTCGTTCGTTCACCCGGTCGATCTGTGTTTTTTCTGTGACAGTGCAGTGAAAAGTGCATCATCAGGTGGTTTTTCCACCAAATCGTTCGTCCCCCTCAGGGACAATGGACGGCGTGGAGGCCTCTCCGTCGCTGTTAGAGGGTTTGCTGTCGTTTTTACGACAGCAATTCCCTCAAGCACTCGACCAATTTTTGAGGACTCCGGAGTCCCAATCAATGGCGTCCGTTGTTATCTCGGAACTTAATTCCGAGAAACCTGTGTCCCGCGAGTCACACGTGCAAAGGGCCCCCGCGCAGGCCTCCCTCCCCGCGCCCGCATCTGCCGCGACCATCGCACCCCCCGCGACCCCCGCAGCCGCACATGCCGCAGACCACCTGCGCTCTACCGCAGCGCCCGCGCCCCCCGCGTCCGTACCCGCCGTGTTACCGGTGCGCCCGCCGCCCGCACCCCCGCTCAACGACGCCCACCGTGTGGCACCAAAGTCGCGCGCCTCGTTTTCTCGCGGTCCCACACCGGGAAAACCGCGTTCGAGCTCCGCGAGTTCGACGACATCGCGTTCGCGTTCGCCCATCCATCGCGTAATCGATTCTCGTCGAGAAATCGACTTAACCACTGAAGGTTCGCAATACCTCAGGGTTGCCCCTCTTACACCAGCCGATGAAATTACCCCCATGGATGTCGCGCCTCCCGCGAATATCCCCTTAGACCGCGAAGACGATGACGGTTTCATAACCGTCAATCGTAGTAAAAAACGAAAGACCCAGAGGGAGGTCCCCCCCAACCCCGCCCCCACTGCGGGCACAAAACCGACAATGGCACCTTCCAGCCGCCCTGGGCCACCTTCACAGCGCCCGCCGCCACCCCTGATCATCCGCGAGAAAGCTCATTGGCTTCAACTCGCTAAGGAACTGCCAGGTAAGGCAATCTCCATAAAAGAGGCCCGTGATACCCAACACGGCATCAAAGTTATGGTCACATCTTCAAGTGACCACCGCGCCCTAACTACTCTATTATGTGACCGTAAAATCGGTTACTACACTTACGCCCTGCCAGAAGAAAAACGCCTTCGGGCTGTAATTCGCGGACTTCCTCAGGAAATTGAAAGTTCCTACATTCTAGAGGACCTTAAGTCCCAAGCCCTACCAGTGCACGAAGTGCACCGTATGCACAGAGGCGACGCCACAAAGTCGCCTCTAAACCTAGTATTGGTTGTCCTCGACCTCTCCCCAGAGGGGAAAAAGATCTTCGAACTTGAGAAGGTCTGTGGCCTCTCTGGCCTTCGTGTGGAACGTCCACACGAAAAACATACACTACGGCAGTGTCATCGCTGCCAACTTTATGGGCACTCTGCCCTTCATTGTCAATCCCGTCCCAGGTGCGTCAAGTGCCTGGGCGACCACGGGACCTCGGAGTGCACTCGCACCCGGGACTCCCCGGAGCCACCCAGCTGCATCCTCTGCGGCCAAGCGGGTCACCCTGCTAACTACAGAGGCTGCCCTGCCGCCCCCCGACCCAAACGTAAGGTCGGAAAGGGCAATGCCCAAAAAGGCACTAGAAAAGTGCCGAACAAACCCGCATTCGTGGCGGCCCCCCCTCCAGTGGTAAACCACTGGACGGGTCTTCCCACGACGGAAGCGTTTCCTCCGCTGAGGACGCGTGCCCCAGTTATGGCCGGCCTACCCTCGGCCACCCTCTCCCCCGCCCCCATTTCTAAGGCACCTTCTGGGCCATCGGCCCACCACTCTATAGCGGAGGACTTAGCTTTGGCGACTAAATTCGCCAAGAACTTGCCCTTCGACCTGGAAGAGGTCCAACTCTTGGCTCGGAAACTGAGACAAGTTTCAGAGTCAACTCAACCCTCCCTCCGGGATCAACTCGTGATCGAAATGGATCACGCGTACCTCCTCCAAATACTTAGATCGTTGTAACTAAACAACCTAATACAAATTCTTGTTACCGGTAACAAATGGCGCATGTAGGTAGAAATAAACCACGCTCATTGACTCTGGCGACTTATAACGCCAACGGCCTTCGAAACCAGCGCGACTTGGTCCATGACTTCCTGGTTACCAATCAAATAGATATACTACTAGTACAGGAGACCTTCCTGAAACCGAGTAATAGAGATCCAAAGATCTCTAACTATCGGGTCACTAGACATGACAGGGTAGGCCGTGGTGGCGGCACCCTGATCTATTTCAGGAGATCCCTACACTGCATGCCTGTAGTCACCCCTCCACTAGAAGGTATGGAGGTATCCGCCTGCAGACTAGCAATGACTGGCCACCAACCTCTAGTCATAGTCTCAGCATACCTCGCATGCCAAAAAACCCTTATTAAAAAAGACCTAGAAGCCCTATTCAACCTAGGCCCGGCTGTTATAATAGCCGGAGATCTGAATTGCAAACACGAGCAGTGGAATTGCAATACCACTAACACCAATGGCAGAGCCCTAATAAATATATCAGACAATCTTTTGTTTGATATACTAACGCCCATGACCCCCACAAGATATCCCCCCAACCGCGACTGGGGGACCCCAAACACTCTCGACCTAGCATTACTGAGGGGCGTAACTCTTCAGTTCCATTCGATCGAAACGATGGACGATATAGACTCGGACCATCGTCCGGTTATCCTTAGATTAGGACCACAGACAGACCAGACATCTGAAACTAGGACCTCTGTGGACTGGTTGAGACTTGGGGACCTCCTCAAGGCAACCAGCTCACAAGACCTGGACCGCATCCCAGATCACATCGGGTCCCGCCAAGACACGGAGAGGGCGATCGAAGCCCTCACCAGCCACCTTCAATCCGCAGTGCGGAACTCGTCCAGGCAGGTGCCAGTGGAGGATGACCGCCACTTATGCCTGCCGGACGAGGTGAGGATACTGCTGAGGGAAAAGAGAGCCGCCTCCAGAGCTCATGACAGATATCCCACCGAGGATAACAGAATCCGACTCCGCGAACTAGAGCGCGAGGTCAAACTACGTATCCGGGAAGTCAGGGAACAACGTTGGGACAGAACGTTGAGGGATATCGAACCAACTCACCAGGCGTACTGGAAGCTGGCTAGAGCTCTCAAATCAGACACCCTTACTGTCATACCCGCGCTAGAAAGAGCCGACAACACCGAGGCGTTCGATGACGAGGAGAAAGCCGAGTGCCTTGCTCAGAGTCTAGAGCTTCAATGCTCCCCCACTACGCAAAACGTCGACCAGTCACACCTGACTGAGGTGGACTCCGAGGTCGAACGTAGATCCTCCTTACCAGCGGAAACCACACTCGACCCGGTCACGGTCGAAGAAGTGCAAGATCTGATCAAGTCTCTCAAACCACGAAAGGCCCCAGGGACCGATGGCATCAACAATCGCGTTTTAAAACTCCTACCCGCCCATCTAATTATAATCCTGGTGAGCATCTTTAATGCCGCCATAACAAACTGCTCCTTCCCCGCGATCTGGAAGGAGGCAGATGTCATTGGTATTCACAAGCCGGGAAAACCGGCTAATAAACCGTCCAGCTACCGTCCAATCAGCCTACTAAGCGCACTCAGCAAGCTTTACGAGAGAGTCATCCTCTCACGACTTAGAGATTTTGCCTTCAGCAAACATCTATTACCTGATGAGCAATTTGGCTTCCGTGCTAGACACTCATGCGTGCAACAGGTGCACCGCATCACGGAGCACATACTATCTCACTTTGCCCATCGCCCCCGCCCTATAGGAACAGCCGCACTGTTCCTAGACGTAGCAAAAGCCTTCGACAAGGTCTGGCACAACGGCTTGATTTACAAGTTGTACCAGTTCGGTGTGCCAGACAGACTCGTGCTCATCTTGCGAGACTTCCTCTTAGACCGAAGCTTCCGTTTTCGAGTGGAGGGAACGCGCTCGTCCCCTCACCCACTCACAGCCGGTGTACCACAGGGCTCGGCTCTGTCCCCACTACTCTTCACGCTGTACACCAGCGACATCCCAAAAACTCCAGATGTGGAGTTGGCCCTCTTTGCGGATGACACCGCACTCTATACATCAGATCAAAACCGACAAATGGCTTGCGTCCGGCTGCAGGCAGCTGTCACAGAGCTAGGCGAATGGTTTCGCAAATGGAGGATAGAAGTAAACCCGGAGAAAAGCGCAGCAATGTTCTTTTCCCCGGGCACGCTTCGCTCCCCCAAACGCGCTTGCCTTCGCCTAAAAACCATTTCGCTCTACGAACAACAAATTCCCTGGGAAAAGTACACCAAATACCTGGGTGTCACCCTAGATCGGAACTTGCGCTTCAACGAGCATATCACTATAATCCGAAATAGAGCGCGATTTGTGATGGGTCGTTTAGCACCCATGATAGACAAACGAAGCAAAATGTCCCTCAGACACAAGCTTACTTTGTATAAAACATGCATCCGCCCGATCATGACATACGCGAGTGTGGTATTCGGCCATGCCAAGCCTGCCCTTTTAGATAAATTGCAAATCGTGCAAAACAAATTCATGCGCAGAGCCGTCGGTGCTCCCCTCTATATGCGTAACGTCGACCTCCACCGCGATCTGGAGCTTCCCTCCATCAAAAACTACATTACATCGCTCTCGCGTAAGTATTTCGATCTCGCGCCGCACCATCGTAATCCACTCGTCGTGTCCGCGTCCGATTATAAGCCTCGGCGAAAGGCTCTCGTGCGACGACCGCGTAACGTCCTCACGGACAGGGTCGACGTTATCACAAAACGGCTGGCCCGGATCAGCCCGCCCGCGGTTAGGACGGCAGGCTGGCAGGCACGGACAGACAGACACAGACGGCGGCGTCTCAGGCGCCGCCAATCAAGATCTCTCTACGTCCCTGCGAGGGACGCTAGGAGACATAGCCCCCCCACAGGATAGACTAGGCGTGTTGCTGGGAAGTTTCTTTCGCCGTTTCTTCTCTCCCAGCCATAACACGTTGCGAAACGGCAGTAAGATAGCGTAGGCCTTAGCGCCTTCGCTTCGCGAAGGCACTCGCCCCAAAAACCCCGGTAAAGTTGTAAGGTCTTCGGACCAACAACATAAAGTCAAGTCCAATAAAAAACATTTATAATACAATGAAAGCAAGTAAGTAAGAGCTTTCCAATTTATTACAGCTGTTATTTACAAGTGAGACGTTTAATTTGTAAATTAGTCGTCTCGTAGATGGCTTAAGTATGAGTACTTATTTGAATGCGTCGTTTGAGAGCAATTATATACGTTTTATATCGATTTTAACCTCATTGTCGCATAACAATGTGAACTTGGTTTTATTATAACATAGTCTACTGAATAAAACAAGTTCTGTGATGTAGACTGACCTACTTGTATACAATATTTTATCATTTGTATGTATAGTCAATATTGGCCAAAAAAAAACAATATTTTTAATAACAATATGTCTACAGGGTGGCCAAAAAGAGTGGAAAATAATAGGGGCGCCACTTTCGCACATTTGTCTGAACTCTAGCAACCCCAACATTATGACAAGAGTAATTTTTGTACTTAGTACAAAACTCGAACATAGTGCAAGTATTAAATTGGTTTACCATAGTAACATAGGTAGCCATGTTTACTTTAATATTAATGGCTATTAATTTTTTAAGCTAAATCTTTATAACACTTTCTAACTGATTAACAGGACAATTATTTGATTAAAAGAAGCTAAACGCCATTGCAAACCTGTCTTGTAGGCATCTTTGATAAATATCTTCGTATTATAATAAAAAAAAATTGCTTCAAATTCCTCTAGACATCCTTGGTAAATTTTAAAAATCATTGCTCATGTGAAAATTAATATTGATGTAACCGTGTTTAGGTAATTTTAGCGGATTTTAAACTCGGATCGACATTAAAATGTGTGACGCCGACTTGAGGAGGCCTACGTCCAGCAGCGGACTGTGATCGGGTGACAACGACGACGTTAAAAATAAAATAACACGGATAAATAAAACTTTGTTTATAGTTCACTGATATAAGATAGAAAATTGTCAGAAGGAAAAAAATCATGTTCTAGACGCTATGACCAGGTTATAATTATGTAATTACTAGTTTTCCCCGAGGCTGCGCCGCGGTTCAATTTAGCCCTACTGCGTGAGAGAAAGATTGTACTAAATTTTTGTTAATGCTATTTACCCCTGGAAGAATCACTTAATTTTATATCGCAAACTATCCTATCTACTGGGATGAAAAGTATCTATGCCCATTTTCGGTATTGAATCTACATATGTACAAAATTATAGCAAAACCGATATGACCAAAATTATCAAAATTGACAAAATTACCAAAAGGACCAAAATGACGAAAATGGCAAATAACAAAAAAAACGTATCCTACTTTCTGGGAGAACCTTTACATAAATCTATTTCATTATCCAGGAGGAAAAGCATCTTTTGTCCACCTGCGAGATTAAAATTACATATCAACCGAATTTCAGCCAAATCGGTCCAATAGTTTTTCCGTAAAAGCATAACAAAAAGAGAGCTAAATATATTTTTATCCCACAACTATCCAATTTTTCGACATAAAAAGTATCCTATGTTCATTCTCGACATCGAAAAAATATATGTATTGAGTTTCAGTCAAATCGGTCCAGTAGTTTTTCCGTGAAAGCGTAACAGACAGACAGAGTTACTTTTGCATTTATAATATTGATAGAGATAATGGGGATCTTAATTCATACATTCGTTACATAAGTATACTCTTGTGTATCGGAGTTACCTACCCAAATAAAACTTTGTTTTCATATTCTTTAATATAGGATAGATAGGATAGGATAGATAGAGTCATGCTCTTTGGTAATCGCCCCTTAACAACATCAACCTAAACATCGAAAGCCTTCGAGCGTAATTTAACATTGAAAGCATCTCCTGTTTGATCGATACAGTGTGTCTCGATTTGTTAGGCCACATGTACATTGGCGTCTCATTGGTGACCTACAGCTCGAATGAACGAGTCAAAATGCCACTCCAATTTGCTAAAAGGTTTCTCGGTGCTTTCAGTCGAGCAACGTTACGTGACATCGTTGAACACAAACACACTTAAAATGTGCTAAGAAAGGTGTGCCTGACGTTGCGCTGGTGTGCGTTGATCCTTGAAGGGTGATATGAAATTAAAGTAGCAGAGGTCAAAGGTTGATACTTTGTAACCTTCCCCGATCGTTACTTACTTGCGTACTAGAGCTTTTTTCACAACTTTACTTGCTTTTGAAACTACAAAACATGCGATTTTTTCGATGAAGCATCCTGTAGTGATTTTTTTGAACGTGTGTATATTATTATAATATTGGATCATTTATTCTCGCTCGCGTAAGTGCATTTTTTTATATTTATCCCCAATGCATTGAAGTAGGAACGGACTAACATCCAAACAAAGTCACTTTCATATTGGATGCCTTTAGTTAAGAGACAAACTTTATAATTAGACCTATAACAGTGAATTTTTACCACCGATTGTTGAGGAATATCGTGTTTCACAGAAATAATTGTGTTCGTATTCCTTTAGAATCTTCCAGATTTACCTATAATTTTATATTTGTGACAACCAGACAAATGGTGGGATATCGCTTTATGTCAATTTCGTTACCTTTTACCGAATCCAGGTATATAAAAAACAAATACATAATTAAGTACTCCATCCTGTTCAGATACTAGGCCTATATATACCCTAACGTCGTAAGAATTCTAAAACTTTTCGAATTGCACAAGAATTCTTGATTCTATTTCGCTAGTTGTTACATTATTACAATAATGTAAAAACATATTCGTAGAACTTTAATCGCAATGAAATATTATACAAAATTGTAATTAACTTAAAATGAGTCTTTACATAATTCTAGGGTTTAGTCGAGTCGATCGAGATTTAATTACTGTCACGCGATTTCGTGATTTTGCAAATTGTACTTTAAATACAGCTTACGCAATTTACGATTTTAATAATTGTGTTTATATAATTACAAGTTATGATCTAAACACGTTAATATATATATAGAAGCAACATATATTACATCCAGGTAGTACTCTCAAAACGGTATTCAGTTTTGAGCTATACCTACTATAACATAGATTAAGATTCTAAAGTTACATTAAAAATATCGTACATGGTAGGAATCTTAACCATTCAAAACGGTTTTTATTTTGACCGTATCTTATTTCACATATCCATTAATGAATGAGCTTTATCCTAACTTAATATAGGGTTTTTCAACAAGAACTTTGTTAAAAAAAAAAACAAATAATTGTAATGAAATTATTCAAATTTGTGTTGTATAGAAAGAGTAATTATGACAAATATAAATGAAAAATTATATCGGACAAATTTCCACCACGACCACGCTTACAGATCTCGATTCTTTCATTAAAATCAATCACTTTTTCAACCAAATTTTCCGATCGCATAATTTCATGAAATTCAGCTGTTAAGTGGCCGACCCAATCAGGACACCACTGAATTATTTTTTGTGGGACTATTTTAAAGATAGAGTATACGGAGCTAATGGAACAGAAGATTGTAGACTTAAAACTGAAAATCCGCGACGTGATTAATGAAATAAACCATTTTGCGAAAAAGTGATTGAAAATTTTAATAAAAGCATCGATGTCTGTAAACGTGGTCGTACTGAGCATTTGTTCGATATCATTTTTCATTTAAAATTGCCCAACTTTACTCTTTCTAATACAATAAAAGTTTAAATCATTTGTATCTCAACCCTTTGTTTTAAAACAAACAAAGTTCTTATTGAAAAACTATATTTATTCTGAGTACGAATGTGAGTTTCTCTGTACAAATATTAGGTTGGGGAAAAAATTTCTTCGCATTTTATATAAAAATTCAAAGGTTTTTTATAAAGTTAATTTACATTTGACTAAAGTATGTAGGTGCCATTTTGTTGGATAACTTTTTGCCATCTTGTAGGTAGGGACGTGATCCCATTGCTATCAACATTTTGGGGCTTCTGATCAAAAAACTGCGACAAGTGGTTTTGGCTGTCCTCTCGTGATGTTAACCTGACACTGCCTAAGGAATTCTGCAGAGACCGAAGCAGGTGAAAATCTGAAGGTACAAGGTCAGGATTATACGGCGGATGCGTTAACACCTCCCAGCCAAACTCTCGTAATTTTTGCTGAGTGGCTAAAGATGTGTGAGGTCTAGCGTTATCATGGTGAAAAACCACACCCCTTCTGTTGATTAATTCCGGCCGCTTTCTCTCAACTTTTTGCTTTAATCTCATCAGTTGTTCGCAGTACAGTTCAGAATCGATGGTCCTGCCTGGCGGTAACAGCTCATAATGAATAATGCCCTTCCAATCCCACCATACACACAGCATCACCTTGTTGCGAGTTAACCCGGGTTTCGCCACAGTCTGTGAAGCCTGACCGGCCTTTGACCACGATCTTTTTCGCACATTCTTGTCGTACGTGATCCATTTTTCATCATCAGTTATCAGCTTCTTCAAAAATGGTTCGGTTTCATTACGTCGTAATAAAGAATCACAAATGAGTACACAGTTCATTAGGTTTCTTTCAGTGAGCTCATGAGGCACCCAAATATCGAGCTTTTTTGTGTACCCAGCTTTTTTCAAATGCGCCAAAACCGTGTTGTGGTCAATTCCCAGTTCTCCAGCTACATCGTAACTACTAATATGCCGATCTTGCTCCACTTTTTCAAAAATGGCATCAATTTTGTCCGTAACAGGGCGACCAGAGCGACGTGCATCTTTGATATCAAAATTTCCGGATTGAAAACGCTTAAAACAAATTTGCGCTACTCTCACAGATACTGCATTAGGTCCATAAACATCACAAATTTTTTTCGCGGCTTGTGTTACATTTTTACCTTTTTTGTAGTAAAATTTTAAAATGTATCGAATTTCTTCATTAGATTCACTCATTTTAACAATAAGAAAAAGAAATGAAAATCACACATTTTTCTAATTTTAATTTGGAATTGTCTGCTTTCAAATTAAAACTTTTTAATGATACCAAAACCAGCCAGGTACAAATGGTATAGCCAAAGAGATCTTACTATAAGTTCATACATACTATATGCGAAAAGATTTTTTCCCTACCCTATTATGTTACACTTAGGCTCACCGATCCCTATCGCCAGTGATGGATTTACACTAGGGGCACTAGGGGCTAGTGCCCAGGGCGTCAAAATTTGGAGTTATTATTCGGTCCACACGGTCGGGCAGACAAATTGTATCGGTGCAGTATAAAGTAATGGTCCAATGGAGAGATCGGCAGTCTAGCGATATCCACAAGCGAAGCAAGACGTTAGTGACGGACTTTGCGCGTGTTATTGAATCGTGCTTTACGTTTGGACTGGTTGAGTTCAGTTATATTTGTACTGTGTTATACATGTTTGTATAGATCTAATAAATTCTATAGTAATTCCAACGGCATTTTAATTCTAATCCTGCAACTCGTAACAATATTTACGTTTTGAAGTCTAGTTACAGTGTGTAGATAATAGGGCGGTACTTTTCACGATGCTCCAGAGCGGCACGTAAGGTAAATCCGGCCCTGCCCAACCTCATCAAAGAACATAGAATAGAATAGATATTTTCATGCCATCGTTGCAATGTATAAAAGATTATCACAAAATCATATAATGGTTGGCAGCTGAAGCTGGCAGCTGGAAAACAGGCTGAAACAGGCAGACGGCCCACGTAATGGAAGTGTTTGCCATCGCCTTGGCCACACCAGTGGCGATAGAAACGCGTTGTCAGCCTTTAGGATAGGATAGAGGGGATGGGATAGGGCGTGTGGGCAGCGAAGGGGAAGGGGTTCACCTATGTCTACGCAGCGTTTGCTCAGTGTAGGACAAGGGTTAAGGTGATGATCGCAGCAGCATACGATAGGTACAAGCAGCGGATTGATACGTTTGTTAAGGAGGACCCTAAATCTTTATGGCAATTTTTAAATACAAAAAGGGGTAGCACTAAGGAAAAGAAGATAACAAAGGATGGGAATATAATACCGGAGGCTGAATGTGCTCGTGAATTGGCTCATTTTTTTCATTCGGTCTATAGCACTCAAAAAGCAAAACTCAATGTTGACGATGCAGTTGCAGCAGGGAGTGGTAGCAGTATGAGAGTGCATGTAGACCGGTTGCAATTATCGTAGGTGTCCAAAGCACTAGCACGACTCAAACCTAAGCATTCGGCTGGACCGGATGGAATACCTGCATTTATTATGAAGGATTGTCAGGCGATCCTAACTGAACCTTTACTACATTTATTTAACCTGTTTATTGATTTCTCTTTCTTTCTGTTGGAAAGTTACTAGAGTGGTTCCAGTGCCCAAGGGAGACGCCGGATCGGATATTACTAACTTCAGGCCTGTGGCGATATTATCAGCACCCGCAAAAATATTTGAGTCGATAATCCATAAGTGTATCTTAGATCAAGTAACTTGTCAGTTATCGGAAGCTCAACATGGTTTTAGACTAGGTCATAGTACAAACAGCAATCTTCTTAACTTTATGTCATATGTTATTCCGTTAGTTGATGCTGGGGTCTAGGTCGATGCTGCCTATTTTGATTTCAAAAAGGCCTTCGATTTGGTAGACAATGATATATTGTTGACAAAATTGGCAGCAATAGGATGTACTCCCAAGCTATTAAACTTTTTTGCTAATTACATGAGAGATCGTCAACAATTTGTCGACTGTGCTGGTTTTAAATCAGAGCCATACTATATACCCGATCAGAAATTAGTCAGGGAAGTAACCTGAGACCACTCCAGTTTATTATCATGATTAATGACTTGCCCAAGGTGGTGAAAAATTCCAAATGCCTTTTGTTTGCGGATGATTTAAAGTTGTTGCTTGTTGTCAAAGATAAATCGGACTGTGAGTTGCTCCAGAAGGACGTGAATAAAGTAGCAGATTGGGGTGAAAAAAATTATTTATTTTTTAACACGACAAAATGCTCTCTCATTTCCGTTACCAGAAACAAGCGGCTTCTCCATTACAACTATTTCTTGGTTAACGCAGCAATTAAAAGAGTTGAAACGGTGCGGGATCTTGGATTACGCCTTAATACACAGCTAACTTTTCGCGATCACATAATTAACATTTGTAAGAAAGCTTATCGAAAATTAGGGTTTTATTACGTCGAGTAGAAGGTATTAATAGTATTTATGTCGTTAAAACATTATTTAACGCTTTAGTAAGAAGCCACTTAGAAAGCAACGCAATCATCTGGGCTCCACATGAAACTAAATATAGTCTCATGTTGGAGCGCATACAAAATAAATTTACTACATTTTTATACCTAAGACTTTATGGTGTTTACCCATTTTATCGTTTGATGTACCCCACCTTGTTTGGCATAGGCATGGCTGGGTATAATAATTTGGCATCCAGACGAAAATATGCATTGGTCTCCTATTTATTTAAATTGTTAAGAGGTAAATTATTGAACCCAGGAGTATTAGCTGAAATCAAACTGAACGTTCCAGCGAATTTTGTGCCGAGACGTAGGCAGCCACCAATGTTCGTAGTACCATATGGCAGGACCAACTTGCTTAATAAGGCGCCGATGACACAGGTATTGCGAACATTGAACAAGATATGTCAACAAATTGACATTTTTATCTGTACTGTGACTGAATTCACAAGAACTGCCTATTATATTATATGTTATGACGACTGAATTTGTATGTATGTATATATATATATATATATATATATATATATATATATATATATATATATATATATCTCTCTCTATAGTTTATTATGTGTACCACGCTATCGTATTGGTGGCAACTGTAATGATAGCGATGTTTGGAAGCTAATAAATAAATAAATGTCGAAATTTGATAAATGATAGAATGATGACTGGCACGTTAGACAACTTGCAGAAGGTAATATAATTAAACGATTCTGAAGTTAGAGGCCCGAAGATTCCACCTTTGCCATTTTGGTTTTGCATGTGTGATCACTGTGATCTGGAAGAGCGAACCTTTGTCTGACCTTTATTAAAACGTTTACTTCAGAAGTGAAATTTATTATTAGGAAATGGTACATAATCACATCAAAAGCTATCAACCTATCTCATTTGAAATGCGTTTACTGTAACGAGACAAAACATGTCATTTGAAAGTCACTTCGACTTTGTACCTTTTAACAAACGTTTTGTTACAAATATTTTTTTTCTGTTAAAATATTATAGGACCGTTATCTATTTAAATAAGTACCTACTTAATCTTCAAATGGCAGTATAACAATATAGGGGCTAGCATCAATGCCTCATCACCCGAACCTCTAAAGCGTCGCAAATAAGGAACTCTAGGTTTTTTTTGTCTTTCATAATTAAAACATCAGATCCGTACGGTCCATCGGTAAAGAGTTTCCTCAAAAATATTTGTAAGAAAATATTTGATGCTACTTAAGGCGTCGCAGAGGCGGGCATATTCGCATAGCCAATCCAGCATTGCCATCCAATATGGAAATGCAGCCAGCTTTCTCGTATGCTTTCCTCTAGCAGTCATCTAGTACATTCGGTAATTAGGACTTATTATTAATATTTACTTTTAATATAAACTTTATCCGTTTTTTTATCCGTGCAGGAACGGAGAAAGAATACAATTTCCTGCGGTCCGGCGGCCTGTCGTAAGAGGCGACTAAACAACCCACAGCCAGGTGGTAGAGTATTTGCTCGACTGGATGGCGACCATCCCTGGTCTAGAGTATGCCGCCATAACAATCTTGTATTGTGTTCCGGCATTAGTGACCAGGTTCCAGTCTCCTTTAAGAGAGCAGCAGCGCATTTGTAGCACCTTTGATGTGGCAAATGTCCATAGGCGATGGTAACCGCTTTCCACTAAGTGGGCCGTCTGCCTGTATGCTGAACTCCTGCAATAAAAAATAAAAAAACTGGAGCCTTAAGTACTATATTTACTATAGATATAGGTGGCCCAATATTTATTCCTTCTTAATTAAACAATGATTAAGCAAAACATCCTTTTAGGCATAATAGGATAATAAATCATCTGAATAGGTGTTCATATGCTGATGTGAATTTGCATGTTATTAAACAAATTCGAGCTCTTTCAGTCGACGTTTCAAAAATCTGTTAAAGCTCAACGAATCTCTAGCAACATATGGACACAGAATAGCTATGATAGAAGTTTCTCTCAGTACAAAATATTGAAACAAGCTTACTTAATAATAAACATGTGCGAACTCTATTATGTTACAACTACCGTTGTTCTTTCGAAACACAACTGTCCACTAAGGCAGAAACTAATATAAAACACCAGTGTCTTTGTCATTGTGATCTTTACTTTTTGAATATAGAGTGTAAATAAATATTCTACACATGGGTTTTTACGTAGTTTCGCTTACTTGATTTTTCGTTCCGCGTTGCACTTTTATAGATTATAATTTTACATTTAGTTAGGTTATATTACAGTAGCTGCGCCCCGCGATTTCACCTGCGTGGTGATGGAAAATCGTTATATTTTGGATAATGAATACTGTCTATCTATCTATATATATAAATCAATTCCACTTTTCGTTGTAATTTTATAACTTGAGAAAGACTTTACCGATTTTGATGAAACGGTGTGTATGTGATTGAGTGGGTCCCGGAATGGTTTAGATCCGCAAAAAGAACCGGTAGGTGGCGCTGAGATCGGGTTCTAGAATCCTCCTAATCACCGGGAGCTATTTTGGTGAACTTGTTTTTGTATCATGTAACAAAGTCTTTTAGGAATTCAGAAAATATGGCGGTACGAAGTTCGCTGGGTCAGCTAGTATCTTTATAAATTATAGACTATGTGTTATTCTGATGTGTAAGCTATATTATGGTAAAGTTTCATCAAAATCCATTCAGTAGTTTTTGCGTGAAAGAGTTACAAACATACATTCTTACAAACTTTCGCGTTTATAATATTAGTAGGATTTACTCCATAATTTACTTTTATCTATAAGGTTATTGTCTATTGGCATTAGTACTAATATCTAAATATTATATGAAACATGTAAAAATAAAACTACTATTTTATATATATATATATATATATATATATATATATATATATATATATATATATATATATATATATATATATGTCAGGAGCCTTAAGAACAGACGAGCGTGCATGACAATAGCTATTGTCTGCGATAAACAGAACTTTTTCAATCACTACAACCTCATTTCATTACTTCATAATATTATTATAAATCACACATGTCACTCGCCTTACATACGTCTATCATAAATATTACTAATAAATAATATATATAAATTATAAACATAAAAAGCTGTAAAACACGAAATATACAAGTGAAATCGACACAGCCTTTTAAATTTACTATATTAACAAAACATTTGGCCCTAATCGACCCGGATTAAACCAGCAGTTACAAATTATTATATTTTCGAAAACATCAATATTCACAATGTCGATTTCGCAACTTAAAACAAAACGTACCACGATAAAAGGAAAACTTACTCGACTCAATAACTACATTTTACAAGAAAGCTACGACATATCACAAATTCAAAACAGATACAACGATTTGGAAAAAATATTCGATCAATATGACAAAATTCAATCATCGATAGAAGAATTAGAGGACGATGAACAAGCACATCAGCAAGACCGGCAAGCAGTCGAAGAGACATACTACGCTAGCAGGGCAGCTTATAGCAAAATCCTTGACTCCCAGGCGGCTACGCAACCGTGTATAGCCCACTACAACAGAGATAGCGTACACCACATCAAATTACCACAACTGGAACTACCAATATTTAACGGCAAGCTGAAGGAATGGCCTAGCTTCAAGAATATATTTATGCTTATCATCGACGATGCTAACATCCCGACAATACAGAAACTAGTATATCTTAAATCATCATTGAAAGGTGAAGCAGCTGCACTGGTAAGCTCCCTACTTATCACCGAGGATAACTATACCAAAGCTTGGGACATATTGACAACCAGGTACGAGAATAAAGTCATAATTGTAAACCATTATTTGAAATCCTTTCTAAATTTTCCGCATATAACTAGCTGCAACCTGCAAGACTTTCTTATGACACTACAACAAAGCATAGATTCGTTAAACGCAATGGACATCCACACACACAGCTGGGATTTACTTCTGGTTTACCTAGTCACTCAGAAACTGGACGACTCCCTTAGAGCTGCATGGGAATTAAGCCGAAAGGACACATCTTTGCCGACCTTCACGGAACTAATGCAATTTTTAATCACGAGGATGACAGCTATTGATTTAATCAATGACAGAAACAAAGATTACAACATGTCAGCTTCCATCAATCGAAAAGACTCGTATACGGAAACAGTTATTCAAAATGAAAATATTTGTATATTATGCAAAGAAAACCATCTAATATACAAATGCCCGGAATTCTTAAAATTTACTCCTCAACAACGAAACGAGTACGTAAAGCATAATCATCTCTGTTTTAATTGCCTCAAACTATATAAGGAACATCACAAATGTTCAAAGCACAAATGTGTTACATGTCGCCTTCGACACCATTCTGTACTGCATATGGATTGTCCACGCAGGAAAGCCAATATCTTTCATTCATCTTTCACATCAAATATTGCCACTAAAAATTTTCAACCTTTGCCATTAACTAGTAACGATGCACCTCTAACATCCACAGCCGTATATACACCCTCAAAATCAACGTGCCATCAGCAACCATACGACAATAATGGAATGTCATCTGTAGTTCATAGAGCAGTAACTGAACAAACAAATAACAAACAAATATTTTTCCACAAATAACGAACTCAATATTTGGCTGGATTGTCTCAGATACTTTAGCTCTTGATAATAATCTAGTAGCAAAGACATCCTTTTCGTGGCGGAGGAAGGATTAAACATTTTATGTTCAATACACTCATCCTTATCCTTCTATCTTCTAACCTATCCTTCATTTTTCAGACAATTTACCAAGTCAGACACACAAACACACATCGTCATTATTGCCATTATACACATCCTCCGTGCTCTCACTTATCACGCAATATCACATCACCACCTACTCAGACTCATTTAGGCATATGCTAAACACATATTTGCCAGTTATATTAATGTAATGTAAATCTATCAAATTATCAATCTTTTTATATACCTACGTAACTAAACTTTTCTACCTGTACAAACATCCACATCTTATCTACATTAATTTATATTATTATAATGGTCCTTTGAGTTGTTTTTATTTTAATTTTTGCCACTAAGTGTATTTCTAATTATATTTTCTTTTCCTTATTTATTGCTTTGTCACTACATAATATGTGGATGTACTCGTACCTACTAAGTACTTTAATCCCTTACTAGTCTAAAGTTATGTTTGTACACATTTCCTTGTGTCTGGGAATATGTCTGCGATAAACAGAACTTTTTCAATCATTACAACCTCATTTCATTACTTCATAATATTATTATAAATCACACATGTCACTCGCCTTACATACGTCTATCATAAATATTACTAATAAATAATATATATAAATTATAAACATAAAAAGCTGTAAAACACGAAATATACAAGTGAAATCGACACAGCCTTTTAAATTTACTATATTAACAAAACAGCTATGAATGTCAAAGAAGCGAGTGAGGTGTGTAAGAACAAGCCTGAATGGCGCTCTGTTGTTCGTGCCTACCCCGCAAGGGAACTGGCGTGAAGCTATGTATGTATGTATGTATATTTACAGAAAAAAATGGGTTCCACAGGTCACTGTCGGTGGAGAGCGTTCCCAAAATGCTGGCCGCATTTCCACGCTGTATTGCAATGCTAATGCGTTGACCAAAATACAGGCCAGCCTTTTGGTCACACCGCTTGAGTGATTCAGCAGATCTTAGTATGCATGAATAGTTTTGTTCATTATTATCGGAAAATTGTAAAGCGAGTGTCTTAAGTGCTTTGATTTTACACTAAATGAACCTTCTAGTATGTAATCTGCGGTGGCGTTGCGGTGTGGGGGGCCAATCCAATCTATTACGATCTCAGCTCACCATGATGGCGGGCACGACGAGCTACGAAAAAGATGAAATCTTTCCGAAGGGATTTAGATTTTATACATCATGTGGGATGGATTGATTGATGGCTTATTTTGTACGCCTTTTGGATCGCTACGTTGTAAAGAAATGTTTCTATCCAAGTTGTCAGTACATTATAATGTTTCTCTACTGTAAGACACTAATTTATTGTAAGTTTTCTCTTTGTAATTGTTATATACTTTCGCCACACAGCAATTAATTTAAAGTAAGTAGGTACGTTTATTATTCATTTACGAATAAAGCTTATACTTCTGTCCTGTAAGACAGAAGGACAGGACAGAAGTATAGGCTTTATTCGTAAATACCGAACGCATATATCGAATTACATAAAAAATCTATCCAAGACCGTAAAGGGAGAAGACAAACATACAATATAAAGAATAATTAAAGCTTCAAATAATTTTCAAAACGAGTAATTAAAAAAATATAGTTATGAAATGTCTATAGGTAGATAAAAAAATTGGTTCAAACGTTTGAAAGGTAACTTAATGTTATCTTTTTTTCAATAGTCACTTAAATGCAAGTAGCAATATTTATTGCCGTACTTATACTCTATCCAAAGGTTGTGTGGAAGGAATCGCCATGGGCGATAAGTTCGCCGACTGTACTTCGATATTAATGTTCTTGATTTTATGTAGGTAGCATTTTTGTATAATAAAGTATAATAATATTCTATTCTAAACGTGCAATCATATGTGGCCCTCGATATTATGTGCGGACTCACATTTTCAAACTTCTATAAAAATCTTTAATTAAATAAAATATATAGGCACATAAACTACTTTACCAGAGTAGACGTAATTTCATGACGACTAATAAAGTTACGAAGAATGTATTGTGATTTATATGCTCAGAACAAATTAGAGTAAACAACACAATGTTGATTCAAGTTTTGTAATAATTGAATTTTGACTTTTAGATAAATCAACCAGTGATTTGTTTGATAACAAACAAACCAAATTACTTGTTAACTTCTCTCAATTTAGGCACTGAGAAACCGTAAACAAGTATATCCATGTTATTTAATTTACACCAATTTTCCCAGTTTGCCCTTACAAATCATCTGGTGTTACTACGATTTCTTTTTCTAGAAATATAATAAAAATATAGAGTAGAACTAATTTAAAACTATTATTATTATATTATACATTTTTTAATCTTCAAAAGTACAATTTCAATTTTTGTGCTTGTTTATCTATACGTACACGTACGTAAAGCACTGAATAAGTTTTAACGTGTCTCTACATGGCATAGAATTTGTTTATATCCCAAGCCATAACTGCAGCCACAGCTTTCAGCGCCAGGAGTAACTTTTAAACGTTGACATAATCTGTGGTCTCCAACTGTTGCTGGGTAATCAGCAAGGTTAGTTTAAAAGATCCGGGAAATGCATATAAAACGGCATGGTCATCTTGAATTTCTAATACAAATTGTTCACTAATATGACTGTAAAGTTGTAATTGACTTCTAGCTATTACACGCGACTTCCATTTCCATTATTTTTTAATCATCTTACATAAAATAGAAGTACAGCAAAACGAATAGAAATGCAAATATTTTCCGTATGCAATCTGTGTTTGACAATTTCCATGGAAATCATTTGAACGGTGTAGAAGTTGATACGCTGCGCTTCATCTTTGACCAGCTAAAGGCGGATCCACATATGACCATTTGCCCGATCCAATCACCATATCCGTGTCGCCGACGCGTATCATGGTCGCCTATCTAGACGGTTGATGATACACGATTATGATACGCAGTCGTGATACGATTCGCGCTACGGCCCGTTCCAGTTCGAGTCGGTTTTTGTCCGATCATCAAAGTAGACATGGATACGGCACGGGTTTGCGCCTGTCAATCTGAACAGGTATGATACGGAGTAGATTAAAGGTGTTCCTAACTAGATACGCATATTGACACGTTGCGACAAACGATACGGTGATACGGAACAGAGATCGAATCTGACAAATGGTACATATTTAAAGGACATGAAAAATTACTTTACATACGAATATTAATTTTCACGACAGTCGATCTATTTGTTCTTTGTTATAAATCAAACCTAAAACTCATAGAAAATATATATCAATATCATAGGTAACTTTTATTCCGAAATCATTGTCCGAAATACAATGCATGTACATATTTCTAATGTACAGGATGGTTTCGTGCTGGTGGGTTCTGTGGCTGGACAAAGGTACTGGTCCTCGATGTTGTCCCTGGATGCCCGAATCACCTGCGGCTGCTGGACACCTGACGACAACCAAGTTTACCTCGGAACAGCATCAGCTCAGCTTGTAGTCATGGATGTTCATGGAGCTATGGTGTCACAGGTCAGTTTGTAGTCTACTCAATCTCAAAATTTTAAGAAACTGGATATCCTTTTTTATTATTTAATGTAAGATGAAATCAAAATAATTTTACGTATATAATAATAATATCGTGTTTTGTTTCATTTTTAATATTTTACCTCTTCGAGTAACTATGGCAAAAGGGATTGTATAACGTTAGACCTTATGTCATGCTTGTACCTATTATAATATTGTTATCTCTTGTGTCTGAACTGTTGATGCAGAAGACGATTGTTTTTTTTTTGTCTTAATTATTGAGCACACTTTATCATACACGTAGATTTTTTAAATAACTTTACTGATTATATGTATTATAAATATCTCTTGTTACTTCAATATCTTTATACACGTCCAACAAAAAAAATATTTATTCTGCCAACTATCACGCATATTTTTCATAGGGGTAGACAAAGATTACGCTATATCAACTTTCAATACATCTGATGAAGTGCTAATTCTTGTATTTATTTATGCATCGCCATTTATTCATCGCACCATTCATTGGAACACTTACTTGCCGCTCGAAAGTAGACTGAACTGCCATGACTTTCCCAGAGCGCAATAATTTGGGACTCCTCAAAGAAGTTGTTAATACATATTCCGTCTTGGCAAGTTGTACTTTATTGTTGGTGTTGCAAAGTCTATGAGTAACCGTAATCACTTATCGTCGGGTGGACTGTCTGCCTGTTTATCTTATTTTATTAATTTACTAGGTTATGCCCGCGACTTCATTCACGCTTGACTTGAAATTTCCGCGGAATTTCCGGGACACAAGGCACTCGTTTTAGTGAAAACTGTGTCGGAATAAGCTAATTTTTACGCACCCGAACAACTACGAACCGCTTCCGGGAAAATTCCCGCTGGATTCCCGGGATAAAAATTTCACTCTTTTTATTGTATAAAATTTGCTATCGATCACTAAAAAAATTACTTTAGAATACATTTTTTTTTTAAATTTGGCCATTTTAAATCGTCCCCAGAAAAACTACCGCGAGATTCTTGGGATAAAAAGTAGCGCAGATTTTAAGTTTAAGAATTTGCTGTCAGTAGTTTTTACGTGAATACCGAACAAACAGATAAACAATCTAAAAAAAATTGCATCGTGTTCTCTGTCGTATTCCAGATGTTTTTTTGTAATACCTTAATGTACAGACACGACATTTTTAGAATTTTATAATATTATAGTATTCATACAGCAGAATACAACCATAAATACATTTGGATATTTTTAACATAATTTTAGAATCAAGTCGTATTCCTAAACATGTCAACACAGAATATTTAAAATACAGATATAGTTGTGTATGCGTTATGTAAATCATACGTTGTATATACGTCTATATACATATCTTTAAGCAAATATAAAAATATCAACTTATTGTAATTATATTATTTTAAAACGAGTGAAATGCGCGATATAAAGTAGTCGGTGCTATAAAAAATATGAAATATTACCCTCCTCTTTCAATTTCGATATGGCATGCTCTAGTTGACAGTTATCGTAGTATTTGTATTAGAATTCCGCAAAACTATGTCGCATTGCGGAGCATTCTAACGTTGGAGCACAATATATAAAAGCTTTATTTATATCATCATCATCGTGGAAGATATAATAAATAACTGCTATGGGCATATTTGAAATTGCTGCATGAACGTAAAAGATAATAGTGATCGGTAACATGGGAATATTGTTGGTTGTTGTACCTTTTCCGAATGTTATTGTTTAGTATTGCGTTAATATTAATGAATAATTTTAATGGTTTTAGAAATATTTCTAAAAGACAACGTGTGCTTTTCTAAATTTTTATCAAACACTATCATATTTAGAACATTATCTTTAGAGAAAATCAATTAAAAATTTAAAGGTAAGTAAGTATCTTTTCAGTGTCATATTACAGTAGACTCAATGGACTGGACTAATAGTTGTGAACCAATATCTGAGATTAGATACATTTCCGTACATATGAATGTAGCTACATATTTTATTAAATTACTAAAATATTGCAATCTTAAATATGAAGTGACTGCCAATCCGGATGATTATGCGCATTGCGAATCCGCATGAGGTCCGGTTAATCGTGTTTCCACTGTATTTAAGCAGAGTAACAGAACTAAATCAATATGTTTCCACAGTTATTACTTGCACAATATACCATGAATTGACTAGTAACATTTAGCGAACAAAGTGGAACTAACCATCAAGGCTAGGATTGTGACCTATCGGAGTTAAAACATAAATCCTATCTTTTCTATTTCAAAATGAATTAGAAGTAACTTATTTCTATCTTATAATTGTTGAATGGTTACATATTAGCGTTGCCATTATTAGGTAACGCGATCAGTCTTTTGGGATCGTTCCAAACTAACAGTCTTCTGTCAGTAGATTTTCTAGATAAATTTTAATTTAGATATATAGTTTATTTTTAGTGTTTAATTTTATTTTACGGATTCATGTCTTAACATTTGAACTAATACTAATTAAATGTAATTATTATAATAATTTTAGGATTTAAAACTGTTTAAAATCTTAGTATTCAAACTCTGAATTCTGTATTCTAGATCAAGCTTAAATCGATACTTGAGTTCATGATACCCTGACCTGATAAATAAATATTTTTATGCATAAGGGATATCTGCAACGTCACACGTTCTAATTTGGACGGATTACCATCTTAAATATGGATTTATGCTTGATTGTTGTTCTAGAATATGGCCCTGGGATACTTAGGCACTGAGTTAAATGTGGGATAGAGGTATTGATTTCTAAAACACAGGTACAAATAGTAGCTGAAGGTGGCATAACATCAATGGCGTGGTCGTGTGAGAAATTCAAAATGGAAGAAGGTGAAGAGGCAACAGAGAACAATGGCGGGCATGTCCTAGCAGTAGCCTTGGGCAATGGAGAAATTGTATTACTCCGGGGACATGATGACGTCAGCCCTGTCCGAGTTAAAACGGGGCTCAGAGGAAGTACACTTGCAATGGAGTGGGCCAATTCCAGAGAACTGCTAGCCGTTGCTGGGACTCTCTTGGCAGGTAGGAATATTTTTCGTTCAATGGTGTTGTTACTGAATTTCTCTTTTCATATTGCAACTAGAGTTTTCTCCGCGGCCACGCCGTGTGAAAAACCCTAAGTAGTAGCTCTATGTTACTTACATAAAAACCAGATTAGAATTTTTATACATATTAGACCTAAAACTTTACTGTTTCTTGTTCAATTCACTACAATAACAAAGAAACTAAGTTCATATAGTTATAGTCTATACAGTTGTATAGACTATATGAGCAGTTTGGGCAGTTGCCCAGCAAAACTTAAAGGCGAGTCGCAGCCAACCTGATTTGAAGTAATACTAGATAAAAAAAAAATAAGTTTAAGGCTTGGCAACTAGGCCTTTAAGCCAGGCGCCGTTGTATTGTAGGCTACAATCGACGTCATTCAATGGAGTTCTTGTAAAAACACATAATTACTACTCAAAAACTATCAATATCCTACAACTATTGTTCATTTTAGAGTAATTTTACACATTTTTAGAAAATAAAACTGCACAGCACAACGTCCCCCTTCAGTCTCCGCCAAATACTCAATATTAGGTAATAACGTAGGTGTTTGTTAGTGAAATGATAAACGCGATTGCCGCGCCGCCTATTTTGCTAATCTGTCTATTTTATGGAAATGACACCATACATCGGGGTAAAATGTATCCTAAGTGTTGACTCGGGTTATATAAGCCAGCACTTTGTCTCGGCTGGGCGTAACTATGTTCTAAATCTCAGCCTTTCCAACACATACAAAGCGCAGGGTCGTCAGGGAGGAGGGGGTTTTTAGTGGGTATTGGGGTTGCTCGCTCGTGTAGCAACGCTCGGAGTCTTCCACACTATTCTCTGACGTCGATCGCGGACGGAGCGCTGCCAAGAGCATACTATTGCTGCAGTGTTATCGCCCCCGACCGAAGCGTGTCGTTCCCCTAGCAACGACCCAGTTTGTGCGTAAATCGGTTAAGCATTTTCCCTCGCCTCAAAAACAAAAAACAAAAAAAAAAAAAAAAGCCAGCACTTTGTCGAGTTTCATTCATATACGTTTCATTTCATTTAAATTCGTTCAGTAATTTTTACGTGATTCTCTGACAGACAGACAGCAAGATAGACAAACAGACAAAATTCAAAAAATTTCGTTTTCGGAATATGCTGGTCCGAATTTACATTTTTAAACGCATTGTACAAACTCGAACCATTTACAAATTTATTATATTATAGAGTATAGACTATAGTAATCTGTGTGAGTTCGCTCCAATAAAATTTGATTCCGTATGGAGCAGAACATCCCAACATCCCAGGATAAAAAGTATTCTAGGTTCTCTTTATTAAATTATATATTCTAATAAAAGTAATTTTTTTACACTTTAAAGATTTAGCTCAACATATACTTTCAATGCAAATTGGTTTGAATAAGATGCGTTGAGATCTACTTTTTGAATAATCTGTATGTAGGGTATTTTTGATTACATAATGTTTTGCCTAGCAACAAAATGGAAATGTTTGTGCACTACGTTCCAGGCACTTACCCAATTTGTTTAAGATATCCTAGTAATATAAGTAGTACTCAAACAAGCGATATCATTTCGCGATATTTATATTTGAATAATTCAGTATGATTTTTCTTAGAACAAGATGAAGCACTCGACTCCCCTCCATACAAGAACTTAGTGAAATTCTACTCGGACACAGGAGTACTAATATATACTGTCCCCGTGCCTTTTACACAAGTAAGTATATCGCATATTTGAATATCCGATCGTTTAATATAACGGAGAAACTTTCACGGGCCATTTGATTACCCTTTTATCTATTTGGTAGGCGTAGAAAATGAATGACATGAAAAGTTTATAAGCACAATTATAGAAGGATTAAAAATTTAAATGAAACTTTAACGAGCCCTATTGCTTAATAACAACTATTGACTCCAAAGCAGGTCGTTTTACATACAAAATGAGACGTTGTGCAGTCTTCTGCAGGTAACTTGGAAATATAATAATTTCTATTATATTAATGTACTCTGTGATCATAATGTTTGGCAAAGACGGCATGCATGAACGTAAAGTCGCATATTCCCCTGTGAGTCGTAACCGTTGCAGTTACTGTAACCAAAAATCATACTGTGTATCGAGCTGACAAAGCGAAAATCATTGTCAGCATGCACATTAGAGCACGTTACTGTATCCACTCGGTTACAGTTACGGCCCGCAGATGAGGACGCGGTTTAAACCTTTGTTCTGTAAGGCTCGTGTGACGGTGCGGACTATACACATTTGTTTTGTTAGGCGCGTGTGACAGCGTTAACATGGGGGCATGCTGCGAGGCGGTTATTCGTCGGCGTGGGCGGGGCGGTGTGCACCGCGCGGGTGTGGCGCGTCGTGGCGCCGCTGCAACTGCTGGCCCGCGTGCGGGCTGCGCAGGCACTGCGGCACCCTCGATTAGCCTCTAAACTGCCATTGCCGCCCAGATTGCAGCCGGCCTTGCACAATTTATTTGCCCACACTATCAGGGTAATTTATCATTACACAATTAGAAATAAGTTTAAGTAACTCACCGGCGGCGTAAACCGAAATACAAAATATTTTTTACTATTGATAGTTGTGATACTTTTATATACTTACATACTAGGATATGCCCGCGACTTCGTCTACGCTTGTCTTAAAATTCTCACGGGATTCCCGGGTCTCAAAGTACCGCAGCAGTTAAAAAATAATGTAAGCTATCATTTTAGTGAAAACTGTTGTCGGAGAATAAGCTGATTTTTATGCACCCGATTAACTTCGAACCGTTCCCAGACAAATTCCTGCGGGAGTCCCAGGATCAAAATTATCACACATTTTATTACATAAAATTTGTTATCGATCTGTTAAAAAATGGTATTTGTATTTGATATTTTCTTTTTCAAATTGACCACTTTAAGTTATTCCTAGAAAAAAACCCAGGATGAACAGTTGCGCAGATGTTAAGTCTAGGAATTTGCTGTCAACTAGCGAAAACCACATCAAAATCAGCCCAGTAGTTTTTACGTGAATTCCGAACAAACAGACAAGAAATCTAAAAAAAAGGATATCGTGTTCTCCATCATATATATAGTCTACTCGTATTCTAGTTGTTTTTTTTTAAATAGCTTTAATGTACAGACACGGCATGTTTAGAATTTTATAATATTATAGTTAGGTAGATGAGAACAAGTTATAAGTAATTTTAGTTGAGATGCTATTTGAATTGTTTACTCGCGTCGACCGCAAATCAGATGTGATTGCATTTGATTTGCGGTCACTGGTTCACTTTGTTTTTTGGATATTTATAACATTCTTAAGTAAAGTAAAAATACTGATATCAATGATGATAAAGTTTAAATTGTATTTTATTTTTATTGAATTTTTAGTGTAATGTCCCTGAAACAAACGAACTGCGTCGTTTCGTGTCCCGTCCACCCTCAGCTGGGGGTCGCCTTCACTGCACCATGTTAAGGCACGATGACGAGGAAGCCGGCGCTTACACCTTGTACCTGGAACACCTAGGAGGGCTCGTGCCCTTGCTCAAGGGACGAAGGACGAGCAAGATACGGCCGGAGTTCGTCATATTTGATCCGCAAGCTGAAGGTATACGAACGCTTATGGTGTTGGGAAATTATCAATTTTTTTCTTGTATAGGTGTGGTGGTGTGTTAATCGCTATCGCCCCGCGATTCGGTCCAACCATATGCATATGGATCCTGGGCGTAAATCGTGTACATTACAGGCAATTTTTCTTATGTATAAATTGGTACAATAACCACGTGCTAACAATAAAAAGACATCGTAATGAAATTTACATACAGATGATGTGTGAAACCTGCCTATCCTTAACTCTAAAAACAAGAAGGCCTGAGGCCAGGAGTGAGACGTGTATGGGCTGATAAGTCACATTTGCTTTAAACTCCTTGGCACAGCTGTACTAAATATCTACCAAACTTGCCGAAGAATATTTGTATTTTGCATAAAAGTGTATGGTGGATCTTCCTCTGGTTTAAGTTTATCAATATTGCAGAACAAGTATCATTGGGATCCGGTGTTCGCGAGAGCAGCAGCAGTAGTAGCAGTGGCGCAGGGAGCTCGTCCAGCGGCAGTGCGGGCAGCCGCAGCGGGAGGGAAAGCGTCGCCTCGCCCAAGAGCTCCCGCGCGCCACGTGCTCCTCGTCAGCCACGCCCTCTCGTCAACCATACCAGCTCATCGGATACTGAGCGCGAGGAGGGTGAGTATTGCAAGAGTGGACGAAGAGTGACCTGCAAAAATATGATGAATGGCCACATCCAGATTTTATAATTTTCTGTTTACAGAGCGTTGATGCTCTACTCTCCTTCCTAAAATGTAGATCCAAGGTTGCAGTTGCAGAGTCGAAGAATCAGAACTATATATTAAAGCGCTATTAAAAAGTTATTCCATAAAATAATATTAATTCAACGAAATTACCAACTTGACTTTCATACATTTATTTATTTTTTATTTTTATTATGCACGTATTTATTAAATTTCAAATTATTTACATTTTTCTTTAAATTCTACATAAAAACGTATTTTATTAAAAAAAAAATGACAAAAATCTAGGCTAAGGTCCAAGCTATTGGTGGTTAAGGCTCCAGAGACAGGAATCTCCTCACAATACGGGTCGTGTCCAACAGGCTTCCTTCTACATCCGATCCTTCACCCAGATACCTAGCGAGAGCCTTTCAAGATGGCGGTCAAAGCTCTTCGCTATTAGTCCATTCACTATTACCACTATTGGTAGGTACTATAGTTATAGAGTCCAAGTTCCACATGGCGGTAACTTCGTGAGAGAGATCAATGTACTTTATTAGTTTTTCTTTCTCGGCATTCACGATGTTATCATGGATGATCTTCATGATAGTAACCTCACGATTGCGACATCTACGATTATAACGAATTTCGCAGACTAATTAACTATCACAATATCGGCTTATTGGCGACAATAGTCCTGCCTGTGATAATTAATCGGTATTGTTTTTAATATTAAGGACAGAGCAATCCGGTTAGGCTGTTAGGTTTTCCACTTTTCATTTCTCCATCACTTCGTACTAACTTGTAAACCCTTTAAAATATAATTAATTGTTATGAAACCGAGGGCCGTATGAACTAATTGTTCGCATATCGATATTGATCTTCATACGAGTTTATTTTTTAACAGGTTGCTCAGGATCACCGAGATTGCAAAGGCGAAGACGGGCCCGTGAAAGACGAAAGGTACGCAGTTCTAGTGAGAAAGATGACACTCCTGATGAATTGGCATATATAGATTCCCTTCCCGAGGTAAGTAAAAGCATCATACAGAAATCGTTCTGAAAATCCCCAGTAGCTAATCTAATATTTTGTCTTCATCAGCCAATTATTGCATTAAAATCCACTACTATATAAATCTCATTTCATTATTGTTATTTATTCAGTAAAGTTTTCATTTCAGGATGTGCGGTTAGTAGAAGTAACATCAAACATTTGGGGTACAAAATTCAAAATGCACGGTCTCGCTAAAAATGTTCCAGCTAACCTCGGCCAAGTTACGTACAAAACGTCGCTGCTTCATTTGCAGCCAAGGCAGATGACTCTAGTGATAACTGAACTTAGAGATGACTTCCCCGTTGGCCCCGATCCTAGCTTCAACCCAAATATCTTCTCAGAAGATGAAGAAGAAGTCTTCCAATTGAACGACTCTAACGATTCTCCTTCACATACAAATAATAATATAAGGAGAAAATTGACTTTGAGTGAAAGAATAAATAATACTAATAATATTTTAAACCAAACTGAAACGTACTCATCGAATAATAATAACTCAAACAGTCCCTCGTTAGCTCGGGCCGAGTCATATGAAGAGTTCCCTTACATCGATACTAATGATACCATGAATAATGTGCCTGAAAGTGTTTACTCGACCCCAATAAGACATCCTCAAACTACCGAACGGCGACTAAATAATTCCGCTTCAGTGTCTAACCGACATGCGATATCTCCGTTGAGGTGCGAAGGTTCTGTACCAACACTGCAATCTCCCAAAAATGCGGTTGCACCCACCGACATAATATTCGAAAGACCATCACCACAGACGGTGACTTGTGGCGGACGAGGCGACTTCTGCGGTGGCCGGGCTGACTATGGTGTCAGAGGCGACAATGTCTCTCTCAAGGGAAATCTATCAAATATAGAACAGCAGACTTTTAGTTTGAATCTTGGTCTAGAGCCGAGCAGGCAAGTTACGATCAAGAAGTGTGACAATCACGTCACTGACAATTGTCTATCGAAACTGCGAAAGAACATCTGCAGCAGGGGCGAGACGACTTCGTACGATGTCAACACGAGGATATTGAAATCGTTATGCAACAAGAACTATGAGCATGAAGTCCACCCAGACGCGATGAGCAGGCGGACCGACGCCCTAAGGAATTTGCAGAAGAATGAGGACCTCAAGTATATCGACGAAGAAATGTTCGCCGAACCGGCTGCGAGTACGTGTACGGACCGGCCAAGGGTAGCCCGGACCACCACTGTGGTGCCTATCAGTCCCGTGTGCGCGCCATTACCTGTCGGTGATACGATGACACGCAGCTGCAGCGTAGGCTATCTGGACTTGGTGGATCCACAGATGTTGCATGCGCAGGTCAGCCTGACAGCGTTGCGTGGTGAGCCGCCCCGCCGGTTAGTACTGGTCAGCAACAAGCGACCGCGGCGTGCCAGGAGGCCCTTTCGTACAAATGAGCCGCGCCCCAACGAGGCGAACCGTACGCCCGGCCTTCGCCGGTGCGGGAAGTCTCGGAGTCTCGACTCTAGTGAGATGGCACTCACAACAGACAGGGCACGACGGCCTACGAGGAACGAGACGAAAGCGGAGGAGGTGTCGGTGCGAGCCAGAGGCCGTCGCGACAGCACCGGTGGCGAGGATACGGGTGGCACTAGCGCTGAGGAGGGGACACACACGTTGCGTCGGGACTATCCCGTATGTACCACATGTCGGTTGGTGGCGCCTTACGACCGCCGCGACGTAGACGCCGACACGTACGTGTGCGTGGCGTGCAGCTCGCGCGCGCCCCCGGCCCCGGCGCCAGCGACCCCTCCTCGGCACACCAACACGGACAGCGACTCCGACTACAGCAAGTATTATAGTTAGTATATAAGTAGATGCTTCTGCTCACCCGCACCCGCCCCGCACACGGTGATTGACGATTCTGCTTGAACGACGAATGTTTCGACAAGAAATGAAGTTATTGAAAATCGGCATTCCGAGTCCTTCAAATTGTTGCAGACCACAAGGTACCTTATTATGTATAAGTACAAAGCCACGACGCGATTAACCTATACTCCTTGATGCAATATTCAAAAGCTCACGCAACGGCTCCTCCGACACATTTTAGAGTTGCCGCTTCCCTATAGGCATTCCACATCGAGCTTAACGCATTGGCTTCGTTGAACCACAAAATCGTATAGAACGACATGCACTTCTATAGGCTTTTAGGTTGCATGGAACTATTCCGTTCTCTTACTAGAGAATTTCTTAAAAAATATAAAAGTTATGATACGCATTGTTTATTTTAAAACAACAGAATGCGGTTTAATTCGAAGCAATAACTCAATTTATCGATGACAGGTAAAGCTGGTCATTCGCTGTAAACATTCGCGTGTAATTAGTGTTGCCAGGCCAATTTGTTTTAAACCGGGGCAGAAGGTAAAATAAATCGGGATTTAGGGTTGTGGTTCGGGACAAACAAAAAACAAGATTTTCCATCACGGTTTCATTACTTAAATTTCTAATGATCTAGTTCTTAATTTTCTAATAATAATGCTTTTAAATCATTTTAATGACATATCGGGACAGTTAGTGTCCCGATCAGGTGCAAATAGGGATGCGTCCCGAGACCCCTGAAAATCGGGACGTCTCGCGCAAATTGGGACACCTGAATACGGTACGTATAATATAGGTAACAATGCAATTTTCTAAATAACTAAGTGAATTCACTGTGTACGGATCAAATCAGAGTTATCAGATTTCACGCGAATGGTTCTGGTGAATGATGACTCCAAAAATTAACAATAATTATAAATGAAATGGCGCAGGTTCGTTGGAGCAGTTGGCGTTGCGGCTGTTGGCGTCAAGGTCGGGAAAGCGCGGGGGTGGCGGAGGGGGTGGAAGCGTGTCCCGAGAGACGAACTCCGCCCCCGCATCCCCCCGCCCCGCACGCAGCAGCCCCGCAACCCCCGCGCCCGCCTCGCCTGCTCCCCGCGCACCCCCCAAGAGGCAGAGGTACTCCTCTGCCTCGCCTATTAGGTGAGTGTGGCACGCTAAAGCCACAATATCAATTAGGAGTTATGATTATACCAATTGATCCGATAAGTACTTTTTATTGTTAAACCCAATATGGCCAAAGATATCGAAAACGACTTCATATTAATTGAGGCATCCATACAAATATACAGAGTATAGTTATAGTTCGTTTACTTTGTCCTGACCTTAAGAATAAACCCGAATTTAATCATTATTTTTTTATAAGCTAACTATATACAATAGTTTCAATAATGCGGAATGAGCATTGGAGCACCTTTCTCCCGAAAAAATCACATACTTCCTGTGAGATATAGACTGAAGATCTACATCAGCGTAGCTGCGTTCGGAACTCGAATCATGAATGACTAAAAGAAATAACAGCTGTTGTCAAATTTTATTACTGTTAATATTCAAGGTGTTTATATATAATATGTTCTTCGTAATTGGTGTTGTGATAGTTAGACGTTAATGCATAGCAGGCATATGTTCCTCAGACAACTGCTCAACTCCCCTCTGCTGAACCGGAGGCGGAACAAGAAACCGTCCGAGAGCTCCGACGACGAGTACTCCAATGGCGGGTACAGCGAGGTCAACGGACGCAACTACAGAGACCTCGAGAGCTTCCAGAAGGCGCAACTCAGAAATAAGGTGCGACCCATATCCTAAGCTGACATTACACGCTTCAACCGAATTGAAAGGAATCGTCGATATTCAATAAGTCATTATAAGTTATATTTACGTGGACCACTTTGATTCCTTCATCTAAATTGAAAGACCAAAATGAGCCGTGTAATATCAGCAATACGACGACTTCTTATGTTTATTGAGTAACATGCAGACTTAAAATATACTCTGAAAGTAATTGAAGCATAAGACTTCGACACTTCCTAGCTACTGAAATATTGATCCCAAATGGATTAATATAACGGTGTTTACTTATTTAATTTAAATAATTATTTGCTTTCACTAGAAACGTATAGAAGATTTGTACAGTTTGTACACTTGCATCTGTAGTCGTTGGTAGTGGTCGATGCTGGCAGTAGTTGTTGGAGTACTAGTGCTTTCTTGTAGTAGGGGTGCGAAGAAATACACCTTGAATTTTCAGAGATTTTTCATCCAGTAGTAGTGTTGGATGCTGATCCCTGGTGTTACCCGTTCAACTTAGTGTTAGGTAAAACCGTATGTCACGACTATTAGTAACTCAATGGAAACTCAGTTGCAACTCAATGGTAGCTCACTCACAAAATTGCGAGCTGTCATAACCGTCTCCTGCAAGTAACTAAATAAATAAAATAGAAACATGATACTACGGCACCCGTCGCCAACGGACTCGGGCTGCAAGCCTCAGTTCGATCTCAACAGTCTCCGGGTACAGACATGTATTTCTATTTCTAAATCTTTGTCAATTCCATTTTCAGTTGTTTGTATTTTAAGTTTTTATTCCAAATTCAATAAATTAATTTTAGCTTATAGAAAGTTCCTTTTTAAAAAATACTTCTTCGAGGGCTCCCATAACAGGGCGTTATTTATATTAAAATAGTCTAAACAGGCCGCAGCATCAGCAACATCCTGTACATTGAACCTTGCGAGACTTTTTTGTTGTTTAGCTGAAGCGAGCCAGCAGCAGCACAACTGGGTCAACGTCGAACAGCAATGAGGGCCGCGGCAGCGGCGCCTCGTCAAAGCGACAGCTGGTGATGCACAACAAGGCGCCCATGTGGAACGAGAACAGCCAGGTGTACCAGCTGGATTTCGGCGGCCGCGTCACCCAGGAGTCCGCCAAGAACTTCCAGATCGAGTACCACGGCAAACAGGTATTGGCAGCATTTTTAGTCCACAACACTAATATAATAGTCCTTCACTCATCTAATAACCAGATGCGACATATTTTGTTATCAAATAATCTGCCTTCCATTTTTAATTAAAAGTTAACTTTAAAACAGTTTAAATAAGGTAACGTAACTTTAAAACTTTAAAGCATGGCAATAATACTCCATAAACGGCTTTTTGCAGCCACCCCTATACGGTTATATTTGTAATTAAATTATCTATCCTATGATACCAATTTTTAGTGGTTAACAGAACGGTGTAGTGTAGACTGTATGTATATGTTACCTATATAGACTTACCTTCTCATACCTGCTTGCCAGGTATCCATGAACAGAAATACGTAGGCAAGCCTAGTAAGGCATTTGTTCAGTTATCAACAGAGTGAAGGTCATGATTTTTTTTTATTAAAATTAATTTAATTAAAAATTGCCATAAACACCTTTCGATTGGCAAGCTGTATAGATAGCGATAGGCGTCTTTATAAATGAATATAGTTTGATGAAAAAATAAGTCCCATCTGGTTATCAGATGGGTGTAGGTCGATCTTCAGCGTTTATATTATAAAACAGGAGACAACGAGAACAATGACTCTCAGGCTCAAAGAAAGGAATGATTTGAATGATTTTGAATTTGCCTGGCTTTGACTTCTGGTGAGAAGAACAGAGGTGTTTTAGTGGGTATTTCCTTCGACAATTAGCGGTGACCCTCACATTACCGCGGTTACATTGTCTACTATGGATATGGGCTTATGGTGTTATTTGAGATGAGACATTATTAATGACGTTAAATATTGACAGATAACGTCTGTATATACACTAATGTGACTATGCGTAAAACGCCGTTATTTGTTAACACTTTAATTAAGACGCATTCTAAATCTTTAAGGCTACAGTCTAAATCTTTAACACCAACGCAAATGAATTCCCAGCGTAACTGCCAGAAGGAAGCGTACCCCGTAAATTTGACTGCATAAAATATGAATGTGCATGTTGCAATTATTATTGAAACCACGTAGGCACCAGTCACATGCCACTGCAGTACGCTCATTTTGGTTCATAGTCCTTCGAGCCGGATATAAACTGAATGTTTTTATTTATATTAAAATCTACATTATGGAACAATGGAATGTTTAATTGAAGGTGATGCAGTTTGGTCGCATCGACGGCAACGCTTACACCCTGGACTTCCAGTATCCGTTCTCGGCGCTGCAGGCGTTCGCGGTGGCGCTGGCAAACGTCACGCAGCGCCTCAAGTGAACGCCACAACCGAAACCACAGCCCGACAATAGCGTACGGTTCCTATAGTTGAAAACGGGGTTGCTCATGTACGGGAGTTATTGTACAAACTCTAATTGCAACCAGTTAAATGCACAGGTTGGTCGTGAATAACTAAATGTACTTAATTTTTTTCTTTCAGAACATATCTGTATATATCATTATAAGGTTGTTCGTTTTAAACGCACTGAATAATATTACATTTTAAAAATAATTTCCAATTGAATTTATTATTACTCCATACGATGTTGTTTACACGATTTTGCTCGAGTAAATTTCTTGTTCGTAAGAGAACTATGCCAATAGAAGAAAATTCATTTTCGTTTTTGAAAGTAGAACTATAAAATATTTCACCACAATTGGTTTATTCAGTATTAACAGTGCGAAAATCAAATCCGTATCCAACGAGAAATACTTATTTGCATTTTTCAGAATAAAATAATGTAAGATTTATATACTCATTCTTTTTAATGATCCATATTTTTTGTTTTATTTTTACTTAGATTACGTTTTATTATTTTTTTCTTTTTATCTCTTATTATTTAAAAAACAATTGCTGTTACTCCCCTCTGTTTTCGACAGTAAATTTAGAAGAGGGTAGCTTCAGCAAACAATTTCGGCATTTTTAAGTTTCTATCTACTAATATTTGTACCATGGTAAAATTTCCTCGTATTCTAAAATTGACGATAGGTATTTATTTATTTTAAGTACTCCAGATTGTCTAAACAAGAAAATTGATATTTTGCGCTATTCTTAATGCCAGTCTTGATTAAGTTGGGATATCATTAGGATTTATCAGTATCTTCAAACATACAGCAGGTGTATAAGAGCAGTTAATGTATATTTGACGTATTCCGTTAGTTTTATCAAATATAACTCTTTTTACCTCTAAGTCAGCCATTCAATTATCTTATTTCTATGTCTATTATGATTGCCATTTCAAAAGTTTATAGCAAAACTATTTTACATCATTTTTTCTAATCCATCCAAAGGCTGTCTGGAAGAAATTGCTTTTAGTGATAAAACCGCCTATTGGTTTCTGTATGTATGTCTCTTGAACTGTAACTTAATGTTATGCAATAAAGTATATTCTATTCTACTCGATTTTTAAGAATAATTCCAAATAGTCTTAATGATTTTGATTCCAAAGCATATATCGATTTGCACAATAACTCCCGCACACCCTGCTTAGATTATCTCACAGATAGCTGAAAATATGCTTTACACACATTAACACTTAAGTGAGATGACAAAAACCAGCGAATCGGCCCATCCATAGATATATTTTTCACAAGCTTAGATAGGTAGTTTAGGAAAGTATCAAATTCATTCTGAAGCCGTTATTAATCAATAAATAGCCATCGGGACCACATCAAGGTCGGCACTTGTGTCTTAGCAACCAATCGTAACGAGCGTAAAACAATATTTTAGGTGTAAATGTTAAATATTTTCACAATAGAAACAAATGTAAAAGATCACCTTTAAAGTGTGTAAGTCGTATGTTGGCCTATAGTTAAATAGTTATCATCTCTCGATGTTGTTAGTCTTATTAATGCCGACTGCTCATGTGCGGTTATTTATTCCAATTTCTGAATTTATAGTATTTAAGTTTACGATTATATTCAAATCAAATTAATGAATAAAAAATTATATTTTATTACACGTCATCATTTTGGAATCAATATACATAAATCTCGTTTTTATTTAACAAGTTTCTTTCGTGTCATGTGGTTAAATAATTACAGCTAACAGAATATAAATAAGAAAGAATCAAAATATTTGTTTCTATAATGCGACAGACCAAAACACATATGATTAAAAACATATTTAACAGAAATCTGTAAATATACAAGTGAACCTTCAGGGCCAAATCCTAAACTATGCTAGAGACCGAAAAACACTCAGTTCCCCATGGTTTGCCGTTTGCCATTGCTTCACAGACATTGGTCCTGATAAGCTACATTACATACTGTTACAATTACCACGTGCTAACAACGGTGAAGGAAAAACAACGTGATGCAACTTGCACATCGAAATAACCGATGTGTCAAACCTGCCAAGCCGCCTTGGACAAGCGTGGCGGGTATACTGTCCGTTCCCCCTATAATGGAAGTCCGAGCCCAGCAGTGAGGCATTTATGGGCAGATATTATATTTATATAAGTTACACTATAATTTGGTAGAATACAGGTGTGTTTAGTTTATCAAAATCAACCGATCCGACAAGGGTAATTGATTAAAAAAATCTAATGACACCACTTTTGTTTTCGTCAGAATCGGCCTCGACACTCCCTTGAGTGTTTTTCGCTATTTCGTATAGTTTAGGATTTGGCCTGAAAGCCCACTTGAAAAATTCACCTGTATGTATTTTCTGAATAACACCCTGAAATTCAACTAGGATTAATCAGAAAAATTTACACTAATTTGGGCAAATAGATGATCCGAATTCCTAATTTGGAAATTTAATCAAATAACCGCAAATGTGCGGTTGGAATCGAACGAAGTGGCCTTTGATATTATTTAATCTAAATTAAATTGAAAGGCCACTACACGTATAGGTTTTCTATTGGCGACGAATCCTTTGTATAAAATATAAAATTGAAATTATTGTGAGCATCATTTCAAACTGCAAAACTTTTCATTTTAAGCTATAACGAATTTTTATGTTCATGGTGTATCATATTATCTGGGAAGTGTATAATCATGGCTAAAAGTCTTATTTATATTTAGTGTAAGTTTTTAAGCTTTTTTAAGTAGCTTACAAATTCACTGTAACTCAATATGAATAAGACTATAAATGGCTATGTTTTATGTTTCTTCCATAGTATCCAATAATGAGAAGTTAGTTAGACACTATTATAAAAGTTTTATAAAAACCACAATTATAGACACATGGGATCCGTCGCTTTATGTAATTAATATGTGCACGTACGTAATATTTTTTTGTACAAATAATATTAATGTTATGCACCTAATGATTTTTATTGTTGTTTTCAAAAGTTTTAATTTATGATACTATTTCGAACAATCTGATTACCTATATTTTAAATATGAAATTACCTACGTGCTTGTTAAGTGCAATGGGAAATATTTTATGGATTAAATAAAATAAATTGTTGTATTGCGTGTTAATCTTTAATGAAATTGTTGTCCTAACACCATTTACTCTTTTGCTCTGTATTTGATGTTTTGTATGTATTATTATTAGGTAATCATTCATTACTCTATTCATAATTAAATTGGTGCAATATTAATTAATACATTTAAAATTTTTGAATAACTATCTTTTTCTTTGTGGAAATCTACAGTACTGTAAGAAAAAATGGTACCTCAATAAATTAGACAGTTTATAATCTAGCCTATTGAATGTTTAATGTGATTTAGGTCGTTATTGACAGCCTTGATTTTTTTGTTTTTGATGTCTGTAATTTTCACAAAACAGCAATGCCAGTTCGAGTGAAGATCTATTCGTCTGATAGATGGTCAAATGTCCGTAGTCTTTTTTCATATTAAATCATTGTTAGTCAAATCAAGATTGATTCAATATTGAGCCGAGATTGTTTATAGACTACCAAAATGGTTCGACTGCCAATTATAAATATAGACGGATAGTCTAATCGGTCTAATAACTGAGACTACTGAAGTTCATGTCTATTTGTTATATGATTTGTAATTGTGTTAAACCTTATCTTCGCCGCTTAGATTAAGTAAGAAGTCTAAGAACCTATAGAAAGTTGAACTACTGCGTCTATCTATAAGTTTTTTTAACTAATTTAACTATTGTATTTTATAAAAGGACATTTTATTTCAGAGTGATTAATATACAACCATTCAAATCCCAGTAAAAAATAGGTAATAAAGGGAAATTACCTCGTGTATTATATAAATATAACAAATTATAAGTTTATGCCCTTCTATCGCTGATATAATCTTATATAAATCATAAACTAAGGCTTTCCCTACAGCTTTAATGGCATCAACTTCAAATCCATTTTCCCATAAAAGCTTATGCCCCGTTTACATTATGCCCACTTCCAAGTGCAGGAAGAAAGCGGCTAAAGAGTAGAAAAGGTAAGACGAGTATGTGAACGCAACATTTTATGTCGAACATATCGTGCTGCCAGGAATCTTTGGCGGGATTGAAAGGAGATGTTCTGACGTGCAATTTTATTTTATAAAAATATGTAAAATTACTTTAACATGAACAAGAGTTGTAGGATATTGATAGTTTTTGAGTACTTAGTATTTATGTATTTTTTTAAAAAATGAATCCTGTGACAAATGTGGCCTTCGAGTCACAAAAGCCCCGTCGATTGGCGTCACTCGAAAACCTACAACTCGGCTGAGCTATATAAATACTTAATACATCAGACGAATAATTAAAACTACGCTTTAACGGTTTTAAGCGCAGCATTTATGTGATTAAAAAGTGGCCGAAACGTCGAAATATAAAATCAAATAAATGCCGTGCTTAAAACCGTTAAAAATGCAGTTTTATTATGTGTACCAGTCACGAAGACTTGAGAAAACAGGTTCTACTTCAGACGATGCTAAACGGACCAAGTTGCTTTCTCGCTGCCGTAAAACGGGGCATAATGGAAACGAGGGGATAGAATTTCCTAGATAACTTACGCAAACATAACATAATGTCTCAAGGGACTAGTCAAAAATTCTAAACCCCTTCTTAGTAAACATACATATCTGCAGTTAATTATAATAATTAGAAAACAAATGATTCTTAAGTTTGTAGTGATTAATTTGAAGACTGCACATTAGGGATATATTATGTGATATTCATTTGATTGTTTATTGTGTGTAATATAATAATTTAGTGATAAGTGGGAATGTTAAGTGAATAAATGTTAGAAAGAAACGTTTTGTTTGCTCAATTAAGTTTTATATTTTTAAGTGTTTTAATGCGAACATATCTGTTAACTTCGTGCACACCTATATCATTTTAAACGATCCCGATCTTTGCCAATGTTGAGTTTATAACGGATTTTTTGACGAAAACTGTACACAACGTTTGCAACAAAATAAACAAATGTACTCATGAGAGCTAAACGACTAACGGAGCCGAGTCTGATTTCAATATCGTGAGTTTTTAACCTGAGCGGAAGTATGCATGACTTTAGCAGTTTTTCAGACTTAACTTAATATAACATGCTAAAGTTAAAAAACATCGTTGTTTATACGTAGGGCAGTTGTATACGGGGGTACAAGTTGGGTCTTTATCCGGGGGTGCAATGTACCTTTTTACCCGGGGGTGCAAGGTGTGTCTCTAACCCAGGGTACAAGATATGTACCTTAACCAAGAAGTACAAGGAGCATCTTACAACATACTTTTGGGGGTACAAGGTGTGTGTGGCACCCGAGCGCAGAGACTTAGGGGGCATATTTTAACGGTTTCGCCTTATACCTTCACATATTTAGCATGCCTAATCTGCTTGTCTTCAAAAGTACTTAACGTCATCTCAAGTCTATCACCAAAAACAACGGATAGCTTATGAAATTTACTGGCTGTATCATTTTAATAATTTCATTTTTTGTTACTGGGAAGGGGAGGTTGATAATTACACTCGGGCGCGTAATATGGTTAAGACGGCTTTGTCTATACGTGGAAATTACTGACGTGTGACACTCGCCAATCCGTGTGCCTTAGAAGTACGTAGCGATACCGTTCGATCCCCTAAAATGGGAAAACTCCTGCCCAACAATAGAGCGTTTATGGGCTAATATTAAAATACTAAACCATAAATTTTAAAGCAAAGTAACGACCTGTTTCAGCCATGCCATGGAATAATAATAGTGTTACGTAAAACGTAGAATTTATGTTCCATGATCCAGACTTTACACGATTGTGTAATGATGATATAAGATCTACCAAATAATACAGGTGTACACGCAAGATCAGATTTTGTTTTACGTAACTGTATGTTCGTATTGTAAATTCTGTTATAATGTACGTAATTGAATAATAATGAAAACCATACCAAAGAGAAGAATAACTCAAATATTATTTCTATAGCTGTATAAGAATTTTTCAAATGTTTTTTTTTTTCAAAAAGCAAGTTGTGTTGTTAACTTAGATCATATAAACGTCTAGATCACGCATCAATTGCACAAAAACGGCCCAAAAACAGTGCACCAAAATTGGTGCACTGGCTTCAGTGGCTTCCCACGCCTGTTAGTGTCGTTTCGATTACTTTACTGGTTAGAGCTCTCGCAAAAAAAATAATTATGCCGGCCTGCGCTATTGAAATGTGTCGGAACTATTTTAAAACGGGAAAGGATAAGGATGAGATGTCATTTAATCGGAAAACTTAACACTTTTCTCATGATTTCTTTGTAAAAACGTGAAATTTAATTTCGACATTTTCAAGGTTATCGAATTGATTGATGTTGTCAGGTGACAAGTGTGACTTATTTTCCAAAATTTGGGGACTTTTGTTATCATTTTTTATTTATTTATGAAATATGAATAATTGAAAAAATCGATAGAAAACAGACATGTAATGTTTGTGTGTCCGGTTTTTTAAACTAGTTTATATTACGTTTTAGACTTCCTACGGATCCAATTGTAGCATATTGTTGGACAAAGAGATGGATTTTGAAAGGAAGTATTTTGAATCATTTTCGGAGATATTTTTACACTATGTTTTTTTATATTTTCTTATCAACGGCACAATTGTATTGAAATAAAGTACCTAAAATAATTATATATGATCGTGACCGATAAGATGTAAGTTGTGTGAAGGATAATTAGAAAATTTAAGAATACTTAACCATCATATAAAATTATTTCTAATCTAACCTTAGCGCTTTGGACAATATAAACTTTTTAATGTAACCTTATGACGTTTGATATAGAATTGACAGAATGCGTGCTGCAAATATCGTCAAAGAGGATGTAAAAAAAACTGAATATCGTTTAAAGCAGATGCTTTGGTCGGAGTTATCTGTACTAATATTATAAAGAGGTAAAGTTTGTAAGTTTGTGACGTTGTAGGGGGGTAATCTCGGGATCTACTAAACCGATTTTAAAAATTCTTTTACTGTTGGAAAGCTACGTTAACAGGGAGTGTCATAGGCTATATAACATGACGCTTTATACCACGGGAGCGGGACAGACCGCGGGTGAATCCGCACCGGGCCGCTAGTAATATTATAGATAACTCTTTATTGTCATAATTAAGATATTAATTTTGTCTATATTCTGTTAGCTGCATCTCCATTAATTCCTAATAAAGAAATAATTTAATATATTAATATGATAAAAAACAAATTTTAGTTCATAAAATAATCAAACTAAACTAGTTTCAATAAAAACTTTTGGATATGAATATTTTTATTTTTATAATAGCCCTTTTCAAGTGGTTTAGTTGCTCTTAAGTCCCTGCATTAAACTATCCCGTGTACCTACCCCGTAGTTCCCACTACTGATATAAACTTTGGATTACACATAAAGCCTACTATCCAATATAAACCTATCGAATCGTTCCAAGTCTACTATTACAAATGATTTCACTGACTTTTAGTGCAGGATAATCTTTGGGTTATAAATAGTCATCTAATAACCTTCATGAATATGATGTGTAACACAAAAATAATTTGCCATTATGAATAGTTTTTTTAGAATTATTACATTAGTATTGGTAATTAACAGACTTCTAAATATGTACTAATTATCTGTACAAGCATTTTATTGCGAATTAAAATTACTACATGTGCTAAAATGTGTTATGAATTCATTTGTGCATGTATTTTTTTATGGTTCGTTCCAAGACACATAACTTTTGTTGATAATACTTTATTTAAAAAAAAAACTAAAACCTCTGAGTAATATTAAATTATATCACATAAAGCGATTAAATCATAACGATCATTTAAACTTTTGACTTACATAAAAAAATATTTAATTATAAAAAATGGGGTAATATTTTTTTCCTGATATCCCGAAAACGCAGAGTGAAGTTAGCAACGCTTCGCGTTTTTGATGCCGTTTTTGCCGGTGTTGTTTGTTAGCAATATTAGAATAATGTATCCATTAATGTACTCTGTGAATGTATCCCTTGTCAGTTTTAGACCCATATTTAAAATAATAATCACGTGCAAACCAACTCTCGAGATAATCAGTAAAATTGATATGTTGTGCAACCCGTTCACGCTTCTTGCATCCGAAAGTACTTTTCAATGAAGACTGATTATCAACAAGTGTCGGTTTGCGCAAGAGTACTAGTGAACTATTGCCCGTAAACCCTTGTTATATTATTCCCACTTCTATGGCACTAGGCAGAAAAGTAGCGAGGGAAGTGGGTAGCGCGATATATTCAATATGTTTTGGATTTACATGCCGTAGAAGTGAGATTTTTACTAAATGGTGTTAATTTAAGTAAGTACTTACCAAAACTTATACTTAAACATCAAAAGCATTTTTTAGGAGAATGTAAACGCGTGTTAACATTTGACCCCTCGTTTACATTATGTCCATTATCACAACAGAAGTAGGAAAGTGGTAAGGGACGTTGGCAGCAAGAGGATTTGTTGTTCCACATTATATTGTGTTTACATTCTCAGGCTGCCCTTTACCCGCTCCACTTTCCTGTTTCTTTCATGGAAGTGGGCATAATGTAGAAGAGATGAAGTTGACATACTTTAGTGTAAAAAATATTAATAGTATATCACCTTAAATTGCTAAATATTATTTCGAGCTTGTTCATTCAACTGATTAAGTTAAAATGTGTATCATACCATCGCTTTTTAATGAATTAGTCCACTTACCAGTTGTACATAATACAACAAAATGTAAATAAAATATTCTCCAAATAATCATATGTGTTTTATTATCAACCAATAAATAATATTAACAATGTACCAAATGGCAGAAGCAGTCTTTATTTGTGAGTTAATCACTTTCACTGCCACTTTGCCCTGGCACATAGTCTTCATCATCTTCATCTGATATTTCCAAATCATCCAGATCTTGGAAGAGTGACTCATCTACTTTGACTGCATCACCTGTAAACAAAGCTTGCTACACACACAACGCTATACCTATTTGTATAGCTTCTCCAGCTAAGTTGCAGAAGACACTTGATTTTGTATGAAAAATCTATTGTGCAGCCATTTGTCGCAAACAAAATATGGTCATTATTTGGAAATCTATACTATATATAATAAATCTGTAAATGGTTGGAGTTTGTACAATGCATTTAAAAAATATGAAAAAAATCAAAGGGCATAATTCGGACCAGGAGATTTCGAAGTAGCCATTTTTAAATTTTTTGTCTGAGCATGACGTGAAAACTACTGAACAGATTGAAATGAAACTCAGCATAGCTTATAGCTGGCTTATATCCCAGGGCGAAATTTAGGATACTTTTTATTCCAATAAATGATATGGTTTCCATGGGATAGATGAAAATGAATAAAGGGATTCGCTAAATAGATGGCACTGCAATCGCGTTTTTCATATCACTAAAAATACCTACGTTATCATAAACAACATTCCATTTATTATATTGCTTCAAATCAGAAATCAGGTTGCCTGCGACTCGCCTGTATGTTTCGCTGCGCAGCTGTGTGGACTATATGTACTTCGTTTCTTTGTTATTGTAGTGAACTTAGTAAAAAGAAACAATAAAGTTAATAATAAATACACCTAATTAAATTGTTATATGAGTAACATAGAGCTAGTACCTAGGGGTTTTCATGTGGCTTAGCTGCGGAGAAAACTCTAGTAAATTATATATGTATTCTAAATGTTGTGGTTAACGCAGAAGACAATTAACATGGTAGTGGTACATTAGATTCAGTAAAATACCATAAAATCTTACTATTTTGGACAGAAGATGAAAAACTAATCATTTTAAGATATTATCTCTTATTTGCCAGAGCAGGCAAATGTAGGCTATCTACCTATGGACAATAGACACAAAAAAGATGTTTTCGTATATTGAGAAATTTTATAACAGATACCGCAGAGAAAAAATCATGACGGGAAGTGCTGTACAGATCATTGTTGTATCATTCTTGATGTGGGTTCAAATGGCAAAGCAGGCACTACTTAAGTAGTTTTTCTTAATTAATATGCATGTTGTTACTCTATATCAAGATTATCATGTGTGACACTAATTTATCTCTGATGAACATTTATTGCTTCAACTAAAAAATAAAAATCCCCCATCTAGCAGTGGGTGCTAGATTCACAAGGATATCTTAAATTGTTACATACCATCATCAAGGAACTTCAGATCTGATTCATTAAGTGTTGTGTCTCTCAGGAACAGCTCTCTGCCGGTTAATTTGTTTTTGTCTTTCGCCTCCCTCTCCCTCTTGGCTGGTATGCCCATATCGATTTCAAACTGTTTTCTCCATGCTAAAAATGATTCCACCGTTACTCTTGTGCCTTCAAATCTTTTCTGAAAAATATTTTTATTTATTAGTATCAGGGAAATATAAAAGCAGATAAGTTATTTCTGATATTTAGGGTTTCTTAAGAAAACTTAGACTTTCCTTTTTTCAATATTTTTTGTCATAGATGCTTATATATAACACTTGATTAAATAAAAATACATTCAAAACTGATAGCTGCAGAATGTATTATTAAAATGGGACAATATGGTTAGTTCAGGATCATACTTAGAACCATACATATATAAAGAATAAATTAGTTGAACTGAATACACACCAATTCTGCCTCTTCATCAGCTTTGAGTTTAGCTAAGGTCTGTTCCTCTCTTTCCTTTTTAACACTGTCCCATTTTTCGTTGAGCCATTCTTGACCAGCTGATACTAATGTGAAAACCATTACCATACCTAAATTCTCTTTGCCCTGAAAATGTATAAGTTATTATTAATAAAACTATACACAAAATAGTCATCGTACCAGCTTGCCCTAACAATTATTTTTCTTCTAATTTTTGTCTATGCCTTAGTCAATATAGACTTATGTTTTATCATAACAGAAGTTTTGTATTTTGGAAAATAATAGTCTAGTATTTATTTAATTTTTATTGCACATAATTTAAAAATACAACTATTTTAGTTAACTAGAAAGATGGGAAATTTTTGAATTTAAAACCCATTCAAAAGAATTGTTCATAATTTTAATCTTTATAGTTATAATCACAGAAAAGCCATATACATAAATAAAATTACTGTAATCTTCAAGAAAACTGTAAAAAATTAATATATAAATATTATTATATTACTAAAGATTGAAACAAGAATATTATTTATAATATTTATTTTATATATTACTTTTATAATATTTTAGGTAATAAAAATATAAAATAGGGATTTTCTTTTTTGGACAATGCCATTGATGATCATATTAACAATAGGGATTTCTTCCAGACCAACTCAGATTTCATAAAATTTGGTATAACTCTAAGGCTATACAAAATGTGATATGTTTTATTTGCACTATTTGATATATGTCTCTATGGGGGTGGCAAGAAAAAAGGAAACTGTAACACACACATAATCAAACAATTAAAAGGTCTTGTCTTTTTTATATGAATGAAAGATTGTATTTTGGATAAACTAAATATAGTACACATACAGTTAGTATAGATACATTATAATGTTCAGGACACTTAGAAAGCTAACATAAAAAGAGCAATTAATACAGCAAAATACAACACATTCTATAAACTATTTTCTTAACATTGTGATATGACATTAATGCCAATATACAGAAAGTAACATAAAAAGTATGTAGTATTGTATAAAACATACCTGTTCTTCTAAATGTATATGTAAATCATTTTTATCAACAATATTATCAAAATTCTCTTCATTGTCAATTTCAATGACTGGTAACTCATCCGGATATTTGGCTGTGTATGTAAAGATTAGCTGACAAGCAAGCCCTTCGCCATCATCAAAACCTTCAGACTTAATGGGTATAATAAATTTGTGGAATGGTTCGGTTTCTAAAACTAAAATATATCAATTATAAGTGTCGCTATAATAGACAACTGTTACAAGTAATGCCTAGAAACAAATTTTAACAAATGTAATCCATTTAAATGGGCAAATAAAAAAATTAAGTAAGAATTAGCTCAAAATCAAGAATACTGACTCAAATTGGATTTCTAGAAAATACCTTGCATATCTCCATAATATATTGAGTCTAAGGCTTCTACTTCACTGGTTTGCTCATATTCGTAGTCCATTATGTGTATTTTTTAAAGTAATTTTTAAAATAATTATATTTTGAAGTTGTATACATGCACGTTTTTACCGATTGCTAAATGACAACTGTCAAGTTGTTAATGTCATAATAAGTAGTAGAATTCGTCTCAAAGGCAAGCAAAGGAATCTTTAGTCCATACAGCCAATTCTGATGTGTGTCTGGTATAGTGTGGCAAAATAAAGTTGAAAATAATAGAGGCGCCACTTTTGCAAATTTGCCTAAATTCTAGCAACTCAAATGTTTATTCTGGGGTCACACCTGCGATAATTTTAAAATGATTGATTATGGTCCAATAACACAATCACATATAACGCATTACACCAATAGCCACATCTGCGTAAAACGGCCTGTATCTGTAACGTTATTCCAGATGAGGCGTACTATTAGCTCTACGTCCAAACTTGTCATGACGGCTGTTCTTTGGTAAAAATCGCAATTCGACGATTTTTAACGAAAGGTCTATCCTTTTTGTTTTAAATTTTGCTAAATATCCTTGGTTAATAACTATAAAAATGAGTGCTTGTGTGAAACTTAGCATTATTACATAAATATTAATTCTAGTGGATTTTAGACTTGGATCCACGTTATAATAAAAATAACATAGATAAATTTGCTTGTTTATAATTCACTCACCTTGACTACAGATAGTATAGACTATTTGTAGAAGGAAAAAAAATAATTTACAAAAATACTATCCAAAAACTTTTATTTTAAAGATAATTGACGTTAAAGCATATATTTATTTTATTTTTTATTATTTATTCAAAATTCCTCAAATTAAAAAACTGACATTGTTTAATTATACTTTATTCTTAATCTTCCGTAGGATACCTATGGAAATGAAACGTCAATAAAAAATGCGTGCCACTGTGACGTCATTTGGCCACTAAACATGGCGGTTTTAGTGCTGTCCAGAAGATTTTAATGTTATTAGGTTTTATCGATAAACGTCCTTGGCTCATTTTATTTTCAATATTATTGAGTATTAATTATTTGTAGAATTTATACTTTAATAGGAAGTAAGTATATTGTTATGTGCAAAGATACTTTGATTTAGATGTGTGAAATCTAAGACAAGTTCGTGTTTCAAATTTATCAAGTAAACGATATGACGATTTTTAAAAGTTGCTACACTGATTTGATAAAGTTGTTTTGACAACACAGTGACCACAAAACATAAACATATGGCGTAGTACAGTGCCATCTGCCCATCTCTAGCATGCTAAATTTTATCGTCGTTTCATATGTTGCCGTCTCGCTCGCACTTGCGTATATGCCGGAAAGGGATGGAAGCTTTATGTCGGCGATAAAACGTTAGCATGCTAGCTAGCTATGCTGTTTTGGATATCAAAATAAGAGTACGTGTTTTTCCTATGAAAAACACGTACTCTTATTTTGATATCCAAAACAGATTAATTAGATTGTAATAGAGAGGTAAGTAGTCTAAACTACTTACCTCTCTATTACAATCTATTTTAATTGTGTTGCTGACTCTAAAGTCCGTAACACATTACCGCAACGCACCTCAAGATAGGTGCGCTGCACCATAAGTGAGAGTGATTCAAATTTTAAACTTATTAAGGGCCGCGTGATAAAAAAAAAAAACAAAACACCTTCAGAACATTTATTTAATAAAAAACGTCATTCCTTATGACTTACGCTCTAAAATCACTTAATTATTAAAAATTTAACGAATTTACAATAGTTTTTATTAAAGTAAAACTAATAAAGGCATAAGTTTATAATATGAGTTTTATTTGTACCTTAGATGTTTTACATGGAATACAAAATTCAAAGAAGTGACACCATCAGTTTTGGTTTATTCCTCTAAAGATGTCAAAGCATATTACTTTTATCTAAGTAGGTTCAATAGCTTCACAATAAAGAGTCTGTATATACAAAATCTAACATCTTCTCTTGAAGCTAAAGAACAGCAAAATCCTTAAATGTGCAGCATTTACCAAGGTAGAGGTGTCAGGACCGGCCAAAACAGGAATTGTTTCCAACTGATTTTCTTTTAATATGCCAGTTTTATGTTGGCTGGCATGTCGCTGCAAAATATTGAAATATTAGTTTAGAATAATTGTGTCCACAGTATTTTTTCATAAAATTTGCTTAAATTATGACATTATTATTCAAATTGGGCAAATACATTTCTTGGATGGAATCACAGCCACAAAACCCATAAGTTTTTCTAAAATGGTTACATAGAATGAGAATGACATAGACTACAACTAGTAACTAGCATATCAGTAATAAGGTAGCAGCAACAAGTATATCAAAGGCTAAAAGTGAAAGTACAAATTTCAATTATACGAGCAGTCTCCATGAGTGTGAGAGGCACGAGAAGACATATTAAGGCCTTCGACTACGAAGACGGAGCAGGAATTATATAATAAGCCGACAGTCCAACTACTATCCTGCTGATCATCGTCCCACCATACAAAACTTGTATATTAATTTTGATCCTTTTATAGCACGTTTTGTTATAAAATAATATGTATGTATTAAAATATGTATATAATTTAAAAAAAGTATATCAATACTAACTATAAAAGTATATACAGTATTAACTTACTCTTACAAATTTGAAGGGCACGGCATCATCTCGTAGTCGAGTCACATCCAGAGTTTTGTTGAAACATTTATCATCAAAATGTAGCGAGCAAATATAAATATATTTTGCATTTGGCTTTATATTTTCCATTCCAATGGCTTCCAGCCACTTTTTCTTTATACGCTCATTTCTTGGGATCCTATAAAATATGTTTTAATTATTATTTTTGTATGTTTTAAGCGGGGTAGCATGATAAAATAAGAAATTTTATATAAGCAATCATATTATATCGATATCAAAGTCGATAAATAATGTACAACCCCAGCTAATAAATTAACATTATTTAAGCGTAAAAATATAGTTAAATAAGTTAAATCCATTCATGACCTATAACTGCACATAAGAACCTTGCTAATTATAATGAAAATCTTCCTTTATTTTCCCGGAAACATTAACAATAAGCAATATTTTTAATGTTATTTACAGCGTACCTGTGTATGGTTAAAGATGACTGATTTGGTGTTTTTCTTATGCCGCACCCTATTACACTGCACACGGACATATCTGCGACGTAATTATTTATATTTGGCTTCAATTATTTTAAATCACAAGCAAAATATTGAAAGATAATTAGTTATTTTCATTTATACCACGACTTTTTGACAGGACAAGTACCGGGTGCACTGACTGATAATGACATTTGGTGCACTAAACATGGCGGATTTTCGGCCTCATTAGGTATTTACGTATATTCATGTTCCACTTTATGTACGCACTGAAATACTGTTATATTGTTTTCCTGCGAGTTACAGTGCTGAGTAAGAACGAGATAGATATATGTTTATGTGTGTGCCTTCAAAATGGATGCTATTTGTATAAAGTAAGTTTGGAAACGTTGGTACCTGTAAATTAGATAATAATTTTATAAAAATTAACATAATACATAGTAAAACGTAATGTAAGTAACTATAATAAAGGCAAGATAATGCTATACCTGTATTTTCACAGTGTAAAAAAAATGAACTTTTTGTCTGATAGCACATAAGTCAAAATCATCCAATTCCTTTCTGGGACGTCCACTTTTGTGCTTTCCAGGTGTAGAAAATATGCCTTTATTTTTATTTCCTTCTAGTACGATTCTTCTCACAATACTAGTTGATTTATCTGAATTAAACAATATATAATTAAAATTAACACTGTGTTCTGTAATCTCATTTAATTTGCGTCCTAGGGTTGTTGCATGCTATTGGATAACCGCATTAGCGTTTTACATAAGACACAATTATCGCAGGTGTGGCCCCGGTATAAACAAGTACTAAAGAATAAACATAACCGTTCTGGTCAATGATAATTATACAAAACTTTCACATACATCGTATATGAGAGATCTAAAATAGCGGTTAGTTTATCAACTAATATATGATTGAATTAAAAAAGAACAAAACAAACTTAAATATACCTGTCATTTCAGCGGTTCTTTTGTAACCATTGTCGAGGTTTGAAAGAATACTTCTTGCTTCATAGTCTGCAAGACATCGTCTGTACACTTTATAAATCATTTCTTTTCCCGAACTTCTAATAGTTTTATTAATTTTTATATACTTTTAACGTATATTATACTGTCTTAATATGTTTAAAACAAAAGAAATATTATCAAAACCAGTATCTTTGTTTACATCTAACGTCAAAATAGAATCACAGACTACTTAGAAATGTTGCTAGTAGAAAAGAAAACAAAGATTCCGCTCTGTATGATTTTTTTTTTGCCTGGTTGACAGACCGCCTGAAGAAGCCGATGGACTTGTTTCTTTAAATTAAAAAAAAGAAAAAAACTGCCTGAAGAAAAAGTTAAAGGTAAAAATAAATAACAAATTTTAAAAATTGCAGTGAGCCAGTGAAATTGATTGATTTGATTGTAATTTAAATTATTTACTTGTTTAGAGAAGAAATGGATTCCCCGGATTTAATGTCGTCTCCTAATTCTGATGATATATTAAATACAATTGATACAGGGTAAGAATATTAAGATTATTTATTTATTACATATCCAACAGCTTACAATATGTGTAACCTAGACAATAAACTCTGTTTATATGAATTTTGCTAATTACTGGATGCTTATCTTATTAAAAATATTGTTCGGTTAGATACATACAAAAATATTTATTTTCTAGAACCAGACAGTTTCAAAACAAATCACCAAATGAATATTACACCGGTCTTCAAGAACAAGCTATATCCAATTTCCAGAAACCCAATGTACCTAATGTAAATGTCCCTGAGAGGATAATATTTTGTTTAGACATTTGCTATGATAACCCCAACTCCTTATACCGTTTGGGAGATGGAACAACTTTCACACCAATTAATATGATGAAGCGGGTATTAGACTTTTTCATTTATTCAAAACACGCAATCAATAAAAGAACGGAATTTGCTCTAATAACCTTAAGTCAGACTGAACCGTACTGGATTTTAAACTTTACAAATAATATGAAGGATATTTTTAATGTCATTGACAGTCTAAACCCTGAAGAGTCTACATCTGAAACTTTCGACTTTGGGAAAGTATTTCAGCTAATAAAACAAAAAGTTGAAATACCAGAGTACATGCAGGGTGAATGCATCATGCCACCACCCTATGTTGTTCGCATGATTGTTTTATACGGACGGTCAAATTGCATTCCAATTATTCTTCAAGATGATGCTTACTTAATTTTTTTAAAGAAGCAGTTATATTTCTACATTGATATGCTTTTGGCCCATGAAGAAGATTGTGCTTTTTATAAATGTGCAGAAGTTTATGATGCATTACAGGACTTGGACAATGGTTACTCTCATGTCTATGAAGTTTCAAAGAATGCTACAAAAATTCATGATTGTATTGCAATGTTGCTAGCACATCCCTTACAAAGACCACTGCAGAAAAATACAGACTATAGGTTTGGTACAAAATACTCATAATTACTTCAGAGTTTCAAAAGTAATAAAAAATTGTATTACTGAATATATTTATTACTAAAACAATCAACTTTTGTTAAATTATATTATTAGCAGTTGGAATAATTTTGTAGCTCTTTACAAAAGAGGGCATAGATAGTATGGTATTCATAGCAATAGTAATTGGGGAATAGTGTGAATGGAGCGTTGGGTAAACTTCTAGGCGCTAAGAACCTCAGCCAGAAGGCCCAGCTTGCCATAAACAACGCGGTGCTGGTACCTACGCTCACGTATGGAAGCGAGAGTTGGGTATGGAAGAGAGAGCATGAAAGTAGAGTAAACGCGGTTGAGATCCGATCACTGTGCAATATCTGCAGAGTGATGCTCGCGGAACTCGTTCGTAATACTGAAGTAAGAAAGATAGTGTTGGGGTGAAGGTAAGGAAAGGACTGCTCCGGTGGTTCAGGCATGTGGAAAGAATGACTAAACAGATATACAATGCAAAACTGGATGTATGCAGAAGTCATGGAAGGCCACGACACACCTTCCATGATCAAATGGATCGTGTACTAGCAGAAGGTGATGTCAGAAGCTTTAAGAACAGACGAGCGTGCATGACAAGAGCTATAAATGTCAAAGAAGCAAGTGAGGTGTGTAAGAATAAGCCTGAATGGCGCTCTGTTGTTCGTGCCTACCCCGCAAGGGAGCTGGCGTGCTATTATGTATGTATGTATGTATGTAGCAATAGTAATATATTTATTATGAAGTAGTTGTTATTAGGTGTGACACCATTATTATTATTATTTAACGTAAACAATAACATCTTGTAATTCATTAATGATGTAAACATTTGTACCAGATAAAACTTGAACAACAGAAAGGAAAAGGATTTTTGCATCAAATTGTCAATGGTAATAAATAATTGATCCCTTACAACAATCCCAAGCACAGTAAGTCATGGGTGAAACCAGGCCAACCATCAACATCAGTGACTCCTGCTCTGATTTATTATGAACTGCTGAAACTGAATGAAACCATAACTGGAGATACCTCTGGTGCTTTTGGACCATACATTAAAATAAACAAGACTGGAATATAGTGAAAGATATTAACAAGGTTATTTTGCTGCACAATAATGCTCATCTACACTTCGTAAAACCGGTAAAAACATATTTGGAAACACTGAATGTATTGTACTCTCCGGGTGTTGTTCCATCGGATTACCACCTGTTCCGATCAATAGCTTGTGGCCTGGCTGAGCAGAAGTTGTACATATATTGTCATTCAAGGGTTGATTTGTGGATTTCATAGAAAGATGAGAAGTTTTTCCAGTGCAGTATTCGTCTCTTGCTTGGAATATAGCAGATAGTTGTGGAAAGCAATGGAAAATATTTTGAATGAGGTATATTTTGTATTATGTATTTAAATTTAAACAAAAAAACAAATTTTTGTAATGAAAAAAGGCTAGGAATTAATTCCAACTCTTAATTTTTTGAAAGTAGTGTAAAAATAAAACTGTATCCATTCAAAATTTTCATTTTGTTTATGGTAAAATAGTCCCATAGAGCTCTATTTAATTTACTACTGTACCATATTGTTATAGTTTACTGAGAAGAAAATGAAGAATCTCCCAAATATGTCTAGGCAATCTTTTCCATACAATTGCCTTGTATAACGTATGTATAGATTGCAAATTTAAAATGAAAAAAATCTTGTTTGTAATAAATGAAAAATGTTCATAAGTTTTTCCAAGTATTTATTTTAGCTCTTTAAAGGGTATGATTGGTACAAAAGAAAAACAAAGTTTACTATTACAATATAGTTTCAGTTACTCAGACATTTTTATGTACTTTTTCAGATAAATAAATTTACAAGGATCTTCAGACTATCATTTATATACAACATACTGAAAAGCATAATTTATGAAGATTTGTATTTTCTACCTTATTCTATAAGTCTAGTCACACTTGATCAATTTAATGGTGGTAATCAAATGTAATAAAAAACATTATTATTATATTATATGTATATACTTTTTGAAACGAGTGTAGTATTTCTCCTATTATATTAATGTACTCTGTGGTAGTATTTTATAGCTAATTTGAATTTAGCACCTCATTTTTATACACAAATTAAAAATTAACAAAAAGTACGGTTATTGGATATAATATTAAAAACTGGTTTTGTAATAATCAGATAAAATGTATCCCTCAACCCGATTATAAAAGTGAAACAATTGAACTGTCAATATACATAAAACTGTATTTTTTATGTTGTAATATTTTATCTTATGAATAACTTTTATCTCTGATGGTTAAAAAATTAAGTATAAATCTGAAACACAATATGAGTTGGTAACCACTACCATTATTGATGTGCGACTAGGCTCCATTACAATGATTTATGACTTTACGACATTATAAACATCATTCTTTCACCTCAGTATCTAAATATTGAATCAAAATGTTAGTCTAGATTCCTGCACAGCCAACTTTATAATTCCGTACTTATCAATATAAAATAATTTTTATAATACTTTGTGTCAAACTAATTGTAGGTTCGAAGATTAGCTTTTCTGATAGATTGTTTGGAAATTAGGCGCCAAAATTGATAATTGGAGCCTCGCCTTTACAAGTTGAGCAAAGATAAATATCCATATCAAAAGTTATATATAACGCATAGCATAGTTCGCGCCAAACTTTATAGCATAAACTAGTTAGGAACAGATTGCTGTGCAATCAACTGTTTTCATAGAATGCAAAAGTTTATACAGTAACTGATTTTCGACACCCATTAAGTTTGGAGCGGACTATATTACAAAGTATACTTGCCTTCCTCACTCTTATCAGTTCAAAAATCCACGAGAATAATGCAATACAAATAAAATGTAACTTCCACAAGCACAGAGCCACACTTTTAAAAACAAAACAACACTCACCAAGCTATACATCAAGTAAATAATATAAAAATAAATGTAACATGTAAATAATACATTAAAAATATCAATTTATTTACACTGATTGTTTTACACCTAAACATGGATAATAACATAAATATTGTGGATTCCAAAAAAAATCAGTACTGCCTTATCAGAATAAATGCAATATAATACAAACAAAGGCAACTAAATATTTATTTGTATAATTTATATTGCTAAAATAAAGCTTTTACCTATTAACTCACGCCCACACAGATGCAGCTTGTTACAAATATACATGTTACATTGCTTTAATAATTCAAATTTTAGTTCCTTTGTCATAATAAAATTGATGAATTCTTAGGCCGGCCCGCACACCGAAGTTTCACGCCACAAGCAACATTTAATTTGCCGTAATCCTAAATTAATACACAAGCACAACTTGCCTGTATTAGAAAATCAATTATCTTAAAATAAACGGCTCTGTTCAAATGAAATTCTAAAATTATTTGATAAAATTTATCTTTAACCAAATAATGTGACAGAATTTCATTAAATTATTTCATTTATTAAACTCAATTGCTATTTATTTATAAAAATTGCTCTGAAATAGTTCTAGCTCAAGGTAGATAGCTATTGTTAACAGTTGAAGTTCATTATGCAAAAACATTTACACTAGTTTTTTTTTAAATAGCTTTCTGTATTTTTTATGTCACAAATTTCACGATTCATATGTGGCACCACAATAGTGTCTAGTAGGCGGCCTAACTTACAGTCGGTTCCTATATCCCTATTAATATACTTGCCCTACCATCAGTTGAATTTTGTCATTACTTGTATGGAGTTTATGTCAAATTTTAACCGACAGTAAGGCAACTAACTATTCGGTAAGATATAGGAACCCGTGTTTAATGTAATACATGACTGTAAATATGAATTTTAAATTATAAAGTATAAAAATTTACGATTCTCATTAGTAAATAAACAATAAATTATGGTAATAATGTTTTGATCTTTAGGTTATTGGTGTTATCAAGCTATGCTAATCAACCTTCATTAGAAAAATTGCAGCAAAGACGGGACACTCAAACTAAAAACATTATTGTACAAGCTAGAAAAATAAATATTAACAAATTATTCAGTTTCAGTTATATATAAATAAAAAAATAATATGTACACGATGCTAAGGTGTACAAATATTTGTCGAGGGATGCTTAGTAATATACTTTAAATGTGAAAGTGACGTAATTCTTACTTTTGTTGGTCCTTCTAAACGGCTTTAATACAATCTCGGCACTGCATATAAACCAGTTACACTGACATACGATACATTATTATATCGAAAAAGGGGGCAATTTTCATGGCAAATGGGCACAAAATCGACGCCAGCGAGGCCGCAAGAAAGGCTCTAGTGATCAATACTGGCTTTACTGAAACTGAAATGTGTTCTACATACACAGGTGTGCTTCCACTTGATTGCAGCAGACGCATCGTTAGTGCGTATACTATACATTTGTCGTTGGGTAAGATGGTCACGAGGAAAAAATTATATGGTATGCAAATATTTTATTTCTACTTTGGCTATACTCCGTACTTTTAGGTCAGTTATTCACTTTTGCTACATCGGTCTAATACAGGTTTTCACGTTAAAAAAAAAAGATACAAGAGAACATTTTAGAAAATTTAGGCCAAATTATGTAGCCATAGTATTCCATAGTACGTGTAATTTACACCCTCAATTCCCGGGGCCCCGAGGGTATGCGCAAATGCATTTCCCAGTGTTAATAAAGGGGCCGTATTCCATAACGCTTATTATATTAAAGTCACAATTAAATTAAATAAAAGCATTTATATTGTAAGCTTAGATCATATGACATGTTATATCTCAATGATTGTAAGATAATATAGTATCACACGGTTTGTAATAAATATATATAAAGTGAAAGATAGAAGACGGAGGAAAAGAAAATAATTAATTCATGCCCAACTCGATAATAAGTTATATTAAAATAAAAGATATTCTTTGATAGAACTCTCTTGCTTCCATGGGGAAGAAGACATTTCCAAATATGTTTACAAAAACACCTAAGACGCGTCTGCGAGCAATTCGAATGGGAATATAAAATGTATTAACTACGCAAAGTATTATTTGTTATTAATTTGGTTAAATCAATTTGAAAAGCTGGTCAACATGCTGCACACAATATCAACGTGTAGCACTGATTAATAACATAAGAACCACACACAATAAGCGACAATTGTTCCTCTCTATAGCTACATTAATTATTACATCTGAGATCCTAGGGGCCGTACGATAAACTATCGATGCCTAAGATTTGACACTGGTTAATTTACGAACGAAATAAATAACTTCACGTATCAGTCTCAACACTTTAAAAAATCTATTTACAATATTGTAATAAATTCAGCTGTTGTCAAATTAAATATATATTATTTTACCAAATAATAGTAAAACTGCACGTTATCTGCCCAACGTCAGACGCCTCGTACACCATGACGATGGAGGTACGGCTGATTCACATTAATCTAGCCACTGAATTGGGGAGCGGAATGACATCAAAAAATTCAATTGTGATTGAATTGAATTTTTTGAAGTCCGTCACACTTGGTAGGGCTGTATATAGAGATATAGACTTCAAATCAATTTACATGATGCCAGTATGACTGTCAGCACCGAATTCCTACGAATTTCAAGTCAGTAGCTGGATCAATTTATAAATTTTATTTATTTAAACATCTATGTGACTGCAAATCGAGTCTATATTCGTAAATAACACCTCCATGGATTGTGGGTGAAGTATGAGTTTCGACGCTTAATTAAAGCGTTTGCCTAAAGCGTAGCGTCCCGAGCGCCAAAAGAGTGAGTTCTTTTTCACACCCTCGAAACATGAGAGGGCCTCATGTGAACTTGCCGTTTGACATTTCGTATAGAAATCGATCCTTATAAGCTACCCCATTGGCTGGTGTTACTACACCGTATTGAAAAAACACAGAGATATTATTATAGAGTTTATTGTTTCAAAATCAACGGATTAGCTTCTTGGCTAAAATAATCAATTTTTGCAAAATGTAAATTTCACTATTTTTTATGATCACGGTTTTGGCCATTGAAATTTAATTCATTCACTTGTGTACCTCTATCATAGGCATATCGTAAGTACGTCTAAAATAGATGAAGATTAAGGTAACGTGTCATTGACAATTTTTATACCAAAATCGAAATAATAAAAATTTATAAACATTTATTTACATAAATATATATTTAAATAAAACCTATTTTTAAATATAAATAATACATTCCCAACGCTGATTAAGATTTTATGTTCTCATACAAATTTTTAACATTATTATGGAAGTATAAAACAGATTATAAATGTATTTTGACACATCGAGAGTGTGATTTAAATTAACGTTTCTGACAGAAATGCTTTTTATTCTGGATACATAAGTTAACACAATTCAGTGTGAAGTGGTTTTCTTTTATTAAATATCCATTTTAGCCGTTCCATGTATGCGTCCAGCGTTGGGCAAACGTGAATACATAAAGGCAAGTGTCAACAGCCAAATTTAGCCACGTCTCCTCCTCTCTCTTACACCAGTATTAAAATGAATAGTGGTACAGTATATATGGAATGATAAATGATCTTATAGTACATATCTTATCAAGCCAATATTTGTGATATTTTTATATTTTAATCGTAATAATAACTAAAGCGTGTAACCGTTCAGCCTCATCGCCGACGAAACTCTCTTTCAGAGACTTACTTTTGTATATTAAAATCGTAAAACAATCCTTTATAAAAGGTCGTTAAGGTATCGCATAGTTAAAAACATCGAAAGCGAATGTTTCGATTTTTTTAATAAACAATTTATAGGAGCAGCGATAGTACAACTATTCGATATTCTCGAGTATTATCGATAATATGATTACAATGTTAATTTATATATACGTCTAAAACAGATTCGCCTTTGATTTGAACGAACACAGTGGGACAATAATGTTTATGGGGATACGGACACCTAAAGTCCTTGGTTTGGTTTCTATATATCGAGGAAGACAGGACTAGATGAATCGATATTTTGAAACTCACAATCGACACAAAAGCGTTCATTTTGATTAGAGCAAGTCGCGCCGCCGCCTGCATGGCCACCGCCCGAGCGAATAACAACGTTCTAAATTCAAATCGCCGTTTAAAACATCAAATATCGATTCAGTTTTATCGATATACTAATGGATACTCGATAAAATCGAATTTGATATTTCAATTAGTCATAGCATTTTGAAGTTTTGCCAATCCGATCCGTGCTACGAGAATATAGGAACTTTTAGTTTCCGAAACTACAAACTAGGTACATTCGAATTCCAATAATCGAATGTGAAAACTCTGATTGACATTACAGTAAAATTGTGATTTGGCTCAAACGTCAACCAAACTAATTTTTTTTACCCCTATTTTCGAGGTGTCAGCTTCATTGTGAAGACTTTTCTTTCATTTATTAATCAAGCAAAATCTTTCACTCTACCTTGATTTTTAATTCGTAAATTGTGAATATGATCACATAAAATACTACCAAATTACAGCATTATTATCTTAAAAAAAAACATGTTGACACTGTACAAACATTGCAAAGCAAAAAGTAAGCAACTTAAGCGTCACTAACTGTGTCTGTAACTCTATAAAGATTATAAGTATTAGTATAATTAATATTAGCTTTAAATTGAAAAATTAAAGAATTGAATAAAAAGGAACGAAATTGATGACAAATATTTGAAAATAATATTTAGGACTACTTTAAAAAGTATCAGGTGTCAGCTTCATTGTGAAGACTTTTCTTTCGTTTATTAATCAAGCAAAATCTTTCACTCTACATTGATTTTTAATGTATAAAAGGTACGTAGACGATACTTTTGCCGTCCTCCCAAATGATAAAGTCTCTGCATTTCTAGATCATCTCAATTCCATTAGCAGTAATATTAAATTTACTATGGAACTAGAGGCAAATAATAAATTAGCTTTTCTGGATGTGCTCATCCTAAGGAACCCTGACAATACTCTTGGTCATACGGTGTATAGGAAACCTACCCATACAGATAATACCTTAATGGGTCGTCTCACCACCATTACCGTGGGCAAATACTACCAAATTACAGTATTATTATCTAAAAAAAAATCATGTTGACACTGTACAAACATTGCAAAGCAACTTAAGCGTCACTAACTGTGTCTGTAACTCTTATTTGAATCGATAAAGATATGAATTAAATGAAACAATTCATAAAATCTATTTAATTGATTAAAAAAGAGAAATTGATCAAAATAAAAGAATAAATGAACACACGAAATATAAGTTCAACTTTTAAAACCCTTTGGAACTATCAGAAAATCGGGACACTTAAATAAGATGTACTTTGTAAGTTTTTACGTGGGCTACTATCGTTTAGGCCAATGGATAGTAGTAATAGACAATTTTTCAATTGCAGGGATTGGATGCAGCACTATTAGTTATTATAAATATATGGACTGGATCAACTGTTGTGGGAATCGAAAAGGGAAACTTTCGACATCACTTTTAACAATTCGTAATACTTGGAGGGCACTTATTACGTTTTATTACTGAATTGAGTAGTTTGAATACATATAATATTCTACTTACTTATTTTTTTTTTATCACAACGTAATAAGTACTCTTGATTATGCCGATTTACACTTTGTCAAGTAGCAGTTGTACGTAACAAATGAAACTACCTATATTAATCTTCTTATAAATAGATGTGTATATACTGTTAAATAACATGCAAAATCGATATATTTTATAAGACACATTTTCAGAGGTGTTTCAGTGTTGGTTTATTTAATAGTAGCTTATCGTCTGTTACTTGATAAGGTGTATTTTAAACCCAAATCTTCAAGTAGGAACATATAAAACTCTCACTAATTTTATATTATTATGTTTGATTTTCCGGCAGCGGTTTCCACTTGACGATATTTAGACATGCCTAGACGGTCATTACACTGTAATGCGACGAGGAAAACTGCACAGGGCAAAGGTCTTTCTCATTACTATTACTAGACAGGCTGGTTTCATTTTATTTTTGTGCCTAGTTAATTGCCGCAAGTGCGACAATCCGCAAACAACGTGTTTAGATTTCATCACATCACCTGTAAGTCGCACACAGGTTTGCCGATGACCAACCCTTTCGCTTCCAACTATCACCATCTGCGCTCGTCCAAGCACTTGTAGTGGTAGGTTGATCATTGGTTCCGTCTTAGCTGAAGGTGATCGCGCGAGAGAGCCCACAGCCTGGACATGGGGAGGTCTACGTATGCTAAGACGACTAAGAAAACTTCATCAAGACAAGTAAGGCTGCCCGTCTATTGAAGCGGAGCAAGGTTGCGGAGCGGAGAAACTGAGAAATATTAACCAATAAGATTGCATAAAAATTGTGTCAATGAACAAGGAGCCAATATTATTGGATAATATTTGTCCGTCTCTCCGCTCCGCTTCAATAAACAGGCAGCCTAACGTTCGCCGAGCGAGCATAGCGTTGACTAGATCTCTCTCGCTCCCTTAGTCGTCTCGAGTCGACTTTACCCTAACGAGCGTTACATAGGCGAGCGTGATGCGTGACGGCTCAGTCTCATTTAATAGCTACATAATATTGGCAAAACTGTGCGCGTCTTACACGTTTGATTGGAGGGGCACTACATGACCAACAGTTGATCTCCGTCGTATAACTAAGGTGGGCTGAGGGGGAAGGGGGATCACCTAGAGGCACTCGTCGTCATCGAGACAGGGCGTGCAGAGGCACAGACAGGCGGGCGAGGGCGAGGGCGTGGGCGGCGGCGGGGTCGGCGGTCACAGGACGCACGCGGCGAACACCGCCATGGCGCGTCAGGGGGGCGGCGCGTGCGGGGCGCCGCCCCTGTCGCCCCGCTCGGGCAGCGCGGGCGCCGCCTCCTCCGCCCCCGCGCCGCCCGCGCGCGCGCGCATCACGTACGCGTACGTGCGGTAACGCTTTATCTGTAACAACAACAAAACTGAGTGACAAGGATGCTGATACAATTATGTTACAACAAATTCTAATATTTTCACATCATCTATAATATTATAAAATTCTAAACATGCCGTGTCTGTATTTTGAAGCTATTTAAAAAAAACTACTGGAATAGGTACATTATATAAACGATAAAGAATACGATGCAATTTCGTTTAGATTTCATGTCTGTTTGTTCAGGATTCACATTAAAACTACTGGGTCAATTTCGATGCCGTTGTCGCTGATCGACAGCAAATTCTTGGACTTTAAATCTGGTCTAATTTTTATCCTGGGAATGCCGCGGCAAAATTTCTGGGAATTATTTAAAATGGCCAGCCAGATTAACAAACAAAAAAATTGAATTCTAAAATTATTTTTTCACTGATCGATAGCAAATTTTATGTAATGAAATGTACAATATATTTTATTCCGGGAATCCCGCGGGAATTTTCCCAGAAGCGGTTTGTAACTGTTCGGGTGCATAAAAATTAGCTTATTCCGACACAGTTTTCACTAAAACGACAGCATACATCACTTTTTAAATGCTGCGGTACTTTGTATCCCGGGAATCCCGGAGGAATTTAAGGTCACGCGTTGCCGAAGTCGCTAGAATATCCTAGTTATAAATACTATTTTTATCATCTGACTTAAAATATTTTTAACTACTTGTCCAAAAATAATTAACGCGCTATTTGACTCCTTTTACCTGTACCTACTTATGACGTCATAGGTGGTATGTTCGAAAGAATTCTGAGGCCGCGACGTTCTGTCAGTTTATAAAAGGTATCTTAGTCGATTTGACAGTCCGCTCCCCTATTGGGTAAATGTGGGAGTCTCATCTGGGATAAGGTTGTGGGTATTCATTGTTGTCGTATAGATCTTATTTAAAGCGCCAAAATATAACGCCGTTATCGAATAGCCACATTAGTTTATATACATACGTTATATGTTATTATTTAACGTCATTTACAATGTCGTACCTCAAATAATGCATAAAACCCGTCGCCATATCTGGGTGAAACTGCTTATATTCGTAATATTATCGTAGATGAAGCCCCACCATAAGTTGTTTACATATAAAATACGGGCGTTAACACACAGTACTACTATCTTTTATATTGTATGTCTTTAAACACCACAGGCCATAAAAATGTCCCGGACATTTGGAGGGCCTGCATGGGGCCATGGAGAGGCCAACACGTAGAGGCCCTTTGACAAATTTAATCTAAATGTGGCGTGACACTGACCGGCGATTATCCCTGTCTACACCATATAATAATGAACCAAGGACAAGCCCCGGCCAGTGTAGGACTATTGTGGGAAAAGAGTACAAAAAGTACCGGACTATTGGGGTGAACTGCTAGTGGTACTAGGGGTCTGGGAATATGGGGACTATGGCATCTGCCCGTCGCAATGTTCAGGGAACAGGGAAAAATGAGCAGATGGTGACTCGCCACTCCTTGCATGGGCCACAAAAAATGCTATAAAGACAGGGGCAACATGGGTGTGAGTGGCTAAGGGGTGTAGAGAGGTGGGCTGCGGGTTCACCGAAGCTACTTCTGACGTGATGCCATTTATCACTCCCACCCTTGGAGCTTGAATCTTAGCTCTAGCGATCTCCACTCCGTGCCGGCTGGCTAAGGCAAGCACGGAGACGGGGCCATGCCTTGGCCCCTGGAGTCAGGTACGAGGTGTCGCTACTCACCTAAGGCTTCGCCACAAACCCCCCCTGCGGGTTCTTTTGTTATTATTATTTTTAAAATAACACAATAAAATATAGTAACATGTGTCATCTACTCAATTGGGGTTGACAGTCAAATCAAATGAAATACTTTTTATATAACGCTGAACGCACTTAGATTTTAAATGAGCGTTGCAAATTATGACGTCATTTCTACAATGAGTCAAATAGCCTATTAATTATAGTTTTAATTGAGTTTCAATTATATTTTCAAAGTTATGACACTGACATGGTATTTGAACGCCCACTCTTTAATACATTCTTTCAGAACTTATTGCGATATGTGAACATTTTTTTAAGCACCTCGTGCACAAGATAGTGTTCCTTGTCCCGCGCGTGCGGCGTGTTGTCCCGCGCGTGCCTGAGCGCCGCCAACTCCTCCTCCAGCCGAGCTGCCCTCTCTTCGTGTTCCGCTAACTGGTCTCGCTGATGAACAACATCATTCGTTTAAGGTCCTATCTACATGTAGTTCAATATCTCGTTCGCGCATACCATTATTATGAAGATACAAAATTGACAGAATTTACTTTAAAAATTGTCTAAGTAAATTCTGTCAATTGTGTGTGAATGATGTCCGTCAATTGTGTGTGTAAAATATGTATTTCACGAATTTCAACAATAATATTAGGACTGTAATTAATTCTCCTTCTCTTTCATCTTCTACCAATTATTTGGGTTCGGCACAATATGTCTTTTGCTTCATATTCATACTCCTCTATTCTGATATACGTCCTCTGTCACACCACGAATCTACCTTCACACAATTCAGCCATCTAACTTTTGGTCTACCTTTACATATTTTGTATCCATCAATCTTCAATGTAATAAATAAATATAATTTTAGAGTTAGATATGTCTATAGTAGATATAGTATTCTAAGTTTTTGCGACTATTACACATAATATAACTGTTTTGCATTCCAACAAAACAGGTATTATGTGTTGAATAAAACACAGTGTTGTTATGAAGAAAGCATATGAAGTTTGCCCTTTATTTACTGTCTATGGTGTAAAAACTCACGAACTTATCTATGTTTTTATACCCTTCTCTTTCACTCACCAGCATGCATATCTTTTCTTATCGTGAAAGATGTCATTCAGCTGTCAATTCATATAGTCGTCAACACACCAGCAAGAACATTGCTGCAACACTGTGTTTTATTCAACACATAATACCTGTTTTGTTGGAATGCAAAACAGTTATATTATGTTTTTTTCATAAAACACAGCGTTGTTATGAAGACCTGTTTGGTATCTGCTGGTGAAAACACAAAAAACACAATGCATATGATGATTAGAAATTTAAAAAACTTCTCAAAGTATATCATTATAACTATAATATAATTATTTAAAAAACTTCTCAAAGGTTGCCTATATCATATATTATCTATTCAACTGGTTACTTTAAGAATTTTAATCTGCCTGTGAAGGAAATTAAACAATAATAATAATACTAACCCAATAAAGTCACAATTTACCAATTTCCAACAATTGTATTTATAATAAAACTACGTTTTAACGGTTTTAAGCGCGGTAATTTTATTTGATTTCGGTTTTTCCGACGTTTCGGGCACTTTTCAGTGGCCGTGATCACGGAAGACAAAGATGTCAAGTGTCAACGAGTATTGTTAAAGTTTTATTTAGCCTACCGCCAACTTGTTAATTTTAATTTTGTTTATGGTTATTATTTACTCTATGGGAGCCTAATCTAATTTATCACAGCTTCGCAACATATTATGGCTTGAAGAGAAGCGGCGCAAGAAACTCTTCAGCAAACATGCCCAGCTCTAATAATTTTATATAATATTAAAATGGGTGGAAGGAAAAATATAATTAATTATCAGTCAAGTTGGTTTGTGTTCGTTGTACGCAGAAAGAGCTCACAGTGTCTTGAGGTCTGGCAGTTGGTTTTGGGTCTTAATAGTTTTGATAATTGGATCCCAAACAGGTGGTACTTGCCAACCATCTTCTCTATTGAAATTTGGGTGTTTTTTGATTTCAATAGCCTCACGCATCATTCTAGGTATGAAACGATTCTCTTTCGTGAGGATTTGTGGGTTATCGAATCTGATGTAGTGGTTGGGTTTATCCAGCGTGTGTTCACTGATCGCAGACTTCGTAGACCTTGTGTGTTTCATGTCAGCAATGTGTTCTTTTACTCGTGTTTTTATGCTCCTCTTTGTTTGCCCAATGTATGACAACAAATGCCCCTGGATCCTGGAGTGGGATATTGCATTTCACAGGTCTCAGACTTGACATGCTGAAGATAAAATTCCGTGCTTAAAAACCGTGGTAACGTATTTTAATAAGACATCTTCATTTTAGGCTAATTTAATAATGCTATAACATTAAGTAGTGAAAAGTGCATACCATAGAGAGCTTAGTGTGCGTGCAAGGCAGTAGCGGCCTCTGGAACTTCCTCTGCGAGCCGACGGCGCCGGCGAGGGGCGCGGCCGAGTACGCCGCGCACACGAAGTTTATCGTCTCCACCCACGAACACAGCTCCTTCGAATCACTGTGAACATGATGACGATAATGAATGAAAGCACCATAATCGCAAAACGAATGAACGGACGAACCACAATCAGAATCAGAACGAATCCAAATCGGAGTTAATGAACGAACAAATGAATCACAGAGGGAATGATTGAACGAATCCAAATCAAAGTGAATGAATAAAAGAATCCAAATCGCACAATGAATCAATAAAAGAACCATAATCGCAGAACGAACGAATCATAAAGCGAATGATTGAATGAATCAAAATCGCACAATGAATCAATAAACGAATCACAATCGCATAATGATATCACAACCGTATAATATATTAATAAATCAACATAGAAACATGAGAGAATAAACGACGAGAATATGAACGAATCACAATAGCATATTAATGGATTAACGAAGGCTCCTAAATACTACATTTCTAGTAGGGTTGTTGAGCACAGGTCATCATTCAAAAATTTCAATGAATGTTTTATTATTTAAAACATTTTTTTTACTTAAATCAGTCAAAAATTAAAAGTTTTAATCGGCTCCATTTCAATTTCGTTTTCATGAAGTATTCACTCATCGACAGCAAATGGTAATTGCAGCAATATATACATGAAACCAGAAAATCTGCGTAAACAATGCATGCTTACATTGTTAAGATTCGAATCCACGTCATTTGAATGGGACTTGAATGCCTTAGCAAACTGAGCTACCATAACTTCTATTAATGCGAATTTACCTCGTTTGAAATAAATATTCCGCCTGATCGGCCGTCTGCAATCTGAACACATGCTGTTTCTTCGTATAATCGGTGGCTTTCGTTGCTAAAGCATGATGTATTCTGGAAAATAATGAAAGTAATGATTTAGAAAAGATGGATAAATAATCTAATGTAATTAACTAATATTATTAGGTCATTCTAATTTAATATTTATATTAAACTAGCTGTGCCCGCGACTTCGTCCATGGGTATTTATTTTTCGCAGAACCCTAAAAAGAAGTAGGTTAAGTTACTCTTCAGCTATCTGCCAGTGAAAGTCTCGTCAAAATCGGACCAGCCGTTTCAGAGATAAGCCGCAACAACCAGAGAGACAAAAATTCTAAAAATTGCATTTTCACAGTCTTTTAGTTCGAATTATCCCCCCTTTTTTTCAATTTTTTTTTCTGACATTACAAACGTACACTTTAATTTTATTTATCTGTATCAATTTCAAATCAGTATTTGTTCACCCACTGTACATTTACCTTCTTTGTTCTTTTACCTCTACTTTGTACTTTTACCTTCTCCCAATTATTTGGAGTCAGCATAATATCTTTTCCTTCCACATTCCTCTATATGACTTACGTTCTGTCACATCACAAATCATCATGTCATCCTTCATACAATACATCACTTTATCATAATCCACTTTACTATAAAAGGCACACATAATCTATTTCATAAACATGAGTATTTACATTCAGAACATGTGGTACAAGAGTTTTTGTGATGCATTTGCCACGTTTTTGCTAAAATTACAATGGAAACTTAAAAAGAAATAGTACCTGATAGCATTGTGTAAATTGTCCGACATCTGACTGCGTCTGAAGCCGTGTTCATCTTTATGAAGATACAAAACCAGGTCCCGTAACGTGCAGTAGAACATTTTCCAACCTCTCCGGCCGAATGGTGCTAGAATAAATAAATGGAAATCACTTAGAGCTTTCTTATCTATATATTCTATCTTATCTATTAAAACGTGAAGCGAAATATTTGTACTGCTTTTAATATTTTTACAAATTTATAAATAGAGTAAACTCTAATGCATACTTGTTATTTAAAGAGCAGGCGTTAATACAGGTTACAATGTATTAAATCGTTATGTTAGTGCTATTTGCCTGCGGAAGATTCACTTCATTTTATATCGCAAGCCATCCCATCTCCCAGCATGAAAAGTATTTATGTCCATTTCCGATAATAAAACTAAATTTAAACAAAATTACAGCAAACCCAATCCAGTACTCCTAATATTTTCTGTGAAAGCTTAACAGATGGACAGATCAAGTTACTATCGCATTTTTTTATAGATGATGATTTTTTTTAAATCTATTAACTTGAGAAATGTTGTCTCCCATACAAATTTTCATCATCTATTTCAACCCGTTCTAGTCTTATTTATATGTTCCTCGTCTATCTATCTGTAAACTACATAAATGACAAAAATGACCAGTAAGAAGAATGACAAGAATGACCAAAATGACAAAACCCTATCCTACTTTCTGGAATAACCTTTATATAAATCTATCCCATTATTCAGGATGAAAAGTATCTCCTGTCCACCCTCGGTATTAAAATTACATATATATCGAATATCAGCGAAATCGGAAACTATCACATTTTTCGGGATAAAAAGTATCCTATGTTCATTCTCGGCATGGAATATAAATATATATATATGTATATATATTTATATTCGATGCCGAGTCTATATATATATATATATATATATATATTTATATTCTGACTTTCAACCAAATTAGTCCAGTAGTTTTTCGTGAAAGAGCAACAGACAGACTTATTTTCGCATTTATAATATTTAATGGGGATAAATGTGTATAATACTCACTCTTTTTGCCATTGGGGTCTGTGCAGCATTTTCGCATGACATATCCCTTTTTGTACTCGATAGCTCTGCTTTGGTCGGGCACGTCCAGGAAGGGGTTGCTCGTGCCCCCGCCGACCGTCGCCCCCGCACCGCTCCCCGCCCCAGCATTTCCCCGCGACTCGCTGTTGCCCCCGGAGGTAGCCTCCGCATCCCTACGTAACATGTTGAATTATTTATTTATTTTTGAAATTTAGACATAGTATAAAGGCAGCCGGTTTCCGCGTCAGGCTGTATATCTGCTAACTCCTAAACTACGCAACCCGATTATAAGGCGATTTTCACCATCAGTTAAAAAAAATTCACTGAAGGTTTATTTATATGAGTCACTTTAATTTCACACGTTAATTATTTTTATTTCGGAACATTTCATAAAAATATTCTTTAACTTTAGCAAAAGTTGTTGGATATTTTGGGGGCAAACTTGTGCTCACTTTAGATATAACTTTGATTCATACTTTCAAGGTCATTACAAGGTCAACTTGGTTTTTTTTCCAATAGAAACATCTCTTTTTGTACGGCAAAATACATAGTCTAAAAAACCTACTAAGTTTTTATATAAGTAGAAAAAAAATATTTTTGCAACCGAGTTGCCGAAAGCCTAAATAAAAATGTATACAATGTAACCACCTCTGTATGAAAGAAAGCTTGCTAGATGAAGGTTAACTGGTTCCTATTTTTTCTTATTGTTTATTTCATTGCCTTACAATAAATATTTACTATCACCAGTGACCAAAAAATGCCACAGAAAAAAATATTTGACTTTTCAAATATGACATACGTGATGATGTTTCATCAGATTTAGACATGGATTTAACGCCCGATTTTATTAGAGAAGTAATTATTTGTTTCACTAATCAGTTACTTACTTTCCTCATATTCGAAATGAAAAGCAGAGTGTTAACCTATGGTGAAAGGCCTATTTCGGCACTCGATTTACTTGCGCCCTCGCTACGCTCGTGCGCCAAAACATCTACTATTTTTAATGCATGAGTTCAGCAGACAGGCAGAAGGTCCACCTAATGGAAAGTGGTTATCGTCGCCTATGGACATTCGTAACACCAAAGGCGCTATCAATGTTCTGCAACTCTCTAAAGAGAGATTGGAACCTGGCCACTAATAACGAAACACAACTCAAGGTTGTTACGGCGGCATACTCTAGACCAGAAGTGGTAGCCATCCAGATGGGTAAATACCTTAGCATTTGGCTGGGGGTTTGTTTTTGCGCCTCTTACGACAAGCCGCCCGGCCGCGGAAAATGTATTCTTTGTCTATACCTGTACCGGCAGTTAGAAAACCTGGTGTTTCCTTCCAATCCTAGTGTGTACGCCCGCTTGTACGTAAAAGTATGTTTAGAAATGAAGAAGATACACTAACAGGGCCCACTGCAGGGGTTGGGTGCGTATCGCGTGGTACAGGTGCTTGAGGGTCTCCCTCGGGAAGTTGTCGCCGTCGTTGAGGTCCGCCAGGTTGTCGATGAACTCCGCGCACGACATCCGCCGGAAGGAGGTGCCGCCGCCGCACCCGTGCAGGTCCGTGTTCAGCAGCATTATCGCGCACGTCAACGTGTGCACTGCGTCTGAAGGAAAACAACGTACACTAAAATTACATCACCATCACTCAACACCATGGGAGATTAATGCTAGGGTGACAATCGCCTGTTGGATAACCTTTTTGATACCTTTATTTTTCTACACAATTTTTACATTGAATTGCTGGACTGTTCCTTATGAGACATTTGCTGTATTACATTGTGAAACCAGATATAGATATTAATTCAGTACAAAGCCCATTTTCTTCCCTGCCCCCCCTCCGCCTCATATTTTTTAAATAATAATAATAATAAGCAACATACTACTTTGGGGCCGCTTCCAGACACCCAGATCATAGTAAATAACGGAGAAAATACGTTTCCGAAATTTACTATATTTTTAGTTACTCTTGAAGACTGTTTCTTTTTTGTTAGAAAATTTTTATTGCATTTTAAAACAGAAAAATCACTGGAAATAAAGAGTATTTTTTTAAATTATGGTGTTGGGTGAGCCGTGGCCCAATAAATGGAAACTGGTTACCATTGCCTAGAGACCTTTGCAACACCTGAGACAAATCCAATGCGTTGCCAGCCTTTAGGATAGGGTAGAGGGAATTGAATAGCAAAGATAGGATAGGGCGAGGAGGAAGTGGGCTATCGGAACTCTCATTCATCATTTCATATGAAACACAAATAGCTCAAAATTACGGCAGTGCCGTGTATATCCGATTTTAACGGTTTTATTTCAATATATATTCACCTCTAAAAGCTTGTGTTATGGCTAATATATAATAGGCAACTTTGGGGTTGAACACAGATGGAAACTTAGATTACGAAGTTTGAAGTTTACCATGCCAGGAATTGTTAAGAACTTTTTAATTCAGCACAGGCTGGTATCTATTAAATATAAAATTGTCTATTTATATCTGACTGTGTCAATACACTGCATTGTAAAAATAAAATATTATATTCTTATCTGCACAAACACCCACTTGTTTCTCATTCATCTTCTGTCTATATCATCAAAAGAAATTGAACTCGATTACATTATTTAAATTAATTACCTTGAGAGTTAAACGATCCAGGATTACACTCAAGATATCTCCTCGAGAAGTGCACCAAGACGCGCTCCCTCTCCTGCGTCTCCCCGCTGAGGGCGAACCTCGCCAGGAACGTCCTTAGGGCGGCGTCTAGGGTGACGCCCGCAAAGTCAAAGTGCTTCACGTACTCCTCCGCTACCGCTCGAGAGAATTCGTTGCTGGAAATGATATAGAGAACTAGGACATGCCCGTGACTTCATCCACGCTTGACTTGAAATTCCCGCGGGATTCACGGGATAAAAAATAGCGCAGAATTTAAATCTAAGAAATAATTATCGACGAGCGGAAACCGCATTGAAATCGGCCCAGTAGTTTTTACGTAAATTCCGAACAAACAGACAAGAAATCTAAAAAAGTTACATTGTGTTCACCATCGTTTATATAGACTATTCCAGTTTTTTTTTAATAGTTTCAATGTACAGATACGGCATGTTTAGAATTTTATAGTATTATAGATGAATATGCATCAATTGTGTTAAAAATGTCATGGATCACATAGATAACGGTAATTACTTCCCATAAGATGGGCCCTTGATCTGTCTGCTGTTCTAACATACACTAAGCTTTGTAAGTGCAATAGAGGGTTTTCCACGATTATTCCCTGTCTGATTCCTTGCGAAACCAATAGAGTAATTCTCTTAATGTGTAGGTCATCATGTATCATTGAGTTTGAACTCAACAGTGTGCATAGAATATTCTTCTAATCAATCAGAGATTGACCTCTATATTCATAGAGCATTTATCTAGATTCTAGAATCACGTTAGCTCTCTCTTTTTTTCATCATATCCCAATTAATTGGGATCGGCACAATATCTTTTCCTTCCAAACTCCTCTATTGTGACATACATCTTCTGTCATACCACAAATCATCATATCATCCTTCACACAATCCATCCATCATTTTTTTGGTCTACCTTTACATCTGTCCTCATCCATCTTGTAGTTTAACATTCTTTTTGTCACATGACTTTCAACCCTCCACATTATTTGCCCATAACAACTAAATCTTCTTCCTCTCAAATTTTCTCACCTTAGCTATTGCTACAGATTGATGCGAAGAGGCACTCCTCTTCAGTATGCATAGGAAAGAAAGTATTTGTTACTCACTTTTTACTCAAATGTCTGGAAACATCAGACTTCTTGAATCCGTCCAGGTGGTATAGCCTCTTGGCTAATCTTTCAGCTGATGGTATATCCACGGCTTTGGGACTATAGTGGAACGAATGTAGCGAATCACCATCAGAGCCTTCATCTGAACCACCATCTGAACCGCTGCCCAGTTCCTGTTATTGTAATCTAACTTTTATATTGTGGACAATCATAACAATATTAGTATCACCAAATTTATATTAATTACAGTTGCATGATTAAAGATTCTTCTAATGCCCCTGTTACAACTGGGACAATGTTAGTGTTGTGAGCGTGCCATTCATATGTAACCAAGAGTTTAATCCTTTATGCGAGACGCGATATTGGTAATGACATTAGACTTTGTCAGATAACATGTAACACTAATGTAGCAAATTGTTATCGTGTTATTTGTTAATACCATATGTAATACGTATTTGGACACAGTCATTAACTCTAACGCAGGTAGAGCAGGGGTATAAAAATTAAACAATTATCATCCAAGACAACAAATAGGAAATGTAATCACATACCTGATACCCTTGATTTTCTGGTGAATTATAACCATTCTCCTTTCCATTCTGCGTATAATTTGTATTATTGTTATTGTTGTTATTATTATTTACATTGTCATTAGTGTTCTGTTTGTCGGGGCCTTTGACTTGTATCACTATCCTATGGTCGCTGTCGCCGTTCAAAGTGACGTCACTGCCGTGTTCGTTCGAATAGGTTGAATTCGATTTGACTCTTTTGTGACACGGCTCGGATACAAGTATAGTCGAGTCAGAGTCCGATGGGTCTGAGAGCTCCATCCTCGGACATTCTCGGCCCGTTTCGAACATATCGTCTTGGTCTTGGTAATCGGGACTCGATATGTTTGAAACGGCCTCTGATAAGCTCATGTCGCCTGGAACAAAATAGTAGATTGCGTATAGTATTGCACAATAATTCCACCCGATGTACCTGCGCAGTAAACCAATTTTAATACACGCGACAGTGTACGAAATCGTGTAAGCGGGTTAGAGCTAAGAGTACATGGCAAGCAACACTCTGCCTTTTGCGATTGCGAATAGAGTTCAATATAGAATATTCACATGTCGGAAACCGAAATGTCTTATCTGCACAAACGAAAACTGCCGATTGGAATTATAATTTGTGTAATACTATACAATATACCTAAATAACCATTTTAAGGTATAAGATCGGTCCAATGGATATCAGTTCTCATATAGTAAAGTGGAGATGATGAATATAACTGTTTCTGTCGTTTGAACCATAAAAATATATAATCAAAAACACCTGTATGTCAAAAACTGTGAATGAGTTTTTAGACTGTTTTTCATACTTCTTCAGTACTTTTTAAGCTTTATTGTCTTGATTTTTTTTTCATAATATTCTAATTAGTAATGTTGATTTTGCTGAGCAGTTCTATTAAAAAAAAAACCACAATATTGTTTAAAAGTGAATATTCTATTTTTTTTTATTGTACATTTTTAACGAAGTATATTTTTATTGAAAATCTCCAACGATTTATTGAAATATGCTTCGTTGGGCTGCCACAGAAAACAACCTCGTTTGGCGACAGTCAACGACCTACAATTTGGCTGACGCTGTTGTTGCTTGAAGGTTATTCTAAAAACTTAATAGTCATGCCTATTCAACACAGGTTAGATACATAAAAGATGATGATAATAGTGTGCTCACCGTTGAGTTTGTGATGGTGGTGGTGCGCCGTGGCGCTGGTCGGCAGCAGGTGCCGGAGGGGGGGCGTCGCGCGCGGCGAGGGGGTGAGGCCGCACGACGACCCCGACGTAGGGGACATCGGCGACGACGACCTAATAACAAATCAATTAAATGTACTTTCCAATACAGTAATACTCCGCTTGACGCGAGGGATGCGTTGCAGACTAAAATTCGCGTATAGCGGGGTAAGATGAAATAACAAGCCAAATAAGTAATTAAAGTGATTTTATTGTAATAATGAAACAGAATCAACTTATTAATTGTTACAGATTTTTATTTATTTACCAGAGTTTATCCTGCGGGTCAAGTTCTTATCTTATCTTAGATCGCCATATTATACGTATTATATTTTGATGTAAATTAAGTAATAATTTAGTGGAAAGCAATTTATAAGTATAAAATGATATTAAAAAAATTGGGAGAGACGCATGTATTATCTATGGTTCATATAGTTTTCCATATTTTTTGTCAGCAGGGAGAATCACTTCACAGGGACGAAAAATACTGTTTCATCCCTGTGATTAGGCAACTCCTAGCCAACTCCAACACCTAGCGTACTTTCAGAATATGAGAAATTAAAGCTTAATTTACTCACCGTTGCGATATACCGTCGGATATCGAGGTCGAGTTGGACGTGGCAGAGCCGTTGCAAGCGGTTCGTTCTGACGCACACGAGACAGGCGCGTTGTAGGTCCAAACGATCCTACAAACAATTTACAAAACTAGCGTTTTGAAAATAATAGTCCATCTAAAAATTAGATGTATCTAAGTTTGTCATTACTACTTTTTTTAAATTTCATATAAATTATAGAAAACTGGGTGGTAGCTTTATGTTAGTGTGTAACAATGTGTGTAAAATGTTAATTAGGTGTTTTGTATATATAAACCTTTAATACTTTAGTTCCTTGTTAATTTTACTATAATTACAACGAAACTAAGTCAATATAGTGTAGACAATTGCACAGCAAAACATAAAGAAAAGTTGCAGCCAACTTGATTAGCATGATTGAAGTAATATGTAATGAAAACATGTGGGCAACCTGACAACGTATTTGTTATTGAATTACAGCGATAGTTGTCTACATCACAATTGCAGCGCCATCTATTTTAGTAATCCGTCTATTTCAAGTAAACGACGTCTTTTATCGGAATAAAACGTATCCTAAGAGTTGATTCGGGTTATAAGCCAGCCTTATGTCGAGCTTCATTGTATACATGCATTAGTTTTCAGAAAAGATGCGATCGCAGCGCCATCTTTTTCGCTATTTTTATCTATCCTAGGGCAACGGCGTCTTTATCGGGATAAAACGTATCCTAAGTTACGCCCCGTGATATAAGTTAACGCCGTTTCGAATTTTATTTAAATACGTTTAGTAGTTTTTACGTGCTTCTCTAATAGATAAAGAGACAAAAAATCTAAACGTTGCATTTTTCCGAATATCCTGGTCCGAATTATCTCTCCCGATTTTTCCACATTTCGAAATGGTTTGTACAAACTAGAACCATTTACAAATTAATTATAGTATAGATGTCTTTTTTTGGCTTCATATCTTTCTTTTCTTGCCATTCGTAACTTATCCTTAACTCCTTATATTGATAATATACTTTTGCTTTGCCAATTCTTATCAAGCCACAATTTCTTTTGCCCTACTTGTACAGACCAAATTAAAAGGACCTAACGTCCACATACAGATTAGGCATCATTTCTATATCGATACTTGACAGTAATGTATATTCATTTTATTTAATATCAGTTACACATAATAAAAGCTCCTTACCATGCAGTATTTATCATGTGCCCATATGATATGTAAATGCAAGATAAATATATGTATCACACTAGGGCTGGTATAATTATGACAAGATTGTAAAGTCAGTGTGATTTGGTTAGAATATTTGTTTAATATGCTTGAATTTTGTATCCGGTCTGGGTCTGGTTACAAACAATGTTAACACCTTTTAAGACAGAACCACCACAAATTTGTTGCCGAACTGTCACACACAGCTAATTGGGAAGCACCACAAATTTGTGGTCAAATAAAGATAAATGAAACGAAAGTTGAACTGATGCTTTCTCCCTCTAACTACATAGAATTTCTATTAGAGTAAAAGAGACGATATAATGCTCCTGGTTTTGGCGCGGCAATTTTGATGGCAGCTGGCAGATTATGGGCAAAAATAATATTAAATTCGGGCCCTTTTAAGGGTTAAATTAATTTTATTAAGCAAAAGAGATTGTGGTATATGTGGTATGTGGTTTGAATATTGTATTGTTTCTCACCTGTCCCTCTGTGAGTCCGAGTTGGGCGTCGGCCCAGGTGTGGCCGAGTCCGGCCTCGCGTCCAACAGCGTGTTTAAGGATGACGTCACGTCCTCCTCCATTTCCACAGCGACGGCACTCAGGGACCACTCCTTCTGGAACTTACCAAACGGTGCTCAAACAACTGTCATCTTCGTCCCCCAACGGTAAACCCTTTTTACTTGGCAGGTCTGTTACCTGATAGGATTATCATGGCTAGCCATATTCCCCACATGACTTACCAGATAATGAATTAAGTGTTCTCAACCTAATGTTCGTCCAAATCTTGGCCTGGAAGCATGCATAGTTTAGACAGTTTTTCTGACATAATATGCACATTGTTACAAGCACCACAACATGAATCACAATGTCAAAACGCAGTACATCCATACAAAATTAAGAAGACTGATCTAATTTGTCAAGTATTCCAATTTATATGGGCCATTACATGGAAAGTTCTACTATTTATTTTATTTTATTGCATGAGTTCAGCAGACAGACAGACTGCTCACCTGATAGAAAGCGGTTAACATTGTCTATGAACATCTGCAACACCAAAGGCGTTAGAAATTGCGCTGCTGTTCTCCAAAGGGAGACTGGAATCCGGCCACTATCGTCGGAACACAACTCAAAGTTGTTATGGTGGCATAGTCTAAACCAGGGGTGGTAGCCATCCAGACAGGCAAATATCCTACCAACTGGCTGTGGGTTGTTTTGTCGCCTCTTACGACAGGCCGTCTCTCTTCTCTTTCACCTTATCCCAATTATTTTGCGTCGGCACAAAATGTATTTTCTTTCCACACTCCTCTATTTTGACATACATCTTCTGTCAAACTACAAATCATCCTTCTGGCAGCAGGAAATTATCTTCTTTGTCCATTCCTGTACGGATAGCATAAATGAAATGAAAGCAGCGAAAATACCTGTAAATGGTCTTCTGACCGTGATGTTCTCACTGTGTGCTGCGTGCGTGTACACGCCTCGCCCGCCGCGTTCGAGGAGACGCCGCCGGCGGGCGACGCCGGTTGCGATATGAACCTAGAAGACCAAAACAAATTCAAAATAAGTTCGACTTGAGAACACTTTTTAAAGGGCACGAGTAGGTTATGTTAAACTTATTGTTCAACATGAAAACTTATTCATTTTAATTTTTGTTTATGGTTAATATTTTCTCTATGGGAGCCTAATCTAATTTACCACCGCTTCACAACTTACTGCGTACTACCATCACATAAAATAAAAATTCTTAAAAAAAATAATTCTATAATTCAAAAACAAAGAGGCCGGTGGGGAATGGAACACATCAATATTTTGTAATAAGCTTAATAGTAGATATAGCTCTATATTCACTTACATTTTGGAGGCATGATCGCTATTGAGACCGGTATCAGGGGATGAGTTGTGTCTCTGTGCTAATTCAACGCGACCGCACATACGCGCTTCGCTCGGAGACGCAGGAGTTGAATTGTACCTGTGTAAAAAAAATTAGGATACCTTCACAAAAAAATTCATCGACAATATGTAGTTGTACTTATTAGTTTAATGCTCTTAATCCACCTGCGATAGTGTTATTGACAGTCTAAATGAGTCTTACTACTCGACCAGACTATCTTGACTAAAGTGTGAAATGCAGCTTCATCGGCCGCATACCGCGTACCTCCTATTATCGTTCGCAGCTTGGATAAGTTCGCACGTGTTACCCTCGTCATCTTTGTACTTAGTTGTTTTGTTATAATCTTTTTGATACTTATTACGTTTTTCCAATTGATTATTATTACATACACATTTACTTTTTTGCCCTTTATCCTACTTTTACTATCCCTTACAAATTTCTTTATTCATTTCAAAAAGAAAAAAAAATACAAAAACCAGTTATCGACTTATAAATTAGTATTAGTAGTGAAAAATGTAGTTAGATGAGAAAGTTAAATTAATGTCCATAATCATGTTGGTATTTTTTTTTTTTGCAATCGGTACTCGACACGGTCGACTGCACATCTGGCATTCGTCTACTTGGTTTGGTCGGATAGTACTTATAGTTTAAAAAAATAACGCTGTAACGATTAGCTACATTATAGCATGCCCAACAGTTTATTTAACTTTTGACAGGCCGACCATTGATCAATTTGTGATGGCCTAAAGCATTACCAATTCGATTTTACATAAAAACCTAGTTTCTATGTCAATAAATTTTAATCGATTTGGTGCACCTACATCATTTCCCAAAAGTTGCGTAATAGATTAGCCGTATAACCCACATGTTTATATTTAAAAGTGGAATAAAAGCAAGATTTAAAAAGTCATATGACTTTTTGAATCTAAATATATACCGTGTTTTTACCGTGTTGCCTGAGTTCAGCAGAAAGGCAGACGGCCCACCTGATGGAAAGCGGTTACCATCGCCTCTGAACATTTGCAACATCAAAGGTGCTACAAATGTGCTGCTGCTCTCTCAAGGGAGACTGGAACCTGGCCACTAATACCGAAACACAACTCAAGGCTGTTATGGCGGCATACTCTAGACCAGGGTTGGTAGCCATTGTTTTGCTTTTAACTAAAACATTTTCATTTCAAAACAATTGATTATGATTAAATTTAGATATGATGATGTAGTTCATAGACTATACATTAAATGGCTCACAGAATGACACTATTACATCGCTTGGAATAAGGAAGTATGACATGAAGTATAACAAAAAAAAAACTGTCAAAAATGTGCTAACGTCCAAACTAAAATAAATCCTTGGATAGAGTATAATGAATATATCTGTCAATGTTAAACGTCATTAACAATGCCGCGACTCAAATAACACATTAAATCTTTGGCTACATCTGTGTGACACTATCACTAACACTAACATTATTCTAGCCAGAGGCTTAAGCGAATTGTTTTCATACCGATGATAGTGTGTCCGGTGCGTGGGTACGTGGTGGTTGTGGTGGGGATGTTCGACGCGGGAGAGGTTCAGTATGAGGTCTCCGGTCATCATGTACGCCTCGAACTTCGGCGGGCGGCGAGAGACCTCCCCCTCCCCCGCCTCCCCCACCAGCGCCTCGCAGCTCTCGCCCGAGACCGCGCCGCAGCCGTTGCTCGACGAATTACTCGATGAGTTGCTGTTAGAGTTACTCGATGCCGGGGAACTCGACCTTCTGTTGAAAAAAACCCACAAAACTTTATTCGAACTGATGAATTGCTATAACCCCTTGTGGAAAAGTGGAAATGGGCAGCGCGAGTACGCTATGTTCGACATAATAATAATAGATTGGGGAAAAAGTCTTTTCGCATATAGTATGTATGAACTTCTAATAAGATCTCTTTGGCTATACCATTTGTATCTGGCTGGTTTTGGTATCATTAAAAGTATTAATTTTAAAGAAGACAATTCCAAATTCAAATGAGGAAAATGTGTGATTTTCATTTGTTTTTTTTTATTGTTAAAATGAGTGAATCTAATGAAGAAATTCGATATATTTTAAAATTTCACTACAAAAAAGTTAAAAATGCAACACAAGGCACGAAAAAAATTTGTGATGTTTATGGACCTAATGCAGTATCTGTGAGAGTAGCGCAAATTTGGTTTAAGCGTTTTCAATCCGGAAATTTTGATATCAAAGATGCACGTCGCCCTGGTCGCCCTGTTACGGACAAAATTGATGCCATTTTTGAAAAAGTGGAGCAAGATCGGCATATTAGTAGTTACGATGTAGCTGGAGAACTGGGAATTGATCACAAAACGGTTTTGGAGCATTTGAAAAAAGCTGGATACAAAAAAAAGGTCGATATTTAGGTGCCGCATGAGCTCACCGAAAGAAACCTAATGAACCGTGTACTCATTTGTGATTCTTTATTACGACGTAATGAAACCGAACCATTTTTGAAGAAGCTGATAACTGGTTATGAAAAGTGGATCACGTACGACAAGAACGTGCGAAAAAGATCGTGGTCACAGGCCGGTCAGGCTTCACAGACTGTGGCGACACCCGGGTTAACTCGCAACAAGGTGATGCTGTGTGTATGGTAGGATTGGAAGGGCATTATTCATTATGAGCTGTTACCGCCAGACAGGACTATCGATTCTGAACTGTACTGCGAACAACTGATGAGATTAAAGCAAAAAGTTGAGAGAAAGCGGCCGGAATGAATCAACAGAAGGGGTGTGGTGTTTCACCATGATAACGCTAGACCTCACACATCTTTAGCCACTCAGCAAAAGTTACGAGAGTTTGGCTGGGAGGTGTTAATGCATCCGCCGTATAGTCCTGACCTTGCACCTTCAGATTTTCACCTGTTTCGGTCTCTGCAGAATTCCTTAGGCAGTGTCAGGTTAACATCGCGAGAGGACTGCCAAAACCACTTGTCGCAGTTTTTTGATCAGAAGTCCCAAAATTTTTATAGCAATGGGATCACGTCCCTACCTACAAGATGGCAAAAAGTTGTCCAACAAAATGGCACCTACATACTTTAGTCAAATGTAAATAAACTTTATAAAAAAACCTTTTGAATTTTTATATAAAATGCGAAGGAACTTTTTCCCCGACCTAATATTATGTCGATCGAATATAATGTCTGTTAAAGCGCGTATGTGCAGTAAGTACGAAATAACCAAAAAGAAATAATATTTTAATCTTAAATAGAGGTATGGACCTAGAGTCTGTAGTCTAGAAACATTTTCTGTTAGAAAAGACAAAAAAACTATTCATATTCGAAATTCTAAAATATCTTTTAAAGCCGACAAGGCGAATTGCTAAATGAGTCGCTGTCAGAGAGAGAGAGAGAGAGAGAGAGAGAGAGAGAGAGAGAGAGAGAGAGAGAGAGAGAGAGAGTTACTTTACGCCATGTAAATAAACCTTCTGTTCAAAAATATAGACATATTCTCTTTTCAAAATTCAAAAGCTTTTTTTCAGGCTAAGTTCTGTTGTCTGTTGAAGACCACTTTGTGAAGTTATACATACATACTTATAAGTTAATTAAATCTATTTCGTACTCTATATACACCACCAGTGTACCGACGAACACTTGACCGGTTTGGTGAAATGAAATTATTAACTAGTTCCTCCTGCTACACACCACCTTCCGGCGTGCCTCGCAACCCATACTTCCCTTTTAACATATCATAATGATGATTTAAAGTATGTCAGGTTTTCACTGACATGCAATTCTCACTGTTTTATTCCTTAAACCAACTTGTAGAACCGTCATTGGCAAAATATAACATGTATTAAACTCTAATGGAAGAGGCCCGAAATTTTCACAGATACCATTCGTGTTGGTGAATCTTAAGATTTACGGATAAAACCTAACATTTACCGATATTTTCACAGTAACATACATATGTATATAGTATGATTGGACGAGTATTTGGAACAATTGCTTTAGCACGATTAGTGGCCTTCTAATACCGCCATAACAAGATTTAAAAAGTCAAATAAGCACTTACAGCTTTACAGTCCTTAAGTTTCACAGTGTCATGAAATTTAAAGTAATACATACTGAAAACAGATTATCTAATAAGTCTCCAATTTCACCACCAAGCCTCTACATTTATTATCAGAATAACACTTAAGAATGAAGAAACGTGATGAACTAGAACTTTGGCACAGAGCAATCTTGAACGAATGCAAAATAATCATAATAAGCCACTACAGCAATGCCACCGCAATGATACACGTGTTAACGAAACAAACGACTGTTGTTTATGTAATACTTTTTGCAATTGTTATATCACAAACGCATTGTCTCTTGTTACTTTAACCAACCGAATTCAGCCGGTTGTAATGATTATATTAAGTCGTACAATAATAAAGACTTCAAAAAAAGTGGTAGCTCAGTGGGTGTCATTTTAATGACAGGTTAGAATCTTATAGCCGGAGAACATGCAAAGCTTAAACAGATCCTGATTTAATGTGAATCTGTTTGTAATTACCATAATATGTTGGCGATATGAATTCGAATCGATTACCCATGTATGGAATGACACCCGCCAATGGTAATCACGAATATCTTAAATATGCGTGACGGGTGTTTTCCCTTCCCTAATAATGAGGAGACCCGAACCCAATAGGACATTTATGGATGCGGGATGATATTTTAATAAACCTGGTACTTAATATTCTCCGCGTCACCTGATCAACTAAAAGAGACTTCATATGAATAAAGTTTTTTTTTTGTTATCAAATAGCATAAAATATGTCTAAATCATTGCAAATGCTTCAGTATTTCCTGTGATATCCCTACAGTTCCCCTTCACTACCGCCGCTGTCATATACGATTAACAGAAATAACTGTTGTGTGTGTATTTTATATCAGCTGACCGGCATTATGACGTAACAAACAGAGTACGATAGTCTTTAAAAGGCACTGATTGTTAGTACAATGAATTCGGTGAATGCAGTGGGAGGATTTAATAAAGGTGCCACATTCGCGTCGATATCATGACTCATTCAATACAACTATATAATACCATACACATTTTCATTAGGACTACGTCGTTTACAATGTCATGACGGGGTGGCGGCGTCAAAATACGAGGGGTGGCACCGCCGCCACATATGGTTCCCGTAATCGCTTATCGCAGTCGGAAATCAGCTGTCAAACCGTTAGTAGGCCCCCTCCGATTACTTTCGGAAAGCAAGTAGGGTTAAATAAAGCTACAAGAAACGTTCATAGAGCAACTAAGTTTACATTGCACGGAACTTTTCAAGTAACAGATAAACTCGTTTCGATCTAGTTCTATCTCTATACAGAGTTGTCAAGTCGTCACTTAGAAAGTACTCTGAAAGTATTTGGCGCGAAAGTATTTATTTAAAAAATCCCCATTACGTTGTATAAATTTTTAAGGGACTATTTAGGATGTTTATTTAGGCACGGCGTTTGACATCAACAAATTTATGTGAAATTCGGTACATTCATGTATCTCCATTGGTAGAAGAATTCAAAGTTCACGTGACTGAATCTGAGTGATTTGATTATTATGATATTTTATATCTACGTTTTTCATTCAAATGACTATTTAATACTTGACTCGCATGAGAAACGAATCCCATTTTTGCGATAAAAAAATATTATTCTTCATCGCAAAACATGGGATTCGTTACTCATGCGAGTCAAAAATATCGAGATGAGTTGAATTCATGAAATAGTGGTAGGCGTTTACTCCAATCACGTAGGTTCGAATCCTAGACAGCATTTCTGACGTAATTTGCATATTGTTACAATTACCACGTCTTGACCGCAAAGGAGAACATTGTGATAAATCTGCTCATCGATATTATCGATATTATCGATGTTTACAGGCCAACACATCCGCCTTGGATAACCATGAATTCTAAATAACACTCGATCACTTGAAATGTAGAGGCCTAAACCCAGTAGCAGGTAATTTATGGGTTGTTATTATTATTCATGCGAGCGTAGCTGCGAGGAGCGCTCTAGTTGACATTAAAGACCATTAGGAACTCACTTATCGTGGTTGTTGCGCGCGCCAGCGGCGTTAGCCCGTCGCTCCGCGGCCGCGGACAGGTATCGGCGCACGCTGGCTTTGATCTGTGGGTCTGCGTCACAACAACATTATCAGAAAACGTTATCGCATAACAAAAACATTTCAATAACAAACAAGCTATACAATATTTTCTTCACATTGGTATGTGCCTGCGGCGAAATTTCATTAATAAAGGGAACAAAGCCACTGTGAACGAGAGTTATTCCCGGCCTAGAATCCCGAGAGCCACCTATAAAATTACTTCGCGTAAAGCAACTCTTATTTGTGGCAGCTTACTCGGCAAACTCCATCGAACCACTGGGGGATAAACGAATTTTATTACATGCAGCTGCCGATACACACGCTCGCCATCCGAATGTCATAGTTCAACCGACACATGATAAATTACACACGTAAGATAATTGTTGGCTAAAAATAACACACTCACCCTTTCTCAGTCTTAAAGTGACGGGGTCCGACGACAGTCGCAAGCATTTTAAAACTGTAACAATGGAGATATTCTCTCAGCCGACAATGATTCTCGCATTTAATTAAAAATATAAAACAAAACAAATGGCCTACAAAATGCAATGCGGATATTAAGTCATACTTTAGACCCAACTTAGAAAATAAATAACCTCAAAATTGTATGTATTGATGATACATGACATGTAATTTGTATCACACATAAGCATATCGGTCAACTTTAATAATAACCCACGAATACCCACGCCGGAATTTTAACCGGTATAAGTGTTCAGTACTGCTTAATTTTTGTCGGAATTCTATATAGACGATATTAAGATCAGCCGAGTAAGACCAGAATATGTAGCGTGTCACCGGGGACAAACGTAATTCCCCGGCAGTGGATGAGGCCGATGGGCCACCGCCTGCCAGGGTCAGCGGAGAGGCTAGGCCATTTACCCGTGGCCCTGGCATTAAAGGGGAAGGACGGAATACCGAGTGGTTTTAGTGGGTATCCCTAACCGTGGTATGGCAACAGCATCTTTAGTTCTGGTTACGGGCGCTAGTGCCACCCCGACCTGGCGAATCCCACACGGCCGCGATTTTCCTCTAAGGGGTTTTGTCGCCCCCCCATGTGCGGCTGATGGCCCGCACTTAGACGGGTTTCCCCTCGTCAAAAAAAACGAAAAAGTGGCACAAACTTGAAGAAGCCTTTGCCCAGTTATGAACAACGGTTGGCTGAAGGCAGAGCCACGCATATCTGTAGTCATAGTACTTTTTGAGATAATGTAGAATGACACACAGGCACGGTATCATAAGAATTCCTTTTACTTTTAGACATCGAAATCCCTAAAAACACAACGGGCAGCAATCAATGTAAACAAACTACGCGTGGTAATAACGATGGTGAGTTATTTGTAGATTTTGTTCCGATAGCATGTTGATTACGTGTCCTCCGTGGAAATCAATTTCGCCATCACTAGATTCAAAAGGTTCTGTGCTCCAAGTGTTAATGTTAACCAGAATCACGGTACCTGTAAAACGCGAATGGCGTTGTTGCGTGTTGCCGGTGTCCGAGGCCTGACCGTAACGCGATCATGGAATTAGTGTTAATAAGTTCAAAGATAGCGGTCACTATTGACGCTTTAATAGCACCAACGCGATTTCATAAGATTTTATGTGTGCGTAAATTTGAAACGATCGGCGGGGGCGTTACTGGTATAAAATTCACTCGGATTTTATTAACGACGAAACGGGCGTCGCTTCGAGGTGTTCGACGCATTCGAATGCTCTACGTTTGGATCACAGTGGCTGTTCAACTAGCGAGATGAAATAATATTTTAATTTACACATTTTCCGCGGTTTCCCTCGAAGAAATTTCGGGAACCCATTCTCTAGTATAAAAATTATGCAGCATCCATTCCAGTTATTAAAAATATATTTATGTCAAATTTCATAATAATAGCGGCATTCAACTTTAATTCTGTTGCAAAATGTTTTAATGAAAATATTTTTACTTTAGCTCTACATTTGTTGTTGAAGTAATCAGTTTTCAAATTCCTAATCCACATTAGAACAATTTTTTTATTACATTAAACAAGAAGGTTTTACAACAAATTTTGGTTTCGTATCTTGTGAAAGCAATCGCTTTTACTGGATAAAGTACTTTAAAAATTTTATGCTTGTTAACACAAGTACCTACATGCCTAATTTAATGACAATCAGTTGATTCCCAAAACCGTGAAGAAGGAACAAACAAACTTTCAAACTAATTCACTTTCACATTTATATGCAGTATAGTTTATTATACTGTATCATTCAGTCGAGTAATGGGCCAAGAACATTTAATAGGTAAACAGCATGTGAACGGTATGATAAATTGCAAATTCCTTACCTTCGCGGGTAGTGAACCGGTTTACATCAGTCCCATTAACCTTGAGCAAAACGTCTCCCGCCTCGACCTGTAATTCAACATACGCATTCACTTATTTAAAGCCTAAAATACTTGTCGCAAACATTGCACGTACAACTGTAATTGTAAGACGTCTCCTATTATCTCGTAGGGACGTGACATTCGGCGTACAAATATGTATAAATCCCATGTATTTGTACGCCGATTATAAAAAAAGAAAAACCGAACTCAAAAAAGCATTTAATCGAAAACACCCCATATCTCAAAAACTACTCAACAGATAGTGTCCAAAACAATTTTCGTTTCAACGTATTTTGAAGTTCTATCATTTTCAAAAGTTATAGACATGAATACTGTTTATGATTTTTGAAGACCTTTCTGGTTACACGCCACAAACCTATGTAGTGAAATTTCTTCATGTCTCAGGTGAATACCTCTAATTCTTATTTTCGACTAGCTGTTACCCGCGACTTCATCCGCGTGGAGTTTAATTTACCTTCCGGTGCGGCGATGGCGGCGGCGTGCGCGTAGGTCTTTAATTTTTTTTCTACAATAAAAGTAGCCTACGTTACTTCTTATAACATTAGCTATCTGCCAGTGAAAGTTCCGTCAAAATTTGTTCAGCCGTTTCAGAGATTAGCCGGAACAAACAGACAGACAGACAAACATTTTTGAAAATGATTTTTAGTTATAAGTATCGTATATAATATTTTCATATTGCCATTACAAACAGTCGCTCCAATTATATTCATTTGTATTGTATATATAGAAGATGTATAGATTCAATCTCACATCTATTGTCTCAACGGTAAATAACCCTTCTACCAAATATCATCTATGTATATAGCCATCTCAATTTTTGAGGAAAGTAATTATGACATACATAGACGGACAGACGGATGTGCATTATGTTTTAATAAGAGATGCTAAACGGCTACGGTATCCTAAAAACGAGTACATAATGCATGCATTGAATAGATACGAATACGTATAAATAAATTATTTATTTATAACACCGATAGCCATTGGGAATTTGGGGCAAATGTTATTTAAGAGCGAGTAAGTTTTACATCATACCCTTGAGCTTTGTGCATACGTGATATTGGAGGAAAAAGCCATGACCTGGCAATGTTACACGCTCGTATGCAAGGCGAATGCATTTAATTTAATAGTTTCCAGTGAAGCACGACAACTTTTCAACATTGTAAAATGCGGCTACTCTCAACCTGATGAATTGATAACTAGTTCTTGTTATTTTAGTATTTACATAGATAAGAGCACAGCTCAAGGTGTTCCAATTACATCGAGCGCAGGTCGAAATCAAATACCGTTGTAAAATGATGAAGCTAATTTCCTTACATAGCAGTGTTATTTTTATGTTTATTTGACTTCCCATTTAAAAATATGTATTGTATATTACTTCTATATCTTTAGTTATATTGTAAAACCGACATGTTTCACAAACTTTTCTAGTCCATCCTAGCGTTGTCTCGAGAAAATTGCTTTTAGTGTTAAGACTGCCTATTGTTTTCTGTACGTATATTTTTTGACCTGTGTCTTAATGTTATGCAATAAGTATACTCTATACTATTGACTAAAAATAAGATTCCAGAATTATTATCGTGGTAAAGTTTCACAATTTTTGGGGTTTCATTGCGAATCTAGGGAAATAGCTAATAACTCTAGAAAAAAACAATTTTTTCAACATATTCATTCATACTCCCTGCATTCTAGGACCCCTCATTTACTTCGATGATCTAGGCTTAGAATTATACTTATAATATATAATATAAATTTCCTTCATTGTACTAGTTTATAATTTAAAGTAAACAATTAATTCATGCTAATATTTATAATTGAAAAAGTTTTTATGGATCTTTTTCCTTATTTACGGTCTTGGGCTGAAACAGAATGAATCGCTAATAGTGACATTTGGTATATTAGGTGCCTTCGATAACATGAATGAACACAGGATAAACTTTATCCCGAAAATTGTCATCTTTTTCAGGTTATGTGGATTCGAAGCTGCGTAGAATTATCTATACTAATATGAAAAGAGGAAAGATTTGTATTGTTGTATGTTTGCAATGAATAAACTCAAAAACGAATGGACCGATTTCAAAAGTTCTTTCATAGTTCCAATGCTACATTATCCTTACTTATTACAGGCTATATAAAAATTAGGGATCCCTACTAAAACTTTGATAATGTAACCCATCGATCTAAACAAAATACTTGGCGCTGGAATAGAGTTCTACGATTCTTATTTTTTCAGGCAGGATAACGTCTGCCGTGACCGCTACTGATGTAATAATAATATGTTCTTATAATTAACGACTGGAAAAGTAAAGGTAATTGACTAGACGTTTTATATACATATTAGCTTTTGCCCGCGACTTCGTCCGCGTGGAATAGTTAAAAAAAAGTTTGGTCTTAGCGTGATGATATATGGCCTATAGCCCTCCTCGATAAATGGGCTATCTAACACTGAAAGAATTTTTCAAATCAGACCAGTAGTTACTGAGATTAGCGCGTTCAAACAAACAAACTCTTCAGCTTTATATATTAATATAAGATCTGAATCCTAGAAACAAGCATTCTATTAAATTTAGACGCTTTTTATCAATCTTATTTCGTATTTTTCCTCTAACTTAAGTAAAACAGCCTTACTTTTCATTACATCATTTGTTGTTTCATTAGACGTAATGTGTTTGTCTTATTTATCTGCGCCAATAAAATAATAATATTAATCATCTTAGAAAGTTGAACTGCACCGTATATATCCATTATTAATTAATTGATTAATGTTATAAATGTCTATAAACAATTATACTTGCTTGAAAGTTATAGCCAATGTTTTATTGTCGATTAGCAATATCTCTCAGCACATCCTCACTATGATGTCAATGATTCACTGAGGCGTAGTTCATTATCATGACCGGTTCGTTTGAAAACACAACTTCAGCACTAAACAACACAAAGAAAACGTACAACAATTTAACCACAGACTGATACTTGAGAAATATAAAATCACGTGTTTAAAAGATTGAAGAGTATTTGGATGTTGAATTTTTACTCGTACTAGGTCGGATTAGGTGGGAAAAGATGGGTTTGCCTAATGGGGAGCGAGATGCGAGCGGGCGTGTTGCTCGGCCGGCGCGCCGCTGTCAACTTGCTCCTTATTATCACGGGAGACCCCACTAATGGATCGAGCTTACAGATAATTTCTCCTCTTACGAGGGCGGAAAGAAATTATTGTCTATTTTAATTAAGACATTATGGGTGAAATTCCGTAAATAGAAATATAAATATCGTTATTTTATTTATAATATTATTATTACACAGTAATAAGCTTGAAATTGGTTATATCATCAAAGATAAAATATATATTTCCAACTCATGATAACGCTACAAGTTACTTTTGTGGATATGTCCGTCATACGGTTGTAATTCAAATGATAGTAGAAATATTTCAAACGGGAAAATTCACATATTATTATAATATCAGCTTATAAACATCCCTACTTGCGCTCTTCATTATACACGAAAGAACAATATACTCGGTACGCTTGTCTAGAAGGCAAAGTGGCGTTAGGCGTACCCTTAGATCATGAGACCTGAGTCCCACACAGAGTTGCAGTTTATTAAGCTGTAACTATTTTAGGCGAAAAATAATACATTAGTTTGAGTCAATTGCAATTTTATGTATTTTCTTATACAGTGACAGAAGGAATAAAAATTTAAGTCAAAGTAAATACTTGAATACTTTTCCAAAAGTCGCCAGTGCTTTGATTATAAGAAAACATAGGTTTTAACACCTCCCCGTAATCAAAGCACTCTGTGTACAGTATAGATATACACCCTGTACTGTATCAAGGTATTTAAACTATCATATTATTTAATATTATTTAAACCCTACAGGCCCCTGCACACAATACGTATCAATAAATTAATTTGAATATGGAAACACTATGTTAACCCCAAAGAGCTCAAGCATTTGTAGTGTCTCAGCTTAGGCAATGCCTTAGTGAGAATGTCTGCTGTTTGGTGAGTTGATGGTATGAATTTTATAACGACTTGTTTGGTTGAGATGCAGTCACGAATAAAATGATGTCGAATATCAATGTGTTTGGTGCGAGAGTGATGTGTATTATTTTTAGTGAGTGAGATGGCACTTTGATTGTCGCACAATATTGTTAAAGGTGGTGATGATTGGAAGATGTCATTAATGAGCGATCGGATATAAATGGCCTCCTTACAGGCCTCGCCAAGAGCCATGTACTCCGCCTCTGTTGTAGACTGAGCCACAGTTCTCTGTTTGCGTGACTCCCATGACACTGATGAACCGCTCATCTGGAACACATACCCTGTATAGGAGCGTCTGTCTATCAGACTACTTGCGTAATCAGCATCAGCGTATCCAATCCCATCACTAGTATTGCTGTATGTAAGCTTTTTATCCTTCGTTGCCTTTAGGTAACGGAGAATACGCTTTGCAGCTCTCCATTGTACCTCCCCGTAATGTGCATTGAATTGGCTCAGAGCAGATACCGAGTAAGCTATATCAGGTCTGGTACCAATGGCAAGGTACATTAATGATCCAATGAGCTCCTGGAATGGTAAATCCGGCTTTTCATCGCCAGGGTTTGGCAGGACAAGTTGCGTACCCGTCTCCATGGGAGTAGATACAGGAATACAGTCTTTCATCCCGAACTTTTCTACCACTTTCTCAATATATTTTGTTTGGTCAAGTGATAGATGGCCATTCTCTCTTGTCACTCTCATTCCTAGACAGTCTTTTAGGGGGCCTAAATCTTTGATTACAAAGGACTTTTTTAACTCAGCTTTGAATTCTTCTTTTATCTTCTTATCATTGCTGAAGATGAAGAAATCGTCGACAAAAACAGCTACGATAAGCAACTTTGTATCTTCGTGCTTGTAATATATGCAGTGTTCTTTTTCGGAACGTCTGAACAAAAGCTTGTCCATAGCCTCACAAAGTTTTTTATTCCACTGCCGTGGAGCTTGTTTAAGTCCATAAAGAGATTTTTTGAGAAGGCAAACTTTAGATTTGTCATTGGAAAAACCTTCGGGCTGCTCCATGAAGATTTCTTCTTCTAGATCGCCGTTAAGGAATGCTGTCTCGACGTCTAGGTGATCAATGTCTAAATTTAGTTTCACGGCGAAAGCCAGTAGAAGACGAATCGACGACAATCTTGCTACCGGTGCAAAAGTTTCGCCATAGTCAACACCATAGACTTGTGTGAATCCTTTGGCAACGAGTCTTGCTTTATGTTTCACAATGTCTCCATTTGTATCCTTCTTGACTTTGTACACCCACTTACATTTAATGACTTTTCTATCTACAGGTCTATTTACAAGCATCCATGTTCCATGCTTTTGCAATGACTCATGTTCACACTGCATAGCTTTCAGCCACTCTTGACTATGACTATCTTCCAGAGCTTGCTTGTAAGTTTGCGGCTCGTAATCAGTGCTGCTAAGGTTTGCATAGTCTGCGTCAGAATATCTCGCAGGAGTACGATGGTTGCGAAGAGGATATCTGCGAGCAGTGATGTCTTCAGAAATATCAACAACTGGTGACACAGCTACAGGAACATCTTGAGGATCGACAATTAACTCCGGTTCCAACTGAGAAGCAGATGATTCTTCAGTAGGAAACTCAGCATGTTCTTCTGTTGGATCTTGAAGTTCGGGAAGTTCTTCATCAATAGGCTCATGAATGTTGAAGTCGTCGCATGGTGTGATAACTTCTGTAGGCTGTGTGTGGGGTGCAGGCGAGGAATCTTGAGTAATAGGTGTGAAGACCTCCAGATTTTCAGGCCGAGGGTCTGACATTTGTGTTATTTCTTCACCAGGTTCTCTAGATGGTGGTAGTTTATTTTCTACAAAGACGACGTCTCTAGCAATTGTGACGTTCCTTGGATTCTGGGGATCAACAAGACGATATCCTTTAGTATCCGTTGAATACCCAACGAAGATACAGGTTTGAGTCTTGGAGTCGAGTTTCTTGCGCTTCTCGTTAGGGATTAGAACATGCGCTTCACAACCGAAAACTCGCAGGTGACGTAAATCCACCTTCTTCCCAGTCCACATCTCTTCAGGGATTCTGTTATTTAGTGCATGGGTTGGCGAGCAGTTTTTGAGGTATATTGCTGTGAAGACAGCTTCACCCCAATATGCTCGTGGTAACCTAGAATCTTGGAGCATAGTTCTGGCTTTCTCGACAACGGTTCTGTTAACTCGCTCTGATACTCCGTTTTGCTGCGGGGTATAGGGCACTGTTGTCTGATGAACAATACCGTTTTCGGTGAGAAAATGAGTGAAGTTATGGTTAACGAACTCTCTTCCATTGTCGGAGCGTAAACACTTTATTTTCAGACCTGTTTGATTCTCCACCAGGTTCTTGAATTCAACGAATTTATAGAAAACTTCGCTTTTCGATTTTAGCAGGTAGCCGAAAGTCTTACGCGTAAAGTCATCTGTAAAAGTTAGTAGATAAAGTGCTCCACCCCATGAATGCGTACTCATCGGTCCGCAAAGGTCTGTATGTACCAATTCTAGTTTGGAATTGGACCTACTTTGTGAATTCTCGAATGGTTTCTTCGACATTTTGCCTTGTAGGCACGGCACGCAGGTTTTATCTAAATCACTAAATGATATATTTGTGTAGTCTATACCTAGTTTATAATTTTTTAAAATATTTAGGGCTTTAGGATGTAAGTGCCCAAGACGTCTATGCCATAGTAAGGCAGACTCTTTGGCTTGTGTGACATTGGCTTTGTAATCTGCCGTATCCAACTTGTACATACCATTAAAGTTTGACGCTCTTGCAACCACACAGCCTGTCACTTTGCAGCCTTTATTCAAAAGGATTGAGGCACCATTTGGGGAAAAAACTACTACAAGCCCTTTCTGAACTAGACTATATACTGAAAGTAAATTAGTAGTTAAGTCTGGAACGTATAAAACATCGGAAATTTGCTTAATCCTATCAGACACATTTATAGAGACCGTACCTTTTCCTTCACTTTTAATTTGTTGACCATTGGCAACAGTAACTGGTTTAGACTCCTGCTGCAAGTCTAGGAACCAATCACACTTGTTACTCATATGAGTCGTAGCACCTGAGTCAACATACCATTCGGTGGTGGCACAAAGTGAGGGGGTAGTGATACCTGTAGGAAAATTGTGATTAAAAGCAGATAAAAGTGTAACGTCCGATATATTATTACATGAATGAGATGATGACGATGGTGATGGTGAAGCTGATGACGATTGACACTTTTGTCGGTTGAGACGTTTCCTACACTGAGACACTACATGACCAATCTTTTTGCAATATGTGCATTTAGTATTATCTTTATTAGACACGGGCACATTAGATAATAAGGAACTCGACGTAGTAGAGGCATCTCGGTATTCCTCCTTGAGCAGGATCGATGCAACTGAGTCCGTGGATATCCGCATGCCGGAGTGCTCTATTGCCATCACCATCGGTCTGTAGCTGTCGTTGAGTCCTGCCAGCATAATTACACCAACAAGTTCATCGTCCAAGCCAGCTTGAATAGCGATCAGTTCCTGTTGAACATGACGTATCTCATTTACGTAGGCCTCTATACCAGAGTAGGTTTCAAGCTTGATATTAAGCAATTTCTTCATGAGTTTTAACCGTCGCGCTAGTCCACAGTCGGCATAGGACTCACGAAGTCGATTCCAGGTTTCTTTAGACGTTTTAGCTGTCATAACTATGGGATAAAGGTGCTCACTTAAGTTTAAACAAATTTTGGACCTCGCTTTTGCATCCCTGCGTTCAAATTCATGATCAGGAATTTTTTCAGACGATGAAATTACGCAGTCCCATAGTTCAGTGTCTATTAAATACATTTGCATTGCGAAACTCCATGTTGCGTAGTTGCTGCTACCTTGAAGTTTTAAAAAATTAGGCGTGCTGCTACTGACCACTACCGGAGACATGCCGCAGGCAGTCTGAGAAGGCTGTGGTGTCGACGGCGACGATGGGGTTTGACTCATCTTATATTATCTGTTTTACTTTCTTCCAAAAAATACAATGAGGGACCATAACCTGTGAGACCTGAGTCCCACACAGAGTTGCAGTTTATTAAGCTGTAACTATTTTAGGCGAAAAATAATACATTAGTTTGAGTCAATTGCAATTTTATGTATTTTCTTATACAGTGACAGAAGGAATAAAAATTAAGTCAAAGTCAATACTTGAATACTTTTCCAAAAGTCGCCAGTGCTTTGATTATAAGAAAACATAGGAAAAATATGCGATTCGGGGAATATAAACAACACGTAAAAAGAAAACAAACAACACTTGAATTATGAATGAATAGAAATGAAACATCCGTATATTTTATGGACGAATGAACAAAAGAAGTTCAAGTTCAGATAATGGCAAACACAAAAGCTGTCTTAAAATAGCAAAGGCCACCTAGAAGCGATATAAAAGTGTCGATAATCAATTTCAAGATTGGTCGGTAAAGTTGGCGAAGTATTCCATCGGTATTACGCGGTAAAGATGCCTTGGTCGGTATAGGTTTGTATTATTAGTACAAATAATTTCTATTTATTGCAGTAAAGGATACACTTTACGCATGCTATAATGTTATAACTCAAGGTTTGTGTGTAAATACCTACCCAATGATAATTACTCTGTAACCGATGAAGAAAATATTCACTACATTAATATTATTATTATTGTAAGAAAATATTCTTTGTAAATTTGCGTACATACATCCATTTCTAAATGTCGAAAAATTCAACAAGACGTAACTAAAACATTTGCTCCTCACACAAAAAGTGTTGGTTCCGATCCTGGCCGACTGCGTGCGCTATAAAGGGAGTTTTAAGGCCTAATGTGCGCATTATTGCAATACTCACATAGTGGTAACGAAGAATAATATTGCGAGGAAACTTGCACATTGAGATTAAGGATTCGATAATTCGTATTGGATAAGCGTGGCAGGGGTACTGGCCGAGCCTTAAAATCACCATTAGGAGTTCATCAGTTGCTTTTAATTTTTTTTTATTCAATCAGATTGAACTACAATTACTGTGGCCGATAACAGCGAATTTATAATGGATAGGTTTTGACGCTATATGTATAATAAGTAGAATACGTATTTGCGGAAATAAATTATAGCAACGCAATCTTGTCGCGCAGCGATCGAAGCCACTCTTGGATACAACTCTGCACTAACCGCGAGAAGTTTTAAAGCTTGCGTCTTCTTGAACTAGTTTCCATTGAACGTAAATATGCGTGCAACGCGACCCACATAAGATAAATACGATATCTCTTCAGTTATATAGTGCATGATAGGCCAGTGTGCATAGATGAATGAAGCGGGGCTAGCATGCTAAGTGTATCAAATTGCCGATGGTGTCCCAAACACACTGTCGTAAAAAGGGTCGCGTTGACGGGCTGTCAATACCAATTTTACGATCGCAGCTCAGGAAGCACCGACTTTTAGGATGTTCTGTCGTTAACTGCTGTTTAAAACTTGACCGGCCTGTATATAAAGATTGGTTAGTGATTTGTCAGTATCTAATTTTCATACAAAATTGCGTCAACTTATAAATTATATCAAACTTTACATAAAAGCTTTTTTGATATTATCCAACTTTTACATAACTGTAATTTCAAAATAAATGTAGTTACAGTTCGCTACAGTTAACATTATTTTCAAAATATACGTATCATAACGAATATTCGGCCATGCTTTCGGCCGAAGCTACGAATTTTCAGCGGCCAAATTTTGGCGTAAGGTGTGTGCATTTCACAAGTAACAGGGTATACGACCTCTCATTTTGCGTTGCGTGGAACTGTTTTGACGAACTCGCTACAGACAATTTTCAAAATTCTTTTAATCAATAGGTTATTACTCCCGAATTGGTCCCATTGTCACCATATCAGGATCTGATGAGTGGATTCCTAGGCATTAGAGAAACCTATGAAAATTGATAACAGACTTATTCGTAACACGATACCTCTGTCAATTCTAACCCGATTTTCAAATTTTTTTCTTTACTCGTAAGTCTATACTCCCGAGGTAGTGCCATGGTCACCAAGTCAGGTCAGATTTGGTGAGTGGATTCCTGGCAACTCAAGAGTAACCATTATTTTTTAAAGAACGCCGTGCGCCTTAATTCTTGGAGAAAAACCTGTACACGCGTGTAGCTTTTACATTTTCTACAAGCGTTATTTTTTTTTTATAAATTTGTTACGCAATTTCTCCGTCAATTGTGGATCAATTTTGATTTTTTTTTTCTTTATTCGTAAGTATATACTCCCGAGGTGATTCCATGGTCACCAAGTTAGGATCTGATGAGTGGATCCTAGATCTGATCAGAAATTGAAAGTAACCCTAATTAAAACGCCAAAAGCCTACATCTTTAAAAAAAAAAAAACTTGTTTGTATACGCGTGTCAGTATTACACTTTCTACATGCGCTTAATTTTTTTGTAGGCATGTTACGCGATTTTTCCGTCAATTGTGGACCGATTTTCAAATTGTTTTTTTAACTGCCCAGATAGTCCCATAGTCACCAAGTAAGGTTCTGATTTGTGGATTGCAAGGAAATCGAGAGCAACACTTGTTGAAGCGTATATACACTGAAGAGTGCGATGGCAAATTTGTAACGCGCGACCGTTGTACAATTTCTACTGGTGGTTAATATATTATTATCTCTAAAGTTATTGAAGTATTTGCGTAACTAAAAAGTTAAAAAAAATAATTACACATAAAAATTACTATATTTTGCAAATTTGTTTTTGTTCTTCTATGATTTACTTGGCACCGACTTCAAGATGTTGAAGTGGCAGTGGGTCAGTCACATTTGTCGTAGGACCGATGGCAAGGGAGCAGACAAGCCCTAGAGTGGAGACCGCGTTTCGGTAAACGTAGTGTCGGACGCCCTCCAGCCCGATGGACCGACGACCTGCGCAAGGTCGCCATTAGGCGTTAGATGGGGAAGGCAGAAAACCGTAATGAGTGGCGCCGACTTAGGAGGCCTACGTCCAACAGTGGACGGTTTTTGGCTGACGACGATATTTGACGATCTGACATTTAAAAAACTGGCCAAAACGTAGGATTAAAATGAAAAATTAATTAAAATCGCATGTAACATTATGAAAGCGTAGGTTAAGTATTAATAATATGCGATTGAAATATATAAAGTTTTGAGTAGTAAGTGTGTTTTTTTCACGATTTAATTCGAATGAATACCGAATAGTTAAAAACTGGTCGAATACCGAATAACAGCCGAATATTCGTGGCATCTCTAATATCGATGGCTTTTGTTGTCTAATGGTTTAAATGTTGACTCGTCTAGTTCTCACAAACCACTGATTCGAGACATTACAGGATAAATTACGTTACCAAACTAAGTTATTTACTCTAGTCTGGGTGTCCGGTGTCGATCGCAGGATCGTCTATTGTATAGTCTAATTACACAAGTGTAACTTTTTTTAATTACAATGCATGCATTGGGTGTATGTATGAGTTTGCCGATTGATATGTATTTTTTTAATGAATTGCTTTTTTATAACATACAGATTATGTAATAGCTATATTAAAAAGGCTCTCTTTTATAAAAAATATATATATAGTATAATCATGATCAATAGAATATTCATAGATAGTCATGTTATACTTGATGTGAAAACCGAACGTAAAGTTTAGCATAAAGTGAACAAAATGACAGTGTTTACATTTAGATAGTTTTAGAACGTGACTCAGAACGTGCGATGCACTAAGTGACACGTCCACAACCAATCCTACATCGGCTATCGGCGTTATCCTTACAAGCAAATAATCACCTTGAGTCACGGCTCGCATATCCAGCAGATACTGGCATTCAATTAACACTAGGAAATTAAAATAACTAATGAAATCGGTATGGAACTGCTATCAATAAATGGAACACGCCAATCTGGTGTTTGGCAACTATGTGAAGGCTGAGAACATTTAGCTTTTAAATCGATTTACGCATATTGATTGGTATTTCATACGACTATAGACAAGATACATTGGGAATAAACATCTAACCTTGCGCCTCAGATAAGACTCGGCACATAAGGGGTAAGCCTAAGTACTGGTTGGACATCGTGAGGAATGGTACCTTTGCGAATGGTCTCTCAAATAAAGGATGTCGAAGACAGCGCTAAATAGAGAAGAAAATCAAAGAAGACAATCGGACTCTGGATTCCAAAGTGAATATTCTGGACCCAAACGTACCTATAGGTACATATAACGCGATGATGATTGGCATTACATAATTAATACGGGTGCATAAATAATTAATAATTAGAAATAAAAATAAAATACTTTTTATATTTAAACTGTGTTAGTTATAGTTGGAATCAAAGGTCTGTTCTGTAGAAGAGTTGGGTTTCATATAAAATTGCAAGAGAATTATTATGCGGCGTTGGTCACACATTTGTGTATATGTGGCCGCACGGTTGCACGTGGCAAAGATGTCCGGGATTCAAATCCGCCTCCAATAGAAGAAGCGGCGAGTGATTTATTTCACATAAACTCCGCACAAGTATAGTGTATACGTATGTATTACGAACAAAACTCAAATGCGTTCTTGAACTTGATACACCTCATTGAGCAGAATATAGTTATAAGGTCTATTGACAGAGCGAAGAAGGGATAGCGTTGTGCTCTCGCTCGGCCGCTATAAGAACTCAGATGCCATCTCTCTCGCACAACACAAAGTAAGGTGTAACAAGCGTCAATATTCGACTGGACCTACGCAAACTCTCGGAACAAACTTCACTGGAAGCGCATTTAAGTTTTGCAGTTTACATATATATATATAATCGAGGGTTTCATAACATATAGGCGTATAGGCAAGTGCCATTTTTTTTGTTGTTTACCAAAAACTATCCATGTTACAATTTAGAAAGTCTTACCAGTATGCAAGTGTACCTAAAAAGAAGGGTATTCCAAATTTCAGCCTTATACAATCAACTAGTTTTGTTTTATTCACAATGTTGTCCCTTGTGTAAAACTGCACTTTTATTTGTACGCCCATTTGTTATGAAGCCCTCGATTATATATATATATATACATATATATATATATATTGTAATATCAATTTTCTACATATGGCAAGGTAAAAGCATACTTTAGAAAGATATAGAAACCTGGTATTAGCCAAGTACTATGTGCCACCACGACTTAAAATCGACATTGAAATTAATGAATACACAAAATGACATTTGTAAATATGCAGATCATAACCATTAATGATAAAACGGTTTGGAGCATCAAATGTAGCAATTAGATTTTATTATTTGTTTAATGAGAGACCAATTAAGGTTAATATTTTAACCACTTCAAGGTCATACTGCGCGTTAATAAAACCATTAGACTGTTAGGTATTTCTTGAGGAATATATCGACCAACTCATAAATCGTACCAACGAAATTTAAAAAATGTATTATGCGAACGATTAGGGTTCCGTAACACATTTTGGAGAATAAACCTCTAAAAACTTTCCAGTTATGCAATTGCAAATCTTAGCGAATGCTTCACAAGAAATTTTAAAACACATCAAAAGAAAATGTTATGATCTTCAACTACAAAACAGTTCACAAGTATTTATTAAGCTTGTTGGAAGCAATACTATTGATACAGTATTCACATGTATAAGCAAATGCCTAGCAAGGCAATGAATGCACAAATATTTATTTAAAAAACAATGCCAGTTGCTGGGTTTTGAAATTGCACAACTGCACTAGACCTATACAAATGACACTTACTTGATAAGAAAGTGTATTTAGCGCTGCACAATAGTGTAGTAAATTTATAAAAAGAAAAAATCAAATATGATATTACAATGCAATCGAATGATGACAAGGAAACTAGTGTACATAGGCATTAGATGTGTACATTAAAAAAAACCCAAGTATATGTCTTAGACAGATTACATATATGGATAGATAACACTGCATACTAAAATAAACAATTACAAAATTCATATTTATAACACTTTCTGGGGGAATACAACGGCCTTATCGCTTAAATCTATCTTGTAGGTGTATGCATTATAATGTATATGAGGGTAGATTGAAATAAATCAGTTATGGCGTACACGGTTGTTTCATTGTTAAGTTCTCTATAAAATTAATAAGTTTTACATGGCGCAGCCGGTATAAAATGTTAATTAAAGTAGTTAATAACAATATTAAATAAACAAACTAAATACAAAATTGTGAATTGATAAGTTGTGGACGAAAATAACTAATATGGAGTCAATGTTACGGCCGCCGCAACCATTTTTATTTGAGAACAATTTGGCACACGTTACATCAGGAAATTTAAGCAAGGAATGGGAAAAGTGGAAAAAATCATTTAAGGTATATTATGAGGCATGTGAACTGGAAAAAAAAGACGCCAAAGTGCAATTAAATATACTTTTACATATAATCGGAGAACAATGCCGAGAAGTATTCGATCAGTTCAAAGAAGATATTAAAACTGTGAAAGAGTTATTACAAAAATTCGATGAAATATTCTTGCCCAAGAAGAATTTAACAATAGAACGTCATAAGTTTTTTACGAGAAACCAACAAGAATTTGAATCTATTGAGCAATACATGTTTGAATTGAATAAATTATCGGCCAGTTGTGAATTTAAGGATCTGTGCAGTGAATTAGTCCGTGACAGATTAATATGCGGATTAAAGGACGGAGCTTTGCGTGAAAGATTACTGAGGGAAATCGATTTAACCTTGTCTAAGGCTATAGACATATGCCGTTTAGCTGAAATGTCTCGGGCCCAAGCAATACATATAAAAACAGAGACAACAAGTCATAAGGCTTTGGAAGTAACCAGCTCCGGCCAAGAAAATCTAGCACAAAAATCGGCGGAGGTGTACTGGACTAGGAAAAGTGGGCCTGATCCGAATAGGCCATCATCCTCTCACAGGCAATTGGCTCCGCGCGCTGTATCACGCGCAGTTCCTGGATATAGGCCAGAGCTGCCTTTACATCTACGTGGAAAAGGAAGTGTTTCACTGCGTTCAAATAAAAATTTCCCGTGCAATAAATGTGGTGAAAGGCATAGACGTTATGAGTGTCCAGCTTTTGGAAAGTATTGTTTTAAGTGTAATAAAGTAAATCATTTTTCCAAAGCATGTAGGTTATATGCAGTCCAAGAGGAGTCCATCGATCAGGTAAAAAATCATAATAATTACAATAAACATAAGTATGATAAGTGGTTTACCGAATTAAAAATAAATAATAAAACATTACAATTTAAATTGGATACTGGAGCTGATGTAAACATTATACCTAAAAAATATTTGAAACAAATAGGGGTTTCTGAACATGAATTAATACATACTTCCACTAAATTGTCCGGATATTCGGGTGATCAAATTCGTGTTGATGGCAAGTGTTATATGAAAGTATTGTTTAAGAATAATCCATATTTTTTGAAATTTATGATAGCTAGTGTAGATTCCGTGCCTATTTTAGGTAAAAGTTCATGTGAAGAGTTAAATTTAATAAAAAGAATCATGACCATATCTTCTTTAAATAGTTATAATAATTTACTTGATGAATATAAGGATGTGTTTGAAGGTATTGGGTGTCTTCCTGGCGAATACAAAATACAATTAAAAGACAATGTTCAGCCTGTGATACACCCCCCTAGAAAACTCCCCATTGCTCTTAAAGAACAAGTCAGATTGAAATTATTAGAAATGCAACAACAAGGCATAATTTCGAAAGTGGAAGGTCCGACTAATTGGGTGAATAGCATGACTGTAGTTAAAAAACCAACTGGAGATATACGAATTTGTCTGGATCCACGCGATTTAAATAAGGCAATAATGCGGGAACATTTCAAACTTCCCACCTTCGAGGAAGTGACCACTCAATTATCAGGTGCTAAGGTTTTCAGCACATTAGATGCAAAGCATTCATTTTGGCAAATAAAGCTGTCTGAAACAGATTTATGTACTTTTAATACGGCATTTGGAAGATATAAGTTTTTGCGTATGCCTTTTGGTATTTGTTCAGCTTCAGAGATTTTTCACAAAAGGTTATTTGATTATCTCTATGATCTTGAAGGTGTTATTCAGTTTGCGGATGACATTTTAGTGTATGCTTCCAGTAAACGTATTCACGATCAAAGGTTAAGAGCTGTATTACAAAGATGTAGGGAAATAAATATTAAATTAAATAAACAAAAGTGTAACATAGGAGTGCCGGAAATAAAATATTTAGGTCATAAAATCTCAGAAAAAGGTATATCACCAGACGATTCACGTATAGAAGCAATAAAAAATATGCCTACACCAACTAACACAAAGGAAGTTGAACGATTTTTAGGCGTAATTACCTATGTTAGCGGCTTTATTCCCAATTTTTCAGAAGAGACTGCATATTTACGCGAATTATTAAAAAAAGATGTAGAATGGCATTGGGAAGATAAACATCAAAATAGTTTTGAAAGAATAAAACTCCTCCTCACGACGCCACCTGTTTTACAATATTACACTCTAAAAAAACCTATAACAATATCCGTAGATGCGAGTAAAAATGGTCTGGGCGCTTGTTTATTGCAAGATAATTTACCCGTATCATACGCGTCTAAGGCTCTCACTAAAACGGAACAGTCATATGCCCAAATAGAAAAAGAATTATACGCCTGTGTATTTGCATGTGAGAAATTCTATACATATATATATGGTAGGTCGGATGTAGTAATCGAAACGGATCACAAACCTTTAGTTAGTATTATAAATAAACCACTAGTAAATGCCCCACCGCGCCTACAAAGAATGCTATTACGTTTACAGCCATATTCCTTTCAACTTGTTTATAAGCCGGGAAAATACTTATATATCGCTGATACGTTATCGCGGGCAGTTGCACCGACCGACGGCCGGGAGGCGCACGCGTCGCCGCGCGATTATTTACACATGCAAGCTCAGGTGTGCGCGCTCTCAGCAGGGAACCACCTCACTGACACACATCTATTAAAAATTCAAAAACATACTAAGGATGATACCGAGTTACAAAGCTTAATTAAAATGATTAGAAATGGCTGGCCAGATTGTAAAGACAAAATAGATAATATATTAAAACCCTATTGGGATTACAGAGATAATTTAACGGTAGATTTTGATATTGTATGGAAAGGGTGTAGAATCGTAGTACCAAAAAGTTTAAGATATGACATGTTAAAAATTATCCATACGGGTCACTTGGGAGCGGAAAAATGTAAATTACGTGCCCGAGAATCAGTTTTTTGGCCAAATATAAACACACAAATAACAGATTACCTATCAAATTGTCAAGCTTGTTTGACTTATAGGAGACAAAACTGTAAGGAGCCGTTGATAAATCACGAGATTCCCGGATCACCCTGGCAAAAACTTGGCGCGGATATATTTCATTTTAAAAATCAGTCTTTTATTGCTGTCGTCGATTACTTTAGTAAATTTATAGAAGTTGATGAATTAATGACTTTAAAATCGATTTCTGTAATTAACAAATTAAAGAATATTTTCTCTCGACATGGTATTCCGCAAGTATTATTCACGGATAACGGTCCTGAATTTTCCTCACTCGATTTTAAGAACTTTTGTACACAATGGAATATAGAACATCAAACGTCTTCTCCCCGATATCCTCAATCCAATGGGCAAGTTGAACGTGCCATTCAAACCGTTAAAAATATCATGAAGAAGGCCAACTTTGAGGGTTCGGAGTTTAGGCTTGCTTTATTGGAATATTTAAATACCCCATTAAATAGAGACATGCCCTCCCCGGCGGAATTATTGTATAATAGAAAACTGCGCAGTACGCTGCCTAGCATAAGTAATTATTTCAATTCAAAATCACATAACGACATCCATTCGAAGTTGATATCTCGTCAGAAAAAACAAAAACTATATTACGATAGAACAGCGCATCGACTGAAACCGTTACAGGTGGGACAAAGAGTTAAAGTAAAATGTGGAAATATCTGGGAGCCCGGAAGTGTACACAAAATTGTTAACCCTCGATCCTATATAATAAAAATGTACTACAGGGGAAACTATTTACGACGTAATAGGAAACATATGATAATTGATTCGGAAACTTATAACGAACCATCTTTCGAATATTCACAATATGATGACATCTTAACTTCAGACAGATTTATTAGCCCACAAGTATGTCCCAGCTCCAGTAATCCAGTCGATAATTTAACTAATTACCGTACCCGTTCTGGCAGGGAAGTGATACCTCCTGATCGATGGACCTGCCCAGGGGACCTTCGAGTCCGACGTCGTAACAGAAATTAAGTATATTGATGATTCGTATAAATAAATTTGTATTATTTTAATTTAATTGATTTGTAATTGTATATAGGTAATTGTGTATTAAAAAATAAAAAAATAAAAAAAAATAAACATGTTATAAAGTTCTGTAGTAGTAGTGTAACAAGGACTTATAAAAATAATATAATTAGATTATAAAATATATTAATATAATAAATTAATATTTAGGAAAGATATTACTTATATTGATTAAAATTCTAAGGAAAGAAAGGTGGTGGGTTAGAGATTTCCATGGACTTTAAAATATGTATATTAAAGTCATGTGTAAGTCAACAATTTAATTAATTAATTATTATATTTTTTTAAATTTTCATCTCTTCTTTCTTATTTGTTTTAATAAGGGGATTGTAGGTGTATGCATTATAATGTATATGAGGGTAGATTGAAATAAATCAGTTATGGCGTACACGGTTGTTTCATTGTTAAGTTCTCTATAAAATTAATAAGTTTTACATATCTCTTCCGGGTAATATAAACTAAAGGAAATTCTTATTTAATCTGCCGAGGTAGGTGATTCTTTTGCGCCCAACCGCGCGCATCATTGGTCGCAACCGGGATTTTTTTTTACAAGCTTTTATTTAACTTGCAATATATGTACCTATGTATGTATGTAAGTTCGGGTGGAATATTGCAAGTTAAATTTGACCAACTTCCCGGTTTCCGATTGAGCTGAAATTTTGCACGCATATTATATCGCGTGACAATGCAATAATATGGTATCATGGATCTCATTTGATCATGGAGTCGGAAGGTGGCCATAGGAACTCCTGTACGAAACAAGACAGACCCGTCGTGTTTGGGTTCGTTTTACTTGTCTTGGCTAGCACTCTGCTGCAACATGATATCCCGGATCTCAAAAGCTTGTATTTAAAACCCTTATTAAAAAAGCTTATTTTAATATTATAGTTTTTTAAGAATCTTTCTATTCGAAGTGATTTGTTGATAACAATAATGAGCGAGTTATTTGTAGTTAAACATGAATGACCTAGCGCCAGTTTTAAAAAACCTGGCCTTGGCCAATGTGCCTCATTGGACAATCGCGCTCTAACAAGGAGAATTGTCCTTAAGCTAATATATATTTTGATATTTAAATAAGAGCTTAATAGACACTCGCTTCCAAATTCGAGAAAAGTATCTCCCCAGATTGAAGCCGTATAGAAATATCTAGTTTTAAATAAATGATTAAAATCCGGTTCCAGTTAAAGGAAATTAATCGACTCGTAAATAAATTTCCTTAGTCAGTGCGAACGGAAAAAGATTTCCAATATTTCATAAAGCGTGTGTACAGCGAGGGATGGATGCAACTGTTTTATTTTTAACGTGCTAATTACAAATATTACCTCGACGCTTTCAACAGTATTGTGATTACAATGATGTCATAACACGTATATTGAACATTTTACGACAAGCGTAAGGCATGAGTTAAGCAAGCTGTAGTGAATAAGAACGCTTACCAAAACAAAATTAATGTCTGAATTCTAGAAAAATACTTATACGATACGAATTTAAAAATATTCGCTTGCAGGAAATTTCTCAGGATTGCGTTTAGTTACAATTCAACGGATTCTTGAGTTTTTGTCGGAGAGATAAAATATGAACCCAAGGCCATATACGTATTATGCGGATAGCCGGAGCCCGATCAGTTCTCTGGCTGACTGCAGTATGCGATTGTATTTGGGCTTAGCCGGACAGATAGCTACAGTAGTAACCAGACACCGTTTCGACAGACTGGAACGCTTTGCGGGCAGCCGCATATTAATGTACTAGGATGTTCGCGCGGTTTCGTCCACGCTTGACTTGTAATACTCGCGAGATTCCCGAAACACAAAGTATCGCAGCATTAGAAAAGAATGTAAGCTAGCGTTTTAGTGAAAACTGTGTAATAAGCTAATTTTTACTTCAAACCGCTCCCGGGAAAATTCCCGGTATAAAAAGTATCATACATTTTACATAAAATTTGCTATCGATCAGTGAAAAAACAGCATTGAAATTCGAAAAAAAATTCAATTTGGCCATTTCCAATCATTCCCAGAAAAATAACGGAAAAAATTAGTGCAGATTTCAAGTCTAAAAATTTGCTGTCGATTAACGAAAACTGCATCGAAATCGACCCAGTTTTTACGTGAATCCCGAATAAATAGACAAGAAATTAAAAAAATTGCATCCTGTTCTCCGTCGTTTGTGTAGTCTTTTCCAGTGGTTTTTATTAATAGCTTCAATTTACACACACGGCATGTTTAGAATTTTATAATATTATAGATATAGTAATTATCTTTCAGACCACAAGTGAGAAATTGTGTTTCTCACTTGTGGTCTGCTAGAGGGCTGGCTGTCCGGACTGCGGCTAGCATACCATCGCTAGCCATTTAGTGCGCATGACACCGAAGATCAACGGCAATAAAAGAGCCACAGAATCCAGAATCATATTATGAATTTGCTAAGTGTCCGTGATATCTGTTTTATTTTATTTTTACGCGCCAATCGAATATCCTTTTCAAATTAGTCGTAGAATTGTGTGCCATAATTGATTTTAGTTGCTAAGAAAGAGTAGTCATCATGTTGGGCGCGGACTATATTGATAATGCAAACAAATTATTATCTCATTTACATTAGTAACGTAACGCGAATTCATTGAGCAACAAACAACGTATTCGCCTAATCCATATGCAATACACGAGTGAAGTAATACATGTTTTTATGTCGGGTATATTATTTAAAGTTTCAATGGATCAGATTTTATATGGGACATGGCAGTGCAACGCTCTATTGACGCCAATAACCAATAAATAGTTTACTGGATAGGCGTTTAGATCAGGGCTGCCACCTGCTCTTGAAGCAAGATTTTCCGCTTTTTAGGATATCCTAACCTCGCATGTTTACTAAACGAGTCCCAGCGCCAAATCTTGCGGATTTTTTTTAATGGTGCGTAAGCAATATCTTTTCCTTCATCAACTTTAATTGTAATTTAACTCAAGAACAATGTCTTTGTTGTTATTGTCATCTTTAACTGATTGTATAAAATTGTAGTACCTCCAAATCGACATTATAATAAATATGTTGGGGGTGTCGAGTTTCTACAATGAATTAAAAAAAGAGAAAAACGCCCGGCAGCACCAATGCGGACCAGCAGATACCGAAAATGCAACTTTTAGAATTTTTATCTGTCTGTTACAGTTACAGCACCACGCGAAAACTACAGGATACTTTATCCTGATAAATGACGTCATTTTCGTGGTATAGATGAATATCGCCAAAGTCAAGTGCTGCGGTCACGTTTTTTGGTGCCTCCTTTGCAACTAATTCACTACCAATTATGTCGCTATGGAAACGCTAACGAAGTGTCATTGACATTGCTAGTGACTAAATATGTATTTTGAAAAACATTTGACGCTTTTTTGTTTTGATCGTTTAACGAAATCTAGCGTTTCCTAAGATAGTACTCAACGCTCGTATAAAGGTGGTAGCCCTGATCCAGATCACTATGAGTAATGGGTATAATGATACATATTCATTCAAAACAATTTATTTACGTCACTAGGGCAATTGTGCAAAACTTGATGGAGGCGTACTCTGGAGTCATAAGAACGAGGTAGTAAATTGAGTTGAGTAGTTAAAATAAAAAAACTGGCTAAGTCCTTGTGGGACCACAAACAGTAAAAAGGGGCTTTGAAATGGCGACGGATATTGACCGCTTTTTCAGCTACAAATCTGTTTCGTTTTTGACGAAATTACTCTGAAGCCCTAAAAATGAAGAAGAAATCCTTTTAGTATTGCGTGGAATCGGCATTCTTTGTACCCGTATTTACTGTGGGATGTAACTTCCTACACTTGGATTAAATTTTATGGAAGAACTACTACTACCTCGTTCTGCTGCGCACGTTTAAAATTCTTTAAATGCTGTATCGTACAATAAATATTTATAAATAAAAGTTTAGCTTCCGTATGTTTGTATCTGCAAAACTCAAAAAGTAGTCGATGTTTCACTTCCGTTGCATTTTAATGGAAGTGTATTTTTAGAAACAAAACATTTTTTTTTTTTCAATAAAAAAGGATTTTCAGTGAAACCCCGCTTTTTATTTTTTTGGTAAATCTATATCTGCTTAGAATTATGATAGAATGTTTTTAAAGTGAAACGTCTTTAGAATCGTTGTTTTGAAACTCGATGAATAAGCGACACTAAAAAGAGATAAACACATAAATCTATACAAACCAAGTCAATAAGACCGATGATTAAATATAGGTACAATTTGGACCGAAATAAAAACAGCGAAAAAATGTAAGTGATACTTAAGAAGTTTATTTTGAATCATAATATATTAACGGATATAGGCTAAAGGAAATTATATTTATATTAATAAAAATTAGAGACGATCTATCTGTGAGTATAGTCTCTAAAGTTTCACTTCTACTGCATGTGAACCGCACGCACACACACATTTTTTTTGTATACATTCCCCTAATAATACATTATCAGACTGGGTCATACCGAAGCGAGGTCGGGTTTAGCTAGTACATATTTTATATAATATGTATTTTAATAAACCGCAGACAATGTCATTTTTGTGTCAAACAAACTAGACAAAACTTCTTATTAAAATTTTATTTTCCCGTTTAAAAAAATATTTGTATGCATTGCAAGATGTGGGGTTCCAATTTTAATGTGATTTCTGTCCCTTATATTTATAACAACACCTCAGCCATAAAGGATTACCAATAATTTGAATATTGGAGTTAGTATTGTTCTTTTTTAAATCTCTGCATGGTAAGTGTATCAAACCAGTATCAATGTATTCATGTATATTCAAGTTTTAGAATAATGTTCAAGCAAACTCCCCATCCTGTCAGACAGATTGGACGTTTTTGACTGATGCGAAAATAACGTAGTTCATGTAGCAACTAACATCATAGATAATACTTACTGGTGTGCTCAGGGTAACTAAGTCCTTCCCCACCTCTCCTATAGCACACCACGTAGCGGTGGTTATATAAAATTGTCTTACCTCCTAATTGCCAGGTGGTAGGGCATTTGATCGACTGGATCGCTATCACCCCTGGTATAAAGTATGTCGCTATAACAATCTTGAGTTGTGTTCCGGCATTAGTGACGAGGTTCCAGTGACCCTTAAGAGAGCAGCGCATTTGTAGCACCTTTGGTGTTGCAAATGTCCATAGGCGATGGTAACCGCTTTCCATCAAGTGGGCCGTCTGCCTGTCTGCTGAACTCCTGCAATAAAAAAAAACCTCCTGTATTGGAGTGGTGCTTCGATAATATAACTCAGAACAGCAGACGGCAAGACAATCAGATCAATCGATGCATCCGGTCGATCATAATGGGAAGGAAAATCAAGGCAATACACGACACACGTCGATGGCCAATGAGTCTTCTTAGGAGGGCACAGATCGGAAGATGTCGGTGTGAGATTTCATTCCGATCATATAATTAAACCAATGAACCAATCGAAATGATTGGCCTAAACACTTACCTATACTAACATTTCACTAAACATTTGAGATTTTCTAGATAAGCACACTACTCCTACTACAATAGAAAATTTGACATAAACTTCACATACAAGTAATGTCAATTATTTACAAATAGTAAAGCCGATATTAGGCAAATCATTTATTTCTTTCAAATTGAATGAATCAACGAAAGTGATCCATAGAAACATAAGCTTGTATCATTTAAGCTACGTTCCATTAGGGACTCACAACGACCACGTTCACGACCGCGATTTATCCCGTTCCACTTGCTTGCTGGCGTTACAATCGTAAACCCAAGTGGAACGGCTATTCCACCCACTTCTTGACATGGGTCGTTGTGAGCGTTGTGTAATCGAAAACGATGACGTCACTAGTGACGTTTTCGCGACGACCCACAACGACCGCGGTCTCCTTGTGGAACGGCTAACTGAGCATTTTGTGCATTGTAAGCTACTAATGGAACGCCCTGTTAATGTCACTAAATTCCGTCGTGTCCTTTGAGTTCCGTGCCTTTCAACCAAATTGATTTAATTTGGTTTATTCGTCTAATATCAGCATTAGGCAAAATAGTGTATAGTAATAGAAACCCGACTTATACTTGCGAACGAGTTGGTAAATTACTAAGACCACATGACATATCATGGTGACAACTATGGCTTAAAATGGACATATGTATGGAAAACGTATGAACGTGGACCACATACCATAGACAGACACCTAGGGCAATAGAAATTGGGTTCTACAAGACAGGCGTAAGAGGTAAATCCGTTGAAAGTGAGGCATGCTCAGACGCAGTGGGATTCGTGCAGCTACTAAGCGCGCGGTGTAAAAAACAAACAATTTATGGGTAAAACTACTTATAATTATTTATGTGTGCATGACAAGAGTTATGAATGTCAAAGAAGCAAGTGAGGTGTGTAAGAATGGGCCTAAATGGCGCTCTGTTGTTCGTGCCTACCCCGCAAGGGAACTGGCGTGAAGTTATGTATGTATGTATGTATAATTATTTATTTTAAAATATATACGTGATCCTATTTCAGGAGAAAATAACAAACTTTTAAAATGTAATTTCCAAACGCAATTGGTACTTCTACCGATATTTAGAATACTATTGCGCATATACTGTTTCAAGAGTGTTATAAAGAAATGTTCATGGCCTTACCCTTATACGTGTTCATAAAATTATGTTGCATAGACATCATTATCGAAACGATTCATGATCACACGTCTTGAACGAAAGTACAGCATAACCGGAAAAGGGTGCCTATTTACGACTTTTCTGTTAGGTTAGAAATTTGTAACTATTGTGTACTCGCTTCTTACCTTAAATTCTCTCGTACTCTAGAGACCATGTGAGAATTTTAACAAAATAAATATAGTGGGAGAGGCCAAGTGGGGATTTTGGCATTTACTCGAGCGTGGCAGAATAACATAAGGGGAGAAACCTTGCACCTTATAATGTACCTCCACCATATATGAACCATGAAGGGTTCATATATGGTGGGGGTATTTTTTATTCTTCAATTTTTTTTTCAAACCGTCAGTTTAAGGAAATTCTTTCACATAATTGTCAGATTATGGGTCAGCACAACAAGGACATCAAACTGAACCGTCTGTATATTAATCTGACGTGCTCGAGTATTTTAATGTTACGTTTTTTTTTGAATTTTCAAAAATCGGCCATGACTTTTGGTCGCTTCCAAATCGCCAGTCTTTTGAATAGGCGTTCCTTTAAGGTTTACGTAACATGCCTTTTGAATATCTGACGCGATTGAGCATTTTTTGAAAACCTGTACACGCTCCCCCCACCAGTGAAAGGGCATACATCATATAACCTTTTTTTCTTTTTAGCATCCAATCTTTACAATTCAAAAGGTCCCCGCGACGCTCGAGGAACTCCACATTTAGCATCTTGGGCTCCTCTACTAATAGCAAACAATTTCACGGATAAGTATGTATAATCTAGCAAAAGACATAAACATATTTGTAACGGAATGTCTAGCGGTCGACTTCCAGTAATTGCGTGGATAAATAGTCCATATGATTCTGCGATGTCTGAACTAACTTTAAAAAGGATACTCTGTAAATAAGTTTTCAATTTAATTAATTTTTAGTCGAGTATTGAATGTTATATCGGGAGCATGAACACATGATAACACAATGGGCTAACGATAGATTCAAAGCTTTTGAAATGTGGTGTTGGAGACGTATGGATAGAATAAGTAGGAAATAAAAGAAGACTAATGAAGAAGTATTGGATATGGTAAAGGAGAAGCGCACAAGTGTTTAAAAACTCTTGAGGAAAGAAGGGGGAAGATATTTGGACATTTGCTGCGACACTACGCCAAGTGGGAGCAAGGAGAGGGAAGGGAAGGCCAAGGCGAGCATTCATGGATCAAATCAAGGAAAAAGTGGATTTCGTGACATACAAAGAAGTAAAACAACTGGCCCATAATAGAGAAGATTGGAGAAGACTTCACTGACAAGAGCACAGCTCTTAAATGATAGACAGATTGAATGTAAAGACAGCATGGCGTTTCAAAACTACTGTCGAAAACTGATGACAACGAAATAAATAAACACCAAATTAAGTTCCTCATCCATTCACAAATAACATTGAAATTTTTTACATCTCGCCTACATTGTATTTTTTATCGTACACTGATTAAACTTTCATTTTCATTCATCTGTAACCAGCTGTTATTATAATTGTTTACTACTTAAATAATTAAGGACTGTTATCCATCGGCCTTGAAGTAATTTGTGAGTGAATTTAATTCAATAGACGAGACGACCGCTTGGCGGAATGCGTCATCCTGGCGTCAACGGTAGCAGCCAGCATCTCTATAAAGTGCTGTTCCACATGTAAACTGTCTAATAACAATCATTTAGAAGTCTCAAATAACGTTTATGATGTCAGGGTGCTAATAATAGCCGTTATCATTAAGCCGTAAACAATCCATTCGTAAGTACGCTTCTGTTTAATATGCCTTTACTGTTATAGGATTTTCGGGAAGATTTTTCATTTGGACGGAGCCCTAAGGAGATGATCATCTATCAGTACTTGTATTTAAATCATATAAACCGAGAAGTTATCTGTACCAATAAATAAAATTGAAGTATCTGTAATTAAACTACGTTTCATTAAGTATGTATATACTAGTCGCGAAAACTTAAGAAAATATTGAAGTTATTTCAAAATAAATGACAAAATTTAAGTGAACACATCTATTTATATAATGCTTTCATAAATGACAGTTTTTAAAGGTTGTCTTGAATATTTCAAAATGTATAGTCATCCGTGAACGAAGTGGTGGCAACAGAGCTATTTAAAAATCAGGGTTGGAAAAAGACTTTTTTTATTAAATTTTATACAACAAACAGTTCAAAATGTTTTAAACGAGCGTTTTTTGTTTTGTTTTTATTTTTAATCGTCAATTTCAAATCAAGTAGATCTAATAATAATTAATTTGTAATTTCTAGACATTTACAAATTCACCATGGTAAACGTTTACAAAAATCGCTAAACATTTGTTTTTTGTTGTGTATCTCTAAATACTGAATGTTTCGTTATGTTATGACTTGTATGTATGTTATGATTTTTCTGATGTACATTCTTAATAGGGGAAATCCCTTAAACTATACTTAAATTTGGATTTATTCATGCCGACGTACGAAATAAACTAGGTACCGAGAAAGCTGCATAATTTGTCACAATTCTTAAATACAAAGATAAATGTCGTCTTTCTTGTCACATTGACTCACTCACACAATTTAGATTTTTAATTTATAATAACTAGTTTTTTATTAATTAAAACTGATATCATATTGTTTATTCTGTGCCGCTTTTTGTGATAAAAATTAGTATACGACAATATTGCGTAAAATTCATATTTGGAAATTTACTTTGTGTACAAAAATTAATTTCGTCACGTCCTGCAAATAAAATACATGTTTTAAAATAAATGTATTGCATAAAATTCATATCGGATACTAGCCGATGCCCACGACTTCGTCCGCGTGGTATTTATTATTCCTTCAAAGCTGTTTAAGTAATTAGTTTTTTTAACTATCCCACTGGAACTCTTTAATTTTTCGGGATCAAAAGTGTCCTATATGTTGACCAGGGATATAAGCTACCACTATACAAAATGTCATTTAAATCGGTCCAGTCGTTTCGGAGATTAGCCCGTACAAACAGACAGACAAACAGAGAAACAAAAAATTTGAAAAAAAAACCTAAATTAGTTCTATTTCACTTCTTACATCTCCCTAACTCGGTTTTTAGCATTTTTTTTTCATTGTACAGAAATTCGAACTCTACAGTTTTATTATATGTATAGATTTAATTTATGTTCAACAATTAAGTTCATCGCGTCCTGCAAAATTTAATTGTTTTAAAATGCACAAAATATTGATTGATAATTAATAGGTACTATTATTTAGTTATTTATAATTGAAAATAGTTACTGTTTGTCTTTCATTAAATAAATTACCTGTAATAAAAAAATATTTTAATTACAACGCCAAATAAAGTTACGTTTAAAATTTCTAACGTTTAGGTATAATATAAAATACAACATACACTTAACTTGTAAAATAGTATTTCAAACTATTTCTTTAATTATTTATTTATTTTAATTTATTCGCAAATAAAAGTAGTTTTAAAATGATTTTTATTAATGTTTTTACACTGTTTAAAATTGGTTTTAAACTGTGTTTTTAAACACTTGGTAAAAAGTATCGTTTTATTTCAAACTGCTTTAAACACGTTTATTAAAACAACTTGTTTTAATGATGCCATCCCTGATCAAAAAAAAATATTTTTTCCTATTTAATTTTTTAAACTACATGTAATCAACTTTTAATAAATTGGTAATATTAGATTTATTTTCAAGACAGACTGATCAGGTTTGGATTAAACTATTTGAGAAGGCATTGGAGCTTTATCACTTAATGAGGAAATGACCCAAGTAATGCCTGAATACTAAATGGATAAAGCTGAGCATTTCAATACATACAATATATGTCAGGAGCCTTAAGAACAGACGAGCGTGCATGACAAGAGTTATGAATGTCAAAGAAGCAAGTGAGGTGTGTAAGAATAAGCCTAAATGGCGCTCTGTTGTTCGTGCCTACCCCGCAAGGGAACTGGCGTGAAGTTATGTATGTATGTATGTATGTACAATATATGGTACTTATGAATTTCGAATGAGCTTATCCGAGGTCTTCCCAAACGACTATGAAATGTATATTTTTTCAAAAGGTGTTGCGAAACTCCTTTCAAGTTGGCAACACAATGCTAGCACCTTCAATATTGCAAATGTTCAATAGTCGACGATAATCACTTTCCATCAGGTGGGCCATGAGACTGTCTGCTGTGCCTACTCCAGCAACATTTTTTAATTAAACATATAAGAAATATAATGTATATTCTGCACCAAATTTTATGACCATACCTGATTACTTCGTGTGGCATGTACTGGATTTTTAATGAAAACTCATCTTTTGCGTAGCCATTTTCAGCTGACTAAGAGACCAAAAAGCCTGGCTATCTTTAACAATCACAATAGTAAAGGACAGAACTTTTCACAAAATAGTCATATAAAAATTAAATTTCGTTATGGAATTTTTAAAAACTTAACGAATCTACCACATTATAACATAACATTAACACATAATTGCAATTTGTAACTAATGTGAAGAACAAACACTATGGTGATGTTTTAACATTAGAATATTCCGTCAGAACAATGACTGCATTATGCAGTCACATTTTACTTTCACCTGAGATTCACAAAGCCTCAATAGGAAGATTTGTTTGCTTTTGTGTCCAAATTCAGCTGTAATTGTCGCTCTTAATGGTGGTTTGGTTATTTTATTTATTCTTGTCTACGAAATTGTGTAATTTTGATAGATATCTACTAGAACTAGCAGATTCAACAATTATAATGTCAATGACCTATTATTATGACATAATTGTAATAGCAAACTTGGGGCCCCAGATGTCGTGAAGTACGACATATATTTGCCAATGGACTGCCAAACATGGACAGTATAGCAAACTGCAATATAAAACTCCTACAAAAAGTAGGAGCAGTTATTGCCAGGCAGAAAGAAAGGCTCTGCAATTTATTTGATGCAATTCAGATATTATCAAGAATATTGTGATCCTCCATACCAATTTCAATAAAAGTGACCACTAAAATAAAGTTAGTACCTCCCCTGGGTTCTATTGTGGCTAGCCAAATTGAATTTGCTATATTATCAGGAATATAAAATATTTATTATGGGTTCATGTAATAAGATACAATAACTTAAAAAGAAAATGGAGATATAAGGAGATTAAACAAAATAGATATAATTTAGACCAAATAAAAAGCATTAAAGGAAAGTAGTTTTCGGAGACGATTAATTAAAAATAGTATTAAGATAAGTATAAAAAATAAAAGATAAGAAAATAATCGGACATTACCAGAACAGATATCCAGATTCTAGACCATGGGCAATCATGGTCTATAATCCATATATATATATCCATGTATATAGTAAACTCCTTCTTATTTAAAGCCATAAAATATTTATTTCTTAGGATATTATGAATGCAAATTACAAAATACATTTAAATAAATATTTGGCTGCAGATAAACCAACACCTATTTTTTATCACATTATAGTAATCCATATAAGTCTTATTGGAGCAAACTTGCATGCACTTGAAATTATATTCCAACCAATCAATCTTGAAAAAACTTCACCCTATGACATTTGTAAGGCTACAATTCATGGTGAACTGGAAACGAGTGACCAAAAATAGCATACTTCAAGTATGTTCAATGGTACTAAATTGGTTCATATGCAAATCATATTGATAAAGGGTATACTTGACAAGATACATGTAATGAAATAGTCAGCTGGGTAATTATTTGTTCAATAATTAGTGTTGATAGAATTTTTTGTATTAACGGCCCGCTCGGTGTTGCTTGTAAAATGAAATAAATTAAATACAAATAGTAAATAATATAAATATATAATTTAAATATATGTATAAAATGCAAAAATATTTGTGTATTTACCTGTGTGTTTCTTTAATAAATAATAGTTGATTACGTGCATAGAGAATGATCGAATGCACAAACTTCACTCGGGATCGACCAGAGTTAGTTGCCCGCGACCACCGACTGTGCTATACGTGCTCTGCATTCGTTTCTTTCAAAGCAATCAACGGCTAACTTTTCAAACCCTTAAAACCTTGTTTTAATATTCTCTTTTGCACAATTGGACATTATATCCCTTACAATTAGATAAATAATGATGGTACCTAAACTTGGTGGCCATGACACAATAATAATATACAAATGTAAAAGTGAATATTTTGTTTTTGTTTGTTTCCTTTCTTTGCGGTGTTAGGAAGAAACTGATTATCATAATTCATATTATAATATTACCTACTTTTGACACAAATATTTAGATAAAGCTGATACTTTATAATTAAGACTATGTTTTAACAGTTTTAAGAGTAGTATTTTTCAATGCTTCAGCCACTTTTGGACACTTTTTTCAGAAAATGAAGTTTCTGTGGATGTATTCCACTTAAAATTTCGACATAAATTTTTTCGACTTAAAATTTATGTCTGTGTATGGTTATTTTTTTATTATTGTATAGTTTTGTATTTGGCCATTAGAAAGTGGTCCAAATACCAAACAAAAATCTGATGTGAAATATCAATAATACAATGTTTAATTTTTGAGAAATAATGTACAAATAACTTATATTATCCAAATCACCATGTAAGCAACACTTATTTATTAGAAAGATTCCCATCTCCCAACAAACCAAAGCCATGGGAAAATTATATTATACTAGCGGCCGCGGCAGACGTTGTCCTGCCTTTAAAAAATAAAATTCCAGAACCCTATCCCAGAGCCACCTACCGATTCTAATTGCGAATCTAAACCATCCGGGTACCCACTCAAACACACAAAATCACCAAAATCGCTCCAGGTGATTAGGATTCCAGAGCCCGATCTTAGCGCCACCTGCCGGTTCTAATTGTGAATCTAAACCATCCGGGAACTCACTCATCCCTACTCCGTGATGTTTGCTGGATGAGAGGTGACAATGGTAGACATCTAGTGGGGTTAACTGATCGATTGATAGTTAAAAAAATATCGCGCTGGAAAAAATAGGGGTTGATAGTAGAAAGGTGGAAAATTAAGAGTAATATAATTTTTTTTATTCTAAGTCATGACAAAATAAGATTAAAAATCTTGCCAAAAAAAATAAAGTTTATAATTAACAAATAAAAAATAGGGGTTGATCGGAGAGGGGTGAAAATTTAGGGTTGCGTGTATTTTTTAATGCTGTATCCTAATAAAAAAAAAATTAGGTTTGGACTACCCTTAACATTTAGGGGGATGAAAAATAGATGTTGTCCGATTCTCGGACCTACCCAATATGTACACAAAATTTCATGAGAATCGGTCAAGCCGTTTCGGAGGAGTATGGGAACGAACATTGTGACACGAGAATTTTATATATAAGAAGATTATCTTTTCAAGGATACATCTAGAGGTCTAATTGCAAAGACTAAGTATAGTCATTTGAGACTATGATAAATATTATTGCAATGTTAGTGAAATTGAAACATAATGAGAATAATTGAAATGTTGCATAAAATTGGTTACTTGTGGTAGATACACTTAGGAAGTGATCATACTCAATATGCTATAACCAACCACTACATTGACAAATTCATTTAAAATAACACATAAGAAACAGAATGATGGTGATCAAGAAATTAGTATGCTTTCAATAAAGGGCATCCATAGAATATAATGGGGGATGCTTCCATAGCATGTAAATGAGTAAAGCAACAAGATTAGTCTACTTGTTATTATTTGTAAGGTATGACTCAAATTATTCTTACTCAAATATTCATCAGAATGGAGAAACATCACAAACAGCAATTACATTGTATTTGAAATAAAAACAAACTCAAATAAGGATGAGGTAAGCTTTAAAATTTGAAATGAACAAAACTTGTTTGTTTTTTTAATTTAGCCAAGTCCATCATAAATTGCCAGACACACAGTCAGGTAAAACTTTAATTAGTGATAATACAATTTTTTATTTTATTTTTCAATTTTTTGTGTAATTCATATCAGTAGCAAAGTATCTACTATCGAGCCTTAAGAAAAGACGAGCGTGCATGACAAGAGTTATGAATGTCAAAGAAGCAAGTGAGATGTGTAAGAATAACCCTGTATGGCGCTCTGTTGTTCGTGCCTACCCCGCAAGGGAAATGGCGTGAAGTTATGTATGTATCATCATCATTCGAGGGTTAAATCTCTGTTGCGTTTGGAGCGATCTCTTCGATGCCCAGGGTCCACTTTCCTACTTTTTCTTCTCCACTTCGCGCGATCTTCAGCATCCCTTGTATTGAGACCATTGGTACGCATGTCATCCCTCACAACATCAAGCCAGCATTTCTTGGGCCTACCCCTACGACCGGGACCTGGCGGAGGCTGCATGGCTAGACATTTATTCCCCACGTAACTAAAATGTCTAGCCATGTCGCCTCCCCCAGCATGGCTAGACATTTTAGTTACATGGGTGATCATAATTATAAGTATAAAATTATTATTAAATAGTGACAGGGTTAAATAGATAGATTGGTAACACTTTATTATATACCAATGAAAGGAAAAAGCTACATTAAAGAGAAATAAACACATAAATCTATAGGACTAAGCCTGCGAGACTGAGATACAAGTTTTACATTGGGAAGCACAGATTAGAGAGTCAATAAGATTGATAATTAAACATATGTCTAATTTGGACCGAAATAAAACTAATAATATTTTTAGACTAAACACTGAAAATTTTAAAATGATACTTAGAAGTTTATTTTGAATTATAATATATTAACAGATGTAGGCTAAAGGAATTTAAATATTTATATTAATACAAGTTAAAGAAGAATTATCTGTGAGTATATTCTCTGAAATTCCACTTCTGTGTGTGAACTGCACACAGATATTTTTAATTAATTTATAATTAAAACATGTATGTACCATCTTTGTAATGTAAAATAATAAATTAGTTATAGGAATAAAGTTACATGTAATTCAAATAATGCAACTTTGAAATTCTGGCAGGGAGAAATGAAATAGGGTAGGCTCTCAGCTGTAAATTAGTCAAAGGCTGATTATTTTAATTAACTTTACCTCCATAATAAAACTATACCAACTGTACAAAGGAGGAAAACAGTAATTATAAAAGATTTATTACATCAAACACTAAAATTAATTATTTAAAAAAACTAAACAAACAAACAGAGAAAATTAGCTATAGATTTACCAATACTTCAATAACGCTGGACCCTAGGTGTTGCAGAAAGGCTAAGTATACCTTCCCCCTACCAGCTACACCCACCAACTATGTAAAATTTGTGCACCAGATAGTTGAGTAGCAGCCAAAATAAGTGTTGACATTTCCTACAAAATTACAGATATTTCTATATCAGTTTATGTTTTGTGTGTGTGTTGTGTCTTTTGTATGAATACCACAAGATAAGTGGCAATCAGCAGTCCTTTATTTTTAAGCAAAATCTTATCATGAGCCAAACACATATAATGACAATAAATCTGTCTGTTTGTCTATATTTTTAAATGACCTGAAGTTAAACACTGATGATAATATTGTTTCTATGACAAGTCATTCAAATAGTGAAACCTACAATATACTTGGAAATAACTAAATGATATTAAGACTAAAGGATTACACCTGTTATGCAAGTAATCATTTTAATTTTGTAGCTGTAGTCACAATACTTAGTCATGAAAATATAGTTTCAGGCTTTATTAGTGAGTCAATGAATGGTATATCTGCAATTGCTACAACAGGAAAAGAATTCTATAAGTGTTTTAAAAAATATAATAAGAAAGATTAGGAGGCTGAATGCATATTCGTCTTTGCATTATGCAAAGGGCGAAAAGGCATAACATAAGGACGAAAGTAGGTAGGTGAGAAAAATCGTTATTAATATTAGATGCCATAAAACGACGAACACTTACTTCACCACTTCGAGCGGCAGGGGAATTTTCTTCGATCTTGTAAATAATATGTGGCAAACCGGCTTCGCCAAGGAGGGAGAATCCGAACCCCAAATTGTCACTACGATTGAGGACCACTAGTCTTTCGTCAGCCATATTCAGTGCAAAGCTGCATTGATTAACATCCTTCGAAGGATTTCACAATAAACACTATATTAACACCACATTAAGGACTGTTTCACGGAATGGACTTTAAATTACTCAATTATAAAAATGAAAATATTCATAATTACAATGCACGACAAAAACCAAACGCACCCAACCAAAGCGAAGACGGGCACAGATAAGTTATTTTTATTTTGAAGTTTTTATTTGTTGTTAAATTCGCCACAATGGCAGGTAAAAGAACTTTTGTCTATACAGCCAATTCTGATGATTATGTCGTGTACAGTAGCGCAGTTGTATTGTAGGCCACAACTAACGCCATTCAACGGAGTTCTTATTGAAACTTTTTAGAATGCATGCTATTTTTCATAATTTAAATTTATATGTAATATGATTTTATTGTTTTGTTTATGTCACTTTTAAGAAAATTTTCCTAAGAGCAAGTCAAATATAATATATGAAGAAGCGAATTATTATTTTATTATTAACGTTTTCGCTAACAGTATATAAATATATATATTATAAAACAATCCGTAACAGTTCTTGTGAAAACTCGAAACGCCATATTTAACTATACAGTTTACACTTCAAACAAAAACACATAATTACTACTCAAAAACTAATACTATATCTTACAACTATAAAATCACTTTAGAGTGATTTTACACATTTTTAAAAAGTAAAACTGCACAGCACAGCGTCTCTCCTTTCAGTTCCCGCTAAAAACTCCTTGTTTTTGAAATATGGTTTCATTTAGAGATGGTAACTATTATAACGACAAGCTAATTAGAGCTGTTAATAAAATAGCCACATAGTAGTTGTCGACTATATGTCGCGCGCAGAAGGTTTGACGATGATCACCCCTCCCGCTTCCTACGACTGGGACCAGGGCTTGTCTAAGTAGTACTAAGAACTAGACGACCGCAGGTCACGGTTGTAGGAAGCGGGAGGGGTTATCATCGGCAAACCTTCTGCGTACAACTTATACTTCGGCCATGGTTTTCGAATAAAACCGAAAGCTAAGCAGTTTCTGGTTTAGCCGTCAGCCGTTGATTGATGACTCACATTCACCCATTAGCTAAATTGCTATCCTAATTGTTTTTCAGCCGGCTACTGAACAACCATTAACCGAATTACACTTTTAGAATTTCGGTTGGTTATTTACACCACTAGTTTTATTCACAATCTATATAGATACTACGTAGAGTTTTTGGCGGGAACTGAAAGGGGACATTGTGCTGTGCAGTTTTATTTTCTAAAAATGTGTAAAATCACTCTAAAATGAACAATAGTTGTAGGATATTGATAGTTTTTGAGTAGTAATTATGTGTTTTATGAGAAATGTGAACTGTAAAGTCAAATGTGGCCTTTTGAGTTGTCACAAGAACTCTGTTGAATGGCACTAGCTGATAACCTATAGTTCAGCTGTGCTACACATAGGTTTAAGAAAATGAAGAAACTACATTCTATTGATCTGGCTTAAAGACCTAGCTGCCAAGCCATAAAAACAAAAAAAAATGATACTACGTATGTTTTATTGATGACGTTGTTTATCTTGCCACAATGCCAGGTAAAAGAAAATAGTCCATATAGCCTTTTCTAATGTTTTCAGAAAAGACATCAGTAGGGTTTTGACTCGAAATTCAACATTTGACTACATATTTTACATTTCTGACAAACAACATCACTGAACAACAATAACAACACTTACTAATCATATAGTATTATAGTTAATTTTTAAATATTATGATTATGAAAATAAAACTATACAGAAAAATCAAGACATCATCTTCAACTTTCCGCCACTATACGTTGCGAACCTCTGACAACCTGACAACTGACTGTCGGAAATGACACTTGACATGATCATGAAATTTATATGAAAATCATGAAGTAAGCAATATGAAAAATTCATTCTATTGCAAGAAAGAAAAAAATATTTAAAGAGAACTTCAAATAAAATAAAACTTGTTGACTAAACAGAAAGAAAGCCTCTTTTAGGTTTTATAAAGCACCAAATAAAGTTTCAACTCCTCCTTTGAAACAACATATTTTTCTTTATATTGTTAAGAAATCTTCAATAATAGCAAGCCTTATCTCAGTGTAGCCGTATTTAATAAATTGGGATTGTTCAAAAAAAATTACCCTCTGATTTTATATTTTTATTATGTAAAATAGGGTATTTTAAGATACTAATTTGAATATTTTTGTGTTTTAAGAGTTAGTTTTTTTTAATTCGATTTTTAAAAAAATTATCCGATGACGTCATTGGGAACAACTTTACATTAATTTCTTTGCCTATAAAAAGAAAATAATCATATTAATCTGTGCTACTATTTAAATGTTACTGTCTTTATTCATTATGACATATCGTGATCATTTTAGTGTGGCCAGCTTAGCAATTTTATCGGTAGATTTATTTTATATATTTTGGTGTTCAACATTTATTATTTTCTAAAGTTACCGTTAAGTTATTTAAAGTGACCTTTAGTGAAAAATCAATATAATATAACTTAAACTGAATAATGTACAGTTAGACTGAATACCATTAATTGATAATCAGGCATAAATTACCTATTAGACACCATTGCGATGTCATTACTTTTCTTAATTTGTAATAAAGTATTCTTTCGGCGATTAAAACAGATAAAGCTCATAATATTTTCTTAAGTTTTCGCAACTTGTTTTAAGCGCAGTAATTTTATGATTTTGGTTTTTCCGACGTTTCCGTGATCACGGCCACTGAAAAGTGGCCGAAACGTCGGAAAAACCAAAATCAAATAAAATTACCGCGCTTAAAACCGTTAAAACGTAGTTTTATTACAGATAAAGCTTATTCGACCACTAAAATAATTTGATTTGGTATCACATTTGGGTTATCATTTTTAATGTCTGATACCTAGATATAGTCTCATTATCCAATGATGTTGTCAATCCAGTTACAATAAAAAGGTTGTATTGTCAGTTTCAATTGAGGGGGGGGGGGGGAGTATTATTAGTCAGACCTCTAAAAAAATATCAGTCCTTAGGACTGCACTTTAGAGATAAAAACTTGGTATCTGAGCGTGACGGTCGTGCGAATTCAGTGCATTTTCCCCATCCTAGAAGTACCTACCGAAGTTTTCAATTTAAAAATCATGGCGATGTTCGATAAGGTCTTTTATAAGTCAATATGTTGGGAGTTACTTTCATACACACACGTGTGTACCTACAAGAATTACAAATTTTTGTAATTTCACTATTAGCAACCTGGCAACATTGGGTATTTAGGCTTTAGATCGGCGGTTAATGCAGCATTTCTAAATTCTAATATTATTCATTACAATTAATTTCGTCCTTAGAAAAATCGTCTAAAATCATCCGACAAAAAAGTGAACTGTTTTATTAATGAAAATATATTAAATATTTTCTCTTTCTAAACATGGCCGGATTTTCAAAGAGGAGTGTTAATTTTGTAAAGGCTGATACGCTAAACCTACCTAACATGTAATGTTATTAGAGTACATAGCTATAGTACATATTGGAGAAATAAGAGGAAATAAAATCCTGATGTAAGTAGTTTTGTGAAGGTTTCTAAATTCAACATGTTCGTCCATAGATCTTCCTTCCTTCTTTCCTTTTAGAACCTGTGTAGTATATTACTATTCCTGTCTGTAAATTTCATCCATATAAGAAATCAGTAATGTAAATTATTATTTAATATATGATTGATGTAAGTATACTTTGTGTTGAAGTCAAAATTCATCTAAAATCTGCACCTATTTATAGAAAAATAGCTACATGTCTCACTCATTCATTAGAAACTGATTAAAATAATATTAATTACTTATTTGATAATTTGGTACAATCAATAAATCAGCAACCTATATTACTTTCTTAATAATCTATAATACAGGTAAAGTATCTCATATAAATACATACAAATAAAGGAACAAACATTGCAACACTGCCCTGGCAGTTAGATAGTGTGTTTGATTGCTAATGTATGTTATGGATCTGATCTTATACAACAAATTACCGGAAAATATGAAACTCTCAAGTAGTTTTAAATATATTCACTTGCCGGCTTAAAAGTGATTAATTAAGCACATCTATAGCTTGAAGGATTTCATGGAATATGAAGATTTGTGACAAATATCTTAATGATTGTAAATCTCTTAATAATATGATTTTGATGTGTAACATAGTTACTAATATGAAAATTTATGAGTTAAATAAGGACTATGCGAGTAATTAAATAGACATTTTATATCTTTTTTTTTCAGGTTTGGAAAAAATTAGCAACAACTTTTCTGCATAAGCAAGGGTTATGTTTGATCATAGAATTTTATATGAGTGCACTGCAGTTTACATGAAAACTTTATGTATAGAAAAAACCAAATGCTAGCCTGCAGAAAAAAGAAAAAGATAAAACTGAACATTTCTGAAAAGATTATATAATATGTCCTAAATTATTATTAATAAGTGTTTAAATAAATAAACAAGTTTAACTGCTAAAAGTTATTTATTATTTCATCTTGCAAAATAATAAGTCAAAAGATATATTTTATTAATCAATTCATATAAATATATGGCACATACAAATTTATAACTCACAATAGTTTGCTTTCAGTATAGAAACCATCTTATTCTTATAACTTTTAAGATATCAGTCAAAGTAAAGCTAAAACATTTTTGGAGGAATGTTAAATATTCATATATTGTTTACATGACTTATAACTAATAACATCTAGATTTATGTATATATAAAAATAAGTTATTTAAAATAGCCATCCTTGTTTTCAATTAATTAAGCTTTAAAGATATAGGCCATTCTTCTATGGTGGTACTAATCTTTTCAATCAGTTTCCATTTATTGGTTTGGGCTTGCTTGAGATAAATTCACGTTCTGGTGAACTTTTTGTATGCCATTAGCTCCAATGCAGTTCATAAAGAATACTCCAAAGAATTCAAGTCAGAATTCGACGAAGGCCAACCTATGCTCTGAACAAAGTCTGACAAATTGGCTTGCAACCAATGTTGGATTGAATTAGCTTCATGGGAGAGTACAGAGTCCTGTTGGAAAATCCACTGCTATCCAGCGAATAAAGTATCACTTAATGCTTAAATCATTGTTTCCAATATGTAATTTTGGACGTTCTTCTAACTTCTGGCGTAAGGTGTATTGTTTTGCCAGTTAAATTTTCTTCCACCGTGATGATCTTCTCATCAGTAAACAGGTTATTTTTTGGATCGTATCTCTTGAAAAGATTTCGACATCGTTCCAATCGTCATTTACGAAGACGCTCGTTTATATAATGCACTTTTCTTTAACTTTTAGTTAGAGACCATATGTAAGTATTCTCTTTACAGATATTTAAGAAATATTGGTCTGAAGAGATAATATATACATCATTTTATTCTGGAGTACGTCAAATAAAATGTTTGTTTATGTTGATGTTGTATGACATAACAATGACATAAAAAGGAAAATGTCGGTCCTTTTGTATTTTGAAACTGAATGGCTACGGTATTCATATGCATTTCACCAGACGTAAATGACGTCATAGGATTTAGTAAGGTCAAATAAAGGTCAAACGCATTTCTTTCAAAATACAAGGGGAATGTACGTTTTTTGGAATTTTAACTAGACAGAAATGATTAGGAACGCTATTCCTCGAAATGGTTTTTCAAAAAGCTAAATTGAAAAAAAGTGAACAATCCCCATTGGTCAAACTTCCAGTACATTTTGACTTGTTGGTGTTGCCGACGATCCACAGAATACATGTTCTCTAACGAGCGACGATCTGTGACTTGTGACTGTCGTCGAAGTTGTGTAACAGGCGACCGCAAAGCAGGAGCACAATATAAAACGCACTACGCAGACAGTAGACAGCAACAAGGTTGAAAGATTGTGTTTTGGGAAAATTTGCTTTAGATAGCACATTCAAATATGTACTTGCTATCAAACGTAGTGAAAGTAACTATACCTAATTATTTAGCTGGCTTACCCATTCCTGACACCATTGGTGGATGGTTTCGCCTTGGTGGTAAGCAGTTATAATTTTTTTAATACAAATATATAAAAAAAACTAAAAGGAAACTACTTAACACAACTCTTTAAGGAAAATTGTTATAAAATCACTACACATTTTGCAAATTATAGCTAATATAACAATATAAGTACAGTTTAGTTCTGTAAGCTAGTTGGGCCGAGATTTCAGTTAAGATAACTGTTTTACACTCACATTTTTTGCCTTCATTCATTGACACACTTACAAGAGCTAATGTCCGCCCAGTTATTTGATTGGACAGATGAATTATTCACAACATAGATCTAGTTTAAAATAAACTGGTTTAATTGATGATGCTTCTGTAAATTTTTGAAGGTTCTAAACCTCGGTCAGTAAAAGTTTTTTTTTTTTGTAATTACATTATAGTTTATAGGCTATTGTTAATTATAATAGAACTTTTAACATGTGATATATTTTTCAGTGAAAGATTGGCTGGCATTAATACCACCAACTGTGGTTGTTGGTGGCATCTCATACTACTCTTACCAGACAATAAAAAAAGCTAAAGAGAGTGGCAAAGGTCAGATAAACCCTTGTATCAGGAAAGATATAAACAAAGTGGTGGATTTCATAGACATTGAGGACATCACTGAGAAGGCATCATTGTGCAGATGTTGGAGAAGCAAAAATGTGAGTAACCTTTTTGTAGTTTCTATTTTGAAATACATACATATTATCACACCTGTTTCCTGTGGGGGTAAGCAGAGACCATGAAACTCCACTTGTAATGATCTTGAAAAACAACTTTTTAGTTCATCTACTTTCAGTAACCTTTTCATATATGCATGTTTATTTGATATGTTTAATGGTCTGATTAAATTTACATTTTTCAAATTGTAGTATCTCTATTAATGGCCATTTCCTATATCTATCTATATCTATTCATTCACTTGCCTTACTCTTGGTAATAACTTCACATTCCATGTATAGTTTTAAATTTTACCCATTCATAAGGCAAATTATAAAAAGATATAGTAACTGGCTATAAGTGAGCTGTAGCTCCCACCAATGATATGACACAATCTGTCCACTGATTTATAACCTACAAACTGTTGAAAGTATTTATTCATTTTTCTTTACAAAGTACAACAAGAGGTCTTGTTGATACAAGAACCATGTTGCATTATTTATTGTTAAATATAAAATTAAATACTAACTTCTCCACCAATCAGCTTTGGACAAACAGGCTTGTACAGGCTAAACTCCGAAACGACTAAACTGATTTAAATGAAATTTTGTATGGTGGTAGCTTATATCCCTGGTCAACATATAGGTTATTTTTGATCCCAAAAAATTAAAGAGTTCCCATGGGATAGTTAAAAAGAATTTTCACATGGACGAATTCGCAGACAGAACCTAGTAATAAATAAATGTACTGTATATCTATACCGCACCCTCAAATAATTTTAAAACTGATTGACTGTACCAATCTAGCCTTTAATATGTCATTTTTATGAGTAATGATACAAACAGCTTTAAGTAGGTATTTAATTGAATGTTCAATGTAAATCCCAGCATAACAAGGTCATTTACTCATAACAATAGTTTCTGAAAAACCTTAAGTGTTGTTAACAGATTGTAATTTAATTAATATTGAGTTCAATGAAGTTTTATCAATAATATAATGCATAGACATCTTTTGTTAAATACAGTTAACACTATGATTTTAAGTGTCATAAAGTATTTAATACATAATTTATTAATTAACAATGATGGTGACATACCTGACTATTATAAAGTTTTTTGAAGGTTACTTAATCCAATATTAAAAGTGATACAGAGAAAAACAAAGAATTTGAGTATTTTTAATAATAAAGTTTCTTTTGATTTTTAGGGTTTTTTTAACCCATTAATTCATAAGGTATTCACTTTCAAAGTTGTGTGTCCTACTCTCTCTTTAACTTTCAAATTATGCAGTGAAAATTTCAGAAAAAATTTAGGTTTTATTCACCAAAAAATTGTTTGAACAACATCTATTGAGTATTTTTTGAGATATGAAATGTTTTCAATTAAATTTTTGTTATGGTTCCATAACCAAAAATGAAAACAAGGGTGTTCTCCTTCACCTCTACTGAATTATTATTGACTATAGCTTATGTATATAGTATTTGCAGAGTTTTGTCTCTTTGTATAACCTTTATCACTATCAGTGTTTATGTTATTTGTGACAACGTTATCAGATATGGAAACTGTACCATAGTATTTATCAAATTCAACACAAGTATTTTATAATACTTGGTTTGTATTACTCTGTCTGGATGTATTCCTGATCTAAACTTAATGATTGGTAATTGAATTAACTAAAAAAAAAATTTGAAGAAAATTAATCCAATACTTAAATTAAAATATTTCAATGGAACTTATAAATGCATTTAAATATCGGACAACATGATTTAATATATAAAAATTTCATGTCATGGTTTTTAAGGCTGAACTCTTTGATTAATTTGATACCTTGGTATGTCTAGTAATAATAAAATGCATCTCTACCACGTGTACACCATGTCCAGTGCTTAAATGCACATTGACAAAATAATACATAGTATTATAGGGATGTCGTCTTTGACACTGACATTACAATCCACTGCTCTGTAATGACTCCCAAGTTTTTCAATACCTTATCTTCCCATTCAATTCTTCATCTGTAAGTAGGGTTGCCAACTATTTTTGAGAATAACGAATAACATATTACATTTTTGAAGTAGGGTACAAATAATTTATTTAGAAGAAAAAAAGTATTTTTAAAATTTTATTTACTTCTTCTCTTAGAGACTATTTTTGTGTGCTTCTAGCACACACTAACAACTTTTCATTGTCCTTAAATTTTTGGAAGCTATCTTTACATTTCCAATTTAAATTTAAATAAAACAAACAAGCAATTAATTTGTTATTAAATTTATAGATGTCCTGTTCCGTTCTTCTCACCATTTTAGATTCACTACTGTATTAAAGTAAAGTATTCTTCCGGTTAAAGCTGGATCGATAATAGATCAGTAATTATCCATATAAGTATTTTATTTTACGCATCAGAGTAAATGTTGGAAATAGAATATTTGCTCATACTTTATTTTTATGCAAAAGTATAATGTATATTTACCAAATTAAAGTAGGATACGTTATTATAAAGTATGATTGGCAACCCTATCTGTAACCTTGGCGAAGGTCGTCGCCTCACTAAATTAAAGGGCCTGTACTAAGTTTGCTGTTACGCGTTCTCTACTCCAGAACTCGTATCTTCTATTCACCATAGATCGTGCGATTGTCAAGGGCGGCTAGCGGTTAAATTATGTATTATAAAACTTATTTTACAACACTTCTCAAATCATACATAAATTATCTTTATCTATCAATTTTCAAGTTAAAGTTTTAGCAAAGGTCGTTTTATCAACATCAAAAAAACTTTTTTTTCAGTGGCCTTACTGCGACGGCGCTCATGGTGCTCATAATAGAGCCACCGGCGATAACACGGGCCCAGTGGTTGTCAGACACAAGGAAAACAAGTAATACATCGTCCACGCATTTCCTTCATTACATGTGATAACATATAATGTGATAGCAATAAGTAGCTCAAAGCGTTACCAATACGACAAATGTTATTTAAAAAATATAAATTTAATGCACAACACAATCATGTAATGTAGTTGTAAGAACAAATTAATTTTAATTCATTTTTTAAGTATTTTGTTGCTTTTTTTCGGTTTGCTTATTTATATCTTTTGGATTTTTTTAAAACAATTACTCTATGTATTTTTATGTAATTTTACAAAGAGCAAACAATAAAGTGGATTGTTATAAATACTCGATTTAGTTCATCATTTTTATAAGATACCCTAATTATTTTGATATATAATTATTTGAGTAGTTCTGATTTACGTATGTATGTACATACACTGCAAGTGTTTTACACCTGAAGCGACGCAAGAGTGCTATAAATGAATATTGCAGTAATAAATCAAGACTAAATAAAAATAGCATCTGTCAGCGTTTTGCCGACTCCTAGTCCGTTTGTTTTCCAAGCACATGGAAAGTACACTACGCTGCTTTACAGTCCACTCCAGGAGAAATACCCTAAGATAATTGATCTTAGCAAAGGTTTAGTATTGGTATTATCTATTTTATCCGTCCAGGAACGGAGAAAGAATAAAATTTCTTGCGGCTGGGCGGCCTGTTGTAAGAAACAAAACAAGCCACAGCCAGGTGGTAGGGTATTGGCCCGTCTGGACGGCTATCACCACTGATCTAGAGTATGCCGATTGCCGCTATAACAACCTTGAGTTGTGTTCCGGCATTAGTGGCCAGATTCCAGTCTCCTCTTAGAGAACAGCAGCACATTGGTGGCACATTTGATGTTATTAATGTCCATAGGCGATGGATGAGACATGTGACAAAAAAAATATTAAACTACAAAATGGATGGGTACAAATGTAAAGGTAGACCAAAAGAAAGATAAATGGATTGTGTGAAGGATGATATGTGGTGTGACAGAAGATGTATGTCAGAACAGAGGAGTATGGAAGGAAAAGACATACTGTATTGTGCACACCCCAAATAATTGGGATATGGTGAAAGAAAAGAGAGCGGGCCTCCTGCCTGTCTGCTGAACTCACGCAATAAACATAAAAACATCTACATTGAAACAACAATTCAATTCTTAGTGTTTAATTCATCTCCAATATATCTTATGTTAATCACATCACAGTGTTGACTTGAATTTAAAATAAATATTACAATCTTTCACATGACTAAACCACTGTAGCAACTATGGCACATGGCAATTGATCATACATTCATAATAATTATTATGATATAATATAAAATGCATATTAGTAGTAAGTTTTAGAGCTATGAGCTTAAAAACTTACTTAAAGAAACATATTGTTCACATTTTATTCTTTACATTTTTAGAAACGGGAAATAGTGACAAGAAAAAATAATTATTTGAATCTAGAAATTAAAAGAACAATATTTAAGGCTTTTAAGGTAAAAAGCTCTCCGCGCCAAGCCGCGCGCGGATATACAGAACCGTCGCGGTTAGAATAGACACTTATTCACTATGATGGCGTTAGATTCAAAACGTGCTAATAATTTTTTAATTTGTAATGAATCGGGATACTTGGCGTAGACACTGGGACGCTTATATCTAGAATTAGCCACGGATTGGTTGACGATAGTCGTGCCTGATTTACACTATATTCGGTTTTTGAGGATTAGCTAGTAAATGAGAAAGAGCTCATGTTTCAGATCTAGAATACCTACAATAAATTCCAAAATAACTTTTGGTTTCTGCCTCTAAAAATTTAGAGCGAAGAGGGTTTATTTATTAATAATTTCAAAATGTAAAACCTCTGTGTGGACAATAATCCCACAGTGGTTAGATTATTATTTACTTCCTTTTTCGTATTAATAAAATATGTTTTATTATTATAAATCAATCGCTTTTCGTCATTTCCGTCCGATCCGCCCTAAATGAAGGAAGAAGGAAAGAACAAAAATCTGTTTAGAAGTACAACCATAAAGTCTATATGATATAATAATACATAGGACATACAATGTAAAATAGACCTAATTATAAAAAAAATGTGTGTTGTGCAGTTCACACACGACAGAAGTGAAACTTCAGAAAAGGAGCCTACGACAGACTGAGATAAATATAGAAGTATCCGGAGTATTAGGATAATTGCCTATAAGGTTTATATTTTTTTTGTATTTTTACCCAGCTCAAAAATTATTATATATATATATATATATATATATATATATATATATATATATATATATTTAAGATATATTAATTATAACACATATTATTTTGATTTCATGTTTTCACTTTGAACAAATAACACGAGAGGCTTATGATACCTAAAATAGGAAACAAATGCTCTAGTTTCAATTTGATTTATGAACTTCAAAATGTTTTCAACTCTATCTTTGTGAGTATAATGTTTATATTATTAAAATAACGAAAAAAATTCTAACTATCTTTATGAGCGTAATGTTTAAATTATTAAATATGTCTTCTATTCAAAAAGTAAAATAAGTTCTAAACGAAAAAGTACGAAGTAAACCCTCAGTAAGCATTTTGCAATGTTGATTTCAAAAAACTAGTTTTAAACGGTGAAACGATTATTACTATTGATAGAAAGCGACAGTGCTGTGCTACTTAATAATAACAGTCACTTTCGATCAATCAATACTTTGTCTATCTCCAGCGAAAGAAATTTCACCAATAGTTATAATCTGCTAAATTTAATGGCCTATAAAATTAGTTACAGAAAGTAGGTTTTAATTACAGAAACTATTTTGTATAAAACCACTAGTGTCCATTTCTGTAGAAAAAAATACTACCAAGTTACTACATAGTACGCACAAAATTTAGGTACGTCTGGAGAGAAGATGATTCTGTTTATTTCGCAAGCCTGGTCAGATGTTATTGTTTATTACATGTGACAGTGCGTGGTGCGAAAGAGATAAGATTGGAATCTGGTTAGCGACCAAGAGAGAGCGCGATACTCCTCTCTCAGATCTGTACCTACCACCTTGTGAATTTAATTTATTATTGATTTGAGCAATGCAACTTATGAAACGTGTAGGAACTTCCAGGACGGATTTATAAATTGCACGTACTATTTCATAACCAAAAATAGCCGATAAATAATCGTAGGCTTTTCAGTATTGCATTTTAACTGGGCGACTGTCATACATAGGAAATTTTATTTCATGCTATTGGGCAACTAAGTAATGTTTGTTTCGTAATATAAGGTATTTACATACTAACGTAGGCCTATTCATATTTTGTTATTTCAAATATAAGCGTTTCAAACTTAGGGACGCTCCAATTTTTGGCCCTAGTAATAATTTTCGAAATTTGCTATTGTCGCGTCGTCGTCCGCCAGTTTCAATCCGCTGCTTGAGGCAAGCCTTCTCAAGTTTACAACACAAATCCTGGCTAGGTCCTACCAGCGACCTTGCAGAGGTAGGTCTTCCGTCCTTCATAAAAGGGGTGCCACTGCTGAGACACGCTTTTCACTAATTTATAAACAGTAAGCGCTAGTAACTAACACTAATAAGCAAAAAATAAGTGTAGGTACAGATGCAAAAATGAAAGGCGTAAGCGAATAGGAATAGGTTTTAATTAATCGATCTGATGTTTCTGGTTAGCCAGTGTTACTAGCTCCCTAATCAAATGAAAAGCGAAATGATTGTTAAAAATTGTTAACTAGTGCTAATGACTATGTCGAATCGCTCTGTAAAGAGTTTTAATAGTCAATAGATCGTATCGTATATTCTGATTAGTTTTCATAAAATAAATATTTTCTGATAATCAATTAATTTATCAATATTGCAGGACGGCATGCGACTATAGCCGGGTTTCTATAATTATGTTCCTATCAACTCTTATCTATCATTGCATTGGTAGAATATTTACATTACTTGGATGGATTTTTTTCAAATTATAGCCAGTAGTAAACCATATAAATGTATAATAAGGTATAAAAATAGGCTGTACACAATCATAAAGGAAGAAAGCTTTCTCTCAAACACTTTATTTTCGTTGAACCTCCCTACCGGAGGAATTCGACGAAATTTGACGAAAACAAACGTCAAAAACAGTTTGAGTTTACTCAGTTTCGGGGCCCGTTGTTGTTTATTGATATCTAATTTTTTTATAAATCCATGAAGGGCCTAGCCTTCATGGATTTATAAAAAAATTAGAGATTTCCTAGTCTTGATTGTCATCGGCGACTTATAGGACTCATGCGCAATACCTACGCTTGAGATGATAGTCTATGTAAAAAAGTTTTATCAAATACAATAAATATCAGGAACTGGCGCATCTTTCAAATTTTAGCACTTCTAAATTAATATCATTATTGTTCTAAAATTCGAGCATAAGGTAACACTCTAAATAGGAGTTTAACGACATCACCGATTTATCGCGTCTCAGTGCTTTCTTGATTTACCTAATTATGATACGAAAAGATATAATATTTATATAAGGTTTGTTCCAAAAAGATTTGAAACCGACGCAGCGACAAACTCACACTTATGCGTAACACTGTATTTTATTAAAACCGAAAAAATGTTGTGCGCAGAAATCTTCGACTGTACGAAATGACTGGTTTCAAATCGTACTGTCACTGAACACATCGTACAAAAATTGAATTTGAAATAAATTGATTAGATATTCCTGCATTTTCTCCAACATATATTAATTTCTAGCGGGTTCTATCAGTCTTCTCAAGTATTTGCAAAGCAAAAATTTACAACTCGCTATCTATATTCTGTTGAATATTCATAAAATAGGCGAGATTGGCATAGCAGAAGCGACAGGGTCCGTATCTTCAGAGCTGAAAAAAAAACAAAAAGAAATTAAATAGAAAAACGCGCACAGATTATACGTTTTTATTTAATGTTATAGGTACACCAACAGCATAGTACACATTAATAAGACTATGACATAATAAACATAACAATTATATAAATTCCTTGAATTAACTAAGACTTCGTATTTCGCGGGATCACTATGGCGTGAGGTCGCGAAACCCACAAAGCTGCTGACAGGCGACCAGAAGCCACAGATGGTCACCTAAAGACCGAGATGACCACCGAACGCTAATGAATAGCCAACCAACCCGCAGAAGTACCCAGCAGAAAGCTCGCGAGGCCATTGGACGCCGCAGATTGGCCAACAAGACAGCTCCAAATCCAGTTACCGATGGGTAATTGCCCACTGAGTTGTAGCCGGGGTAAAGAGGTAAAAATAGGAAAACAAACTCACTTTCACATTTTTATATAACCATGGAGTATAGACGCAGATACATTAGAAGTTTTAGACAAAGAGAATGACTAAATTGCTATACAAGTCCAATGACACCATCTAGAGGCATATTAGCACTGTAATAAATGATTGTAATTGTCCAAATTATAGCGGCCTACCGCAACTTGCGGAAACATTTAGTACGTTTTGTAACTTGTGCCACAATTTTCGCATAACATAACGCATGGAGTTATTTCCTATCTGTAATTTAAGTTTAACAAAGGATTGTGCGTGTTTAATGAACGTAATCAAGAATTGGAACTATTGTTATAAAATTACGGTCATGTTTTTTTTCATTGTCCCCACGTGGGCTTTAAAAAATGCACATTAAATAAGAAAATCACAATAAAAAATTGCAGAAGCTGTTAAAAAATTCTTTTTTTAAATTTTCAATCTTCGCAAGTGACACTTGTTATCAATTTCAGTTATTGTAGCTACTATATTTATCAGTGCTTTTACTCATGTGGTCAATTATGTCCAAGAGTGTGCAATCATACTTTGTTAAAACATCACCACAACCATTGTTTATATGTTTAATACAATATCAATAGCCGAGGACTACGAGATATTCATGAAAGATTCTGTTAAAAGATCGAAAATACTCACTTCAATTCTAGTTTCAGCGATGTTTTCCTCATTTCTTAGCAATTCGTGTTTCAGACCGTTTCTTTTCCTGAAATTGATAAATAAATTCTCAATGAAAATTGGGCGAAGTTTATTTTCAAAAAATAATACTATAGATAACCGATATCATATCTAAATAATCGAATAACCTATGCTTTAGCTAATATTATTGGAACGAAGTTCCTTATCGCGCGTTGTGAAAGGGGGCTAGACGGAAAAAATTCTTACGAAAAGTTGTCACGACACTTTTTGCTATAGTAAGCTATTGTAAGCTGTGCGGCGTCGCATGTTTCTCTGTCTGTCTGTCTATCTCTCTCTCTCAATTCCAATTACAATTCCTTCACTAATTAATCGAAAGGAACTTCGTTCCATCCGGGTGTCCCTTGACACATCTCAAGTTTTCTCGTATGCTAATCCGTCCAGATTAAACAAGATATTGGACCGCCCTACACTTTACAGAGACGAATTAGAAGAGACGAAAAAGAGACAGAGAGCTATTTTTTAATTTTGATAATTAAAGCTATAGAATAGAGGTCTTACTATCGCTCTCAGAGAGCTTAAAATATGATTAAAATTATTACCACAATTGGCAACAATATTAGTAGCATAAGTTACATAATATCATGTATTATCTATAATATTGTAAAATTCTAAACATGCCGTGTCTGTTTATTAAAGATATTTAAAAAACAAATGGAATAGACTATAAAGAATAGAGAACACGATGCATTGTTTTATAGATTTTTTGTTTGTTCGGGATTCACGTAAAAACTACTGGGCTGATTTCGATGCGGTTTTCACTGATCGACAGCAAGTTTTATGTAATAAAACGTGTCATATTTTTTATCCCGAGAATCACACGGAAATTTCCCCGGGAGCGATTTGAAGTTGTTCGGGTGCATAAAGATTAGCTTATTCCGAGACAGTTTTCATTTAAACGATAGCTTACGTTCCTTTTTAAATGGTGTGATACTTTGTATCCCGGGAAACCTGCGGGATTTTCGAGTCAAGCGTGAACGAAGTCGAGGGCATATCCTAGTTATTACATAATTTTTCCAGAACATTCAAAAAAATAAAGTACGCGGACCAAGCGTGGTTTATTTATAGGGGTTCGTATAGTATCGCGATAAAACTGGCTATAAACTGGAGAGTCCTTTGTTCGCGGGCGAGTGTGCTAGGCCTTCCGTCCCAGTTGACCGCTTCCTACGCCTCGGGGTACGAGTATCGAGTTACTTAGTTCACTTACACGATGACTGTGAACATGAATGCCACAAATAATGCACGTACGGTATGCGTTGCATTCGTTTATATTTAAATTTAATCCAAGGCTTAAAGATTTAGAAGCTAAAAAGCTAAAAAAATATTTATCTCGCAGAAAATAATAATATGCTATTTCCTGAGATTTTAAGTATAAAAGTATCCTGTTATCTTAATGAAAGGAGTACGCATATATTATGTAGATGTATGTTACTGTAAAATCCCGAACTACGGCGATTACCTACTAAGATTTTTATTTCAAAACTAAGATTTAGCAACACTTAATGGTAAACTCGTGTTTTATAATCTTCGTTAATTTCGAAATGTTGCCACTATTCACATTTCTAGGACTCAGAGACACGTTACCTTAATGTTGAAAAATAGACAATGTCTACAAACGTTGAACAAAATATTATCAGTGATTATTTATTTACAAGCACAGAGAAAGACGTGTTGTAATCAGTCTTTAATGGCCGGATCCTATATCTTACTATTTATTGACTTACCTTACCATCGGTTGAAGGTAAGATTGAACGGTAAGATTCAACTGACTATAAATGAATAAATGGACCGCTCATATATTTTACCGACCATCCATTTGCTTTACTATCGCATAAAATTTGACATAAACTCCATACTATTGTATTGTATACTATTATCCATGCTATACTGTTAATATATTTAAACTTAAGGTTAAGACATTTTTAATACAAAAAGCATATTATACAGTAAACGAATATCTAGGACAGAAATAACTATATTATAATTAATGACGACTAATATAATGTATAACAGTATTATTTTGAAATTGATTAACTGACATAAATAACTTATACTAATGTGACATTGTTTTGCGCTTCTGTAATTATATAGTTTTATATAAATTTAATTAGGTAATCTATTGATTGATTAATTCATGTCATAATGAATGAATGATGATGATCAATGAATGAAAATGAAATTAATTAAAGTCATGCCAGGCACCATTACAATTGCCTGTTTTGTACGTCCGAAAGGAGAAACTGTCGTTCCTCAAAACCTTTGTAATTTTATGTTTGTGAGAGTTTATACAATAAATGCTATTCTATTCTATTATATTATATACAAGAAATGTTAAAATTCAACTGATTATAAGGCAAGTGAATGAATAGTAATGTGTAGGAACCGGCTAATAGTCTGGCACTCGCTGGTCGCTGTCTATACCTGTTATCTATGCTTTTGTCTCTATTAATATTTTTATCCCGAAAATTCTTTACATGCTATATGAACTCTAAAACGTGAGCAAAATCGTTTAAAAGCTCTAAAATAGGTAATCGTTTAGTAATAAGGAGTCCACTATCCACCATATAGTTGTAAATAAGTAGGTAACATCTGCGCTTATTTGAACGGGTTTTCAAACATGTATTTTGATCAGGTTTGTACAATTTTGTCTATTATTATAGGTAGATATGTATAAGGACACCAGTGCTAATTAGTACACAAATACAGCAGTAGCGCTCGTGTTATGGATGGTATAATATGGATAACCCTGGGGCCGATTCGAAACACTCAGACCATGGTAAATAAAGGAGTTCTTTGAGAAAATTAACCATATGAGAAATCGATCTTGGGACCTCTGCGTTACAGTGAACTAGGTGAACCAACACTTCCACCACTACAATATAGAATTGGAGAGCCTTATAAAGTAAATTATTCGTGAATTTGATAAATAATCAAATATTTTAGAGAGTCAGTGTAATAATACTTACAAGTAAATTCTTCTCCAAACAACGAGCGCAGTGTACGCTAGGACGACTATGCTGCAGGTTACCACCACCATGATACCAGCCGCTGCTCCCACCGGCTCAACTCGCCCGCTTCTATACCTCAGTTTTTGTGAATCTTTCGCCACTATGTCTTCCGCTGGAATAAGAACAGAACCTTGTTAAAGCTCCTGTTGCTGTGAAACGTCGAAAATGGGGTGCAAACGAAACAACTTTTCGTTTGTACTTAATAACTAATCACTAATTTACCAAATAAATTAGCATAAATCGTCACAATATGAGATGTCACGTGATTTTTTCATAATTTTCTTAATAGTTACTTTTAGTTAAGAAAAAAATCACTATATCACCTGCAAATTATTGACATTAAATAAAACATCTACACATTTATAAAAGAGAGATAAACAGTTTGTTTTTTTAGATTTTATTTTGTTTTACTCACAATAAAAAAATAATGCATCTGAAAAACGACCACAACTATGGAATCCCCGTTATCGCCCGAAAAATCCTCAAGGACGTTGGCGTTGCTACAAGCCTTATTAAGAACAATTATATTAGATTTATAATAATATAGGTCATTTGTTATTGTGTCCTGTAGGTTTATTTTTAACCTTATTCAGACACCAGCCTCTTACTCAATGATGTTCTTAGTTTTAAGTTTCACAGTGCATTTAAGGAGGAACTAAATAATTACATTATTATTATTATTTAACGTTTCGAATAATAAAGGAAATTTTAACTAATAATACAGATTTTTATATTGCGTAGCTGGTGAAATGGCAGATGGCCTAACTAATGGAAAGAGGTTACAGTCGTCTATAGACGCACCAGAGGCGAAGCCAACGCGTTGTCGGCCTTAGAATGGAATAGAGGAGACGGGATAGGGTACAGGGAAGTGGCCCATCGGCCATCGGGAATCTCATGCTTTCTGCGTTGACGCCGATATTCTGTGGGAGCTTGGTACTGTCACGATTAACCTCCTTAGTCGTCATAATATATTAAGAACTATAATGATTTTGAATTCAAATCGAAGAACGCCTCCCAAAACAAGAACACATGATTGTATGGCCCGCGAGCAGAACACATCTCATGAAAAAGTTTTTCGATTGCGAATATCCCTATTAATATTATAAATGCGAAAGTAACTCTTACTGTCTGTCTGTTCCGTTTTCACGGAAAAAGTACTGGACCGATTTTGCTGAAACTCAGTATATATATATACATATATATATATATATTTGATGCCGAGGATGACCATAGGATACTTTTTATCCCGAAAAATGAGATAGTTTCCGGGACAAAAATATATTTATCTGTTTGTTTGTTATGCTTTTACGGAAAAACTACTGGACCAATTTGGCTGAAAAACGGTATATATGTAACTTTCATACCGAGGGTGGACAAGGGATATTTTTCATCTCGGATAATGGGATAGATTTATGTAAAGGTTATCCCAAAAGTGGGATAGGTTTTGGTTGGTTTTGTGATTTGCCATTTTCGTCATTTTGGTTATTTTGTCCGTTTTGATCTTTTTATGCTTTTTGCTCTTTTTGTCCTTTGTCCTTTTTGATTTTTTGACCTGTTTGCTCTTTTTGTCCTTTTTGCTCTTTTTGTCCTATTTGATCTTTTTGTCCATTTTGCTCTTTTTCTCTTTTTGAACTTTTTGTCCTTTTTGTACATTTTGCTCTATTTGCTGTTTTGCTCTTTTATCTCCATTTTGCTCTTTTGCTGTTTTTGCTGTTTTTGCTGTTTTTGTCCTTTTTGTTCATTTTGCTCTTCTTGCTCTTTTTGCTCTTTTGCTCTTTTTCCTCTTCTGCTCTTTTTTTGTCCATTTTGCTCTTTTTGTCCATTTTTATCTTTTTTCTCCTTTGCTCTTTTTGTTCTTTTTGTCCATTTGGCTCTTTTTTTCTTTTTGCTCTTTTGCTCTTTTTGCTCTTTTTGAACTTTTTGTCCATTTTGCTCTTTGTGCTGTTTTGCTCTTCTTTTGTCCATTTTGCTCCTTTGCTCTTTTTTTGTCCTTTTTGTCCATTTTGATCTTTTTTCTCCTTTGCTCTTTTTATCCTTTTAGCTTTTTTTGTCCTTTTTGATTTTTTGTCCTTTTTGCTGTTTTTGTCCTTTTTGTAGTTTTCATTGACGGGGATAGATAAATAAAACTAGGACGGTTTGTAATAGAGGATGAAAGTTTGGATGATTTCTTTCTGTTAAGTTTTTGGAAAACTCTGGGAATACTAGATCGTTTTTATTGTAATTTTGTTTAAATGTAGTTTTAATGCCGAAAATGGACATATATACTCATATATGCCAGGAGATCGGATAGTTTGCGATATAAAATTAAGTGAATTTTTCGGGTGCAAATGGCACTAATATATAAATGTTGTACAATGTAACCTGTATTAACGCCTGCTCTTTAAACAAGAAGCAGGATCCAGAGGTTAACCCGCGGCGCAGCCGCAGGGTAAACTCTAGTAAACCTATAAACCCTAAACCAGTCTCTCATTGAAGATAATGATCCCAAGCAGCTCTGGAACCGCTGGCAGTTACAGTACACACTGATCGAGCCGGTCGCGCGAGTTGTAATTAAGATAATGACTCCAAAATTGCTCTACTACGTCAAAATGTTTTGACCAAGGTGAGGTGAAACGGTGATTTTCAGATTTAGCAAACAAAAAACATAATTGATACCAAAACATAATTATTCTCAAACAAATGTATCTTTTGTATTCTTCTGTGATGTAAAATTGAACTAAAACTTAAATGTACCTTGCAAGAACTCTGCCTGGGAATCCGGCACGACCGGCACATCGACTCTACCATCTTCTGCATCTTCGGGAAAAGTGGGGAGGTCGATGTGTTCTTCATTTTCATCCCGGGAATGCAGCATGTCAAGCACTTCAGACCTAAACACATTTTGTTTAAAACCCTTGAACTCAAACGAAGCCAGGTAGTTCTACTACTTTAATGTAGTTATAAAATTTCATGCTTTAAAATCCCTTTCAAACAAAGCTAGAATGATCAACACTTACCCACTAACACCATCCTTTTCGTCAATCAAAAGTTTGAATACCGTGTCGTTTGCTTCTAAAGTCCTGTAACGGCTGTTATCTTCAACTTCCTTTGCGAGTTTGGGCAACGATCTCTCTTGTTCTTTTAATATACTTAAAACAGAAGTATTGTCGCCTGCACATAATTTGCTACCTGCGGAGAAAATGGACCAAACTGTAGATTTCAAGTTTCTTATTATAGAACCATTACATGGATGTAGGATGTAACTAAAAATAACAATCACTCAGTCAAAACGTTCTATTTTATATTTGAGCAGCTTACTATATTAGTTGTATTGGCAGCTAAAATTGTAGATCAATTTATTTATGTCAGGAGCCTTAAGAACAGACGAGTGTGCATGACAAGAGTTATGAATGTCAAAGAGGCAAGTGAGGTGTGTAAGAATAAGCCTAAATGGCACTCTGTTGTTCGTGCCTACCCCGCAAGGGAACTGGCGTGAAGTTATGTATGTATGTATGTATGTAATTTATTTATTGTCTTTACCGCCACTGTTACGTTTTAATATTTTCTTTAGTTTAGGCGGTTACCTGGAAGAAATCGATTTAAGCAATAAGGCCGAATTCAACATTTACTGTATCTAGATTTTAAGTACGTTGTTTTAGTTTTTGGTGAACCAGGGACGGCCCTAGTGCTTTTGCTGCCGTAGGCAAACTCGAAAAGTGGCGCCCCCACCAAAGCTTAAGAAAATTAAAACAAGTCTTCTATCTAGCTTTCTTCTCCCAGAACCCTATCTATTCGTGTTGTATGTACTTGTTGATATCACTAGTCATATATTTTTTTAGATTCAAGTGAACGAATTTTTAGGTGTTGTGTATGTTAATTTTTTTGGGCTTTAGTAGTTCAAGCGTTTTTGCAGATTTTTGGGGGCATTTTTGCCGCCCCTAAATTTTGCCACCGTAGGCAGTTGCCTACTTGTCCCTGGGTGAACATTAAAATGTCTTACTTTATTCATACATTCATCAATTTTCATTCATTCATTAATCACCCTAATTATGAAAATAAGTTTTGTTTAAATAATGGTATTATTTTATTGCATGTAGACAATAATAACTCACTCTGGCAATAATTATCTTACCCCGAAAAAATTAAAATAAGAAGAAGAATCGATTTATAGGAACATTTGACGAGTAAGATGAAACTATGGATGAAATTAAGCATCAAGGCGACATTTTAAAGTAGGTAATGAATATACAAATGTTTTTGTGTTTGTTTGTGCTTTCTTCACAGTTTTACTGAAATTATTATTATTATATTAAATAGTCTATCTATTATAGATTTTCTATAACAGGGATGAACATAGGATACTTTTCATTCTGAAAGTTGGGATGTATTTTGTGACTTAAAAATTCGTAGAATACGGGAGTAAAAATTATCTGGCTACAAATACAATTTAGTAGGGACGTGTGTAACTACTTGCTATAATAGCTATGAACATGGGATACTTTTCATCGCAGAAAATAAAATTATGTCAGGAGCCTTAAGAACAGACGAGCGTGCATGACAAGAGCTATGAATGTCAAAGAAGCGAGCGAGGTGTGTAAGAACAAGCCTGGATGGCGCTCTGTTGTTCGTGCCTACCCCGCAAGGGAACTGGCGTGAAGCTATGTATGTATGTATGTATGTAAAATAAAATGATATAGATAATGGTGTAGATCCGAAGTTTACCCGAGCTTAATCGCATGGTAAGCATTAGTTAAGTATAAAAAATTCGAGCCAACCTAAGTAGTATAGTATTTCTAAATACTTATATTTCTATGATTAAATATGTAAAAGTTAAAATAATTGAACCTGTACAATCTCTACCTACACATATTAACCGTTTCTTTGACGCATTACTGATCGTAGAGTCCAAATTGATTAACCATCCACAATAATCGTAAAATAAAAGTAGAAACCATTAAAGAGTTAACTGAAATACGCGAATAAAATTGCTTCGCCTACATATCTCGCAAAAGTTATATTGGGAAATAAAGGATTTTAGATCATATTAAGATTTGAGTTTATTTGAAGCTATCTATATATTTACTGTTATATGTAATGCTAGTTGTGCCGCTTACTTTGCTTGTGTGAGACATGGACTTTATATGCGAACTCTACAAGATATCGAAAAGAAACATAAGTACAAGATTTTTTTTTAATAAAATTCTCTTTTAATCCCGAAAATTTGTCATTGTCAGCTGCTGGCCGTTTTCGAGTCTATCTGAGACAAACTTACATACAGATTGATAGACACAAATTTAAAAATAGTCATCGATAATTAGGTATTGTATAATTTATGACGAATTTATTTTGAAATCAGAGATATTTATTTCAATTTTATATGTATATATTTATACTTTGTGTGAAGCCTATATTGGTATAATAATTATGTTTTGGATTTGGAGATCAGGTACGTACCTACCGTTCCATATAACCACACAAGTCCGAAAATGGTAAGCGAAATAAATGGTCGTGCGTCTAAGTGACACGAGTGCGGCGCACCCCTTGGCATGGCGCTTCACACACTAGTGGAGTGCGCCACCTGGGGATCTTAGAGGTTCCATTTACAAAGTGTGGTTGGTCTGGTTACATCTCTGGAGGGCATGGTGAAAGCCATGCTCTCCAACAAACATTCGTGGTCCGAGGTTGCCTCTTTCAGTGAGTCGGTCATAACCCAGAAGGAGGCGTCGGTTTTAGTCGGTTACTGGTTTGGATTCTGGTTTGGTTTGGTCTAGTTACTGTGGCGTTCCGTATAAGCGTTTGTGCTGGGGGCGCAGGTTTAGGTTTAGTGGGTAGTTTGGCGGCCGCCCTTCCCGTTGGCCCCCGCTCGGAGGTCACGTTGGGCATACGGCCGATCGAGAGTCCCACACATCTCTCGGTGTAAAGCCTCCCCAGGCTCGAGGATGGTGTCCCAAGAAAAGAAGAAAAGGGAGATGAGATAGAGAAAATTGTATAGAAGACGGGGAAGTGGGCCATGGTAACTCTCACTCATCGCACGAGTTGAGCAATGGGACAACTAGAGACTAATATAATAATATAAGACTATAATATAGTTGAGAATAACAGTAAATCCAATCTAATATTTATTGTAATGAACAAAATTAGAGAAAACGCATTTCCATAGAGCCAAATAAGAAAACATAGGTAAACTGAACCCAAACATGAATATTTATTGAGTTAAAAGTGTTAATTGTTCAAATTGGAAATGCATGCGAGAATTTATTGAAATTCAAACATTTGGACCCACTCAATAGTACCTATACATAGGGCTAGCAGATATCGACTTATTTATAAAACCATAATTTCATGATAACGCCGCGTATAGACGAAAAGTACGCTCGAAATATATTGGTTGTATAAGCGTGAAAATATGAGAGCCAGGGATCTAAGAGTACTGTAAGTTTACACCTTATTAGTAGACGGGATTTTTTAATTGCCAGGACGAAATACCCAAAAACAAGTATGTGTGTGCAGTGCACACGCAGGAGAATTAGGTACATTCTGCAGTACTGGCCATTTAAAATAAATATTTTTGTTTGGCTAAGATATATAATTTCAAATTAATTTTACTTTGAAAACACGAAATTCTTTTTTAAAAATTAGTCATTTATTTATTGATAAGTGTTATGTTTTCTTCGCATTTGAATCTTTTTCGTCATCATGGATAGTTAAAAATTCGAGTAATTATGGAATAAGAGTACCGTCGTGGCAGCAACGCGGCAAGAGCGACAAGCAACATCAACGACCTTTATGAGCGAACACTACAATGAACGCACCACTTGTTATTGGTTTGCCCGCTTCCATTCTGGAAATTTCGATCTTTTTTTTATAGCTGGAGTACAGCAGACAGGCTGACGGCCCACCTGATGGAAAGCGGTTACTGTCGCTTATGGACATTTGCAACACCAGAGATTTCATCAACCCGCTGCCAGCCTCGAAGAAATTTTATGACACCCTTTTTGAAAAAGGTTCTACAGAACCGTTGCGTACATGAGCGAAGCGGCTTAAAGAAGTGGAGGTGAAATCCCAACAGATGGCGAGCGGTTCGATGGTAGAAAGAGGACGAATACACCATTCTATACAGTTCTACCGAATACTCCTCGTTATACAGTCAGTAGAATACGTAGAGAGAAGCGAAGTCTCTCATAAGGCCAAGCCTATCTAGACCATCTGTGAGTGTGGGATCATCAACAACGTGAATGGCTCGACGTTGAATACAGTCTAGGGGATCGAGTTGGTAGCCAGGTGCTCCAGCCCAAAAGTGTGAGCAGTACTCCATATGCGGGCTCACCTGGGTTTTACAAAGCACAAAGCGTTGCCGCGGTGTGAAATACTGCTTGGACCGGTTTAACATTCCCAGCTTCTTAGAGGCAAGTTTTGCCTTGCCTTCAAGATGGCCCCTGAACATCGTTCGCGATGTCAACACTGAGGATCCCAATACTCTTGGTGGTGGTAAGGGGAGTTCCTTGGAACTGAAGCGATTGCTCGAATGGAGTTTTTTTGGCAGAGAATACGTAGACCTATGTCTTCTTGGGGTTGAAATGGACAAGGTTTTGTCTCCCCCATTCAGAGACTCACTCTAAGGAATACTCTACTTCAGATACAAATCTAACCCAACTTTCCTCCATAAATGATCGAGGGAAGTTTGCACGACCAGAGTACTGCGCATCGCCTGTGCTGTCATCCGCATTGGAATGAATGTTGCGAATAGACAACATATCATTGATTTGTAAGATGAACAACGTTGGCGATAGCACACAACCCTGGGGCACACCAGCGTTGATGGGCTTGAAACTTGAGCAACAACCGTCGACAACGACTTGAATGCTGCGCTCATCAAAAAAGCTGGATATCCAGGTGCAAGGCCCTTCGGGTATCCTAAACGATGGCCGCTCCGATAGAAGAGCCCTGTACCAGACCCGGTCCAAGGCCTTAGCAATATCTAGAATTCTAGACTAACTGCCAGTGCTTCCCCTTTGCTCTCAATGGCTTCAGCCCAACGGTGGGTTAGGTAAACCAAGAGATCCCGAACTGAGCGACCGTGGCGGAAGCCGTATTGCCGATCGTTTAGCAGCTGGGAATCTTCGAGGTAACACAAGAGCTGCGCGTTGATAATACGCTCCATCACCATTGAGAGCAAAAAGGTTATTGCTATAGGCCTCGATTCGACGTGTCTGTTACGTCCCCTTTTTTGGGGACAAGGTGCACATGGGCAATCTTACACGAAGCGAGGACACAACCCTTGTAGTAAGAGAGAGTGAAAAGTCGGGCAAGGACTGGCTGGGGACAGATCAGCTAAACACGTCTGCAGCACAATGGCAGGAATGCTATCAGGGCCAGAAGACTTTTTGACGTCGAGGGAGAGGAGAGCACATCGGACTGCTTTTTGAGTAAAGCGCACCTCCGACATTCTAGACTCACACTCAGGGATTGTAGGTGGAGTTTCTCCTATGTCTCAAGAGTTGAATTGGCCGCAAAGATTTCATCCAGAAGATTGACTTTATCTTTGGCGGCGTGTACCAGACGGTCGTCCACTGTGCGCAGAGGTGGAAGAGACGCCCGACAAAAGTTTCCTTGGACAGCTTTGGTGAGGGCCCAAAAAGCTCTAGTCCCAGAAGAGTAGCTAGAGAGGCGCTCATCAATTCTGTCGATGTGATCGAATTTTGCTCTTGCGAGCTGTTTTTTGAGGGACCTGGGGGCGGCATTGTATCACTTTTTCAGGTCAGAGGAACTTGGAGCCTGACGAGCCCACGCTGCAGTCCAGGCTGGATAAGCCTGTTTCTTTAGCTTTACAGCTTCACTGCTGTACTTATTGAACCATTGTGGTTTACTCGTACCACCGATAAGTACAGTTGAGTTTGGAATTAAACATGCTATTCGCTGCAGTACTACATCGGCGATCCAGTCTGTGCTCGGATCAGAAGCTTCCGACGAGAAACATAACTGCCTCCATGGGTAGGATGCATAGAATTCACGGAGTCCATCCCAATCTGCTGACCTGTATCACCACACTTTCCGTCGTCCAGCGGGACGAGTCCGATCGGGAATAGGAAGGGGCACCACCAAAGATACCAGACAATGATCAGAGGTTCCCAGTGGAGCACTGAAGAAGATCTGGCAGTTCTCCGGGTGTGTGGTCAGCAGAAGATCCAGCAAAGAAGACTCATGATCCACTCTATCCGGTATTCGGGTAAACTCCGTAATCACCTGAGTGAATCCATTGGCGAGAGCAAATTCGTAGGCAGTAGTCCCTGACAGATCAGTTCTCGGGGAACCCAACCACTCAGCGTAATGAGCATTAAAATTCTCGAGTATGACTACCTCTGCAAAAGGATACTGCCCAAAAACTTTGTCGGTCACCTCATGAACGAGTTCAAAAAAGCGAGCTGTTTCAGTCCTTGTGCATTCCCTGCCATGGGACCGATATAATCACGCATAGATCCGGGTGGAACCACCAAAATCTACGCGTACCTACAAGATGGAAATGGCGACGAATTGTGAAGCTTGCCACCACCCCTGTCATGAGGACCACGACCACTCTGCCAAGAGTGTGACGACGGAGAAGAAGAAGAACAAGATGGAAATATCCCTATCTTCAAGGCCGTGGAGATTAGAATAAAAAAAATATAATAAAATTAGGTTAACTTATTTCAGAAAAAACGGCAGTTACGTAAGCAAGGACCTAATAATAATTTGATTTTTTGTGAGTATTTTATTTACATAAACTAACACCTGACGGTATTTTGTAATTTGTATTTTGTATTTGTATTTTAAATACATATAGTTGAAACGCTGTATTTTGTATTTTATATTTCAACATCTTTTATTTATTATGAACACATCCGAACTATTTTAATATAGATTAGAAGGCTAACCTAACACTTAGCCTATGTGGTTATTTTTTTTTAATACCAGCTTAAATTCACTTTATATCTCAAATAATAAATTAAAGTGTCCCATATGTGTATAAACCGCACTCATCCTTTTAATCGAGAATATATTTATTTAGTAAAATTCAAGATAATCGGTTCATTAGCAAGGTCTTGACTAAAAAAAAACAAACAGACAAAGAGTAAAAAAAAATTAAACAAAGTTACTATCATATTTGTTTACTTGTAAGAACTGATAAGTATGGATGGAGATGAGTAGTGGCAATAAGTCACGCACACACCTCTAGCTCGGACGGAGTTATTGACAACCCTAAATGAATCCCTCAATTAGTGGGTCAGACGCGGCTTTGAGCTAATGTGTGTTTAACGGTTCGAAATCCGGTTTTTAAAGTTAACTCGATTTGGGAGACAGTTCGGTTTTGTACATTTAGCCTGCAACCGTGACTCTGCTCGCGAGGTCAAACGATCCAATCCAATCAAGCAATCGTGACTTTACAAATAGACATTCTAATGATTATTTAGTTCGAAATATTCCAAGATTTTGTTCTTGTTTACAAATCATAGATTTTTCTGTTAATTATATATACGACTTCTATTTGTTTCGATTAAAGAACAAGTTTAGTAATTAACTATGATAATATCTGTGGAGACTTTTCAATTGCATTATAATTTTGCCTATTTTTATGGTGTGCGGCTTTATCAGCGATAATGTTTAAAGATTTCAAACTGTGGCTCAATGCGTCTTATTTGAAGTGTTAAAAATAACGTCGCTAACCAATTGCTGCATTAGTGTATATACACATACGTCATTAACAATGTCACATCTCAAATAACGCCTTAAACCCATTGCGATATATACGTGAAACAGCTTATATCTTTAACATTATCGAAGATGAAGCCCCACCGTTAGTATGATATTATAGGCAGGGCATGGAACACGCTGTTTCGTGATACAAGTCGATAACAGATTACGAATTAATAGAAGATTGTTACCTAACTTGTAACCTAGGCACGAGATGATTTGGCACGAGCGTAGCGAGAGCGGTAATAGTTCAAGTGATTAAGTCTTTCACCTGAGGTTAAACACTGCTTTTTATTTTGAATACGAGGAAAGTAAATAAAAACCTGATTACTGAAACAAACAACCACTTCTCTGATAAAGTTAGGCGTTAAATCTATATCTGATTATGATGTACTCATTTTATATAAATATCCATCTAAGTAAATAATTAACTAGCCCTCGACAACATTCAAGATTAAATTTCCGCTTTCCTGCTTTTTTATATTTCTTTTTCTGTGACATTCTACCAGCTAGTATTATTTTTATCGTGGGTGATAGTAAATATTTAGCTTAAATCTATGTAAATTAAATAATCATTAATTTATTAAAGTACAAACAACAAAGTCATGTTATAAAATTGTTGATATTTTTTAATTACAATTTTATGCTCCATTTTAACAGAGTTATAAATAAATAAAGCTGTGACATGGCTCGCTTAGTTTTTAAATTTTTTGACAGCAGCAAAATATCTTAAACAATGGAGATTACATTGACCTAATGATGTAATTTCCAAGTTAAGGAAAAATTACATTTTCCTTTTTGAATTTGCATCTGAGAGAATCCTTGAATCGAAGCACTAAGCTTACCACATCTCTTAGCAGTGATTGTAATAATACTATTGCCTTCCCTTAACAATATGATAAAGTTATTTTTTATTCCATTTTTTTTAAAGGGGTTTTATCACTCAGTGACAATGCCACCCCATGATAAAGTTGTGGTAGCTTACTCGTAGTTGGTAAAAAGACGCGTGGATTCGAATTCTTGATATTAATTGTTGAGGTCTGTTGATTGTCGATCAATGGAATATATTCTTGAACTAAGGTATGCCCGCGTCTTCTTTCACGCTTGATTTGAAATTCCCGCGGGATTCGCGGGACACAAATTATTACAGCATTCAAAAAAGAAAATAAGCTATCGTTTTAATGAAAACTGTGTCGAAATAAGCAAATTTTTATGCACCCGAACAACTACAAACCACTCCCGGAGAAGGTCCCGTGGGATTCCTGGGATAAAACATATCACACATTTATTACATAAAATTTGTTATCGATCAGTGAAAAAATCAAATTGAAATTCTATTTTTTTTAATTCGGTCATTTAAAAAAAAAATTCCCGTGAGATTCCGGGATAAAAAGTAACGCAGATTTTAAGTGTAAGAATTTTCTGTAGGTTAGTGAAAACCACATCAAAATCGGCCCACTAGTTTTTACGTGAATCCAGAACAAACAGACAAGAAATCTAAAAATTTGCATCGTGTTATCCATCATTTATATAGTCTATTCAAGTTATTTTTTTTTTTAAATAGCTTCAATGTTCAGACACGATATGTTTAGAATTTTATAGATTACGAGTGGTTTTAATTAGTATATTACATTTTGATTATTACATCGTGAACACATTACAACCAGGAAGTTATGTTTTTTTGTGAGAGATAGTGCTGCGAACGTAAACTAGTGATGTGCATTATAACATAAATATCGAATCCACTCGATGATTGATCGATCACTCAACAGTGATAACGGCCACTTATGCGGTTTTCCTAACTTATTATCACGTATTGGCATGAAACCTGCATATTGACATAATCGACGTGTCAAACGCGGAAATCCACCATTACCAAGCGTGGACGATAAGTACTGTCCGCTATCCCCAAGAAAATGGGGAGGCCCTAATCTAGCAGTGGGATGTTATGGGCTGTTATTACTATTTTTTATATTTAATAATTATACATACACATACATACATAACTTCTTTCCACATGCCCGAATCACCGGAGCATTCCTTTCCTTACCTTCACCCCGACACTCTCTTTCAGACCAACTCTCTTTCTTACTTCGGTATTACGAGCGAATAATTATGATTGACTTTAATTACTTAATACCAACTGATCATAGTAGAACACACAAAATTTGTCCTCAAGGGTACAAAGTATTTATTTTAGTACTCCATAGGTAAGCGATTGAAATTTTCATTTGAATAATTGTTGCAACATTTTATTGAATTTTGTCTGTTTAGATAAATAATAGATTGCAAGTTTAGATTAACAAAATCATATTAATAAACAAGTGAAAGTGAAACTTTTTTATATAGCCTTGAATATGAATCAGTGTTGATAGACGGTAACCAATGTTCAGTACTCATAGATAGTTTGATAACGCTTTAGTGCTTACCAAAACAAATAACAAAACAAAAAGTAATTGCAATGTTTTTGTAACTGCAAACTGTATTTGGCATAGCCGGCTTTATTACTAAATGCGATGTCTGTCACCCTACTAGCTTACAGTGCACAAATCTCATGATATTACTGGTTTTTATTTGTTGAAAATAGAAAAAACCTTTATTAGGGACTGATTTTGAAATCACTAGATAAAAGGTATTCACAGAATAAAACACATCATGGGAAAATTAAAAATGAGAGTTACATAAATAAAACAGTTGAATTTTGTGAGATTATAATTTATTCGACTGATTTATGTGATGATTGAAAAATTGACCCTAAATTTTATAACGTTTGACTGACTTAGTAAAAAAAATGTTTTAAATAAAAAACCGTTAAAAATCGAGAGAAGCCTAACCTATGACGCCAAATAGTAAACAAGTCATATAGAATCTAGGATCTTTTTTACTAAGCGACTTTAATTCCTAATATTATAGGTATTCTTATGCCCCGCTAAGATTAACTCCCTAATTCATAATAGTTATACAAGAGTAATAGATTCCTCAAAAAAAGTGCAGGAGGTCAACAAAAAAGTCCGCGATGGCCGCCGACACCCATTTTAGCCGCAGAAGATGCCAACGTGAACCCCGCGACGGCCACCAAAAACCGTAGGTAGGCCAATGAGAGGCGCTGTGACACCATAGACATGGATGTAGGTCCAGCGGCCTAACACACCCGTTACCGTTGGATTGTAGCCCGCTGAGTGGAGACCGTGGTAAAGAGCTTTCACTCGAAGTCCCAACCAATCTCAATTTAGGCACGAAGTCCCTTGCGTTGAAAAAAGGGTTATTCATAGTGGCTTTCAGAATAAGATTGTATAGAACTGTTTTTAAATACCCTGTAAACCCTACTGCCATTCTCAGTGGAGTAGCTACTAGTCCTAGGCATAGAGTACATTGTATAGTCCTATGTGGGACCTGTATCATTAGTTGAGGCCTGGGATTGTATACATAAATAAATTATAAACCTGAGATCTGCTCTAGTCCAATAAAGACTTCTTACTTTTTTTTCATACTTATTACAGCTAAAATTATTTTAATCTCCGAGTTTTTCTATTCATGTAAAGGACATTCAATATGGTCCTCTCATAACAATAAAACTTGAGATTCTTAATATAGCTTCGGGGCCCCGTGTCATTGATACGTCTGATACAGCGGTAATTACACCTCTAGCCACCCTACGGCTATACCGAATTTCCAAAGCGGTAAGGTATCATCACAAATTCGATAAAAAATAATTTTCTTTATTGTGTCAGTTTACAATTTATGTTATTGTATTTTGAAGTGAAATAAAATTATCTATCCAGTAATATATATTTAATTATTTAATGCACTTTTACAAAGACGTACTTATTTCTATCCAAGAAAAAGTAATCATGTCGGGCTTAGAACCGATGTTTAGACGGAGGAAGCCGAGTGGAAAGATCTAGTGTGATAAGTACAAGATAAGTTGGTAATTTCAAGTGAAAGTGTTACAGGAGACAAATCGACTATGTCTCGTTATAAATTAGCGTTCCGGCGCACTGCGACATACGTTTTACTTTTTATTCATTATGCTATTCCTGAGTCATATGAAATGTGAAAGTATATTATGTTTTCAGTAACCGTTTAAATGAACTGATATTAAGAAAATGTAGCACAGATGTCTTTTAAAATATAAGTTCAGGCTCAAAGACAGACTTTCTTATGAAGAGACTTTATAGGGATCAAACAAATTGCTAAATATAAACAATATTTGATTTGTAAGAAAACCGGCATGCTTTAACATAAAATCGAAGTTTTCTCTTTGTAATTGAAGTACCTATATGCGAGAATTTCTAATTCGTAGTAGCTTAGTGGCTAAGGCATCTGCGTTTAATTTGAATGACGATGAAAGTGGCTTTAGTTGCTGACGTGATTCTTGTAAAGTACAACATTTAAGCAGTATTTTTGAGCCAATTGTAATGTCATAATATTATAATTACTCATTCTGTCGATGAAAGATAACATCGCGAGGAACTTGGGCACATCGAGATTGTCGATGTTGAGATTTCCTCGTGGTTGGTAACAGTAACAGGTAATCCGACATAGCCAAGCTTGGCCGTCAATACCTCAAAATGGGAAGCTTTGAACAAATAATTTTCTAGCAAAAGAACTTATACACACACCTTTATGTACCTACCTATAAGTAAAAACTTGTGCATCAGATTTATATGTATCTAATATTGTTAGTCATAGAACAAATTAAATATAACTATTCCTATCATGGAGATAATTATAAAAAGCACGATCTTTATGTAATTACGCTATTACATAAACCTGAAAGTAATTTTTTTGGCAGTATTGTTTGCTGTATTTTATACCTACGGATATATACATACCGTTTTCATTATTTTTTTTACAGAATTGCCTAGTTTAGACACCAATGATTGGCACAGAGTACTTTTATGTCATAAAATTTGAGGGAAACAAGCGAAGGAGAAACCACATGGAAAATGCTAGTGTTGAAATTAAAATACAGATAAAAACACTGGAAAAAGACCTGTGTAAATTAGTAGTTTGTTATCCCATTAAGTTTACTAATGTTTCTAAATAAGGCGAAGCAGGCAGTTTCTGCCTTTAGTAGGTATAATAAAGCTATTACGGAAGTTAATGTTTAGTAAACTCTTCGCTAACATAATGCGTCATATATTCTAAGTTATTGACCGATATGCTATTAAACTATCTTATCGATTAGTAATCGCTATGGCCATTAATATGGTATTTCATTGTTTTTTAAACGTGGCTTGAAATGATCCTTTGATTACAATAAGACTAGAAGTTTATGAAATGTAGTTAATGCCCGCGGCGTCGTTCGCGTTAATGTTATGTTACGGGAAGAACATCTTTCTGGGATTAAAAGTAGCTTATGTGCCATTCCAGACTATAATCTGCCTCCGTGCCAAATTACATCCAGATCCGTTTAGCGGTTCTGGTGTGATTGAGTAACAAACATCCATCCAAGCTCTCGCATTTATAATATTGTTAGAATGGTTTAGCACCTATAGAGTAAGTACCCTAAAGGGACATTTCAATTTTGTACATTTAAAATTTTCTCATCTGTTGAAAGCTCCAAAAATTAGCAAAAGAATTGTAGACCTTGACGCAAATGAGGGCTTCTTGTGGTTGCCCAAAAAGAGCAATATCACTAAGCATTTTTTCGACGCATTGGTATACACTATTCATCCTTAAAAACAATCCATATCCTACAACTGTTGTGCACTTTAACAAACCTTGAACAGTATTTTTAAATCATTCTGCACAGCAAAACATCGTCAAACAAGTTCTCGCCCAAAAAATTCTGCTATAATTCCTACAAATCCAAGTTTTTAAATAAATCACGCATAATAAGTGTTTAACCAAGTATGCTATGCTCCTAACCGGATTTATATATACCCATCAACTTCATTTGGTTTCTTGTAAAATGTTAATGACGTTTCTCACGGCTCTCCGGAAGAGAAACCTTCCGCATAATATTACATTGATTTTATAAAGTGGTAAATATAACTATATAGCTGACATATAGTTTATATATAGCTTTTCCAAAGCTGCATTGTACATATCGGTAATCTTGATGTGCAATTTTCATAGGCGTTTTTTATCATCGTCATCACATGATATTATTAGTAATATGCAAATTAAGTCAGAAACGAAATCTAGATACTTTAGCCACTAGGCTATTATATAACTAAGGTATGTTTATTAATTGATATTGATATGAAAGATATTAATTTTATTAAGATAAAAATAATACATACATTATACATACATACATAACTTCACGCCAGTTCCCTTGCGGGGTAGGCACAAACAACAGAGCGCCATTCAGGCTTATTCTTACACTCCTCACTTGCTTCTTTGACATTCATAACTTTTTTCATGCACGCTTGTCTGTTCTTAAGGCTCCTGACATCACCTTCTGCTAGTACACGATCAATTTGATCATGGAAGGTGTGTCGTGGCCTTCCACAACACACCTTCCATGAACTTTTGTATTGTATATCTGTTTAGTCATTCTTTCATCATGCATTCTTTCCACATGCCCGAACCACCGGAGCATTCCTTTCCTTACCTTCACCCCGACACTCACTCACTCACTTACATACATTATGCATGTGAATATAATGAAATTATGAAAGGTTTAAAGGATGGAAATATTTCGATTTCTTATATTGCAGAGTATATTTCGTTAATGTTGTAATCTGAATTTTTGGCACCCTTAACACAAGTACTCTTGTCTGCTGTATTTTACCTAGATCCGATTACATGCATACTGTAGTTTCTTCCAATAGTATGAATAAAATTGAACACTTATATGCAGTTTATACGGTTGTACGAGTCAGTCACACTGTTGTAAGGACACCTGCCAACCGAAACGACAACTATAATGGAGCGAATTGAAGAAACTGAAACAATGTCAATTCACCCACATTTAAAACGTAATAATAGGTAAGAGAGACCATATTTGGATGTATATTTGTATGTTCATGACCTTGGGAACGAACAGACTCTTCTGAAATTTAGTATATACTTATCATACCTATGTATGTACTTTCGATAATGGCAAAGAATGATGATGGTTCCCGGGATAAAAAATTTGACACGTTTTGTTACATAACACTTGCTATCGATCAGTGAAAAAACCGCATTGGAATTCGTAATTTTTTTCAATCTGGCCATTTTAAATAATTCCCAGAAAAATTCCCGCGGGATTTCCAGGATAAAAAGTAGCGCAGAGTTCAAGTCTAAGAATTAGCTGTCGATCAGCGAAAACGGCATTGAAATCGGCCTAGTAATTTTTACGTGAATTCCAAACAAACAGACAAGAAATCTAAAAAAATGCATTGTGTTCTCCATCGTTTATATAGTCTATTCCAGTTTTTTTTAATAGCTTTAATGTACAGACATAGCATGTTTAGAATTTCATAATATTATAGATATGCCCGTAAGTTAAATCGAGCGAAGTTGCGTGGAAAGTCTTATCAAATAATAAATTATTTTTTCAGCACATTGTGGGTTTAAGTAACGATTAACATTTCCATAGCTCCTTAAGTAACAACAACAACGGAAAATCCTGGTTTTACTAAAAGAGTTTGTTAATTTGATATATTTACAATATATGGCGATAAACAATTGCTCACCGTATGTTTATTTTTGACTGTGTCATACGGACGTATTGAAATAATTACACCTAGGTTTTGTTGTTACAAACATAAAAGTTTTATTTCGATTTATAGATATTGGAGACTGTAGTATTCTTTGACGGTGAAGAGTATTGGACCGCTTATTTTTGTTGAACTGGAATATAAGTTACGTTTAGTTTAGATGCAATTTATTGTACCTGTTGACTTTCCTACAACCGCTCACATTGCTAAATATATGAAGGCTTGCCCTAGTAACTTGGTGAGTATCGTCAAATAAATGATAAAGTAATTTTTCTAAATCACGAGGTAGCCTAGGGTTCGAAGTGACTGCTATTTATTTATTTGGTTTACCAATAATTACTTGCACTACTACTAAGGATGTACAGTAATTTTCAAAGAAACATGAGAAATGCAGTAACGAAACGCAATTTGATATTTTGAAGTATCAAAGTCAAGTCATGGTATGCATGCACTATAGTATGCCTTATGCCCAATGAACCTTTAACTCGAAACAGAGTACTGCGGCACTGTTAATCTGACAGGTGTCGATGTAACTGCATCTATCACAATAAGCAAGTCTCTACTGACATGAAGGTCAACACCTGTGGCATTTTCAGTATCTCATCTGTCCGTGATGCTAGTATGGGCAGTTTTTTTACTGGTGAAAGCTAACGATTGCCCCCACTCCTAAAGTTCGAAATCTATCACTCGTATCCGCGCTTGTCAAAATGTTGTAAGTACCTATATCAAGATTATATTCTCAGGTTTTCACCACTGCTACGTAGTCTTCTTTCTTTTGTTTCGGCTACTTTTGCAATAGTCGAAACATCAGAGTAAAAAATGACAATTAAAAAAAAACGCGATTAAAGTCAAGTAAAAGATTAGATATCTAGAAGATTTTTAAATCTGAGCTAAATGTTCATATTTGCTAAATAACGAGTTGCTTCTGACCCCAAAAACGTGATTTTCATAATATTCAACCAGACAGACTGACATTTGGGTTGTTTGTCGAGTCATTAAACTATTGAGTCACGGCTGAGACCTATTTAGGGGCACCCGTCAATTGGTTAAGTGCTTTGTTATCTGTTACTTAAACTACTTTTTCTTCACAACATACCGTCAGTACTATAAATATGGACACATTTCTGTAATTTTAAAATATCCTAGCGCGTATTTATACATTCTATAGACAACATAAAAAAAACGCCAACAGTGAATGTTACTTAATATCGGTTCTAAAAAATTAGTCGATCCTTGTAAACTATAACTCCACTGTTACATTTTAAAAGTTATCATAAAAACAAAACATTATTATTACACTGCTTAGATCAGGTGTTTAAATACATTGTGAAAATATTATATCTTTTCTATATGATTATATACAGAAAATATTTACAGCAAGATCGATGGCCGAGGTAGCTGATGATGATAACGAATATAACTACGAGACCTGCAATGAAGACAGTCTCGGCAAACGTAGGTTAGAACGAGTCCCAGCTCACCATTAGCGCTAAAGGTAGGTAAACCAAATTGAATCAACTTGGTTGAAAAGCACAGAACTGAAAGAATATGACGGTAATCAATGATATTGAATGATTTAAGTTTATGTTTATTCATCCAAATTAAAAGTTAGAAGTGAACCGTGTAATATCGGCTTAACAAAATGCTGGAAGGTCTCCGTCTATCTCTATTTCTTTTATAGATATATTATGTTCAAGGAATTTGGTCTATAAACGTTGCAAAAAAGAAAACAACCCAAACACAGAATCCCACCAAACGTTATAAGAGTAAGACCTTAAGTATAAAGTTAAGGTAAGTATGTATCTAGGTTGTTTGTTCCGATGACCTAAGCCAGGAAAGGAAATGCCGAGTGAACGTCCCATCGCCATCTAAGCTTGGTCACGATCTCAAAGGCACGTTGACTTAATTAAGTTAATTAAACTGTACCTTTGGAATGAGTAACTGTGCATGTTAACAGCACAATAGAATCTTTGCTAAGAATGTTATCAATGTCCTAAGAGAAGTTTATACATCGATTTTTTCTATTTGTAGAATTTGTCAAACCAAAGGAGTTTGGTGTTTATGGAAATCAGTGCAGTTAATAATTACTTCGTTTTCTTAAAATGTAAGGAGAATCAAATCCCTGCAGTGGGATGTAGGTATATGGACTGATATTGATAGCTAAATTAAAAATGCATTCTAAAGTAAACAGATTAGATAATTCTACATACCTAGTACAAATAAAACTAACTTAAAAATATATTTACATTAAAGAAAAACCTATCACTACACTAAAGCCCATCTAGCCCCATCAGCCCACTGTGTGGCCACTGTCACTGGGCAGTGTCATACAAGGCTGGCAGGCTTCTACATAGTCAATCAAATTCTATGATTTTATGTACAAAACTAAATTTACGGGTTGTCTGGAAGAGATCGCTTCTTAGCGATAAGACCGCCCATTGTGCACATTTAGAATATTTTTAGGCTATAAGATTTTTTTGTTTTCTGTAATGGTGTACAATAAAGTGTTATCTATCTATCTATCTATCTAAATTTCATTATGAACTGGGTGGATGTGGATGGAAGGATCTGTTGGTAGTTTATGCGCATTATGGCGAGTTAAGCTAATTTTGCATGTTTTATTACTCACACATTTAGTGGCCCATTATCTCACACTGTTTGAAATATGTAGTTAGTTACGAAGTTATGTCTACTGATTTTTATGTAATTACTAGGAATTGCCCGTGACTTCGTCCAGGCTTGACAGGTATCGTAGATTACAGTTATTTTGCTAGTATTGTTTCTTCATCTTTATTTATTTGGGACTTTGCCACATAGGCATGTCAGCACCATTATGTTCTAAATATAGTTAGTATTTAAAATCAAAGGGTATTTTCAGCAGGGCAGCGGATTTTAGTATAAAAATACCTGAATTCCGAAGATTCCCGTAAATATCCGGGATGAGTAATGTTACTAACGGCATACATAACTAAATCTGTTCTGCTAAAGATGTCTATTAAATATAGAAACTGTCATATCAAGCAAGTCTTAATATCACGACGTGGTTTCGAAGTAAGGAAATCCCGAGAATATAAAAAATCTATATTGTTTTAGTATCAATCGGATCCGAATAATTATTATGTATAACACCCACTTTAAAACACTCCCGAGAAAATTCCCGGAATATAAAGTATTGTATCACTTGAAAAAGGACTTAAACTGTCGTTCTACTGAAATCGTACCGAAGTCAGCTAATTTTTATGCTCCTGAACAACTTCAAACCGTTCCCGGAAAAATTCCCGCCGGATTCCCGGGATAAAAATCACACATTTAATTACATGAAATTTGCTATCGATTAGTGCAAAAATGGCATTGAAATTCCAGTTTTTTTCAAGCTGGCCATTTTAAATAATTCCCAGAAAAATTCCCGCTGGATTCCCGGGATAAAAAGTAGCGCAGATTTTAAGACTAAGAATCTCTGATATCGATCAGCGAAAACCTCATCGAAATCGGTCGAGTAGTTTTTAAGTGAATCTCGAACAAACAGACAAACCGTCAAACAGATTTTTCTTTTAATTGCATCGTGCATCGTCGCATCGTCTCCATCGTTTATATAGTCTATTTCAGTTGTTTTTTTATCGCTTTAATGTACAGGCACGGTGTAGTGCTTGGATCAAGCTCCAACTATACTATCCCTAAGTTTAATATCATACAACCTTTGTATACCGTATACAAATATGGCAACATGTTAACCACATAGAACTACTAGCATTATTTGCAAGCGCACTTAACAAGTTATAATTATCACGACAAGCCTCTTATTCCTAACTTGATTGGTAAGCTCGGCTTGACTTGGTAATATGTAGTTGTTTTTTGTTCACCTATCATCTGTTTCCCGGATGTAGTCACTTAGATTGGTTCATAATAATGGTAAGGATACGTATGTTTTGTTGATTGCGTGACGTATCTTCTCTAGAAAAAGTTTTTTATTTATTCTCTTTATTTAGGTATATAAGGTTTGGTCTGTACTGACCATGCCACCCTCATAGAAACAGAACTCACTTAATTTAGCAACGTTTAATATATACCTTAGCTACATTGAATAGTATCCTGGCATCATCTGATAGAGATATGACAGGATACTGTTATACATACGTATACACCAATTTCGTGCAAGTCACGTCCTAACTTTCTTTCGGCTTCGTTACTTCTACTCCATAAAATTAACTGTTCCCCAGCTTTACTTGGGGTGGCTCCTTTTAGCAGAAGAGACAGTGTTCCTGTGTTTAAGGAGGATTAGTGGGATTCACACACGCAATGTCGATGTGTAAGTTGCCCCATGTTTTCCTTCATCGTCATCACGTAGCATATATAGGAAGGTATGTAATTTCAGACTGCTTAGAGTTATAAGATTATACACGTTACACACTTAGTCAAGAAGGCTGTGATGTTACGTAAATGAAAAAACTACATACATCAACTGATTGGACGGTCAATGATTTTTTGATAACAATATAATGATAATAATAGTATAAAGTATATTAGGCCGGGAAACCTGTCAAAGCGATGCATATATAATATATCCATTTCATTGGAATTAGAAGTGATTACTTTATCCACGGAGCTACTACGAGTTTACTAATATTTTATACGTATCTAAAGACCCATTTATTACGTCAAGTAACATATGTGGACTGCTGGGAACAATTTAAGTACGACAAAGTATAGCCTTCTTTTGTATTTTAATGTATGATGGCGTCATTGAAGGCCTAATAAATGTGAAACATATTCTTCCGTATTTAAGAGTATAATAAGTGTTTTTGTCGTTTAATTACACAGTAGAGATGAGCAATTAAAGGACTGAAATTCTAAGAATTTGATTATTAACTTTTTCGACACGCTTTCATGACTTTTATTTTTGCAGGTACCTAAGCAACCTGACACACGGCCGATTTGATCGTAAGTTACTACAGTCGACGGATATCTACGAGTACAACACATAGGGAGTCCATACGTTGTCTACCTCAATTTGTTCGCGACCTGTTTCGGGGGTCTATATTATTAGTTAGAATACTACGGGATTATATCTTTCAAAGTGCTAAGAAGAAACAAACAAAACTACAACGATTTAAACAAATTCGCTTTCACTGATATCTATAAATTTGTTTTGTTTTCTTCAAATACATCATATAAGATTAACGACCAACCGTTAAGAGCATTATTTATATCATATCGTCTGACATTATGCTAACGAAGAAAGTTGACACTTAACCGGGTTTTAAGAGTTCATGGCTGTAACTGTGCAAATCGATTCATTGCGATCAAATTTAGAAATTGCTAGCAACTGTGCAAACGAACTTTGCACACAGATAGACGTGGAAGTGGGATCCTTGCTAATAAAACCCGAGACTAAATAGCGTGTTAAAATACTCATTTTCAATGAAAAAAAAACTGGTCAAGTGCGAATCGTACACGCAGTGAAGGATTTCGTAGTGGCAATGGACGTCCATTGTTTTTGCTATTTAGCCACGGAACTCTAAAAATTGGGACCAAATATACTTCTCATGTATCTTATTTAATAACATTTTCTTTTTTTCCACTATAATAAAAATAATAATAGCCCATAGTTTTTTTTTAATTTCTTTTTTATTGCAGAAGATCAGCAGACAGGCAGACGGCCTACTTGATGGAAAGCGGTTACCATCGCCTATGGACATTTGCAACACCAAAGTTGCTACAAATGCGCTGCTACTCTCTTAAGAGAAACTGGAACCTGGTCACTAATGCCGGAACACAACACAAGGTTGTTTTGGCGACATACTTTAAACCAGTGGTGGTAGCCATCCAGTCGGGCAAATGCCCTACCACCTGGCTGTGGGTTGTTAAGTCGCATCTTACGACAGGCCGCCCGGCCGCAAGAAATTGTATTCTTTCTCCGTTCCTGCACGGATAAAAATAGTTATCCCACAGCTGAGCTCCTCAGCCTCCCCCTCAAGCTTGTCTAAGGGGGGATAGCAGGTTTATCACGTCGGTTATCACGATCGTCAGAACGTGGTAAATATACTTAACAATATGCACATAAGGTTAAAAAAACTACCTAAGTGGTGCGTGCTTTTCCGGCCAGAAATCGAACCCGCTTTTGAGTTTTCGATACGAGTGCATTAACTACTATAGTGACTTATTTTTTCCAGTATCACTACATAATTATATGTATATAGGTTTTTATATATTATAGGTTTGTGTTTTAACAACATTGTACCTGATTCACGAGAGACTTGAAGTCACCTAAATTGTACGTTGCAGGAAAAATAGGCGACGATAGCAAGTTCCATTCCTCAGCAGTACGTTTTATAAAAATGGATACCATATGGGTTTATTAAAGACGCCTTGCTAAGTTTTATTTTTATAGTGCAAGTCCTTGTAAAATGATATCCAGACATAGCGATTTGGTTACGGAATTCTAAAAAGCGATGTCCAACACAATACAAAAAGAGGGAACGAATTGAAAGGTCACGTCATGTAAATGACTCAAAGATACAATACTCATTCATTGACAGCCTCTTTGCTTGCCTTGACTCGTGTTGCCAGATATCCTGGTTTGAATCAGCAAGATTGATTATCAGGAATATATGACGCATTACAATTTCATCTAAATCGAAAGTTTTATTGATTTGTACTAAAATTTTAAAAACAATTAAACATATCCAGATCTTATATTCAGTGGGGAACAACTTGCGGTAGACTAGCTGAATTTTCTCTAGATTTTTATGACATCAGGTGATGTAAAAAAAAAAAGTAAAAAACCACCGGATACTCTGATAATAATTAGTTGGTGATTATTAATAAGTCTTTGCCGTTGGTTCTATAAAATTGCATTGTATTTTTTTGGTGTTTATGACTTTACACAAAATAAAATAAGCGAAGGTGAAACGAATTATATCTCTTCGTCTTGGTCCTGGAAAAACTAATAGCAAAGATTACCGAATATCCAAAGTAGGGGAGGAAATGAATAGAAATGCAGGCCCCAGGGTTTAAAGCGTAAGGTTAGACCGTGACTAAATGTCAATTCTAAACTTGATGATGACCTACATATATAGACAAAAGCCTTGAAAATTAATTATAACTAATATAGTTTTTCTAAACTGCTAACACTGCTCAGTCACAACCGTATGGGGGAACTATACCAAATTTACTATAACCGGTTGACTGGCGTTATCTCGCTGACTGCAGAGGCTGATAAGTTAGGTAGTTGATAGTCAAATGACCTGAGGCACTTCTTATCACCATACAATACGTTACAGCTCCCTCGAGTTTGTATGAATGCAGTACGATATGACGTTAACATTCTGATTTTCAAATACTTTATTAATTAATTGTTAAAACAGTATTTCCAGAATAAAATATTTTTGGCTTGTTAGCACTTACTATTTTATATGTAAATTGTTTTATTTAGAACGTGTTATCTTGTATAACCAATTTTTTGTCCAAGGTAAGCTCCAGTCCTCCGGTCATCTACGGCTTTGACCAACTTCAAATGTTTGATAAATGTAATTGGACAATTGGATGGATATTGTTTGTGCATGCAATGTCCAAAAGTTTATTTTTATTATGAAGTTGCGTAAAATACAGTACTTATACTAAATTAACTTAAAAAAGGGTCATCTTCATTTATATAATGTATAGTGTTATAGATAAAGTTATCTCATACCAATTCGTTTCTTAAAGGTTGATATGGTTTTGCTTCGTTAATACAATTAAATAAGCTGTTTAATTTAGCTTATCAAATGTGGCAACACCAGCAATGCGTGATTCAATATGTAAAATACGTTACGCTACTTTACTACAAAACATACACGTATTATACGTATAATTAACATAAATGAAGTAAATTCCCAAAGAAGTTGCTCTGCATCACCAATCATCAAAATCATGAATCACTCCTACGTGTGATTTAGTTCTCAGAATTTGGTTTGCTGGTCGTAATGGTATATCGCTAAATTATCATTACTCGTTTTTCCGCTTTAAGGCATAAATCTGTTTTGATTTAGTTACCTCTATGGACGTATATAATTCAGTACACGTCGTATAGGGCGACGTCATATCTAACAGTATTTACTTATTCCAATTTAGGTTTTTTAAACATTCTATAAAACGTTGTAGAGTCTAGAATCTAGATAATACTCCGTCCAAAGTATTATATATAGTGCGACTACAAAGTGTCACAAGTCCGTACAACATTTATTTTTTCAGGGCATTATCTCAAGCGTCAATTGTGGCGTCAGTGTACGTGCCATTATTGTTTTATAGTATTATACGTTCACTACGTCCTTTGTATAAGTATAATTATTTGAAAATACAAACCTTTTTAATTTTGTTATTTATTTATTGACCCTCTATGCGGTTTATATGGCACAAACTTTGGATCGGAATTCCATTAATATCATCTGTTTATAAAATAAATAATTCAAATGAAAGTACGAGTAGTACTAAATTTCACGAAAATTATCCCCAAGGCTTGTGTGAATAAGCAACAAATATAGGGTTAGACACCCAGGTAAAGTTATTTTCTAATTTAATTTTATATATGAATAATAGCTAACACCTACTAAAGCTTTCCACACGACTTCGATCTCGTAAACTTTGAATGAACAATGGGATAAAAAGCTGAATTAATCGACTATCCTGACATTTGATAATAAGAGTAATAAACACGCTGGAGATAAACATAGATCACTTTATATTCTGGGTTATTGGAATGTTTTTTTGATATTCATTCGAAGCTTATGCAAGAAAATCTGCATAAACGGCCTTATATAATAAAGCTCCGAGTATCTCAACTTGAAAACTTGAATTTGTGATCACGTTCAGCGGTAGCAGCCTTAAAATATGTTATATCCTTATAAAGCTTGTTCCCTCGACAGGAGAAAGGCTCGCCTTGTTAAATTACTGACCATAATTTGCCGAACCCAAATAAATTTAACTGAAAGGTAAAAAACTGTTATTTAATATAATCAGTTAGTGTCGCAGATTTATTCATAAATGAATTATTTAGCCGTTGTTTATGTAATACCACGTATTTAATATGCTTCGAACTATTAAAAATATAGAAATATGTAAATATTTATAGTATGCCTCACTCACAGTCCCATAACGGTCTTTGTTTTGTTGTAACACGTATAGATAAACAATAATCTTAAATGACGAAAAAGACAATTTACATTTTACAAATGAAAAATGAAAATATAATTATAATATACATACATGTAGTCCCTTATTTAAACCTTAAAATAAATGCTTTTAAGTAATAAAATTAGTTATGTTCATTTATAAGGCGTACGACAAGAAGTATACAACATTTAGAGAAGGCTGATACACTACTAAGGATCGACTGGAAAGAAGAAAAAAAAAATAACAATGAGTATTATTTATTCATACCTAAAATAGCTACGACGACCAGCAACAAGGGATGTGTGTACGCCATTTCTTTACATATGCCCTGCAAAGAGATAACAATGTTGTTTAGATATATGTGTACAATACATATTTACCTCGAAAATGGTCATACATTACACGTAATTATGATAGCACTATCTCAGTAGCTAAAATGGTCAGACGGTCGTATATTCAAAATTATTTTGCTATTGATTGTAGTGCGTTGACTTTACTATTTATGAATCTTGGCGTACATTCTGGCAATAGAGATGATACTGAAAATACGCTGAAAATAGATTTTATTCGCGCTGTGTTTTGCGTTGTTGGAGTTGTAGTATCAATGGTCGGCATAATCCAAAATTATTATAATTACAATAGTTAAAGTTTAGACCATTATTTCTTTGAATATTCTTTCCTTAACAGGTCGAAGATAAAGTGATCAATTACTTACTTTTGAAACAGTATTCATAACGTGTCTAGGAGTCGAAAGTTAAAGGGCAGTAGTTTTATTTCAGAAAAGCGTAGACTTGACAGTCTTGGTCTTTATCCACATAGAGACCATTCATGAGTCACAATGAGACTATAATAAGCATAAAAAGTAGATTATTGATGTTTATTAAATTTAATACAAAATGCTTTGCTTACCAATACTTGCAGCAAAATTCGAGGTGAACCCTTTCTTTCGCAATTCTAAAAAACCAGTTCTGGATTCTAAAAATATCTGGATTCGTCCCGACGGAGTCTGGTGGGTTACACTTCACGTCCTACTTTGTTTTGTGTTCACTCGTGTAATCACTTTTTGTTTTGATCGTGTGCGCCCGGCGCGAGAAGAGATATGCGCGTGCGACGGCGGCTGTGTCGAGCGGCATTCTGAATTTGAATTTTAAGGCGAGTCGCGAAGCGATGAAGGCAAGGACCAGATCATAGAGATCAAATGGCCAAACCAGTGTCTCCAGATTGCAAAGTAAATGAAATCATAATCATTTCATTAGATTTAAATATCATATGGCTATAGCAAACTTATTTGATGTTTTAAAGGCCAAACAAGCCTTTTGCTTACAGGATCTAGCAGTACTAACTCCGACTGTTCGTAAGCGAACTTTAAAAAGAGTTCTTATTTGTTTAAATTAAAAAGTCTTAATTTTCAAAAATCGGAGACTTCACAAGGTCACTTTACATTTTAGCGATTATCATCTCAAGTGTTGGTTTATGCTTGAGTATTGTTTTAAAATAAGGTCCTTTGTATGGTTCTTGTAAAGAATGATTATCGCTTGTATACTTGTAAGTCATATTATCCATAACATAAGCACATTCACATGTATGTGATTCATGATTACCAAGCTATATTATTAGTACTAGCGTTTGCCAGCAAATGCGTCGATATTTGGGTGAATGGCAAACCTCAATATACAAAATCAGAAGGTATTTCTCGAAATAGCTAGACATAAATTCTGAGATTTTTCTGACATAGAAAAATGAAACAGCTAGGAAGTCTAAATATCAGCTAACGATCTGCCACCTGTCCCAAGTAACAAAGATTTTGGACATCTGCTAGTCTCACCTGCTATATAGGCACTCTGACTTGTGTTCTGAGGTCATGTTAGCATATGTTGAAGATGAATATGCTGTTTATTTATATTTTTGTTATTGTTCTTTATATGCAGATTGAATCTTCCAAGTGGGCCTTCAGTGCCAAATCCTAAGCTATACGAAATAGTGAAAAATATTTAAGATGTCTCGGGACCGATTTTAACAAAACCTAAAGAGGTATCATTACATGTTTCTTTCTTAACAGAAATCGATCATTGGAATGATTTGGTACCTACAATAATACAGTATGTGTTTTTTGTCTTCAAAATCAGCCGATGCGATTCCTGACAAGGGTAATTGATTTAAAAAATGTAATGAGCGCTTTAATTTTCGTGAAAATCGGCGCCGAGAATCCTTTGAGCGTTCTTCGCTATTTCGTATACTTACTTTAGGATTTGGCCCTAAAGGCCCACTTGAAAAATTCACTTGTATATTATGTTTGCAGTATACATTTAACTAATGAAAAAACCCCATCTTTATAATTAAGTTATATGTATTACGTAGAACATTATACATGTAAATATATAAATGCTTTCCTCAAACGAAACCAAAGCAAGTGTACGTGAAATGTTTTACTGTACTCAAGAAATTTTTGCGAAATTACGAGTCTGCATTCTCGGTTCAGGGGTTCAAAGGCTTGTGAGTAGCCGAACCGGTGACTCGAGCAGGAAGTCGCCACAATAGCTTCTTTGTACCTTCTCGTAGGATAATCGGATAACGACCTATTATTATGATATGTTAGTTAGTTAGTTAGGTGTTAAACATTTTGAAATATTTTCTTAAATAAAAGTTATTAAGAAACTTCAAAGTCGTATTATTCGGATAAACTCACTGAAAACCGCTTTCTTTACATGTCCGTGTTAAAAGAAGAAGCGAAGGTACCAATTGCTTTCACATAGTACAAATTGCTTTAAAGATATCGGCACAATAAAAAGTTAGAAGCCACCAAACATTGAGGTGGTGATCGAACAGTTCAGAGAGATATCAAGAAAGCCCAATTGACGGAGCCGACAACCCATAATCGTATGACTTGGTGCAGAAAATGCACGAGGCCAGGCACCAAATAGTGGGATTGAAAGAGTGGAAGAAGAAAAACGTTATCGGCACCTATAGAGGGATATCCGTCATTTAAATTAAATTCAAATTAAAAAGTTTTTATTCAAAGTAAGATCCACTGAGGATTTATTGAAGGTGATACATATAAGTTAAAATTTGAATTTACTTTCTATTCCATTACACCGTTTCGCCACGTGTTAAGCTGCAAGAAAGTCACCATGGATATAGGCGTCGTCGTCTGTTAATCATGTACCTTAAAGAGAGGGAAAATCTCACCAAAACTCATTCAAATAGAGGGGTCAATGAAAATCCCACTTCAATATATTTTTAAATAGCAATTACGTGTATAATAACTTATAACACAATGCGACTATGTTTGTATTTAAATGTTCTCAAACTTATCGCATTTCAATATATTTCATTCATACCATTTCTGTGTAGTAAAGTAATCCTTTGAGCTAAAGTTAATCCTGTCATCGACATTCTGGATCACCCACGTTAAACTTATATACCACATAACAGTTTATGTATGTCCTTTCCAGTACTCTACATATTTTCAATGTGGGCGTAAACAATGGTACAAAAGTATTAACATAAACAGTAGCGTTCTTGTCAAAACTTTTTGTTTATGAAAGGCTTTTTGAACTGAGCAAATCAAATAATTGATGACAAACTGTTAAGTAATTACTGTCAAAGGTTTATTTTGTGATATAAAGACGACCTAGAAATAACGTAAAAAATGTGAGAAAAAAAATTGCAAAACCAATATTAAAATATGAAAAAAAAACAAATAATAATTAATTTTTCATTAGGCGTGCGAAGATATTAAAATACAATTAAAACAGCATCTTATTAGCTTTTATTTCGCCGAGCTTAAAGCAGTTGATATTTGTTAAACTATATGTCCAAATGTTGTTATAGAATAGTGTAAATAACTTAAATGTTAATTTTAGCCAATTGTTTTCATTGCTGAACAAACACATCCTCAAGATTCCACTATCTAGGTACTGTACAATAATTAATTTAAATACAAAATGGACCAGGACTGTTGCCCTTGTATACCAATGACATGGAATGAAATCGATCGAAAAAGGAATGAGGAAGCTTTGAATAGTTTAAGAAAAAAAGAATACGCATTAAAATTAAAAGAAAAAGAACTGTGTGAGAAAAATAAATTACTGGAACAAAAGATAGCTGCTTACGAAAAACGAACTGCTGATCGAGCAAAAGCAGATTTGCAGACCACACAAGCACTATGCAAAGAACAACAGAAATTAGTTTCTTTGTACAATGCAAAAAACAAACAGAAAGAATACAGTTGTTACCAGAGAAATAAGAAAAAGAAAAGTCTAGGAAAACCTAAATCGACACTAAAAGAAATGAAACTCAATGGGCAAATTTTTGGTGGATGTTTCAATCGACCATATGAATGCAAAAAGCATTGTGAAAAAAATAAAAAATCAAAAAAGAAACGATCAACCAGAAACGAGACTGAGTCATGTTCGTGTTTAAGAAATGTATTTTATCATCGATGCGTCTGTGCATTTTATAAGTTGAAAAATGTTACACGGTCGCCCTTTAGGTGTATGGAGCCCCGACATAATTACGGCAGATCGAGTTGGGATGACGCAGCAGGCGATTGTTATCAAATGGCATTACAAAGAAGTTCACAGCCGTACATCTATCACCCTTTGCCGTTATTCTATCCGCCTTGCAGAACCATTCCGAATCAAACAAGAAATTTGAAATTGCTCTGTTTATTATGTGCCGGATTTCTATTTTGGGTGCCGTGTCTTCTTTGTGTGGAGCTTTGTAAATGCTGCTTTTGTTCCTGCTGTACCGATAACTAGTTAACGACGATTTATGTATATATAAATATAGCTATTGATCTGTAGAAAGAAAAAGTGCAAAATATATTTATATTACTAGCGTTTGCTTTGTTTTTTCAATAATACTCTATAGCAGGGATGGCGAACCAATAGCACGTATGACACAATACTTTGGGCACATCACCGATCACAAAGTTCACTATGAATTATTATTTCTTATCTCTTATATTTATTATCTTATTTTTATATCTTATATTTATTATCTTATTTTTTTAACAGACTGCAACCCCCTTTAATAACAAACTTATAAACTACATACACATTGTCATTAATCTATGAAAATATAAAAAATATGACAAATAATATGTCATTTTTGACTGACTTCTTTACTAATTTATAATTTGTACTACTTGTGAAAAGAAATCTTTTATACTATGTTAGTAAAATTAAGAATTTATATTATTAAGAAAACGAAGACCTTACTTTGATATGTAAAATGGATATACACCGTTTGCGTGTGGTTACATTTGATAACAGCTTAGAAGTTCTAACTGACAAGCCTATCAATGATGTATTTGAAGAAAATGCCACCGACAAGAGTTTTTTAAAGTCTGAAGATCTCTCTGAAAATAGCCACCCCATTAATATAGCTTATGTTGGAGACAATTCTGAACCAGATAGTAAAGGAAAAGAGGGCAATGATTATTTTCATAAAGAAAGCAGAGTTGATAAAGGTTCAGAAAAAAATCACAAGCCATACATTTCGAAATATGATAGATGTATTAAGAAAAGGGAAGCAAAAAACGAACGAGATAAAATTAAAGATTTTAGAAAAAGTACGTTCATCATTATACTAAATTGAAATTATACTAATTTTGTTCGCTCTTCTGAAGGCTACTGCTGTAATTGTTTTGTTTGTTATTCCCGCTATGACAAAATGAGCCCAAATGAAACCGTACCCTAAAAGATATACATTATCCTTGATATTTAACGCACTAGAAGTTCTTGACTCTGGTTTATCTTACCCAATTATAAAGACATGAATACATAATAAAGGTATGTAGGTATTTAGTAAGATGTGCGAAAAACTCTAGTATTGGTATTATTTTGTCTGTTTTAGGTCGAAAACGGATAAAATGCAAATACAGAAATACGATTAGTTTAGAAAATGTAATGAAAACGCTATCTTCGAAAAACAACGAATATTTCACACGTATTCAGAAGAACTTACAAAAGTTCAGAAGACCATCCAGCTTGATACCAATGCATATAAAAAGAAGAAAAAATATTCCCAGAAGCAAACTTCCTAATGAAGTAAAAGTTTTGTATATGTCTGAAACTGCTAAATCTCCTAGAGCAACAAGAAAGCATTCTTCAGAAATACATAAAATAGAACGCAATTTACCCCCAAGAATTAAATCCTTTTCAAGTCACGATTTTTTCGGATTAAATAAAAGCAGACACATTCACAGTCCACAATTCTATGGTTATGACGAAAGGGCATATCATATAAATTTTTGTAGTGCTATATTCAAAAAGAACAAGAGAAGATATACAGAGCGATATCCAAAGTATCGCCCGCGAAGAAGTTTCTTTAAAATAAGAAGAGTCAGATCTAATGTAAGCGATAGTTGCGAAATGCCTATGCACTTTACTCTGGTAGATTTTCCATCAGCAAGTAATACTCATTGTGCCGCAAGAAGTTTCGTCAAAATACACGATCATAAAGCTGATAATTATCGTCGGTCATGTAAAGATAAAGAAGTGTTGGTAACACCTTCACGATTTCAAGTTCCTAAAAAAACTGTATGCGACACTGCTGTATCGACGTGCCGCTCTAGTCAAAATAAACATTTACGATCTTGTCAAACAAGTGCACATCAATGTAAAAAATCATCTAAAAATGTACCAATTCTGACTTACGCTCCTACAGAAATCTTTGACAAAATGTTTTGTATGGCTAAACGTAGGCCAGGCTGTAAAAAGGATAATTCCGCTATCAAAGTTATTTTAAAATACTTTTTAGTTGGCTTGATGATTATAGTATGGCTGCCATGCGTTGCTTTGATCGGCCTACTTTGGTTATTAACATATCCAATGAGACCACACTACGATCCACCTGATGACTGTCTTACAAAATGTAAAAAAGAAGAGAAAGAAAACGAGTTTTGGACACCTTTTATTGATTTTATGAAACAAATAGCGAAGGATACATTTTGTTCTTTAAATGCGATAGGTGGCATGATCAAACCAGGCGATAAGGAATGTAAAAGGTCGACGCCGTCGTGTAGATCGCCCGTTCGCCGGCCGTGTCGTTCGAAATCACATCCTGATCCGAATGAGAAATACACTCTTTATTATGCTGATAAAAAGGGCTGGATGATGAAACCTATACGCCGTAGATTAGCTAAGAAACAAAATACATTCCAAGACAAAATTAGCAACGGATTTAATAAATTCCGTCAAAAATGTAATATACTTAAAAGAGAATTTGTTATTGCATCGGCTAGTGCAAAATATGAAAGTTCTCACAACAAAGTGGACTCAAAATGTCCTTGTGAGCATAACAATGCACCAGTTACCACTGTACCGGACATATATCGCAGTCCGCAGGTTTCGGGGTCACAGAGAAAAATTATAGAGAGTAATCAAAAGTCCATTGCTTCGAAAAAGTCTAATCAAACACAAAAATATGGTGATCAAAATAGTTTAGTACAGTCCCCCTTATGTAAGCAAGGACCTCTTGCTCAACAAGTTTCTCCATCGAAGAAATCAACAGCTGTTGGTCCATCACTTACAGCCAGTAAATCACAAGCGCAACATTCGTCACCTCAATTGGCTTCTGAAAAACAGTTGGTATCAAAAGGTACTTCTTCTCCACAAATTAGAAAAATTTCAGAAGCAGCAGATATGAAAACCCCGCCAAAAGACGTTACCCTGACAGTAGCGAGACATAGACGTAGGACACAAACTGAGAATAAATTAAAGATCTTACATCGAAAGACTGCATTAGAAAATTCAACCAGAAGAGTTAAAATAGAAGCAAAGCGAAGATATAAAGAATCACAGTGCAATTTAATTAAAATAAAGCCTCCAGCGTGTGCACCGTGTCGGAAAAAGAAAGCAAAGCCGAGGAAGGTTTCATTCGCCCAAAATATGTGTTTTGCTTATAAAACAGTTTGTAAATTTTTTAAATCAGTTGATAACGCTGATAAGACAATAGATGTTTGCGATGTAAAATGTGAGGACTTGTACCTTCACACTCTGAGAAAAAAGCCTTGTTTCTGTGTTTACAACTGTTGCCCTTCAATTTATCCCTTCTTTTTAATATGGCACAAATGCACGATGGACTGCTTTCATATAATGATGTATGTGTGTTCCTTTTGTGTTTGGACTCCTGTTTTCCTCGTTTGCTATTCCTGTTACTGGTTATGTTGCTGGGTATTTTTGAGGTAAACTGTCAAATGTAAAAAAATATACAAATAAATGATTTTTAATAATATATAAGTATACATAGCTATTCTATTATTACGCAAATTTATTTCATTATTGATTTATTATAGACGTAAGGGTGCAAGAGCATAGTGCTGGATAATTAATTGAATATTATGTTAAATGTGAGGGTAAAAAGATTTTCCATATAAAATACACGTAAATCAAGTTTTTTTTTGTTTTCTACAACTCAGCCGCATTTTACGCTATCACATCGGTCTTGGTCGCGATTTACTCAGAATTAAACAATTTATAATAATGTCCATTGCAGTGAAAGTGTAACTTATATTGGTGAGTTGGTACACGTCTCTGAAGTTGATTTTCATTTAAAATACTACTATTTTTGCTGTTATCTCCGAAGAAGTGAACTTTACCAAAAAAATATAAATAGCAAATTTACTGAAAATTTAATTTCCTACAAAAAAGTTACATAGACCTAATGGCTTAGATCAATATTTTTTCTGAGATATTGAACTCTAACTCATTAGTGCTTATAAAACTTTTATGGTTTATAAGCACTAATTTTTAAAGTTTAAAGTTTAAAGCTGTGCCCGCGACATCGTCTGCGTGGAAATTGTTTTCAAAGGCCCCCGATTTTGAAACATTCTTTATTGGTGCTCCGCTCCTATTAGTCTTAGCGTGATGATATATAGCCTATAGCCTTCCTCGATAAATCTGCTAACTAACACTGAAATAATTTTTCAAATCAGACCAGTAGTTCCTGAGATTAGCGCGTTCAATCAAACAAACTTCAGCTTTATATACATATTATATAGTATAAGATTTTAAAATTCGACATTATCGTGACTGTTCCACGATGAACTGTTTGCGATATCAACGATCCATATTCACAGTATATAGTGTACTCTGTGATTCACAGACGGCCTCAATCATAAAGTAGTACATATAGACTAGATACGTGTGCTGTTCGGAGACACTTCGAATTATTCTGTGTATTCTACCGTCTATATCGGGAATGTTCCGAAAAATTGTTTAGAATGGCACCTTCGTTTTCTTTCTACCATCGCACCGTTCCTTGCAGCTTCCCTCATGTGTGCAATGCACAAAATACATTAATATAAAAGCGCAGCGGTTCTCAAGAATGTTTCTATTGCACACCATGGAGGTTACAATCATAAACTCCAGTGGAACGGATTATGGAGCGTTTATGTTATTAACGACGAAATACCATGGACGTACTGTTTAAACAATACGTCCATGCGAAATACACAAGTGTCATTAGTTTCTGTATAATTGATTTGAAAATCGCGCCTTTGTGAACGTATCGATAGAGAGAATTGTATCCGGTTCGGTGTGGTCAACGCCCACTTCGCCACCTCTTGACATGGGTCGTTGTGAGCTCTGCGTGATCAAAAATTATGTCGTTTATTAGTGACGTTTTTGCGACGACCATAACGACCATGGTCGTTATTTGGAACGGCTGAAGGAGCATTTTGAGCGTTGTAAGCTATACAAGGAACACGTCCATAATAGGAGCGCAAAACTGTATTAAGCTGGGTTATTACGGCGTAATTTAACACAGTACGTAATTATTACACTAGCCTGGCGATGGTAAAAAAGGTTTAGTTCATATTAGTGTCAACTGTCAGTTATATGATATTCGATACGGGATATGAACACTGAACATGATATTACTATTCAAATAATTCACTGCTGTTTCTACATAAAATTACTTCTATCTTTTGTATCGATAATCGGTACACCAATTTATGTTTAATTGATTATATCTTATGGATAAATAGTAGAAATTAATTATTTAGTACATATTCTAGTTCAGTTTTTTTTAAACGTTTTTGAAAAGTTAAATTCGATTTTACAGTATAGGGGCAATTATAACCATTCGGTTGTTATTAAGGTTTTTAACTTTGCTATTGTTGACTAGCCTGCAGCTTCGGTTCCCATTTAGAAAATCATTAGTTTCCAAATTTCTATTGTTTATTTAAATGTTTTAAGTCAGTTACAGGAAAGAAATATTCTGTAGATAGATTTTCCTTAGAAAATATTTATAAGCTACTAAGGTAGCTAATTTTGACGCATTATACACATGATTTTTGTAATAAATAACACTTTTTAATGATCTTTGAATGATTTAGTCTACCTAGGAAACATTTAGTAAGTTTATATTGTCCAATGCACCTATCCTTCCTTTATTAATAGGAGACAAAGGTATAATAAAATTGCATATAATAATCGAATACAATGCAAGAAAACTTAACTTATTTGTATTGTATTCTACTCTTATTCCCTCAAGACTATAAGTAGAATACTGAGCCTAGATCACTGTCTTCTATGGGTAAGATGCCCAGAGGGCTGGCTACGTGTCCTCGCTGGATCGTCATGCTGATCCGAAACATTTAGTAAGTTAAATATGAAAGTAGAAAATATTTTAAATTAACTATCTAAACACGATTTAAATAAACATCAGGGTAGATAAGTATATATTTTATATTTCATTATATATATGAATGCAGGAAAATGACAGGTTTTTTTATATTCAACTGTACAAAATAATTTAATAATGTATACCCATATTATACCTAACATGAATATTATCCTATAATATTTTGTGCATATTATGAAATAACCCCTGAATCATGAATATAACAATGTATTCGTATATTAATAAATTTAAGTTGTTTCATAAAACAGTTTTGTATAGATTACATAATTAGTGGTAATCAATTAAGGAATAATCGATTTATACGATTGTTTAGGATAGTGGATACTCGCCTTTATTAAAAAAAAAAGAGAATTATTTTCAAATTTCAATTTTTCCTTCAAATCAAAGAGAAATTGTTTTATTATTCAGTCACTTCAGTTTAAGTTTTGATGATATTTAAATAGTCTGGGTTCCATATAAAAACATTCTTATAATATACCAGTACTAACCAGTTAATTTTTCTTCTTCATGAATGGTCTTTTGCCTATTTTTTTGCTTTTGAAAGTGATCTAGAAAAATGCAGGTCGAAGAAAAACCTACCAAACAAACGATAGATTTAGCATCTTTAGAGCCAGCAGCGAGGGTGAAGCAATTGGCAAATTATGGAACAATGGTCGAAGTAGATCCTAATGTTCCACCAAGAAGGTACTTATTGCTAATCATCAATATTTAACCTTGAAATGACTCATTTTCAACTGTTTACAACAATTACAGGCGGTAACCTGAAATTCGTTTATATATGTGTTTGCTTGTGGGTTTCTACTTTCTTCGCAACTCTTGGAAAATATTCAATTATGCTAAAGTTGGGTAATTTGAGAATGAGGAAGCACTTCGTTTCGCCTTATGAGTGACTTGTGAGGGTTCATCCAAATGAAGCGAGGATGCACTCAATGCCGCAAAAACTTCAATATTAATATAACTCCGCAAGTCCATCACTGCACAACCTCATTCATGTAAATCATATAATTTCAATTGAATATATATATATATATATATATATATATATATATATATATATATATATATATATATATATATATATATATATATATATATATATATATATATACATATATACATATATAACTATTTCATATCAGGGGCACAGGTGAATATAGGACACTGTTTAGGTCAAGTATCTGCAAAGATACAAAATATATGCTAATGAAGCCAAGTGGAGAAGTAGCAAAAATATTTTGAATTGATATTTTTGAACATAAATGTTATTAATGGGTTGGCAATTTATGCCTTGTTCCTATATCTTACCAACCATTTATTTGCCTTACTATCGGATAAAATTTGATATAAGCTCTATATAATAATAAAATTCAACAAATGGTAAGGCAAGTGAATGAATAGTAAGATGTAGGAAGTGGTCATAAGTGGTTGCAGATTTTGGATTTCACATGCTTTTATTGTGTTAACATGTTCAAGGTACTAAACCTATATTTCTTTGTCTTATTGTTTGGACTTCTAACTTTCGATCAGTAAAAAATTATATCAATTAGACCTTTAGTTTTTTTTTTATCCCAATTTAAAACTGAAAGGAAAATGTTTACACTTCAAACATATTTTATTGTATTATTTTCGAAAAGGCAAGCATGCTAGAAGTTATGTACCATATTTGGGAATGAAGCCTTGAAAGAAAGGCAGTGTCAAAAGTGGTTTGCCAGATTTTGTTCTGGTGGTTTTTCATTGAAAAATGCTTGATGAACTGCCTGTACACTTGAAGCAGATGAGACCCATATCAAGGGCACTATTGATGCAGATTGTCATAGAACAACATGTGATATTTCAGAGAAGCTCAATGAATGTATTGCATACATGCATTAAAAAAATGTTAATTTTAAAACAAAAAGTTTAAGTTTTATTCTTACTTGAAATCCTCAATGGTTTAGTTGCCAACCCAATAGATAGAATTTTGATTTTTATTGCTTAAGTTAAATACTTGTGTAATTGACAAATATTAGTCTGATAGTTATATATTCAAAATTATATGTACCCCACCTTATTGTAATTTAATTACTTAATGTTAATGCTTAATAAACTATTAAACTTAGTCTGGCCATAAATACTGTTACAATTAAAAAGAAACAAAATATTACATTTGAATTTGGATTCTGTAATTTCTATATGATACTTCATTGTGTTTTCTCATTGTGGCGCCAATACATTGTACAACATTTTGCGATATTAAAATGGAGTGGGGCGATAAAGAGAACTGAATCGCTGTAATTGAATTACATAAAGTATATGCTCCATATGTTTGGTATTAGTGAAATATTTATGTTATTAGCTATTAATAGGTACAATGAGACCTCCTCTGTTTGTGACAGAAAAAGATCTGGCCATCCACGCAGTGTTCGTACGAAAAGTGTCAAAGCAGTAAGGGAAAGAATTCGAAGAAATCCTGCCCGAAAGCAAAAGATTTTATCTCGGGAGATGAAGATATCACCTAGAACCATGTCGCGTATTTTAAAAGATGACTTAAGACTTGCAGCCTATAAGAGACGCACTGGTCATTTCTTAACTCATAATTTAAAAAAGAATAGGGTGGTAAAATCGAAACAACTACTGAAGCCGTACGCAAAGGGAGGTCACAGAAAAATTTTGTTTACCGATGAGAAAATTTTTACAATTGAGCAACATTTTAACAAACAAAATGACCGTATTTATGCTTAAAGCTCTAAGAAAGCTTCTTAATTAGTCGACAGAGTGCAATGTGGGTATTATCCATCTTCAGTGATGGTTTGGTGGGGTGTTAGCTATGGAGGAGTGACTGAGTCATATTTTTGTGTAAAAGGTATCGAAAGATTGGCACAAGTGTATCAAGATACCATTCTTGAGAAGGTAGTTAAGCCCCTTAACAACACCATGTTCAATAACCGAGAATGGTCCTTCCAGCAAGACTTGGCGCCGGGTCATAAAGCTCGGTCCGCGTAGTCTTGGATGGAAACGAACATTTCGGACTTCATCAGAGCTGGAAACTGGCCGTCGTTTAGTCCCGATCTTAATCTGCTGGATTATGATTTATGGTCAGTTTTAGAGAGTATGGCTTGCTCTAAACGCCATGACAATTTGGAGTCCCTAAAACAATCCATACGATTGCCAGTGAAGAATTTTCTCATGGAAAGAGGGGTGCTTCTATTGATAACTGGCCTCAATGTTTAAAGGACTGTATTGCAGCCAGTGGAAACCACTTCGAATAAGCTTTTTATATTTTAAATTGTTTTATATTTATGTATTAAACTAACACACTGTAAAACTTATAAATGTTATTTACCATGGAAAAGAAAACAATTTTCTTGGTTACAATATTCATGGCAAGACTAGGTAATCATACATGGAGTGGATATGAGGAGTAGTACTGTATTGTGAGTAATAAATAAGGAATAATAAGTGGAAACAGTAAAAACAGGTCAATCAAGATATATGGAAACAATTGGCTTTCATTTAATGTCAAGTCAAATAAGAGTTGCTATGCTGATAGCATTATTATAATCCAGTATTCTAAATGAATATTTATGAATTAAAATTAACATTTTCTAAATAAACACTTAATTAAGAGTGTGTATTCCAAACATTAACAGTTAGTTATTCTATATGTTATTTTCTTATATATTCATTGCTTCCAGGTATTACAGGTCAGGTTTGGAGATGGTTAGAATGGCAAATGTATACTTAGCTGAGGGAAGTCTGGAAAATGCTTATATCTTATACATGAAGTTCATGACATTGTTTCTCGAAAAGATCCGGAAACATCCAGAATATGCTACAGTACCTGCTCAAGTTAAAGCTGTCAATCAGGCAAAATTAAAAGAGGTTATGCCAAAAGCTGAGAAGTTAAAGCAGAAGCTTTTGGACCAATATGCTAAAGAATATGTTATATTTCAAGAAAATGAGGTAAGGAGGCCAATTTTTTCTTAGTGCAGATAAAATATAATCCTTATTTGTTTAAATTTAGTCTGTGGGATTAGTTTGTAAAATAGTACAAGCAGTCATCATCATCATCGTCTGAGTGTTAAATCCCAGTTGTGTTTAGATGGTTCCCTCTGACACTCAGGGTCTGCTTTCTTACGTTTTCTTCCCCATTTCGCATGGTTTTCGGTATCCTGCATTGTGAGACCATTGATACACATGTCATCCTTCACGATGTAAAATAGTAATTGTATTGTAGCATTTAAATAAATTAATGTAGAACAGAGACAGTAACCACACATGCTTCCTTAGCCATTTTCTAATGTGTGAAAAGCACCAATCTTAGGCGAGTGTGGCAAGTATTTTGTTTGTTCCACTGGTATGTGTCATTAGCTTAGTTATGAGTTGTTTGTTACTTTATTTAAAATGTTAACTTACTAAGTTTTACCTAAAATATTTTTATACAGAGACTTCCCCCTTATTGAGGTTTAACTCTTTTTTTAAGGAGCCTGTAAACCTTGTATAACTATTATGAATAAGGGGGTAAAAGTTCAGATGCTTATCGTAAACCACTTCTGCCTACTCATAGAAGACAGAATAATTAATTTAATTTTATAAGTTATAGAGATCCATACATAACCAGTTGTGTAAATAAATGAAATAAGTTTTCCCATTTAACCTTTATTATAAGTATAATAAAGGCTTAATATCTTAATCTGTTAGCTATAGGATTATGAATGGTGATGACATGTAAGAATGCAACATAAAGTGTTTTATTCATTTATACAAACTAAGTTGAGAAATTCAGAAAAATGTGAACAAAAAGACATTATTTTTTAAGGCTAAAAGGCGAATTGCAGAAGAAGAAAAGAAGAAACAAGAACAAGAAGATGCCAAACTTGCAGAGAGACTGCAAGCAGATGAGAATAAGAGGGATGCACACACAACAACACCACATCTTTTGAACACGGTACTTTAGTACTTAGTAGTACTTTCAAAAAGTCAGATTACAAATTGATCAAATATGTGTCACACACTGCGAATGGTTCTGTACAAGAAATGACCATCCACTATTTTAGGAATTTTGAATGTAGTTTCTTAGATAGTATATTTTCTACAATTCCATAGACAAAAGTATATAAAATACTCTATCTATGAAACTACTTCATCCGTCTTAATGAATCTAATTCTTGTTGAAAGTATTATTTTAAGCTTAGCTCTACCACTTTGAATTTTGACAGAATTCACACCCTAGGTCACAAGTGAAAGAGCACACATATTTTTTTTACTAATTCTTAAGCTTATATAAGTATAATGAATTAAATTAGAAAAAAACCTTGGAGATGATTTTTAAGACTAAAGATACTTAGGTGCTTATGTTCACTGAAAAATCATTGTTTATTCATATTTATGGTTATGCTTATTGACATTTTGATTATTTTGATAATTGATTTTTTTCAAAAATATAGTTATACTACTATAGTTTTCATAAAAATCGGCCTCGTGACTCCTTTGAGTGAAAATGAAAATGAAATATTTCAAAATGGAATCTTATATTTTACTTATTGAAAGTCATGTGTCTACCAACTTCCAATGCAATTTTAATTTCTTGGTAAAGGGGAAGAAGCAACCATACTCCCCAGCAACATGTCTTTACTTTATAATTATTATTATTTGTCTTTCTTTAATCTTTATACTAATACGAGGTTTAACAAAGTAATTTGAATAACGTTGGGGATTGAAAGAGGAATGTTTATATGTTTCCAGTGCTGCTTGTCAAGAGCAACTCATCGCTAGTCGGGTTCTGCAGGTTATTTCAGCTCATACTCTCAGACCTTACGTCTATTACCGGCGGCCCTTCTGCCAGCACTTCCACTTGTCTGGGAGCAGCTTCACAGTTGTCCGTTTTATATTACCCATAACACAAGTGTAGCTGGCTTATCTTGGGAATATACAATGTACGTGTTTGTCTGCTTATTGTTAAATTATGTTTTTGGCAGGACCTATGGGTAACTACGCCCACTGCACCCTCTGTTGAGGGAGTGCTGTACCCTGATGACTTTGCTGCGGAGCTCCCGCGGGCGCCGCCACACCATTACCAGCCAGTCCCCCCTCTTATACCGCCATCACGGCCACACAAGTAAGTGTTCACTTAACTTCATAAATTCTTTGATCACTGTTTGAGGTTTTTTACCATATTACATGAAATAATGATGATTTAAAAAAATGTCTGATTAATTCATAATAATATTAGGTTAGGGAAAAAGTTTCTTCGCATTTTATATAAAAATTCAAAAGGTTTTTTTATAAAGTTTATTTACATTTGACTAAAGTATGTAGGTGCCATTTTGTTGGATAACTTGTTGCCATCTTGTAGGTAGGGACGTGATCCCATTGCTATAAAAATTTTGGAGCTTCTGATCAAAAAACTGCGACAAGTGGTTTTGGCAGTCCTCTCGTGATGTTAACCTGACACTGCCTAAGGAGTTGTGCAGAGACCGAAACAGGTGAAAATCTGAAGGTGCAAGGTCAGGACTATACGGCGGATGCATTAACACCTCCCAGCCAAACTCTCGTAATTTTTGCTGAGTGGCTAAAGATGTGTGAGGTCTAGCGTTATCATGGTGAAAAACCACACCCCTTCTGTTGATTAATTTCGGCCACTTTCTCTCAACTTTTTGCTTTAATCTCATCAGTTGTTCGCAGTACAGTTCAGAATCGATGGTCCTGCCTGGCGGTAACAGCTCATAATGAATAATGCCCTTCCAATCCCACCATACACACAGCATCACGTTGTTGCGAGTTAACCCGGGTTTCGCCACAGTGATCTTCTTCGCACGTTCTTGTCGTACATGATTCACTTTTTATCACCAGTTATCAGCTACTTCAAAAACGGTTCGGTTTCATTACGTCGTAATAAAGAATCACAAATGAGTACACGGTTCATTAGGTTTCTTTCAGTGAGCTCATGAGGCACCCAAATATCGAGCTTTTTTGTGTACCCAGCTTTTTTCAAATGCGCCAAAACCGTTTTGTGGTCAATTCCCAGTTCTCCAGCTACATCGTAACTACTAATATGCCGATCTTGCTCCACTTTTTCAAAAATGGCATCAATTTTGTCCGTAACAGGGCGACCAGAGCGACGTGCATCTTTGATATCAAAATTTCCGGATTGAAAACGCTTAAACCAATTTTGCGCTACTCTCACAGATACTGCATTAGGTCCATAAACGTCACAAATTTTTTTCGCGGCTTGTGTTGCATTTTTACCTTTTTTGTAGTAAAATTTTAAAATGTATCGAATTTCTTCATTAGATGCACACATTTTAACAATAAGAAAAACAAATGAAAAATATACATTTTTCTAATTTGAATTTGGAATTGTCTTCTTTAAAATTCAAACTTTTTATTGATACCAAAACCAGCCAGATACAAATGGTATAGCCAAAGAGATCTTATTACAAGTTCATACATACTATATGCGAAAATACTTTTTTCCCCAACCTATTACAATACGGTTATTAAGCCATCCTGTTCAATCTATAATTTATGTTTTTTTTTTAAATACTAACATATAGTCAAGGTGGGAATGTCCATCAGTGGGAGAACTCCGTACATCTCTTGTTATTTCCGTGTTTGAATAGCTACAACGACAACAAATCGGTCAGTAAAGCTAAGACACCATTTAACTCTATATTCGAATTGTAGTAGGTGTTAAATTCCGTTTAAAACAGATAAAAACGAGAACTGTATGAACTTACCCCACTGACGGACTTCCCCACCTCGACCTCAAACCTTAGTATTAAATCATATAGTATATAAAAAATAATTGTCATAATATATTGTACTTGATATAATGATGCATTTACTTATTCAAAAAGACTTAGAAGTGTGCCTGAATCAAGGTATGTAATTATGCTGAATATTATGTTATGCCTTAGTAGTTTGTTATTTCCATCAGTATTAAATTATAAACCTGTCCAACCTGTATGGGGTTTTTTGATATTGACACTGCAAGATCACAGGAGACAATTGGATATATTTAACTGTATGGTGATTTTTCTTAGCGATAGTGGTTTCGACACGGTGCCTCTATATGGATCGGCGCGTCTCCGTCAGGTCGTGGTCCCTGCGTCCCTTATGACCAAGTTCTTGCGATTGGCAGACGATAACACTCAGAAGAATAGAGAAACTTGTGGAATCCTTGCTGGGATATTGGTAAGAGCACTTAAGACTAATACAAACAGTTATAGATTAATATCAGCCTCTAGCTATATCAGTGCCACTGCGAAGCTCTGGCCTCCATATCTTAGTGAAACTTGTCTAGGACGAATTGGCGCCTTTTGCACATTGATAATCTCCATATATACAGATTGTAACACAATATTTTGCTTTACATCCCCAAACATTTTTTTTGGGTGCAAAAATCTTGACTTTGGTATGTAAAAATTCGATCCAGGCACTAAAATGTATGAATAAATGACAAAGGCCTGGATTCTATGTTACCGTTGAAATATTGGGGAATCAATATATGATAATTGTAACAATATATATATAATAATGTGTTGTATATCAGTCCGTGCATAGTGAAATCCGGCCAAATCTGACGGCCTCTGTGGTTGAGACGGCCTCTGTGGTTGAGCGGGCTAAGCCTTTGCCGGCGTACCTCACTGCAACGCAGAGGTTCCGGGTTCGATTCCTGGTATAGTAAATTTCGGAAACGTATTTTCTCCGTTATTTACTATGATCTGGGTGTCTGGGATCGGCCCCAGAGTAGTCCGTTGTATATTACCCATAACACAAGCGTAACTTGCTTAATTTGGGGATATACAATGTGTGTGTTTGTCTGCCGATTATTATTATTATTTATTATTAAATCCAATATCCCCCATATCAAAAAGGTTTTTTTAAATCAATTTTTATTGAAAATAGATTTTAATCCACACAAAGTATATTATGAAGCTGCACGAAATCTCCACCAAAACGGGTCTGTCGTTACAATACGCATCGCTGAAGCAAGTGATGTTTTACCTTTATTAATATTCTAGGAAAGAGATCAATTAAAAATCACACACGTGGTTGTCCCGAAGCAGACTGGCACAGCGGACTCGTGCAGTACAAACAACGAAGAGGAGATATTCCATTATCAAGACCAGCATAACCTTATCACATTGGGATGGATACATGTAAGTTTTCAAATATTCAATTTCATAAGTTTTTATTCAAAATACGTTCCACTGGAGAACACTTTTAGAAGATCATATAAGTTAAAATTAAAATTTACTTACTATTCTATGTACACCGCTTCGCAACATGCTATTGTTGTTAAGTAGAGGAAGCGGCAAGAAACTCCCCAGCAACATGTCTAACTAAAAAATAGTTTTCATTATATTTATTATTCTATTAAGCTCTTTTTTTTATAAGTTTTATACAGAAGTTTACAGAATTAGTCATTGAAGATTTTTTTTTAATTTATTAAAATAAAAATAGTAAAATAAACGTTTTAGAGCTGCAGCAAGAACTCTTGTTTTGTCACAGTCAAAAATGCTCTAGAAAAGATCTATTGAATTGTATAAATACATAAATTATGTAGGGTCTACTTGCAGAGCGATATTTTAAAAGAAGACTTGTTTTAAGCAATGAGCTGGGTCGAAATTCGTTTAAAAAATAGACAAAAAAGTACTTGACCAATTGAATACTTTCTAAAACAAAAAAAAATTCCCAGACACATCCAACACAGACCGCTTTCCTGTCATCAGTGGATCTTCACACCCAGTGTTCGTATCAACTCATGATGCCGGAAGCGATCGCCATTGTGTGTGCACCTAAATATAATGAGTGAGTATTTAATATAAATAAATATATATAATAATTTAATATAAATTTAAGAGTGTGTCGGGGTGAAGGTAAGGAAAGGAATGTTCCGGTGGTTCGGGCATGTGGAAACAATGCATGATGAAAGAATGACTAAACAGATATACAATGCAAAAGTGGATGGATGCAGAAGTTGTGGAAGGCCACGACACACCTTCCATGATCAAATTGATCGTGTAGACGAGTGTGCATGACAAGAGTTATAAATGTCAAAGAAGCAAGTGAGGTGTGTAAGAATGGGCCTAAATGGCGCTCTGTTGTTCGTGCCTACCCCGCAAGGGAACTGGCGTGAAGTTATGTATGTATGTATGTGTATGTAGTATTTAATATAACTTTGATAAGAATCTGAAACTGAAACAAACAGCAGGAATGGTCGGCTGTAGAACCAAGTAAAAATTGAGTAGCCCGAGAGAGACTTTTGATGATAAACAAGCTTGGAAGGAGGTAGAAACGTGTACTACATAAATAATGATTTTAAAAAGAATTTACATAACTTTTATAAGAATGTTATTTAGCCTGAAGATAGATATTTTAAAACTGCATATGTCATTTCCATATTATGAAATGGTGTCAGTGAATTGGTCATATTTACGTTTTATTTCACAGTGCTTTATATTTCTTTTCAGAACTGGGTATTTTGCTTTAACGCCAGAGTATGGTATGCAGTTTATAACGAATTGCAGGCAAACAGGGTTCCATCCACACCCCAACGATCCCCCTTTGTTTCACGTAAGTATACTGTTAGAAACGTACAACAACATGTTAGAAATTTGTTAATCCATGTCAATCATAATAAAGGTTTCCATAGATTTTAGGTAGTGTCAACTGTTTCTGGTTATTGATATTTGTTCATTGAATCCTAAAAACGTATTTAATCAAATATACTCCATATCAGAAATTACTCGAGGGATCATTCGACTAATTTTCATTGAAAGTGCTTCATGTAAATTTACTTATTCACTTTGAATTTTTCCAGATTTTTACAACCCATATTTCATAAGTTAGAGCAGGACACATATTTTCTACAACTGAACTGAATTGTATTGCATACATGCAAATATCTCCACAATAGCACTCTAAATAGTTTGTTATGACTTAAATTTTTTTAGCAAGCAATATCATTATGATTTTTACATATTTTATTTGACTAACGAAAACCTATATGACTATTAAAAAAAAAAAACATCCCTAATATATTTATACGGCGGGACCCCATTTTTTTCACGATTTTACTTCATTGTATAGCAGCATATAGAATACCAACACCTCCCTGCCAAACTTGATCTTATCCCTAGCAGTTTATGAGAGATATGACAGTGACGTACAAAGACAGATAAATAAAAATGAATTTTAGTAGTTTCATTTTTGCACGTCCTAAATATCGTTAAAATAGTTTTTTTTTAAATCCAATTTATAAATTTTTAAAAAAATTTCTGTTACAGAGTGTAGCACACATCCGCGTAGATGAAACGGCGTCAGTAGAAATGGTAGATCTGAGGAGGTGAAGGGAAACAGTCTTTATACTGTATTTTTAATTAATTTCCCTAGCAACGCTCACGCTTGTACAAATATTTAATTTATATTACAAATAAGCACAGTGTCGAAACACGCATTTATTATTATTTAGCTACATGTTGCCTATCGTATTTTTTTATCTGTAATAATATAAAAAAACCATGTCAACTCATGCCCAGTTCCTATATTGTAATACCGGTCTGTATTACCTACCTTCACTGACAAAACATTTCATCATACTTAATCATGATGGTGGAAATAATGTTCAAACAATGAATAATATGCTATTTGACTCGTATAAGATAAAATATGACGTCATAACTTGCTATGCTCGTGCAAAATCTAGGTGGCTACGGCATTTTGAAAGATGATAAAAAGTATCTCAACTGATTAGATTACCCTATTGTAGCTTAGTGTTTCTATGTCATACACCTCATCGTTCGTAATATTAATAAACTGCAAAAACGGATGATAGGGGTTGTTTTAGTTACTGATGTATAGGATTTTTGTATGGAAATGACAGATAGAGCATTTCTGTATCCTGACAGTTGACAGTTACTGTTAACGTTGCTATTCGTAACAATTCCATTATCGCCCAATTTTGCTCGGTTTTTGTTATTAAGTTGATCGTTTAATTTCATTTAAGTATTATATAATAAACGTGTCAATTGCAGAAAGTGCGAGTCACTTAAAAATGTTGAGTTTTTAACTACTGATAGTGATTCTACTCGCGATAGAAATTATAAACAAATAAAGTAATTGAGCATTTCTGTAAATAATTTGATAAGTCAAAGGTTATGATTAATTGAAAATACGAATCGTTTTATTATTTTAAGTTAATTTTTCTGCGTTATTTCGAAGAAATTCAGCAGAAGCACAATCGAACGCTTGTAAGAGATTATGATGACAACGCTTCAACTGATAAATCAGGTTGGAAATGGTTTCGTCGTATTAAGAATAGTGATTTTAAAGTTAAGACAAGTTTCGCATTACACAGCCAAAATATACGAATTGGTGGCATTACTCAATGAGAATCCCAATCAAATGCAACAGAAACTCGCAAAATCATTGGGATTTACTTAAGCGGTTTCCACTACATTTAATTCGATAGAGACGTGCATTACGAGAAAATCGGCCGAAATGCCAAGACAACACAATTCTTCTGGATGGAGGGTCTCATGTCTCAAGACAAAAATTATTTGAAAACACCCAAAAGGGATATTTTTCGCTCCCACTGATGTGACTGGTTACTAATTAATCTGACAGGTACAGCACAATTTACCAAATTACTGGTTCACTTCTTTCAAAGAAATTGGAAATCTGGCTTTTAACTTGATTCCCCTGAAAAAGACGATAATTTTTCAAGATAAAATTCGATAATTGCCTGAGAAGTGGAAAAAATGGCAACTTCTTCTGAAATAAATGCATTTTTTATCATACAAAAAACGGACCGAGCTAATTTTTACACCCAATATTATTTTTATTGTTATTAAAAAGACACTACAATCAAATCGAAGATATGTTAAATAATGTTCAGGTTTAAAACATTTCAAATAAATGTGCATGTATAAAGAGATTAATGTAAGTATATGATGTGAAAGATGTGTGCCAAGCAAGATTGCAGATGGTAAAATAGGCGTGATTCTGATTTACATAATTATGTGTGTATAAAAAATACTCCAATGGTTGATAGACAAATACAAATATTAAAAGTACAGTACTAGGGGTGTGCGAATATCGTTCGAAATTCGACGAATAGTCCGCAAAAAATCGAATTATTCGAATAATTCGAAAAAATTTGAATAATTCGGATCAATTCGCGAATTATCGAAATATCATTGGATTTTCTATTGTTTCCCATTTGAATTCCATTACATCGGGTATCCAAATATTCTACTTACGAATAATATACTTTTTGATTAAAAATCAATTATCCGGAGAAAACAATTGCTTAATTTCAATATATGTTACTTTTTGTCAGTATCATAAAAAATCTAGATACTAATATTGGCAAGAGATCTTTTCAATTCATTTTGGTTTTTATGATTATTAATTTCCGTTTGAAAAAAATCCATAAGGAAAAGGTTACACATCCAATGTTTTAAAATACTCGAAATTTTGCGAATAATATAATAATTCGGAAAACGTTCGAATTATTAGAATTTTTTTCGAATCGAAAGCTTCGTGAGTTTGCTTAGGATCCTGTTAAGTTTTAACGTTTATTAAATTACAACTGAGAGGGGGTAGTGTAAAAAAAAGCTTTGTGCCTTTTGCGCTGTAGCATGCTGCAAGTGACGCATTGGCGACTTTAGCGGAACCGTGGTTTTATTTTTGAAAGGTGTCGCGATTTTCCACAATGATTTAACATATTAGTTGCACCCTAAATATTACAGTCGTACAATTCGAAACCCTTAATTACGAAATTAACTTTAGTAAGTTAAATAAATTTACCCTGCCAAAATCTTGTTGTCTTCTAATAAAACCAAATGAAAAAAAAAATATTAAAGTGCTATGCGTGTAAAGTACCACCAGTTGCTTATTTATGGTCGGAAGTATTGCTAGGCTGGATAGTTGATATGTTAACAGTCACTTGCCGTCGACGTAGAGCTGGAGAGCTGGAGCAGCTTCTCCGAGGAGGTGCGGAGGGCTCTTGCCGGCGGTAACATAACCACAGAATGTATTAAAACCCTAGACGGCAAAGAGCAGCTTGAGTCTATGGTAGGGGGCTATATAGCGGCGGTAGAAGCCGCATGTAGAGAGGTCATACCAGCGGCCAAGAAACCAAAAACGAACAGACGCTTCCCTTGGTGGAGCCAGGAGCTTGAGAAGCTGAAGCGAGAGGTTAACACGCATAGAAGGCGCATAAGATGCGCAGCCCCTCATCGCAGGCAGCGCGTGGTCAATGAATACCTATCAAAGAAGAAAGAATATGAGAATCAAACCACCAGAGCGCAGAACGAGAGCTGGAAGGACGTCTGCACGAAACAAGAAAGAGAGAGTGTCGGATGGGATCTACCGGGTGATTGCAAAGACCTCAGTCAGGCACGAAGACCAGCTCTTAGTAAAGGATGGAGCTGCCCTTAGTCCGGAGCAATCTGTGGAGCTTCTGGCTAGCACCTTCTTCCCCGATGACGATATCAGTACGGATAATGATATTCATACTGAAATCAGAGGAGAAGCGGAAGAGTCTATTCAGCGGCAAGTGGACGATGTAGACGATCCGCCGTTCACCGAGGCGGAATTACGACGGACTATGAGGAGCTTTAATCCTAAGAAAGCACCCGGCCCAGATGGATTTACTGCTGACATATGTATCCATGCCATTGCGGCAGGAATTAGTACTTTTCTGACGATAGCCAACAAGTGCCTCGAACTTAGGTGCTTCCCTTTGCCCTGGAAAGAAGCAGCTGTTGTGGTGTTGAGGAAACCTGGTAAAGACGATTATGGCCTAGCGAAGTCGTATCGCCCCATTGGTCTATTATCCATCTTGGGTAAAATATTGGAGAAAATGATGGTAAGGCGGTTAAAATGGCATCTTTTACCCAAGATCAACGAAAGGCAGTACGGCTTCGTTTCTCAACGTAGTACAGAGGACGCTCTTTACGACCTCATGCAGCACATCAGGGGCATCCTTGGTAGAAAGCAGACATCTCTTCTTGTTTCGTTGGACATAGAAGGAGCCTTCGATAATGCCTGGTGGCCAGCGATTAAGCCCCGCCTCATGGAGCTGGAATGCCCTTTCAACCTCAGGACCCTCGTAGAAGACTACCTTGCTGACAAGAAAGTGACGATAAATTACGCCGGGAGATCTTACACCAAGAGCATCGCAAAAGGGTGCGTTCAAGGGTCTATTGGAAGACCGTTATTTTGGAACCTATTGTTGGACCTACTTCTCCGTGTATTAAAGAGGCACAAGGTATACGTACAGGCCTTCGCTGACGACGTGGATCTGGTCTTCTCAGGGCATACAGCCCTCGATATATCCAGGGATGCCGGTTCTGCCCTCTCACTTGTGCGCGAGTGGGGGTTCAAGAATAAGCTCACCTTTGCCGCGCATAAAACGCAGGCGATGGTTGTAACCAGAAAGCTGAAACTTGACACCCCAGTCATTCGCATGGGAGAGGAGTGCATCCAGCTCGTCGATAGCATGAAACTGCCGGGGCCTTACGATAGACAAAAAGCTTACTTTTGACACCCATGTGAGCTTTGTCTGTCGTAAATAGAATGGGGTTGAACCCGGAGATAATCACAGCCATTTACATAGCGGTGATCGAGCCAATAATCATGTATGCCTCCAGTGTCTGGGCTTCCGCCGCGAAAAAGATCTGTCTGCAAAAGCAACCCATCTAGAGATGCTTTGCGCAGAAGATTGCCAAAACATATCGTACTGTCTCGCTTAATGCCGCAATCGTCTTAGCTGGACTGTTGCCATTGGTCCTTAGGATCTGGGAAGCAGCACGGCTATACGAGTGTAAGCGAGGGAGACCAACACCCGAACAGGATACTTAACAGTTGGAGGAGCGTGTGAGCTTTTGGCACGCTCCCCACCCTGCTTTAGAGCCGGACGTTAGGTACGACTCCATGAGTGATATGCGACCTGAAACAGTGGATCCGTTGCTGCTGCCCGAGGATATTTTGTATACCGACGGCAGCAAGATTGACGGGATGGTCGGTGCCGCATTCACTCATTGGCGGGGAGGAGTGGAGATCCGGACCAAGCGAATGAAGCTGGAGCCGTTTTGCACGGTCTTCCAGGCCGAGCTGCTCGCAATATGTCAGGCAACTGAGTACATATTGTGTAGCAGCATGTCCTCGGTGGCCGTGCTGAGTGATTCCAAGTCCTCGCTCGACTTGGTCTGTAATTCGGTCATGCTCCACCCCCTCAGCTTCGCTATTCGTCAGAATCTAGCGAAGCTGATAGGGAAAGGGTGCAACGCCCGGCTGTTATGGGTTCGGGCTCATGTCGGCATCCCCGGCAATGAGTGGGCAGACGAACTGGCTAGGCAAGCGGCGACGCAGCTCGATCCAGCCCCTCTATACAGCAAATGTCCCGTTTCCTACCAGAAACGGTCCATTAGGATGGAGTCGGTCCAGCAATGGGATCGAAAATACGTGGACGGTCAAACAGCGAGCGTCACGAAGTTGTTCTTCCCCTCTGTTTACGCGGTACGCCGTATTCTCAAGGACGTTAAATTAACGCCACATTGGTGCCAAGCATACACCGGACACGGAGCGCTCGCGGCCTACTTACACCGATTTAAATTAAAAAATAGCCTGGCATGCGTGTGTGACAGTAGAGGCGATGAGACGATCCAACACCTCATGCTCGAGTGCCCCATGTTTGATCGACTCAGGTGCGGTCTCGAGACGGCCACGCGTATTAAGATCACCGAGGAGACTATTTTTGATTTGATTTCGGGCAAGGACTCGAGGCCGTACCGGTAGAGGTTCTGCATGCGGCTGGTCGAGGAGGCCATAGAACGCAATAAGACGAGGTGATGGGTAGTTTCATCGTCCCTGCTGGAGAACACTGCACTAGAAAATATATATAATATTTTATGTAAGATATTAGTTTTAAGTTACAATTAATAATAAGCTAAGGTCTGACTACATAATAATAATTATAATAAAAATGATAAACAAAGACCCTGACTACGTTAGGGGGACGCATGGCCACACGGGCCATTAAAAAAAAAAACAGTCACTTGCCTAGTCATGTAATATTGACAGCCGTCACCTGCACCATGCTATAGCGTAAATAGAGTGGTCCTGACAGCACCCTACACTCCCTCTAGTTACCACCTCGTGAAACTTGTAATTATGTTCTGCGCAATGATGTGTACCAACTTTAAGGCCGTACTTAAGTCCTTCTCGTACTATAAGTTGGTTAAAATAGTTTTTTAGGTATTTGCAACTGTTATATGTAATCAAATCTATGCTTTGATCTCAGCTTGCAATAAAGTTATAGAAAACCACAAATTATACACATCCGAACTATTTTCACTTATGCATTGAAAGCGTGTACATACAAATGTATATTCGTTATTTACCAGATTGTTATTAGTTTAAGACGGTGATACATTAAGTCGAGAGGTCTATAACTTTTCCTCGAATATTAGAATTTTATCTGCTAAGCTAAAAGACTCTGAAACAGGCTAATAAACAGATTTCAATGAAAATCTAGGCTTTCAAGCAGCAGACATTTATGTTACTATCTATCTATATATATATATATATATATATATATATATATATATATATATATATATATATATATATATATATATATATATATATATATATATACATATATATATATATATAGTGACTCATCACGATATCTCAGGAACTATAATACCTATAGACTTGAAATTTGGCATGGACCTTCCTTTCACCAATTAGAGGTCAGCTAAGAACGGATTTTACGGCTCGCGAAGCGGGTGGGGTATCAGATAGTTTACTATATATTTCATTTCGTTATATTGGAGTTAAAAATATGTATATAAAATAGCGATTGTTGTAGCGGGCATATATATGTACATACAATTTGCACGATATTATTGTGCTTTAAATTGCACGTGCCGTTTTATATGTACCTAATCATATATTCATATCTGTATATATAGATCTTACCTATGATAAATGTATGTATAGGCACAGCCGAAGACTGAAAGTTTGAAATTCCGGTATAGATAGATATTCGAATAATTGTTGTTTTTTGTTCACTATTAATGTTGAATGAAATTTTTTCAATTTTACATTGGATGTAGTTATGCAAATCACTATCAAGCCACAATTTGAACATGCGTTGGGTACACAGAGTTTTAATAAATGCTGATTTCGTTCCTATTGATTTTCAATATTTTATTGTCCAACTGTTATTTAAAAACTACTATTACTTCAAAATTTAAATGAATTACTTTAATAGTGTTATCCTGTGGGTTAGTCCTGGTTATCATAACTACTACCGATCTGTCATCAATCAAATTAATGTTGATATCAAATAATCGATCAATAAATTATTATCGTTGTGTAAAATAGTTGTTAGAGATGTAAACATACAGTTCACGCCATTGTCTATGGTTGATAGCGATTATTTTAACAGTAGATGACTACGCAGTTAACGGCGCGTTTTTTTCTACAAAATCAGCTACTGCGTGGCTGTGGATGTTAATAGGTTTGGCACGGGCAATAAGATATGATATTGCACTTTATTCACGCTCAAAGCTTAAACTAGTTACGTTTTGTTCAAGTGCACTTTCTCAATGTGTTTCCTAACTCGTGTGCCATTTATTGAACTATATTTTGCTGTTTCATGTGATAATGTTACTGGAAGCCGAGTTTTATTTTCCAAAATATGTCATGTCATTTATGGGCGGCATATAATTATTATTATAAATGTGGGTGGTTCGTTGTTTTGGTGTTTATATTGTTAAAGGATTGATTCGAAGTTAGTTTAAGAAGTAGCCTCCATAAATTTCTACTAAACATGTCTTATTCAAAACAATATAAAAAAAGGAATTTTAGATTTTTAATTAAAAATTCAAATAAAGATAAGGAGTTATAGAAATATTTTCGCAAATTTGAACCTATAGTTTTAAAGTCGCACGAGATTTCTACGATTGCTAAGTTTTATATCTTCAGGCTTGGTAGTTCCTGAATTAATCAGCTCTGACACTCAAAACAGGTACAATGGATTGAAACCGTAAGGGATAGCCATCGGGAATCGAAACCCTAAAAATGTGCAATTAACTTTAGCGTATAAGAGCAGAGTCTTATATATTGTGTGATCTGTAACTGTAACAAAATGGACCAATGTGAAATAAAACTTCAATTGGAATTATGTGTTTTATTTTAATTCTATTAAATGTGAACAATTCGATGTATGAAGTGAAAACTACACATTTACATTACACATGAAATGTTTACAATAAATTATTATTATATATGTTTCCGCCAGGTTGACTAGCCAACTTGTTATAGGTGAAATGGGAATGTTGTGTACCGGAAAGTCGGGTAGCCCCGGACGGCTGGTAACCGCGGACATTTCAATTTCTTGGATTAAAAGGCAAGAAAGAAGGCAGTGCCAGGAATGCAAAACTCTGCCTACGAATTGTGTTTATATGGATGAATCGTATTTTTATTATAATTGTGATGTTACTAAGGCCAAGCAGCGGTTGGGTCACCATTTATTAATATGTCCGGGGCTACCTGCCGTTTTTTATGACGCCAAAAATCCAGATCAATTTTATTTTAAATATATTCCGTTAAAAATTGCGATATGATTAGTAATGTTTAATTAGTATAATTAAAGAAATTCCAAATTTTGTTTTAAGTATAATGATGATAAATAATGACAGAAATTTCGATCATTTGTTTTTTGTACGCAATTCATTAGTGTCCGGGGTTGCCCGAACTTCCCGTACATTCTTAAAAGGACCCGAAGACGATTAATCGTAATTGCCATGTCTACATGAATTAATTATCATTGATTATTTAAATATCTATACTAATATTATAAAGAGGAAAGATTTGTATTTTTGTAACGAATAAACACAAAAACTACTGGACCAATTTCAATTTTTTTTTTCACCGTTCGAATGCTACTTATCCCAGATTAAATGTTAGGGATCCCTACTAAAACTGCAATAATGTAACCCATCAATCTAAACAAAAGACTTGGCGCTGGAATCGGATTTTACGATTTTAATGAAATTTTATGTGTGTTTGAGTGGGTGGGTCCTGGGGTGGTTTAGATTCACAATTATTAGGTTCTAGATTTTTATTTTTTCAGGGCAGGACAACGTCTGCCGAGACCACTAGTACATTATAAAATACATCTATGTGAGTCAAGGCGTGCGTGATGCGTTCACTAATGCAGCCAAATGATCACACTGTAACAAATTAAGGGACGACGACCGTCCGAACAAAAACTTTACTTACTCTTTAAAATTGAGAGAGGATCATGATTGAAATTTTAATATATTAGTATCCTAATAGTATATTAATATACAACATGCAAAATGTCTTTTATAATTAAAAAGTTAATAATATTGACGCTTTGATTACAATTGTTAATGTTATGCCAATTTCGTTTGATCGTATTCGACCTTTCTTAGACTTCGTCAAATAGAATGGTTTCTTCCATATTTATTTATGTCGGGTTTTCTTTATTTTACTATCCATTCTTTTACAATTATAATTACCATTAATTACAAAACTGATATTATTTATATCGAGTTCATATCAAAATGTACTAACCAGTAGTATCTAAGGCAAATCAATGGATAGTAGATAATATAACTATGTATACGAGTAATCTACGTATTTACAATGGAATAATAATGTTATTTAGTATATTGTGCTAATTTACAGAATGAATTCACTGAAATACCATTCTTAATTATCTTGTTTCGGCCTAGTGAGGCACAAGTTGTATCTAAACGATTAATAAATAAATTGCAATGCAAGTAAACCAATTTTTTATATTAAAGTTTGCTGCGAACAATAATGGTCGGAATAGGTAGGACTAATTTACCTAAAGTTGGCGAATTAATACAACTAAAGCTGGTTAAAACTGTAAACAACATTACTTATATTATATTAGATATGGTTTAAATTTTTTTATCATGAAATAATTGTTTTTCTGTCTTGTCTTTAGATAAATTAGCATTCCTTATTTGTAATATAAATATTATATCTAATGTCTACTTTATACATACTACGCATTTAATAAGGCACTCGGTGCTTGTCAATTTACTTATATTGTAAATGAATACTATTACAATGATCTAAGATCATAAAAAGGCAAGGCCTCGTTATTGCAGTTCGAAATTACGCTATGCTAACTCTAATTACTAATTGTTTGTTTAAATGATATATTATGACGAAAAAGACAACATAGTCTTTGACTACCTCTAAGCAAAGCATGCATGATATTTTAGAATTAGTTTCTCTAAAACGCGCTCTGTATTCTAGCGAGAATCTAGCTTGAAAAGAAGAGAAGCGTGACTGTGGATACTCATATATTTCACATTCACCTGCCCCGTACTTATCTCGTGGTAGTGTAGAGTGTCCTTAAGCATAATATAATGTTTGTAAAAGGCGACATAAAATTTTCAACCGCAAAGTAAACGTCTCATGTGTTAAACAATTATCAAAGAGCATCTCAAGTAATAAATATTACAATAATATTTTTATACTCGTACCATATAAAAAGTTTGGTGAATTATAACATTTTGTAGTAATAACATAACCGTAAGTACCTAAGGTTATGTTATTAGTACATTTTTCATTTACAAAATATGTAGATAAATATAAATGGGAAAGTAAGGAAAGAAAAGATTTTTTCACATCAAAGTCAAACCATAAAAACTCTTTCCTTTTATGAACTCATTTTCACTTAACTTATTTTCATAACATTTGCTAAAGAAATCTACTTATATTCAATAATAATAAAAAATAATTGTCATAGGGTATGGACCTTGAAATTGCACGAGTGAAAAAGAATTAACTTTTACCTAAGTAGTTTATTATAAATGTTCATTCATCCGAATGGGATACTATTTTCAAAAAATATGAAATTGGTTAATAGTGAACATTTGTTGCAGAATTATGTGTTTAACGAAGAATTTTTCAATTAATTAATGAAAATATATGCCCTTTCGGGCTACCTCGTATGGCATCAGCAAAAGACTACAACTTTCCTGGCGAATTTGCTTAACAATTACTTTAAACATGAATATTTATGAATGTCTACTACTACAGACACACAAATCGTGCAGAACGGTATTTAGAAGAAAATAGATTGTAGCGGGCTATATTTACTACAATTTAATTTAATATTAATAAATTTCTACTCAAGTACGAATGATCATCAATTGTGATTCAGAGTACATAAGGCACCACATAGGATATGACATGACATCGAAGGTAGGCACATTTAATATAAAGTATTAGTTATTAAAACCTATCTAACATTATGTATAAGTATATTATTACAATGACTACTTACTATTATATTAAAACTTAATTAAATTTAATAACAATCAATTATGATGAAATATTCGTTTATAATTATAATAGTCTAGATTCTGTTTTAAACACACAGAAAGTGCCAAAAAGTGGAATAGATCGTATATATATATATATATGAATGATTAATACAATCTCGGAGTGTTATTTTATCACTATGCATTATAACATAGAATCTGAGGCCAATTGTGATTTCGGTGTATTTTGTATTACCATTGAAATATATACTAGGAATAGCCTAAATCTTGCAAGATTTGATGTCGTCACAGAACCTCGTCTCCCGCTTTTTGATATTTTATTTTTAAATCTTATACGGTCCAGAAACGGTGAAAGAATACGTTCGCGGCCGGGCGGCCTATCGTAAGAGTAAACAAAATAAACCACCGCCAGGTAGTAGGGCGTTCGCCCGTCTGAATGGTTGCCACTGATCTACAGTGTACCGCCGGGTGACAGGTTCCAGTCTCACCTTCGAGACCCGCAGCACGCTGATAGTACCTTTGGTGTTGTAAATGTTTATACGTCTTCGTTTATACGTTAACTGCTTTCCACCACGAGGACCTTCGGTCTATTTGTTGTAATCATGTAATAAAATATGTAAAATCAAGTCAATGAAAGTCGATGTCTTAATACTTTATTTTTAACTTTTGACGGATTTGGTGTAAACTTAAATAGGTTTTTAGTATTAGTAATAAAAGGTCCAAAAGCGATTGATGAATGACCTGTGGCAGTTGGTACAATCTGTTGGATTACCCAACATTCACAATATTTAGTTTACATGCAACACTTATTCTGCACAAGCAACACCAAAAACCCCATCCGTTCTTGCATCCCTTTTGTCTCCCACTCCTTCTTCCGCCTCCAACCGTTGAGAGCAATACACGCAATTTACAGTTCGCTCCGTGCCTTTTTTATTTATAATCAGCCCTTAATTTAAGTGAAATTAGATTAAAATACAGTCAAGTCTAACACAATCTTAGTCGTGTAGCATTTCAGAGCTTTATAAAGTTTTTTATGGGTCGTTTTTAATTCCTAGTATTATTTACATGATAATATTTAATGTTCATAATTTAAACTTTATTTTGCAAATAAGTTACATGTAACACAGACAAAAATGAAGAAGTTAAACAAATTATTTGTTACTATTTAATGAATCATTAAATGACCTTGAGTGTGGCGTTAGAGTTACATTCGATGCTATCGTTATTTTTTTGACTTACCAAAGATTGTAGGGAAGGCTTTGGTTAATTTACCTGCCTATATCTTTAAAAACGTTACCTACTTAATATACAATTATTATTTTATGATAACATATCTTAATATTATTAATAATAATTAACACATAGTGACATGTACAATTGTACATTAATATAAACACTAAATATTAAATAGTCTAATTTAGAAATCTATTTTGGAACAATATAAATGCTAAGATGACCCAGTTGCCCCTAAGAGATATCGATGAGCTGGCGTGGGTCTTCTTCATTTTTGAAGGTAATTCCATTGGCACGGTTTTGTTCATCATCCAAAAGTACACGTCCATAAGTCCCTGGTCTTTCAGTTCTGGTCCCACTGTCGTCCTTATTCGAGCGTTGTAGGAGTTTAACCAGGTAATCTAAAATATTAATTTTATATCAAATTGTCTCTAAAATAATAAATATATAAGTGTAATTTGTAATATAGAAATTATAATATAATACGCCTTGTTTAAACCTAGATAATAGTTTGTAAATATTTTTAGTAGATTAAATCTATATTTAATATTAAGAACTTGCTGTTGAGCAGCAAAAATCACATCGAATCCATCGGCCCAGTAGTTTTTACGTGAATTCGGAACAAACAGACAAGAAAAAAAATGCACCATGTTCTCCATCGTTTATGTAGTCTATTCTAGTTTTTTTTTAAATAGCTTCAATGTTCAGACATGGGATAATATAATAGATTTACACGCATGTTAATCATATCGGTACGTTTGTATAGCAAAATTGTTTCTATTATTTAGATGCTATGTGACGCCAGTAGTACGATTTGCTTGTTTGAAGACTATATTACTATACAATATACTGAACTGAATACGACGGAGTGAGTAGGATGAAATGTAGCGTAGTCTGGAGGAGCGAGAGGCGAAAACATTGAGCGCTTGATGCTGACTACCTATTTACGAAACGAGCATTCCAGCATCACAAGTTGTAACGTGACGTTATAATGTTAATGTTTCATGGTTTATTTCTGTTTTTCAGTAAGGATAAACCAATCAAAGTGATCCATGTAAATATAAAATTGAGTCATTCAATGTTGTCATATCCTAATAAAACTACGTTTTAACGGTTTTAAGCGCGGTAATTTTATTTGATTTTGGTTTTTCCGACGTTTCGGCCACTTTTCAGTGGCCGTGATCACGGAAGACAAAGATGTCAAGTGTCAAGTGCCACTGAAAAGTGGCCGAAACGTCGGAAAAACCAAAATCAAATAAAATTACCGCGCTTAAAACCGTTAAAACGTAGTTTTATTATGTATACAAGTCGCGAAAACTTAAGAAAATATTATTTGTCATATCCTGTCAGTTTTGCGACTTTCAATAAAATTAATTCAATTTGGTTGAACACAAAGTCCAAAGCAAAGTAATCCCTAACGCGTACGGGTGCGTTGACATACGTGGCTATATTCCTAGCTCTGTGGCTTAAGCCGATATTAGACGGTTCATTTCTGTGTTGCGGTTTGGATCAATCAATCATCGTGATCCATATAAACATAAACTTTAATCATTCATCTAAAATCCGTTTGTGTTCTACAAGTTCTGGGCCTTTCTTTCCCTCTTTCCTCCCACCTAACATCAGCATTAGGCTGCCTGTCCATTGAAGCGGAGCGATGTTGCCGAGCGGAGAACGGAGAAATATAAGCCAATAGGAGTGGCTGCCTGTGCACTATGCATCTTATTTAAAGCGTTAAAAGTAACGCTTTAAACTCATTGCCATGTCACGCCACGCCATACCTATCTGCGTTAAACGGCCTAAATCTTTAACATAATCCCAGATGAAGCTCCTTTCCACCTTTGAGGAATAATTAATTAAGTTTCGAAATAAATGACAATCTCACATATTTAAAAATAGAATTAAAGAATTATTTAATTCTCACCTCATATTCGGTAAGCATGCTCCTGTCTATCAACTTTGGTTCGTAAGGCACCAAAGTGGCCTCTTTAAATGCAAGGTAACCGATCGGTTTCCCAATCACCTCCAATACATTTCCCAGACGAACTCCGAATTTACCCGGATCGTACCAGCCGGGCTCTAGAAATTACAGGGTTTTTACTTATTATAAAATAATACCTGTAGTCCAAGCCGAATATTACTGCCTCTTCGCATTAGCCACACAATGCTCGTAACACTAATATAAAAACCGTATATCGCGCAGCAATCAGTTGGTAATCTGCTTAAATCATGTTGTACCTCAATGGTAATGTGCTAAGAACGACCAATAAAATTTAACGCTGTTTAATTTAGACCAGTTAAATTGACTGTCATTTTAAATAAAAATCCAAAGTATCTATTTTAAAAAAATGTTTAATTACTCGACTAAAATAAGATATTTGCGAATCAGTTCCACTTCTTAAGCGGTTTGGTTATCAGACTTAAAATAATATAGATGATAAATAGATCTATAAGTTATATTTAGATAACATTACCACAAGTGACGAAGTACCCTTCTTTAAAAGTGTGCAAGTTTGTGTCTTGTCTATAATCAATCACGACGGGATCTGTGAATAAAATTAAGCGAGTTTAATTTACAATATTCCGGTGACATAAATACTATTAATTAACTATTTCTAGTATTAATACCAAAATTTCATCAATGTTACAGGCCCAGTAGTTATCGATAAAAATAGTTGTGACATACAAACGGTCGGGTGTAACGGTATTATAAAGTTCAATTTTTTCCAGAATAATTACAGAACCCTAATAAGTACAATCGCATGTTGTAAATGATGGTAAATATTTGAAAACTGCATGTTTACGAATCGATTAACTAATCTATTTTAAGTAGCACTTATTCTCAAGCGTGCCTCTACATTTACGAACACTTGACAATTTTTTCTTGTACCTTCTCTGCGATTGAGCGCAGCGCCCACGCCGTGTCCAGTGGGATGAGGGTAGTCTTGCCCGGCGGCCCACAAGGGCGCTCTGGCCACGGGGTCGGCGTGAGCTGCAGGAACCGTGGCCGGCGCGCTCAGCGTTGCAAGGGCTCCAAGGGACCGGAGCACTGTAGTGTAGGCACGACGGTCCTCGCGAGTTGGAGTTCCGAAATGGACCGTGCGGGTTACAATGGTTGTGCCCTCTGAAGAATTACACTTCTTGTTAGATCGTGACGAATTTTATTTTAGCTCTTAGGTAGCAATAGCTGCACAATAGACAGGTTTTCTAAAATTGAACATAATTTGGGAGTTAATTTTTGAGACTACAAACCGATACGAATACATACATAACTTCACGCCAGTTCCCTTCCGGGGTAGGCACGAACAACAGAGCGCCATTTAGGCTTATTCTTACACACCTCACTTGCTTCTTTGACATTCATAACTCTTGTCATGTACGCTCGTCTGTTCTTAAGGCTCCTAACATCACCTTCTGCTAGTATACGATCAATTTGATCATGGAAAGTGTGTCGTGGCCTTCCACGACTTCTGCATCCATCCACTTTTGCATTGTATATCTGTTTATTCATTCTTTCATCATGCATTCTTTCTACATGTCCGAGCCACCGGAGCATTCCTTTCCTTACCTTCACTCCGACACTCTCTTTCAGACCAGCTCTCTTTCTTACTTCGGTATTACGAACGAGGTCCGCAAGCGTCACTCCGCAGATTTTGCGCAGTGCTCGCATCTCGACCGCGTTTACTCTACTTTCATGCTCTTTCTTCCATACCCAACTCTCGCTTCCATACGTGAGCGTAGGTACCGATACGATACGAATAATGGTGAAAAACCTGTTTTTGAGCCAGTTGCTCATTGTTCCGCTGAGTAAAGCGAGGCAGCGGATAGTCAAATCAACTGTACTGAGAAATGTTTTACAGGGCCGTCTTTACCCACCCGCAGGGGTCACGGGCCCGTGCCGGGGACGCGAGGAGTGCGTGGCGCTCGGGCGTTAGGACTTAGGAGGCGCAAGCCAATCGCTATATATTACTTAGTTTCACTCGACCCTGAGTTAGCCTCAGCGCCCACTGGGGGGCGATACCGCCCACTTTGAGAACCTATGGACCTAACAAAACGTCGCATCCTGTGTTTCGCATTATCTATTTTGTAGGAGTGAAAATCTGCGGAGTAACGCTCGCTGACCGCGTCCGTAATACCGAAGTAAGAAAGAGAGTTGGTCTGAAAGAGAGTGTCGGGGTGAAGGTAAGGAAAGGAATGCTCCGGTGGTTCGGGCATGTGGAAAGAATGCATGATGAAAGAATGACTAAACAGATATACAATGCAAAAGTGGATGGATGCAGAAGTCGTGGAAGGCCACGACACACCTTCCATGATCAAATTGATCGTGTACTAGCAGAAGGTGATGTCAGGAGCCTTAAGAACAGACGAGCGTGCATGACAAGAGTTATGAATGTCAAAGAAGCAAGTGAGGTGTGTAAGAATAAGCCTGAATGGAGCTCTGTTGTTCATGCCTACCCCGCAATGGAACTGGCGTGAAGTTATGTATGTATTTTGTAGGAGGGAAAAAATTTATGACGTCATCAATTCTTACCAATATACTGTCCACCAGACTGTATCACAAGCGTGGCGTTTTTAAATATCTTCTTATCGGTTTTATTTGTTGGTCTGTATTCTGGTTCGGCTGCATTGGGACCAAATGATACACGAGTCTTAATTGAAGTGCTTACGAAGCTAGCTTGTGTTTCGCGGGTTATGTCCACTTTTTTTGTTATTGATTTCTCTGTTAGACCAGTTTTGCCCTGGAAATGATAGATATAGATATTTTATTGCTGTTGTTGTTCAATTGGTCACAACGGCTGGTAAAGGAACTGAGTCCATACAACCTAACCGGATGTAGATATTACTTATTTACCAGTATAAAAGCTGTACTCTGTCAGAATCAAAAGATCTCCGTACCTAAATATAAGTAAATTATATTTTCTTAAGTTTTCGCGACTTGTATACATAATAAAACTACGTTTTAACGGTTTTAAGCGCGGTAATTTATTTGATTTTAGTTTTTCCGACGTTTCGGCCACTTTTCAGTGGCCGTGATCACGGAAGATAAAGATGTCAAGTGTCAACGAGTATTGTTAAAGTTTTATTTAGCCTACCGCCAATTTGTTAATTTTAATTATTTAGTTTTGTTTATGGTTTATTATTTACTCTATGGGAGCCTAATCTAATTTACTACCGCTTCGCAACATGTTATGGCTTGAAGAGAAGAAGCGGCGCAAGAAACTCTTCAGCAAACATGCCTAGCTCTAATAATTTTATATAATATTAAAATGGGTGGAAGGAACAATAAAAGAAATTATCAGTCGAGTTGGTTTGTGTTGCGTTGCATGCAGAAAGAGCTCACAGTGTCTTGAGGTCTGGCAGCTGGTTTTTACTGGGTTTGGGTCTTAATAGTTTTGATGATTAGATCCCAAACAGGTGGTACTTGCCAACCATCTTCTCTATTGAAATTTGGGTGTTTTTTTTTATTTCAATAGCCTCACGCATCATTCTAGGTATGAAACGATTCTCTTTCGCGAGGATTTGTGGGTTATCGAATCTGATGTAGTGGTTGGGTTTATCCAGCGTGTGTTCACTGATCGCAGACTTCGTAGACTTTGTGTGTTTCATGTCAGCAAAGTGTTCTTTTACCCGTGTTTTTATGCTCGGAAAAACCAAAATCAACTAATTATCGCGCTTAAAACCGTTAAAACGTATTTTTATTATAAGTAAATAATTTAAGAAGATGCATAACAAAATAATCGTAACATGTTTGCAGGGTAGATGATATTTTTTCCCATCTTACAAAATGAGAAAGCCGCATACAGATGCCTATAATTTATAAAAACTGGACTTAGAATTGTACAATGTGTCACCTACCAAACTGCTACCATCTAAAAACTTTATATATATGAAATTAATAAAGCATGAGTTTCAAGTGGTTTATGTAAATGTAGAATACTATAAAATGTATTGCATAAATCTTACAAAATATTTATATCGTGTTCTTTACAAAGTTAGAATGACGAGATTTTGTCCTTTCGGCCGTACAAATTCTACACGTAATTTTTAATGTTAATTAGTTATTTGTATTATTGTCATATACTTAAATATTTCTTAACATATATATATACTTACAGTGACTTTAAAACAAGTAAACAGTTTGAAACTTACATATACCTCTAAATAATTCAACAATGTGCACATAGCAACGGCGTCTCTCAAATGCGCTCGCGTCATGCCGTTTGCTTCTGCTTGGTTCTTCTGGGCTTTTAAATATATTATAGGGGATAACTGGAACATCTTCTTGCTTTGCGGTACGCTCTGTGCTATAGCCGCAGAAGCACCACGTTGGAATGTACCTGCTGCTGGTATCAGGATCTTTGCCTCAGTTGATCGACGCAGTTCCACGTAGATCGTTGTGTATTCGATTACCCTTAAAAAGGGTCAAACAATTGTTGTAGTTACATGCAGAGGAGTTTTTAGTACCAAGTTTTCCGAAGTTCTGAGAGACAAGTTTTCGGAATGAAGGTAATAATATTTTCCCTTAAGTTATGAATGGGTCTGAGGAGTAAATAATGTATTATAGAAAAGAGAAAGTAAATGAGCATTTCGGCGAAGAAGTATTGGAAGCCACTTGAGTGTGGCGCGATTATTACATTATTAATATCAAACCATTCTCTGTCGATTTAGAATGCTTATATATATGCACACTTACTTAATATGTAAATTATTTTATTTGTTGTTCTTGTATTAATTTTTTTGTTTGTACATACTTCAAGTATGAATCGTTTTAACAAAATTTATTAAAATATATAAAATTAAGTATATTACCCCGAACTATCCAAAAATAGAAAACCGTAGTAACACGTAAATACTTACCTTGTGCAATTGTTATTGTTCACAAAGCAATTACTGACATCGAGTGCTTCTCTAACGCGAAGAGGTAATTTGCCAGGGGGAGCGAATATCCTTACATCTCTAGCACCAATGATTACGAAAGCTTTTAAAAGAGGAGCATGGGGAAGGTCTAATCCCCTAATGTTCAGAAGCCAAGCAACTTCGTCTAATGCGGTGACTATCATCGCATCAGCACCTACTGCTTTCAATTCGTTGCGGACAGCTGTTACTTTTTCGCGCCAACTGACACCTGTATTTTTAAAACTTTGTTAACTTTAGGCCTTTCTTCAGAATTGCAAGGCATTTCCTCACGATAACACCAATTAGAACAGTATTCATATTTTGTAAAATGGCCATTAACTTCCAGAACATGTTGTATGATGGAAATATTTTCGAAATCGATTTTTGGGTTAAATTAAAAGTTTTGCTGTACTGTTTCATTTAAAAGCAATGTATTACACATTGCTTTTAAATATTTAAACAATTGGTTAAAAAGGAATAACTATCTGAGCAATAATTGTTTTTGTGTTAAAATTAATGGCGTTTGGTTTCAGTCAAAGACTTAACTTGGTTCAGGCTTATAAATTACTTTCACCTAGTGCCTATTTGCTTAAAGGTTATGTTTATACTTGAATATTCATGAATTAACTCTGTCTACATACACAAATCATAGCGGAACATCTTCAAAGAGATGAACAGTAATAAAACTTAACGTCACCTGCATACTGTAAACTGTGTTCATTAGCAACAGTTTTTATGAAGTCTGGTCGTCGTTTCTCTAGGTCAGGCTCCTCATTCCAAAGTTGGTCTACAAGAGTCGATATGTGGATCAACTGTATGCCTTCTCGTTGCAACGCTGAAGTCAATCCTTGCCATTCTCCAACCGACGTTAAGCGGGCGTCCCCTCCAATTCTTCCATTGCGGCCTAACCGCTCCTAAACATGCATACGATGTGATATTATAGACAATCACTAGGACATCTGAGCTTTGATTTTGTATCGAACTACATTTCTTAAAATAATGAACGTGTTAGATAGACAGACAATACTTTATTATACACCAATACAAAAAATAACTTACAGACTAAAACTATGTGTTTCATTATGTACAAAGGGCGGTCTTATCGCTAAAAAGCGATTTCTTCCAGACAACCTCAGGAATGAATTGAGATGATAATGGCGATGGTGGTATACGGAACATATAGGTACGTACTATTGACTTTTTAATAAATTAAATACATAAATTATATATATATACACACACACACACACACACACACACACACATATATATATATATATATATATATATATATATATATATATATATATATATATATATATATATATATATATATATAATATTAAATAGGTATATACTTAATATACAAGTATTACTTTGTGTTACCCCCAAGTCATCGCGGTAGCTATTCGTGTGAATGGAATCTAATTCCTTAATAATAATAAAAATGCGAAAATAAGTCTGTCTGTTACGTTTTCGGCGGAAACGTGGTATAATTTAGTTTTAATACCGAAAATGAACATGATTGTTTCTCACGGAAAATGGTATATCTTCTGGGATACAATCAAGCACATTTTTCGCGGTCAAATAGCGCCTAGATAAATATTTAAAGCAATGGAACATGTGTTCCTTGCTCTGAAAATAAACAAGGGCCCAATACAACGCGGAGAAAACTCTAGTAATAGATAAACTAAAATTTTAAACTAATAATGGTAGGTAGTCGTGTTTATATCATGAGCATCCTAAAGTGGTGAGTTATGAAGTCGCATGCGAGTTTTATCACGGCAAACTTCACAAAACTTTACGAAAATAATTCAAAGTTTGCAGGGAAAAAGCAGCGGATAGAGGCAATCTTGTGGTGCGCCTTCAAGGACTCGGGTCCTGTTGAAAATTAATGCTAGTAAACAAACCACAGCCAGGTGATAGGGTATTTGCCCGTCTGGATGGCTACTATTGTTGGTTTATTTAGAGTATGCCGCCATAACAACCTTGAATTGTGTTCCGGCATTAGTGGCCAGGTTGCAGTACCCCTTTAGAGAGCGCCAACAACTTTAATGTTACAAATGTCTATAGGCGACTGTACGTCGCACACAATTGTTATTTTAAGCTGATGGTGTGGGCGTTCCTATGATCGTTATAGGTATAGAATTTAAACACTGTTAATGGTGGAAACTTAGAATAAATCACTTTAAAATGCAAATACATGTGCACTCGCTTACAACCAAAATGGAAGAGAAAACGAAAAGCAACGACAGTGTTGCAAGTTTAAAAATATGTTATGTTGGTGTTGCCAACAACCGCTTTCCATTAGGTGGGCCGTCTGCCTGTGCTGAAATTATGAAATAAAAAAATAGTATAAGAAGCTATTAAGCATCTAACTTAATAGCTTCTAAACGACCCTCGACATGTGTCCTTGAAAGTGAGTTTAAAAAAAATCAAAGTTTATAATATGTAAAGGACGAAGAGAAGCGTGGAGTAATCTTTCGAGGGACGGAGGAGGGTGTTAAGCGCGTATACTTAGTCTAACTATGACAGTCCTACCATTTTAAAACGTGTGTATATCATAATAATTATGAAAGTATTACCGCTATCCATTCGGCGATTGTGGGTTGGCTTGGATCGTCAGCGTCGAGTACTAGCCAGGCGCATGAGAAGGTTACCCTGGCTCGTTCCAGCTCCCCGCTTGGTACCCAAACTGCTGCGCCACCTTCAGCCACCACAGCGGCTGTCCCAGCTCCATCCCAGCCACTTATGTACTCTAAGCGTCGTTCCTCGGGAGACGGTTCCTCACTCTGACAAAAATAGGAAGTACTCTAAAAAGTCAAACCCATGCAGCAAAAGTTTCAGCCGCATTGTATAGCTTTAATTAACGCCCCAAGCAAAAGAATTATTGTCACAGCTCAAAAACTCATATTTCAGTGAACAATTAAGATTTTTAACACAAATACATAATTCATGCTTATAACAATAAATAATATAAGTATTGTTTACTTTTAACCTTTCTTACCAGAACATCGCCTTTCAAAATCCCACCTAAACTAAATCGTATTCAACCCAGTTATATAGGTGCACGTACACATATACACAAAACTGTTAAGTATTTTTATATGAAACTCAATTCCAATACATTTTAAAAGTACTTAAGCCGTTGACTCCGTAGCCTGTAGCACTTGCGTGTTATGTCAATTAAATGTGTTCGTTCCCTGAAGTTCATTATACACAATTTCACACGTGCTGACCTTGAGGGGAAATATTGTGAGGTACCTAACCTACAAATCGCGGTTATGAATATGCAAAACTCGGGTTTCTTGAATAATTGAAATGAGATATATTGTACATTTCCCTAAGATAGAGAGACTTTAATAATTTAATAATAATTGAAACGTTGGATATATTATTAGCTTATATAAAATACACAAAAAATATTTGCACGTACCAAGTGCTCATCAGTGTAGAAAATAAGAAATGCGTCAAAGAATGCATTCATTTGCGTGTAGGCTGAATTACGCATTGCGCTACGCAATCTTCCGAGAGGGGCCATAGGGCTGGTAGCATCGATGCATTCAGGGGGAGATGGCAAGGTTGGTATTTCAGCCATCACACTGATGGTCATGGGTATCCGAGAAAACGTCGGTGACGGAGCCAGTGTTGTTGTAGTTTGTGGAATTTGTTGAGGCATACGCGCTCCATGACAAGCTGAAAAAAACAATTATAATTATTACTTTATTCATACAAGACAAGAAATTTTTTATACTTCAATATACTCTTTTTCGCACCGTAATGCACTAAAAACTGAAACAAAATATATTTGCCATCCCTTTCGCCGGCTAAAAAAGTTAATCAGAAGGAGAAAGCGGCTAGCGACAGCGGCGTTTGTGGCGCGGGAATATACCAGGGGTTCAGAACGGTTGAGAAGATTCATCTGCTTATGAGCTTTCGAAAGTTCGTGCGTGTGACAAGGAAACCAAAGGGCGCTACGCGAGCTACCCCTCTCGTTTCCGCTTTCTTTCTTGAAGGCATCCTTTTATTACTGGAGGCGGTCCTTTGTTAATAAAACCGTTAAACGTCTTAGAGATAAAGGATTACCGATTGTTGAAAAAAAATATAATACTATTGTAACATTTTTGTGTATGAAAGTACCTAATGTTAAAACCGTTATTGATCTCTGACGAGATGTTAGAAGTTTTGTAAGTTTTATTCCTGTTTTGTTGAAAGGATGAGAAGAGGTCGTCGTTATTTATTAAACAGGTGTAAATAATATGATGGTGAGTATGCCGTCAACCCACTGCGCACATTCAGAGAGAAAAAAGTCAATGACCGGGAGGTACCCAAGGGATGTGGATTCTATTGGAATGACGTCAACAACTAACAGGACTACAAAGCATTGGGAGAGATCATTTAGTCCTTTCCCTTTTCACAAGTAATTTTTATGACGCGGCGATTTCATAAGAACAAAAAGAATTTCTTAACTCAGCATGAATGCCAACGTCACAACGCTTACGCGTCGTCGGGCAATTTAAAGTACGAAAATGGCCAAAATGACATTGGAATTTGTTAGGATAACATAAATATGAAGAGTCCAACTTCCGTATTTTCTGTGCCTTAAAGACTGATTAACTAACACAAAGCATTTTGTTCATATAGTTACATTTTTTCAGATAGTTATTATTTTTCTTCTTCTATAAATAAATAATTTAACGAAGTCTACTCAAAACCAACGACAATAAAAAGGCGAAGTAAAACTACAAAGGTTTGTATTTTGTGTACCTTATTCGTCCAAAGTGAAAAAAGAGGGAAGGGAACTTACTTACGAAAACAATCGTATAATGAATGAATGGTTTGTCCCTTAAGGATTTGCGTATTCCCAAAGGGACGAAATATCCTGCGAACTACCAAGGCAACATAATGTTAAAAGAAGTGGATTATGACGCATTGTCCTGAGCAAGGATATTCAAGGATAAAGGCATCGACCGAGGTCGACCGCTGCCGGCGGGCGTTGCAGCGGCCATTCGCTCTGTCAAGTGCATTGATAATTATAATGCACCAACCAATCGCATGCAACGTAGGTACAGTATATAAACATGGAGTTAACATAATATGTCTGTTTACAAGTTCACTATAACGTTATTCATTTACATATATTAACAAATTGCAATACCTACACAAAAACCAAATTTTCAAACCAAATATACTACTACTACCATAGAAGAATACTCCTTTATTCTACATAACGATTTTCATACTAGACTTCGAACTTTTATATTTCCCGGGATTTCTCAACTTCGAAACCATGTGCTTTTGGGACTTACTTTCACAGTTTCTGACTTCAAGATGTTGTAGAAATATTTATATTTCTCTAATTACTCTTGAAGTCGGCTTTTCTTTTGCTAGAACTATCTTATTTTTCAATTTTTATTACGTATATGGCTTTTTATATTAAAGTATCCTTTTTTTATAAATAGGGTCTGGTAAGCCCTGCATTACCCCTAACGTAGTCAAGGACTATATCCAGCTTCATATATGTATATTCTTTTTCTATTATACATACTAATTAGTTACTATTTTGTCTATTTCTAATCTTTATATATCCCTATTAATATTATAAATGCGAAAGTAACTCTGTCTGTCTGTCTATCTGTCTGTTCCGTTTTCACGGAAAAACTACTGAACCGATTTGGGTGAAATTTGGTATATAAGTATATGCAATTTTAATACCGAGGGTGGACAAGAGATACTTTTTATCTCGGATAATGGGATAGACTTTGGGATAGATTTATGTAAAGATTATCCCAAAAAGTAGGATAGGTTTTTAATTTTGTGACTTGGTCAGCGTAGTCGATGTGGTCGATTTGTTCAATTTGGTCGATGTGGTCGGTGTGATCGATTTGGTCATTTTGGTGTACATAATTATGTAGTTTTAATACCGAAAATTGGCATACATACTTTTCATCCGGGAGATGGGATAGTTTGCGATATAAAATGAAGTGAATCTTCCGGGGCAAATAGCAGTAACATAAAAATTTAATACAATGTAACCTGTGTTGTAACCTTTTTAAACAAGAGGCACGCACTAGAAATTGACCCGCGGCGCAGTCGCGGGATAAACTCTAGTTACCCGATTTATAATATTAGAAATAGTATATTATCTAATATAATCTCATTCTAATATTCTAATTAATGTCAAGCCTCGCGATTATTTGGTTTTATATCTTTTGATTGCGTCTTGCGCGACCTTCAGGCAAAATTGTTCCAGGTGTGGTCTGGTCTTCTTGGTCACTTAACGTTTGTTCAGTTAACTTTGTTTTAGTAATAGTTTCCAGATAATACCTGGAGTGGCAGAGCTTCAGACATTCTAATAATAGGTCCTGTAATGTCTCGTTCGCGCCAGTATCGCACCCGCACTCTGGAGAATCTATGTATTTAAATCAATGTTATAATAAGCAGAGAACCGGCAGTGTCATTAAAGTATCCTTAAGCTGCACTAAATTCAACGCAAAAGAAATGATCAAAATTGGCTTAGAAACAATAAAATTGTGGCTGAAAATACATTAAATTTATACACGACGAATTGAGAACCTCCTTTTTTTTAAGTCAATTGATAATCAAACAGTCGTTATCTTTTAAAATACCTTATTTAATGATAACTTCACATGACTAAGTGCAAAAAAATACAACCATAGTTACATTTTATAGCAATCACCACAAATGTTTCATTTATCGCTAATTATTTACCCGCGACAAGGGCTTACTTCGTTTAATGGGCGAATCTACTGAACGCAACATCATTTTGTGCATAGCCGCATTTTTTTTAATTCCGGGTAGATCAATTTTGGGTACAATATCACCACTACTAATTAATTATAGCTCATATTAGAAATGGCAAAATTCTTAAGATGTAGGACTTAAAAACTAACCTGATTACGCCCAATGATGAGACTGTTGCTGTAGGTTTTGTTAAACCGAACAAAAAGAGTAACTGAATGTGTCTGTCTGTCTTCCTGAACTCGAAGACTCGACTTGTAAAATTCTGTTAAAAATTCATAGGAGAACAAAAACTGTTGGTGGTTGTATTACATTGGTTGTGTAATAATAACTTGACATTATATAATTACGCGTACCGGCGCCGCGCAGCGGTACCGATTTTAAGTATAAATGTAAAAGGTATAATAAATACAAAACATTATTATGTAGGTAATAAAACTCAATTTATTTTTTAAGCAAACGCGCGTGTTTAAAAAAGAACGCAGTAATCAACTACAAATTAATTCTACTAAATGATGATCTTGTTTGTTTCGGATATCCCTTTGAGTACATTTTCAAATACTTCATTAATTAATTGGAATGCGTAAAAATGCGTGTGCGTAAGAACAATGGTTTGCCCCCTTTTTGTACCAGGGATATATAGGTATCATGGAGATAAACGCTTTTAAAGGATATCGGCTGTGGGGTACGCAGGATGGGAAACAAACAATGGCGCTTAGGGTGTGACTTTCTCTTTCTAACCAACGACTGACTGGAGACCAAAAGAAATAAAAATATGGACAGCATCGCCCCCTTTTCAAACTTGGTTGTTTGTTAATCTATGTAGTACTTAATACATTTTTATTATTATACTTTGTTTATATTATTTAATTCTCCTAGATAAGTTTAACAAATATACTATATGCTCAGTACCATTATAATAAAGCTGTTTTTATGTGACTTATTTATCAGTGTCACTGTAAGTGGGCCTTGCAAAGGACATTCGAATTGCAAGTCACCACATCGTCTTATGACGTCAGTTTTAACCAGGTTCCCATAACTCAAGAAGAGGGTAGATAAGGTAAAAAAAATCTCGGTTATTCACCATCAACAAAGAACGTAACTAGCATGTCACTGCATAGAGAGAAAGATTACATAGCTACTTTATGTTTTTGTTATGATAAATTATGATTCTATCAGCAAGTTTTCCGTACCATTTGTTTTTTATTATTTGGAAATGAAAAAACAGTGTGTAAATAATATTAAGTAACTGCCCGCGACTTCGCTTCCATGCGCAACTTCAACGCTTGACTTGAAATTCCCGCGGGATTCCGGGGACACAAAGTACCGCAGCTTTCGTTTTAGTGGAAACTGTGTCGGAATAAGCTAATTTGTATACATCTGAAAAACTTCAAAACACTCGTGGAAAATTCCCGCGAGATCCCGAGGAAAAAAGTATTGCACATTTTATTACATAAAATTTGATATCGATCAGTGAAAAAAACACATTGGAATTCGATTTTTTTTATACTGGTCATTTTAAATTATTCCTAGAAAAAATCTCGCGGGTTCCCAGTATAAAAAGTAGCACCGATTTTAAGTTTAAGAATTTGCTGTCGATCAACGAGAAACGCATCGAAATCGGCCCAGCAGTTTTTACGTGAATCCCGAACAGATTAGAAATCTAAAAAAATGCATCGTGTTCTCCATCGTTTATATAATGTATTTCAGTTATTATTTATTTTATAACATTATAGTTTATTATCAATTTTATGTGATTTAGAAAAACCCGCAATAATAACAAAAAAATCCAAAGTAAACTGAAGTGAATAACCTTTTTCATAAACATAAATTATTACTTTGGAGATGAAAGTAGGTATATCAAAAGTAACGAATGTAGACAGACGTAGTTCAAATATTATAAAATAATACATTCTTTACCGCACGCACATATATTGCAAAAATTTCAAATAAGTAAGTAACCCGTTCGCGTTTGAGGCGGTTTGTCTACTAGGAGCACAAGGGCTGAAGGAGGTGGTCGGTATTCAAACTAGGTAATAGGTGCTTATTGCACACGAGAAGGTATATAATGACGAATAAACCCTGTCATAGATAAACAAAAAGAGTTATTTTAAGTTCATATAGTGAACTCGCCATGGAGTTTTTTATATTGTTAAATATTATTTTACAGTCTTTTATGTACTTGCAGACGTTATTGCACACTACGTAACAATTTTGTATTCACTCCCAAAAAAACCATAAAGCATTTGTGTCAACGAGTTTATATTACATATAGCTCAATTGGTTATTCATAAAATAAAATAATATGTTTCTAACCACTCACGGATTATGCCAGTCCATGGTATGGCAATTTTGCCAAAATTGTGTAAAATTATGTTTAAATAAATTTCGAATTACTTTTTCTAATTTCATTTGACGCCCTGGTATGCTTCACAGTGCAACCGCATTATTCAAGAGAGAATACAACTAAAAACGGACCTAACGAGGGAGTAGTCAAAATGTTCACCAGTACAACTTGAACTCTGTTATAAATAGTTTTCTCATATTAAAACGTGGATTGGAAGAGAGCAGTAAACAGAAAGTTGGAAAGGTCTGATAGGAAGGGAGGGTCGAATTAAGCTGGTTTGTAATAAGGCCTGGCGCATATTTGCGATTGCCCGATCGTAAAACGTTTCTACGTTATCGTAATATGTTTTTATATATTAGTTTATAGTTAGTGTATAGTTAGTTATTACGCTATGGGAGTCTAATCTAATTTAACACCACTTCGCAATATGTTGTGGCTTGAAGAGAAGAACCGGAGCAAGAAACTTCGGCAACATACTTAGCTCTAATATTTTTTTAATAATATTAACACTACACTCGTCTCTTTAAACATTGCTGTACTACGCGTGAACCATAATGGCTTCTTTAGATTAGCTGCAGAAGGCGGCGCAGTAACTTTGTATGAGAACTGTCAAGGTATTTCGCAGAGATGTGTTTCCATCTAAGATGGTTGTGAAATGTTGCGCCGACTAATGCAATTATTTCAATCTCATACACTTCTTTTTTTAAATATCTATGAATTTTCAAGATTAAGAATACTCTTCACCCAGAATCTTAAGCCAAATTGTAAATCTTTGGCTGTCGCCAAACGAGGGAAGTTTTGTGGCAGCTCGAAAATTAACTTTACACTAAATATTTGCCACTTTTGACACAATAACACAATTCTTCGTCAAAAACAATCAATGTCTTATGACTATTGATAATTTTAACCACTATTTATTTTTGAAACTAAAACTGCATAACGAAACGTCACCCGTTAAGGTACTCTAAATGTAGATAGATATTTAACTCTTTATTGTACACCAATACAAAAATGAACTTACAGACTAAAACTATATATCTAGTTATGTATGCACAAAGGGCTGTCATAACAAGCGATCTCTTCCAGGCAATCCTAGAAATGAAATTAGATAATAATGGCGATGGCCAGTTCCTATATATATCCTTACTATTCACTTCATTCTTCAATTCACTTGTCTTGCCATCGGTTGAATTTTGACATCAGATGTGTGGAGGTTATGTCAAATTTAAACAAAAAAAAAGGTAAGGCAAATGGACGGTCGGTAAAATAAAAGACCCGGCTATAAGATTATTTATATTTTAGTAATATACACCTAAATGTTATAATATATACAGACGTGTATTTAAATTGAAATCGGATAACGTGTGCCGGGCTTATGGCTTGCAGTTGCATCTCTTCGTTCCTTTGCTGCCCTGATGCAGTGGTTGCTCTTGACGCATGTCACTGCGTCATTAGGGCCGTTCGCGACGGCTCTTCGCCGACATGCGACAGCGACATAGGCCGTTCATTCATACCGGATGGTTTTTTACCATTCAATCTTTTTTACTATTTTGGTAGACAATTGGCATTTTACTTGTGTGGAGATTTTGTCAACAAAACCTGCCAATTAATACCACATTACCACACAAACAACCTCTTCACAAATTGGCTTTCACATACACAGCTATATAATAGTATTTTTTTGTCAAATTATTAACAATTTTACTTTGAAACTTTGCACTCCAAACTAATAATACAAGTTACATTTGCAAAGTTTGCACTAGTTAAGAAACAAGTTAACTTGCGAAACTGACGAGTACGAGCTATGTTCTTATCATCGTTTGGATAAACATTTATTTATCGACAACTTACTTAACTGCTAAATTTCTATTCAAACGATGAAAAGGGTTATACAACTTGCCAATTTCCCAAGCAAGTGTAAATCAGGCTTTAGTGGATATTTTAGAAGATTTTGTAAAATGGGACCGATTTTGACATACTATTTTATTTATTATATTGATCAAGGTTTTGTCTATCTTTAACAAATTCAAAGTACCTATTAGGTGTTTTTAATAAACACGAAGCTAATGTTTTAAAAGTCATAAACAAAAATCCATATACGAAAGGGATAATAATATTAATGTCACATGTGTGTTGGCGGCGTACTACATATACAATACATATACGACGACCACATGTCGGAAAGGGTTGCACGTGTGGGCTATATGTACCAGGGCAGCAAGGGGTGAATGGAGTTACGTCACATATGCTTATATGCGTTATCGCGGGGTGCGCCCTCGGGACATGGGCTATCCAAAGGGGAGCGGCTATATGTTAGTGTTAGTAATGGCCGGTGCCTATATCTTACTATATATTCACTCGCCCTACCATCGGTTGAATTTTGACATTATTTGTATGGATCTTATGTCTTTTAACCGACAGTAAGGTAAATTATCGCTCGGTAAGATATAGGAACCGGCCATAGATGAATAAGTACGAGATTTGTCTAGAATCTGAGGTTGCTCTTGACATCAAGAGATTAAATTAATTTATATGTCCTTACTACATCTGAGATAATGTCAGGGTCTGTATTCAAACGCGACTTATAGCGTGTAAAAATAACGCTGTTAATGATTAGCTACATTCTACATTACTGTATATACATGATACATAAATTATCTGTCAATGTTTAAGGTCATGTACAGTGTTGCATCTGAAATATCGCATTAAACCCTTGGCTGCATCTGCGTGACACAGTCACTAACATTAACAATATCCCAACTGTAGCAGTGGCATTCGTGTAAAACACGATATAAAAACAAAATAAAAATGAGAGATTTGAACTATAAAACAGCCCTTTGACCAAGAGTAGTTTCAAACAGTTACTTGCAATTTTCTTTGAAGAAATTCTTTATCTGTGAACTCCACGGACGTAATGTATTAACTAATTGAGAAATTGGTTCTAAATTAATTAAAATATTATAATGTATAGGTAAATTAGCTTCGAGAACTTTTTGCGTTTGTAGTAATATTTCTATAATAGCTGCGCCTACGGTTTCACCCGCGTGGTGATGGAAAATCGTTATATTTTGGATAATTCACACTATATCTTTATAAATTATAGCCTGCGTTATTCTGTGTGCGATATGTAAGCTATATTATTGTAAAGTTTCATCAAAATCCATTCAGTAGTTTTCGCGTGAAAGAGTAGCAAACATACATATCCATATATTCTTACAAACTTTCGCGTTTATAATATTTATAGGGATTTACAGGAATTCTAAACTTAAAATTTAAAACCCTTTTACAATCAGCAAAAAGAGGTTCGATACATTTTGAAGAAGAAAGTATATTTACAATCAAAAGTCAATAGTGAAAGTCAAATAAATAATAATTATTTACATTGCTAATTATTATGAGGTCAGACTATTTGGTTTTACTTTGATAATTAATTAATCAATTGATTTATTTGTTGGTCATTCTTGTTATTTATTGTTCAGTTTTATTATTTGTTGTTGGTTACACTACTAAAAACGCAAAAAGTCTGGAAGCTAATTTACCTGTAATATAATGTCTCTTTGCTTAAAAGTTTCTAGGTACAGCAAATTTCTTGAAGATTGTGTAATACTTTGATATGAAATAATAATTATCCCGCCTCAAGTTACCTCAAGTATTATTGCCAAATATTTGCACGTAGCAATCGACTTGGTGTTTCGCGTAGCAATTTCGCTACGAATACGTTTTGAGGCATGACAGAACTAGAATACTGACGACATATGTAATATCAGTTATAACTACTATAATGTAATATGTAGTCTATGCGCTATAAAAATCAAATTAATCTTATCTATTATATTAATTAGGAAAAGCGTAACTTAAAATATGTATATATTTCCGTCTTTATATAACGATTATGCTAAAAACAAATACCACCACATTTAATATTAAATTGTGCTGCCATCATAGAAGTGATTGAAATTCATGGTATCTTAGTGCCTAAACTTAAATTTTTCTTCCTATGACCCAGATTTGACTCAAGATGTGCATGTACCACTTAGGCAGTCTGATATTTAGTGCAAATTTATTTCAATTACAACGTAGTGAAGATTAAGAAAAACATTTCGAGGAAAACTGCATACCGAGATCCATATGTGAAAACCTCTAACTAATGTGTTTTGATCAAGCGTGTCATAAACCTCCGATTCTTCTAAGAATGGGAAACTCAAAATCTGTAATGGGACCTTTTACTAGTTCATATTACATATAATACTGGTACATAATTATTTATGTATAAGACTGAATTGAATTTCTAAATTAGGTACTTCACTCAGGCCGAATAGAAACCATATAAAACTATATACCTATAGGTAATATTTCTATAGCTACATATTGTAATTACAAATATAGATTTTGTTATAATAGTAGAAATGCCCGTAAACGAAAATATGTGTTTTTCCATTGACAACATTCCATTGACTACTTATTGATTATGTTACCCTAGTAATCGGGATTCAAGTGAGGCCATCTTGGCTGGGATTTTTTTTTCGTTCTGTTTTCGTGCAACCGTCCGTACCTGTAAATAAATACTTAAGGGAGGTGAAAGTTACTTATTTGGTTATATTGCAAAATCAACTCTAAATAATTGTTATTACAGATCTAATTCTATCTATTTAATCATGTAATTTTTGTAAATCTTTGGTCCATTTCATTATTATCTAAATATTTTTTAACGATTACTTTTAAATATTTAATTTGTTAAGAGTTGAAAATATTATATCAGATTTTTACCAAACTGGGAACGTATAATCCTTTAAGTTTGGTTAAATTTAAATTCTAAGGGTTTCATTTGCAAATAACGTCACGGAGCAACGTTCGATAAGCCTGCCCTACATACAACATCAAGTTGTCTTTAAGGTTGAAAAACCCTTTCTCAAAGACTTCCTTTCAAGTCATGTAATCCTAGTACACAAAGTCATTGGGAGTGACATGCCCATTATTTCTTGTTTAAGCCAGCCCTTCTTGTCATTTACACCTTCGTCAAAGCTTTAAGGGCCCATCAATTAATTTACATATTATATAATTACTGCTAACTACACTCTAGCCTCGTAAGAATAATCTTTTTGTTTTTAATTACGGATAGACGTTGCTCATTCGTTGGATTAGAATTTGATATCAAGGGGCAGGATTGTTTTGTAGTTGTTAAATGGACATGATTCCATTATGTGGAACGCTTTAAATAATTGAATTACAAATAATTCAGTTGTTTGTAAATTATTTGAGCCCTTTTAAATTATTTATAATATAACACAGTTTACTAGGAACGCAAAGAGTGTAAGAAGTTCATAAGGGCCGAGTAAGGGCTTGACGAAATTCAAGGTTCTGGTTACGCATAGGGCGGAGCCTCCTCAGCCAATCGGCGACCAGTAGGTTACGCAAGTCACACGCACTGACGCGGTACGATACCCTTCAGAATGTACCTATACAACACATATGAAAACTCAGTTATTTTTAAAAGAATAGCATGGTGGGGAGACATGCACTTGTGTATTTTGGGGTACCGCTGCGATTTAAAATAATATTTATTTGCAGACGAGGCATTTTTTTAGCTTCAAAGTTATTAAACTGTATCCAAGCTATCCAATGTATTATAAGCTCTTAAGCGTCCCTCATCTGAGCACAGGAATTCCTATTTCGGGTACACGGGTCTTCACAGTGAGCATGTAGTAATTAAATAATAAAATTGCCTCAACAATTGCTATTCAAACAAAATAATATTTTATGTGAAAATCTTATTCAAGCATGAAAAACAAAAGCATTTATTCCAGTAAAAAGAATAGTTTTTATATTGAGTAGTTAAATTATTATTTATAATGCAAAGCAATTGCATTATCCATCGTTTAGGTAGGATTGTAATTGACGTTTACAAGTACTAGCAGTGGCAATGTGCCAATCTTGTTTTTATAGATATGCAATTTTCAATTGCAAACTTATTTCGGAAGTCCTCCTTTTAAAAATAACAAGTTGCAGATATGTGATTCGAGTCAATTACTTGTGTTTAGCTGAAAAAATCGTTGTCGCCAACCACAACAATACTGCTGGAACTCGGAAAGGCAATAATACTTTTGTACAACAAATATAAATAAGTAAATATGGTGTTATTTTATACAATATCTCGAACTAATTTCTATATAAGGTCCACTTAGGACTTGCCTTCCCGACAGTCAGCTTACGACTCTAGTCATCTATATAAATTACTTGTTTCTCGTACACATATACTGTGCTACTCATTTCTGATATTTTCAGAAGATAAAAATCCAACATCATCAACACATGTATAGCTTGTGTCTATAAATTTGTGAATTAATCCCACCGCCAATGTCAGCGTAATGATCATAACACCTGGGACCCAAATCTGCTATTTCAATGTCTTGACGTTGCAAAGATATTCAAATTACGATTCCATTGCGATAGTGTCAAAAATTCTTATTCTACTAAGGGCCGATTTTTCAATAACCACATAAAAGTTATTCTATAGAATAAAACACAACAAGGGAAAATTAAAAATGACAGTTATAGGAATAAATCAGTTGAATTGTTTCACTTTTGGATTTAGTCAGATTATAATTTATTCGACGGATAACGTCTATCTGATTGATGATGGCCTTTTATGTGACTGATGATGATTGAAAAATCGGCCCTAAATCGACAATAGGTTCTCGATATCGTTGCAGCAGAATAATAGTAGAAAAAAATGGTACCTATTATCATAAACGGAAATGGCATTAGCCGAAATTAATATTGAAAAGCTACCAAAAGCTTATTTCATGACTTTTCGGTTATAAATATATAGTGGCGTGCCCGTGGCACGCCATTAGAATTAACGGAATATCGAAATAGGCAAATCTACGATTGAGACGGTACTGTCCGGCGATTTTGACTGGATAGTATTAGCAGAATTGGGCCCCTAATCAGAACGACACGCACATATAGCTACCACCGAGTACACTCGTTTACGCAACGATCCTTAAGCATATTTCTCTCGTGTACCTTAGAAATTTCCGATAAGTTCCCAGTAGAAGTTTTCCTTGAGCACTAGGTTATGCTATAGGACATGCTAAATATAGGATATGGTTTATAAAAAGATATTATTAAATTTTTCGAGGCCGCAGCACGAATTTTAATAACACCTCTGATGTTGCATATATTCATAGACATATTTTTAGCGTGCAGGATTCGAGAAAGATTACAATTTCCTGCGGTCGGGCGGCCTGTCGTAAGAGGCGACAAAACAACCCACAGCCAGGTGGTAGGGCATTTGCCCGACTGGATGGCTACTACCCCTCGTCTAAAGTATGTCGCTATAACAACCTTGATTTGTGTTCCGGCATTAGTGACCAGGTTCCAGTCTCCCTTAAGAGAGCAGCAGCGCATTTGTAGCACCTTTGGTGTTGCAAATGCCTATAGGCGATGGTAACCGCTTTCCATCAAGTGGGCCGTCTGCCTGTCTGCTGAGATCCTGCAATAAAAAAAAAAAAAAATACCACCATAACAACCTTGAGTTGTGTTCCGGCATTAGTGGCCAAGTTCTAGTTTCCCCTAAGAGAGCAGCAGCGCATTTGTAGCACCTTTGGTGTTGCAAATGTCGATAGGCGATGGTAACTGCTTTCCATCAAAAGGGCCGTCTGCCTGTCTGCTGAACTCATGCAATAAAAATAAAAAAGCCATGTCAGTTACGATTTCAAAGAGACGGAACCATGTTGCAACATTAACAAGCTCATCTTGACGGTGTTTAAATTAAACCACGCTCAATACAGTTATGATTGCAACACGTGTGATAAATATGCTGCGTATCAATGTGCTCTAGTTTGGATTGTAATATAAATGAAAAAATCATTTCGGTGCGTGTCAACCCATGCACAATGAAAGATTCTGTCAAGGTGAAAAACGTTCATTTTTCATTTGGTACTAAATATCTCAAAAAGTAAGTAAACTAAGTACTTAACAGACCTTGATCAATACAATATTAATTTGTTGTAAATGTTTTTGCAGCTTTATAACATCATTTCTTTTAGACTTTTATACTCCAAAAATCAAAGGGAGAACGGCACAATTTTGACGCCTTGAAGCTACTAATACGTCTATTACTTAATAAAAAAAAAGTAATTTCAGATCATCGTTATGATTTTTTAAGATCTGATTAAAGATAATTCGAACGCGGCTATATTGTAAAAAAATTAACCCTCAGTATGTGTATATGTATGTATAAAGGCCATCTTTTGGCTGGAGAGCTGCTAGAAATCTGGAACAAAAACAATACCGACTTCACACTAAAAACCAAAACATAAATATTAAACCGAGTACTTTCTACAACATCTTGAAGTGTATTCCAAGTAAAACATAATAGGAAAATAATAAATTTACAAAATATAGTAATTTTTATGTTTTACTTGACACCGACTACTAAATATTGTAGAAAGTAGTCGGTTAAATATATATTTTTTGGTTTTTAGTGCGAAACCAGTTTTTTTAAATATATTTATTTCTTTTTAGTTGTGTAAATACTTTAATAGCTTGAGAAATAATATATTAAGCACCTGTAGAAATTGTACAACTGGCACACGTATACAAATTTGCTATTTCACTCTTCGGTGTATATGCTCTTCAACAAGGGTTGCTCTCGATTTCCTTGCGATCCGAAAATCAGATCCTGACTTGGTGACTATGGGACCACCTCAGGAGTAAAAAATAAATGAATTTGAAAATCGGTCCATAATTGACGCAGAAAACAAGAAAACATGCCTACAAAAAAATTAGAATTCGCCTGTAGAAAATGTAATACTGGCACACGTATACAAACAAGCTTTTTTTGGAAAAATGTTGGCTCTCGGTGTTTTTTAATAAGAGTTACTCTCGATTTCTCTGGGATCCACTCATCAGATCCTGGCTTGGTACCATGGAACGGCCTTGAGAGTATACATACGAAAAAAGAAAAAAAAAGAAAACGATCCACAATTGACGAACATTTAGTGTAACATGCATATAAAAAATTAAGCGTCAATAGAAAATGTAATATAGCTACACGCGTATACAAGATTTTTTCAAGAATTTAGCCGTACTGCGTTCTTTAATAAGGGTTATGCTCGATAGCCCTGGGATCCGATCCACTCATCAGATCCTGACTTGGTGACCATGGAACTACTTCGGGAGTATAAACTTACGAGTACAGAAAACAATTTGAAAATCGGTTTAAAATTGACGGAGATATCGTGTTTACGTAGAATTTGATTAAAAATTTTCTGAGTTTTTCTAATTTCTTGGAATTCACTCATGAGATTGAGACATGGTAACAAAGGGACCAATTCGCGAGTATAACCTTTCAATTAAAAGAAATATTTTGAAAATCGGTCCACAATTGACTGAGAAATCGGGTAACGAACATACAAAAGAAATAAAAAAAAAACATACAGACGAGTTGAGAACCTCCACCTTTTCTTGAGTCAGTTGAAAAAGACCACCTGACTGAAAAGTAGTGAAATTTAGCGGAGCCAGAATTTTTTTTATAAGTGAATTAAATTTCGAGAAGTTAAATTTAAGAAGCGAAGATGATCTTCGAGCCGTGACTACGCGTCCATCACCTGGTTTACATTTCTTCGTAGTTTCACTACATACATAAATCAAAAGGCACATAAGAAAGATATTTTAGTTAAATTTCATCCATATAATCTTATTATTTGCACAAGTTATTGTGTCATATAAAGACGAACGGAGAAACATGACGATTTCATAAGGGTTTTGATTGAGTTAAAATGGCTACGAACCTCTACAAAACTTGTAAAAAAGTTGTACCCACGAGGTCTGTTCGCGCGGTATACTCGTCTATTCCATGGGATTTTTCTTATTCTAGGATAAGATACAAAAGGATAAATAGATGTATATTTTAATGTGAATTGCACATGGAACACGTTTTTATAGATTTTAAATTGAATGTTCAATCTCTGTAATCAGTAATTCTGTAGAGGGTTCGAGTTTATACAATGAATTTAACAAAGAGAAAAATGATGAAGGGTACAAATTGGGACCAGCAGATTCCGAAAATACAATTTTTATAATTTTTATCAGTCTGGCTGTCAGAGCATCACGTGAAAACTACCAAACGGTTTCAAATGAACTTGAGACAGACAACGCGAATGAAGTATCGGTAGCACGTGCTAGTTTTATAATAATTATGAATTGTTTTTGTAAGATAGTGATTTAAATTATTACTGCCCGGTTATTAGAAAGACCGCTGGGTATTTAATAAAATTAATAAAAAGTTGTGATGACGAACGTACTTGCTTCTCATATACTTTGCAATATCAACTTCATTAGTCTAAAAGAGATATTTCAGCAATAATCCGTGAACAGACGACGAGGAACGGGTGTACAGTAATTAACAAGCCTACATACATTTTTTTGACTGCCCCAAAATGATTACCCCCTTGTATGATGCTTAACATAAAGACTTTCCTCGCCCTATGAATTTAAACTTTCTTCTCACCAAAACAATGTATATACCTACTTTACGTAAATTTACATATACCAGCAATAACATTTATCTGTAGTGTAGTTAGTCTAACATTTATATGCGTGTTATTCAGTATTCTGTCCACAGTTATGCAGAAAACCTTACAGTCCGATGTACCGGTCAAAAATTATTTTTTAAAGCTTAATTTGCTACGCTAGTTCACCTGTCATTTTTCGTATTTACGGTGACATTGGCAATATCAATGCTAAAGGGCGTTGGAGCCAAAATCAACAAAAGTCAAATCAACGTCATTACGTAGGGTTGTAGGTTCTCGAATCCTGCTTGCAAAAGAGAAGCGTCAGGAAAAACCAAGTAATTTTACAGTTTTTATGGAAAATACCTCTTTTTACTCTGGCTCGGTGGAGGAACAAGTGGATTTAGTGATAGGCATAAAATATGATACTCCTCCATTTAACAGAAGGATGCAAAAAACCAAATAGAAATTTTCGTCATAGTGCAAATACCTACGTAAGTCTCTGAGTAAAGATTTAAAATATCGTCGAATCACTGTCAATCTTCTGTTCAGTTTTGAAAGCCTAGTACATTGGTGCGCGATGTTGTCGCGTATCCGCCTTTCTGGCGACCACCATTTTGTCTGACTTCCCTTCGTTCAGGTTTGGTGTTGAGAGAAAAATATAATTTCTGAATAAATTTTTATTCTATCCTTTTTTACTTGTATTAAATAAACTGGATATTTCACATACAGTGACAACAAAACAAAGTTTACCACCATGTTATACTGAAGTTACTATATGCGAAGAGACACGACTCAGTGTTATTTTTTACATGATGAATGATCGATTAACTTTGGTTTACATCCGGAACTGGTACACGTTTCCGGTTAGTAGCCGGATGTAGGTTAAATTTCACCGGAAATACTTTCAGGGAGGGCTAGGATAACAGGAAAGTAAGGCGGTGGCCAAATTTTACAGACATCTCTATGTGATCAATATAGCCAATCTTCTTGGGGGCAACATAATAATATGTTATTTATATAATTTATTACATGCGAGGGTGGCAAGTCTATTATAATGTACTTAGTGATGGCAAAGAAGAAAATGTTATCAATTGACTTTTATGTCAATGAGATTAAAATTGAAGTTTTTAACATCACCTCACTATTGAGTATGATTGCTAATTTACCAGTAAAATTATTTTTTCATATTAATTTGTTTCTATTATCGATATCATTCATTCCTTGGGTGGGGGGGCATTATTGGAAATGTATCGGCGATTGCCGATAATGTCGAAACGTTCGGAAAATACTAAGACTACATGGATATTGAGAAGGTAGTTTGACCAGAAATCGATACTCCATTAATACGAGTTCGAAGCTATAGGGCATGGTATATTGGATCGGAAACAGGTGAACGGGAACGAGGCATTGGGGATGCGTTTTGGGGGCGGAGCGCAACCAATAAACAAACGCGCTTGCGCGGCCCGATATGGCAGTTTCTTTTTTAAAACGAACTTTTTTTAAATGTATATATGTTACAGGTAATGCTAGAAGGTTAAACTTATAATAATCACAAAATAAAATCCCGATTTGACAGTTCTCATTACAACATATTTAGGGACCGAAACATCCAAATCATTAACCATGTTAACCGATTATCACGACAAATTGATTTAAAATTATACAATTAAATTAATTGCTTTTTGTGTCACACAAATACTTCATAAAATCGATATGGAGCGCGAAAATTTTGTCTCACATCGCCTTTCGCGTGCCGCATACATTTATCCCACATCACAATTAATCTATTGAAATTTTTACGATTTCAGCCATGTAATATACATTTATTGAATCGTTTTCGTATATTTCTGTGATATAGTTTCGTGCAGGAACGGAATGAATATAATATCCTGCGGCCCGGCGGCCTGTCGTAAGATGCGATAAAACAACCCACAGCCAGGTGGTAGGGTATCCACCCGTATGGATGGCTACTACCCCTGGCCCTGGTCTAAAGTATGCCGCCATAACAACCTTTAGTTGTGTTCCGGCATTAGTGGCCGTGTTCCGCAGGCGCCTGTCTACTGAACTCATGCAATAAAATAAAAAATCCCCTAATCGAATTTAGTTAATGAACTGCAACAACCCTTTGGTAGCAACACTAAAATTATAAATAAGACGCCTTAGAAGGTAATTGTTTTTGGGACTTCGTCATAAATTAAGACGACATAACAAAATTAATAAGAAATTCATCTTATTTCGTTATTTGGAGTAAAATAATAATAAAATATGTTTTATAACATTATATAATGCACTACTAAAAAATTACGTATTTTATCAACTAAATAAATTATTTTGTATTAATTATCCGCTTTGTTCATTTCATTTAAAGTTATGTTATGCAGAAATTATTAATTATCTAATTGAGTTTTTATTTTGTGATTATTATAATAAGTCAACCCTGGCATAACTACCATTACCTAAGGCCGCCTTTATTTTAGGTCCGAAAATTTAAACAACATTAATTTATATTCGGCGTTTACCCGTATACATCTAGGTCTACCCAACACTGGCTGGGTAATCTATATATAATATTATAAAATTCTAAACGTGTCATGTCTGTACATTGAAGGTATTTTAAAAAAGCAACTGGATTAGACTATATTAACGACGGAGAATACTATGTAATTTTTTTTTAATTTCTTGTCTGTTTCTCGGTTTATCTGTTTGTTTGTTCTAACCTGTATTAAAATAGTTCGGAATTGTTCATAATAAATAAAAGGTGTCCCATAACCATACCCCACCCAATAGCTAATTTGGATCCGATTGATATTACAAAAAGGGGGCGCCCGGGAGTCGCTCCCGCTTTGTGATGTTGCAGCACCTAACATTACACAGCCAGTGTTGGGTAGACCTAAATCATCAGCGTGGGCGTAACTACGTTCTAAGTCTCACGCTCTTCCTGCCATAAACGCGGGGCACATGGGAGGAGGGTGGTTTTAGTGGAGTATTGAGTACTCGAGTCTCCACACAAGCTGGCGATTTGACTCTGGTGCGCCCATTCGTGGGTGTCACCTCTCGTCGCTTTGGTCTAATCCCTAGTAAAGAGCCCGGTAGTGTGCGAAACGCATTGCCCCGCTTCAAAAAAAAAGACCTAAATTATACGGCTAAACGCTGAATACAAATTAATGTTGTTTAAATTTTCAATATTTACCTAAAAGGCTTAGGTAATACTAGTCATTTTAGGGTAAACTTAAGTTGTTGTCGACGTATATATGTTATTCTGGCGATACCTATTGTTTCTGTATATTTTTATGGAGTTCAATATTTACCAGAACAAAAGTAGGTACATAACTCACATTCTTCATCTTTGGTCTCTAAAGAATATCTTCTGTATCTATTTTTGTGAAAAAGAAGCAAACAAAAATGCAAACATTAATTAAATAAATTAACTTTTACGTTTATAACATCAGTGGACTCATCTATGAAACAAATTCATAAAACAAAAATGTTACTCATACAAAATTCAAAAACATTTCTTAAAAATACAACGTTGGCGTTGTAAAGCATTCTTATTTTTAATAACATAAATTTATTAAACACGATATGTTGTCATTGTGTACATAAAATATATGAATAACTAGCTTCTGCCCGCGACTTCGTCCGCGTGGAATAGTTTAAAAAAAAAGTAAGTTAAAAAAAGCCCCCCGATTTTGAAACATTCTTTATTAGTGCTCCGCTCCTATTGGTGTTAGCGTGATGATATATAGCGTATAGCCTTCCTCGATAAATGAGCTATTTAACACTGAAATATTTTTTTTAATTCAGACCAGTAGTTCCTGAGATTAGCGCGTTCAAGCAAACAAACAAACAAATTCTTCAGGTTTATTAATAGTATAAGATTTGGTTGCAACTATTTCCCTTCACAGGACGGGTGGCGAATGAATAAATACACAATATACACCGTCAGTCACACCGCACACGCATTTTGTACACGGAATACATAAATATCATAAAAAACAGAAATCATAATGATATGCGTAATTAGATCGACGAAGTACAAGGATAACATATACCAATGTAGGTGGAAAAGAATACACGCGGGAAAAATTACGTCAGCAACAGAAAGGACTTTTTATCCTGAGGAGGAATGAATGTTTTGTCTGTTGTCCAGTCCTGCCTCTTTAGGCCCAAAGAATACTTTGCTCTTTAAAAGCATTGTGAGAGAGTCTAATTTTGCTTGAAACATTTGTAGACGAAAGATACCGGCCGACGTTTGTTCCCTTCCTGAAAGCTTACAATCTGTTTCCAACAGGGGTGCATAAGCTAGAGCTGTTGCGCTGAGATGTGCTTCACTCTTCCCACCAGGGATAGGAGGAGAAATGCGCGCGCGTGGATGTTGTTATGGAAACGGTTTTGCCCATTCACTGGAGTATTATAAACACGAGGAGCTTTCCAAAATCAAAGCTTTCTCTTCTTCAAAGTTTTTTGTCATCCTGGTATTATGTATGTTTGTAATAATGGGGATCCGACCGAGCTTTTAAAATTACTTTTGTCCGCCGTAATTTTCTCAGAATAATTTGTTTTGTGGCCTGCAGTTTAGTGTTCTAAGCATTGGCTCGCTTAGATTATTAGACTATGAGAGCAAAGAGGTCAGGTTATATTTATATTGTTTTCAGCAGGGTAAATTTCTTATTTTTACTTTGATCTGTATAATTTCATAGATTAGCCCCAAAGCCCGTTGTAATCAAATGAAAGTAAGAAATTGACATACTCTGTTTTTCTTTCAAGATAAATTTTTGAATAAAATTTTAGTTAATTTGTATCTTTAGATGATTAATATAAATAAATTTCTACTGTAATATTTAACTTGAGATGTGGCTTAAATTGTCTAAAACATAAACATCATTATAATAGTGTAAGAATCCTTCTTGTAATGTACGAAAACGATCTTTTAACGAATGCAATATACTTATTTATATACATAAGAATATTTTCGAATAGACTTTTGATGATTAATGTCAAAAAACCTAATTAGTTTCTAACTGAGCTGTCTTTCTATTTCTATGTTAAAATATTCTATAAAAAAATTCAACACAAGTCAATATTTATCTATCTGGTATCGTTTTGTTTACAGTGTGGCGGCAGCAGTGATCATGCGTAAGTGCACTTGTGCAGTGTATGCGCCCTCAGTCCGTGTTTGTTTGTGTCTCTGCTTGTCTGTTTGGTTGCCAAGTGGCCGGCCACGCAGTTCGGCCATGTATTACCAGGAGCACACTGAAGCGAGGCAATGTGTTTGATACAAAGTGCATTCACCGCGGACATGCACTTCGTGTACACAACACACATGAATGCGTCGATTGCAGTTGGCATCGAGTACGGGTGTGCACGCGGCGCAGATGTGTGTCGGTGGCTGTTGTATTTTATAATATAATTTTATTACTAATTAATTGAATTATTATCTGGGATAGCTCAATGCTTAGGAAAATTTGTATCAATAAAAGTTATAGGTTCCTGGGGAATATTTTCCTAAATTCAGGTGCATATCGTAAAAATCCACGCGTTTTATTGACATGACGGAGGATAAACAGTGAATCTTGTTGATCGATACTACAGATGTGTGAATTTTGCTAATCGATCATTGGATAAGTAGGTATGGCGGGTAAAAGGTTCGCTTCTGTAAAATGGGGAAACTCAATAACTCAAGCCTGTGTAACGTGGATATTTTTTTTGAGTTATATCATTATTGCAATAAAAGATTTTAATAGTTTAATTAATGACATGAACACAAATTACAATATGTCTCAGAGTGATCCGTTGTATATATATTATATATATAAAAATGAATCCCTAATAAAACTACGTTTTAACGGTTTTAAGCGCGGTAATTTTATTTGATTTTGGTTTTTCCGACGTTTCGGCCACTTTTCAGTGGCCGTGATCACGGAAGACAAAGATGTCAAGTGTCAACGAGTATTGTTAAAGTTTTATTTAGCACTCACACCATCTTGCGCCAAAGCGCCTAAACTGTATGGGTTACCTAAAATTCACAAAAACAACATCCCCTTGCGCCCTATAGTTAGCCAGCTTGACTCACCAACATACAGACTGGCACAACATCTCGCGAAGACACTCAACAATCTCCGCGGCAACACACCCTACCATGTCAAGGATTCCTTCGACTTCATCAGCACAATTGAAAATTTGACATTGGCTGAGGATGAAGTCCTAGTCAGTTTTGATGTCCAGTCCTTATTTACCAGTTAAAACTATTGGTCCCAGTAAACGTCGCTGTAATCGGGTTCTAGATTTGTATTTCTGAGGGCAGGGCAACGTCTGCCGGGTACAGCTAGTCACTTATAACAAGCATGTGTATGTCTGTAAAACGATCATTTATTTATTTAAAATCTATGAGTATAAAATAGGTGTGATGTTGCAGACAGAAAGCGTTAATCTTACATTATAGGGCCATTTAGAAAACCGTGGTAGTTTCTTACTGGTTAACGTTCCCGCGTTCAAAACTCACATCTCAAATGACGCCAGTTCTAATCCTGACTGGGAAGCATGCATTAATTAAGCAGTTTTCTGGCCTAATAATATGTCAAAGCAGTGGGAATTTACAGGCTGTTACTATTATATATTGTGGTTTGGAATAAATATGCTTTCTTTAGTTTACTATTTTTTTGATATATGGCCGGTTCCTATATCTTACCGATCGTTCATTTTCCTTACTATCGGTTAAAATTTTACATAATCTCCATGCAAATAATGTCAAAATTTATCCGATGGTAAGGCAAGTGAGTGAATAGTAAAATATAGGGACAGGTCATCATTGAAATATTTGTTTTTTACATAATCAAAGAAGCCGTGGTAGCTTACTGGTTAGCGCACTCCAATCGCAAGTCCAAAGGCCACGGATATTCGAAACCTGCCCATCAAGCATCTACTACTTCGGTAGTTTTCTGACCTGAAGTGCGTATTTCGTATTATTAATCACGGAAAATATTGGCTACCTTTTAGTTAAGGATAAAAAAAAATGTTAATAGGTATTTCAGTCTGCTAATCGTTATTTCAGTTAAATGGCAATCTGTAGTCTATAGTTCCCTAAACTATTCATTTACAGTATTATAATTGTCATATACATTTCATAATAATACCTTATACATGTAACTGAAGTATGAGATTATATATTGTATAGTCACACAGCTTAAATTAATTAATTGCATATACAACTATAGATATATCTATGTAAATGAAAACACTGTGCGTACTACATATATCACTTTATTATTTATCTTTCATTCTTATTAATATGAATATTTTTATATTTAAATTTCTTTCCAATACTTATGGCTATGACTAAATTATTTAACTAATTGTTTTTATACGGGTCTCTAGGTAGTATGTGTAGACTCAGGGGTGGGCACTGAACATCAGTGCTTTGGCGGGATATCTTCCGACACAGCAAAATACTGAGTGCCAACCTCATTTGCCGAATTACGGCATATAACTCTAAAAATTCTGTTTCATCTATTTTATATTTTCTCTGTGTCGCATTTGCCAAATAAACGGTTTTCTTTTTTTCTTTCTTTCTATTGATACAGTTACCACGTGTTGAAGATGAAGGAAAACATCGTGATTAAACATGTACATCGAGATTTCAGATGTGTCAAACCCACCAATAAACTTGTTGGGTATGTATACTGTCCATTCCTGTATGGAGGCACGAACCCAGCAGTAGGACGTTTATGGGCTGTTACTATCATTACAACGATTTAAGAAACCGGTAACACCAATATGAGATATTGAGTTTTGATGATTTTTTTTTTGCTGCCCCTATTCGATATATTCTATAGCGTAAAAGAGAAAATACTAAAAAGGATTACCCGATAAGCTTCTCATGTTAAGTGATCTAACAATTAAACCTTTAAAAGGTGCGTGTATAAAAATATGAATATTAAACGCAAATCTGTCCTCATAAAACTAATTCCAACAACAAAGCCGCTCTCTGTAGGTCATCAAAAGGGGTCGAGCTTTCAGCGATAAACAGAGACAATGGGCATCATTTGTCACTGCACCCCCAGCGGCACGCACATTTCAAACCATTTATATACATTGACAAGGACCTGACTTAATTACTATAAAACCCATAAACTTAATTGGCGATAAATATACACTATATATATATATATATGTATGTTGCCTGGAAGAGATCGCTTTAAGCGATAAGGCCGCCTTTTGTTTTGCCGTCAAATTATTGTAATTATTTATTCTGTCATTGTTTATTTTGGTGAACAATAAAGTGTTTTCTATTCTATTCTATTCTATGTTTGTTATGTATGTTTCCGAACCAATGATGATCATGGGATAAACTAAAGTTATTTATTTTAAACTATGTAGTTAATGCTCGGCATACTTATTTATTTTATCTATCATAATACAACTCCAGCGCCACTTATTGAACATTAATGATTACTATGTCAAAAACCTTTGCCCAAATAGGAATAAAGCTTAACTGATGGACGGTCCCTATATCTTAACGACCGTTCATTACCTATTAGTTAAAATTTGACATAAGCTTTATACAAGTAATATTAAAATTCAATTGATTGTTAGTCAATTGAATGAGTAGTAAGGTATAGGAACCGGCCATCAATCAGATGATCATTGCGCGAGCAAACGAACACACAAAGATTAATTTTTATATACGAGATAATAAATGCTATCTAAGCCCAGCCGTATGTGTTAGATCTGTAGTTTTGCTCGGTGTTGCACGTATGGGGCGCAAGTCTTTTTTTTTTTTTTAAGGCGGGGGAGATGCATTTCGCACATTACCGGGTCCTTTGCTAGGAATTAGACCATAGTCGATCATAGAGGCATTCCACTGAGGGCAATCCAAACAGTAATCGACTTGTGTGGAGACTCGAACCGATGGACAAATGCCCAGGGGCTAATACCCCACTAAAACCACCCTCTTCCCATGTGCTCCGCGCTTATGGTAGACCTTAGACCTTAGACGGTAGGCATTAGACCTAGAACGTAGTTACGCCCACTCCGATCCTAGAGCAAAAGTGCTTGAGAATGCTCCGGGAAACAGTGCAAACTCACTTCGTCAACAGGGGTGAAGACTCCTCTGCTCCCTAGATACTAGAAGGCCCCTGCAACGGTATTTCAAGGAGGTAAGTCATGCATATATCTGCGCCTCCGGGCTTCCGGCTGACGCCGTTGCCCATGAGGAGGTGCATGAATACGCGCAATTACACTTCTCTCCCTATCTCGTTCCGCGGCCTCCTTTTGAGACATAACCATCTCGCAGAAATTAGCCGCACCCACCCGATGATCATCGCTATGCAGCATGGCTTGCACCAGGATGCCGAGCGAATCGATCGGACCTACTAGTGTCTCGAGTTCAAACCTCTGCGGTGCCCAGGCTGCGCACTCGACTAGCGTATGAAACGCCGTGTCTTGTGCGCCACACTGGCGGCACTGAGAGGAAGGTATGCAGCCCACGATATGATTCAGATACTTATCAAAGCACCCATGCCCGGTAAGTATCTGCGTCATCCTGAAGGTCAGGGACCCGCGTTTCCGCGAGAGCCATCGTGACAGGTGCGGGCGCACGGCCTCCACTGTCTCAACGCCAGCTACAGAGTTTTCCAACTCTACTGACCAAGATTCGATCATGCCCGCAATTTCCCGCGTCCTGATCGCCTGAAATTCGGCCTGGCAGTAAACCAGGTCACGTGCGAGGGCATCCTGTCGGAAGCGACGAACTTTGGCAAGTACGTCTGCCTGGAGAGGCCAGGGCGGATCGTCCGCCAAGAGTGTCGACGCCGTCCACGACACTGTACCGTATCCACGAATGGCCCTCACCGCCAGGACCCTTTGTGCGCGGCACAACAAAGTCCTATTGTGGTGGTGGAGTGCAGTGGACCAGACGGCTGCACCGTACAGGGCCATACTCCTAAGGAGGCCCGAGTAGAGTTTCCTAGTCGTCGTTCCCGGTCCCCCCACGTTGGGAAGAAGCCGAGAGAGGGCGCCTGTGGTCCTCATGAGTTTGGGATCTAGCTGCTCAAAGTGCGCTTTAAACAGCCATTTCCTATCGTGAATTAGCCCCAGATATTTTATCTGGGGTCGCTCTAACGGCGTCCAAGGCAAGCTCGAACTCCGCTAGCGGGTGGTTCCACGAAAAGTACACGTCTATAACGACGCAACTTCCGCTTTCCGCCACCGCATAGCCTTTTCCTCTTTCGAGACAGGTGAGCGGTGTGCCAGACTCGGCCCTGGCGACCACCGCTACCACATCGTCGAGTTACTCCACCTAGTTCCTGGTTGGGGGTACGTAATAAGGTTCGCTTATTACGGCCAAGTTTGCTTGCCACTCTGCCATCGCATGCAGGCACAAGTCCTGAGCGACCGGGGAGTGGTTTACGTTGGCTTGGAATAGTGTTAAGGGTGTACTGGGCATTTAGGTGTCCATTGGTACCCCTTCACTTATCGGTCGTTGATTCATCCTCGGGTGGATGAATTTACCCTAGACGTGTGGAGGATGGCAGTACCTCGCTAACGTCGGATGGGTAGCGCCCCCCCCCCCCCCCGCGCGCAGACGGCGCAACGGGGGACGCGGGCCATGCAGGCCGGCTGCTTGTGTCCGCTCTTACCGCAGCGGAAACACAAGCCGGTCCGGTCCGGGCACGAGTCCGGGCAGGTCTGGGTGCCCGACGTTGAAACACCTGTAACAACGTTTTGGTCGGGCTTCCAAGGCCTCCACCTTTGCGGAGGTAAAACCCACCAAAAGGTGGCCCCTCTCCGCAATGGTTTTGGCCGCAGCGACAGGGCACATCACGTGTGATGCGCCCATACCGCCCGGTCCAACACCTATGTGCTTCGCCCTGAAATCGTCGCGCGGGCAGTTGCCGGCGCTGGCGATGGCAGTGCGGAGCCCCTCTACTGTAGCCGACTCATCCAGGCCCGAGACGTAAAGCTCCCCACGCTTTACGAGGCGGACGAAGAATTGGCGTGAGAAGCAGCCGGTCCTCGATCTCGGCGAACCGGGCGTCCAGCATCGGCCCCACGGTCCGGATGATGGCATGCGCGAGCATGTCATAATCCAGACCGCCCCGCGATGCGGCTGATATTAAGAGTTGCCAACCCCAAATTTAAAAAAGTTTGATTTGGAGTTGGAAAAATCAAGACAATTACTGAATTGAATTTTAAACTGTTAAAAACAGGATGCAGAGTTGCAAAAGTCAAATTAATTAATTAGAATTAATAAACTTATAAAGATTGTCTACATTGCTATATGCCAATCAATTTTGTCTTATTGTATATCCTCTTGGGATGGTACTGCAAACACCAATCTGATACAACTCGAACGAGCCCAAAGACTTATTCTAAAAGTTAGCTATAATAAACCTCATTTTTTTCAACTGATGCTCTGTATAAAGAAACTAAGGCTTTAACTGTTAAACTGTCAGGAAGCTCTTTCTCTTAGAGATTATAGTTACGAAATATTCCCTTGTGCCACTAAATAAAGGAGGGAGGACATACGTAGAAGCTACATGGTTTGCCAGCAGCCATGGGTAAAGACATCGTTTGCACAATTTTTTTTGAATTTTTGGGTTTATACAATAAAATTAACAAAACTTTATAAATACACTCCATGCGCAAAACAGATTGTAGGAAACTTTTAATGTCTTGGTTACTAACACTCAGTTATGAAGAGACTGAAAATTTAACTAAACAGTGTATATTATATATAACCTTAGATCATATAGACATGTTATAACTCAATGATTATAACATAATAAATAATCGGCATTTATAACATACCCTTATTTAGTATGTACTAAATAATGGTATGTTATAAATGATTATTTATTAAGTTATAATATATGCTGTTTAGTTAAATTTGTTATTATTATTTGTTTAGTGTTTATGTGCGATTGTGTATACATATACACTATAACACTAAACACATATCTACTCAAATACACAGAGACACTTAAACAGACATCCTCTAAAACGCGCGCCCGTATGCATTCGCTTATTCATCTAAGGATAAAAGTGCATACTTTATATTTTTATGTTTACATTTTTCATTAGTTCGATCTCTTAAGAAAACTATACTCTTTGGACATTGTAATACCACATAGAAATTTGAACATTAATGGAGAGTTGGCACTGGCTGGATACATAACTAGAAAATAAAATACAGCTCTGACAGGTCAAATGACAAATAGTGAATAGCTGATTGAAATTTGCCATCTTTTTACGTTTAAGTATTTATTTTTATATTTTATTCCTGGGTATTTTAAATTAGTGAGGAGTTTTAGAGCGTTTTAGTGCTAATAAGCGTTATGAATAACGTTGTATCTAAAATGAATTTTAACAGTTTATTATGTTTAATTAATGATACTTAGGATAAATATGAACAACGTTTTAACGCTAATATATGTTTCTGAATAACAGGTTTTTATGTTTTAATACTTTAAAACTTTAGGTACTCCTAATCAAGCCTCCAAACTTACTCTATCTCTCTATGAATAAAGCCAGTAGATAGTAGACAGTACTACATCTATTATATATATATATATATATATATATATATATATATATATATATATATATATATATATATATATATATATATATATATATATATATATATATATATATATTAGGTCCTTACGTATGAAGTTGGCGTTTTGTCGTACTGGCCACTTTGATCTTAAATATCTCCTCTTTGGTTAGGAACTCCGATTTCAAATTTATACAGCTATTTACTTATGCTTTTGTATTTTGAAAACCGTAATTCATTTGTTTTTTCCTCTTTTGGTTTTTTCTTTGCGTCGTGCTGCCGAAACGGCTTGAAGGATTAATTATGTGTATGGCGGCGGTGTCGCAAACGAAACCACAGTGCGTTTTTGGTTCCAATGTTTTCGTTCTGGAAATTTCGACCTGCAGAACAAGCCACTTGGACGGCCGGAGACCATTGTCGATAATGCAGAATTGAAGGCTATTGTGGAAGCGGATCCATCGCAAACCACGTCCGAGATAGCTGCAGGCTGCGATGTTAATGATAAAACTGTTTTAATCCACTTGAAGCAAATTGGGAAGGTGAAAAAGCTTGAAAGGTGGGTACCTCATGAATTTAGTGTACTAAACCGACAAACGCGCGTCAACTGTTTCGTTACATTACTCAACCGGCACTATAATGAACGGATTTTAAATCGAATCATTACCTGTAATGAAAAGTAGATCCTGTACGATAATCGGAAAAGCTCATCGCAAAGGCTGATCCCTGGTGAACTAGCCAAATCCTGCTCCAAGCGAAAATTGACTCAAAAAAAATTACTTGTGAGCGTTTGGTGGACTATTGCCGCTGTTGTTCACTACAGCTTTCTTAAATCTGGCCAGACGAATACGGCGGAACTCTATTGTCAGCAACTGCAAATCATAATGGAAAAGCTAGCTGCTAAACAACCGAGACTGGTCAATCGCTCTAGGCCACTGCTGCTTCAGGACAACGCTAGACCACACACTGCACAACAGACGGCTACCAAATTAGAGGAGCTTTAATTTGAAATGATTTTTTTAAATAAGTATGCAAACTTTTTAGATTAAATTATATAAATATGGAGAGACTGGCTCTTAATCTCAAAAAAAAGGAAAATTTAAAAATAGAACTGCAGTAAAACAAATGAATATAGCCGGGAAAAGAAAATTTACTCGTAGTATCAGATTTGCGTGTTATTTATAGCAAAGTTTTAAATTGATTCTCATTGATTTTTTATTCTTTTGTCAATTGAATTATTGTTACCAGCAGAATTGTTGGGTTAGTTTTTTAACTCATCGAGAGTTTTTGAACCATAATATGGATACTTCGTCCGAACAAGCGGCTCAAATTGTAGCATTGGTGCGGGAGGGCTTGGATCAACGAACGATTGGTAGAAATTTAAATTTAAACCAGTCTACGGTTTCTAGAATATACAGAAGGTTTGTGGAGACAGGTTCTTACAGAAGGAGACGTGGTACAGGCAGGACTCGAGCAACCACCGGTCGTGATGACCGATTTATTGTTACAACTTCCCTGCGAAATCGTTTCCTCACGTCTGTTAACATCAAAACAGAGCTTAATGAAGTGCGTGGAGTAAACGTGAGTGCACGAACAATAAGAAGAAGGTTAAAGGAAGCGGATATCACCCCTTTTAGACCAGCAAATGGTCCAAAGTTGTCTGTAGCTCACAGACAAGCTCGCTTAAGATTTGCGCGTGATCACCTGAATTGGACAGAAGAGCAATGGACCTCCGTATTGTTCACGGACGAGTGTAGGACATGTTTATATGGTGCAGATGGTCGCAGAAGAGTCTATCGTCGACGTGGGGAGCGATATGCTCAAAGTTGCATTGAGGAGCGTGTTCCTTTTGGAGGCGGTTCGTGTATGGTCTGGGGTGGCATATCGATGAACGGGCGAACAGAACTTGTGTTCATAGACATGGTCCGTCAAAACGGTAATAGAGGGGGTTTGACTGCACATCGCTACATAACAGAGATCTTAGAAGATCACGTGGTGCCTTACATGGGATTCATAGGCGAAAATTTTACTTTAATGCAGGATAATGCCCGGCCGCACGCTGCTGCACAAGTTCGACAATATTGCGAAGAGGTTGGGATACGTACAATGAATTGGCCAGCACGCAGCCCGGATCTTAATCCCATTGAGCATGTTTGGGACAATTTAAAAAGAGCTGTATATGCGAGAAACCCTTTGCCCACGACAGTGGCAGCACTAAGAACAGCACTTTCAGAAGAATGGGACAATATTCCGCAAGATCTTTTAATAACCCTAATAAAATCTATGCGGAACCGATTAGAATCCGTAATAAGGGCACGTGGAGGTAATACACCTTATTAAAACATAAATAAACCCTTGCATAAAGTTTGTGTCTATTGTTAAAACCAATTTTTTAATTAAACCAATTTTCCTTAAATTTCTGTTTTTTCTTCAAAAAAAGTCTTAAGGTCCTTTCCAGTACACAAACTTAAACTTAAGGATATGACCCTACGCTGTTTTAAAGTTCACGAACCAATCTAGAGGTTTCAATTTAAATCTGTATAGAAAGTTTGCATACTTGGTTAAAATATTTATTTCAAAGTCGTCTATTACTTTGATGCAGTTTATGAGTCCTTTAGTCGCCTATTATAAAGCCTGGAATAGGCATTCGCGCAATCGATAATACAACGTGGAGTTTATGAGAGGACGTAAAAGTCGTGACCTTTACAGAATTTCCAGTTGAAAAAAAGCATGGTTAAGGAATAGTTTTTAAGACGTGTTTGTCAATGAAATTAAAAATTAACAAGTTGAATGTGTTCATATATATGTCCGCAGGCGATGGCAACCGCTTTCTATCAGGTGAGCCGTCTGTCTGTCTGCTAAGCTCTTGCAATGAAAAATAAGTAGGTAATTATATATTATTTTCGGAGCTTATAAGTTAGCAAATAAACAAATCAGCAGTTTTCGGTAGGTAACTTACGCCTGTTTTGCTTTAAACATTTGAAACCATTATAAAAGTTCTTTATGCTGGCTATCAATCACCATCAAGTAATAACTTTCTTTAATGCATCTTTACACAGTAACAATGTTCATGCACTTACTTTGATGACGCTTGTCCATAATGTTGTTAATCTCTGACTTTGATTAAGTACCTACATGATCATACGTTATGCAAACCACACCTTTATAATAAGAACTGTAGTTCAATATTTTAAAAAGTGAGCCAATATCATTTTATGTTCTCCTAATAACTGGGGAATATCTACATCCCATATTTCTCACGCTCGCATCCCGTTAAGCCTTCGGGATCTTATCTCTGTCCTTATCGATTCCTAGGATGGACTATTCTCTCTTACGTAAAATATATCCATCGTGGGAACCTTATTTTAACGATGTTTTTTTATATTTTGTTCAATCGTATTTTAAACTATAATAGGGATATTTCCGGAGTTCCTTAAAAGCTAGCACAGATATTAGGGCACAATCAATTAAAACAGTGCGGAAAATCACGCTCTAATTTGATGCTAATTGTATGTATATACAATAATAAAATGGAGTCCAAATCCCCCAATCTGAAGATACTGAACATGTAGCGAATTTTAGGCGCTACACAGGAGTTCTTCTAGCCTGTGATTGGTGGGAGAAAAATTTATACTAGACACAGCCGCTCAATTCATTACTAAAAAATCAAAAAAATGTCTAATTGCGACAACTAATTAGCAATAAATTACAGTGTGATTTTTAAATATTGTTTTAGTTGGTTGTACTAGTTTTAAGGAACTATATTCGTCCACGCTGACTTGAAATTCCCGCGGGATTCTCAAGACACAGAGTACCGCAGGGTTTAAAAAAGAATGCAAGCTATTGGTTTAGTGAAAACTGTGTCGGAATAAGCTAACTTTTATGCACCCGAACAATTACAAATCGCTCCCGGATAAAAATCCGCGAGACTCACGGGATAAAAAATATCACATATTTTATTACATAAAAGGGTATATAGCCGGGTTTCTAAGTAAAAACTGTCCCCGCGGCGTTTTCTACTTTTAATATGGGGATCGTTTTTTATCAAATAAGTATTTTTCGAGTATTTTAGAAAACCTGTTTTGATGTAGTATGGCTCATTGAAATTGAGAATTGAATTTTACTGAATTTCTATAAAAAACCTATAGGATTCAACTCACAGTGGTGAGTTGTTCATTCAACTCGCACAACCATAGATAATACACTATATATAACATACAACTTACTTATGAATAAAAAAAAGTTCGATCGCAACTCTCATTTTAGTTCAGGTAGTTTAAAATCAGAATAAAGACAGTTATTGAAATAATAATTAATAGCGAGCAACGTATTATTTAGAAGAAAGAAAAAAAAGTTTATTTAAAGAAAAAGCGATGTACAAAATAATTATTGAGATTTTATACGCCGTATGTTCAGCAAATGAGGTTTGCACTCATGTTGTTGCTATTCCGGAATTATATCCAATATAGCTCTAATTTTTAGTGATGGTAAAACCACTCAAAACAATTTGAAAAAAAAAATGTTGTTAGGAACATGGTTCGCCATGATCTGAATGAATTACGATTAATTGATGAAATCGGATAAATACATTACATTTATTATGATATGTTATGACAATTTTTTTCCTGTAAATATTTTGTTATTTGATGTAAGTCCCACGCCCCGATCGGACGTAAATCGCTTGTCGCCGGAAGTAACCCAAAAGCGTGAATTCGACGCCGGTGTGGGCTCTAATTCACTACGATTTTCCAATCATTTATAAACGGCGAACCTTAAAAGTAAAAGGTATATACTAATTCATGTAATTTAACAGAGAGATTCTCATTTCCATATCCTAATAAACTTTGGATCCATGTAGGTACTTCTAGGTAATTAAAGTTTTAATTATTTCGTCGATCTTTAGTGGTAATGGTAAAACGACTCAAGATAATAACGCTCATTTCTCTTTGCTATATTTTTTACGAGTCTAAAGAGAAACAAAATGCATCCGTGAGTCTCGTGCAACTTAAAATCAATAAAGACTTATTCATAAATCAACTGGTCAAGCGAAATTTATAAGTATAATGTTATGTCCACGTCTAGGTAGGTATACATTATTTTGGTCGATCAGATTATCGGCTTGTTGCATGATCGGGTTCTTTATTTTTTTATTTCAATCTGTTCGTAGCAGTCATATCTGCCGATGATTTACCTGATAGTAAATTTAGTAACCTATGAGCAGCTGCAACAATAAGGAAACTGAAGCGTTGCCTTACTCGTCAAGACTTTAAATATACATATTGTAACGTTCTGAGAAAACCATGGGGTCTATTTCCTATCCGGGCTGGAAGTAAATGCGCGACCGAACCAAAAGCACGGACGAGGAATGCAAAAGAATCAGCCAGGGGATTTAGTGGTAACCATGGCGTGGTAATAATATTTCTGCGGGCATGCTAGTGCCACTCTGACGAGGCTAATCCCAAACGCTTCACCGCGATTCCCCGCGGGGGTTTGTCCTTAAGCCGATTTCCCTGGTAAGAAAAAGGGAGTCCATTTTACAGCTTACATATGTATGTCATAATTACTTATAGTACATTATCGGATTATTTGCATATATTATGATGATTCTGATCACGATATATAGGAACTGCATATTACAGACACAGATTAAAATATGTAGGTACCTGATCATCCATTTTTTCGGATCGACCAGAATTGTAGTGTGGACTTTCAATTACGTGACGACGATATATCCTGGACCCATAAAAGCGATGGTTCGACGTGTGCAGTAGAACACGCGGACTGATAGAATAACAATCGAAGAAGTTAAAGATCGTATATGGTGAAATAATTTGAGTTCCAATGACAGCCGGGATTGGCAGGTTAAGAAAGAAAGATGGGCGTCAAAATCGTAACTTTCCAGACTCAAATTAGTTGCGTGCGGGGCTGAACGGGTATATCACAACAGCGCAGCAAATGATCGATTAATTAATTTTATCAATTAGTTCAGGAACTCTACATCGTTGAATTATATGTACTACGCACTAGAGAAACTATTCCAAACAAAAAAGTGCGTACTTGATGAAAGTATTAGCTGCAGTGCTAAAACACTAGTTCTGCTATCTAACAAAACTATTAAAACATTTAGTGCTAGATCTCTTAGAGAGTATAGTTTAAATTTTCCTGAACATGGCCGCAGCGATGACGCGTCGAGACAAGTCAAAATGGATAAAATTTAGTTGAAATTTAGTTTAAATAAGATGTTTTATCCAGAATTACACTTACTACAACAAACTTACCCGTAAAAATCCCTTGACATTTATTTGAGTTTCTTGAGTTTTTTTTTTTTATTATTGCAGGAGATCAGCAGACAGGCAGACGGCCCACTTGATGGAAAGCGGTTCCCATCGCCTATGGACATTTGCAACAGCAAAGTTGCTACAAATGCGCTGCTGCTCTCTTAAGGGAAACTGGAACCTGGTCACTAATGCCGGAACACAACTCAAGGTTGTTATGGCGACATACTTTAGACCAGGGGTGGTAGCCATCCAGTCGGGCAAATGCCCTACCACCTGGCTGTGGGTTGTGTTGTCGCCTCTTACGACAGGCCGCCCGGCCGCAGGAAATTGTATTCTTTCTCCGTTCCTGCACGGAACTGAACTGAGTGATTAGAACAATACCTTAAAGGTTTTAAAAAAAAATAGTTACTTGTCACTCAAACACTTAAAGTACCTATCGACAACAGCCTGGCGCAGACTAAGCCAGTTCTTATCCATAGACTATAACGAGTCTTCAAATAAGCTAGTTACCGACGCATTCTCTAGTACGTAGTACACTAAACCTCATAACTGTACATCAAGAGGTATATAGACGACGACTAAGGGTTCGACCACATTAAAACCATCTAGTATTTATTCCTTATAATTGCGAAGTTGGTAAACAGGCAGACGGCCCATCTAATGAAAAGTGGTTACCGTCGCCTATATGAATTTCGCAACACCGGGGGCGAAGCCAACGCGATTCCAGCCTTTAGGATGGAATGGAATAGGAGGGTTGGGATAAAGGGGATGGAATAGGAGTGGTGGGATAGAGGAATATAGAGGAGAAACATCCACAACACGGGCCGTATTTTTATTTTGTCAGCTATTATCATCCGAAATATTTTGTCTAAACTAGCGCGTGGATACAACTTAAGTAACGTTGCTATGATCGGATCGACCATTATACAAATGTGGAACCTTAAATAAATGTTTCTTTGCATATTTTTTGCTTATTGTCTCACTTTCCTCACTCCTTTAGAATCGTTGTGATTTGAAACTCGATGGAACGAAAAAGCGACACTAAAAAAAGAGACATATAAATCTATAGAACTAAGCCTGCGAAAGAATGAGATACGAGTTTTACACGGTGCAGCACAGATTAGAGAGTCAATAAGACTGATGATTAAACATAGGTTCAATTTGGACCGAAATAAAACTGATAATATTTTCTAGACAAAACAGTGAAAAATTTAAAGTGATACTTATTTTGAATTATCACATGTTGACGGAAGTAGGCTAAAGGAATTATGTTTATATTAATACGCGAAAGATATAGAAGCATTATCTGTGAGTATATTCTCTCAAGTTTCACTACTGCATGTGAACTGCACACATAAAAAAGTGTGTATTTTTTTAATATACATTATCCTGGTGCGTTTATGTAATGCGAAAACTAAAGGTTCCTGGTATAGCTAAAGGATAATTACATAATAAATTAATCTTTCTAAGTATTTAATTAACGCCGACAAAATAGCGAATTGGTTCTAAATAACAAAGGTGAATTGGAATTATGAAAACAAATGTAGATAAGAACTTATTTACCGTACTATTTTAAATTTGTTTTTATCTGTTGTTTAATTTATAATGTCACGGTGAGGTCAATTTTTACTTGATAACTTTTTAATTGACTTCTTCAAACTCCTATTAAACAATTACCTACAGAATGAAGTAAAAGAAATATTTCAAATGCACAATTACAAGATGTAAAGTATTATCAAAAATCGTAAACGGTTTAGAAAAATAGTTGAGCTAAATTCGTAAATATTGTAATTCAGTTAGTACTTACCAGAAACTATCAGCTCCAAGATGATAACCAGCTGCATCTTCGCGTTTCCCATGTTGATTGCGACAGCGTCACTTCTAATCTCAGATTACTATTACTCTTAACACCGCATTGTTTTTGACTGGGCCTACTATGCAATCTAATTTTCTGTGTTACGTTACGAAGTAATTAGAAAAAAGAAGTATTCAAAGTTTTTTTTTTATGAAATAATGGAATTATGGCAATTGTTTACAACATGGACAATTTTAGTAAATATAGATAAATTTAATTCAACAAATAAATAAAATATTGAAGTTAAAATAAATGATAATATACTAGGGTATGAAAATGTGGAAGGATATTCCTCTAAGAAGTCCGGCTATTGTGTGAGTTCGCGTTAGCCGTTCGTCACTTTGTCAGTCAACCAACTATTTCAGCGGCTTGGAAGCACCCCACGGTTTCCAGTCCCCTCGCAACCCCACCAGGCGAACCACCCTTTGGCAATGGTGTTAGAATGGGGACAGGGAGCGTCCCGGGCCATAAAGAAAACCGTCTTGACTTCGCTAATTGAAACGATATTTGTTTTCCGCGAAATTTAACGCCCTATCACGACGTCAAATTTAATCAAACTACTCTTTTACAACTTGTTTACAGAGCTTAAATATCATTTTGCTCGCTCAATAATTCATTTATTATGATTTTTTAAAATCTTTGCGACTGCGACGATTCACAGAACAGTTAACCGTTACTAGGTGAACTATGATAATAAATGATATTATAAATCTGAGTTTCTAAAATACAAGGCTTACATCGCATGAAAATAGATTCAGATAACAGATATTTCTCGTTAGCAAAAAGAGCACATTCCAATCTTTCCATCAATTTAGAATTTTAAATAAACATTATATTGAAATGGTCTCCCATTATTGAAAAATATGCAAATATAATAATTTGATATATTTAATATTAAAATGTGGGTACTATCCCAGTTTTTAAATAAAAAAATATCCTGTATACCTGTGTTTCAATTTTAAGACCGTGTCCTATCTTTATTCCCTTTGTAGAAAGTACATTTATGTATACAGGAAATCTCATGCTAATAAGTTATAAGTTCATTTTGAAGGCAATGAAGAAAGAAAATCAAACAGCAAAGTCAATTTCAAATTTATATTAGTAATGCTGATATTCGACATATCAACCAAATTCAACCAATTTGGTTGAAAGGCACAGAACTTAAAGGAAGCCAACTGCGAAGGTATTTATTTATAGACATTGTATTATTCAAGTTTATTATCACTTTGGTTGATTCATGTAGTTTGAAAGACAGAAATGAACCGTTTAATGTCGACTTAAGGATAAGAAGTATATGTAACTTTTAAAGGCACTTTTCTTCCATCGTAAACATTTAGCATCTTGGCAAGGTAAAATCGGCACTTTGGTCCCAAGTCAAACAAGGCCAACCGACGTCCCCTAATTGGATTGTTCTGTTGCAAATGTTAGCGTACAGACAATCATGCCGCGACATTTACCGGCTTATGGCTTTACCTTTCGCAACCCTCTATGTAGGCCGCTGTTGCCGGCAACGGCTCAAAACAACTTAATGATCCTATTCACACATTTATCCCGTACTGGTTTTTGTTAGGATTTATTCCAATTCTGACATATTGTTCTAGTGCTATGTTTGAAAATTTGAATATTTTTAACTGTTTTTATGGTGTCTAAACGAGTCTTAAAGAAGCTTAAACATTAGATTGTTGTAAAAATTTTGGAAGATGTTTTAGCAATATTATTTTAGCATTATTAAACAAAATCAAACCACTTACACTTGGACTTTTAATGAGAATAAATTGATCCTTACAAGCAACACTATAATTTGGTATAACAGTACAGTATATCTTATTTTCAAATTAATTATTTTCAAAACCAGCCGATTTGATTTCTGATGAAGGTAATTGATTTTTCCAAAACCTAATGATACTACTTCAGTTATCGTCAAAATCTGCCTCGAGAATCCTTGACTTGTTTGAGTGTTTTTTATGATTTCGTATAATTTAGGATTTAACCCTGAAGATCCACTTAAATAAATCATCTGTATATGATTTCGACAACGGGTATGAGTTGTATGGTTTTTCAAATATGCGACCTTCCACGAGATGCGAATTCGAAAGGCACACAAGCGAAATAACACGAGCAATATTAATATTTTCATGATGTCATAATGACAATTTATTTCAAGGCTGTACAAACCCAAAATTCTACGTGTATTAATTTTACCACACATTTATTGTAGACTAAACGTCTTTAATAGAGTAGGTAATGTTTGTTAGATTTCCCGTAATTTTTATCAAATATTGCGCATTACACAGCTTTCCCCAAGATGGCGCCACTCAACGCTGTCCTCTGATTTCCTCATCCAGCAGCTACCGGCGACCTTGCACAGGTCGTCGGTCCATCTGGTTGGATGGACCGGCGAGACGTCTGAGACTACGTTTACCGAGACGCGGTCTCCACTCCAGGACTTGGGGAGGCCTATGTCCAGCAGTCGACTGCGAATGACTAAAGACGACAGCTTTCCTTCTAAAAGACCCTAAAAGTGAAAAGTGGTCGAAATAAACTGCCACTTTAACGTCACTATAAATAATTACATCAATCGGAGTACGATGATCCATTAAATTAGTTAGCAGCGATAATAAAATCTCGTTTTACATTGTAACTATGCCGTGAACATGAATATCTATCTATACTATTGTTACAATTTGGGCCACCTGCTTTCGTAAACAATGCACATGCACATTTATTACCCGTCGTTGTTTCAGCTAATAACATTGAAGAGCTTTTATGACCGTCTCCTTTTGTTTACTTTGTGTTTAAAATTTGTGATTGGAAAAACAGCCCATTGTGTATTGTAATCTTTATGGTAGTCAGTAGCCAGGTGTGATTATTAGAAATTCAGTCGACAGACATATTTTATAGATAGTCAAGCGATAACCAGTAGCGAGACAAGACGTGTGTACATTCGATAATCTATATAGTGACGGACTTTGCGCGTCTTATTGAATCGCGCATTACGTTTGAACTGATTGTGTTCAGTTATATTTGTACCTGTGTTATACGTGTCTGTATAGTTCTAATCAATTCTATAGTAATTCTAACGGCATTTTAATTCGAGTCCTGCAACTCGTAACACTATAATAAATCTTTAAATGGTTCAAGTTTGTACATGCGTTTGAAAATGTCAAAAATATTAGGGGGGATAATTCGGACTAGGAGATTCCGAAAATGCAAATTTTAGATTTTTTGTCTCTGTTAGAGCATAACGAGAAAACTGCTGAACGAACTCAAATGAAACTCGACACAGAACCAGGTCATATCTCGGGGCGTAATTTAAGATAATTTTTGTGACCCGATAAATAACGTTGTTTCTGCGGGATAGACGAAAATAGCGAAAAAGATAGCACTGCGGTCGCATTTTATTTGGAAACTACTGAACGTATACGAATGAAACGCGGCACTGAGGCGGCTTATATCCCGAGTTAACACTTAGGATACTTTTTATACCGATAAATAACGTCGTTTCCATGGAATAGATGGATTAGGAAAATAGTAGCGGTGCAGACGCGTTTTTTCAATTCACTAACAATTTAAATACCTACGTTATTACAAACATGTATGTCATTCATTGTATTATTTTAAATCAGGTTCGCTTCGACTCACCTCTATGTTTTGCTGGGCAGTTGTCTAGATTATATTGACTTAGTTTCTTTGTTTTTATTATATGTACAAAAAACCGAATTAAGTTTTTGTGCAAGTAAAATAAAGCTACTGTCCAGGGTTTGACAACGCGGCGCAGCCACGGGACAAACTCTAGTTAATAAATATTATTTTAAGTTATCAAAAATAAATTTGTCCATGATAAATTTAACTTGTATTTTTAATTAATCATCAAGTCTAAGTGCGCGGCAATAAGGTCCGTAATCTTTTATGAGTGGAAACTAAATGAAACAAATATCGATTGTAAACATTTTTTTATTAATAAACGAAAAATGTACAATTATTATTTAAATTACTACAACTTCATACATACATACATTACATAATATAACAGGCAGTAGGTACACTCAACAACAACTCCATTTTACGTCAAGTATTCTAAGCACAAAATGTGTGCGAGTTTTTTTTAGTTTGCTTTTGGATAGCATCGTAACAAGGCTCTAGTCGCCACAGTTTTTTTTTTTTTTTTTTATTGGACTTGACTTTATGTTGTTGGTCCGAAGACCTTACAACTTTACCGGGGTCTTTGGGGCGAGTGCCTTCGCGAAGCGAAGGCGCTCGAGCCCGGGGGGCAACGTGCTCGAGGGAGCTCCCTAAGGAGTTTTACCTCGGCTGGACTGTTGCCATGAATGGGGAATGAATTTAATGATGCCCACCATAGGGCGACACAAAATACTAATTGAGAACGGGCGACGGGTAATATAAAGCCCGAAGGGAAGGATCACGGCGGGCCGGGATCGGTGGTTTGCGGTGGCCTACGCTATCTTACTGCCGTTTCGCAACGTGTTATGGCTGGGAGAGAAGAAACGGCGAAAGAAACTTCCCAGCAACACGCCTAGTCTATCCTGTGGGGTGAGCTATGTCTCCTAGCGTCCCTCGCGGGGACGTGGAGAGATCTTGATTGGCGGCGTCTGAGACGCCGCCGTCTGTGTCTGTCTGTCGGTGCCTGCCAGCCTACTGTTCTAACCGTGGGCGGACTGATCCGGGCCAGCCGTTTCGTAATAACGTCGACTCTGTCCGTCAGGACGTTACGCGGTCGTCGCACAAGAGCCTTTCGACGAGGCTTATAATCGGACGCGGACACGACGAGCGGATTTCGATGGTGCGGCGCGAGATCGAAATACTTACGCGAGAGCGACGTAATGTAGTTTTTGATGGAGGGAAGCTCCAGATCGCGGTGGAGGTCGACGTTACGCATATAGAGGGGAGCACCGACGGCTCTGCGCATGAATTTATTCTGCACGATTTGCAGTTTATCTAAAAGGGCAGGCTTGACATGGCCGAATACCACACTCGCGTATGTCATGATCGGGAGGATGCATGTTTTATACAGAGTCATAGAGCGAAATGGTTTTTAGGCGAAGGCTAGCGCGTTTGGGGGAGCGAAGCGTGCCCGGGGAAAAGAACATTGCTGCGCTTTTCTCCGGGTTTACCTCTATCCTCCATTTGCGAAACCATTCGCCTAGTTCTGTGACAGCTGTCTGCAGCCGGATGCAAGCCATTTGTCGGTTTTGATCTGATGTATAGAGTGCGGTGTCATCCGCAAAGAGGGCCAACTCCACATCTGGAGTTTTTGGGATGTCGCTGGTGTACAGCGTGAAGAGTAGTGGCGACAGGGCCGAGCCCTGTGGTACACCGGCTGTGAGTGGGTGAGGGGACGAGCGCGTTCCCTCCACTCGAAAACGGAAGCTACGACCTAGGAGGAAGTCTCGCAAGATGAGCACGAGTCTGTCTGGCATACCGAACTGGTACAGCTTGTAAATCAAGCCGTTGTGCCAGACCTTGTCGAAGGCTTTTGCTACGTCTAGAAACAGTGCGGCTGTTCCTATAGGGCGGGGGCGATGGGCAAAGTGAGATAATATGTGCTCCGTGATGCGGTGCACCTGTTGGACGCATGAGTGTCTGGCACGGAAGCCAAATTGCTCATCGGGTATTAGATGTTTGCTGAAGGCAAAATCTCTAAGTCGAGAGAGGATGACCCTCTCGTAAAGCTTGCTGAGTGCGCTCAGTAGGCTGATTGGACGGTAGCTAGACGGTTTATTAGCCGGTTTTCCCGGCTTGTGAATACCGATGACATCTGCTTCCTTCCAGATCGCGGGAAAGGAGCAGTTTGTTATGGCGGCATTGAAGATGCTCACTAGAATTATAATTAGATGGGCGGGTAGGAGTTTTAAAACGCGATTGTTGATGCCATCGGTCCCTGGGGCCTTTCGCGGTTTGAGAGACTTGATCAGATCTTGCACTTCTTCGACCGTGACCGTGTCGAGTGTGGTTTCCGCTGGTAAGGAGGATCTACGTTCGACCTCGGAGTCTACCTCCGTCAGGTGTGACTGGTCGACGTTTTGCGTAGTGGGGGAGCATTGAAGCTCTAGACTCTGAGCAAGGCACTCGGCCTTCTCCTCGTCATCGAACGCCTCGGTGTTGTCGGCTCTTTCTAGCGCGGGTATGACAGTAAGGGTGTCTGATTTGAGAGCTCTAGCCAGCTTCCAGTATGCCTGGTGAGTTGGCTCGATATCCCTCAACGTTCTGTCCCAACGTTGTTCCCTGACTTCCCGGATACGTAGTTTGACCTCGCGCTCTAGTTCGCGGAGTCGGACTCTGTTATCCTCGGTGGGATATCTGTCGTGAGCTCTGGAGGCGGCTCTCTTTTCCCTCAGCAGTACCCTCACCTCGTCCGGCAGGCATAAGTGGCGGTCATCCTCCACTGGCACCTGCCTGGACGAGTTCCGCACTGCGGATTGAAGGTGGCTGGTGAGGGCCTCGATTGCCGTCTCCGTGTCATGGCGGGACACGATGTGGTCCGGGATGCGGTCCAGGTCTTGTGAGCTGGTTGCCTTGAGGAGGGTCTCAAGTCTCAACCAATCCACAGAGGTCCTAGTTTCAGATGTCTGGTCTGTCTGTGGTCCTAATCTGAGGATAACCGGACGATGGTCCGAGTCGATATCGTCCATCGTTTCGATCGAATGGAACTGAAGGGTTACGCCCCTCAGTAATGCTAGGTCGAGAGTGTTTGGGGTCCCCCAGTCGCGGTTGGGGGGGTATCTTGTGGGGGTCATGGGAGTTAGTATATCAAACAAAAGATTGTCTGATATATTTATTAGGGCTCTGCCATTGGGGTTAGTGGTATTGCAATTCCACTGCTCGTGTTTGCAATTCAGATCTCCGGCTATAATAACAGCCGGGCCTAAGTTGAATAGGGTTTCTAGGTCTTTCTTAATAAGGGTTTTTTGGCATGCGAGGTATGCTGAAACTATGACTAGAGGTTGGTGGCCAGTCATTGCTAGTCTGCAGGCGGATACCTCCATACCGTCTAGTGGGGGGGTGACTACAGGCATGCAGTGTAGGGATCTTCTGAAATAGATCAGGGTGCCGCCACCACGGCCTACCCTGTCATGTCTAGTGATCCGATAGTTAGAGATCTTTGGATCTCTATTACTCGGTTTCAGGAAGGTCTCCTGTACTAGTAGTATATCTACTTGATTGGTAACCAGGAAGTCATGGACCAAGTCGCGCTGGTTTCGAAGGCCATTGGCGTTATAAGTCGCCAGAGTCAATGAGCGTGGTTTATTTCTACCTACATGCGCCATTTGTTACCGGTAACAATAATTTGACTAGGTTGTTTAGTTACAACGATCTAAGTATTTGGAGGAGGTACGCGTGATCCATTTCGATCACGAGTTGATCCCGGAGGGAGGGTTGTGTTGACTCTGAAACTTGCCTCAGTTTCCGAGCCAAGAGTTGGACCTCTTGCAGGTCGAAGGGCAAGTTCTTGGCGAATTTAGTCGCCAAAGCTAAGTCCTCCGCTATAGAGTGGTGGGCCGATGGCCCTGAAGGTCCCTTAGAAATGGGGGCGAGGGCGGGGGCGGGGGTGGCCGAGGGTAGGCCGGCCATAACTGGGGCACGCGTCCTTAGCGGAGGGAACGCTTCCGTCGTGGGAAGACCCGTCCAGTGGTTTACCACTGGGGGGGGGGGGGGACCGCCACGAATGCGGGTTTGTTCGGCACTTTTCTAGTGCCTTTTTGGGCATTGCCCTTTCCGACCTTACGTTTGGGTCGGGGGGCGGCAGGGCAGCCTCTGTAGTTAGCGGGGTGACCCGCTTGGCCGCAGAGGATGCAGCTCGGTGGCTCCGGGGAGTCCCGGGTGCGAGTGCACTCCGAGGTCCCGTGGTCGCCCAGGCACTTGACGCACCTGGGACGGGATTGACAATGTAGGGCAGAGTGCCCATAAAGTTGGCAGCGATGACACTGCCGCAGTGTATGTTTTTCGTGTGGACGTTCCACACGAAGGCCAGAGAGGCCACAGACCTTCTCAAGATCGAAGATCTTTTTCCCCTCTGGGGAGAGGTCGAGGACAACCAATACTAGGTTTAGAGGGGACTTTGTGGCGTCGCCTCTGTGCATACGGTGCACTTCGTGCACTGGTAGGGCTTGGGACTTAAGGTCCTCTAGAATATAGGAACTTTCAATTTCCTGAGGAAGTCCGCGGATTACAGCCCGAAGGCGTTTTTCTTCTGGCAGGGCGTAAGTGTAGTAACCGATTTTACGGTCACATAATAAAGTAGTTAGGGCGCGGTGGTCACTTGAAGACGTGACCATAACTTTGATGCCGTGTTGAGTATCACGGGCTTCCTTTATGGAGATTGCCTTACCTGGCAGTTCTTTAGCGAGTTGAAGCCAATGGGCTTTCTCGCGGATGGTCAGGGGTGGCGGCGGGCGTTGTGAAGGTGGCCCAGGGCGGCTGGAAGGTGCCGCTGTCGGTGTTGTGCCCGCTGTTGGGGCGGGGTTGGGGGGGACCTCCCTCTGGGTCTTACGTTTTTTAGTACGATTAACGGTTATAAAACCGTCATCGTCTTCGCGGTCTAAGGGGATGTTCGCGGGAGGCGCGACATCCATAGGAGTAATTTCATCGGCCGGTGGAAGAGGGGCATCCCTGAGGTTTTGCGGACCTTCAGAGGATAAATCGATTTCTCGACGAGAATCGATTACGCGATGGATGGGCGAACGTGAACGCGATGTCGTCGAACTCGCAGAGCTCGAACGCGGTTTTGTCGATGCGGAACCGCGAGAAAACGAGGCGCGCGACTTTGGTGCCACACGATGGGCATCGTTGAGCGGGGGTGCGGGCGGCGGGCGCACTGGTAACGCAGCGGGTATGGATGCGGGGGGCGCGGGCGCTACGGCAGAGTGCAGGTGGACCGCGGTAAGCGCGGCGGCGGGGGTTGCGGGGCGTGCGCTAGTCGCGGCAGGTGCGATGGTCGCGGCAGATGCGGGTGCGGGGAGGGGGGCCTGCGCGGGGGCCCTTTGCACGTGTGACTCGCGGGACACAGGTTTCTCGGAATTAAGTTCCGAAATAACGGGCACCATTGATTGGGACTCCGGAGTCCTCAAAAATTGGTCGAGAGCTTGAGGGAATTGCTGTCGTAAAAACGACAGCAAACCCTCTAGCAACGATGGGGAGGGCTCCACGCCGTCCATTGTCCCTGAGGGGGACGAACGATTTGGTGGAAAAACCACCTGATGACGCACTTTTCACTGCACTGTCACAGAAAAAATACAGATCGACCGGGTGAACGAACGAACACAACGAACACGAATAACGGACTGCCGAGGCGGAACGGGAGACGTGCGCGCGCGACGAACGACAGCGGGCGAATGTAGTCGCCACAGGTGTAAACCTGATCGGCGCAAACTTATGGGCCTTGCTTTAGTACGCTTAGATTCGGGACCGACTTCATTTTTAACTTAGACGCACGTGTCTTGTCTTAACTTTGTTGTTTTCTTTATATTTTGTAACAGTAACAGGAGAAAAATTGCTCAGTAAAAAAGTGACTCTGACACGCTTTTGAATTCTACATAACCTAGGCATAGCCACAGGCCACTGTCCTTTAGGTTTTTAACGTTTTCTTATCAAATCGAAAGAAAAAACTGATTGAAGATTGGACCTGTAAGATCAATCATGTAGGATTAACAAGTTGTTTTTTTATGTTTGCTTGTAGGCAAATTGCTAAATGGTCCACTTAGTAGTAAGCGGTTACAGTCACCCGTAGACATTTGCAACACTAAGGAAGCCGATATATTGTCTACTTCATTGAGACTTTAAATATCTGTGTACGCCCTTTTTTAAGAGCCCCAAATCGCCGCTCTCATTCAACAGCATGCACATGTATGGCATGAAGGAGCGTGCAGAGTATTTTTTGCACGTTTCAATAACTTCATATACTGTAGTATTTATACAGAAAATTCACGAATATTAATGTACTTAAAAGTTTACGACGTGCCAAATGGTAGACTATAACAAACTCGCACCAGCGCTGTACTTACTCAACATTCATAATTCGTTATTTCAAAATGTTATTTGGACAGTCTACTATCTATTCATTTATTAAATCTTCATGTTAAAACTTTTATAAATACACATCGTAGTCAATAATTTTATGGTTATTATTATGCAATTATCTACATTAGGTATCGTCATAAATATAGGGTAAAGATTGGATTTCTGATTATAACATTTTATATACTTGATAAAATACTGCTTATATTAAGAGATTCAATTATAAATATGGATTTTTATGGCTTTGTCTCATTGACTAATGACCTATCTGATACGAATAATTAATGGAAAAAATTAATACTAGGAATAACGTATCTTTACCCTATATTACTAATAAGGATTATATTTGTGCTATTAACAAAGAACAAAATTCATATCAATATTAATCATCTTAAATTGTTATATAAACCTCTTCTATTATTTTTTATTACCATTATTACATGATAATGATATTTTGTAAAGATGGCAGTACTAGCAATTTGAAATATAATCAAATAAACATCATACTAACAAATACATCGGCATACACACATCAATTAAGTTAAAAAAATAACAATTTAATAGTCTACCACCATAACTTTACTGACAGTACATTGAAGATAAAAAAAAGTTTCAGTTTTGACAGGTGACATAGAGAGTATTGATACCAACAGCAAAGTTATAGTAGTTACAAATTAACTACACGCTGGAACCTAAAACTTAAATATGTTAAGACCTATGACTATATTTATATACATAATTTACATTTCTAAATTTCTCTATGATGCAATATTATCGACCGTTAATTTTAAATAGATTTTTGTTGACAGGTTACGAAGGCTTTCATTCACTAAATTTACTGACGCAAAGTAACGCGAGAAACAAATTCGTAATGCCTTATTAACAGGTGCAGAAAATTATTAAAAAAATATATTATATACCTTTTATAATTATTAAAATCACAAAATAACTACATATTGGAGTAGTCATTATAGAATTTTGAACAAAAAAATAATATATTTTTAATATACATAGAAAAAGTTGAAAGAACAGTACATTAGAGCTATGTGATAGGCTGGAAGTGAAATTATATTATTTTTCTGTCCAATCTTTCTCAACATCAGTGCTCCTAGACAGAAAAATATCTTGTTCAAAATTTATTTTTCAAAATAGTATGAGTAGACAGATGTGTAAATTTAAATGTCGTTATATAACCTACGTATATGATTCATCTTTTCAGATTTAAGATAAGTTAACGTAATCGGCAAATAAACACACACAGAATGGAAAACTCTGGACGGCCCAAAGATGCCTAGACCATAATAAATTATGGAAAGCTCGTTTATGAAACTCGCCAAGCCACGAGACCTTTGTTCCAGTGAGCGAAGTGGGCAAAGGCTTACACCACTCCACAACAGAGGCCGTCAGACATAAGGGAGGGGACACATACATCTAGAAGCACCGTCAACAAAAGAGATCTATCAATTTGAACTAAATCTCAATAAACTTGAACTAATCCTCACATAATATTAGGCCATGGAATCAGACACTTACAAAATGTCACTTCTAGTCAAACCTACTCAACGCTACGAACAAACTATTTATCGAAAGATATGTTTTCACATAAATCAAATTAATATCATATTAATTTTATATAAGTAATAATTTATGTTTAGATAAAAAAATTAAAAATATATTCCTTTTATAAATACGAGATCTGCTAAGGAGCTTGAACCTGCAATGAATTGTGCAAACGGCTTTCTTTTGAATAAATAGAACGCTATATGTACAATTAACAAAAACAACTGGTTTAAAGCAAATTTCTAATTAATATTTCAATGAATAAATTATACTATGATTTTTAATTAAGTACCTGAACTAAAATAACAGCTGCGATCGACCTTTTTGTATGTTGCAAGCGTGGAGTATGGCTCATTCATAAGTGAAATTTGTGAGTTGTTGATTCAAATTAAAATAGAATTTAAATACAGCACTATGCTCCACAATTGCAACATACAAAAAATGGTTGATCGCAGCTGTTATTTTACTCCAGCAAACAAAAAATCTGAGTTAATTCTATAGGATTCAACTTACAGTGGCAAGTTGAATCAACCATATACAGAACTCACTTATGAATGAGCCATACTACAACAGCTTCACGCTTGCAACATAAAAAAAAGGTCTACTGCAGCTGTCATTTTAGTCCTGGGAATTAAAAAACACAGTATAACGCAGTCAGTAAAATATTATGAATTTTTATTGGATACATAAGATTTTGAATAATTTTAAAATGTTAGGCCGATATTAGACGGATCATTTCAATTTGGATGAATTCACCAAAGAAACTTATATCATTGAATGTAATTGTATACTGTCGTGTCCTTTCAGTTCTGTTTTTCATCCAAATTAATTTAATTTGGTTGACCTATCTAATATCACCATTATAACAAGACACACAAATAAATATATTAAAATGTATTTGTCGTGGCAAATAATTGTGACTATTATTTAAACAAAAAACAAAACATTTGGTTCCGATAAGCTTCATGAATGTTCTTAATTAGCAAACGATGTCTGGTAAATAGAGGGTATTTTGATAACAGTACTACATAATAGTAGTAATCAATGTTGTGTTTACTTAAAACACAAAGCACGTAGCCCTGGTATTTTCTAAAAAAAAAATCTTATAGAAATTTATTGTTAGCTCTATATTGTGTAGCAATTAGTGGTATTTAATCGGTAATCTGTTTGGCTGGGATCTAATTCTGCTTTTACAATAATGTCAAAATATTCAACCACTGGAGTCATACACCCTTGTTCGAGCAATATTGCACTATTGCGATAGCAGGATAGGGACCCTAATGTGGCTTTAAGGATACACAAGTTTCCTGTTTAAGTCAGCTATGAAATAAATAAAAAACACCCCTTTTCGCTATTGGTTTTAAGATATAAGTAATCTCGTTAGCTAAAGAAAATCGTTAGGCTACATACTCATGGATCTAATTTACATATAATTTTATCAGAAGTTGCTTAGAAAGAGATGTAACAAAAGAAATATTTTGAAAACTCCACAATTTGGAACTGTTTTAAGTACTAAAGATTCTTCATTTCAAAAGAATATAAAACCGCATTGTCTGGTGCTAATTGACTTGAGCAACCACCAAACAGTCACAAAAGCAATGGATACCCACTGATTATTCAATATTTACCATTAAAAACGTCTTATATTTAAACCCATTTTGCACTTACATTAATATAACATTGTAGATCTATAATACACCTGTTTAAATACGTAAAACCAATATTTGCTTGAAGATAATCTTTTAACACATTCCTTTCGATCGCTCTACATTTCACATATGAAATTTATTTAAAAACAAAAAAGGCCACATATAATTACAATACTTATAAAGCATAAACAATCTTCTTTCAAATCTATTTTCAGAAAATGTAGGTATTTTCGAAAGTGTGATTTACCAGATTTTGATATTACACACATGTACCACGTATAGGTATGTAAGTATTCAAGATTTTTCACATTTTTGGAAATTACCCTTGTATCGTGTTTAAATTACACTAGATTCTTCTTACAAAATGAAGTTCTTACTTACACAAAATAAATGCAAAAATTGTGAAGTTATCGATAATATTGATTAATAGTATGTTATAGTTCTTAAAGTTTTTTAAATATATTATTTATTCAAACTACCTAAACTTTTAGGTAGTATCTCCTTGCTACTTTTGTAGCTTACTAAACGGATAGTTGGGAATATAACAGGTGACACTTCACAGAAAATTAATTTTAAGATCCTGTACTAATAAATTTTCAGGAAGTTAAAATTGGTTATAAATAAATAATTAATATATAAACTAGCGCCTAAATGTATTGGGAATAATTTGGAATTTTGATTCTAGTTTTTAACATACGAGTATCAACTAGATAATTATCGAGGTGTACTTTAACCTCATATATTTAGATAAGAAATTTTAATATAAACTATATACGTCTTAACTAAAGGACAACATTAAAAGCAGTGTTGCCAGTTTATCAACATTTTTACTAAATTAAACAGATGTATCCGCTATATAGCTTGTTCCTATATCTCTCTATTTTTTCACTTGTCTTACTATCGGTTGAAATTTGACATTACTTGGATGGAGCTATGTTAAATTTTAACTGATAGTAAGGCAAATGACCTTAGGGACGGGCCATTTATCCGTTTATGGTCGGTTCCTATAACTTTCTTATATTTGCCTTACCAGCGATTGAATTTTGACATTAAGTACTTATAGCTTATGTCAAATTTTGTAACCGATAGTAAGGCAAATAAGCGGTCGGTAAGATATAGGAACCGGCCAACTGTGTCACTACTCACTAGAAATTCTAGTATAATCTGATGTTGAATTAAATCGTAATTAGGAATACGTTGGAATTTTAGGAGAGCAGCGAATATTTTAATTGAAACGCAAATGTTTTAATAAAGTGAAAAGGTTGCTGAACAGGCAACACCATTTTACTCATTTTATCGTAAGCAGATAGATGAGTCTCAAAACTTATGATATTGTTATATATCATATAGACTTTGTGTCTGTCAATATTGACGCCAAATTTTATGGCCACTCGTAGTTAGTGCAACAGATCGCTGCGCAGTAGACGGTTGTGTATATAACAATAGTTACTGCGCAACTTTTTAGATAATATGGAGGCCAAAAAGTTTTGCACTAAATGTAATTAAGATTATTAAAGTATTTATCATGTAAATACTAGTTTTAATTGAAAATATGATTATAACAACAAACAAAAAATCGTAACATCAATAACTATAATTCATTAAAATTTGGCCGTATTTTGGCGCAGCCGGCCTGTTCCATAAGCAGCAGTAACGAAATTTTATATTTTTTATTTGAAATCGTGTGCAATATAGTGCTCCGTCATTCGTAGTTTTATAAAAAATAAAATTAGCATATGCAGCTCATGCAACGAGAGCTCGCTCCTAAATACATTGTCACTTTGAAACAAGAAACCACGACAACAGAAATAGGGTAAACTATACCACTTTTAACACATCTCTCAATTATTGGTACTCAATTAATTAAAGATATAAAAAACATATTTCTTTTATTCAGCAGCTACAATAATAATAATATTAGATTAGCAGTTCACTACAATAGCCCGGTACTTTTTGTCCTCATTTCCCACAATAGTTCTACCCTGGCCGGAGCTTCTCCTTGGGTGCATTGTTATATGGTGTAGACAGGGATAATCGCCGGTCAGTGTCACGCTACATTTACATTAAATTTGTCAAAGGGCCTCTACGTGTTGGCTTTTCCATGGCCCCACGCAAGCCCTCCAAATGTCCGGGCCATTTTTATGGCCCGTGGTCTCGAAAGACATAAAAATATAATATTATATGTACGACTACAAAAAATAAATAAAAATAGATATCTTAATATCTTTAATAAATTGTCAGGGTATCAATCTTTGTAGGGGCGCCAACAATAGTGTACTTTACCGTATATACCATTAAATTAAAAAAGGTGCCCATGTTATAGAACAATACTTGTGCTCAAACCAACATTATTGAAGATATTAATTAATTATCAGCTTATATAACAAACTACCGTTAGGCTCGGAATTTAAGAAAACGTATGGTATATCCACCACGCTTGAGCAGTACGGAGAATTTCACACCTCCATAATCTCGGTGTGTATGTTTCCTCATGATGTTTTTCTTCGCCGACAGCACGGGCTACTTATTATAACAATATGCAAATTAGTTTTAAAAAACTGCCAATTGCAAGCACCAACATTAGAATAAGAGGCGTGTGCCTCAGCTTAGCTGCCAACGCCTTATAATAATAATAATACTTTTATGGCCCGTGGTCTTAAAAGACATACAGTGTAATAATAAAAAATCTTCTATTTTTTTTTTATAAAAGGATGTCTATTTTTTTTAATGTAAAAATTTTGTGAATAAATAAATACAGTAAAATAATAATAATATAATAATCGGCAGACAAACACACATATTGTATATCCCCAAATTAAGCAAGTGACGCTTGTATTATGGGTAATATACAACGGACTACTAATGCAGAAAATTCATTTCCGAAATTTACCATACCAGGAGTCGAACCTGGAGCCTCTGCGTTGCAGTGAGGTAACGTCAAGGACTTATAGCTCGCTCAACCACAGAGGTCGTCTTTATTACTTTAAGCACTCGAAATTACTATTCGATTTGGACGGATTACCACATCCACGTTCGGTTTTTGCACAAGTATCGTACTAAAATACGGACGTAAATAAATGTTCCAATACCTAAAGGTAACAAAGCAACTTTATAGTATGAAACATGAACATCGAAAGGAAATTTTAACAAAGAGACATATTTTAAAATTTGCAAGTTATTTAAAATTATTTAATAAATAAAACACAAATTTACTGAATATAATTGTAAAAAATGTATTACAATAATCACAAAATAAAAAGCCCGGTTTGACAGTTCTCATTACAACATATTTGAGTTTAAAACCTCAAATCGTTAACCAAGTTAACCGAATATCACGAGAAATCGATTTAAAATTATACGACTTTGTAATGTGTGACTTTTTGTGTCACACAAATACCTCACAAAATCGAAATGGTGCGCGAATGTTTTGTCTCACGTCGCCTTTCGCGTACCGCACGCATTTAGCACGCACCACAGTTAACCTGTTGAAATTTTTATGATTTCACCCGTATAATATATTTATTGAAACGTTTTTGTATATTTGTTTCCCTAATCGAATTTAGGCAATGAACTGCGACAAACCTTTGGTAGCAACACTAAAATTAAAAATAAGACGCCTTAGAGCGTAACTGTTTCTGGGACTTTATAGATTAAAGCTACGTAACAGAATTGATAAAAATGTCATGTTATTTCATTACTTGGAGGAAAATATGTTTTATAACTTTATATTATACTAGCGGCCCGGTGCGGTTTCACCCGCGCTCTGTCCCGCTCCCGTGGTATATAGCGTCATGTTATATAGCCTATGACACTCCCTGTTTACGTAGCTTTCCAACAGTAAAAGAATTTTTAAAATCGGTTTAGTAGATACAGAGATTACCCCCTACAACGTCACAAACTTTACTTCTTTATAATATTAGTATAGATAATGCACCAGTAAAAAAAATACGTTTATTATCAACAAAATAAATAATTTTTTATTGGCTTTCAGTTCTGTTGATTACATTCAAACTTGTGTTCTGTAGTCATTCTTAAGTGTCAAATCGGTCTTTTTATTTTTGTGATTGTTATAGAGTAAACAAAACTGTTAAAATGTATATATTTACTCTGCCGAGAATCGAATATTGGGACTGTACGTTCTAGTGAACTAGCAACGCTTAGCCCAATATACCAGGATAATAATTAGATTTAGTCAATGTTGCTTAGTCAACATTTCCTTACAAACGTCGATATACTGACGACATGAACGGATGAAAGGGATACGATACAATTGGTAAACATCGAGAAAATAGCTAACCTTTGTTATCATTTCTTATTCATCCTTAACTCCTTCATCTCTTACTATTTGTCAAACAAAGCTCAAAAAATGTCATTTTAAAATCTATTATAGTTCATAAACACATTACATCTTTTTGCAAGATAAAAATATCAATGTCACGTAACTTCCTTCATCTTCACATGTCTTCAATTATAGGACCGTGTAACACAGCCATTATTTGAAAACCATAACTGGTATTTAGGTGATAAGAAATGATAGATATAATTAGAATTTTTTATATTTGGTTTTCATCCTTTCCGTTGTCGGCCGGTAGTACTTTTTCGGCAGCTCTGTACAACGGGTTTTTCCCTTTGATAGGCAGAGGATGGGCTTCCGTGTTGAATACCCACTCGTCCAACGATATTAGGTTATCATCCGAGAAGAGCAGATATAAGTACTGAAAAATAAATACTCAATAATAAACATGTAAACATTGTAAAAATACCAATGTATTATTAGTATATAAGGGTTAATAAAAAGAAAGAAAATTATATAAGAAAACAAAAACAATGTTAAAAGGACCGACAAAATAAACAATTGGAGAGGACAAAAACAATTAAACAAAAAGAGACAAGTAATTATTATAAACTTTTATATACAATATATCATATCAGTAGCATATAAAACAAAAAACTGATAATAGAATGACTTGTGGCGCCATTTATAAATATATAATGTAGGGGCTTTTTAAAACTTGAATATTCATGATTATGTATATGATTACACTCACAAATCGTACAGTTTTACACAACTTACGATCGATCGACGAACGAACGATCGACATTTATCGTTTGCGCAGAAAAGTGCAAACCGGTTTCCGACATGTACCTAAATAATCTATATTGAACATTATTCGCAAGCGGAAATGGCAGATTGTTGCTTGCTATGCATTTTTAGTTCTCTTCCGCTTACATAATTCGTATACTATCGTATAGTATACCGGAAGGAATGATTAATTGTGTAAAACTGTATAGACACACATACTTTAAATTTAAAAAAAAAACCTTCAGTAAAACAAAACTATTTTTATGGTATGACTTCATCTGCGTTAATATTAAAGATTTAGATTGTGGCCAAATGCGTTTTATATAAAGCGTTAAAAATAATACCATTACCGCACAGCCACATTAGTGTATATACGATACTGTTACGTATTTGTGGGGTGTGGAGTCAAAATGCTATTGGAATTATTATGAAGTTTATTAGAAGTACACACACCTAATTCACCGTACATATTTTAGATATCTTACACATTTTTACAAATTTTTATTTGCAACGAGTCTAAACCGTAAAGCAAAAAATGGAATCACATAAATCCTGCAAGTCTGTCGTTATAAGCTACTTGTTCCGAAAGTACACTGGTTAATGCCTCAATCGCAGTTGAAACTCAACTAATTCGGTCCCGACCTTATATATTTGTAGAATAGACATGGCTCCGCAGCAACATGCCCTCTATTTTTTCGAATTCCCGAACTTGGAAGTATAATGGCTTCTAAGAATGTGCAATGAAATTAGAACAACTGAAAGAAAAGGATTTATGACGTCTTACTGCGACGCAATACAAAGGGATTAACGCGAACAAAGAATGTGAACAGTTAAAAGACAGGGTAAGGGTAATAAACTACGTGTTGCGAAGGATTATATCCATCTCGTTTTCTCGGAACTTCAGTTGTAACACAATACATACTCTATCTGTCAATTAACATCATTAACAATGTCGTCTCTCAAGTAACGCATTAAACCTTGCGCCACATCTGCGTGAAACGGCCTATATCTGTAACACTATCGCAGTTGAAGCAGCACGCTTAGAACATTTTTACCTTAAGTGTTTCGGCTAGGAAGAAGCTCTGTTGTACGTCGTCGCCCTGCGGGTTCTGATGGTATACGTTCACCAGTCCAGTGTAGCCTCCCTCCACTCGACAGTGTTTCTCCAACGCCTAACGGACATGGAGGTATTTATTTCATTATTTCGGGAAACAGGGTAGTTGACAAGCAGCCTAGACAGTTTTTGTTAACTTGGCATACTCCAAAGTCGCCTAAACTTTGTACGATAATAGCAAGTTATGACGCCACAACTTAATCTACCCAATTAAGATATGAAAATTAATGTATATAGGACTTCTGATTATGTAGTAACACAGCTCACTTAATTTCAATAAAAATCTAAGGTTGTTGTTGTTTTATGAAAATATCTCTCTTCATATGTATAGACTTTGATTTGATAATTGTTAATTTTACCAGTATTGCTAATCTAAGGCCTACCAAAAGTCACAAAATTAACATTCGTGAAGTCAATAATAGACCATTTAGATTCAATTATCATATTAGATTCGAGGCTATGGGCTGAATTTTTGGTAATAATAAAATTTATATGAGAAACTAGCGTCAAACCATCTACTCGGTCGTCTGCTTGTTTTCTCTCATCATTAAAATCCTAAAATATTTTACCTGCACAGCTTCCCATCCCCAATCTCGGTACTTCTGCTGTTTAGTCAATCGCCACAATATGAAGTAGCTCTCGAACGTTTCAGGCCTTAACCAGTAAACCTTCTCGTTGCTCTTTTGTGCTCTCGCTTCGACGGCACCAGAGAATCTGTAATAATACGTTTATTCGCTGATTATACATATGTTTTTTAACCTAAAATTTAATGTGTGACATTTTAACTCCTGCAGTAACGTGCTATTTAACAAATAACGAAACAACAAAAAATGTATCAGTCAAGCATTTTTAAATGCGGATAAAACTCAATGAGCAACAAAAAATGTTTCGTTTGTTTTCACCATATTATCAATTTATTTCGTTAATAACCCTTATACCTACATTTAATTTAATTCGTTCTATTTAAAATAATCAATTATAAAATTTAATCGAATAAGCGGTTGTTTTTGTTTACGTTAGGTACATCTCTAGCTAAAACGATTTGGTTCGTAAAGTGTGTTCTGCGCAACCACTTGGCGCTAACTTCAGACGGGCCGCGACTCATCCTCGTGTCGTACTGTAATTATGTTTGTCAATGGGAGGCCCAGTTAACCATACTTTCCTAACCAACAGCGATATTCAAAAACTATACATAGCGTTAATTTAAAGAAAAATGTATCAATTATAATGTTTCTTTTTCTTTAACTTTTCTCCAATAACTTGGGGTCGGTACAAAAAGTTTTTCTTCTATACATTTCTCTTTCGACATACATAGATAAGTATGTTGTCACACAACATATTATCATGTAATTAGTCATCTAAAACAAGCATCTCTTTTTCGGCTTACCTGTACTCTTATATCCATCAATCTTCCAGTTGAAATTTTGTCACATAGAAATATGTTCATCCCTTCTAGAATCTAGAAGCCACATACTTAATCTTTGTCCTGTCAATTTCAATCAATCACGGGTGCACCTTTCAAAGATTCGCCTTATATGCTTGTATCTCATCTTGGTCGAGAGGAGATATTTTTTTAATAACTCGCGTTTGTTACATTTTACATCGATTGGTCTTTCTAGCCGGATACATGTATAGGGAATGAATTAAATAAAAATGATAACCTGAAAGCCTCTGGTCCCAGTTTGGTTTCTGATCGTGCGTAACTCTCGTGACACGTGTTCGTTAACTTGTGCGCGACGTCCATGTATCGTTCTGACAACGAATTGTCCATTGTGGTTGAAGCCAAAGCAAACATGCCACCTAAATATGAAAAAACGACAGCCCAATTAAGTATAATTACAAAAGTATCACAACAATAATTAAACCTAACAGTCGGGTCTTGTTATTACTGCCTGTATACATGATATATTCAGGCCTGAAATTCATTGTCTATTAGCATGCCACAAGTTAAGCAAAAAAATTAGCCAAAGGTTTATTTATAACATGATTTTCTTAATTACTATGTAATATTTTGATGCTACTTCATTGAAAAATATTTACCAGCAAAACAGGACAAGTGATCCATTTTCTCTTCGACGATCCTTCCGTATTTCAGCTCGGCCAAATAAGAAAGGCCAGATGGCGACACTCGTAACATTTTATCGAGGGCAGCCTGCATCGCTGTGTCGAACATGACACGCGCCTGTTCGTCTGTCTGTCCTGACATCAGCCACGCCTTAAGGAGATATTCGTAGAAAGAATCTCCAAGGGCGCCAAGTGACATGTGTCCTGGAAAAACCAAAACAATCACGCTATACAATATATATGGAAAAAGCCTATATCCACCTGAACTTTGATCGCTCCTCGTGATTTTTATACAAAAATATCATGTCCCTTGTAAGTAGCGTATTTTAATGGCCGATTCCTGTATCTTAGACTAACCGTTCATTTGCGTTATAGTCGTTTAAAATATATAAATAAACGCCATACAAGTAATGTCGAATTTCTAGAGATGGCAAGTGAATTAATAGTAATCATATAGGAACCTGCCGTCAATAAATTAATGTATTTTATAGATGAAAAATTATAATATTATTTATTATTCTTAAATATACTAGTGAACAATATTTTATGAACGCCAATAAAGATTAAATGTACCGATTAAAAATACTTCTATATTAAAAATTTTCATATCCTGTGCAGATCTTTATCAGTCAGTAAATTCATTATGTTTTGATAGCCTGCTACAAAAGTGGATTTAATCATAAGTAAAATCTATATTGACGCTACATACTCCCGGCGTGATTTAAGCTTCTTATCGCTTTTATAAAATCTTATAATTAAAAATGTAAAAAGTATTATTACACTAATACACTAACTATCTGTGAATGTAATGAAACAATAAGAAAGCATTACGATTCTATGAATGAACTTTTGTATGTAGACTCGGTCACAATCAATATGTGCAAAGATTTTCTAGGAACTTGTTAAAATTGAACATTAAGGGCCTTACTTATAATCGTATCTTAAATTTAAAGAAACTGCTCAGCAACTGATTAGTGAAAATCTTACCCATAAACTCCTCTTTAGTCGAATATTTTTGTTACGACCTACGTTAATCATTCAAATTTCGTTTATCTGTGCTCTTTTTAGCTAAACAACAGGTAATACACGTTTATAAGTAAAAAAAAAGATATTCATTATAAAACTACGTTTTAACGGTTTTAAGCGCGCTTAAAACCGTTAAAACGTAGTTTTATTATGTATACAAGTCGCGAAAACTTAAGAAAATATTAAGATATTCATTGATTAGGGTCTGATTCTGATTCTCTTACTTAAGAGATGGCTAATCGTTTCTTAGCGAGATTATTATAAGTAAGGCCGTATAACTATAATAGTCGCTTTATCTCAAATCGACGTTACATCCAAAGTTGTTATAGGTAAAATCATTTCGTTACAATCGAGGTCATTATTAAAGAAATCCACTTATTTATACATCACAATGGTAACAGAGTATTAATTTAAACTTTTACAACGCGCACAATTTACAGGACTTGGCGACCGTTTCATGTTGAATATGCTTTCGATTTTATGGCATATTTTTATTAAGCAAAACTTAACAAAAAACGATAAAGTTTTAAGATTTCATACTATACTAATAGGGAAATTTTATTATTTGCCAATAAATTATAGGTGCTTTTGACCTTTAAAAACTGTTTTCCTGTAATATTTGTCCAAAGTCATTATTTTACCGTGCAATCTTCGAATGAGATCAAGCTAAAATAAAAGTGTAATACGAGATATTTAATGGTCTCTCTTAAAAGTCCGTTGTTTATTATAACTCTCCGAGTGCGGAAGATAGAGTAACATAATTCAATAAGTTCAAAGTATCCTTACTCTGTCCCCACTGGCCGGTGCGAGGGTTGATGAAATTCGGGTACAGATCGCCAGGTTTCTCGATGTTGTTCAACACTTCACGGATACGATCCACTTTTTGTTTATAAACTGAAAAAGATGTGAAATTTATTGAGTTGTACAGCTTGTACAACATTACGCTAATATGAATTGAGTTAGTACAGAAATATTTTTTAAGTAATAACATATTAAAACTATATTTTAACCGATTTAAGCGCGGAATTTTATTTGACGTATATTCGGTCATTTTTATGGGCGTACCGTCAAAATAAAAATAGTAATCAAAATTTAAGAAAGTACTATACTCGTAATTAGTACTTTCTTATTTTTACTTTAAATACAGTACGTACAGTATAAAAAAAAGGATTCTAGCAGTAGTAACAGATTTTTTTTTAGTGTTAATGTATCGTTGCTCTTTTAAGACTCAAGAATATCTATAATATTATAAAATTATAAACATGCCGTGTCTGTGCATTGAAGCTTTTTATAAAAAAAAACTGGAATAGTCTATATAAACGATGGACAACACGATGCACTTTATTTTAAATTTCTTGTTTTGTTCGGGATTCACGTAAAAACTACTGGGCCGATTTCAATGCAGTTTTCGTTGATAGACAGCAAATTCTTAGATTTAAAATTTGCGCTACTTTTTATATGGATTTTTTCTGGGAATGATTTAAAATGTCCAGATTAAAAAAAATATAATTCCAAAGTACTTTTTTTCACTGAACGATAGCAAATTTTATGTAATAAAATGTGCGATATTTTTTTATTCCGGGAATCCCGGAGGATTTTTTTCGGGAGCGGTTTTAAGTTGTTCGGGTGCGTAAAAATTAGCTTATTACACACAGTTCTCACTAAAACGATAGGTTACATTCTTTTTTAAATACTGCGGTACTTTGTGTCCTGGGAATCCCGCGAGAATTTCAAGTAAAGCGTGGACAAAGTCGCGGGTATATACTAATGAAGTAATATAGATTGTTAAAAACCCTTCAACCGAACTTTTACGTATAAAATGAAACAACCATTGCTTAAATGGACCGACTTGAAGTTATACTTATAAGGAGTACGATCTTTTAGCCCTTTAACATTTGGAAAACCACCTATAGCGCCAGAATACGTAACTTATGCCGATTAGAAGTGATGAAATCCGGGTGTTAACCCGGCTTTCGCAATGTTTACTATATTAGGTACACTAAAACAAGTTCTGCTAACAAGAGTGAAAATGTTAACTTTTATAGAAAGGGTTCTTTTCACAACGAATGTCGGATCAACAGGAAAATAAACAAACATTTAAATTATATTAGCTAGTCCTGTTCAGGTCAATAAAAACATGGACCTAAATAAAACAAAGTGCACTCACCATCACGACCTGTGACGTCACTAAGGTATGTGAACTCCAAATGGAGGGTACCTAGCTCTGACAAGATACTGTTTGGTCCTGCCCAGTGGTATTGTCTGCTTGCCTGCAAATTATAAAATGCATGTATGAGTATTCATACCAACGTACAATTTTTACACAACAAAAAATTCCTCCTGATGTACCTGCGTAGTAGACCAATGTTAGTAGCACGGAAAGTGTACGAATCGTGTAAACTGTATGCTGAACAGAGATAAAAATGCACAGCAAGAAACATTCTGCCATTTCCGCTTGCGAATAAAATTCAATACAAATTATTTATATGTTGGAAACCGGTATGCAATTGTCTGCGCAAAAGAAAACTGTCGATCGGAATTCTAAGCTGTGTACAACTGTAACACATTTTAAGCTGCATCTCCATAAAATAGTAATAACATGACACAAATTGATGTTACATGTTATAATGCAGAATATTCGCAAAATTATTGATTAATAAGTTCCGTATAAGCAGTTCTCCTTACAATCATAAAGGTTAGACTGTAACACCTATAGTTTGAATGACACTAAATACCAATGACAGTTAACACCACAAAAATGAGTCAAGCAATCGTGTTCCCCGCTGAGGTACAAATATAAGTTTTAAAACAAGGAAAAGTATTTCTTATAGTTATCGCATATTTCGTAATCGACTATGCTTATCGTAACGGTTGAACTGCTGAATTTTAAAGATTTAATGGAACTAATTGCTTATAAACGATAATGAATAATTGAGCAATAAAACGCTCTACTAGCAATACTGATTACAAAAGATTTTTTATATATTCTTTAGGTCTATGTATAATGTAACGGATAATTCTGGGACCGATTCGAGATACCCAGATATGAGCGAATAATGAAAAGTTAGTTTACGAATTTACCCTGCTTGGAATCAAATCCAGGACCTGAATTTATTCAATAACTTAAGCTCTTAGTTATATGTACAGCGGCCATCCCTAATATTTTTTTTTTTTGTGATTTCACTGCACAACTTTGTAGCGTCATACAGTCTACATAGATACAGTACGCGCAAATTATAAATGTGCTTCGAGTGAAGTTAGTTCCGTGAATTTGAGCAGGGCCAATCAAATGTTAACGTTTATTACACGAGATCAAATGTTAACATTTATTACAAGACATACCGAGTCCGGATAGCGGCCGAACGAAAGCGCAAATCTCACTTGTCAGCTCTGTCTGTAAACATTTTGTATTCTGCCCAATGACGTGTACATACTTCAAAGACGCATTTAAGATTTTTTCGTACTGTACACATTCCTTTTTAATTTCATCCATGTATATCCAGTAGTTTCCGATAAAAATAACTGTGACATGCAGAGACAGATAGACAGGACGATTTAATAAGACTCCCGCTTATATCATTAAATCCACCTATTCCAATCCCATCCTTTCGTTCCCATACTTATCTCAGCCTTTTATCTCATCTTAAAGGTTGGAAACATGTTGGCTGTGTCCCTAGTTTTGCAAACGTGTGTATAGCCGACAGTAACCACTTCCTATTACCTAGGCCGTCTGCCTATTTGCCAGCTTCGCAATAAGTAATGAAATAATTACCAAAATGGCTACGGAATCTTAAAAACTTATAAGTTATATAAAAACATTACAACTAAAAGGAAAAGCAAATGTAGTCTAAATGTATGGTGAAACTAAATATCTTGTCAGTTCCTTTTATTTTATGATTTCTCATATTGAATGTGAATCATTTACCTTGGTTGATGGATTGATAAGCGCATACGGCAGACCGGTAGGCGTTTCGAACGCCGGTAGCAGAGCGTCTGCAACTTCTGCTGCCTTGTCCTTGAATATCGTATCTCCAGTAAGAGCGTAGCAGGACAGCAAGCCTCCTACAAACCGGATCGTCGTCTCAAACACAGATAATTCGGAGTCCTGGAACGATAAATATAATTATTCTGATTATAGAATATGACCTTTACCTAAAAGTAAACTAAGGTGTAATTGCAATATTTGAGAGTTTTTGATGGGAAGTTCAAGCATGATATTTTGCGATGCAATTTTATTTTCAAAAAATGTATACATTAGTTAAATATGACCAACAGTTGATCTAGTTCTAGCAATTCACGAAGGCGTGTGGGCTTTACCTACTTGTAAACGAGTATTTGTGTGTGTGTGTGTGTGAGAGACAAACATCAAATATGATTGGAGGGCACGTTCGCAACTGACCCTTCCGTCAGACGCGCACACTATCCCAATGTGCACGTACGTTATACACGTTCAACCATGAGTAAAACCCGCTCGTCTTCGTGAACTGCAAGAACTTGACAGAACCTGATAAACTTGATAAATTTTTGTTGCAAATCTCAACATTTTTGAGAAATGTGCTTTAAGAGCTGCCAAGTCCCTGGTTTGTCGTTATCTATAATTTGGGCGAGGGTATTGTTAAATGGGTACGTACGGCTTTCGCCTGGATCCTCATTGCTTGAAGACTATTTTAAAACTTGAATATTTAGAACTGGCTGAATACAAAAATAATAAGAGCCATTTTAAATAAAAAGAAGAATAACTACAATATAATGTACAGTTCAGTTCAAGAACTATAAATAAATGCAGAGGGCTAAATCTAATTATATTTGCAAACGAATCATCAAGCTGCTATTTCACTCTCTCGCTGTATAATTTCGGTATAAATATTACCCGGTGTAAGTGAACATGTATAAGGTAATACATGAAAACTTAAACCAGCTACGGCATTGATAAAGAATAAACGATGACAATTACTGAGATAGAATATCTTAAATATGTATTTGTAAATAAGATATTAAAAGAAAACATGCTTTACTATGTGCTTTTCATTGGTATATTGCAATGACAAAAAATTATTTCATGACTATACTACTCTCCTATACTAGACCAATAGATTACAGCGTATTTAGTGGATCAAATTTAAGAAATCGTCTTTACAAAAAAAATTATAAACTTTCTTATTATGACTTTGATACCATATTAAAAAAGAACTAATAAAGCCAAAATGAACGTAAGCAGTACTCAGGCTCCGAATTTAAATGTAGTATCAGACTTTAAGAAGTAACCATGCCTAAATGTATGCTAACATATAAATTGTACTTAAATAATTCTTAGGTTATCAAACATGCTTTATATAGTAGAATTAGATCTTACTTAACCTAGCGTGAGCAACAATGTTGCAAAGCGCTAGGAACCCTTGTGCAACTTAGTCACACAATTTACACTTTTTAATCAAGTTCCCATGTTATTATGTTTAATCCAAAAATAATACAAGATTGTAATAATGTACGCCATTTCCTATTTCAACCTAGTTTCGACTAATAATACGTATCCGTAATTAGACCCCTCGACCCTTGTCCCATTTGCACAATTCCAGATAGCCCGCCCGGTCACAATATTAAACGTTCATTAATAGGTCACTTATTCATTAAGGTCAGTTAAGTGATTGTACAGTATGATTTTGTATTGATGGTGATGAAAACATTTTATTCTAAGTTAACACCTATAAGTATACTTAATGTTATAATTTAATAATAAATTTTCTATGAATGTGAAAGTTATCAATTTATTCTATGCGATACAATTTATAGTAACCTTGTTGAGCGTTAGATATCTCCGCATTAGCAGTAGAATTAAAGTTTTACGGAAACTGTAGCAAGTTGTGTGGCAACAAAGATAAATTATGGAGGCTCCATCACGTCCTTGTAAAACGGGAAGGTCCAAGAAATACTAACTTCATTCGAAAATTAGGACGTTGTACCCCGGGCCCCGAAGCGGACACAACGAACGCGAAATTAAACGCTAACGGTCTTGTTCATAGCAAGTTAGAGTTTGTTGTAACGCTTCTATATAGTTCTTAAAGAAACGTTCAAACTTATTCTAACTCTCTAGGAATACAACCGTAAGACAATGATGATGACATACAGTAACCCATTGATCTTAAGAAACGTTACAGATTTTTGAAGTGAAACTTCTATATAGACGGGGGTTCTTAGGATTTTTCTGTAACAAAAAAGCGTTACGGCCGCGTGGAGGAGCGGCATAAATTTAGACTAGACGTGGTGAGAGGGGGCATAATTTTAGAGTTTTTTGATTCCGAATCGAATTCAGTTTTTTGTTTGATAAAAATACATTCATTAAAATGTACCTAACCTAACCAAATCATAATTTGCAGTAAACCTGCGAAAAATCGAAATGTGTGCTGGGACACATAGTAGAAGTGAAACTTCAACGGACAAGTGGAGAAACGAATGGCAACAGATAAGTGGCAAAACGAATCGCAACAAAATTTTAACTTGAAGTTTTACGGGCAGATTGTTAATGTACTTATCCAATTTGAAAACCTGCCCGTAAAACTTCAAGTTAAAATTTTATTCCGATTCGTTTTGCCACTTATCTGTTGAAGTTCCACTTCTACTATGTATTCTAGCACACATTTTTTATTTGTGTATAAGTATTGAATGTATGGTACAAAGTAAGATCAGTTTTAGATCGATGAATAAAGAATCATGAGGGCAAATACGGCAAAGACACTTTGGCAGATTCGTATTACAAATATGACCACAGTGAAAATAACGTGGAATCTTATGCCACGTCTCATACCATTGAAGGTATCTAAATACTCGGCAATTTTACAATGTGATTGGCCAAAATTAACTGTAAGAAGCTCGGGCTTATGACAGCTAATTTTGTCAGATCTGGCGATCTAACAGTTTTCTTAAATTTTACCACTCACAATTTCATTGATATGCAGATGTTCGGCGACCCAATCTCTTCCTTCGCGGAATTCGTCATGTAGTCCCATCAAGTAGAGGGTGTCGAGGCCATCGACTATGGTGACCCCGAGGTCCCCGCCGCCAAACACGCTGGACAAGTGGGCTCGCTTCGATATAGGCTTCAGCTCGTTCTTGCCCCATGCGTACAATTTGTAGTTGTTCCAAGCATGTCTCATCATCTGTAAACAATGAAAATATAATACAAATTAAAAATAAAATAATAAAACTATTTATACATATCATCACAACAAATTTTCATAGAAACATATATGTGTGAGATTGGTAAGTTTATAAAAAAAAAATATGATTATCCACCAGAGCTACACTGCGTGGCTACCAAATACGAGGTGTTGGGCATATGATTACTTAAGGCTACTATACCTAATTACTATACCTAATACTATACCTAATTATACTATAACTAATTTTTTGAGACGTGTAACGAAGACATAGTTTGCTTAGTTTGTTCTTTTCATAGAGCCCATATGTTGTTTGTTTATGTCATTTAAACAGCGTAATCAGAATATCAATAAAATTTGTTTATCTCTGCAAGAACAAAGTGTGTTAGACTTAATAAAAACAGGAAAAAATATTAGGTCATGGTCTTCTTAAAAACTATGTTACTTATTTTGTAATATGCATATTAATAATTAATTAATTAATCTCTTTAAATAAAAGTTTAATGATAATGTGGTATTCTGAAAATATCACACAAAAAAATCTTCACGGGAAGGATGACTCGAGTGTCATGATGTATGTAGGTATAACATAAAATATATACGATATGTTTCGAATATCTTGAAACACAATTTGTGTAATTACAGAGTTTAATAGAAATTAATTATTATCAAAATTCTATTGCAAAAGAGTAACACTTAATAAACATGCATAAAATGAGTTTAATCGTATATTAAGTGGTTTTATTTAATGTGATTTTAAAAGATTTATGTTAAGAAAATTAGCGCAGAGTACATAGACGTGGAAACATTTCCAAATAGGAAACGTGCAAAGTTAAAATTGTAAAATATTGCAGACTGAATATTTTCATAAAGCGACCACATTCAGCGAGTCAAAGGCTAGCCTTGACGTGGACGAAGTATTTTTTAAAGAGTGCTCGCAAAGCTCTTGTCCGGGACAAGTTTTAATCTCAGCGGCTCGCGCGGAGACGGGACACTAATGAAAGGATATCGGACTTTTGTCGGGACCATTAATTATTATTAGGTCCCGGGAACTTCGAGAGAAAGTCGCCCAATGACTTGGAAAAACCGTCGACTTTACCAATTACTGTTGAAAGGCAACGAGGAGATGAAAATTTACATTATGTAAGCACCGTTTACAAGGCTTAGGGGAATGAAGCATTAAAAGTTCATTAAGAAAATTTTCATTCCTACCTCGATAATGTAGTTGCGTTTTTGTGTATCTGAACTGATTTCGGTAATTGTTATATCGATTTTGGTATTGTTAATAGTATCTTCCTGTGGGGAAGAACGTGCAACACGTGCAGCTCTCGCAGCAGGATGTACTCGAGGTATGCTCTCGCCATCCGTCACTCGCATCGACAGAAGTATGCACAAAGTTAAGAGAACACCAACGATTACTAAACGCTCTAGAATTCGCATTTTAATTATTCACTACTATTTACTTAATCACATAAAAATCTAATATTTATAAATATAAATTTTATAACGAAATATTTTTTGTTGATATTACTATGAATAAACGTGTATGTGTCGTGCGCGCGAGTCTACACGCAATGTACGATTGATTTCGCATCGCAAATTCCAACTTACGTTATCTCTGTTGTTTAATAATCTCAACAATATAAGGAAAACAATTGTTAGCAATAAGAAATTCCAAGTAAGTCATACAGAAAATACGTACATGGGTTAGTTTTTGCAGTAGGCCAGAAATACTATCTGTATTGCTTGGTACATAATGTTAGAACAACAGTTTTGTTAAGGTGGTCAATTCTAAAAATTCCAAGGAGGTGCGCACGTATAAGAACGAAATTCCCGCGTAAATTTGTAGGATGGAACTACACGATACGTTGAGCAGTTTTTGGGATATTTTTGTTTACACTATTTTTTTGGATAGCGTAAGTAACTGACAAAAATAGTGAAGGTTCGACGTTACTACGGAAATAATCATGTTAATGGACCGACACACATTCGACCGATATGTAGGTTGTTGTCAGATAAATAATTGGGTAGTTGACAGTATGAAAAATATCGGCATATTTAAATATATATCGTAGATTATGATCTAAACGTGTCAAAAATTAATTGTTTTAATTAAAATAATAAATATTCATTTATATTTTTGAGAAATAAAATTGTTATATTGCAGTCATTAGTCACGTGACAATAAACGCCAATCGGAGCGCGTGACGTCATAGTGTGCAAAACACAAGTTATTGATTTCTCAGTGAAAATTCATCGTTTTCCAGTAATTTTGCTGTCAAATAATAGTATTCCCATTGTTATACAGTGTGTTCATACGACTACAACAACTAAGTATATAGGACGCAGGTTTTATAAATGCAAATATCAATACTTTGCCAAAAATCGATGTTATGCTGGGTGCCTTTTTCGCAACTAACACCAATTTGTGCTCTGCAGAATTCCTTAATATTAAAACTTCTGTGCAAGTATATAACATTAAACGATAGCACCTAGTGTTAAAATTGTGATTAAGATATGGCAAAGTATTTTTTATTATTAAATTTATAATTATTTTTGAGGTTATGATAATTTTAAATTGGTAAATGTTGATGCTAATGGTGACATTTCTTTTGTAGATCATCGCGAGCATCTTATGGAGACAACGCCATAAGTTATGTGCAATTGAAACATGATGGCAAACTCCTGTATTGTAAAGTGAAAATATGCCCACAGCATAGTGCTATCGAAATTATCGTCATCGCCGGAGTGAAGAACCAGCATGCACTTCTAAGGAATGTTATTGGAAAAAATCGAAGCTATCACAACTGCGAACCTAGTTTACCATCAAATTCAAATGTACTCATAAGTTTTTAGAAGAAGGACAAAAATGAAACTTGAGGATTGTGCATTATTTAAATATCAACATATTATGCTGTTCCTAGTGATACAGCTAGGGCTTTAATATATCAACTTGTTTTAAAACATAATGAAAAATGTGTAATTTTTAAGAAATGCAGTAATATCATGCTGTCATAAAAAAAATTAAGAGAAAACAAGGGAGCAGTTTAAAAGCAGTCTTTGGCATGAACTAAGATATGGATGGATAACAGCATCACAGGCTGTTGAAGTAGATGCAAGACCTACAGTCAGATAAAATTTGGAACTGAAACTTCATAAAAAAAAATAAGAAATGTTGTCTCATATTAAGTCAACAATATCCAAAGATTGCTGGTTCACCGGATAGTACATGTGAAAATTGCATAGTATAAATTGTCTCTACAGTACAAAACATATTCGAATTATATTAAAGATGGGAAGCTTACAAACAAATATTATGCTTAATTAGAAATATAAATGTGACAAATATGAATTTCACTGCTATGGAGACGTATATATTTTGTGTAGTAGATCCTGATTTTTCTAATAAAAAATTTAAACTTTCTGTGTAGCAATCAGTTATGAATGAATCAGATATATGTTAATAATCTTATTACTGACAGTTTATTACCATTTCAGAAATACCATGTGCATCCACTACTTTATCAAAGCACATAAAGTAACCACTAGATAGGTTCTGATCTCATCATTTTATAATAAAATAAAACACAAAATGATTTTGAGTTTCATTTAATGAGGCAATCTTTATAAATTAACTGAACTACATGCTCTAGGGTAACTAGGTTAGTTCATGACTACATTCCTATATCTTACTATTCACTCACTTGCCCTACAATCAGTTGAATTTTGACATTTGTATGGAGCTTATGTCAAATTTTAAGTGATGGTAAAGTAAATGAACTGTTGATAAGATATAGGAAGCAGCCATTAGTGGACTTATCATCTATAAAGTAAAATTGTATGTGGAAAGGATTTTATTTACATATTTTTGATTTGTATGAAAGATTTGATCTGGATGTGTTGAGTTGAATGGTGACGGTGAGGACTGTGTGAGTAACGGATGAAGTATATAAAAACAGTGTTGAAGTGTCTTCTTCCATTATTAATTTCTTTGAAACTTTGCTTATACTGGATCCAGATGGCCTTAATTATTTCACTTAAAATGGAGATGTAGAAACTGATTTTTGTGAAGACTACTGGTGATGCTGTCTGATCCACTAGCTTAATACTGGATTGAGTAGCTTTACTTCTGTATTTATGTGTTATCAGTACTTAAACATATTTATTTGATGTTCTAAGACCTTTTAAACCTTCTTCCTGGGGTAAAACTGAAAATAAATTGACAATATTATTATTAGATTATTTCAAGAAAATTAATAATGAAACTACCAATACCACTTTTAATGTAAGTACCTGTGGTTGTGTTAGAAGTATTTTCAAGAATTAAACTAGCACCACTGGTACAGGCTAATACAGTAAGTACTACTTTGACCTGATTAATTTACACATTTTTCTAATAGCATTAACTTTAGTTTTTTTATTTAAGTATATATGGTCGATTTAAACTGCTACAAGTTCGCTTTCTTCTATCCGGCTTACAATTAAATTTACTAGGTAAACAGCCTAGTTTCAAACGTAACTGTGGTACAGATCCCATTATTTGATATTATACGTGATTTTCCACATCATTTGGTAACGTACAATTACAAATAGGACTGATAAACACTTACATCAAAATGATCTTCATAAAAATGTAGTCACTTTGTCCTTATTTGTTTAGCCCTTAGGTACGTAAAAAAACAGTTTCTGTGGTGTTTTTATCGCTTTACTGATACATTTCGTTATTATACAGTGCTTGTAATAATTAGTATACATTTTATATGAATATTTCTTAAACTTTTGATAACACTTCAACCAAGCAGATGTTTGTTTTGCACACCATGACGTCATGAGAGACGCCATGACAGCTTGGCGCGTTTTTGTTACGAAATGTCAAAATAATTATATAAAATATGTTCATGTTGTTTTTTTACTGAAATATTAATATTTTGCCTTAAATAGACCATAAGGCACAATATAAACGTGTTTCTCAAAAACGGTCAACTACCGAATTCTAGAATACGCTAAACTCTTCCTGAGTTTTACTATTACTATTCTATTTAGAATAGTTTATTTTCTACTCGTCCGTTTATTGGGGTAGACACACAGACAACATCACGCTATGACTCATGGCTCTTTACTATATCTTACCAACCGTTCAGTTGCCTTACTGTCGGTTAAGGTTAAGGAGACGGATTCGCTTTCATATATTCTTGGGCCCAGATTGTAAAAAATATGAGAGTCATTTTAAGATTTCTTTTTATGTTTTATGTTGATTTTTTTAAAATAATTATAGTAGGTTTAGTTATTTTGAATGTATTAATTGTGTGTGTTTTCATATTATGTATTAATTGTGAAATTCATTAACATAACTCGATTATGGTAAATTGGTAATCAATAACTTAATTTATTTGCGACTGCTTATTTTATTTGTGACTGATTTGTGAATGTTGCGCTGATGTGTTCCATTTAGTTATGGAAAAAAATAACGCTTCTATTTAGTCACAGAGTCACATTTATTATATAAGTAGAACAGTGATACAGATAAATTCTTGGAACAAAATATAATCTTCGTAAGATATGGGAATGCCAGAATCTCAACAAAACAAACAAGTAGCATTGTCCCTGTTATTAAAAAATAATTAATTTTTCGATCAAAATATAGATCAAGTTCTCTTCACGTTTTTTTTCATTTTTTTTTTAAATAAGCTTGAAATTCTTCAAGTTGAATATAAATATAAATTATTTTTCAAACTTGCAGGAAGAGCTCTTATTGATGTATTTTAATAATGATATTACTCAATTATTAAATTTATAAATTCTCTTCTGGGACTTTATGAATTTTTAAACATTGACATAACATTTTTATAGACACGGGAGATCCTTTGAGTGTGCCAATGTTCATACAAGCTACAGTAGTTTTTAGGTAAAGTGACCGGGAGTGAGATCACAGCGATCCCTATTTACCTTTGGGTATTCTAATATTCCAAAATTACAAAGAATCAACGGTGATAATCTTTGTTACTAAGCTAAAGAAGATAACAAATGTTACCTATTCACAAAATTGGCAAAACGGAATGTCCAAATAACGGCATTTCTTATCTTGCTTTTGCCCTCTTGAACCAGTATGGTTAGATAAAAACAAGCAATTATTTGTCATCTCAACTTAGGAGAAAAGCAGGAGTTAATAGCTTTTAAGGAACAGATAAAATAAAACGATGATAGGACGGCTGACGACCGGGGAATTAATGATGTCAAATACATCTTACGTTCGCTAAATAAGAAATGATGAGGGTGACGAAATGTCTCTGAACTATATACTGTTGTATTATAACAAGCCTTTAGGTTATACTATGGTTCATGTTGATTAATCGGTAGGTATCCAATTTCTTTCATCTTATAAACTTTCATGTTTTTCGATTTTGAGTAGGAATGGTACAGATATAATTTTTATGAATTCATCAATTTCCAACGTACTGTACTTTATTTACATATTATTATTTATAGGTGTTAGAATGCTCTGTATATGCAGATTAATACTAATCCGAATTAACTGGATTGACCCAGCTCTCTGTTATTGCCGCATCTTCGGCCAGCTCTGCGTCGAGCCAGGCGAGTGCCCAGCGTGGAAGCCGAGCGTGACCGTGGATGGGAACTGAAATGGAAGGAGGAAGGAGAAGGATTTTCCATCTCCTCCAGCACTCTCCATATGTTCATCCTGCACGCGATCGCGTGGTTGGCGAATGACAGATTGATGATCGATCCACCCCGCGCTTTCACGCAGGTGTGAGACCAACCGCGACTCCTGGTTCAATATTGACTGTGTATAAGATATCCATACCAATAAAAATCAAGTTTGTCAAGAACATGTCCAGTCTACTGCGAAACCGTTGTAATGGATTTTAATGAAAATTTTAGGGATTAAAATATAAATTTTATGTTCAATTTTTATGTGTTTCATTTCAATATTTTTCAGGGTGCATAACATAATTATGAAAATAGACTCAGTTACGCACGAAACGGCGGGTACAGCTATACTAATCTAAAAATGTAAACGCGAGATTGTTGCAAACAAAACTGCAAACGCGTAAACAAGTATCGAACATTGGAACACATATTAACATTTGTTAATCTGTAATGTAAAGATTTAACAATATAAATCTTTACATTACCTATGTAATAAAGAAACATATGGGCGAATGTTGTAACTACGTAAAATTATATTCATGTATGTTTATGGCATATAGACACAATCGTTCTAATATGTAATCAAGTGTCCCACAGTTCGATCAATGAAAACTTGGAAAAGACACTGTGTATTAAATAAATAATATTATTGTGAAATTTGAGTTACTATTTACAGTAACGCTGTGACTATTGCCGTGTGTCATCTTCAACATATTTTTTTGAGAAATAGATAACGTATATTAAAAATAAAATAATTTTGCTCTAAAATACTAAAGCATTCGTTTCATATTTGATTTACTCATGAAATTGTTTAAAGAATTCATAATAGATTTTCAAGTTAACCATGTATTTCATCAAGGCACTGAAAATGTGCTTTATTTGAATGAATTGACTTTGCACGATGGATGAATGCGTTAAATCACAGCGGACTAATGAAAGAATCTGATGATAATGAAAAGTAAGAAGGTGTAGGGGCTAATATGTGCCGACATTTTCGCCTCGGGAACTAATCTCGGTGGGCGGTAATTAAGTGCGGGCCCGGCCTCATAGTGCACTCTGGCCGGCGTAAATCCCTTCTCCAGATTTACTATTATGGCCTTCGCAGACACCATAACAACGCGCCGCGTCTTCTTCACCAAGACTTATTGCCACTGCGGTCCAAACGGGCGGGTTAACTGCCATCTGCGACACCGCTTAAACCTTTGACCCTTTAGTCACGTAACAATTTAATGCGGTTTATTACACTTCGACGAAGTAACGTTCCGACTTACGATAGTAATCTTGACGTTTAAGAACCCATACAACTTTATACAACAATCTTTTCAGTTGAAGGAATATACAAAACTTATGTCAAAATAATATATAAAGTAAAATACAAAGGATATCACGACATCCGTCCTAATGAGGTATTGTTTGAATATTCAAGAATGGGCTGGGTTGAAATATTCAAATTTCAATTTAAATGACAAACAATGCCTGCCTTAATGGAAGAACATGAAAAATTAATGTGAAAATTTCAAAACGACATTGTTTTAGAACCCAGCAACACGCAAACTATAGAAAAGAGAAGACCTTGATACGTATATTAATCTAAATATTATTATTTTAATTATTTTACCACTATACTAAGTTATGGTTATCGATAACTAAGTTGTACATAGAAGTACCAAGAGCCTAACACCAGAAGAATCATACGACTGCAAATAGACTGAATGTCGTTGAATGGTTGCCTTTGGCGCATCATTCGGGAGCACTTTACTAAGTGTCCGTAACATAATCACCATTCCACATGTGTTTAACCAAATTAAAGCGATGTCAAAGCGGTATTAAGCCAAACAGTAAGCGTGAAATCAAAATATACATAAAGAACAAAATACACGGTAATGGATCAATATAATCAAATTGAATGCCCATTCATACCAAGTTTGCGATGTTTACCTACCTATATGTTATTATGTCTCACATTTAGGTGCTATATACAAAGATAAAGCGTTTAGAAATCCAATTATTGATTGATAGTAAAAATGTTAAATCCCAATTAATTGGGATATGGTGAAAGAAAAGAGAGAGTAAAAATGTGTAAAGTACACAAAAAGCCAAAATTGAATTATAGACATATGGCATCTGTATAACAATATTGCCTTGAATCCAAAATATTTTATTACTAATTTGTCAAATCGAAAATAAGTCTGTCAAAATAAGCTTAACATCCAAGTCAAAGATAAAAAAAACCATTTAAATTAAATTCGAAGATCTGTCGGAGAACGAAACGATTGGTAGGAAATTACAATACGATGACTGCGAGATAAGATGCTGTTCAGCACGACGCAAAGCGGAAACACTATTTGAGTTTTTCATTAATGGAAAATCTGCATAATGGATCGCTCCCCGTTGATTTGATTTGTTCAAAAGCACGTTACCCTCGGCCCGCACCGTCTTCGATACGCCCTTACTAATGGACCGCCGCTATTTACGCGCTCAACGTCGGAAGACGACAGTTTTTGTCGATCTACTTTTACAAAGTGATCTCACAAGAGGGCTTGCCTTTGTAACTTAACTTCCTTTCACGATCATCGTGACAAACGCGCTATCGAAACCGCTTGTCGCACCGACGATTATGTTAGGTACCAACCACCATTGAACATGAGAACCCTTGTAAACGATATCCAATAACGCCGAACCCTTAATCGAATATGAGTTTTATGTCATTACATTTAAACGATGGACTAAAAGATTTGCAAAAGCTATTCTAACTGGAATGCGTCATAACCGAAATAAATCAGCGTCCAGACAGAGATATTAAAAAATATGACGACGCGAAAATAATTAATTAATTTAAAACGAATTGCGAACTCGGAAAGGAATTCCTGAAAAATTTGGGATCTCGCTTTGAGTTGGCATTATAAGTGGAACAATGAAAGGCCGGTTTTTATTTGAAGAAAGAAGGGAGCGATATGGGGCGAAGGGCGGGTTTAGAAAATGTTTTGATAGGGGTTGGCGAGGTCCACATTTATCATTATCACTCCGATGACAACACGGCAGGCGGCCGCACCTTTACTTTACCTACTAAATCAGGAAAGTTGCAAGTTGGGTTCTGCGTCAGGTATGAACATTAAATATTTGTTTCTGATTTCGTACTTGAAATTGTTCTTTCGCTTTCTTTATGGATACACATTTATCTTAAAGTATCTACGCGTTTTAACAAATAACATCTCAGACTATGATGAAGTGAAAACATACTCAAGTAAGGATAACGGTGGAATAGGCAATGTTTCACTCGTGTAGAAAAAAGAAAATGTGACTGCAAGATATTTATATTATGTGAGTAGTTAGCGTGTGAGCGAGGGCAGATGTGCTCCGAAATATTTCCACAGCCAGCCACGTTGGATATCCGACAACGAGGCTGAGAAAAAGGCTCCGAGGAAATATCTCACCGAACAACCCAACTCACTAAGTTAATACAAAACAAATAAGTGGCCAAGAAAATGTACATCAATTATAGCCCCGGGTGCAAAATTAGGTCAGATGAATATCTCAGGCGTTGCGAGCATTGAAAAATTACAAATTGAAAACGTACCTACTAATAATAAAACTACGTTTTAACGGTTTTAAGCGCGGTAATTTTATTTGATTTTGGTTTTTCCGACGTTTCGGCCACTTTTTCGGCAACGTCGGAAAAACCAAAATCAAATAAAATTACCGCGCTTAAAACCGTTAAAACGTAGTTTTATTATGTATACAAGTCGCGAAAACTTAAGAAAATATTATGAGTACCTACTAATGTTAAAATCAATTATGATTTTTATAAAAATGTATGCCATTGATATTGCTAAAGTGCAACTTTTATTCTAACTCAGCCAATTCTTTATTATAGAATAAAACAAAAGTTAAGCAAAAGGCATAATAATATTGTAATAAAAGCAAGAATATGTTTGATCTTTATTTCTGCTTAATATGTAATATTTGTAGGAGTTAGAAACAGAATCAAGGAAATATTTCAGTAGTCTTTGGGATATTCAGTTAATCACATCCTTATTTATCTAAGCCGTAATGAGTCGCACTCTATTATATCCAATAATCTTAGCAGAGATTCCGTTTGCCGATATGTAAAATCCTCTAATAAAAAAGTATATACCCTTATTAGTGGGAGCAAAACGAAATTATATTTGTTCTGTTATCGATCTGATAAATTTATTTGGCTTAAGCGATTGAGTTCATCCGTGAACGTGTTTCATTCCATTGTGTTCAAAGTCCATTTGAATTTATAAATGTTTACATGCAGCGTAGGCCATGAAAGCCTATTCACGGGACTGCAGTATAAGTATCGCTCTATTTGTTCAGGACAGCGTAGACGGAAGTTCGTGTAGGCGCGGATCGTAAACGCCGGCGGGCTTCCGCTTTTGCGGTACGCTTTGCAACGCTCGATAAAGTAATATTGTATAATTCTATAATTTATATAACGGGTCAATTTGTTTATTGTTATTTATAAAATGAAAGTAAAAGGAAAATAATGCCATGGAGCAAATAATAAAAATGTTCAGTTTCATTACGAAAAAAATTATAATAATACCGGCTGATATGTAAAATGTCAGTTATAAAAAATTTCAAAACAACACACTAAACACAAGTATTTGAAAAGAAGCACAGATACCTAATCCAAAAAAAAAAATACTAACCCAAAGTCCTTCTCTGATTATATATCGACCTATCTCCATTCTACCGTTTCTCTCCAAAGCAATTGAGCGTTTAATTCATGAGCAACTTAGTACATCCCTTACATCAACTGTTTGTTAAATCCCTTCTAATCCGGTTTTTGTCTTGGACATACCACTGTCATAGCCCTAGTCAAAGTCACTGACGACATTAAGTTCGCATCTGAGAAAGGAGAGGTTACTCTCCTCACGCTGCTAGACTTTAGCAATGCTTTCAACACTGTGGACTTTGGAATATTGATTGCTATAGTATGCTCCATTAACATATCTCCAACGGCGATTGAATGGTTTCGTAATTAACGGTTTGCCGGCAGCGTGTTCGGATTGAGAATAATAACTCATCCTGGTGCAAAGGTTTTCGCTATATTTTTTAATACTATATCCGCTCGCCTTCCCCGTCCCTACCATATGTGGATGATTTACACGAGTGCTCCTATTAGTGATTTTGATAAAGCAAGTATTAAAATTAATCGAGAACACATTACACAGAACATAATTGGAGTTTTTTTTTTACAAATAAAGCGAAATCCATGGACTCTGTTTTCTGTACCTTTTTTAAGAAGCTTTAATTTTACTGCAATTTACACGCTTAATTATGTAATTATTGATTGTAGTGTGTGACATTTGACATGAGTGTTATTTTCGTGTTGAAGTATACAAGAAAGAAAACATAAGAAACACAGAAAGGAAAATATATTTAAATAACTATACATTGTACATTTAAGATATGAATACATAAAAAGACAGAAAAACGTACACCACATTTACGGCAACTAGGCTAGAACTCAGCGTTTATGCTGCGATAAGAGATTACGCAGCGTATACTTTAAAATTAGTTATAATAATATGTTATATCAAGGCTTTATTCTAAATATTTATTCTAATGTGAAGTGTTGCTGTTACAATAGTGTGGTGAGATAGTGTTTGTGTCGCTTAAGTATATGCTGGGCTTTTACTGTGAGAGCACATGGGGGCACGCAGTGCCCTTAAATCAAATTTCTAAAATATCGAAAAATTGACATAAAAACTGAAAAAAATATGGACTTACAATTTTCGAGAATTAGCGTGCCCCCAAAACTGAAGTGACAAAAAAAAGGCCTGAGTATATATATGTATACCTAGCCATAAATATTGTAACAAAGAATTTTTTTTTTCTATTGCAAATAATATTTATATGTTTTACAGTGTGTTAGTTTAATACATAAATATAAAACAATTTAAAATATAAAAAGCTTATTCGAAGTGGTCTCCATTGGCTGCAATACACTTCTTTAAACGTTGAGGCCAGTTATCAATAGAAGCACGCACTCTTTCCATGGGAAAATTCTTCACTGCCAATCGCATGGATTGTTGTAAGGATTCCAAATTCTTGATCGAAACCAACTTGCAACTTTCCTGATTTAGTAGGTAAAGTAAAGGTGCGGCCGCCTGCCGTGTTGTCATCGGAGTGATAATGATAAATGTGGACCTCGCCAACCCCTATCAAAACATTTTCTAAACCCGCCCTTCGCCCCATATCGCTCCCTTCTTTCTTCGATTCGCGAGCGTTCGATTTTACCACCCTATTCTCTTTTTAATTATGAGTTAAGAAATGACCAGTCCGTCTCTTATAGGGTGCAAGTCCTAAGTCATCTTATAAAATACGCGACATGGTTCTAGGTGATATCTTCATCTCCCGAGATAAAATCTTTTGCTTTCGGACAGGATTTCTTTGAATTTCCCTTTCTGCTTTGACCACCTTTTTCGTACGAACACTGCGTGGATGGCCTGATCTTTTTCTGTCACAAACAGAGGAGGTCTCATTGTACCTATTAATAGCTCGGTACACAAATATTTCACTAATACCAAGCGTATGGAGAGTTTTTAAAAATTGCATTTGGCTCCATACCTACTTTGTGTAATGCAATCACAGCGATTCGGTTCTCTATCGCCCCACTCCATTTTAATATCGCAAAATGTTGTACAATGTATTGGCGCCAAAATGAGAAAACATAATGAACAATCGTATAAAAATGACAGACTCCAAATTCAAATGTAATATTTTGTTTCTTTTTCAGACTAAGTATATATTTTTTATAATTTTGCGCAAATATGATCACATTTCTGAAGTTCGTTGTAAACTCAAATGGATCCCTATGTTTTCAGCGGAATTACCATAATATCTTACCCTTTTGTACAATGTACTTTTTAGCCGAATGATTCCTTCTTACCTAAAGGACCGATTTGAGTTCCTCAAGCAAGTAGTTCAAGATTCTTTAGATCATCAGCAAATTTGCGTTAAATGACGCCAATGCATTCTGCTAAATTTTGCCAAAAATCTTTTACTGTGCATGCTGTAAGCTTGTGGAATGCATTGACAATAAATATTAGAAACATTAAGTCACTGGCATCTTTCAACAAGCTTGTCAAAGAAAGTTTTCTTTATCTTACAATTTTGTTAATACTGATGTAAATTAATTTCTTGTGTGCAATAAATAATATTCTATTCTATGCACAAAGATCAAATTAATAATGTAGTTAAAAAGGTAATACATACTATTAATTAAGTTAATTATTAATTTAATGTTATATCCAAGAACAAAGAATCGTCCTTCATCTTCATAGAATGTGAAAATATACGGGTAGGTCCGAAATAGATAGGATATCTAACTAGTTTCTTAACAGTATATGGATTATGATATAATAAATAATAATAAATCAATCACATAAAATATATCTTTAATTTGGCTAAAACGTATCTAATAACTCAGACTCTCTATCTACCATTACATAATTAACTCAGAAATACGAAAATAACTTTGTTAGTTTCGTAAATATATTTTAGTTATTTGAAAGGAACTTAAGGTTTCTTTAGGATAAGGCAACTGGCATATTTTCAAGATACGCTTACACCTGTCTACCCCATAAATTACGCAAAAGTGAGCGCGTACCTTTTGTTTGCAGTTCTAAGCACCATAACTGTGTTTGTTTCCGCTTTCCATTATATATGTTGTATTCTTGAAAGTATGTTTGACTATAAAACATATTTCTTTATGTACCGTTTTAGCATATCTTTATTTTGTGCAACATAATCCATTGTTTTTTAGGACTCCGTAGCTGTTTTGACAAAAGCGAAGTAATTATGAAACCATTATGTCTGTCTGTCTTTGTATGTTAGTCATTTTTCTTGGAAATCACTTGATATACGAATCTTAGTACGAATATATATGACTATAATAATAAACCCGCAGGGGGGCTTTGTGGCGAAGCCTTAGGTGAGTAGCGACACCTCGTACCTGACTCCGGGGGCCAAGGCAAGGCCCTCGCCTCCGTGCTTGCCTTAACCAGCCGGCACGGAGTGAAGATCGCTAGGGCTAAGACTCAAGCTCCAGGGGTGGAAGTGATAAATGGCCTAACGTCGGAAGTAGCTTCGGTGAACCTGCAACCCACCTCTCTACACCCCTTAGCCACTCACACCCATGTTTCTCCTGTCTTCTATGGCATTTTTTGGGGCCCATGCAGGGAGTGGCGAGTCACCGTCTGCCCATTTTTCCATATTCTCAGAACTTTGCGACGGGCAGACGCCATAATCCCCATATTCCCAGACCTCTAGTACCACTAGCAGTTCACATCAATAGCCCGGTACTTTTTGTCCTCATTTTCCACAATAGTCCAACACCGAGGCTTGTCCTTGGGTGCATTATTGTATGGTGACACAGGGATAATCGCCGGTCAGTGTCACGCCACATTTACATTAAATTTGTCAAAGGGCCTCTACGTGTTGGCCTTCCCATGGCCCCACGCTAGCCCTCCAAATGTCCGGGCCATTTATATGGCCCGTGGTCTCAAAAGCCATACAAATATAATAATACCAGGTATAGCTGAATAACAGAAGAAAAATGAAAACAATAATAATTTATTGGGTCCCAGATTAAATATACATTTCGCCTTAAAAATAAGACAGTTTGGCTGCTAACATCTAAACTAGGCCAGGCCTGTCTCTTAGGTGTTATTTCCTTTTATTTTTAGTGACTTAAAAACTATGCTAGGGGTAGCCGTTATACATGTAACCTAGGAATAAAATTTAGTTTTAGTGTACATAATCATGTGGGGATCTTTAGTCAGACCTTAAAAATGATAATGATGTTTTTTGATGACTCTTTATTGGATTAAATTTGTGGGGATATATTAGCTTTTAAAGTCGTAAAGTGTGTGGCTTCTAACTTGAACTATGGGGTTGAAAATTTAAAAAAAAAATCAAAGTGATAAAGCTTAAAAACACTCGACTATACTTGGTATAATCAAATTCCTCTAAATTTGTTTGGATTCCAAAATTGATCAGAAAGGGTATTGAAGGTTCTATTAGAAAAAAGTAAGCACCCATAAAGTTTCTCGCCAATGGCAATTATTAACAGGCAAATAAGTTAGCACAACAATATTGGTATTTACGACGCAAAGCGGTAAAAACTTGCGTGACTCAAAAGTTTTACGGTTATGAGATTGACAATGTAGCGTGACTTTAGTGTTGCTGAAAATTTAATCTGCGACCGGAACTGTCCTAAAAGTATATTACAATATTTTATTTCAAAAAACAATCGTCATTAGTTCTTAGATTAGATATTATCTCTAAGGCGCCTAAACCGCTTTATGACATTGCGTACTCTTTAACTAATAAATCTGAGATGGAATGCATTACATAAAAAAAATCACTAAGCATTAAATCTGTCATTGTCATTGGTAATACATGTATTTTGTAATGACAAAGGCTAGTTCCCCACATTCCCTATTTTTATCGTGGGTGTATGTTAAATGGATTTCGGGTTACGTTCAAACATAACAATGGGAAATTGATTGAGTGATTTTTTTAGGAATACCCAATACGTTACACATTTTGTTTGTTTAAAATTCGCTACGGTAGCCTACATAGAGACAATTTTAATAGACAATATTTAAATGTCTTTTAAACCACGTTGCTGATAAACTAACGTTTGTAAATCGACAATCCAAGTGAAATAAGTGTAAGAGAATTTTGCATTTCTTTCTGACGACTCCATTTAAGCCAATCCAGCGTTATCTGGTGCAAAGTACTGGTCGGCGTCCAGTCGGTCAGCCTAGATAGGTTCTCTTGACCACACGATCTTCCGTCATTTTTTGCAGGTGACCAGTCTAAGCAATTATTAATAGCAGAGAGAAATGTTTTCCGAAAGACTTTGTGTCCATTTAATAGCAAAACGACACTTTGAGGATTCATAAAAATGCCAAAGTTCTGGAACTAGTCAATAATCCTTATAATGACTGAATTTTAATATGGTTTGCGTAATATTGCCCTTGTTCAACGTTTATATATTAACACAGACAATGTGGTCTTACGAATATTTTTAAATCGTGATCCAAAACATTTTGAACTAAATATCAATTATACACATACATACATACATAACTTCACGCCAGTTCCCTTGCGGGGTAGGCACGAACAACAGAGCGCCATTCAGGCTTATTCTTACACACCTCACTTGCTTCTTTGACATTCATAACTCTTGTCATGCACGCTCGTCTGTTCTTAAGGCTCCTGACATCATCTTCTGCTAGTACACGATCAATTTGAACGTGGAGGGTGTGTCGTGGCCTTCCACGACTTCTTCATCCATCCACTTATGCATTGTATATCTGTTTAGTCATTCTTTCATCATGCATTATTTCCACATGCCCGAACCATCGGAGCATTCCTTTCCTTACCTCCACCCCGACACTCTCTTTCTTACTCCGGTATTACGAACGCGGTCCGCGAGCGTCACTACGCAGATTTTGCGCAGTGCTCGCATCTCGACCGCGTTTACTCTACTTTCATGCTCGCTCTTCCATACCCAACTCTCGCTTCCATACGTGAGCGTAGGTACCAGCACCGCGTTGTGTATGGCAAGCTGGGCCTTCTGGCTGAGGTTCTTAGCGCCTAGAAGTTTACCTAACGCTCCATTTACACTATTCCCCAAATTCACTCTTCTTTTTATATCAGCGGTGTACCTTTCATCCCTGCTAAAACCACATCCAAGATATACAAACTCATTCACTTGTTCCAGCATAACATCATCGACCATTATCTTTGCATTCGTTCTGGTTTCTTCTCTTTAAAACACCATAACCGTTGTTTTCTTCGCATTCAAATGTAAGCCTCTCGCCTGACAGTCATTTTTCATCATTGTGACTAGGGTTTGCAGTTCTGATGGCGATTCGGCTAAATGCACGGCATCATCCGCATAAAGCAAGGTGCTTACAACTAGATCACTCATCCGCACCCCAACATCCATCAATCTTATTCTCTGCGAGACAATCGTCCAGGTATAGGATGAACAGCAAAGCCGTCGCCAAAGCTCGCAGCCCTGCCGGACGCCAATATTGGCGTCAAACCAGGGCGACAGGCTGCCATCCACCCGCACGCATGCCATACAGTCCAATATCAATGATGTATATTATATATATCTCCCCTTAAGCTTAACGTAGTTGGCGTCAAAGTGTAGGCAGCGGTGTTGATCCTTTGTGCAAACTTTCATTCGCCGCCCCTAAGCTGGGCTTAAGCTTAAACTGTAAGATGCAGCACTGCCTGCACTTTTTTGGAGGAGCGCTTTATACCCTCCTGCAGCTAAGATGCTATTATTCTGTAAGAATTTGTACGTGAAAACTAGAAAATAAATCTTTGTAAAGCAAGTTCTCTTGGATGGAATTTACTGCTTAAAGCTACAACTTAAAACTTCACGAGTGTGTCAAATTAGACTACCCTAAAAGTAATTAAATTTAAACACTTCGGAGTCCAAAATTCAACAATATACGATAATTTTACTTTAAAAAAAGGCTGTACAAACATAGTAATATATTTTATTTAAGATATTTTCAAACAATATCTGTTTTCTGTTGTATAAACGAATCTTTCCTTCGACAAGCAAAAAAGAAATAATACCGCCAGTAAAACAACTAAAGTATCGTCGTAATAAAGTCAAGAGTTAATCTAAATTAGCATAATGTTCAATGCCAAGTGCATAAAATAAACATTGCCAAAGCTTACTACTATCTATGAATGAAGCGACAGCACTGTTTTGCGGACAGACAAATATTTACAGGCGGGTTAGTGGGTCGCCGCTATCACGGGCCGCGTAGTTTTTAATAACAAACCGGTGGAAAAATAAGTTACCCAGTTTGAATAAGATCAGCATATTATTTACACAAATTAGGTAGGTATAAGATGCTTCATTTTAGGATTCCATAGCCATTTTAATTAAAATGGAATCCTTCTGCAATTGTCATGTCCGACTATCAGTCTGTCTGTACGTGGCCATTTTTTCTCAAAAACTACTGGGTCTACATGGATGACACTTTACATGTAGGTGTAGTATATAGCGCTACAAAAATGTTCATCGAAATCGCGAAAAAATAAAAACTATGATAAACATACAAACTTATTTTGTATGTAGTAAATTTGAATTTAAGTTTTTTGGAATATGTTGTTGTCGCTTTAGTTGTTTCTATCACTATTGACATTATATCCTGTGACAAAAAAAAACTCGTCTTCCTGGTCAATCGACTAGAAGTGTAAATATTTTTTTTTCTCAACTATGTAACGTGTGGAGTATAGTTACGTCAGATCTTTAAAAAATATAGAGTAGTGAAAGTTGTACCCCTCCATAATTATGAAGTGGAATATTCTGTGAAAAATCAGGGTGTAAGAGAATGCAAAATACTTTCAAAGAAAATTGTTTTGAATAGTATCCGTCGAGTAGTTTTCATGATAAATATAGGGTACTCTCAATTAAATTCTTTTTTATAGTTCCCTAGATAAATAACAAAAAACAAGTTATTTTTCACCTTTATGGAACCCTTCTTTTTGCGCGGACTTACACTTAACTAATTTACTTTGTGTGAGTGGCTTCACACGTAGCGTCTTAGGTTATCGCAACTGTAAGACGTACCTAACTAATGCTACAATTTTTACCCATTATTAAGTACGATTGTTATTTATTTTTTTAGATTACCTATTCTAACGTGTCATCTACCCTTTGTAATAATCATAATCACACAATAGAGATCGTTAGACTTGATGAAAGCTAGGTGTTCTTAGTCCGTCACTATCTCCAGTTCCAGCTTAATTGTATTGTGAGAATACATGGATAAACTGGATTTCATGTAGCAATCAGAAAAATTATGAAATTGAATAAAAACACACAATACTTATTTGGTATAAGTGAAAAATAAGATATATTATACAGACTTCTATACACACATTTATATTAATATAATAAGTAACACTTTCCAAACAATGAATTCGAAATGGTATTTCACTAATCATGTAGATACTATGCTGTGTACAAAAACGATTTGGAAGTACCTACTCGCCGAGGTTTTGCTTTTGAGCTACGAGAAAGGGTAATTTAAGAAGGGCATTATAAAATTCCTTCCAGGGCAGCAACATGTTGACAGCACCCCTAGTGTTGCAAACGTCCATAGGTGGCGGTGACCATTTTTCATCAGGTAGGTTGCCTGTTTGTCAGCTTATGGTAATAAAAAAATTATAATTGCAACATATTAACAATACATAAAAAGTATGCGACACGGATTGTCATAAAATGTCACATAAATAAAAGGTATATAAAATACAAGTGTATAAAACTATCACGAAACGAAGTGGATTTTAATACAAAAGTTAAGGAAAAATATGCAATATAATATATACACATATTTTCCCTGGTATATTAAACAATAAGTAAGGCTATGAAAAAATCAACAACGAAAATAACAATATGGTAATTTCTTTCCTAATTAATTAGACTTGGTTATGATGAACACATGCGTACATAAAAATATGTAATAAGTCCTGGTAGTGTAATGGCTAGCGCACGCGAAAGGGCGCGGGTTCGAATAATAGCCGGAACGCATGCACCACTGAGATAGTTTTCTGAGCTAATGTGCATATTGTTACAATTACCACGTAATTACAACGGTAAAAAAAACATCGTGTTGAAACCTGCACATCGAAATAACCGATGTGTAAAACCTGCCAAGCTATCTTTGACAAGTGTGACGGGTATACTGTCCGTTCCCATATACACCCATTCCCATATAGTGGGAGGCCCGAGCCCAGCAGTGGGATGTTTATGGGCTGTTATTATAATATACTTAGTCTTGCCATAAATATTGAAACAAAGATTTTTCTTCTTTTGCAAATAACATGACCAACGACCGTACCAATAACCGTACGGGCAGTGGTGGTGGAGGTATCGCTATTTATCTTCAATCGCACATTCCATACTCAATCGTTAGCATGTCTCCACAGCCTCCTCCGCCTGATGCTGGTGAACACCTGTTCATTGAGGTGGAACTATGTTCAACAAAGGTACTGGTTGGTGTGTTTTATAGCCCTTCCCTTAGAATAAATTACTTCACATCATTCGAAAATCTTCTAGAAAATATAGCTCCTATTTATAATCACACTATTATTATGGGTGATTTCAACACGTGTCTTCTTAAGCGTGATCAACGTAGTACTTCCCTCGAGTCCCTAGTTACAGCTTCAGGCCTGACCATCCTTCCGCTGAAAGCGACTCATTGTTTTCCTAATTCTATTCCTTCTCTTTTAGATTTGATTCTTGTATCTTCCCTCCCACACGTTGTCACACATGGTCAGTGCCCGGCGGACGCTTTCTCATATCATGACCTGATTTTTCTTTCGTATAATATTCGTCCGCCAAAAGCCAAGCCTAAAATTATCCTGCAACGTAATTTTGGTGGTATTAATTCGGATAATCTACTCAAGGACTGTCGTGACTCGGATTGGTCGAGAGTCTACAATGCAGTTACTACTGATAAAAAGGTGAATGTATTTAATGAAATTCTATTGAAACTGTATGACTCACATGCACCCATGCGACGAGTTAAAATTAAGCATCTTCCTGCACCGTGGCTTACCGATGACATCAAGAAACTTATTCACAAAAAATCTTTGGCCAAGACCAAATATAAAGTCAATCCATCCATCGACAACAAATTGACTTTTAGAACTATTCGTAATCGCTGTAATAGAGTGTGTAGGGACGCACAACGCCGATACATTCATGAATCAGTTGACAATGATAATCCGTCTAAGATATGGAAATTTTTAAAATCGTTGGGAGTTGGTAAGTCAGTCCAAAATACTGTCCCAAAAAACTTCAACATTGATAACCTCAATCAACATTTCTCATCCGTTTCAAGCTTTGACAATACTATAAAGTCGAATACACTGAAAAATCTTTCTTCTGTTCCAACTCCTTCACATTCTTCTTTTTTTCTTAGTCCATTATCTGATTGTGATGTTAAGATCGCTATTAATTCGATTTCTTCAAATGCAGTCGGCAGCGATGGTATTAGTCGTAATATGATTATCCCTATCCTAGATGTCATCAATCCTATTATCACCCATATATTTAATTCCTCATTAACCAGTGGCATCTTTCCAGTTGCATGGAAAGAGGCACAGGTTATTCCTCTCCCTAAAAAACTTAACCCTACATCCTTCTCAGAATTCCGTCCAATTTCTATTCTTTCATTTCTGTCTAAAGCTTTAGAGCGCGTAGTTCATAAACAATTAAGTACCTTCCTCAGTCAAAATTTATTATTAAATCCTTATCAATCCGGGTTCCGTGCAGGTCACAGCACAGTAACAGCTTTATTAAAAATTACTGATGACATCCGTTATGGGATGGAAAATGGTAAGTTGACTATACTATCGCTGCTAGACTTTAGCAGTGCCTTCAACAATGTTGACTATGATATTTTGCTCGGAATTTTTCGCAATCTTAACATATCTCCAACAGTAATAGACTGGTTTCACAGTTACCTGCATGGACGCCGGCAGCGGGTTCGTGTTGATGACGATTTTTCGTCGTGGTGCGATTTAACTGCCGGCGTTCCGCAGGGCGGCGTTTTATCTCCTCTTTTGTTTGCTGTGTTCATTAACTCCATTTCCGATCATCTGACTTCATCCTATCACCTCTATGCAGACGACTTACAAATCTACACCCAAGCTGCGGCAGATGACTTATCTAATGCTGTTGACCAAATTAATTTAGATTTGAAATACATACATCATTGGAGTACAATGTTTGGTCTTGCAGTAAACCCTCAAAAGTCTCAAGTGATAGTCATCGGTAGCCCAAGAATGAGAGCTAAAGTAAACTGGCCAGCTTTACCGAAGGTTGTCTTCGACGGTACATCTATCCCTTTGAGCGAAACAGTTAAAAACTTGGGAATAGTCATCGATAGTGAACTGTCTTGGAAGCCTCACATATCCGAATTGAGTCGTAGAGTTTTTCTATCGTCTAGGTCTCTTAGAAGACTGAGAAACTTTCTGCCCACTGCCACCAAAATTATGCTTGCAGAGTCCCTCCTACTTCCCATATTGGATTATGCTGACGCCTGCTATCTAGACATAACCTCAGAACAGCTAAATAAACTTGAGCGACTTCAGAATTTCTGTATCAGGTTCATATTTGGTTTGCGAAAATATGACCATGTTTCTGAATTTCGTATGAAGCTCAAGTGGCTTCCCATTCGTTTTCGCCGGAATACTCACATTCTAAGTCTCCTTTATAATATACTATTCAATCCTAATAGTCCTCCTTACCTTAAGGAACGTTTTGAATTCCTTCGCCTCTCCACTTCTCACAATTTGCGCACAGATACATACCGTAGACTCCTGACACCTGCACACACTTCATCCTTTTATGATAACTCTTTCACAGTGCAGGCTGTCAAACTCTGGAATGCGTTGCCTCTTACTGTCAGAGAGGCCAAAACATTACCGACATTTCGGAACTCACTTAGAAAGTACTATCTGTCTCTAAATAAATATGTCTAATATATTAAACATTTACTTATTTATCTATTGTAATATATAAAATGCTTGTCACATATAATGTTAACACATATATTTATTTAAATTATTTTGTATATACGTACATATTATTATATATTATTTTTTTTATATATGTATTAAATTTTTAAATTAGTGTAAGTATGTATATTTAAATTGTGCAGTCCTATCTTTTTGTGCTCCACCTACATCGCCAGAGACTGCGTGGACCGAGCTTTATGACCCGGCGCCGAGTCTTGCTGGAAGGACCATTCTTGGTTATTGAACATGGTGTTGTTAAGGGGCTTAACTACCTTCTCAAGAATGGTATCTTGATACACTTGTGCTGATGTTTTATACCTTTTTCACAAAAATATGGCTCAGTCACTCCTTCATAGCTAACACCCCACCAAACCATCACTGAAGACGGACAATGCTCACGTTGCACTCTGTCGACTAATTGAGAAGCTTCCTTAGAGCTTTGAGCATAAATACGGTCATTTTGTTTGTTAAAATGTTGCTCAATTGTAAACATTTTCTCATCCGTAAACATAATTTTTCTGTGATCATTCTTTGCGTACCACTTCTGTAGTTATTTGGATTTTACCACCGTATTTTTTTTTTTAACTATGAGTTAAGCAATGAGCAGTGCGTCTCTTATAGGCTGCAAGTCCTAAGTCATCTTTTAAAATACGCGACATGGTTCTAGATGATATCTTCATCTCCCGAGATAAAATCTTTTGCTTTCGGACAGGATTTCTTCGAATTCTTTCCCTTACTGCTTTGACCACCTCTTTCGTACGAACACTACGTGGACGGCCAGATCTTTTTCTGTCACAAACAGAGGAGGTCTCATTGTACCTATTAATAGCCCGGTACACAAACATTTGACTAATACCAAGCGTATGGAGAGTTTTAAAAATTGCATTTGGCTCCATACCTACTTTGTGTAATGCAATCACAGCGATTCGGTTCTCTTTATCGCCCCACTCCATTTTAATATCGCAAAATGTTGTACAATGAACAATCATATAAAACTGACAGATTCCAAATTCAAATGTAATATTTTGTTTTTTTTTAATTGAAACAGTATTTATGGCCAGACTAAATATATTATTTTCATAATTTTATATAATATACTGTACAAAATATTCGTTATTATAACCGGCTTATAGTAACGAATAGGACCCTGCAGAAATGCGTCGCAACGTAATTAATTGTTGCTTACTACCTATCGTCCCCGCCAAACATGACATTTCTAGTTTAGCTGCAACTGAATAATCGCTAAATCATATACTAGAAGACGCCACAGATCACAACCTCTCGCTTTTATTGCCGGCAAAACATATTTTTTTAAACCAAGCCAACCGATCGAAAGTTGAAAGTAAAATATGTATGTAGCCTGGAAAAAGCATTTATAATAAAGGTGTATAAGTGAAGAATTGATGAATGTAGATCAAGCAAAAGATGTATGTAAAGATCGTAGCAAGTGGAAATAAAACGTTTTAGCCTACCCCTATGGGAAACAGGTGTGATAATACGTATGTAAAACAATCTACAGCCAGGTTGTAGGGCATTTGCCAGACTGGATAGCTACCACCACTGGTCTAGAGTATGTCGTCATAACATGTGTTGGGTTCCGGCATCAGTGGCCAGTATCCAGTTTCTACTTCAAGGCTGGTAGCACATTGGCGGCACCTCTAGTATTGCTAATAGCTATTGCTTGCTGCCGTCAGCCTGTCTGCTGTGCTTCAGCAATAAATAAAAATAAAATAAAAAATGTAACAATTATGACAAAAAAAATAATGTCAACAAAATATGTAGTTGCAAGGCCCGTTATGTAGGATATTAATTTTCAAAGTTATGTTTTATGTACTGTATTCTTCTTCTATAGGTATACACACAAAAAAAAGCGTCCGCGGTAGCGGACGGTCGAATCAACTTAAATAATTATATTTTATCATCTTAGAAAACGTCACAACTTCATAATTTTTTACGAGCGTCCATATATAGGTATACATACATATGACGTCATAAGTTTGTAATACTTTTATTATCCTTAAAATAGTATAACCAAAACTATTTCTATCATATATTAAAAGTAAGATGATAAGATTGTTAGTTTAATGTCTGTTCTTTTATATGCTAACTAGCTGTGCCCGCGACGTCGTCCGCGTGGAATTTGCTTTCAAAACCATCCGATTTTGAAACATTCTTTATTGGTGCTCCGCTCCTATTGGTCTTAGCGTGATGATAAATGAGCTATCCAACACAGAAAGAATTTTTCAAATCAGACCAGTAGTTCCTGAGATTAGCGAGTTCAATCAAACAATATTAGTATATTTGGCTACAACACTAATACTTCATTTTAAATATCGCGATATCTTTTGAATGAAACGTGCGAATTGAATTATTCAAAAAGTTTTAGAAAGGTATTGAATTCGTCTTGAATATGGAGTAATTTATTTTGATATTTTTGTTTCATCTGTGCAGGAACGGAGAAAGAATACAATTTCCTGCGGCCCGGCGGCCTGTCGTAAGAGGCGACTAAACAACCCACAGCCAGGTGGTAGGGTATTTGCTCGACTGGATGGCGACCACCCCTGGTCTAGAGTATGCCGCCATAACAACCTTGTATTGTGTTTCGGCATTAGGGACCAGGTTCCAGTCTCCTTTAAGAGAGCAGCAGCGCATTTGTAGCACCTTTGGTGTTGCAAATGTCCATAGGCGATGGTAACCGCTTTCCATCAAGTGGGCCGTCTGCCTGTCTGCTGAACTCCTGCAATAAAAAAAATAAAAAAATGATAAAGATTAATATCAAGGTACAAAATAAAGAGTTTTTGAGGCGACGGCATTTTAATTATTTAAAAAAATAAAAGAAAACACTTATTGTGAGATAACTACAATAGTTAGACATATGGTTACGCGATATTTTTTGTAGACAATAATATGTTCTGCAAAGTGGTAGTACATTGTTTTGTTCTATAATCAATAGTTTTCGCAGCGCACGCCGTGTAAGGATTTTTTCGGGTCATTTTTTTACACCTTGGGTTACATTATTGGACTTTTAGTAAGGATCCCTAATTTTTTTGAAAATATAATATAGCCTATAGCCTTCCTCGATAAATGTATCATTCAACACTGAAAGAATTTTTCATATCGGACCAGCGGTTCCTGAGATTAGCGCGTTTAAACAAACAAACAAACTCTTCAGGTTTATAATATTAGTATAGATAATGCTAGAATTTATTGAACTAATATGTCCGTATCTGTCGCTAACTAAGAGACGAAAAAAATAGCGCTTAGCATTTATTTATATATTATGGTGACTCGATTTTTATACATAGAAATATTACAAATTAATAGTATTATATTATAAGAGTAAATAAATTATTATCTGATTAAATGGGAAAGGAAAAAAAAGCAAGAAACACGTACAAAAGCTTAATAAATCAAAACAGTTCCTTTCAAAGAGTAAGCGGAAATCACGTATGGACTGAAATAGAGAAGATATTGGTAAAGTTTGGAGGGCTTTCCGCATTCAAGATGCTTCGGCTTTCACAATTACCCGACTCACTTGCATTGATCGCTATAGTGGATTATCTTACGTATTAAGAGTATTCAGATAATAATTAAATTTCCCGGAAAATGTCCGAATATTCGAAGTATCTTGACTTGAATATTATTAAAGTATGTATATGCATAATTGATTATTATGCCAATTTCTCTTTAGTCAAATTACAGGAATTACTGACGTCGTAAGTCTCTGTGTCCACGTGCGTCTCTGGCAAGGAACTCAATTTACCGAAAATGTTCGGGAAAACTGTATAAACAAATTGAATAGATTATTTTCATAATTGTTCTCATGAATCTGTTAACTTTTTTCCATAAGACTTGTAGTTTTGTCGGAAATCGAGATAAACCGTTTTTTACCCTTAAAAACTCACCCCCCACCACTTCCCGACCTCAGATCGCCCGTAAATTATTTTTCCTTTAATTTTTGTTATATTCTCTTCCTTTCCCAATGGGTTTCATCCTACTATAATTTTTTCCTTTTTTACCATTTTCAAAGGGAATTAGCACTGGTCTACTAGTACTGTCATATTTCGCAAAAGAAACCGATAGGTAAGCATCGAAGCACCTTCGTCTCTGATGTCCGATGTATTTTATAACCGAATATTATCTCCCGGTTATTATCATTTTGGGGGTCAAATCCGGGGTCCATTCCCTACTTCTTTTCTCCACTTTATATGGTCTTCGGCATCTCTTATTGTGTGACCACTCCACGCAAATAACCTTTCACTAAGTCAAGCCAGAATTTTTGGGCCTACCACAGTGGTGGCATGGGTAGACAATCTCCACATAAGCAGTCGTTTTCATAGGGAATCTCCTGCACTTTTCCTTCTATGTCCTGGACATGAAACCTACCACGGTGACGGGTGTTCCTAATGCGGTAATTTCGTATGCTTTTACACATTCACCTCAGCATATTTGTCCCCGTGGCATGCAGGTCAGGTCTTAAGTTAAAATACTCACAATTACATATAACACGTGCACATCAGACGTTAAATCGTATTATTTGCAATAAAAATAACACTGTTATGCACAAGAGGTACAATAACATGAAATTATACGTGCGAATGTATTATAAGGGGCCTGTAATGGCCTCTTTTTACAAGTTCAGTAAGAACACGAACGGAGGAGTCGTAAAAAAGTTTGTAGTACGTGTAACGTAAGCCGAATGTCAATAAGGCTGTTCGTAGACGAGGACTGAGGCCCGGCGACATGGCAATGTCACAATATTCTAATATCACCGCATCGATGTCAAAATTAGAAATACCACGTCTTCAATAATATATATGTATATTTGGTAGATATATGAAAACAATTTTAAAATAAATTAAAGTCATAGACAGCTATAGTTGTATCACAGGTGCAAATGCACAACTTTGTATGTATGGTCACTTCAGGAATATGTTAATGTAATGTAAATTATCACACATCAATTATCTCGGATGTGCATTATACATAACAAACTTTTTTTTACCGTCAGCACGTGGTAATTGTAACAATATAAATGTGAGGTCAGAAAAACTGTTTAAGAGGTTTTTGTAGAAAATATTCCGGTACTAGATATTCGAACCCACATTATTGTATTTATACAGAGCTGCCTTAGCCATTAACCTACTAGGACTTACGACGAACAAAATCTACATATTACCTACGTACCACACATTTAGAACTTTGTCGCAATTTAAAATTAAAGATCACATTTGAAAATGTTTTTAGAACGAAACTTTCAGAATGAGCCTCCTCATATACCATGGTCTAGGAAGAGTAAGCTAAGCCGCTTCTTAGTTGTTGTCGCTCAACTTGTACATGCTCAAAACTTTTGTTTTCCTCATGAAAAATACCCAGCCCCAATTGTGAGACGTATAATAAAAGAAAGGACATATATCATATTCTTCTAGTATGAACCAGATCAACAATGTGCGACAGCATCTAAGGAAAGACTTATGCTTAGACTTACTAAAGTCGGTATTATCACTCACTGTAAAAAACTTTAAATTAAGTTAAAATAAATTTTGCATGAAGTTTTTGTTTTCACTGAATTGATATCGATGTTCGTCTGAAAGTCCTTAAAACATTTTTTTTTTTAAATAACACGTGCTCATGATTTTATCACCGATTCCGAAAGCAATCTGACTTTTTGGTAGACACAATTCCATTTTAGTTTAAAGGCAGCCTTAATAAACGCTGTCGAGAAAACTCGCTTTACCCCAATGGACGGTCGGTAACGTGATGACACGCCCGTCGCAATACCACAGATACATGGAAAGGGCGGGAATCGCCGGATAAAAGTGGTCGTGAAAATCATCTCAGCTTTTGCTCTGTCTAGGACAGAGGATGATATAGGGTTCCAACAAAACATCCAACCTTCAAATACTCACATATTATTCGAATAATTGCTCCACTAAACGAAATCAGATTTGATCATCAATTTTTTTTCTATAGCTTTTCTTGAGATCTCGCGTAAACTTCGGAGCTGTACCGAACGGAATCTATTCTAATTTCCGAGATAAAAAGAATTGTATCTTTATCCATATTATAAAAAATATACATTATGTAGGTATATCAAATTTCATGATAATACAGATAATTTCATTCAGATTCACTCGCATAAATTTAAATGATTATCAAGGGGAACGGAATCCATTTGTTGATATAAAAGTATTCTATATTCATCACTATTATATAACATACCTAGTCTTGCCATAAATATTGTAATAAAGATTTTTTTCTATTCCAAATAACATTTATAAGTTTAACAGTGTGTTAGTTTAATACATAAATATAAAACAATTTAAAATATAAAAGCTTATTCGAAATGGTCTCCATTGGCTGCAATACAGTCCTTTAAACGTTGAGGCCAGTTATCAATAGAAGCACGCAGTTTTTCCATGGGAAAATTCTTCACTGCTAATCGTATGGATTGTTTTAGGGACTCCAAATTATCATGGCGTTTAGAGCAAGCTGTACTCTCTAAAACTGACTATAAATCATAATCCAGTGGATTAAGATCGGGAATAGACGACGGCCAGTCTTTAGCTCTGATGAAGTCCAAAACGTTCGTTTCCAACCAAGACTGCGTGAACCGAGCTTTATGACCCGGCGCCGAATCTTGCTGGAAGGACCATTCTTGGTTATTGAATATAGTGTTGTTAAGGGGCTTAACTCTCTTCTCAAGAATGGTATCTTGATACACTTGTGCCGATGTTTTGATACCTTTTTCACAAAAATATGACTCAGTCACTCCTCCATAGCTAACACTCCACCAAACCATCACTGAAGATGGATAATACCCACATTGCACTCTGTCGACTAATTGAGAAGCTTCCTTAAATCTTTGAGCATAAATACGGTCATTTTGTTTGTTAAAATGTTGCTTAATTGTAAAAATTTTCTCATCCGTAAACATAATTTTTATGTGACCTCCCTTTGCGTACCGCTTCAGTAGTTGTTTCGATTTTACCACCTTATTCTTTTTTAAATTATGAGTTAAGAAATGACCAGTCCGTCTCTTATAGGCTGCAAGTCCTACGTCATCTTTTAAAATACGCAACATGGTTCTAGGTGATTCATCTCCCGAGATAAAATCTTTTGCTTTCGGACAGGATTTCTTCGAATCCTTTCCCTTGCTGCTTTGACCACCTTTTTCGTACGAACACTACGTGCACTGCCAAATATTTTTCTGTCACAAATAGAGGAGGTATTAGTCTATTAATAGGTACACTCATTGTACCTATTAATAGCCCGGTACACAAACATTTGACTAATACCCAGCGTATGGAGAGTTTTAAAAATTGCATTTGGCTCCATAACTACTTGGTGTAATGCAATTACGATTCGGTTCTCTTTATTGCCCCACTCCATTTTAATATTGCAAAATGTTGTACAATGTATTGGCGCCAAAATGAGAAAACACAATGAACAATCATATAAAAATGATAGATTCCAAATTCAAATGTAATAGTTTGTTTCTTTTTAATTGTAACAGTATTTATGGTCAGACTAAGTATACTAGACATAATTAATTATATACTATGTATATCAAATTTTATGACAATCAGTACATTTCCTTAAAACCGTGAAGATTAAAAAAACAGCAAAATATCCAAAAAAGTTATTTTGATATTTTTATATTAGTGACGATTTAATGGTAGATAATATTAATATCCAGCTCGAGGATGGGTGTAGAATGTACGTCAGTTCATTATGGATGCGCTATTATGCGATTTTCTTACTTTAACTTTATATAATAACAGTAGCGGGCCCGTCAGACGTTATGCTACCCTAAAAAAATTACAACCTGATTACAGCACCAGCTACCGGGACTAGTTGTGAAATTAAAAGATCCCGGGACGATATTTACGGCTTCTGTGGTTAAGTAGGCTAAGTTTTAGCCGACCGAACTTGCTGGAATGCAGTCTCCGGGTTCCATTTATGGAGTGGTAAATTTCGGACACGAACTTTCTATTATTTACTATGGTCTGAGTGTGTCTAGGATGGGCCCCAGAGTAGTCCGTTGTATATCATCCATAACACAAGCGTACCTTACTTTGCCTGGGGATATACAATGTGTGTGTTTGTCTGCCGATTACTATTATTATATAAAATTTCATAAAGATAAAATAAAATAAAATACATTTTTTAAAGTATAAAACAGACTAAAAGTGTGATTTATGTATGTAGTATGTGATTTTTAGAAGTTAGTAAATAGTTAAAATATCATTAACTAGCTTCTGCCCGCAACTTCGTCTAGTAGAATAGTTAAAAAAAAAAGTTTGGTCTTAGCGTGATGATATATAGGCTTCCCCGATCAATGGGATATCTAACACTGAAATAATTTTTCAAATCAGACCAGTAGTTCCTGAGATTAGCGCATTCAAGCAAACAAACAAACTCTACAGCTTTATATATTAACATAAGATGAAATTTCGCTTCCCAGTCTATTTAAAAAGTATTTTTAAAGGTGTTTATAATTGAAAAATCGGCTATCGGAAAATTAATGCGGAGCCATTAATTTTCCGGTAGACGATTTTTCAATTCCAATATATCGGATAAATATATATAATATCGACATCGGTATCCGATGCATCCCTGTTCACATATTTTCGTAGGTCGCAAAGACAAATATTCGACTATTCCTTTAGGAGGCAATATCTGTCGTAAGGCCACTGCTGTGTGTAAGCATGCAGTCAATTCGGCCGTAAAGTTGTACAAGGCACGTCTCGCCCAGTTTAATATTCGTGGTGATGAACCGGGGTGCGGGCCCCGTAGGCGATGCAGCTCCCGACCACCACCCACCCTCTCGCCTCTGCATCCGTGCCCTGAATCAAATGACTATTCAACAAATTCTTACCAATACGAATCCGACCGCTTTAAACGTTTTCTCCCTTTACCCTACCCTAAAAGTTATTCACGTTTGTAGCTTTAACATAAAATTCAAAAACTAATATTTCGTAAGAATTTGCTTTCTTACTTTGAATCAAACTAATATGTAGGACAGATAGATAACACTTTTTTGTTCACCAAAATAACAGACAATACATTAATTACAATATTTTTAGGCAGAATAATATGCGGTTTTATCGCTTAAAGCGATCTCTTCCATGCAGTTGACACGCCTGTTTCCCATTGGGGTAGGAGTAGGCAGTGACGATGGATTTCGAAGATCGAGATCTGCTACGATCCTGACCAAACACTTTCGCTTTATCAATTTTAATTAATCTCTTCATACGTCCACGCTTATTTAAAGTGCTTTTCACATGACATTTCTTCAAAATATCTTCAATTTGATCATGGTGAGTAGGTCACGAGTGACCGGCGCCGACTTTAGCAGTCAAATTGTTGTCATATACTTGTATTGTGATTCTGCTTTCATTCATTCATTCATTCTCTTTACATGCTCAAACTGCCTCAACACTCCTTTTTCAACTAGTGTCTCTACATCCCCTTTCAATCCACAATGTTCCTGTACACACTGTTTCTTATCATATCACTTACATAACCTTTCATATACTTCTCAAAGCTCTCATTTCAACTGCGTTTATTCTACTTTCATGCTTCTTCTGCCATATCCAACTTTCACAGCTATACATTAGCATTGGTACTTACACTCCTTGATGGACAACCAGGCGTCCCCTTACAGATATCATCCGGCTGTTCATAAAAGAGTTAAGCGCTCAATTCACCTTATTACCTGCTATTACTCTCCTTTCAATGATAATAATCATATTCAAGTAAATCTAGTACGAAAATCCATTTAGTATGGGTATATTAATGTTATTTCTTCACATTGTGTTATTTCATTTCATGACTTTACACAACGCGTATTGTGTTTGTATTTAAACAACATGAACTCATAACTGTGTATGAATCATATGAGCATGCCGTTTTTATTTACACAAATGCTGTTGAGCACGAGAAAAACATTAAACAATATAATAAACACGCTCATTGTGTTGAACCTTTTGTCCTATACTTCAAAATACAAATAGAGAAAATAAACTGGCACCAACAAGGAGAATCATGCGGGCGAAGATAAAGCTGCGGACGAATTGGTAGAGCTTTAATTCCATTAGCACAATGGTATTATCACCAAAATAGTTCTACATAGTCTTTCGCATACATGGAGAAGAAACACGGAGTCATAGAGAAAGAAATAAAAGAGTAATATTGCTTTTGAAATATACTGTTGGAGGAGAGTGTTGTGTTTCGTAAACAGCATCCAACAGATCTGTCCTTGGAGTAATAGTCAAACTGCCCTGTGATTTAATATTCTTGGCTGTTTTAGTCATGTGATAAGACGCGGTGAGGACTCGATCAATATAGGCCTGTTTGGTCCAAGAAAGGATCAATGATTGCAGATCTCACGGATGATCCCCATGTGTTTGTCTGACCTGATAAAAATGGAATTATCCCTCAGTACACGTGCCAGAGAAACCATAGTTAGAAGAACTGACGTAGAATAGTACGATGTGCCATAAATTGGCATAAATCACCACGATCACTCGAATTACAGAATAAGATTTAGATAGTAGTATATATTTTATTTGAAGTAAAGACATTTAAATTCTTTATACTATATAAACCATGGTAGTAGCTAACAGTAAGATAAGGTAATATACTAAGTGTAATAAATATAGTTAATAATAAGAATAATAACAGAATTTCGTAACTTAAAATTATTGTAAGTATTGTATGTATCTCAACATAATTTTTTTATAATTATATAATACTAGCTGGTACTCGTAACTTCGTCCGCGTGGTGCGGTTTTTTAACTATCCCACGGGAACTCTTTAATTTTTCGGAATCAAAAGTATCCTATATGTTGACCAGGGATATAAGCTACCACCGTACAAAATTTCATTTAAATCGCTCCAGTCGCTTCGGAGATCAGCCGGTACAAACAGATAAACCGAGAAACAAAAAATTAGAAAAAAAACTAAATTTGTTCTATTTCACTTCTTACATCCTTCGGACACGGTTTTTAGCATTTTTTTTTCATTGTACAGAAATTCGACATCTACAGTTTCATTATATGTATAGGTTACAAAGTACATTTACAAAGTACAACAAAACCAAAACCGACTTCTCACTATAAACCAAAATATAAAATTGTTTTTGTTAAAAAAAATACATATTTTATTTTTTAGTTCCACAAATACTTCTTTGGAAATAATATATTAAGCATCAGAAGAAATTGTATAACTGGCATGCGTATACAAATTTGCCATCTCACTCTTCAGTGTATATGCTCTTCAACAAGGGTTACTCTCGATTTCTCTGGCATCCACTCATCAGACGCTGACTTGGTGACCATGGAACTGTCTAGGGAGTATATACTTACGTATAAATAAATAAAGAAAAAAATTCAAAAACGATCTACAATTGACGGAGAAATCGCGTAACATGGATATAAAAAAATTTAGCGTCTGTAGAAAGTGTCATACCTACACTCATGTACAAGTTTTTTTTTCAAGGATTTAGACGTCCAGCGTTCTTCAATAAGGATTATTATTAATGTCCCTGAGATCCGATCCACTAATTAGATCCTGACTTGGTGACCATGGAACTACGCCGGGAGTGTACACTTACCGAGTGAAGAAAAAATTTGCAAATCGGTTTACAATTGACAGAAATATCGTGTAACGAAGAAGTTGGTAAAATTTTTCGTGAGTTACTCTAATTCCTTTGAATCCACTCATCAGATCCTGCATGGTGACAATGGGACCAATTCGGAAGTTAAGGGAGTTAAAGTTACACCGTTTGATTGAAAGAAATAGATGAAAATCGGTTCACAATTGATGTAGAAATCGAGTAACGAGCATACAAAAAAAAACATAGGGACGAATTGAGAACCTCCTCCTTTTTGAAGTTGATTAATAGAATATATTCATGTATTGTAATGTTTATGTAACTTATGCTTTACTTTGCTATAAATTTGTACAAGAAACATCTGAGCCGTGTACTAGTAAAAACTGTAAAACACTACACTCACATTTTTTATTACCAGGACTAAAACGACAGATGCGATCAATCTTTTTTTTATGTTGCAAGTTTGGAGCAACTCACCACTGTTAGCTGAATCCTATAGAATTTCTGTACGAGTCTCACAATCACACAACTCGCTTATGAATCAAAAAAAGGTCGATCGCTGGTGTTGTTTTAGTCCAGATAATAAAATATCATTAGTGTTTCCACACAAAAAAAACATGAAAGTAAATAGATCATTTTTAATGTAACGAGACAAACAGAATCGCTTAATAACGCTTTAAAAAGTATTACATGAGTAACGCCTCACTGCTTAAACCTGGGTTACCCATTTTAAGAGAATGGACAGTGTAGGGGAAGTAGGGGAATGCCAGTCAGTTACGGAAAACTTTCTATATTTATTCTATAATAACTATATACTAAAAGTTAGACAAAATAATACAATTGTTCACTTATTCTGTAATAACTACTGTTTATTATTTAATGTTGAACTATGGTTTTTAAATCATGGTCCCCGCCATCTCTTGTTCAAACCACAATACACATTCTTCATACATACATAAAGTCGTGGTAGCGTAATGGCTAACACACGCGTCCCAGACCCAAAGGGCGCGGGTTCGATCCTGGCCGGAACGCATGCACCACTCAGGCAGTTTTCTGACCTAATATGCATATTGTTACAATTACCATGTGCTAACAACGGTGAAGGAAAACATCGTGATGCAACCTGCACATCGAGATAACCGATGTGTCCAACCTGCCAAGCCGCCTTGGACAAGCGTGGCGGGTATACAGTCTGTGCCCCAGTAATGGGAGGCCCTAGCCCAGCAGTGGGACATTCATGGGCTGTTATTACATTATTACATACATACATATTCCTTCTCTTTTTGTATAATAGTATGTATGTATATCTATGTCTGTCCCTCCAATTTTGCCTTACAACTTGGAAGATGTCGCCATGTTGTTATCGGATTTGTTTACGGTGTTAAAAAAACAAACATGTAAAAAATAATAAGATTTTGGGAAGTGCAGGTGATTTGTTGAAACAAACTAAATAGCGGCCGCCGTAAAAAGTAATTGCTATTGTTTGAATGATTGGTTAAGGGAGTTTTAATCTCGTGCATGTATGATATCTACTTCTGAAACCAAGGCAGATTCTTAGTCGACGAGGGTTTGAGTCTATCTAGACTAAGATTAATGAATTTATTTATTTATTATTATTATTCGACAAACATTTAGACAACAACTGAAGGCAACAAAATTATATTATTATCTTCAGCGATTTCGTGTGTACAGAATATTCGGGGCTTTTTTTACCTGCGGAATCCGCACACACATCTACTTATACATGAAACGAATGAAACTTTCCTTAATAATCGGTAACTAAGTAATTAAAAAAGAAAGGGGTGCTTAGGCGGCATTACCCGACTATGGGTAATACCACTCATATAAAAGCATATTGACTTCAGACGCTATATGTATGATAAAAACAAATAAAATATATACAATGGATTCATTTATTATTGCTAAATACAAGAACTATTAACTAAATTAATAGAACTAAAAATAAAAAATAAATCCAAATATTAAAGTTACCAGTAAAAACGTTCAGCGAACTACTTTGTTAGCAGGACCGAAAATAAATAGACGTACTTCTCTTTCTCTTAATACTAGCGGATTTGTAAAACTTGTTACTGTTTGCTCTCGCAGTATAGCCCACGCGCTTTAACCTGTGTCCCGTAATCCAGTGCTATGAGTTTGCCAAGTTATACTTGTGAATGGTATTTCCCAGTGAGCGCCATTACCCCTGTTTCCCCTAGATACTATCTTTGTCTACGGCTGATTGGTGGTATTCACACATTGATAACCCCGATATTTAGGTACATTGTTGTCAAGATAGAATTGTAACAATGTACATATCAGGTTAGGAAAAGTACCTAAACGGTGAATGCTAACTGTCAGGATTTGAACATTAGGCTAATGATGTAGGTATAAATCTTGGCAGATATTGACCTAGATCACAGAGCCAATGTGATTTGTAGTGAAAAACTGTCATAAATTAGGTTAATAGTCGACCTTTAAGCCTACATATTTTCCGAGACAAAGACGCTTGAAAAGAAAAATAGTACAAAATTACGAGCTTTGCCTCGGGGTCAAGACAAATGTATCTTCAAAGGCACTCGGGTTAATTTAATGCGTCTGAGTGTTAGAACCATTCGAAGGAAGTCTAGTTTATTTTATTATTAGAAGCTTTTATTTAACTTGCAATGGATGTACCTATATATGTTTGTATGTATGTATGTATGTAAGATCGGGTGGAATCTTGCAAGTTAAATTTGATCAACTTTCCGGTTTCCGATGGAGCTGAAATTTTGCACGCATATGTATATCGCGTGATAATGCAATATTATGGTACCATGGAGCTGATCTGATAATGGAGTCGGAAGGTGGCCATGGGAACTCCTGTACTAAACAAGATAGACCCGTCGTGTTTGTGCTCGTTTTACATGTCTTGGCTAGCACTCTGCTGCTACATGATATCCAGGATCCCAAAAGCTTGCATTTAATAACCTTTTTTTGTGTGCATTTTTGAATAGCGAAAAAGATGAACAAATGATTTATATATAATCCATATACGTTGAGTTCGAATAAAAATCCAAAAATGGTGACGTCTTATGTATAAATGTCACGAATGAGAGACGTCAACAATTAATAACATCTACTAAGTACGCGAGAGTCCAGGCACAAAGAAGAGTTCCGTAGTGGTTGTTATTTGGTTACGGAACCATTAGTAAAGCGTTGAATAGAAAAGGTCTCCAAAATTATGAAAAGGATCTTGATGAAATGTTCCTTGAAACTATTGCTAAGCGTCAAGAACCAAATATGATATAAAAAGTACAACATTTCAAGGCGCACAGCTTAATAATGATTTATCTTTAGCCCTTAGATCGTATAAACTATATCTCAATGCGTTAGACATACCGAGTATCTCCATCAATAAATATTTTCAAAACAAGACTTAAAAAATATGTAGGAAATCTTATTTAAACACGACCCGACAGACACACAAATACAAACTAATATTATATCATGATACCTGTACATAAATATAATGTAGTATACATAGCTGTTAATTAAGCTGGTTTATATGTATGTAACGTATACCTACTCGATGTATTTTACTAGACTTATAATAATGTATTTTTCTCTTTAAGTGAACCGTATTGTTCTTTGAGAAATAAACGATTTAAACCTTTACCACCTTTTATTTATTCTGAACTATCCATTTCAGAGTGTAGGTATAAGTTAGAAAGAGACACAATTTTCACGAATTTGGAAGGAAATATCTCGCTACCCGTTGATTAAAAAGAAGAAACATCTTTATGATTTTTCAAGATATGACTATTGAGACTATGGACATTGAACTAAAATTCAACCCTCAGCTATGTATATGGGGCCCACCTCTGATTATTCGCATTTTTACAAAAGCATCGAGAAGCGGCACTAGATAATATAATTACCAGATTTTGCTCGCGGCTTCGCTCGCGTTAATGTTTTCCCACGGGAACGGTACATATTCCACGATAAAAAGTAGCCTAGCTCAGTTTTAGACTCTAATCTATCGCTGTGCCTAATTTCATCCAGATCCATTCAGCCGTTTTGGTGTGATTGAGTAACAAACATCCATTCGCATTTGTAATATTATACAGTACTAGCGGTTCCGACAGACGTTGTCTTGCCCTGAAAAAATAAAAATTTAGAACTTGATTTCAGCGCCACCTACCGGGTCTAATTGTGAATCTAAACCATCCCGGAACCCACTCAAACACTAATTTTTTTACACCTTACGTTACATTATCGAAGTTTTAGTAGGGATCCCTAATGATTTTCTAGTAATAAATATAGCCTATATTTGGGGTAATGAAAGTGAAAGAATTTTTGAAATCGGTCCAGTAGTTTTTACTTACTACTACTACTACTTAGTTTTTTAAGTTTATTTGTTACAAACAGACAAAAATACAAATAACTATTTGTAATAACTCTTTATAATATTAGTATAGATAGATTTGTAGAAAATTTAATTCGATCGGGAGTTTCCGAGAAAAAATACTGTGATTACAAAGAGACACGGAAGGGTTCCGTTTTGACCAAAATTGCTTCGTAATCCTAAAATGTTTAGAACAGAACCTAGTAAGACACGATTCGACGATCCTACAACAAGAAGCGTGCATAAAAACCTAATTGCCCGTACAGACCGCATCAAAGGCTCCGGTACGTCAAATGTGCATTGTTGCCAGACATAATATCCTGTAGGAATGTTTCAAACAGCTAAATTGTTTTTGCAATATAATACTTTGAATATCACAACGCAGTCGATAAGTATGCGAGTTTAATGGCGTGGTTGCGAGTGACATTTTTCTCTCATTGGATGTTATCTAACATAAAATCAGTTAAGCGAGTGTTCTTTCACGCACAGTGAAGGGTTCCGTAGCGTGAGCACCTGTTCATTTCTTTTGTTATATGGTTATGAAGCCCTAAAAAGCTTATAAACGTAAATATATGAAGCACCTCCAAAACTACTCATAGTATCTTGGTCAAATTAATTTTCGCTGAATGTGTTTTCTATGAGCTAAGAAGTTAAAACAATGAAATTTTTCAGACTAATACATATAATATAATACTCGGGCTTCACCTGCGATATTGTTACAGTTATTGGCTGTGATCAAATGCGTCTTATTTATACAGTTGAAAATAACGTCGTTAATAAATAGCCACGTTAGTCTATATACATACGTTTTCATTCAATATTTGACGTCATTAACAATAGCGCATCAACAATAACGCATTAAACCCATCGCTACATTTGCGTGAAACAGCCTGTAATCATAAGATTATCCCAGATGTCGCCCTTATATATATATACCTTAATAATAACAAAACTAATTAATAAACGGCTCATGTTTAACTGATCACCAGATATAGTCAATATGACGTCAAAAAATACTTAATACTGCCAAAACTAGTAAAGATCACCAAAATTATAACCCCATTTATTTGTGAAATTATACCCAAATATTATTCGAATAGCTCGCAAATAACTCGAAACTAATCATTATTAATAAACTAATCCTGCCTGGTCCTTCTATCCTATCCCCTTTATACCACCCTAACGGCTGCAATCGGGTTGGCTTCGCCCCGGGTGTTACGATCGCCTATATGCGACGGTAGTCGCTTTCTATTAGATGGACCGTTTGCCTGTTTGCTAGATTTGCAATAAAAAACAGATAGACGATCAAAACGTAAAGATAGATGGACATAACAAAACTGTGATGCTCCCATTTTACAATAAGGTTACGGCGGAGCCCTGAAAAGCATTCATTTATTTATGGTAAAGAAACAGCTAGCTAATGACGCGCCACAACTGACGCGACGCCAGGGGACCCGATTGGCTAAGTTAACGTTTGTCACGTACATTATCCATTCAGAACAGATAGGGAAGTCTCGTAGGCCGGAGCGCTCAAGTATGCGCCGCTTAAGTAAGCACTGGAATTCGCTCTGCATGCAATTACCAAACGAGAACTGTTTTGTTTATCTGCGCAAAAGTTGATAATTGCTTAATTTGCATTACCGGCTCAAAAACGGCGATGCGCGCTCTTGTGTAATAAACAAGGTAAGCGAACTATGAGAAAACTAAGTTAAAACGTGACGGCATTTTCTTTAGCGTTTACAATTGTCTGATTTTGAACATGTAACAATAACTATTGAATTGTTATTCAAATTCGTTTCGATTTAAAGTGATCTATCAACACCGATTTACATATTTTATCGCGTCCACTGAGCAGCAAAATGCATTAAACATTATTTAAATGTAACCATACCTTAATCAGAATATTATAAATTGCAATAAATCTACAATTAATAATTTATTATGTTTCTAAAATGTTTAATTATTTTAAAAGCATAAAATTTACGTAAATATCTAGTTATTTATATATGGCACACCAACAGCAGACACATTAAGTCACATTACAAATAATTTACTACAGAAGTTTTGATGTGTGGGCTGTTTAAAGGAGTGCACAGTATTCCCAATTAAAAAGAGATTGGCGGGTTTCTTAGGAGCCGCCGGTCTGATCACCTGCACGCATAATTACAATGTGTTTAGGTAGCTTATATCATTAGAAACTCACGTATGATCAGCCATTTTCTACAAGAACTTGGCTGAAAGTAGAATTGGGCCAAAAATGTTTAACATTGACATAACCTCCAATACGCTAATACTAGAGCTTTGCCGGAAATTTGAAATGTAATGTTTTACTGTGCAATTTTATTTTCAAAAAATGTTAAATCTATACTAATATTATAAAGCTGAAGAGTTTGTTTGCTTGTTTAAACGCGCTAATCTCAGAAACCGCTGGTCCGATTTGAAAAATTCTTTCAGTGTTGAATAGTACATTTATCGAGGAAGGCTATATTACATTTTTTTTAAATTAGGGATCCTTACTAAAAGTCCAATAATGTAACCCAAGGTGTAAAAAAATGACCCGAAAAAATCCTTACACGGCGTGCGCTGCGAAAACTATTGATTATAGAACAAAGCAATGTACTACCACTTTGCAGAACATATAATTGTCTACAAAAAATATCGCGTAACCATATGTCTAACTATTGTAGTTATCTCATAATAAGTGTTTTCTTTTATTTTTTTAAATAATTAAAGTGCCGTCGCTTCAAAAACTCTTTATTTTGTACCTTGGTATTAATCCTTATCAAAATAAATTACTCCATATTCAAGACGAATTCAATACCTTTCTAGAACTTTTTGAATGATTAAATTCACACGTTTCATTCAAAAGATATCGCGATATTTAAAATGTAAGTATTAGTGTTGTAGCCAAATATACTAATATTGTTTGATTGAACGCGCTAATCTCAGGAACTACTGGTCTGATTTGAAAAATTATTTCAGTGTTGGATAGCCCATTTATCGAGGAAGGCTATAGGCTATATATCATCACGCTAAGACCAACAAGAGCAGAGCACCAATGAAGAATGTTTGAAAATCAGAGGATTTTGTAAGCAAATTCCACGCGAACGACGTCGCGGGCACAGCTAGTTATACCTATAAGTAAACAATGTGAACAATAGTTGTTGTACGACATTTATTGTTTTTAGCAAATAATTGATGCTTTGTGTTTTATTTGTCGCAATGTCAGGCAAAGAAACTAAGTCCATACCATTTTCCAGGTGGTAGGGTATTTGCCCGACTGGATAGCTACCACCCCTGGTCTAGAGTATGCCGCCATAACAACCTTGAGTTGTGTTCCGGCATTAATGACCAGGTTCCAGTCTTCCCTTAAGAGAGCAGCAGCGCATTTGTAGCACTTTTGGTGTTGCAAATGTCCATAGGCGATGGTAACTGTTTTCCAACAAGTGGGCCGTCTGCCTGTCTGCTGAACTGATGCAATAAAAAGAAATACTGGTTTGTTTGACATATGACACTTGGCAGTGACCTAATAGACGCTTATGCCTTTTGTATTGCCATTTAAAAAATATAAAATAACAGATATCGATAGCAAATAAATAATCGATTAACCAACTAACAGAATAAAAAAGTGTTAAGCAACAGAATATTACTCCGGTATATCGATATTTTGATGCGTAATATATCTAGATTTTTATTAACGTAATGGTTTAAAGAATCAGATAACAATGCTTTTGAATTTAATTATTTGGAAGTATCGATTCTTGAAACATTCTAAATTATTTTTCTCCGTAATATTTTCTTAAGTTTTCGCGACTTGTATACATAATAAAAACCAAAATCAAATAAAATTACCGCGCTTAAAACCGCTAAAACGTAGTTTTATTATATTTTTCTCCGGTTAGCAAAGTACGTAAAATATTATACTTGTTGAAATGATAGTAAAAATCTACGTCTTATATGTAAAATTCTCGCGTCGCCCTGTTTGTTACTAAACTTCTCCGAAACGGCTGAACCGATTTGTGTGAAATTTTGGGTGCATATCGGCTAGGTCTGAGAACCACCCCTAAATATTTTTTTTATTTTTTTGACCAAATTTCTTATTTATATTATGTTATGATTTAGCATTGAAAAATACATACAACTTCATTCTTTTTTTACCACCAACCCCCATTTTTTAATAGCGATATTAGTACTTTAATAATTTGACTTACTTAAAATTACTAAAAATAATTTAAAAGGCAACACAACGTTTGCCGGATCAGCTAGTTTTTTTAGTATAAGTTTTGTCTTTGTAGATGTTAGGCCGAAAACTGCCAGTCACCTTTCGTCAATAGAGTAATAATTTAATTAATTAATGACAATGTTATACAGAGTCTCAATTAGAATGTCAGATACAAATGTAGTTAAACGTGAATGAGTAATAATATAATCAAAATTAATAAAAGTGTATAGCATACTAGTTTTCATAATACGGTAATATAATATACCTATCAAAACTTTTTATTGAAGGTATATTTGTTAATTTACAACTTTCATTATGAAAGTTAATACCTTTAAATGTGTAAACCGAGTGTGAATTAGACTTAAGATTACTAACAAGATGCTTGTTTGAAATCGATCCAATAAATATAGGAGAGAATTTATGTCAGCGCTTTAATCTGAAGAGTACATCGCTATGGAAGTCACGAGGCACATTGTTGTCGTTGCCAGGCAATAAGGTTTTCACACGAATCTCGCATCGCTAACTGCCATCGATATCGCAAATAATAATTCAATAATTTCCATCTTGATATGGAATTATAGTAGCCATTGCAGCTTCGACCGTCTCTCATCTTTCTTCTATTTCGCTAAATATATTGCACATGATGTACGATAAGGGAAAAAATGTACATCTGATCAATCTTAAACAAACATCCTACTCAAAATAAAACGAAGAATACTTACTAAGAATGATAAATCGCTCAGGGAAAGTATAGCTTCGAATAGACTCTCCTATATCTAACATTCATAGAGGGAGACATAACTCATTATTTTCTTGTTATTTGATATAGAAAACCACTATATTCAACCAACGTTTGAATATAGTGGTATTAGTCGTATTAAACGGTTGTCTTTCAATTTGGATAAATCAACAAAAGTTCATATAAACTTGATAGGTTCAATACCATTGAATATGGTCGTGTCGTTTCAGCTCTGTGTCTTTCAACAAAATTAGAACAGTTTGGTTGATCCGTCTTATATCAGCATTCCATAAAACATATTTTAGATCAGATTAGTCAAAAATCGAAAGTAGTGACACGATTCTATTCAGTAAGCTTGGCCACGGATTGGTTGGTTTGTGTACAAGTAAATTTCCTCACGATGTTTTATTTCAACGTCGGCCATATGGTAATTATAATAATAAACTTATTAAGGTCAGAAAAACATGCATGCTCTCCGGCAAGTCAAGTTTTCCATTCGGAATCTATATGTCGTAAAATTAAAATGTTCCTAAAAATTTATTTAGAAACCAATTAACATTATAAGAAATAGATTGGTAAATTACACGCAGGCACCGTGTTAAATAACGCGAACAAACAAACACTGCATTCGATCGGGGAAAAGAACATCTCATTCTAGATCCAATTTACGTGAGACCGGGAGCAAACCGCATATAATCTAGTCGCGGCGTTGACTCCACAAACAATTCATTTCAATTTCAATCCGATTGTGTGCCAGGCTGCCAGGCCCACTATCTGTGGTCACAGCTCATTTGGTGTTGCCAGTTTAGTTCTAAATGTCTACAGATCCATAAAACTTGTGTAGTTAAGCATAATTTATATTTGGAGGTAACGATTTTTATACGGTAACCAATTTATATATAAGTGCATTTTTCAAGTGGGCTTCGTAGTCTAAGGGCGGATTTTCATGAAAGCTAACGTAGCAATTTTAGATTTTTTTAAATCTATTATTGTCCTAGTCACAAATAAAATCCATTATTTTTGAAAAAAAAATTATATACTGCCAATCCACCAGGGATTTATACCCCAGTACTCCTAACCTGGGGAGGTCTATGTATTTTTTTTATTGCATGACTTCAGTAGACAGGCTGACGGCCAACCTGATGAAAAACGGTTACTATCGCCTATGAACATTTGCAACACCAAAGGTGCTACTAAGGCGCTGCTGCTCTCTTAAGGGATCTCGGGGTAAGAACCTGGCCACTAATACCGGAACACAACTCAAGGTTGTTATGGCGGCATACTCTAGACCAGGGGTGATAGCCATCCAGCCGGGCAAATGCTCTCCCACCTGGCCGTGGGTTGTTTTGTCGCCTCTTACAACAGGCCGCCCGGCCGCAGGAAATTGTATTCATTTTCAGTTCCTGCACAGATTTTATATTAAGGAATTTAAGAGCTGTACCCAATATTTTCTATAATAATAAAATTAGATTCATTTTGACTCTTTGCAGGGTTCGATACAATATATGAAGCCCCATGCGAATGTACTTTAAAATTAACTAAAATCTAAGTGACACTTTACAAATGGGTTGTTAAAGTAGCTGCCATATAAAACGCAGAATCTGCAGCAGGCATAGCCCGAGAACATAATTAGTTTTTCATAAATAAACATATTTTACGTTTGCACTGGAATATACCAAGCGCTAAGGCGCCTATAGCTAATAAAACGATGACACCGTGCAATTTAACAGGTCAGTACTCTTCGCGTAAGTCGGTCGATTGCAAGATCTTGTGGAATATATTTAGATTATAATTTTCTGTCGTTATGATTTCGTAATACTAGTATAGTTTAGTAGGTTTTCTGGATATTGAAGAGAATACAAAGACATTTGAGATACCCGATAACTACGTGGTACAGGAATTTGTAGACTTAATTTGTTATTTTCAGCAAAAGATTTGCAGTAAAAGGTAATAAATACCTATTATTTGGAATTTGGTACAAAAAACAATTTAAATAACGGTGATGAACATAGATGATAAATTCAATGTAAACACGCAAAAAAGCAAATGAAGCCGTGTACAAATCCTTAGTTTATTACAACAAATATCTTCAACCCAATTAAACGTTATTCCTAACAAATGAAACAATTAGCTTTATACAGTTGTTAATTTGTGAAAACATTCGTTGATAGAGTAGCAATTATGTTCACTTGTTGAGATGCCGAGTCTCACATAATAAACATCAGAACACACTTTGTAACGGGAAGGGAAATGCCGAAGAACACTTGATGAATTTCTTTGAACTGAATTCAGAGAACAAATTAAGTAATCAAAGTTTATACGAAGCCATTTGAGAAAGTTTAAAATGTTGCCAAGTTATATTCTTAAATAAAGAAAAGTACATCAAACGAATCCATCAAAAATAATTTATTACCTTACAAACATCGCTATCATTACAGTTGTCACCAATACGCTAGCGTGGTACACATAATACACTATACATACATATATATATATATATATATATATATATACAAATTCAGTCGTCATAAGATACCAATATAATAGGCAGTTCTTGTGAATTCAGTCACAGTACAGATAAAAATGTCAATTTGTTGACATATCTTGTTCAATGTTCGCAAGGCCTGTGTCCTCACCAGTGTCGAAAGAGGAAAGGGCTATCCGGTGGCGGAAAGCGGGAGTTACGTCGTTATAGGCGTGTACTTCTCGTAGAGCCGCCCTCTAGCGGAGTTCGAGTTCGCCTTGGACGCCGTTAGGGCAACCTTCGGCAGACTAACGCCGAAGACGATTTTCGTCCTAGGCGACTTTAACGCCAAGCACCGATCCTGGGGGAAACGCTAGGGGACGGGCGGTTGAGGACTGGGTGCTTCAATCCAACCTGTCCATCTTGAACCAGGGATCAGTCCAGACCTGCGTGCGCGCGCGGGGTGGGTCGGTCATTGACCTGTCATTCGCCGCACATGCAGCCGCCTGCAGAGTGGTCGGATGGAGGGTGCAGGAGGAAGTGGAGACTTTGTCTGATCACCGGTATATCAGATTCGAGCTCTCCCCATCTCCCAACGCTAACCCTGTTCATGGCCCCTCTCGACTTCCGCATTGGGCTCTTACCAAGCTCGACCCGGACCAAGCCGAGGAAAGGGCACTCATCGAAAGCTGGACCTATCCAGCTGACCCGGGGAATAACAAGGATTTGCGACGCTGCTATGCCTCGATCCAAACAACCACCGCCGCGTACATCGGTCCACTGGTGGACTGAGGAGCTGGGTGAAATGCGAAAGGCAGTTCGCATCATCAGCCATAGGCTCAAACGCAGCAGGGCGCGTCGTCCTCCAGACTACGTTGAAGAGAATGGACTCGTGGGAGAGTTCAGAGAGGCCAGGAAGGCCCATTCGATCGCAATTTTGTTAGAGAAAGCCCGGGTTCGGGCCGAGCTCCTCGAGACACTCGACCGGGATCCTTGGGGGCATCCGCACCGTGGGGCACGCAATACGTTGCGGCCTGGCACTTCCAGGGTGACGGAAACGCTCGAACCCGAGGTCCTCCGGTCGATTATCGATGAGCTTTTCCCGGATCCGGGAATCTATACTCCCCCCAACATAGGTTCAATCATACCCGACACCTCGGGGGTGGAGCCTCATCCCATCAACGAGGAAGAGTTAGACGTCGCCCAGGACCGGCTCCGGGACAGGAAGACGGCGCCGGGACCCGACGGCGTTCCGGGTCGGCTCCTCTTCCTGACTGCTAAACATCTATGCTGTCAACTGCGGGAACTGTTCGATGCATGTATCCACGCAGGTCAGTTTCCGTCGCAATGGACAGAGGGTCGATTATGCCTGATTCCTAAGGGAGGACGGCCTCCAAACGATCCGTCCGCCTACAGGCCCATAGTTTTGCTCAACGAGGTCACCAAGGTCTTAGAAAACATCTTAGCGGAACGCCTCGTCAAGCATCTCGACACTATGGAGACGGGGCTAGCACAGACGCAGTTCGGATTTCGGCGGAGGCGCTGCACGTTAGACACTGCGAGCTGTAACGAACGAAGCCGTCCAAGCGAAGGATACTGTCCTGGCTGTGTCGCTTGATATAGCGAACGCCTTTAACAGCCTCCCTCACGAGACGATCAGGGAGGGGCTCCGTGCACACGGAGTTCCCCCGTACCTCACGAGGCTGTTGGGCGCGTACCTCCAGGACAGGTACATCCTTAGGAAGGGCGGTGAGTCCGAGAATCGCGTGTTAGGTCGGCGTCGCGTCGCGTACGGCGTCCCACAGGGGTCGGTCCTCGGGCCGGTTCTTTGGAACATCGGTTACGACTGGATCCTTCGGGTTCCGGTCCTGCCCGGAATAGTGCTAATCTGCGTTGCAGATGACACCTACTCACGGCACGAGCTGCGTCATACGCGGAATCCGTGGACCTCGCCAACGCCGGGTTATCGTGGTCCAGAGAATAGGTAGGCTAGGCTTGAAGGTCTACCCCGCGAAAACAGATCATGTTCCATAGGCGGTTTCGTAATCCTCCTGCGGACTTGACCGTTACAGTTCAAGGGGTTGATATTCGCGTAGGTCCCCAGATGAAATATCTGGGGCTCATTCTCGACGGGAAATAGCTGTTTAAAGCGCACTTTGAGCAGATAGTTCCCAAAGTCGTGAGGTCCGCAAGCGCCCTCTCTCGGCTTCTCTCCAACGTAGGGGACCGGGGGGGGGGGGGGGGGGGGATACTAGGAAACTTTACTCGGGCATCCTTAGGAGTATGGCCCTGTACGGTGGGACTCTGTTGTGCCGCGCACAACGGGTCCTGGCGGTGAGGGCCATCCGAGGATACCGTACAGTTTCGTGGGCGGAGTCGACACTCTTGGCAGGCGATCTGCCCTGGCCTCTCTAGGCTGACGTACTTGCCAAAGTTCGGCGCTCCCGACAGGATGCCCTCGCCCGTGGCCTGGTTTATAGCCAGGCCGAGATTCAGGCGATCAGGACGCGGGAAACGGCGTCCATGATCCAAATTTGATCGAGAGAGTTGGAAAATCCTGTAGCTGGCATTGAGACAGTGGAGGCGGTGCGCCCGCACCTGTTGCGATGGCTTTCGCGGAAATGCGGTACCCTGACCTTCAGGATGACGTAGATACTTACCGGGCATGGATGCTTCGATAAGTATCTGAATCATATTGCGGGCTGCCTACCTACCCCTCAATGCCGCCAGTGTGGCGCACGAGACACTGCGTTTCATACGCTGGTCGAGTGCGCAGCATGGGCACCGTAGAGATTTGAACTCGAGACCCTCGTAGGTACGATCGATTCGCTGGGCAGTTTGGTGCAAGCCATGCTGCATAGCGACGATCATTGGGTGGATGCGGCCAATTTCTGCGAGACTGTCATGTCTCAAAACAAGGTCGCGGAACGAGAAAGTGAGAGAGGAGTACCGACGTCAGTCGGGGTCCCGGAGGCGCAGATATGCGCAAGATCTCCTTCCGTAATACCGCTGCAGGGGCCCTCTAGCATTTAGGGAATCAACTCTTCAATACAAGGCATGTTTTTTTTTCATAATTTTTCTATGGTCATAAAAATTCACGAAATTACCTCCAAATCATTGACATGAAACCGTTTTACTCCTTCAATTTTTATCAGAACAGGATAAAATGTAATGTACATTTTTTTTTTAAATAGACAAATAACATGGCTTGTTTTTTTTAATACTATTTTATTTTATTCAGAATAAAATAATAATGCATCTGAAAAACAACGGCGTCTGGAATCCTCGCTATCACCCGAAAAATCAGTGCGGGGTAGTCAGCGTTGCTAACGAACGTGTGTCGGATTTTCTAAGCTCAGCATTATAACATTATCGTAAAATATTATTACAACTAGCGTATTCCGAGAACCTATAATCCTTTACCCCTTGCAGCAACACAAATGTTTTTTTTATTAACTTTGAAGTTTAAATTGTCTGTAAAATCCGTTTTAAATGGCTGCCTTAATTATTTACTGTTGTAGTTTGTTTGCATTAATAATCTAAGTATTAAAATGTTATCTACTATTATATAATATTGCTAATCTCTAATCCTATTCATTCGACTTCGTCGGTATTCATGACCGACTTTCGAGCAAGACATTATAAATCGTTTGCGTTGTAAGTTCTCACAAGTCATATTAGTTTTCATTAAAGGTTCATATAGTTAAGAATTTCTATAAATATAATAGTATATTCATGTTTATTGGGCATATGTCAATTTTGCTAATATATATAAGATTAGCCTGATGAATCAGAGAAAGGTGCGTTTCAAGTACGATTGAGACATTATTATAGTACAGACGGAACAAATCTCTCATCAACCAACTTTGCGCTCTTTATGCAATTACGCTCTTTATGTCCTACGATTTGGACTTGTTATATTTGGTTGTATGTTTTGTACATGTAATATATACATATATTATGTACATGTATTACATGTTTGTTAGTATGTATTACTAACAAACACGTAATTATCATAGTAACGCAAACCAATTTTCGCTAGCACATATTGGTCAATGAATAATTAATGTATATTAGCCGATTCTGATACTTACCGGCCACGGCCGCGGCGCGGCTCGTGGGTTTTGGTTTACAGAAAGCAAACTCGACGCGACGTTCGGCCGCATCTTACAACCCACTTTTATCCGTTGTTTTAGAAGTCCGATTGGTGGAAATGCTTGACGAAAATTGTTACATACTACTATACTGCTTGGTGAAACCAGACGACGGGTGTACCGTCGTTTGGTTTCACCAGGCAGCACTTTCATTCGAATCTCAACTCCAATCGTCTATGTTTTCTAAGGATCCCATATCTCAATTTACGCGGTGTTGCTGTTTATCGCTATGGTTTTCCCTTGTACGCCTTCGTAGTCTTAGTCGAGTCTAGTACATTATTCATCTTAATTAGATAACTACTGGTTTTAGGTTTTCATTTTACTAAATTCGTCACTGTCTTCTACTGAACTTCTCGTCCAACTCTCTAAACTCGTCACTATCTTCTATTAACCTTTTTTCCAACTCTCTCGTATCGCACTTGTCTCCTTGCTGTCTTGAACTAAACAACACAGTAGGCGCGCCTTACGCTTCTTATATACCTGGAAGAATCTTCTGGAACCTATAATTTCGATTTTCCTTTCGTTATTCTTTTATTTACTGTCTATTCCTTACTAAACATATATCTATCAACGTCTTCTCCTTCCTGAATCTCCTATTATAGAATTTCGATCTTCATTTCGTTATTCTTTTGTTAATCACCTATCCCTTTCTAAAATTTATCTGTCCTTGTCTTTTTCTTTCAGAATCTTCTACGTTTTTCTGAAACTCCTTAAACCAACTAGATGGTTCCACAATTGTTCGCCACAATAGGTATGTCATATATGAATGTCAAAGTGATTTTCTTGAGGTAAAGTAACGGGGACGAACATGAATAGTTTTATTTTGAGAAAATGATATACTATCCATGTGAGTCCCAAGTGTACACGAGCGAAATCGTGTAGAAAGCTCTAGTACAAATTAAACCGATATTGTTAGTTCAAATTAATTAATGAAAACAGAGAAATAGTACTTAGTTGAAATGTCAAGAATATGCTAATTTTCCATAAAAAAATTTACAAAGATATTTAATAAGATAAGGTATACAGGGGATAGTTTAATTTTTAGCTATGTCCATAATTATAATACGACACACCGTCGAAAACGCAAAAGCCGGAAAAATGTCTGACACATGATCAATGAAAAAAGGAGCAGAGCCTAATCCCGCTTTTCCCTTTTTCCAGATTTTCGCTGTATCATTGAGTACATTTAAAATATGATCTATCATCTAATAACACAAAAAAACCTATTCGACGCAAAACGTGGTGAAAACTTTTCAAAATAGAGGGTACCTACACTTCAAAGGGAATCCGTAGCTAAGCATCTCAAAGGCTGAGAGTGCTTTCATACGAGCTTATATGAAATTTTTGTTCACATAAAACGTTATTAACTAGTTAAAAGTAAACTGGTTTTCCTGATTTTTTTACATGGAGGGAGAATAGCAAGACAAGGTATTGAAACGAGCACACCGAGGCGGAGGATGCGAAGTTGCTCGTTTTATATGCAAATTTTCCACGTCCTTATGAATATGAAAATTTTCTATTAGAACGTGTCGTAGTCAGCGTTCTGCTGATGTACGGCGGACGCCTCGTTCTTTATACATTTTTCACTATTCAGCACTTTGCGACCGAGCGTGGAAATTGAATCAGTCAATTCTGACATATTAAGGGCGTGTCTCTTGAGAACCCTTGGCCATTCGTAAAATGATTCGGCGATACGGAAAAATGTTCCACACGGGCTTATATTAGAATCTTGCCGAAGCCTACGTTCACTTGTGAACACTTTCGGTCAGCTTGTTAGCTAACAATAAATTGTAGAAATATCCTCTTTACATTCAAAAGAATTCTATTAAAATTATGTCGTATAACAGAAACTCGTGTTTAAATACTAGCTGTACTGGCTACTTCATTCAAGTAGGACTTAACATTTATATTAGTAACACGAACATACAAAATTCCTATTTTAGTCACTAAAATTTTCATTGAAATTCTTGGAGTCAAATTAGATGGAGCATATGCGAGACAAAAACTGACTAACACCGAGATAAAATTCTTAAACGGAAATTATGATTAGATGTTTAGTAACGCCATACTGTATATAATATTTTCAACATTCTTTATGACTGACAAATCTTGTCTCTTCCTTTTTCCAGTTTCCATCGAACTATTATGTACGGACGAACTTGCATTAAATAATATAAATTAATCAATTAAGTGGTATATCACATTGTTAACTAAATGTAAACTGGTTTTACTTTTATATCTTACGTCATATTGCAAAACCCACATTTCTCACAAATATTTCTAATCCATCCTAAGGTTGTCTGGAAGAAATTGCTTTTAGTGATAAGACCGCCTATTGTTTTCTGTAGTTATGTCTCTTGAACTGTACTTTAACTTATGCAATAAAGTATATTCTATTCTATTCTAAACTAATTATGAGTGATTAAATAATGTGTGTGTGTAATTTAACCACAAACTTCAACCAATTAGGTATCGTATAAATAGTAATCTACCGACTTGAAAAAGGAGGAGGTTCTCAACTGGATTGGTTTTTTTTTATGTATGTAGACCGATTGCGCTGAGATTTATGATCCGCTTTACGTGATTCTTCCTTAGTTTGATGCGAAATAGTTGCCATTTGGTCCCCTAAAAATTTTACATAGTTTGGCCCAGTAGTTTTCATTTTATGAACATTTTTTATGAAAAGTTTTCATTTCCGTTTCTTGGGATCTATATTTTTTAAGGCGCGCGGCACCTTTCGTAGACTACCCATAGCTAGACACTAAAAAGTAACAAATAAAAAAAACTTCGTTTAAAAAAACCGAATTCAAAAACTAAAGAGTATAAAATAACAATAAAGATTTTCGACTAAGAATTTATTTAGTTTGTTAAGAGACAAAATAATATAAAATTTTCTACATCTTGAAGTCGGTGCAGAGCCAATATTAAAAATTACCATATATACTGTTAGGTATAGCAACAAAATGTTGCAAAATATTGTAATTTTTATGGTTTACTTGGCACCGACTTCACGATGTAGAAAATTTTCTATTATTTTTTTCTCTTAATAAACTAAATAAATTCTTAGTCAAAAATCTTTATTAAGTTATTTTATACTGTTTAGTTTTTGAAGTCGGTTTTTTTAAACGAAGTTTATTTTAATTTTAAGTTAAATTATTTTTATTGAAGTTACAGATACTTCAATTTTATTTATTGATATAGAGTAGCTACAAGTAAATGTAAAATTACAACCATATTAGTTTGTTGTATAACGCGTATTCGATATACATCCTGATTTTCCATAAATGGAAGAAGCTTTGGTATAAACAAACGCGATCGTCCGCCCTTAGGCATTGCATGTGAGCACGTAACAGGAGCTGAGTTGCTAGCCAATGGCGTTTTAGGTGAATTATATTATGTCCGGCAACTTACGTGGGGACCAAATGCCACGTTACTTTAATCGGGTTCTTGAAAGCGTGGGGTCTAAGAAATACTTGATATCGCAAAGGATATGCACGCGATTGATTTCGCATTAAAGAATTCCGAAAGAGTTTGTGATATATAAGAGAAAAATAAGTAGCACCCCACGGGCTTTAAAGTGGAAGCTTACTACGGACACAACTGGCTCCTAACTATTAATGCAAGTACGATCATCGATTATGGTATATATTGGGTATTGCTTCATTCTCTAACTTTTGGTTTAATAATAATACTACTACATTTTCCACCGTTCAGAATTAATTAAAAATAACGTTCATAATTATATTTGACTTTTCGCATAATTTTCTCATAATCATTCAAACAGAAAATCATAATTATAAACTTTTAATTCAAAGAAAAAGATAATTAGAACTAATTACATATTTTAAGGCGTTATTTTAATTAGATTTGTGATTTAATTTGTCAAATGACTTTAACGTTGTCATTCGACGTCAAGTCTTACGAATTACGGTTATTGATAAGTGGGGTATTGATGAATATTAAGATTTTTTATATCTTGAGTATATTGATTGAGTACTAATCATTAGGTGGGGTGCCAAAAATGGTATATATGTAAATTACCTAAAGAAACAAATACCAATAAATTTCAAAAGCATGTTTTATTGTAAATCCCAATATTTTAATTTCAATACATCATGAGAATAACTGGAAAAAGGCTAAGAAATAATACAAAGGCGACTAACAAAAGTGCACTGAATGTTTTATCTCGCTGAGAAAAGTCAGCTATTGAAGTTTTATTCTATAAGTTTCTTCGGATACTAACAAATTCAGATTAGTTGGAAGAACTTTTCGCATCGTTAATATTCAAAGATTCAATGTTAAAATAATTAACTTAAAGAGTTCATCATATTTATTTTTAATAAGCAGACGCGACTTTAAAAGCAATACGCAAAAATAATCAACAGCTTACTGTTGATAGAAATAAATTTTAAGTATACAGGATATAAAATTTGAACACGTAGACCTATTTCAACATATGAAATGTACTTTTTATAGGATGTTTCTTGTGTCAATCAAATAATCTACCTATCTTAGTTTGAAAAAAATTACCATAGCCATAATGGAATTGGTGTATAGTATACGTACATAAAACAATGAAAATGATACACACAATAATATAAACAGAAAGACAGTAAAAATGTTGACTAGGTATACACCACCATTAATAACTTGTTTTTCTAACAAGATAAATTTTTACTTAAATTGTGTGTTTACATGATGAATATAAAACATTTTCTACTGCAATATCTAACTTTAGATGCAGTTTAAGTTGTCTAAGGCATTGTTTATGTAATCATTATTAAATAGTGTAATTCATTGCGAAAATCCTGTTTCTAGTGTACGAAAATGATCTTCTAAGGAAAAAGAATGTATACGTATAATTTGGCCTTATCGAGACAACAAAGATCCCATAAATTTTTTACCAAAAAGTATAGTGCACTCGAATGCAGAAACGCTGATAGTAATGTTGGTGACAAAAACTGTTCTAACTGTTACTGGCGAGGACAGGCACAGCGCAATGCCGAGGACGGTACACAATGTCCTCTGGGTCGTAGGTGGCAGTGAGAGCAACAATTCATGATAATAGGCACTCTGCCAACTAAAGTCCTCTAACATTGGGAAGCCAACACTTGAAATGCGAACGTGAATACAGCAAAAATTGAACTCGCACCGCATTCTAGCATATCCAAGATACGTACTTTTTAAAGGCAGAAAAAGTTCGCGAGAGGCGTATGAAAGAACTTTAGCAATAAAACGAGAAAAGGCGGGTCACGGCTCTTGCAGAACTAAAGTTCCTCAAAGTAGCGTGCCGTAGGCTAACTTAGCTGTTGTCAATAATGGTTTTAGCGCCGTATTTCTTTTATTGCTTCTACAATTGTTTATAATTCAATGGATTTTTTTTACTAACTTGAATTCTTTCTTGTCAAAAGCTTAAAGGCCTAGCGCACATCAAATTTGTAGCAATGTACAGAATTTAAAACGCACGTGGAATTAATTCCGTGATAGAGTTTCATAAGTTACAGATTTCACGGGGAAAAAACCACATCGAAATATTCGTGGAGCGCACACGGGCACAGGGTTGACGAGTCTGTCTGTCGGTCTCTGTTTAACTATATATGTCACAGTAATTTTATTAGAGACTATTTGGCTTTATCCATGAAGATCCAATCCGGAAGTAAGGCAAATTCTATGAAAATATAATTGCATAGTGAAATTAAGAAAATCTATTTTTAGGGAATGTTAATACGTCACTGAAATACCTTGTTAAACTCATACTGAAGAATGGTAATGAAATGTAAAAAGTGTACCTACTTTCTACTCTTTCTAAATTCCTAAACAGATAAAAATGGATCAAACATACTGAATTTTATTATAGTAGTTATTGAAACTATTGCTGCTGTGGAAGTGGACATAATTTAAGGCCCTTTTATTATGTCAACTTCCACGGTAGCAAGCAGGAAAGTGGGCGAGGGAAGTGAACAGCACGCGTATCAAAAGTTTCAATAAGTATCGTTTATATCTTACATCCCGCTATCCAATTTCCTCGTCACTCTCCTAATTGCTGTCGTGGAAGTAGGTATAATGTAAACGAGACATTATCTTGTATTAATTCACCCCAGAATAAAATGAGTTCAATTGTTAGGAGAAACTTGATGTTTAATTTCAATTATCCATTTACGTGTCGTTTTACAGGCAGTAGATAACATTTACTATATACTTCAGGAGTTAAAATTTACCGAGATTGTTTGCTAGAAATGCTATCGAAGCGAAGACAGCTGTAGGCAATATTCTATTTATTTTATTTATAGATATTTAAAAAAAACGGGTTTATTAAAGATGTAAAAATCCTATTTTATGTTCGTTATCAAGGTCACCGCGAATCTAAGTGTACTGATTAACAATACATGTTTTATATTATATAGATAGATATGTTTTTGATAACGAGGATAAACTACCATACTTTTACCGGAAGATGGTATAGTATACGCGGAATACCAATCTAAAGTAGCCAAGCGAAATCACATGTTAAATTGACTAGGATGAAATATTAATTTGATAAACCAAATATCACATAGAGATAAGCTGAAAATGAAATAAATTTACGAAATATAGTACTGTCTGCTTATACTAATTTCGTTTACAGCGTCCACTGTGTAACGTGGACTCCCATTTTCGAGCCGGTCTTGGCGCCGTAGACAAGTGGTATTAGCGCTATATATATATCGCGAGCGATCTTCACCCATGTTATAACCAGTCAGACATATTTTTTAATCAATTTATATTGATTTATAGACACATCTAAGATAGCTTGCCAATCGAAAAGTGACAACTGACGGTAATATCGTATTACGAAGAAGTTGGTTAACAATCTTTATTAGTTTCTTTAATTCCTTGAAATCCACACATCAGATGCTGACATGGTGACAATGGAACTTATTTGGGAGTATATTCTTTCGATTGAAAGAAAAATTTTGAAAATCGGTTCACAATTGACGGAGAAATCGAGTAAGAAACATTAAAAAAAACATAGACGAATTGAGAACCTCCTGCTTTTTCAAGTCGGTCAAAAATCGGCTCTTAGACTAATAACCCTATTTTATTTACAGAGTAAGCATTCACACGGGTTACATTGCATTAAATTTTTATGCAGGCGCTATACGCCCTCGGAAAATGCCGGTTATCCCAAGAAGTAAACTATTTATCGCATTTCAATGAAGAAAAACTTTTATGTTAAAACTACATATATATGGTGTTACAAGCCGATATTAATTCTTTGCTGGTGTCTTATTACCCCTTTGAATTTGAGTGATTTCTTGTTCGCGTTAATCTCTTTGTTCACGCCGCCGTAAGATGTCATAAAACCTTTTTTTCTCTATTGGTATTATTGGTATTTCATGCAAATTCTTGGAAGCCATTACGTTGAACATTTAACGATTTCAAGAACCAGTAGGCGGCATGTTGCTAAGAGGCCATGTCTAATTTACAAATGGATGAGGGTCGGTCAGTCGTGTTTTGACTGCGAACGAGGCGTTACCTAGTGCACTTTCGGAGCGGGTATCTTATAACGACGACTTTTGCGCCATTTAAGTGATAACGATTTTCTGCCCTGCCCTGGTTTTGTTGTATTTGGAAATACTTGTAAGAACTGTAAATTACGTGTGTGCACTGCTAATAAGTTTTGTGATAATTCCAACGGCATTTTCAAATTTTACATCCTACAAGTTCGTAACAACACACACACACACACACGCACACGCACACGCACACGCACACGCACACACACACACACACATATCCCTATTAATATTATAAATGCGAAAGTAACTCTGTCTGTCTGTCTGTTCCGTTTTCACGTAAAAACTACTGGGCCGATTTGGCTGAAACTCAGTATATATATATATATATTTTCGATGCCGAGAATGAACATAGGATACTTTTTATCCCGGAAAATGGGATAGTTTCCGGGATAAAAGTATATTTGTCTGTCTGTTTGTTATCCTTTTACGGAAACACTTTTGGACCGATTTGGCTGATACTCGGTACATATGTAATTTGAATACCGAGGGTGGACAAGGGATATTTTTCATCCCGGATAATGGGATAGATTTACTCTTTTGCTCTTTTGCTCTTCGACTCTTTTTTGTCCTTTTTGTCCATGTTGCTCTTTTTGTCCTTTTTGCTGATGTTGTCCCTTTTGTCATTTTTGTAGTTTTCATTGACGGGGGATAGATAAATAAAACTAGGACTGTTTGTAATAGAGGATGAAAGTTTGGATGAGACCAATCATTTCTCAAGTTCATAGATATAAAAATGCATCGTCTATAAAAATGCGATAGTAACTCGATATGTCTTTCTGTTAAGTTTTCGGAAAACACTGGGAATACTGGATCGTTTTTATTGTAATTTTGTTTAAATGTAGTTTTAATGCCGAAAATGGACATATATACTCATGCCAGGAGATCGGCATGAGAATCTCTAGTATATATATATATATATATATATGTATATACCTTGATACCATATATATATATATATATATATATATGGTATCAAGGTATTTTATTAGCTTCTCTTTAAGGCTGGATTTTTGATTCATTAAGCACCTCCACTTCAACGTACGAATAGCTCGAGCTCAGTTAAGCCTTCATAATCGGCTCTTGTTATGACTTGAATTCCGTAACGTCTTTCAACTTTTAGAGTAGTAATATAGTTTTATTTCAGAAAGACCACAGTGAAATCCAGACTAATACAAAATCTAGATTCGCATGAGCTTCGGCTGCAAAACGACAAACGTTAACGACCGTGGGGTAGAAATATATTGAACTTTACGTAATCTGTCTGTGTTTTGAACAGATCCACGACCGACGGGTACTTACCGCTTTGATAGCATTATATCATGATCTATATTATTGAATCAAAGTACGCAAATTGAATAGGTTCAGTTATGTAAGCCCTTCAACAATCGATAGTTTGAATAACTTTCGATTCTCCCTGTAATGCTTGGTTTGTTATGTGTCACGATGTAATTGAAAACTACATATTCGGATTTATTGTGTAGACGGCTATAATCTATCAGTGGGATATTCAATGTGCTTGTTTAAATGTTGATAAAAGATTCTATTTCATAAAGTATGATACGTATATATATGTGTTTGTGTGTGTATAATATATAGTATTGTTTATGTATCAACTTTAAATAACGAAAATGAATCTTAATTTTAACTTGAAGTTTTACAAATCTGCCCGTAAAACTTCAAGTTAAAATTTTGTTGCGATTCATTTTGTCACTTGTCAGTTGAAGTTTTTCCACTTGTCCGTTGCGATTCCTTTTTCCACTTGTCCGTTGCGATTAATTTTTCCATTTATCCATTGCCATTGGTTTTTCCAATTATCCGTTGCCGTTCGTTTTTCCACTTGTCTGTTGCGATTCGTTTTTCCACTCATCCCTTGGCATTTCGTTTTTCAACGTGTCCGTTGCGATTCGTTTTTCCACTTGTCCGTTGAAGTTTCACTTCTAATATGTGTCCCAGCACACATTTCGATTTTTCGCAGGTTTACTGCAAATTATGATTTGGTTAGGTTAGGTACATTATAATTAATGCATTTTTTTTTAATTTATTTTATTTTATCAAACAAAAAACTGAATTCGATCCGGAACCAAAAACATATGCATAGTCTACTCTAAAATTATTTATTAATATTTTTTTACACAGACCACAAATAGAGGCAGTGATGCCCAGCCACGTGGAGAGCAGAGGTATAGTTCGATAGCGATTTTAGGTATTAGAGGGAAGAGGTATATCCTCGCTCGCTCTCTCACTTGCTTTTTCGTTTACGGGACGTCCCCGGCGCTCGGCTTACCAGGGCTGCCAATTTAGCGCTTTCGGAGCCAGATATAGCGCTTGTTAGGGTAACCCAGCTCCCAATTTTATTAAACAACTTCCAGCGCAAAATCTTGCGCTTTTTATAATATGCACATATCTAATTAATTTTATAATAAATATATATGAATATCTATACTAATATTATAAAGAGGAAAGATAAGATTGTTTTTTGTTTGCATGAAGAGGCTCCGAAACTACTGAACCGATTTGAAAAATTCTTTCACTGTTGGCAAACTACACTATCCCCGGGTGACACAGGCTATATTATATTTACAAAAAAATTAGGGATCCTTACTAAAACTCCAATAATGTAACCCAAGGTATAAAAAAATACCTAAAATCGCGTGCGCTGCAAAAACTATTGACGATAGAATAAAATAATGTACTACGACTTTGCAGAACACATAATTATTTACAAAAAGTGTCGCGACAGTACATGTCTAAACTATTATAATTATGCCACAATAAGTGTTCTTTTATTTTAAACATTTAATTAAAATGCGGCCGCTAGAAAAGGCTCTTTATTTGTATCTTGGTATTCATCCTTATCAAAATAAATTACTTCATATTCAAGACTGCTTCAATACCTTTATATAACTTTTTGAATTATTCAATTCGGACATCCCATTTGAAAGATATCACGAGTTTAAAAATGTAAGTATTAGAACACGCGGCCGTGACGCTTTTCCTGAGAGAAAAATCGTAAGACCCCGTCTATATAAAAGTTTCACTTCAAAAAAAAATACTTATCTATAGTTCCCAATAATACGTACGTACATAATATGTATAATTCACACGCTAGCATAATGAAGACAGTCGAATAACAAGTGCAATATGACCCCCCGGTGAGATAGTGGGACGAAATGATAAGCCAAGTAAAAACGACAACTCAATCGCTCACGCACAGCACACTGCTTTCATCTCCTATAGGCCGCTATCGGAATTAACAAACAAAGTACAACACACCGACAGACATGCAACATGATTAATGCCCTACGGACCTTACGTGGATATATACAATGAAAACCTGTGTTGTTTAAAATTATCCGCAAAAAGGTAGACGCATAAAATTCTCAATTCATCACAACCGTATCCATAGACAGACGGGATTGAAACGCACAAGTAAAAGAGAGATAAAATGCGAATTAAAAATTTCCATTGCAAACTCATTCGATAAAGATAATACAATAATGTGAAACCGTCACATCGCTACGGGTGGTGATCTTTTATGTAACATCCAAAGATGCACATTTTAAAGCCTGCTTTTGTATAGCTGGAGTACAGGAGGCAGGCAGACGGCCCACCTGATGGAAAGCGGTTACCATCACCTATGGACGTTTGCAATACCCACTCGTTGCCGGCCACAAAAAAAATATTACACCCTTTTTAAAAAGTACCATATTGTAACGCTTTTGGAAAACTTCAGGCGGGAGCTTATTCCAAACCCCACGTTGCGCAAGAGAAAGTTCTTAAGAAACGTAGCGTAAATGAGCAAAACGTTTTATCCGTGCAGGAACGGAGAAAGAATACAATTTCCTGCGGCTAAAAAAAATATCTAAAAAGCTTCCATCTAATACTACCACAGCCAGGTGGTAGGGCATTTGTCCGACTGGATGGTTACCACCCCTAGGCTAAAGTATGTCGCCATAACAACCTTGAGTTGTGTTCCGGCATTAATGACCAGGTTCCAGTCTCCCTTAAGAGAGCAGCAGCGCATTTGTAGCACCTTTTGTGTTGCAAATTTCCATAGGCGATGGTAACCGCTTTCCATCAAGTGGGCCGTCTGCCTGTCTGCTGAACTCCTGCAATAAAAAAAACCGAAATAATGTTCATATAAAAAGAGCCGGCGTTAAAATACCTTGCTGTCATCTTACTTTTAAAATCTCTCGTTTCCTTTCCTCTCTCCGAATTATATGAGATGGGCACCGATATGTGCTTTCCTTCCACAGTCCTTTATTTTATATTACCCTTCAGACAATCTATTTATTTTTTGGTTCACCTTTATACCCATCAATCTTTCAGTTTAACATTCTTTTTGTCACGTGACTTTCATCTCTCCTTATTATATGGCCATATCACCTTAGTCCTTCCTCTTCATCTCACTTTTCCAGTCACGGATGTACCTTTAAAATACCCCCTTATGTACTCGTTTCTCACTTTATCCACTCTTGTAACACAACACATCCACTCAGCTGAGATGAGAATGTTGAGATCTCATTTACGTTTAAAATATCCTAAGAATTATTTTAATTACCGTTCAACGATAATAAATACGCTATTTGACTAATTAAAGACATGATGATGATGTAACTTTGCTATTCTTCTACAAAATCAAGGAGGCACTGACGTTCTGTAAGATGATAAAAAGTGTCTCGGTTGATTTAAAAGTCAACTACCCACCCTATTATGTAATATACTAGTTTTCCCAAGTCCTTGGAAGTAGTTCTATTTTAATTACAGAAAAACTATGATTTTTTATATAAATATATACAAACTTAAGTGAAAAAATGAAAACTGATGGTGAAAACTATTAAAAGTCAGTTACTTGGTTTAGGAGGAATTACCGCATATACAACAGATAGAGAGATAGACAGACGCGGAAAGAGAGTTTGTCATATGCCATATAAAGATACGTCGCTACATAAGTAATTGCTTGTAGTGAAATCGCGAAAAATGTAAAGATTAAGGGGAAGCCATCAAATATGTAACTGACGTTGAATTTCATTTCAGTGTATATATCGTATCGTTCTAGGGTGTAGTTACTTGTAACATCTACAACTTTGACAATTTTTCTTTCTCTTTTGATATAACGCACAAAGAAAAAAAAATGTATGATGAAATATTATCCGTAATTTCGAATAAAAAGTCGAGATTTATCTGCTCCCACCACATGATATACAAGGTATAACAAAACCGGGTAAAGCACCCGCCAATCCGGTATCCGGTCCGATGACGGATAGCGGCCGAGACTATCCATCACTCGCTGGGGATGCACTATTGGGTGCCGTGATTGCCCGACACTAAAATCGAGTGTTTTTTTGGTAGGAACTTGAAGGATGATGTTTCACTGTGCAGTTTTATTTTAAAATCTTTTTTAATCCAATACTGTAACCATCTGTATATAAAACCATAATTTTAGTAGTTTTACTATTTGTTATAAACCACTACAAGATAATAGGATTTCAGATATATTTCTATTGGGAGGCCCGAGCCCAGTAGTAGGACGTCTATGGGCTGTTATTATTATTAATATATATTTTTAATTTGTTTTGAATCCCAGGGAACATCTCACACGGCGGACATAAGTGAAATTGTTTTGCTTATAATTGTTGGCTGAGGTGAGGCCTGAAGAACAAAACCTACATCGTCCCCCTCTGACCTAGATTTAACGTCCTCGGGTCTAGGGCAGTTTCCTGGGTATACTACCTGGCTTGAATCGCTCATTAACAGGGAGTTTAGTGCCCCCCTACATAATAGTATAACTGAAAATGGTGTGAGTCTGTACCTGCCTTGACCAGCTTTCCGGTTTACTATAGTTATACAGTTTATGGAAATACATGCCTTATACGTCTGTAATATACACAGACATAAGCTATCAACCACTTTATTGTTCACCAACATAAACAGTTACAAAAGTACATTGTCAGCACAACAGCTTGAAGATATCTATTCCAGACAGCTTAATGTAAAGGATATTATATATTACATATCAGCTGTGGCTATCAATTCTTTTGTGCGGGGCTTAGTGATTATAAGATACTATTTTTTGAACACTGCAAAATATCCCCATGAAACCGAATTATACGAAAATATAAGATAACAATTCTGTCCTAAAATGTTCAGGTTCTTTGGAGTCTTCTAGATACAGACAGAATGACAAGCAAACATTATATAACGGTTCTTTATTTTATTTGAACAACAAACAGCTACATTATTAAAATAAAATAGAAAATTACAACTTAAATAAAATATTAATCAATAATGCAGCCCACAGCGCTGTCCACAAGTTAAAATATAAATATCTTATTAAAGGGATTTTGATAATCGCTACACTTAATATTAAATATTTACTTATTTATACAAGGAAGGAAACGAAAGTTAGTAAAGGAAGAAGAAGAGCAAAGAGAAAATAGAAATGGAATTACTGTTGTGTTAGTGTTTTGTGAACCAGGAATTTGAATTTAGAAGGTTAGTTGGCAAATTTTATGACTAGGCCTTGTATAAAGAACAGTTTTCACTTAAACTTTTGGCATTTATTTTGATATCACAGACAAGTTACAAATCTATTTGTTGGTAAATTATATCTGTATCTGTACGTAACATAGGAAATCATGCATAATAAATAATGCACATTAGATTACGTAACGCGTTTCTTAACAAGGGGCAATACACTGTAGTTTGAAATACAAAATTGTAATTTGAATAAATGAATAAAGTGGGCTTTTAACAGTAACTACTTACTCCATAACATAACCATAAATAGCGGCTGAAGCAGGACAATAGTTATTCTAAATAGTAAATACGCGTGAAAATTGAATTTGCTATGCAAATAGTAATAACTAATGTTGAGTTCAAGTGACCCACTTTTATTATGTCGCCTAAGTGTATATGTTTGTAAGAAATATCCCAAAAACTTTCCACTCCTCTGTTCTGGTTCGCCTTTTTCAGCATAACTGACAGAATAATCAGAATACAATATATATATTATACCTGAATGGTTACTTAGTCGTAACGCACCAACACTGCGCAGATACCCATTTTAGAACTAGCTTCTATAGATTCGACTTATGATATTTCTACGCTTAGTCTTAGAATAATGTAACTATCCCTAATAAATATTATGTTAAATTCATGAGGTAAGATTTCACCGGGCGTTTTTTGCTTGAAGATATAAACTATAAGACTTATTATACTTATTATACTATTTAGCGTTACGTTGTTTTAGAAGGGAATGAAAGTAAGACTTAGTGTCATTTAATGCATGCGCTTTAAATGTGTACTATGTAAAACGCACATTCAAAGTCAGAAGTATCTTTCATTAGATGCTTAATTACGTAAGATTCAAATCACGGTCCATATAAGCACAAAAGAAATATCACGATTTATTTTGGGTGACATAATCACACGTTCATTCAAGTTATCGGAACATAATTATTTGTAGAGACACAGCTGTTGTAATGAAAATGAAACGAAAATCATGTAATTCAAGGACATTAGCTTGACCTACTTGTTATTTACGCCTGAAAAATAATGAGGAGCGTTAATTGCGCAATATGTTTAATTATTTAAACAGTTTAAATTATTTATTAAATCATGCACGGCACAATCTTACTTAGTGTTATTCTCAAACGTGTTTCGTTTTAGAACTTCCTTTGCTTGTTTTTTGAATTGAAACTGCTTTAGAATAGTTGTAATTTGAAACTTGATGAAACGAAAAAGTGATCCTAAAAAGAGACAAACTCAAAACTATAGACTAAGCCTGCGCGAGAATGAGATAGAATACATTATATACATAATAATTTAAACACTATACTCATACATATAGAGTTGGAAATGTTTTGAAGTCTTTCGTTATACTATTTCCATTTCTTTATTTTCTCGATGACAGTTCTAATTTGATAGTTGTAGTGTTGTGACCAAATAAGTAATGATATCGATCGCATATATTTATTATGTTTTGAACAAAGACGAATACAACAAAAACATTCAAATATATTTTTTCAAGCTGGGAACTCTCAATGGCCCACCGCCATTTTGTGTTTATTTTAATCTGTCACTCGCAACAAGACGGTCGTGCTATATAGTCACTAAATTTCTGTTCGCTGAGTTTTTTCACATTCTCCATACGTTACGTTGTGTATTTTATGTTCCTCCGTGTTGATTGCCCAGCTGTCAAATATCAAAATGCCTAAAGGATCTGTTCTGAAAAGGCAGGCGAGAGAACTGGTGATCAGGGTTCGTAATTACTTTGAAGCAGAGAATCAAAATGTTGGCCCGCTATTACCATTGTCGCAAGTGCGAGAGCGTGTTGCGGCCGCATTAGGAATTAGTGGACCTACTGTTTTAAAAATTACTACCGAAGCTCCGTAAGCTTCGATAGTAGTAGTACAAGCGGTATGCAGGAAAATAAACTTCGTACGTCGAAGAAAAAACGTCAACCACGTCGTGTGACGTCGGTTGACAACTTCGACGCTGACGCTATTCGCCGTCATATATATGACTATTACTTGCGCAAAGAAATTCCAACACTTAAAAAACTTGTTGTTTCTTTACGTGAATATGGTTTGTTCCATGGCCAAAAATCGACTTCCGCCGTATCATTGCCAGTACAAGGCTATAGAACTAATATGGGCACATATCAAAGGACACGCCGCTCGAAACAATACCCATCCCCCTTTTACGGCAAACAAGATGTTAGATTTATTACAAAATGCATGTGCGGAAGTAACCGCCGAACACTGGGAAAAAATTGCGAGAAGAACCCAAAACATTATAGCGTCGGATTGGTAAATTCATGTGGCATTCGATAATATAGAAGTACAGGAACTTATAATAAATGTTGGGGAGAGCTCATCGAGTGACAGTGACGATTCATCAGATTTTGATTAAAATAAATAAATAAAGAATCAACATAATATAATTACATCTTGTAATGAAATGTAATATTAAGTCATAAATTTGTACAAAATTATCCGGCAATAGTTTAGTTTCTTACACTTTGTAAAAAAATATCGGTACTGTTATCGTGTTACGTTTATCGATAGCTCCATCCCTATTAGTTTCTCCGACTCTGCTATGACCTTGTACGTACGTAAGCGTCATATTTTTATTCAATAATGTATACATAATGTAAAAAAGACGCTCGTTCAAGTTTCCACAGGAGCTGTCATCGAGAAAATATAGAAATGGAAATAATATAATACTTCAAATTCGTGTTCTAAAGCTTAAATATATTATAACTATATAATATATGAAATGTGATGTCACGCTATTGAGAATCCCTCCCACCCCTTGTCACACTTTGTGACAAGATACACGCATTTTTTTTATATTCAAGTGCATTTTGCATTGTATGTTCTAGTTATAGATTTGTATGATATGTTATAGATTTCGTTGTTATAGTTCTAAATAATCTGTTAAAATCTTTTCTAAATTTTCATTGAATTTTCGGGCGAACTTTCGTTTGAGGGTAAACTCAATCCTCAATACATTTTTAGGGAACAACAAGTCGGCCTTATGGCGAGTCGGATTTATAAGTGGATTCCTCTATTAAATACAAAGCAGATATTTGAATTTATAACTGATCTGGTTACGGATGAGTTAGCACGTTTGAAAGGCAGGAATAGCCCAATGGCAGGTAGATCGTTTATTTCGCGAAACCGTAGTTCTACTGCGGCGTTTCCCTTATAATATCGATCGGAATATTGTTGAAGGACGTCGACGAATTGAATGGAGAATGCATCAATGCAGCACTTGACGAACAGGGCATATATGACCATGCAGTTCGATACGTATGTACAATATTCGTTTCGCGATACTTTCCGATAATGAATATAGAAAGAGGCACGAATAGGGGGATGGAGAATACTATGTTTCAGTAAAAGAAACAAAAATTTCATAATGTTCTTTTTTATATCTGACTAACAATACCCCACAAGACTGAAAAAACATAACGCTTTTGAGTTGAAGCTTGTATTAATAAATCCATTATTAAGGAGTAAACTCCAAAATTCAAATCTTACTCACATGTATGGCGGACATTCCTAGTTTTATTTCTTTACGCAGTTTTACTATATAACTTTACATAAGCTACACCGTCCTGTCATATATAATTCAGTTTTTCTGAGAGAAATGAGTGTGACATAGAAACATAAACAGACGGACGGACACAATGAAAACTCAAGACTTAAGTTTATGCTAAAATGGCTACGGAAGCCGTGTCGTGTCGTAGCTACGGAAACAGTGAAGCTTAGTCTCATGACTTTTTATCAAAACATTGTGTAGATTCTCCTTTGATTAATTTAATTGAAACTATTATTACGAGTGTGGGACTCGAATTAAAATGCCGTTGGAATTACTATAGAATTTATTAGAACTATACAAACACGTATAACATAGGTACAAATATAACTAGACACTACTAGTACAACTGCACGATTCAATAACACGCGCAACGTCCGTCACTACGTGGCTTGTCGAATGTACGTCTTACTCGTATCGTAATACTCGCTCGACTGCCCCACCCCTCCGTTCGGGCATTGTTTTATACTAAACTGTATAATACCGACAAAGCGGCCGCGTTCACTGAGTTAATCCGCATCTGGCAAGCTTCGACGCAATGCAATAAAAAACAAGGATTAGTTCGACACTAATGACGCCATAAAATAAGTACCATAACAATAGGATGTTTTTAAATTTTAAACATGAAGTAAACAAAAGAACTCCGAATGCAGGAAAGGCAATAAACAGCATTTTACGACAGCCAGGTGTGCGTTCTTTGTCGGTATGTAACACTATGTTTTAAAAGTTATTTTACAAACTCAACCCTTTATCAAAATAACATTTTAATATAGCGTAGCTCGTGAGTAATAATAGATAGATAGATAAACACTATTGTTCACCAAAATAAAAACAATGCATATTCAATTATTACTTTTTTATTGCTGAAGCACAGCAGACAAGCTGTCGGCCCAACTGTGATGGAAAATGGTGACCGTTGCCTATGGACATTAGTAATACCAGAGGTGGTGCCAATGTGCTGCCGACGTCGAAGGAGAAACTGGAATCTGGCCACTGATGCCGGAATACAACTCAAATTTGTTATGGCGGCATACTCTAGACCAGGGGTGGCAGCGATCCAGTCGGGCAAATGTCCTATCACCTGGGTGTGGGTTGTTTTGTCGCTTTTACGACAGGCCGCCCGGCCACGTATTTTTTCCATTCCTGCTCGGAGGAAATTACAATACTTCTAGGCGAACCAACAGAGGGCTTTAACGCTAAAAGAGATATCTTCCAGGCAACCTAACAAAACAAATTCTTAATTAATCTGGCGATATAGGTGGAGCAGGAAGTAAGATAGGACCGTACCATTTAAATATACATACTTACACTAATATATAAATTAAATACATTCATAAATCCAGAAAAAAATATAGAATACGTATACCTATTACCTATATATAAAATATTCATACATTTAAACGTAACATAAAACCACAAATCACGCTAAGTGTGTCGTAAGAGACGCGGATTGCTGTAACTAGTAACACGTTAACTACTACACATAACTGTATTATTACAAACATATTAGTTACGGTGGTAATGAGCACCATCATTAATGCGGTACACTTTCGCTTTCACTCGAAACATATTAATTTGTAAGTTTGTTTTAGAAGTTTACTGACTGATTAAAAATTCTTAGTGGAATTTTGTTACTAATTAATTTCTTTTACTTTTTAGTATTCTGTAGTCATTTACATAAAACCGAAACACTTTAAAATCGTAATACCAGTGTGTGTCTAATTGTCTATGTATGACACAACTATTTGTCTCAGAAACTACTCCTCTAATAATTATGTCCTTGTGTCTCAAGTAATCTAATAAAGCTGAAGAATTGATTAGCTTTATTAGACAATGTAATCAATTCTTCGTACATGAAAATGATGACAGTCAAACGCGTAATGCACATTATTATTACATTATAATAGAAAAAAAAAACTGTCACTCGTAGGACTGCACCTAAAAAGTGAAAACTTTTTAACTGAGCAGGACAGTCACGCGAGTTCAGTGCTTTTTCGCCCTCCCAAGTGTCCAACATACCTAAAGAAATTTTCACTTCAAAAATGAAAAATATTTTTAGATTATTTATATTTTCTTTAAAACTTTAATCATAACGTATAAAAAAAAGAATTAAAGAACCGTATAGGGTCTTAAGGGAAAAAGTGTATCGACACTTGCATAGCAAGTCACAATAATGCTAACCGAGGTATCGCACATCGTACCGTTTTGTTGCAAAACAAAACTTTCACTAGCAATATTATAAAGTGGTAGTTGCTTACAGTTCAAAAATACACTAACGTTCATAAACTAACTACCATGGAGTTTCCCCTCAGAACAATGAACTTAGCTATGACTGGTCGTGACTTATGTTCATTTCGAAAGTTATAATAAGTACTCATTTCAAGCAAAATTTATTTGACTCAAGATATGACATCAGCCCGTAAATGTCCCACTGTTAATTACGAGCTTCCATATTTTTAGAGCTGGAACTAAACCCACCACGATTGTCTAAGGCAGCTTGTTGGAATTCATACACAGTGGATCTTAATGTGCAGATCTCCTGAGGATAATGAAAGTTACGTGAGATTTAAACCAGCAAATAATTACCACAAAGAGCCTAAGAGTTATTTAAAGAGACAATAATTTAACATCGATTTTTTAATAACTAATAAGAGATACAGGCGACAATAAGCGTAAAAATAGTTGAATAATAGATTATCAGTTTACTCTTTATTAACGTAATATTTACTTAGTTACGGGAAATAAGCAGTGACTACCCTCTGTGAGCAGGATCGACGCTATTAGAGTTTTTTAAGTCATTTGTTTTTGCACACAGCATATCAGTTGTGTGCTACGAAATTACGATAAGTAGAAATTGTCATGGTCGCGTCACAAACGAGCGCTCGGGTTTGTTCGGAAATTGCACGCTGATTTTCGATACTAACTCCAAGATTTTATTTTTATTTTGATAAACCTTTTTAATTATAGCGAAAAAAATAAAAATAGTTTGTTATAAAACTTATATTAGTCTATACATCTACTTGAAAATATTGATTCAAAAAATTGGAATGTATCGTGAGCAGATATCTTGGCATATGAGCCATGGAGATTTCTGAGATATAAGGGGACTAAAATCATTCAGAATAGTATGGCCATCTTAAGCGTTGGATCGTTTGCCAATCGTGGTTTTAAAAGCCGACACTAAGACAAGAAATTGAAATATTCCTCTTTTTAGAAGTACAATACAGTTTTATTGCGAACATAAACTTTAAAAAAACATCGATAACCCAGTTCAAAGACCTATCAATTACTATAAATTTGAATTGCGCCAAAAATTAGCATACATTAATGAAACGATCGTGATACGTTACTGGGTTAAGAAAAGCGAAAACCAATAGATATCTGTATTACAATCTAACGTCGTTTATTATAGATAAGCTTAATTCCGCGACTATGTTTACATCAAACCATTTAAATCAAGTCGAGGTGGCTGGCTCAGCGACTAAAGCAACCTCGTATCAATGAAATGTCATGGGTTTAACTATAGAACCGAAATACAGAGCATGCACGTAGGAAGTTTTAGACTTGTGTGTATATTGTTACATATGGTAATAAAAGAAAAGATTCCGAGGAAACCTGAACATCAAGATTGCCGACGTATTGAACCCGCTAACCTGTCTTGGACAAGCGTGCCGTGTTTAGCGTCTATTCTGCTGAACTTGTAATTCAGGACGGAGCGTAACTTGAACACATTCAGATTATACTTATAGAAAAATACAGAAGCTGATAGTTTCACGTCTTATCAATTTATAATATGTCCGTCTGTCTACCTGTTTGCCAGCTTCACAATAAAAATATGTTACACGTTAGCAGTATTCAAAGCAGGCATAGCTTCTAAATTATTATTGAATTCGAAGAGTATACAAATTAACTAAAACTATGTCATTAAGACCGATTTTTTGCTTTGTTATTTTAACCACTTTTAAAAATCGAATAATAAATTGCTTGACAACCGTTAAAATGTAGATTTATTTATGTTAAAATTGATATTTTTTTTATTAATTATTAGAATGATTTCAACAACTTAACGAAAACAGAAAGTCTGTTTTTACTTTTCTTTACACCGATGATAGTGCGTCATCGTGACAGACGTCGTGATCTGTTTTATATGTACAGTTAGCGGGTGGTAAATTAATTCATCGCACGGAGCTGTGAGCATCGTGCGGTATATCTTCCACGATAAGGCCCGGGCGGCCGTGGCCCCAGGCTCCTGAACACGAGGTAACTATCGTAACGAGATCGGGTCTTCTCAGAACGTTACTTTCAATGGCTGAATCGTTGCTATGGATATATGGGTGCCATGTATGCCGCCTTATCACAGTTGTGCTGAATAATTAACGCTCTGTGGTTTAATGTATTACCTGCGTTAAATGTGTATCATTCAATAGACATCTTATCAAAGTGTTTGTGAAGAATGTTTTGGACGAAAACGGGTCCCTCTCAACCTCATTCGACCAGACTTTTTAGTATTCTATATTTTTTATTAAAATGACGCATTAGTTCCTTAATCTTAAGCGTTTCTCTAGCTTCTAATAACGACTTTTCAAATACGGACAAAGCGGGAAAATAATATACGTAGGGCGCCGACTGCAAATTATTGGAAAAAATCGAAAGGACTTTTAAGAAAGGAAAAGCTGAGAAAACGCTAATAAATTACTCGATTCAATCATTTAATCAAATGTATTCTTTACGTAACTTTATTAATAAGATAAAAGCAGTAATAATTCCAATCGTTCCTCAGGTTGTTTGATAAGTTGAAACATTATAATCATTTTATTTCTTCTTAAAGTCGACCGTATAACTCTTTACTGCTTGATTGCCACAGTCATACTAATTTGGCAAATAAATTAAATTGGCAAACAAATAAAAATGACAGTTAAAAGAAAAACATTCTTCCTTACCAAGTTATCATATTGAGATTCAAAAATTACTAATGGAATGTTCGGAAGCCTTCTTCTATAATTTTTTAATACAATATTCACAGAATTTAAATACGAGAATGAAAATCGTATAAACTGAATAAGATAAAGATCGGATCGCAAAACCTTTGGTGATGGTAGAAATACAACACAGTTACTATGAACTTAACGCCGAAATTAAATTACGGAGACGTTCCTAGGCAACAAGGGCGGGGCACTGCGACAGAGGGCGTCAAATAAATTTACCTTGGGAATATGAAAGACGAGCAACTGAAATACAATTTATAGACTTGCTTAAATAGAACAGGGCGAGTCACAAAAGATATAAGAGTGAGTATTTCATGTAAATGACGTACTTATTATGCGTCATACATACAACTGTCCGACTTTGTATTAGTGTAGAGAAATATAAAAATAGTTATAAAAGTTATTTTAAGCTTTGACGAGAACGAAAATAAATGCGCCCTAAGGCTGATATCAGAGAAATCAACTAAATTCAATCGATTTTGTGGAAAGGCACATAACTAAAAGGATACGACGGTATTCAATGACATTGAATTATTCAAGTTTACATATGTTTAACTTTATACAGATCGCTATGGTTGATTCATCCAACTTGAAAGACCGAAATGAACCGCCTAACATGGGCTTAAAAGATAATGATGAATGGAAACATTCTTGATGTAGTTTATTATAGAATATTAGGTTAATTTGTACGATATAATATGTAGATAACAAAAATTAAAAAAGTATATAATTTGTTATTTCTATCAATAATATCAATAGCCTCATCATGATTTTAATATTAAAGGCTAATGTACCTAACGTAATATATACTTGAAAATAATTTACACTTAATATTTTGATTAATGAATGACTACTTATATAATAATCTATTACCATAACATATTATGCTGAGGCTTAATAGTAATGCATTTAGATAATCCGAATAACAAATACGCATGGATATATGTAATTGTTTTAATAGTAAAAAAACCCGGAAATGCAATAAACATTCGCCCCTGGTAATTTCGTGTCCTAGAAGATACTTACCTATACAAAATTCTAAGTTGTTTCCATCAAGTTGTTGAATAAAACAATCCTTGCTTTACTACGGGATGATACACAATCAAATATTAAGTAGGCTATCTATTTCACGTTGAAACATCGACCCCATAATTTTTGTAACAGTTTGAATTTAATTACCATTTTTTTTAAATACATTTTAATTTAAACCTATCGCATAACCGGTGTAATATCAAAATTAATGCAATACATTTTTCAATCTATGTAAAATTTATACTTTCAAATTAATCTAAAAATTATTTATGGAAACACAAAATCATAAATTTACTAACCATTGGAACTGTATTGCATTTTTTAAACTCCAATTCCAGTTATGGACCGTTCGACTTTAATCGAAAAATATTTTGTAAATAAATTTTACTTGATGCATTTTAATATTTGAATATACGCCGCACTTTAATATTGAAGTCAGTAGTGCACGTAAGATACAATGCTTTACTGTTTTCTTCCAGACAAATATAAATACTGACTTCGTCATTAATTACGTCAGCTTCATGAGAATATTTTTTTTTAATGTGATATAATACAAGAAGTCGTTTGGCTACACTTGACGTGATTGTCACTACATTCGTGTGAATTTTAAACTTTCTATTAATAGATGTGCTTTCATCACAAATCTCGTAATGTCGACTGTATACCTAGCTATCTACCTTTTATAAATATAAGGAATCAACAAAATCTTAGATATTAAAATGTCTTCTATGAAAACAAATATCTGAACAAAACATAAGTTGTTTCTACGTCTGAATTTGAATGTGCTTAATTGGCATGCAATGTAAGTAGTGTTGAATTGAGATAAATATAAAATATTTTGCATTCCAGAAAAACTAGAGTTCCCCACAAACAAAGTTTAGTTTAAAACCGTGCAGGAACGGAGAAAGAATACAATTTCCTGCGGCCGATAAAACAACCCACACCCAAGTGGTAGGGCATTTGCCCGACTGGATAACTACCAACCCTGGTCTAAAGCATATCGCCATAACAACCTTGAGTTGTGTTCCGGCATTAGTGACCAGGTTCCAGTTTCCTTTAAGAGAGCAGCAGCGCATTTATAGCATCTTTGATGTTGCAATGTCCATAGGCGATGGTAACCGCTTTCCATCAAGAAGGCCGTCTGCCTGTCTGCTGAACTCCTGCAATAAAAAAATAAAATAAAGCCTGAAGTGAAGTTCTAGTAGTTTCTGTTAAAATAAAAATAATTATCCTGTTTATAATTTATAAAATGAAACATAAATATAACTGTTGAAGACTATTAAACAAAAGTAATGAATTAATTTGGAGTAGGTACCTAAAAGTATGATCCAAGTCAACAACCCTATAAAATAGATTGAGACTAAATTACATATTGATCTCGTGTTGAAAACATCGATGCAAAATAACAAGACTTACGTTAATTAAGTACTCCTACCATTAATAAATTTCCGTGACCAGGAGCATCGTTTTATACCAACATATATGATAATAAGGCCATGAACAAAATCAAACATAAAAATGTACAAACATTTAAACAAACTTACTTTTACACATTCATATGTATATTAGATGATGTATAAATCACAGATAATAAATATTATTTATTTATTTTATTACTTTTCATAAATAAATGTTTAGTATTTCTAATGAGTTTGGCGAAGACTCCATGTTATTTTAAGAGAAAGATTCTAATCTGATGACGTTATGTGAAATGGACATTGCGATGTCCGAATAACCGGAGGCGACGGCAGTGTTGGCGCCCACACGTCGACAATTCTTTATTGTACACCAAAGCATAAACAAACAGAAGTGGAAAAAAATAAAACAGAACAACAACGGGCGGCCTTATCGCTAAGAAGTGATCTCTTCCAGGCAACCCTTGTCAGAGATTGAAACTTTTAATACTTTTTATATTTGTATGCAAATCATATACCTCGTGAAATCAAAATATGATTTTTGAGCATACCTTCTTATAAGAAGACTAGCGATGGCGATTTGTTAAAATTAATTCTCCATGCAACTGTTCACCAGGGATATATTTTACTTTTCGGAAAACAGATCAAGAGTAAACTTCAAATTGTAGTGGTAGAGGTCAAGTTTTCTCTATAACTATCACTGAACAGGGTAGTAAGAGTGGATTACACTTTGATAAAAAAAAAGGCTAAAACTTAAAAACTTAAAGTGCCATGAGCTATTATTTGATTCTAGTGTAGTAAAATCTTTTTAGTATATAACGCAAAAACAGTGCCCCACAATAATTCGTCAGCTGTTTTTTATGCCGATCATAAAAAGGAGCATACAAAAATATTACCGGAAACAACGAAAATCGGGAATTGGCACCATAACATCGAATAATAAAAACAAATTGTAGCAACTTAGCTGTTTTTGTATTTTTGGTTAGGGAAAAATCACACTGGTATTGTTTTACCTGAAACAAAAACAATAGGTAAGTACCTACATAATATTTAAAATATGTATACAGAAATCTTGGTCACACTGCCGACTCGGAAAGCTTAATTACAGTTTAATACTTTAAGGATAATTGAAATGTATTATTACATTTTTAATTCAAAAATTAATATTACGATTGAATTACGAAATTATGAAAAAAATAAGCTATGAACATTATTTGCAATATTAAAATTGCAAATAATGTTCATTACTTATTTTTATCTTACCGCATTCAACAATTTATTGTCTTTTTGAGAGGTCGATCATTGATAAATTCGTGATGCCCTAATAAAGCATTACCGATTCGATTTTATATATATAATAAAAATCGAGCTTATTTGTCAATATATTTTAATCAATTTGGTGCACCCATATCGGTTGCTAAAATACTGTGATGCGTAATAAATAAGACATATAATACTTAAAAGTGAAATAAAAGCAAGTGTAGTGAGTAAATAAATACCGTGTTTTTTGCTTTTATTTAAAACATTTTCATTTCAAAATCATTAATTACGATTAAATTTAGATTTACTGTCAAAAATGTGACAACTTGATAGGTGTGCAAACTTCAAAAAGAAAATAAATCGTTGGACACAGTATAGATATCGTAAATAAAAGTCAAAACAGTAAAACGACAAATTTAATCGTTAATCTCTTACAGATCCTTTATGAGTGCGGCTTTAAGTATAATTAACAAATAAAACAATTCAATACAATTCATTACAATAATTTTTAATTAATCTCTCTCTCTTTTCTTTCACCATATCCGAATTAATTGGGGTCGGCACAATGTCTTTTCCTTCCACACTCCTCTATTCTGACATACATCTTCTGACACACCACAAATCATCCGATCATCCTTCACACAATCCATCCATCTTTTTTTGGTCTACCTTTATATCTGTACTCATCCATCCTGTAGTTTAACATTCTTTTTGTCACGTGACTTTCAGCCCTCCTCATTATATGCCCATACCAACTTAGTCTTCTTCCTCTCAATTTTTCAGTCACGTGTGCAACTTTCAAAGATCCCTTTATGTACTCATTTCTCTCCTTATCCATTCTTGTAACACCACACATCCATCTCAACATTCTCATCTCAGCTGAGTGGCGACGTTTGTGGTTTATCAGTTCCCAACATTCCGCCCCGTATAGCATGGCTGGTCGTATGACAGATATAGATTTGACCATAATTTTTAATTAATATTAAGGGTATTTATAATTCATTTATTTAATGTACATGCCACTGATAGCTTCAAACTCGTTTAATCACTCTTGTAATTGGGAATTACAAGGAAATAATTAATTAATTAATTTAATTAATTAATTAAACGGAATACCCGCTATGCTTGTCAAGATATATTCTGCCAATGCGCAATTTCGAAAATAGGAAATATCGATGTGTAGTTTTCATTACAATGTCTTTCGGTTACCGTTATCACGTGGTAATTGTAACAATAAGTAAACATTAGGTTAGAAAAACTAAGCTGTGCATACCCTGCGGCTAAGATACGCACGTCATTCGACTGAACTTTAGTGCCTTAGTGATTTATCTACCTCGAATTAACGTTCACATCAATAATATGTTAAGAAGGATAAAAAAACTTATAATAATCTAATTTCTTTCTCACTTTAATATACTGCAGCAAGTTTTATGATAAAACTAATTTTCGTTTTGTTATCGAAAGTCGGTCAAGTAGAAAATATAACGGATCAGATGAATTTGCAATATCAATAAAAGCAAATCGATATGCCACTATTAACTGTTAAACAATAATTCACAAAATGCTTTCACTTTATTAATTAAGAATGTTTAGAAACACTTTTACTAAAAGTTTGCAACATGTAGGCATTGGTATCAGTTCGACTTATTCTAATAACTTAGGTTCAAATTACGGCAAAGGGTGTATATGAATAGTTGCTAATTATGTCGTCATTTCTATAACGAGTCAAATAGCGTAAGTAATTAAAATTATTTATATCATTATATTTTAAAGTTATTATGTTGCTGACATCATATTTGTACGCTATCTCTTTTATATGAATATTGTTTCAGAATCTATTGTGATATGTATCAACTTCTCCATTACCATGGGATAACATAATTAAAAGTTTTTACTTAGCTTCATTTGTTTTTAAATCGGAGACAGTGTTATTTATAGGTATAGACAAGTTTGAACTATTTACAAAAAGTATTAAGTGTTGCGAGTGAATAATTTGTTAAACTAGTAAACTTCATTCTATATTCGAAAATCGAATAGAACGGTACTTCAATATCAACAAGTTTTGCCACATAAACTACCGCATCTATAGGTAGAATTTGAGGTACGCAACTGCGACAGGCCACCGAAACACGAGACAGGGGACTGAGTCACGTGATATAACCACTATACAGGTATATGAAGATTGTCTCTCGATGCGGTCTTTTTTTTTTATTGGATTTGACTTTATGTTGTTGGTCCGAAGACCTTACAACTTTACCGGGGTATTTGAGGCGAGTGCCTTCGCGAAGCGAAGGCGCTCGACCCCGGGGGGGGGGGGGGGGGGCAACTTGCTCGAGGGAGCTCCCTAAGGAGTTTTACCTCGGCTGGACTATTGCCATGAGAGGGGGATGAATTTAATGATGCCCACCATAGGGCGATCAATGCGGTCGTTAGTCTAATTAATTAATTATTTATTATTAATTAATTATAATAATTATATTATTAATTAATCTAATTTATATTGTTACGAGTTAGCGGGATTCGAATTAAAATGCCGTTAGAATTATTATAGAGTTTATTAGGACTATACAAACACGTATAACACAGGTACAAATATAACCGAACACAACAAATCCAAACGTAATAGAGGTCGTAATTCAATAAAACGCGCAAAGTCCGTCACTATTAGATTCCCGAATGTGCACTCGTCACACCCTTATCGTAGTCGTAGCTCAACTGCCCACTCTCTCCATCAGGCCATCGTTTTATACTTCAAAAATACAAATGTGCCGCCCGCCCCAGCAACGTCGACACAATCAGCTCGTATTCGTTATCCGAAACACCTAGCTAATGATGCAGCCGTAAACGAGTACAATAGAACAATGGCCTGTTCTCTAAAATAGTTAGAGACGTATGCCAATAAATAAGTGAACAAAAAAAGACGATCATAAAAGGATTAATAAGGATAATTAAGGACTAATAGTTCAAATGGCGACACATAATAAATTGTGCTTCTACAGATCTGTACGTGGAATTTATCTTTGTCGGGGCCTAGGTTGTAAGAATATTTTTGCTTCAATTGTTTTTATACAATTGCGAATAAAGCAGATGTGTCATGTAGGTGTATCTGTAAAAAATAAAGGGTGAAAGAGTGACTCATTAATAGCAAGTGAAAAAAGAAAGAAGAATAATTATTAATATCAATTATCACATATATGATAGTCGCTCTTTCTCTTTTCTTTCACCTTCTTCAAATTATTTGGGGTCGGCACAATATGTCTTTTGCTTCCACACTCCTCTATTCTGAGATACATCCTCTGTCACACCACAAATCAACATATTCACACAATCCATCCATCTCTTTTTTGGTTTAACCTTTACCTTTTTACCCATCAATCTTGCAGTTTAACATTATTTTTGTCCACTTTCTTCCCTCCCCATTACATGTCCATACCACCATAATCTTATTCCTCTGAATTTTTAGTCACGGGTGCAACTTTCAAAGATCCCCTTAAGTTCGTTTCCCTTAACTCGTTTCTCACCTTATCCGTTCTTGTAACACCACACAACCATCTTAGCCAGGTGGTAGGGTATTTGCCCGACTGGATGGCTACCACCCCTGGTCTAGAGTATGCCACCATAACAACCTTGAGTTGTGTTCCGGCATTAGTGACCAGGTTCCAGTCTCCCTTAACAGAGCAGCAGCGCATTTGTAGCACTTTTGGTGTTGCAAATGTCCATAGGCGATGGTAACTGCTTTCCATCAAGTGGGCCGTCTGCCTGTCTGCTGAAGTCATGCAATAAAAAAATAAAAAAATCTTAAAATTCTCATCTCAGCTGAGTAGAGATGTTTGGGGTCTATCACTTTAGTTGCCCAACTTTTAGTTTCAGTGGCATAGGTTGTCGCATGTCACACAAACACAATAAACACCCACACCTCAGTAAGAATGTATAGGATAGTCGCTATTACGCATTTAACATTGTTATTTTGCATTTAACAGTTATATATTTATTATTAAAATGTGAGTAATCGTACTATAATTATGTATACCACCATCGCCATTCCCAATCAGCAATATTCTTGCCACGGGTTGTCTGGAAGAGATCGCTTTTTAGCGATAAGATCGCCCTTTGTACACAATTAGAATAATACTAGTTCGTAAGTTTTCTCTAACGGTGTACAATAAAGTGTTATCCATCTATCTATTTTTTTCTGTTTTAAAAAATAACATCATCAGTTATAAGTAGAAGATGGATATCATACCTGTTCGAAGCATTCTGTGGTCAAATATTTACATTACTTTGAGAGCAATAGCATTTGGGTCGGTACATTGATCTTTGCCGACGTGAATATCGGTTTAACTAGCGTCCGAAAAAATCACTTTACTAAATTATAAAGTAAACCGGAAACGCGAAGTGCACAGAAAGTACACTTGGCATACAATTTGGTCGGTTTTTATCACGTTTCTTTCCATAAAGTCAACTTAACGGTTTAATGCTGGTCATGCCATAGCAACCATCAGGCAGATTTTATGCTTGTTTGGTTGTTATTCGATTGAATGTTTGATAATTTTGAAAAATGCGCTTGTTAAAAAGTTAGATTCGATTCACCGATAGCTCGTTGATGATTTTTACGATTTTTTAGACGTGTTAAAATGTCGATTTGATTGACACTCACGAATTTACAGTGACGTTTAGACGAGCATTTTCAAATCGCAGGAATTTTGAAGACAAGTGTTTAATAGCAAACCCTACAGTTGTCTTCATACAATAAAAAGGTAGGCCGTGTACGAGTCGAACTTGTACATGAGGGTGTTCCTTCACAAAATACAATACACATTCGGTCTAAATACAATTCAGTCCATTTTTAAAAATAAAATAAGTTTAAATATGCCTCCATATATTACACCAAATACGAGCTAAACATTTTTATTGATATTCTATGATTCAATTGTAATAAATTCTAATTCTATGATTCCAAAACTTCTAAATATATGAATTTAATACTTTTAACTTCTTATAATGAAAGGAGTTACGTTACTAGGAAAATAAATTCCTGAAATTAGGTGAAAAAGAAATTATTAATAATAGGACCATTTCAGTTCACGATACTTCAGTCGATGATTCTGTTTAAATTTTAAGTGTTTTCTTTTTCATTTAAATATCTCTAAATTTTAGGCATATAAGTTCTCCAATTTTCAGCTATAGTAAGACGCACTTCCTGAAATAATGAACTATGACAAAACACACACCGCAGTAACAAGTATTCCTTTTTAACGACAGATTACAGAATTGTAAGAAAGCAATGCTGCGAGGCCAGGAGACATTTTCATTCAAATGTCTCATCTCAGGCATCGATTTGCGAATGAATATTATTCTAGAGGAAGGGCCTGAGTGTACCAACAATTCTTCTCCGTTGCATAAATATTTTACTTGAGAACATAATAACGGAACGTGTCTAATATAATCTGTTTGCGTATGGGAATCGTATGCGTTGAAACATGGTCGTGAATTCCAAAGGAACGTTTAAGGACAACACCCCTCTACAGGCAGGTGCAAATAATCCTATAAGCAGCTTTGGAAGAATATTATTGCAAGTGTATTGCAATATAATAAAAAGCGGATGTTCGCAGGTAAAACAAGAAACCTTTTGCATGCAAGTATTTTGATTTTAACCCATTCGTTGAAATGTCGAGTACAACCGTATTTAGAGAATTTACTAATTCTTTTAAACGTATTTTGTTATATTTAATAATATTTTTTTAATAGTTGGAGTACAGTAGACAGGCAGACGGCCCACCTGATGGAAAGCGGTCACCGTCGCTTATGAACGTTTGCAACACCAGAGATGTCACCAACGCGCTGCCGGCCTCGAAGAAATTTTATGACACCCTTTTTAAAGAACCCCATATTGTAGCGCTGTGGGAAAACCACGGCTGGGAGCTCATTCCAAATCCACAGGGTGCACAAGAGAAACGTTCTAGAGAACCGTTGAATATATAGTAATATTCTAGGTTTTCAAGACTTGTATAAAACATTGTAACGAATTTAAGCGTGTTTTTATTTATTTTTTATATATGCTCTGATGGTTGTATAGTTGTACATAATAATATACTATGATGGCGAAACATCAAAATCAGAACTAAAATAAAATATAAACACACGAATAAAAATTCAAACTTTGTTTATATGGAAGAATGGTATACAATTAAATTTTTAATCTTAATTGTCGAAGGGATAAAAGTGTTACTTTTGATAGGTGCCTTAAGAATTCGGTTATAAATTTAAATATAAACTTCACTGTTACAAGTAAAATCATGTTATTGACAACGTGTTTATACAAAACATGCAAATGATATTAGTAGTGATGTGCGCCGAAATTTAGGCTATCAGGCAACACGAGACGCGAGCTAAAGGACCTGATATCGGGCTTAAAGAGCTTCTTCGAGGACAAACGACTCAGATAAGGAGGGTGTGCACCACAAGCGAGCATAAACAGGCATAAAGCCCTCCCACGTTTATGACATAAAGCACAATGCACAATCACCTGACTTTGTACATAGATCAGATTAGTCAAGCACATTTTTGAGCTGAGGTTATCTATATATGACATTTAATTTCGATGTGTTGCACTTAAATTGATATCATAAGAATTTTAAGGCTGCTTTATATTTGTTTAAGAAACTAGGACTAACGATTTTTTTATTATGCAGAACTAGCTGTGTAACCATTTATGTCCTGCAAGATATCAAAATATGCGAAAAACCTTAAATTTTCCTTTAAATCCGTTGAACCATCTCTGAGCATATTCAAGATAAAATTTTAGAAATTCAAAGAGAAAAATCTAAGAAATTATCATTTATGATAAGGCATCGTATAAATAGTAGTTTTTATTTTTTAAGTAAGCATATGCATTTGTTTTGAAATTATAGATGGATTCAAATTTATTTATTGCTATAGTTTTTATAAAATTAATCGTCTTTAAGAAGGTATGATATTTTTAAATAAATTCGTATTTGAACCTAATAGTAAACTAAGAAATTTCTATTGTTCGCAACCCCTAAGATAATCGCGGTACAAACCTTTCAGGCACAATAATACAATAAAATTCATACCATTCTGCATTTCAAAAATATCTTTGAGAATTGTATGATAAACTGATAACACATTATTTCATTACATACTAAGCTTATCTATCAGCGTGATAAAAATGATTACGCGATATGAATTAAGATTCAAATTGGATTACTTTTTTAGTCAAGTTTATTGATAACGTATGATTACTGTTGTGGCTTACTATTCGGGGTTTTTGTATTTTATTATCGTTTCATTTGCCTCACTACGGGTAAAAAATAGTCTTAAATATTTTCTTAAGTTTTCGCGACTTGTATACATAATAAAACTACGTTTTAACGGTTTTAAGCGTGGTAATTTTATTTGATTTTGGTTTTTTCCGACGTTTCGGCCACTTTTCAGTGGCCGTGATCACGGAAGACAAAGATGTCAAGTGTCAACGAGAAAACGTCGGAAAAAACCAAAATCAAATAAAATTACCGCGCTTAAAACCGTTAAAACGTAGTTTTATTAAATAGTCTTAAATTTCACATAATAGGAATAAATTTTCTATCAATGGTAAGGTAAAAAAAATAGTGAGGTATAGGGAACCCGACATTGCTAATATTATGTTCATTGATGAAAAAGTAAAAACTATTAATTCATACTAATACCCCCATTAATGACAGCTACTGCGTTTGGATATTTAATGACCACTTCCGTCGTCAATCAAGTGGGGCGCCTGCTTAAATAAAATTTATCTAAACAATATCTATGTAGTAGGAGTATTCCTTATTGTTCGATTTTTGCTACATTGTTATGTATTTTGAAGTTAAAAAGAAGAACAGGGAGATCTTTGTTATCGAGTCTAATAAGAAACTACAAATAGTCTAAACTTTATTATTCATGTAAAGCAGTTTAGACTAAAAAGACCATTATTTAAAATTTAATTTATGTAGGAACGTTGTCACTGATGTTGGCATTTCGAATAAAGATCGATTTAAGCGCATAGAACTTGACAAGAAAATCAAGACGAAATATGAGGCCTTGATTCGATCATTTAGGTATTTGTAAGTTTTAAGTTTTGATAGCTAATAATAGCTAACGAACTCACGTTAAACTCCACAGACGTAAGTTTGAATCACGGTCGAAAAGCCTGCAATGCTAAGGTAATTTTCTCTGACCAAATTGTATTGTTTCAATTATCACGTGCTGAGGCTGAATGAAAACATCGTTACGAAACCTGCACATACAGATATCCGATGTGTAAAACCAGGGAATATATCTTGGATAATTGTAGAGGGTTTATCCAACACCCGTTCTCCTAAAAATAGGAAGGCCTGAGTCCAGCAGCGGAACGTTTATGATCTGAAATGATTTATTATACAACCTACTTGCAGTTTGATAGTTACAATAGAAGGAAAACCTTGGAAAATGTAAACAAAGGTCTTTTACAATAAACTAGCTGTGCCCGCGACGTCGTCCGCGTGGAATTTGCTTTCAAAACCCTCCGATGTTGAAACATTCTTCATTGGTGCTCCGCTCCTATTGGTCTTAGCGTGATGATATATAGCCTATAGCTTTCCTCGATAAATGGGCAACCCAACACTGAAAGAATTTTTGTTCCTGAGATTAGCGCGTTCAATCAAACAATATTAGTATATTTGGCTACAACACTAATACTTACATTTTAAATATCGCGATATCTTTTGAATGAAACGTCCGAATTGAATAATTCAAAAAGTTCTAGAAAGGTATTGAATTCGTCTTGAATATGAAGTAATTTATTTTGATAAGGATTAATACCAAGGTACATAATAAAGAGGTCTTGAAGCGACGGCATTTTAATTATTTAAAAAAATAAAAGAAAACACTTATTGTGAGGTCAATGTCAAAGAAGCAAGTGAGGTGTGTAAGAATGGGCCTAAATGGCGCTCTGTTGTTCGTGCCTACCCCGCAAGGGAACTGGCGTGAAGTTATGTATGTATGTATGTATGTACTTATTGTGAGATAACTACAATAGTTAGACATATGGTTACACGATATTTTTTGTAGACAATTATATGTTCTGCAAAGTGGTAGTACATTGTTTTGTTCTATAATCAATAGTTTTCGCAGCGCACGCCGTGTAAGGATTTTTTCGGGTCATTTTTTTACACCTTGGGTTACATTATTAAACTTTTAGTAAGAATCCCTAATTTTTTGAAAATATAATATAGCCTATAGCCTTCCTCGATAAATGTACTATTGAACACTGAAAGAATTTTCAAATCGGACGAGCGGTTCTTGAGATTAGCGGGTTTAAACAAACAAACAAACAAACAAACTCTTCAGCTTTATAATATTAGTATAGATTTGTACTCCGATAACGAAACATTCATTCCGTAAGTAACCACAGTAAACAGATGTTGGTAGTTAATTGAAGAACACAAGAAGCAATCCTTATCAATCTTGTACTTACAATGTAGATATCGTAAAAAGCGTTGATAAAATGCACTTTAGGCATTAGCCGATTATTTGACAGTTTTAGTTTTATTTATATTATATAAATAAATTTATTTTGACGTCACTTATTTCTAATAATGAAGATATGACACTGAATTACGAAATCAAAAATTTATTATTCTTAGTAAGCCATAAAAGGAGATACTGATGACCTGTAATATAGAATTCTATATATCACAGGCACCACCCTCGCACGATAGGTATTTTTATTATTACCTATGCTTTATTATCTTTGGGAAAAGAAATAAAATTTCCTTTAATTAGCTATAAAGAATGCATTGGAAGACTGAGATAGTAGTAGTTAGACGCAAACGTATTCAACCCGATGAATATTAGTTCAAAAAGATAATTTTGTAAAGTTAAAATCCTAAACAAGGATCATGCACAGCTAAGCAGTTTTCTTTACTTAATGTATACATTGTTACAATTACCACGTGCTGGCGGTGGATAACATTGTGATTAAACGTACACATTGAGTTTACACATGTATGTATATATTCATCGCCGTAGGTGTTTGTTTAAAGCCACCGCAACATTGTCATAACAAATTAAGCCCTCCCCTACAAGATATTCCACCGAGCTTCATTGTCACCCATTAGCCAAGTGCCTTAAAGCATATTATCTGCTACATTAGTTAGATGCATGTGCTTAGTAGAAGGAACAGGTTTAGTTTTAGACTTTAAAAATAGTTGCGTGAAGCAGTCATTAGTATATTTGGCATTTCTCGTGCACAATTTAGCACTTGCTCGTAAATTAATAACATAATAACGACTACACGATATCATAATTTTTTTTAAATGATAGTTTATTTAAAATCCAATTTGTTGTAACACAATAATCTTCTCTTATCTCTTAAATATTATAAACGCGAAAGTTTGTAAGAATGGATGTATACATGTATGGATGTATGTTTGTTACTCTTTCACGTAAAAACTACTGAATGGATTTTGATGAAACTTTCCAATAATATAGCTTACATACATATCAGAATAACACATAGGCTATAATTTATAAAGATATAGTGTTACTTATCCAAAATATAACGATTGTCCATCACCACGCGGGTGAAATCGCGGGCACAGCTAGTATTTAATATAAAACCTTACGGTTTAAAGGTTTTGATTTTTAGTCTAGTTACCAAGCCGAGAGACCGAAAAAGGCTCATTAAATCATTATCTATAACCAGTCGAGATGATTTTTATTCATTACATTTACTAATATAATTAGTCAATCATAAAATAAACTCCGAATGTTCCAATAATAATCTAGGACAAAATCTACTGTAAAGTATTATTACCTTAGATCATATAAACGTCATTATTACCTTGAGACATGAATTATTTTGTCTATGTTTAAAAAACATACTATCCAGAAAAATCGCATAGATTGAAAAAAAAAGTTTATTACACCAGTCGAATTACTGATGATAGGTGGCTTATTTTTAGTCTGAAAATGTGAAACATGTGGACAGCAGCTGATATATAATACAAGATTTTACGATAAACGTCTCGACGGCGCATTACTGGAACAATTACAGACTGGTTGATTTTCTACTTGCAGCCACGGCAACAGCTACGGAGAAAATATACGAGAACAAGCATCGTTATTGGGAATGGAATTTGCATTAAGTAATAAAATATAAGCCGATATTAAAACTCTATTTGTCATGTGTGTAGTAAGTACCATATGCCTGTAATAATAAATAATATAAATTGAAGTTATCGGGTCAGTATGACAAATGGTTTGGTGCTAATAGTTTTTTATTGCTAATCGACAAGAGATAATTTAACTGCCCCCTTTATGGAAAGTGCTTGTGTACCTAAAGTCTATTGGCAACACCACAATAGTTCCTAACATGTTGTCGGTCTCGATGGAATGTGTAGAGGACACTTTTAATAGACCTTGAACTCGTAGTGCTGTGGGAAATCATCAGGTGAGAGCCGATTGCAACGTTTTTGTTAAATAATTCTGAAAGAAGTGTCGTATACTTAGGGGTCATACTTAAATTACGTCACACTATAATGAGGGCCAGGGGTGTCGACGAAGTGTGATATTGTGTGAGCGGGGTCATACATTTCGCAACTTCACATTTCAAAATCTAATATATTTAAGCTAATTACGGAACTGTTATAATTTAATAATTTCTTAACGTAAACTTGCAAAATATTTGATGTCACAGTAGGGAGGGAGGAATCACATAAATGAGACCAGGTGTAACAAAGACAGGGGAGGGGTCAAAGTCATGAAATTCATGTGACGTAATGTGTGGATGACCCTTATTCTCCTTATCGAAAGTACACATAATTACACCTACTGATCTAGTTTCGTCCGTTTAAATCTCATATTGTACCACGCAGAAACTATTCCACTTTTTGGAATAAAATGTATCTATCATGTACATATATGTAATGTAATGATTAAATGTGTTTGTTCATCATCGTAAGCAAAAGCACACAAATCAAACTTCATAAACTTAATACTGGATCATCGTTAAAGCCGTGAAGAAGGAAATAAACATATAAAAATACACCAACACTCAAATCATGTCACATTCACATTGAATAAGTATAAATGATTAAAATTAAAACATAGTAATATGTAGAATACTATTTTATTTATTTTTATATAAATACATTGTAATATTATAGAAATAATAATGTATAGATTAATTTTTATTCCAATAAAACATTTGATCACGAATGAACAATAAAGGATATAACACGATATAAAAACGTGTTTCAATGATATAATATTAGCGTGGATACTGTTATCAGTATACGTTTAAACCATTTCTATTTTCAACAGACGGTAACTAGAAAAAATACAGGTATTTATGAAAGTATAGGTAGGTACTTGTTTTAATGACACATTTGAAATGGAAACTATACAGGTGAATTTTTCCAGTGGGCCTTCAGGGCCAAATCCTAAACTGTGCTAAATAGCGAAAAACACTCAAAGGAGTCTCGAAGCCGATTTTGACCAAAACCAAAATGGTATCAATAGATTTTTGAAAAATCAATTACCCTTGTCAAGAATCGAATCGGATGGTTTTGAAAAATAAACACACCTGTATTATCCTACTAATATTATAAACGCATAAGTTTGTAAGAATGTATGGATGTATATTGTTATTGTATGTATGTTGTTACTCTTTCACGCAAAAACTACTAAATGGATTTTGATGAAACTTTACAATAATATAGCTTACACATCAGAATAACACATAGGCTATAATTTATAAAGATATAGTGTGAATTATCCAAAATATAACGATTTTCCATCACCACGCGGGTGAAACCGCGGGACGGACCTAATTGTACCATATCATAGGGTTGTGCTTATAAGGATCAATTTCTGTAAAGGAAAGTCAAACGGCAAACCAAGGGAAAGGATGGTTTCTGAACAAAATGTTCCTTTTTCCTTATATTAATTAAACATTAAATTTCATTGGTAACTTGACTGCGCCTCATTTGAACGCAATCAATGTTTACCCATTGACCGATTTGATTGATTAGGACAAAATAACGTGCGTTTCGAATGTTAATTTATTATACATTCCTATTAAAAATAGAATGATTTTCATCATTTCCATATTGAATAAAATGAGGTGAGGTTTAATCAATGTATGGAAAATACAACATTTTGTTTAAACACAACCCTTTCCATTGGTTTATCAGTTGAAATTCCTTTACAACAATTGATCCTTACAAGCTATACTATGATTTGGTATAACAATACAGGTGTTTATATTAAAAAAAATATAATGATACTATTTTAGTTTTCAAAATCGGCCTCCAGACTTCTTTGAGTGTTTTTCGCTATATATATAGCATAGTTTAGGATTTGGCCCTGAAAGCCCACTTGAAAATTTCACCATGTAGACCAACATAAATATAATAAATCCTGCAGTACCAGTGATTAATGAAAATTATGTTCGTATAGAGGTATAAAAATACATACATATAATACCAGACTATAAATGTTAAGGTCCTAGCTTAAATCGTCCCTATTTCAAGAAAACAAACAGTATACCTACAATGCTTGTCCAAGACGAATTAGCGGGTTTGCATCAGTACTTTTGATTTTTCATGACATTCGCCTATACTTTGAGTAAATGTTAATTGTAGCAATTTGGTCAAACATTTTATAGACTAGAAAAACTGTCTAATCTATGAACTGCCAAAATTCAACTCAAGGACATTGAAATGAGACGCGAGTGCTTTAGACAATGAGCTTCCAAAACTGTTTTGCCGGGAATAACAATCGTTACGCTAAGTATTATGTCATTCGCACATGTTTTCATACTATTTATTTAGCGCTAATGCCACTAGTCTAGGAGTTTATTGTTCACCATAATCTTAAATCTAGACAATTGATATGGATACATTTGCATTAGAACAATGGGCGGCCTTATCGCTTATAGCGATCTCTTCCAGGCAACCCGGTGTCTAAGGAGATTTTAAACGAAATTTCAATATAAGATTTTTGGTGGTGTATTACAAAAAAATTAAATAAGATATAAATAAAGTACTATCTACTCATATATACAGATATACATATATACATATATATACATACAGATATACATATATAATTAGATATACGATGATATTATAAATATATATACGAACAATAGATACATTCATTTAATGCAACAATTTTTATTTAATAGACCAATAATGGTCAGTGACCATACGTTTAAATGTAGTCATTGATTTAGCTTGTCTGATTGGAAAGGGGAGGGAGTTCCACAGTCGAACAGCCTGTACGGCAAAAGAATTTCCTACGAAGGATGAAGTGTGTGCAGGTGTTGTTAACAAAAGATTTTCATTTGAGCGCAAATTGCAGGAATGAGATTGATAGAGAAAACTAAAAAGTTCCTTTAAATATGGGGGAGAACAGGGATTATAAAGGATATTGTGCAAAAGTGAGAGTAAGTGAACATTCCGGCGAAAGCGAATAGGTAACCATTTAAGCTTATCACGAAATTCGGAGACATGGTCATATTTACGCAAACCAAATATGAACCGGATACAAACATTTTGAAGGCGTTCTAGCTTATCTAGTTGTTCTTGGGTTATGTCTAGATAGCAGGCATCTGCATAATCAAGTAGGGGGAGAAGCAAGGATTGTGCAAGCATAACTTTAGTAGCAGTAGGTAGGAAATTCTTCAACCTTCTGAGCGAAGCGGATGACGCGAAAAGTTTCCTACTGATTTCAGTTACATGAGGCCGCCAAGACAGTTCTCTGTCAATGACGACTCCCAGATTCTTAACAGTTTCACTAATTTCTATGTCTACATTGTCAAATAAAACACGGGGAAGTGACAACCAATCAATTCTGGAAATAAGTCTACAACTACCGATTATGATAACCTTCGTTTTATTTGGGTTCACCATAAGACCATGAGCTTTGCTCCAGTCGAGTATTGTAGTGAAATCCTTATTAGTTCTGTGGATAGCTTCACAAAGGTCACTAGAATTGCATTGTGTATAGATCTGCAAATCATCTGCATAGAGGTGGTATGACGAAGAAAGATTATTGGAAATCGAGTTAATGAAGATAGCAAATAAGAGAGGTGATAAAACGCCGCCCTGAGGAACACCAGCAGACAAATCACACCATGATGAATAAACATCATCGATGCGAATGCGTTGCCGGCGTCCAAACAGGTAACTACGAAACCAGTCAATAGCTGTTGGAGATATGTTAAGAGAACTCAAGATTCCTAGAAGGACATCAAAGTCAACATTATTGAAAGCACTACTGAAGTCAAGCAGCGACAGTATAGTCAATAGACCATTTCCCATACCATGACGGATATCTTCAGTGATCTTAACCAGTGCAGTAGTGGTGCTATGTCCTGGACGGAACCCAGACTGTAAAGGATTGATAAGTGAATTGGTGTTAAGGAAAACGCTGAGTTGTTTGTGTACAAGCCGCTCCAGTACTTTAGAGAGGAAAGGTAGGATGGAAATGGGACGATATTCGGAAAAAGATGAAGGATTGGGTTTTTTAGGTAATGGGATTACATGAGCTTCCTTCCAGGAGTCAGGAAATGTACCAGAAGATACAGAAGCATTGAGAATGTGGGTGATTACATGAATGATATCGTCTAATATAGGAATGATCATATTGCGGCTAATACTGTCGCTGCCGACTGCATTAGAGCTGATAGACATTAAGCTCTTCTTAACATCACAATCAGAAAATTGACAGAAGTTAAAAGAAGGATACGCAGGAGTTGGCACATTAAAAAGGTAATTTAAAGTTGCAGCTTTAGATTGCCTATCGAATTTGGCAGTAGACGAGAAATGCTGATTCAACAGCTCGAAGTTTAGATCTTGTGGAAGTGAACTATTCGAAGATTTGCCAACTCCTAGAGCTTTAAGAAATTTCCATATTTTTGCAGGATCATCAATTTCAAGAGATTTGTGAATATAACGGCGTTGGGCGTCCCTACACACCCTATTGCAGAGATTACGGATCTTGACAAATTTGGCACGATTGGCTGCTGTAGGCTTAATTTTATATTTGCTCTTAGCTGAACATTTTTTATGCTGCAAGGATTTGATTTCATCTGTCAGCCAGGGAGCAGGTAAATGTTTAATTTTTATGGCTCTTAAGGGTGCATGTAAATCATACAACTTAACCAAAGCTGCATTAAATACATGCACCTTTTCATCGACAGAAACTGCTTTGTAGACCTCAGACCAGTCAATTTCACGAGCATCCTTAATGAGACTATCCATATCTATGCCACTAAAGTTACGCTGCATACAAATTTTAGGTTTGGTTTTGGGCGGGCGCAATTTATAAGAGACAAAGATCAAGTCGTGGTATGAGAAGGCATCTGCTGAGCACTGACCGTATGTAGAAACATAAGAAGGGCAAGATACTAAAATAAGATCGAGAAGAGATGGAGTAGAATTTGGAAAATGGTGAGTAGCAGATAGTGGAAGAATAGTGAGATTGCAAGATTTAATTACATTTTCAAAATTGATTGAGCGAGGGTCACGTTTTAAGAGACATGTATTGAAATCACCCATGAGGATTATATGCTCATGGGAGACATTAAAATCGGATAGCAGCTCTTCAAAAGAAGAGAAGAAGTTTACCCGGAGGGAGGGGCTATAAAATACACCGAGAAGTACACGCTTACAAGCTAAAATTGCTTCAATAAATAGGTATTCCCCTGTGTCAGGAGGAGATGGTTGAGGTGATGTTTTGATGACTCTGTAAGGAATGTGCGAGCGTATGTAAATGGCAACACCTCCACCGGTAATACCAATTCGGTCATGGCGCACCAGGTCGAAACCAGGCAAAGTATAAGAAGAAGTGGGGAGACAAGGTTTAAACCACGTTTCGGATACCATGATAGCATGTACATTTTGATTATTAAATGAAGCCTGCATATCAGTAAAATGAGCCGGAATGCTCTGCGCATTGATATGTAAAATATTGAAATTTAGGGGCAAATTTGACAGGTGAGAATCTATTACTGTTTGAAGGGGCCGAGCATCATCAGAACCAAGACTATCGGAGCAAGAAAGAAAATCGTCCAGGTCACTGTCATCACTACTTGTATGTTGCATTACAAATAAATATTACAAATATATAATAATTATGTAAGATATAAATATATAAATTATTAACTAATAAAAAAAAATAAAAAATATACCAAAACAATAAAATAAAATTAACTTTTAAACTAGCTTCACTGCCTGTGTTCCGATAAAAATATTATAATAATAAGTAAGTATACTAGATATAAATAGTTTAAATACATAACTATTAATATCTATTATACATCAATATACTAGATATTAATAGATAGACAACTGAAAATACATTAAATAAATTCATTACCCTGAGACAGATAATCATAATATTATTAAGTAAATAATATAAATCATTTATTGTATGTAAATATAAGCTGAAACATAAATTTCCGGACGTGCCATTACATATTTCTAAATAGCTCCAAATGGATTTCGGAACATGCCACAACTAAAATAACTCTTTAAATTTATAACTACCTACTTTACATCAAAATAAATAAACAACTAAAATCAAGAAAGTGAGATTATTAAGACTTATAACAGAAAAGTGGTATAAAGAAAAAAAAAAAAAAAAAAAGCAAAATAATTATTATGACTGACGATCTACATAAATAACACTATTTCTTAGCGGCCATACGACGAGTTGTGGGTTGCTGCTCCTTTGAAGCAAAAGCAGGCAAGACAGGCATAGCAGTAGTCTGCGTGGGATTGATAACACTTAAGTCCTCGATGCGACTAATACTATGTCGAGATCCATCTTGACCTAGTACGAACACTACGCCGTCACGCGACCAGCACTTCGAAATGCCGAATTCCTGCCTTGCGCGCATGAACAAGTCATGTCTGTACTTTGTCAAGAACTCCGATAATGTCACGCCCGAGCCCTTTAATTGTGTTTTGGCGGACCATATCTTGCTGCGAATAGCAACATCAGTCAACTTGAGCAGGATAGGGCGCGGCTTGGAGGAAGTGGACTTGCCTATCCTGTGGCAACGATTGATGTTCTCCAATGAAAAGTTACTGAGTTTCAATTTAGTGCATATTATATCCTTTGCGAGAGCGGCAGCATCTTCTTGCTTTCCTTCAGGCACTCCATGCAGAAGTAATATTTTGCGTCTAGTCCGCATCTCCAAATTATCTATAGAACGTGACATAAGCATCATTTGATCCTGGAGAGACTTTAAGGACTTCAAAATAAGGTTTTTGAAAGACAAGAATTCTGTACTCAACGTGGAAATGTTGGTAGTTGGTGTTGCATTTCTCAGCTCACCTTCAAAGGCTTCCATTCGCTGCATGAAAACTGAGGACAGCTCAGCAAAGGCCTTTTGGTTTGCGTCCATGATATCACACAGTAGGTTATAAGTGTTCCCGTGAAAGTGACAGAAATAATGTAGATTTACAGGAGATAACACTCAGGCAAGTGATTTGTGCTAGTTACTTTAAAAACACATATGTTTGAGATCAATAATTTAACTTTAAATAATTAAAAATAAGAAATTAGAGAGCAGTGAACTGAACACACATATATTTTTGTTAAATAAAAACAAAACTGATTCAAACTAAAAAGCAAAAAATAAATATTATACCGACTTCTTTTTACAGCATCTCGAGATGTTGTAAAAAGAAGTGATATCGATATCAGTGCCAAAAAAATAAAAAAACAACAAAAAATTTGCAAAATATAGTCATTTTTATGTTTTACTTTGCACCGACTTCAAGAAGTCGGTTAAATGATTGTTTTTTGCTTTTTAGTTTGAAGTCGGTTTCTTGTTAAAAAAACTAGAAAGAATATATTAAGCGCCTGTAGAAATTGTACTACTAGCATGCTATATATGTTTGCCATCTCACTCTTCGGTGTAGACGCTCTTCAACAAGTGTTGCTCTCAATTTCCCTGGGATCTACTCATCAGACCTTGACTTGGTGACAATGGGACCACCTCGGGAGTATACTCTTTCGAATAAAATAAACAATTTGAAAATCAAGCCACTATTGGTGGTTAAAAAAACATACAGGCGAAATCTGCCCTCCTTATAGCAAACGCAGTTCCTACAAAAGGCGGTTTCGACAACATGTGGTAAACATATTTTTAGATATCTATAATGTAGTGTTAGTGTATCTGAAAAACAATTTAAAAAAATCAAGCTTTATGTATATATACACTAGCTGATGCCCGCGATTTCGTCCGCGTGATGCGGTTTTTTAACTATCCCACGAGAATTCTTTAATTTTTCGGGATCAAAAGTATCCCCTGTGTTGACCAGGGATATAACCTACCACCATACAAAATTTCATTTCAATTGGTCCAGTCGTTTCGGAGATTAGCCGGTACAAACAGACAGACAAACAGAGAAACAAAAAATTCAAAAAAAATTAAATTAATTCTATTTCAGTTCTTACATCCCCCTGACTCGGTTTTTAGGATTTTTTTTTCATTGTACACAAATTCGACCTCTACAGTTTTATTATATGTATAGATTATCGCCTTGGAATACAATTTGTGCAAGATGTAAAAACCCAAAAATGTCGATTACTGTAAGTGCAATTAGTAGGGCAGAATTGAGGACATCCTTTTTACTTTTAAAAATGCGATAAATACGGCGGTTTTTCCGCAGAACTCAACCGCGGCATGTTTATATCTCTGTGACACGCTGTTCAAGCTCATACATATCTCTTAATGACAGACCACGCGGCACGCTTCACTACCATATAAAAGGACAAGTCTAATGGTGGTTTTGTAGACTTGTGCATTCAGTCGACATCTTGGGATTATACCTGAAAACAGTCGCCTAACGTTGTATTGCAATTAACACTTACGGTCCTACTCATATTCAGTTAAAGTAGATTTGAAGACTTCTTTAAGCGTTCTAAGAAGCCTACAATCTTACTCTAACTCTAGAAGCATGGAAAAAGAATAATAATCTTCTATGGTATGATCATCGACATTTTTACATTCAGTTAGTTTTTGACGAGTGACGAAAAGCTTCAGAGGAATTATATTAAGCCCGTTTATTGGCCATTAACATTTTTACGAGATGAACTGCGAGGGATGACGAATTCTCGTGGATGACTTTGGACAAGCGTTAAGCGCAATAAAAGAGACCCGGTGCGGCGACGTAGTCGCCAATTACGGGTGGGATTAAACCATGGCGATGCCTTTCATATAATTAATCTCGACTAAATTAAACTGTACACGATTATTCAGATATGAAAATACATATAAGTACGTACACTATTTCTAAGACATACAATAATATATTGCATACGTTTATCAAAAACAAAATCGTTTAGTAAAAATAATAATCGACAAACGAACACACATATTGTATAACCCGAAATTAAGTAAGTTGTGTTATGGGTAGTACATAATCAACCAATGTAGGACTGATCTCAGACACCTAGACCGTAGTAAAACAAGGAAAATTCGAAAATCCAAGTATCTAGTCTTACTGCCGTATTCAAAAGCGCAATAGACAATTTAGCATAATTTTCTTACATTTAAACGACTGTCAGGTAAAGGTACAATTAAAATTATTTTAAATGGTTTTTAAGATTATTTTTACCTAGTTTTTCATTTTAAACTAACTTAGGTAAGTTATACTAATCACAAAACCAAAAGCCTGATTTGATACTTTAAGAAAGTCAATAGAACAACGTAACTTTGAATAAAATCAATAAACTGAAAGCCGATAACAATAGCAACAATTTTGTTCCAATTACCAAAAAAACATGCAATTTTTATGAATTGTTTAATGTTCTATTAATCTATGGCGAAGACCCAAAAAGCGTCATAAGGCGACTTATTTTTAATTTCAGTGTTGCTACCAAAGGGTTGCATTTCATTAACTCAATTCGATTCAGTAAAAAAGCTATATATACATATTTATTCCAAAAAAATGATTATTTATGTGTTCATTTATGCTTAAACAATACTACAAAAACGATTAAATAAATATGTTAATCATATTTTATATATATGATATAATTTATACGGGTGAAATATAAACATTTCAATAGATTAATTGTGATGTGTGATAAATGCATGCTGTACGCAGAAGGCGATGTGTAACAAAACTTTCGCGTTCTATGTTCATTTTTTGAGGTATTTGTGCGACTTAAAAGTAGTTAACTTAGAATAAATCAAAGATTATAACGTCGTATAATTTTTAATCGATTTCTCGTGATAATCGGTTAACCTGGTTAACGTTGGAGGTTTCAATGCCTAAATATGTTGTAATGAGGACTGTCAAATTAGGCCTAATATTTTGTTACAAGTATAGTATTCACAACAAAGCAAAAAAAAAAACAGGAAAAGTTATAAATTATAATATATTTTATATTTATTTAGATTTAGTTACTGTTCACTGATAAGGACCAATCTAAATTAGAATGGTCTTCTTTAGTTTTACCATACAAATAATTTGATGAAATTAATGATTCGAAGACTATAATCGTTTATCGTACGTGTAATCAATGGTAACACGTTATCTGTAAAGAAATATTTTTCGTGGCGTTTGTAATCATTTCCACCGTCGTCATTGCCTACTGATGGTCCGTTTCTCCTATGTAAACAAATGATCTAGTCAAGAATTTCAAAATGTTTCTGTCAAATAATTTGCTATCAGTGTTTCATTCCATACTTCATCTCCCCACGCGCATTTGATCTAATATATTTTCGCCAAATGTCAAACATAAATCCGTTCTTTCAGGCAATAGATTTGTTTCGTAAATGTTTATGTGTCAATGCCGATTTTCATTCCAAAATTGTGTCGCCTTAAATGTTCCTATTATGTTTATACACATAATTTTATTGATTAAAAATTACATAGATACATGGATATATTGATTTGTGTTGTGACATAGAACGTGTGTCAGGATAGAGGAGTATGGAAGAAATAGACGTATTGTGCCGCCCCAATTAATTGGGAGAAGTGAAAGAAAAGAGAAATGTGTTGCTCAACAAAATAAACAACTACATTAACGCGTAGTTACATTAGTTTCTAGATGGTCTTATCGGTTAAAGTAATCTTTTCCAGGTAGTTTATAGTGTATTGGATAATATATAACTCTATTATTAATTATGATTTATGGACATAAACATGAGTTCTAAAATAATATAAAATAAATACTGTTTTTGGCAAGCTTTGTTTGTTTGCAAAGAGATTTTCCTGTGTAAGATTTCGCAACAAGCTTTTATAGTAAACTAGCGGGTCCAGCAGACTCTGTCTTGCCCTAAAAAAGAACCCGATTGCAGCGCCACCTATCGAGTCCAATTGTGAATCTAAACCATCCGGAGACTCACTCGAACATACAGAAAAAAATACATCAAGATCGGTCAAGGTATTTAGAAGTTCAGTGACATACATACTAACATTGTAGAAGAACATAAATTGTATAATGCAGTGCTTTTCAATCTTTTTGAATAGGCGACCCCTTAACAGGTTGAAAGTTTTTGGCGACCCCCTTGAGTCATAGACAGACAAAAAGTTAGTAATTTAAAAGACTATGTTCATGTTTTTTCTCCATTTTATTACTCATATTCATTATTAGGGCCTTATCTCTGCAAAAAGTTGCTGAACTTAGAAAGTACCTAACTACGAGGTAGAAATTTACAATGCTTTTTTCCTTTTGCCGGCGACTTCCCGAGCAAGGATCTGCGACCCCGTCGACCCACAGATTAAAAAACACTTGTATAATGCAACAAAATGATGGGTTTGATGTATTGCAAATTTATTTTTCGTTTATACCACAATTAACAAAAAGCTTGATTTTACTTTACATAATTTAACGTATTTATTGTTTTGACTAAAACAGGTAATTTTATAAATTCACATACTCTTTTACTTATATGTAACACTCTTACGTCGATAATATTACAAACGAATATGGTAATGAGTAATGACAATCAAATTCGTAAATACCTACCAAAAAAACTGTTGGTCTCTTAATTAAGACTAGAGAAACAGTTATATCGAGATGCTAAATAATGTATTTATATTATTGACAGTATTGGACATTTTTAAAACGGTATAAAGTAGGCATATAATTAACATAACCTTATCGTCTACATTGGAAATATAACTCAAATTCAGAATGACATTTATGAAGAGAATTTCCGGTACGAGCAAAGTTAAAGTATTCGCGACTAATAATTAAACAAGATATTTTTGAATTGATTACGCGGTATTCTATAAGTAGACGGACAGATTTTAGCGAGGACTTAAATTGATAGTTTACTGTACATTTTATTTTCAAAGACGTTAATACTAAAACATTTACACAACAAGTCTTTCACCCCTTTGATTACAGACTTGTCTTATTTTTTTTATAGCTGCAGTACAACAGACAGGCTGTCGACCCGCTTGGTGGAAAGCGATCAACGACGCCTACGGACGTTTGCAACACCAGATGTGCTGCTGACGTGCTGCCGGCCTCGAAGAATTTTTATGACACCGTTTTTGAAAAACTCCATATCGTAGCGCTGTGGAAAAATCTGAGCTGAGAATTCCTTCCAAATCCCCACGGTACGCAAGAGAAACATTCTGGAGAACCGCTGCTTACATGAGCGCAGCGGCTCAAATAAGAGGGGATGAACGCCCAGTCGATGACGTGTAATGAAACTTTCACCCCTTGATATGAATGTGAAGGTTTGTCAAATTTTTTAATCAGTTATCTTTGCAAGGCTTTGGATATTCTGCAATTTTTCATAAAAAGTTTTTTTCTGCGATTCTGGCAAACAGGTAGACGGTCCGGCTCATGGAAAGTGGTTACCGTCGCCTATAGACGTTTGCAACACCAGGGGCCCATCGCGTTACCAGTCTTTAGGATGGGATAAAGAGGAGGGGATAGGGTGATGATATAGAGAGATCAGACAAAAAGAATCGGATACAAGGGAGAGGATATAGGATTGTAATAAGGGGATAGGATAGTCAAAAATAGGATAGGCAAAACAGGGAAGTGGGTCATCGGAACTCTCACTCAACGCGCGAAACACAATTAGCACAAGGCTATTATTTCACGCCGATCTTCTGTGAGAGCGTGAATCAAAGGCAGAAGTTTCCTTGGAAACCTAACTTTGAGTCGTTTTGTCGTTTAACTTGAAACGAAAGGAGAGGACAAATGGATCATTGTAAATTATTGTAAGGTATCGATATCCGACCTCAAAATCAAAATATAATGCCGAAATTCAATCTCTATTTTATTATTGACACTTGATAGTCCAAAAAACAATCGCGAAGCTGTTTTAACACCAGGTCGGGGCTTCGTCCCCGAGCGTTGGCTAATTGGCCCGGTTTGTAGTCAACAATTCCAACTTAGCCGTCAACAACGCCTTTGTGTTTGTGTTCCGCTAACTTTTATCACGGCGGCACTTCGCAAAAAAATATTTGTCTCATAAATATTAAACCCCAATCGAAAATTATGAATGTAAATATATAGGTTGGCCGCTGGCAGAATTTCGACTTTGGGAAAATTAATAAAAATCAGTACTATTTAATTTATTACAATATTCATTCTGACTTATTTTATACCTTAAAAACACGCCTCAGTAGAAAAATCACTCAACATAGCTTGCTCCGTGGCAGTCTGGGCGGCTTTCAAGTTTGTGTGCTAATGCGATCGTAAACACCAACATACATATTTTGTACATAAAATTATATTTACGACAGATTTACCGTTTCACCTATTCACATTTTTCCCACAATCTAAGCAAGACACAAAGTTAGGAAGTAACAAACATAATTACCCTAACGACTAATTCTATTAAAACTATGTAATAATTATGTATATATTCTTCTAGTATAAGTCAATAGTGATATTTATACCAAAAGATATTTATTTTCAAGGTTAATATTATCGATTCAATTTATTATTACTAGGTATTCAAACCGACTCAAACTTATTTCGGAAACCTCAAAATACACCGGACCAGCAATTCAACTAACTATGTAATTACTACTTTGTCAAAAAAAGTACCGAGAAAAGGTCATCAATTCACAAAATGTTAGTTATTCATTCAAATTTATTTTATCACCTACAAAGTATGCTCCTTTGGAAACGATACACTAACGCCAACGAATAATCCGTAATTGAGCTTAATTTTTATCGCGAATTCTCCTTTATGTCATCTACCGAATGAAAACGGGTGCCACGAAGTGGTAATTTGAGTCTAGGAAAAAGAAAGAAATCGGCTGGCCATATCTAGTAAATAAGGTGGTTGCTCGATGGTATTTGTTGAGTTTTTTTGTCAAAAATTTGTTCACAGTGATGGCCTTGTGTGAAGGCGCATTAACGTGGTGCAAAATTTAAAAAAAATCTTTCCACAAAGCTGGCCTTTTCGAAAAAATTTTTTAACTTGAAGTTTTACGGGCAAATTGTTAATGTACTTGTCCAATTTGAAAACCTGCCCGTAAAACTTTAGGTTAAAATTTTGTTGCCATTCGTTTTTCCTCTTGTCCGTTGAAGTTTCACTTCTACTATTGTCCATTATGAAATTCGTAATACACACTAGATATGATCTAACTAGAAATAGCTCTGTATTTAATCTAAATAACCGATGTAACTCAAACTTCGCGCCAAAATGAAAAATAGTTGTGCCAATTTAACAAAAAAAAAAACAAAAAATTGAATTTGGAACCATAAACATATCATCCATTCCCGATACTTTTTTTAACAGAATGTAATTAGCAACTTTTGTCAAGTTGTACAACAATTATCGCATAAAACAGTCAGTATCCTAAAACTACTGTTCATTTTAAACAAAAATTACAATACTTAATATTATTAAACCAGAAGTCTAATCTGATTGCTGCAGTTAATTTTATTCATTCTAACATAAACACTTAAAAAATCTCTTGAATGCTTATTACTTTTCTAACAAAATTTAAAAATTTCAGTCTTCTATAAAAATATCGGCAATATGCCAATAACAATTTTCATCAGACGAACTTTTTAGCCGTTTAAAATATTTAAGATTTCCATTAGCCTAAATGTACGGTGATAACTAATATTGTACAAAAAAAAAACAATATATTGCCAGCAACATCGCTGACATGTGAAAGTAATGGAATACTTCTCGTTGTAAGGGCTGTTATACACGCATTAGTGATTATAGTATGATAGAAAGTATACCATTGGTGCGTCAAAAAAAATGTCCAAATTAGAAATACTAGTTCGACGATAAGCGCAGTGTTAGTACAACTGCAGACAAGCCTTTGATGATTATTTAAGTGCATTGTTTTCGAAACTCACAACCGGTTTTTATGAAAAACAATTAATTTAAATACGAATTAAGCGTTAACATTATTGATAAATATGTATGAATTTGCAGACACGTATGACAGTAAGACCGCAAATAAAAAACCAGTACCGAGTGTGTTATACTCTTAACTGCAGTGAAATGTTGACGTCTGCGCATTTTGGCGGATGTGTGTCGTCAGGTCAGCATTGGTATCTTTACAAATGCTGCGACGGTTCGGAATGCCGTTACGAACATTTTGTGCTAAGCACGTCCCTACAACGCGTTACTACAATGTAAACTAGGGTACCTTCACGGAATTATTATCAACTGAACTTTTCATCGGAAATAGTTCACCGCGTTACAAAGAAGCGAATCTAGTTGAACGCCGCAGAAAAAAGGCTGGATTAAATATTTGAACTACTTGTATTTATAATTGGCGCCAGCTCCAGTTTAGCGGCAGAATAATCTATTGCGTAGATATATATATGACTAACTCAGACTTTACAAACATACATAAAATAGCGTAATTTTTTTATGTTATTAAGACGAGACGACATCTCCACATGATACGACCTTGACACAACCTTTCACTTCATGAAGTTTCATTAATCTCTTTATATTTATACGTGTGTTTAAGTGCTTTTTACCTGACCTGTCTTCAAAATATTTGTGATTTGGTCAATGTAACAAATACATTGCTGTCATACATATTCTTTGGCAGTTTCCTTTCATCCATTCTCTCGACATGCCTAAAGACCTTACACATTTTTTACACCCTTATTGTAACATCTTCTTTTGTACATAGTTCCCTTATCACACTGTTCGTTATGATATTGCTTAATTTAATCTCATACTAAAATATATTTATCAAAGATGATGATGGAAAGTGTTTAACGTCGCCTATGAGCATTTGCCACAACAGAATACGAACGTGTTGACGACTTTGAAGAAATTTTATTGTAGTACACATTTTTCAACAGTTAAAAGTCATAAAAAGAAACATTCTTATGTTGTGTAAACTTTTGGGATGGTTTAATTTGAATTTTACAAGAACAATTTTCCTGCTAGAACCAGTTTCATTGATTTAACGATTACAACACCTTGCGAGTTAGCTTTTGAAATCAGATTATTCTGTTGTAAAATTATATTTAATGAAATTGAAAATGCAAAGAGCAGTACATGCCCATTACATACAAGATGTACCTAATCAAATTATAATAAGTTATAAATTGTGAAGTTTGCTACTTATATCCATTTGTTCCTTCGAGACGGCATTGGGAATAAACCCAGTATCTTCTTATCTCCCATTATCTGAAGTAACTATTCTTACGTTCTATGACGGGGACGAATGCAAGATTCTTTTAATTCCAGAAAATGGGACAGTTTCAAAGTAACACATATTCAAAGAATTCCTTACATTCGATTAAAAGGATTAACAAAACCTTTTAGGTACGTTGGGCACTTTTGGGATGGGGGAAAAGCACTAAAATCGCGTGAGCATCACACTCGGATACAAAGTTTTCCCTTCTGAGGTGCAGTCGTACGACTGAGAGTTTTTAATTTTATTATCCCGAAAATAGGAGATTTCGTTTGTATTGAAGTCGAAATTGACGCGAACGAAATTACAAGACCTGAATCTACTGACTAATATAAAGATAATTAGATTCGCGTTACAGGAAAAAATACGAGGACAAAACTCATACCACATTTTAATTAATAACAGACGTTGTTTACCTCCTTATTTTTTAGATAAGGAGTTAAATATTGTCTGTTATTAATATTAATTGACAGTTAAACCGCCAACCTCGACGGGATCGACAATAAGATAGATCAAACCGCTTTGATTTTTAATGCATCGGTAGATGCAACAGTAGATAAACTCTTTATTTAACACCATTACTGAATAACATAAAGATTAGTTGTACTTATTATAACAAGCGATCCCTTCCAGACAACCCGTTGTATCTAAATAAATCTTAAAGCGTTATCTTGTTTAGAATACACTAAATTATATAACTATACTAAGGTTTGCACGCGAAATTGCTTTATTCGGTGTCAATTTTTGACGTCCGCTCTTATTTACTAAACACGAAGTAGATTGTTTTTCATACGAAACCAAGTATTGTGCAGTCATATTATGGTCCATGCGTTAGGAGTCTTAAGGATCTTAGGTCTTATGGTTTTTTCTTTCATTGAAGCGTAAAAACTTATGTGTTTTCAATTCAATTCGGGAGGTCATGTCTATATTTCTGTGTATGAAAAAAATAATCTACGTGTTCGCTTCCCGCATAATTTGTTTCATTGTTTTAAAAACCGTTTTTATGTAGTTGATTGGGTTTCATCGCACAGCAATATAGGTCGATTGCGAGTTCTAATACATTTCAAATGAGTGGCTGCCAGTTCTTTGAAAATGCAACGTACTGAAAGTGTTCTGCTGGCGATCTACCTCAATATTGTAGGACACCCATCGATCGCCTTTGTGAATCTGCAAGTATGTGTAATCACGATTGCCTTCTAAGGAGGTAGGGTGTATCGTGGCGCAGGTATAAGTATATATAGGGCAAGTGACAAGTATCGCGCATTCCTTTGATAGAGCCGCATTTCGCCGCTATCAGGGGGTATTACGATAAAAGAAAGTGATGAGAAGGTTATATTCTGGCCAAGATAGATAGATAACTTTTTATTGTTTACTAGGTAAAACTTAACTTACATATAAATAAACCAAAAGGCATGAAAAACGGGCGGTCTTATTGAGGCTTAATTGAGAACCAACTAAAACAAAAACTGAATAGATGTACATTAGCAAATTTTCTGGGGATCGACAGTTTGGGCAACACTGTTATAAGTTTAGCACGAACTGCAAGCGGGGATATTTTATATTTTACTATGTGTTCTGAAAAACAGCACGTCTGACGTCACATTAGTCGAACAATAGGGCAACAAACGCACAGTACAATTAAGGCTGTACTCATTAAATACCCAAGACGTTGGCAACTGTGACTGCTTTTGGCAGGAAACAGATAAGCATAATTAGCGTAAGGGGCCACTTTTGGGAGTTTCCTATTAGATTTTTTATCTATAGAATTATTTCCTGGAGATTGTTGAAATTTGTGTGTTTATTATTAAGGATCGTACATATATGTGTTAATCTAAAATTAATTCAATTAATAGAGAGACGTTTGGAAATCACTGATGTGTGAAATCTGCTAAACCACCTTTGAAACACGCAGTGTGTATACAGTTTATTCCCATAAAATAAAACAGAAATGAGCCCAGAAATGGGAAATTCCTATACCGATATTATTTTTGATAAAATAACAATTTTGGTAAGCACGTGATAAAATAATTAATAAAAAAAATATAATAAACTAGCGGCCCCGACAGACGTTGTCCTGCTCTGAAAAAATAAAAATCTAGGACCCGATCCCAGCGCCACCTACCGGTTCCAGTCGTTGATTTAAACCATCCGGGGACCCACTCAAACACACAAAAACAAAATCACCAAAATCGGTCCAAGTGATCAGGAGGATTCTAGAACCCAATCTCAGCGCCATCTACCGGTTCCAACGGGATAAAAAGTATCCTATGTCCGTCTTCTGGTTTTAAGCTACCTCCCCACCAATTTTCAGCCAAATCGGTACAGCCGTTCTTTAGTTATAAATAGTGTAACTAACACGACTTTCTTTTATATATATACATACATACATACATACATAACTTCACGCCAGTTCCCTTGCGGGGTAGGCACGAACAACAGAGCGCCATTTAGGCTTATTCTTACACACCTCACTTGCTTCTTTAACATTCATAACTCTTGTCATGCACGCTCGTCTGTTCTTAAGGCTCCTAACATCACCTTCTGCTAGTACATCTTTTATATATATAGATTATAATAAAATAATTTATTTGATTCAAAGATAAGTAACAAACATAGAATTACCACATGAAGGACTTACTTTGCGGTATTAAAAACTAAACTCTCATTTGTGATTGTACTAGTTCCAAAACTTGTATCAACTGTATCTTTGGAGCTAGTATTCTCTGCTACATACAAAATAACAAAAGTTAGTGCTTACTAAAAGTGTGCAAGTGTGTATGTTTGTGCGTATGGTTTTGAGTGAATGGTGTGTTTACTCTCCAATCCGTAAGAATTCTTCTGTTTCGTTATGATTGAAAGTTAATAGCAAAGATTTCAATTTGTGCTTTATTTCAAATTTACTTAGCGTAACTATACCAATGGCGAGATTGATTTTGTTATTTAAGGAAATATGTAAGTTTGTCATTTAGCTTTGAAGGAGGAAACTATTAATATCTAAAATACATTATTATGTTGAAACAGACAAATAATAAGTTTACTGCCACATTTAGATTAAATTTGTCAAGGGGCCTCTACGTTGGCCTTCCCATGGCCCCACACAAGTCCTCCAAATGACCGGGCCATTTTTATGGCCCGTGGTCTTGAAAGACATACAATAATAGTTTACTGCCAGAGCACGCGGAGTTGGTCGACCTTCATTTTCGGTATAAGGCGACGGAAGGTGCACCAAGGGGTTTCAGTGGGTATACCCGCCCATGTCGTGGCAATAACATTTTTTGCTTGCGGGGCGAATCCCACACTCCCCACCGCGTATCCCTCGCGGTAGATAGTCCTCAAACGGTTTGCCATCTATAAAAAAGGCTAATAATATGTTAAATAAATAAATATAGCTTTTATTTCTTCTGACGTTTTTTTTAATACATTGACCGCTGTCAAATCAGATTGCCTTTTTGACATAACCCTCCTCCAGAATATGCCATTTAGTGATCTCTCAATAACCTCCTCCAGTTTCGCTCTGGTATCCCCCTTTTCCTCTTTCTATCCCATGGGTATCCACAACTGAAGTATTTGGTACATTTTTCCATGTTTGACCTGTTCATTTCCACTTCATAGTTTTAGCCTTCCAAGTTACATCCACTACCCCATGTTCTCTTTTTTATATCTAAAAGCCTACACCTGTCCATGAGTTTATTGTCATGTGTTAGTGGGTTAAGTTTTCGCTTAGCAAGCGTGCGCGCAATGCACATGTGGTGTCCCCGGGCCCCGGGCCGTTGTTGCCAAGTCGTCGGCGCCATGCGCCACCGGCGGTCAATGACCACGAAGAAAGTAATGTCAAATCGCCCACGAAGAAAGTTAACGGGTAAGGTCTAGGCTTATTACTATGCCAGACAATGAAATTTGGTTTTCAATACGTCGTTTTTGAAGAGTTTCTACCTTTTCGCTTCTTGTCGAGCTGAATTTCTATTTACGGACTGCCCACCTTAAATGTAAAAAAAAAACAAAATACGAAACATACATTTTGTTGTCTCCGCAATATTGCTACTATATATTAGACTTTTGAATTAAAAACTTCCCAGTTCCTAATAGAATTATTACGAAAAAGCGTAGGGAAATAATACATTGTTTTACAATGCAATGGCAATGAATAATGCAGTAGCTATTAAAATCTGAACGCAAACATGTTGAGCTAATTTTCCGATCCGTGGTTAAATAATTAACCATTACAATATAAGCAATTTAAATAAATTTATTGAAATCTTCAAGGAACACTTCTAATTATTTTGGTGGGTGTTGTATTTGATTAAAGCAATTCAATTATAAGTTCCTACATTACTTCCTCTGAATCCTTCGGAGTTCCATCGCTGTGTCTGTCTAAATCATAAACCCTCGCTTGCGTTATGCTCACTTCCACAGCAACAAGCAGGAAGGTGGGCAGCGTATATTAACCCAACACATGTGTATGTTTGTTGGACATCTTGAGCTCGCGCTGCCCACTGTCCTCACCTTTCCAGCTTGCTCTCATGCATACGTATTGTAACGCCTGTTTTCCATAAGGGTCGGCAGGGACGAAGGATCTCCCACTTGCTACGATCTGGCAATTTTAATCAAGTCCATAATTCACGTTGTTTAGAAAAAAATAAGTAATAATTTTAACTATATTTTTTTAATTGATTTCGTTTCAATTTAATCATCCTTGAAAAGCCTGACTAGGGTAGTTTGTATACTCATATGAATCATTGCGTCATAAATTTATCGTCTATATTCTACTTCGGTTTGAGGTTTAATAGAACTAATAAATTACGTCATCATTTAACCTTTACTTATAAAACCATATCAGATACATAGATACTATGGCCTAATTATTGTACAATCCTTATTTGAATTTTATTTATTCAGTATGACGCCAACAATCACGTGGAACGGGATTTAGCTTGTTCGTAAGATAGTTTGTGAATTATGTACTCATATTAGCAAGACTGTTTACAAAAACAGCGGCATACTTTTTATTACAAAAAAAAGTTTTGAGAATTCGCAGACTTTCATTGCCCGATTCTCTACTACAGTAACATGAGAAAATAATAATTTTAAAAGTTTTACTCGTTGTTTGTCTCGTGTATTCTTTTGATTCCTATCTTATCAAATCTATCCTATTTTCCAGCATAAAAATACCCTTTCTTCGTTCGCGGTTACGTTATTCATAGGCTTTCATAAACATGCTTTTGATGATAAAAAAATATTGTAGTTGTATTGTAGTAATGTTACTAAGAACAAATAGATCGTAACAACATTATTATGTAAACACATAAAACTGTTGCAGTGCATATCTAAATCACAACCGACTGATTTAGATTGGCCATTATACACACAGTCATGCTCCCATTAGTAACCATCATCATAATCAACAGCCTGCAACGGCCATTCAGATATGATTATCTCTTGAACTATGCACAAATCCTGGTGGTTCATTAAATAATCGCTCAAAATATGCATCTCTTAGTTTTGCTGGCTTAAAAATACCACGACGAAACCGAATTTCGAGATTACAGATTGATGAATTTTATCATTTCCCTGAAATAGAGAAGTCCGAGCCAAGGTATAAGATTTTTATGAGGTAATATGGTTACCATATGACTTGGTAGAGCCATGTGGAATCATTATCTTTATTACAGCACGTTGAACCAGCTCGGTAAAATGTTAATCTTGAGCTAATCGTGTTTCGCATTCTGAGTGAGTTCCGATGGCCTTCCCCCTCCTCCTTTTTTTTTGATAACGCAGGTGGAATACATTTCGTACCTATTTGGGCCATTCCGGGGAAGGCCAAATGCGTCGTGTGTGGGGCTAACTACACCACTAAACCTAAACCTGCGCCCCATTTTTGCCTTTTGTGTGGACGCCACCGGATCTAGTACAAAGTTACTGCACAGTGAACGTCCAAAACGCCGACCTGACACACCCTGGGGAGCAGTGTCCACTTCATTATCAGTGTGGTGATCCGTCGTATCTTCCCCCTCTCCCTATACCAACTTTCTTATCCGATCTCATCCTTTCTATCCAATCTGAAAAGCTGGCAACGCGTTGACTACGCCTCGATGTTGCAAACATCCATAGGCGACGGAACTACTTTCGATTAGATGGGCCCGTTTGCCAGTTTCGCAAAAAAATATATTTCATCATGTTTAGTGCGCTGGTTAAGATTTAAGTTCCGCTCAAGAGTTTAAAAGCACGTTATAATATAAACGAAGATTAGAAAACGTGGAGTTTGTCTATGTCACGAAGGCTACTTCAGATGCGGGAGTTCCTAACAAGTTCCATCCACGTAACTCTACACATCCATCCCAGCATTTTTATCTTCGTGACACGCAACTCTTACTTGCGTCTCTTAAATATAGGCCGCGCTTCTCTATCGTACAAAAAGACAAGCCTAATGATAGAGTAGTTATAGACCCGTCCTTTTATCTTAACAGACATTTTAGGATCACGAAAGACACCTGTCTCGAGGCACTTAACCCAAGCTGCTAAGACACGGGCCTTGGCTTTGTTATCGACAGCTCGTTCTGTTATAAAGTTCATTTATTTAAAAAAAATGTGTTATCGTTTTTAAAATAACTAGGGCGGTTGACAATTATCCATTTTCTTTTTTAAGCTATACTTTTAAAAATCATAAAACAGTATTATCATATTGCTATCAATACCTAAGATCCGACCTTAGTATTAAGCTTATAAAAAAATGACAGAAACACAAACGAAACTGTTTAGGGTCACATATTCTATAAGCCGGGGATCCCCAAATTTGTTAACATCGACCCCTAGGGTCGTAATCGGTTTCCCAGAATTCTACATAAACGAAAACTGATTTAAAGAATAATAAAATAACTACCTACTTTAGTATTTTCACATTCGTCGTCGTCAGCCATTTGCAGTCCACTGCTGGACGTAGGCCTCCCCAAGACGGCGCCACTCATCCCTGTCCTCCGATTTCCTCAGCCAGAGCCTACCGGAGACCTTACATAGGTCGTCGGTCCATTTTCACATTATTTGTATTATATTTTCTTAAGTTTTCGCGACTTGTATACATAATAAAACTACGTTTTAACGGTTTAAAGCGCGGTAATTTTATTTGATTTTGGTTTTTCCGACGTTTCGGCCACTTTTCAGTGGCCGTGATCACGGAAGACAAAGATGTCAAGTGTCAACGAGTATTGTTTAAAGTTTTATTTAGCCTACCACCAACATGTTAATTTTAATTATTTAATTTTAATTTTGTTTATGGTTATTATTTACTCTATGGGAGCCTAATCTAATTTTAGTTGCGAAGCGGTAGTTAACCAACCGTAAAGTGTTTAAATTGGTAAGTATTTTGTATAAATACGAAAAAAAACTAGAGGCAAGATTTTTAAAATAATTTGGATAAGGGGATCTGATCTATCAGTTCATGTTGGAAAAGGGGGTCTCTTGCCCAAAATAGTGTGGTAATCCCTGCTATAAGGGTCTTGTTCTTCCTTCGAATGTACGGAAAGATAAAAAATCAATATGCAACTGATAGAATTAAATTACCTATTGCTTACACACACCACAGTCACGGTCTATGGCGTGCGATTATAACACACGGTAATTATTTCAAGTACCGACCACCACAATTACACTGAAATTACCATACGACCTTCAGCTAGTCGTTATTGCCTGCAATCAGGATCGTAAAAATATATAATCGCTATTTATTTTGTTAGTTTTGACAGTCTCTGGATATTAGTTTTTAAGCAATTAACGGATGCTTTGGACTAATGATTAGAACGTCAACTTTGCTTGGATTAACTAGTGAGTCAAAAGAAAGGAGAGAAGGGAGACTGCGGAATTCAATGGAATTTCTCAGTCCTTCTCCTTTTTTTCATCTTCTCCCAATCATCTGGGGTCGGCACAATATATATTTTACTTTCAAACTCCTCCATTCATGCTTACTTCCTCTGTCGCATACAATCTATTCATCTCGAATTCAGCAGGTCCGTGAGACCATTTCACGTTATTTACTTTTCTGGTTAACGTAACCCCGTCGCATTCCAGTAACGTGAGTTCAAATTAATGCTGAGCGTGAAACATGCACCGATTAGTAGTTTTTGTGACCTACAATTACAATTTGCTGACGGTGAAGAAAACCATAGTGAGAAAACCTAACATCGATATTACTTATATATATGGAATCAGTCCATCCGATTTTTACTGGGTTTTTTCATAAGTAAATGACCTACAGGACAGAGACGTAGGCATTGATGGAGAGATTAATCCATAAATTCCAACTCACTCAGCTAGATTGCAGCTAACATTCATAACGTGCATATTAGTAAATAAACCAAAGTAATGGAAACATCTCGCAACATGGTGGAAGGGCCAATGGAACAGAAGTGTTCTCATCTCCTTGAGCTAACACGCTGAACTACGTACGCATTAGTTCTCTAGAACGTTTATTCTGTATACAATAACAATCTGGAGGAAACTTTTCACCGGCTTTCTTTCTACCGTAAAATATGTTGAATGTCTCGTAAATGTTCATAGGCATTGGTTAGCACTTTCCATCCGCTTGTCAATTTGCTTGCTACATGTAGCTATCCTCGACACCTCGTGCTTCTTTGCGGAATGTATATCTACTACGCGTATAAAAAATGGTCACTTTCACGTTAAACTAAGTTATTCAAAATAAATATTAAAATTACGATCTTACTAAATAAAAGTAAAAGACAGTGTGACTTAATTGCAACTTTTACTTTACACATTACAACAAAAATCTTCAAAAGAATTTAATCAAATTAAAATTTCTGTAAACAATTAACATTTTATTTTCATTGTAACGTTTCATTTTGAAGTTTATTAAGCATATGAATAAATTGATTGATTGGTCGATTACTCTATAGACAATGTTGGAGTTTGAAATAACAATCATATTAGTTAATAAAATAAATATTATATAGGTGTGATCTAAGGCATTGTTTATACTAAACTGGTACCATATTTTTTAAGGAGGGGAAATCCGTTTGAGGTCTATCCACCGCCCACGTGGTGGCACCACGTTTGGCACGTTGGGGTGGCACTAGGTTGGGGATACCCACTTAAACCCCTCAGTCGTCCGTCCTTCGTCTTTATGCCTGGGCCACGGGTATATTGGCCTTGCTGCCCGGCAAAGCCCTGGCAGGACCAGATTGGTACCAGACTTAACTTTGAAAGTTCCTGTAATCTTGTTCCTCCTATTACTAAACAATTTTATATACCCTGTACTTGTTATGACTAATAAAATTTCATAACATTTCATTGTGATATGAACTTATCAAACTAAATAGTTTCATAATTTCATTTCATAATGCTGATATCTCATAGTTGGCTATAAAATTACCTGCTGTCCTGTAAGAAGCATATTTTGGAATTACAGTAAAATGAGTCTCAGGTATTCTCAGATAATTATATGAAATGGGACAAGCAACTTGCATGTCGTGTCATGGCCCATTTAAAGCATCACAGTAGACAGTATTGATTGAAAATTACTTTCCACTCACTTGTGGTGCTTCCTGGCCTCAAGGCCAGACTAAACAATGCACACAATGGTTTTCATTGATACAATGCATGTTTCATTCAACTTGTTATTGGCATTGTCCATGTAAACAAATACACAGAATTGGAGATTAAACTATTAGTTTTGTACCAATGACATTAAAAGAATAATGAGAAAATAGCAAATTATGAAAGGTAATTTGTAAAAGGTTCAATGTTAATTCCATTATATACAGTTAATTGAAAGTATCAAATAGATGAAAAGCTTGTTTAGGAAAATAACTATCTATTGAAATAAGTGATATTGTAGTTTGCTGAAGATTATACAAGGTGGATAAGAAAAATTACGAAAGGGGATGCCGGGCTCCGAAGTGGACACACCAGATGCAACCAAAATGTATTCCTAGGATGATTATAAGCTATATCATTTATAGGCAAATCTATGGCAATATTTATAGTTGCCCTTTGTTGGTAGGAAATGAAAAATCAAACCACAATTTGCAGAGGTAAAGATAAAAAACAATTCTAAAATAATAATTTGTGTGCCCAAATAGGCCTTTCGTCCGAGGTGAACACTCTGCTTTTTATTTCGAATATAAAGAAAATAAATAAAAACTCATTAGTTAAAAAACTGCTTCTTAAAGTTGTTAAATCCATATCTAAATCTGATGAAATGTCATGTCATCACATATGTCATATATGAAATATCAAGTAAGTCTTTTTCTGTAGCATTCTAACAGCCAATATTTTTTTTGTCACTGATGATAGTAAATATTTAGCTGTTATTTATGTAAAATAAATAACAAGTAATTTATAAGTATTAAATTATGTTACAAAATTGTTGATTTTCTTTAATTACAATTTATGCTACTAGTTAACAATGGCTGTAAAAAAATAATGGGACATTACTTGCATGTATTATCTAAGGTTTACATAATTTTCTAAACTTTTTGACAGTAGGTGAGAACCACTTCCCAGGGGCGAAAAGTGCTGTTTTCATTCCTGTGATTAGACAATTCTCTAAGCATACTTTCAGAATATGAGAAAAGAAAAAAATGTTTCACTTTATTTGAGGTTTTTGCATAGGCTCCTCTATACTTCTATTTGTCTAATGTAAACAACAATAGATAGCAATGAGTTAGGTTTTTACCTAGTGATTTGTATAAATACACAGGTGTTTAACAATCCCAGCATATCATGCTTCTAAAAAAAGATTGAGAATAGAAGAAAAATAAGAAAGTGGTCTCCCAGAGACCCACTTTCTTATTTTTCTTCTCCACTTTGCAGTCTCTACTGATAACAGTGAAACTAAATATTTTTTATTTCAATTTTTTGTATATTATATTCTGTATATTATAATAAATACAACTGTATCAATATTTTTAGAACTACATATACAGTTAAATTGACACAGATGTGCAATCATAAATATTCCAGTTATCAAATCTTTGATAACTTATGACAGGCATGCACAATATCCAAACTAATTATATTATACAAAAATTAATGTTTGTTTCTAATACTGTTTGTAGTGTTCAGTGCAATAATAATAATATTGTTATTAGACAAATGGCGCTCTGTTGTTCGTGCCTACCCCGCAAGGGAACTAGCGTGAAGTTATGTATGTATGTATGTTATTAGACAAATAATGTGTTTAATTCTGCTAACTTAGACACTTTAAAAACCAAACATGAATTAAGAAGAATACTAGAAACGGGGATTGTCACATAAAATGTAACACTGAAAAACTCCATGTTCGATATAGTTGAGACATAAGTCATTTTTCATATTTTATTATTTAAAACACATCTTTTTAAACCGAAACCAATCAAAAATTAAATTTTAATAGGTTTCTTTTACAATTTTTAATTGATTTAGTTTAAAAAAAAAAATTAATTAATAAAACATCATCCATCTAGTAGTGTTTAGGTTTAGGAGCTTTTCAGATTTACATTTTTTACTTGACAATTGTCATTACTAGTATAAAAGAAATACTTTTATATTGATAAATGCAAAAATTTCCCACAGGATTTAAACCAAGGTAACCATACTATAAGGAGAATCATAAAACAATAGTAAAAATATGATATAAGTAATTTTCGGTAGCTTAGTGGCAAGCATCTGCTGATTTTTAACATAGGGGTATGCAACATAAAAATATATATAATAATATCAATATTTAAATCAATAGGTTGTAAATATTGATTTATATCACCTGCTTCAATGTGATATTATCAATATTTTAAATATAAGATAAAAAAATTAAAGAAAAACATTTTTTCATATTATAAATAAAATTACATTTGACCACGATCATACTCAGGGCTCTTTTTCTGTGGGGGTATGTGGGGGCACGTGGGAGCACCCAGTACCCTTAAGGGAAATTTCTAAAATATCGAAAAGTTGCCATAAAAACTGAAAAAAATGAAACAACAACAAAAAAATTATGCACTTACAATTTTCGAGAATTAGCATGCCCCAAAACAGAATTGACAAAAAAAGGCCTGATCATACTTAATATTAAGTATTACATTAAGTATTAATATGGATGAAGACAGAGGATGTTTAACTAAAAAATACCTATTCACTTGAGTCTTGAAGACATTCATATTTTAAAAACAATAAAACCAGTTTTTGAGAACATGAAATCAAGTAAAATTATGTCATACCTACTCAGAAGCTTAGAGGTAAAATATTTCTGTTCACATAAATAGTACTTGCACTTCAATCTATATTTTGATTTAAAATATCATTGTACTTTCTCAAGAAAGCCAAATTTATTTGCAGACAGGTGAACTATATTCTCCATGTAGAATCTAAAGATAAGAATGTTACAATATTTAGAAAATATATTAATTAATAAATATATAAAATAACTAGTCTATTCTCTATGAGTCTATGTGTGTCATTTTTCAATACTTTAATATTGATTTAATGATAAATTAATATCAATATTGTAAGGACAATAATACCCTATTTTCAATATAGCATAAGCCTAGGACATAAGTTATTGCTAAGAAGTCAGATTCGTTAACAGTAGTGACTGTTGTAAATACTTATTAATTAAATCTTTACTACCTATTAATTTTTTTTAATTTTTAGACTAGACTCACCTCTTTCACGGTTTCTAATTTTTTCTTGTTTTCAGGATCGGTATCAGGTCCTACTGCCACCACTACATATTTGTCTGAATTTTCTGCTTTTGGACCAGATGGAGATGCGTCCTTCGCAACACTGTTACCAACCGCTGGCTCTTCGATTGCATCCACTGGTGGTTTACTAGGACCTTTCGATGATGATGATATCGAGGGGGCTACATCAAATTGAGGCCTCTCCAATACTTTCATGCCCATATCCTCATCGATCTTTGCTTTCAATCGGTTCCTGTCCTCCACTATGTGAGGATCATCTCCGTCTTCGCCATGCCTAACTATGCCTACTACCGGGAAGTCTCCCACCTCGTTTTGAGCTAGTGGCGGAGGCATCAACAATTCTGGACCTGCTTTCTGTATACGTTTATACACATTATAAACACTGTCGTTCACACTATTGGAACTTTTGAACTCGGGCAAATAAAAGAGTGCCCCTAACCATACGATTCCGAATGTCAAAAGAACAGAAACAATCAGGTATTTTTCTCGCAAGCGAAACGATCGCCGAGAAATGGACGGGACTGGTACTCCATTCACAAATCGTTGATAGCTGGGCAAGATCCCCGTCATGTTCACGTACGCGGAATTTACACCTAAATTTTTAAAACAAAAATAAATAATGACAGGTTCGTAGACAAACAACCAGTCAGCCGTCTTCGGCAGTCGCCATTAAAAACTACCAACCAATGAACCAAGTGCCAACTTGATGTTGGAAACTTCATTGGGGATGCTAGGATAAAAATGAAAAATCTTCTAAATTTCCAAAATGCTAGTACAACTGCCTTATTAATAAATGGAAATGGAAATTTTATATTATTTATAAAATACATTATATAAACATCATTCGTATTAATGTAATGATTTGTCTTTTATTCTAGATTACTACTGAATCAGTACCAAAGATGGACATACGTCTTTATAAAGTGGCAAAATTTATAAAATTAAAAATAAAATCCGCTAAAAAAGAACTAAATACGCATGTAGCAATATACCAAGTTTCACGTGAGCAGTGATTTTTAAATTTTACCAAGGATGTCTAGTGGAATTTGAAGCAAAAATCCTTTAGTTATAAATCGATGATATTTTACCAAAGAACAGACGACATAACGGGTTTCTAACGGTTAGTTTAGCTTCTTTTAATCAAATAATTGTTCTGTTAACTATTAAAATGTGTTGCTATTGCTTACAAAATTATAGTATTATTATTAAAATAAATATCATATGCTATGTGACAAAATTTGATACTTGCACGATATTTGATATCGTACTAAAATCATTAGTAAATATGAAATTACTCTCGACTTGATATTGAAGTTGGTAGAGTTTAGACAAACTTGCGAAAGTGGCGCCTCTATTATTTTTTACTTTATTTTGCCACCCTGTAGTGGTTTTTTAATAAAATATTTTATAATTATGTATTATAAGTTATTATTTTTGTGTGACTTGCTATTCCATATTTATACAATAACAAGTCACACAAAGTTGACCTTTTACCATTTTATATATTTTAATTCTTTTTTTCTACCAAAATATTACGTATCCATTATGGCAATTATTACTAATTTTTAAAACGCCATCTTTTGTTAACTTTATAAAACTGATTACAAGAATGTAAGACAAAAGAAGAGTAAACAGCGGTATCACTATTCTTCAACTTCCATGGCGCTATCTTTTTTAATAAGGTGCGCTTTGACTAATAATGAATTACCATTACTAGAGATCTGTATAAACCATCTATGAACAGCGTATTATAATGTACAAAAGAAAGGAAGACGGCACAAAATCCCTCTTCAACAGAGACATATTTTATTAGAATTGGCTTACTTTTAATGACTGTCAAAAATGCTCTCTCGTGGAACTTAGAATGAATTTGAATTTGAACTTTAAAATGTTATATATTTTAGTGATAAATTTATAATAAAAATAATATCCAAAAATGTAGGTAAGCAAGTCAGGATTTTATAGGCCACATAAATCCCACTAAAATTGCTTTGAGACTCAACCAATATCCGCTACATAGCTAGATGGCGTTGTGAACAATAGTCAATAAATGTACTTTTATTATAATCATGGAAATAGATACTTTCTAGCATTTCTCTTCCATGGCAGAATATACTTTAATAGAATATAGGTAATTAATTGTTCTACAAACAAAGAACTGAATGCCATTATTTTTAGAATATATATTTACAAGGGCGAATTAAAAAGTTCTTAGAAGTGCATAATATCTCTACATATAATAAAATTGTAGAGGTCGAATTTCTGTACAATGAAAAAAAATTCTGAAAACCGAGCCAGGGGGATTTAAGAAGTGAAATAGAACTAATTTATATTTTTTTCAAATTGTTTGTTTGTCTGTGTGTCTGTTTGTACCGTCTAATCTCCGAAACGACTGGACCGATTTAATGAAATTTTGTATGGTGGTAGCTTATATTCCTGGTCAACATATAAGATACTTTAGATCCCGAAAATTAAAGAGTTCCTGTGGGATAGTTAAAAAACCGCACCACGCGGGCGAAGTCACGGGCACCAGCTAGTATGAAATATTTTTGGGAGAAGTTTGATATTCAAAGTAAAGGCTGTCGATCACACAATCTGATTTTTTTTTCTTGAAGCAGGGGATTACGTTTCGTACAATATCGGGCCCTTTGTGGGGGTTAGACCTTACCCGGCGAGATTAAGCGCACTTCTTGTGTGGGACTCTGTTAGAGATGTTCTCGACTACACCACTAAACTTGAACCCGCCACCCATGTGCCCGCGTTTGAGGTGGAAGAAAATGAGTTTTCTAACGTAGTTACATCCATGTATATCCGCGCTTCAAGGCCTGCGTCACCCCGGGAAGCAGAGTGACCCACTTGACCAACAGAGGTTAGTTCCACTGCAACTTCAAATGCTGACGGAGCCCTGTGATGGAATCACGGGAAGAGATTTTGCGCATATCTTCGCCTCCAGACACCGGACTTTCGTCGGTACCCGTGAGTCGCGTGCGCACCTCTCTTCCTTCCTTGCAATACATTACTGTCTCGCAGAAAGCTGATGCCGCCCCCCAGTGATCTTCGCTGTGCAGCATGACCTCAACCAAATGCCAAATGTCACTTGTTTTAGTCAGTTCGTTCGCACGTAATAAATTGATTGTGCAATGAGATGCTACGTCAGGTTTGCAGAAAACTTGAATAAATTACTGGCCTATTTTTTTTTCTTTTCCACCTGCCTGTTCATACCCTGACATTGGCGAAATTAGTGCCATATGCAATGAATCCAACAAAATTAAATAAAACGAATTGCTAAAACCACAAAATTATGGATAAAAGTGAGTTACGTGCCGTTATAAAATATCTCAGCTTGAAAAAAAGTTTCCGAAATAATTTTTTTCAGACATTCAGTTGACATTAGGGGATGATGCCTTATGCTACGGTTGTGTACTGGGTGGTTGAATTTAAAAGAGGTAGATCAAGCTGTAAAGATGACCCGCGTTCTGGGCGGCCTATAACTTTCGGTACAAAAATCCGAAATCTGTCGTTGGACGAGTTGTTTCTTCACGATAACGCTCCCGCTCATCGATCGGAAGTTGCGCTCAACACAGTCCGCTGTGTTGGCTTCAATCTCCTTGACTAGCCACCATATTGGTTGGTATATACCACCCCATATAACGGAGTTGAGTCGGCGGTTGTTTCTCTCCTCCAGATCACTCTGGCGGCTAAAAAACTTCCTGCCCATCGCCACCAAAATGAAACTTGCAGAGTCGCTACTTTTACCTATACTTGATTATGCCGACGCCAACTATCTAGATTTAACTCAAGAACAACTTAATAAACTTGAGCGCCTCCAAATTTTTTCCATAAGGTTCATATTTGGGTTACGCAAGTATGACCACGTTTCTGAATTTCAAAAAGAACTCAAGTGGTTGCCAATTCGTTTTCGCCGGAATACTCACATTTGCTTTATAGTATTTTATTCCTACCTGCTACTCCACAGTACCTTAAATTAAAGAACGCTTCGAATTTATTTCTTGCTCTCACAAATTACACCCTTCCAGTCAACATAGACTTATTACTCCTATTCATAATACAACGTTCTTCAATAATTCTTTCACGGTTAAGACTGTCCAACTTTGGAATTCATTGCCTGTTGCTGTCAGACAAGCAAAATCCTTAATAACATTTAAGAACTTGATTAGGAAATTCTATCTGCAATATAATGACATGTAATTTTATATAATTAGTAGATGTTATATTGCATGTAGTTATTTTTTTAATTTTTTTATTGCAGGAGTTCAGCAGACAGGCAGACGGCCCACTTGATGGGAAGCGGTTACTATCGCCTATGGACATTTGCAACACCAAAGGTGCTATAAATGCGCTGCTGCTCACTTAAGGGAGACTGGAACCTGGTCACTAATGCCGGAACACAACACAAGGTTATTATGGCGGCATACTCTAGACCAGGGGTGGTCGCCATCCAGTCGAGCAAATACTCTACCACGTGGCTGTGGGTTGTTTAGTCGCCTCTTACGACAAGCCACCCGGCCGCAGGAAATTGTATTCTTTCTCCATTCCTGCACGGAAGTTATATGTTTAAATAGTTGCATATTATCACCATAACTTGTATATGTATATAACTAATGTCTATATATAGTATAGTTATATATTTATTATTATAATGTACGTAATCGTAAAATAATTATGTATACCACCATCGCCAATCCTAATCAGAATATTCTTGCCACGGGTTATCTGGAAGAGATCACTTTTTAGCGATAAGACCGCCCTTTGTACCCAATTAGAATATACCTAGTTCGTAAGTTTTCTGTAATGGTGTACAATAAAGTTTATCTATCTATCTACCATATTCTCCGGATTTAGCGTCAAGTGATTTTCACTTATTCGGACTTATTCCCAAAATTAAAAGAGGAAATTCGTTGAACTAAATTTCACGATAATGACGCCGGTTATGGCTACCGTAGAGGAGTTTTTCGAGACTCAAGAAAATAATTTTTTTCGCAAAGAATAAGGGAGTTGGAATAGCATTATTCTACATGCATTGCATTAGATGGAGATTATGTAGAAAATATTTTTGTTTAAATTTTGAATATTGATTCCAAGAACTTTTTGATTCACTTAAGTACATTAAAAACGTGTGCGCCTCGGGACGCTCGACAGAAGTGGTAACTAATCTAAGATGAACTATTTAATATTGAAATTGTTTAACTTGAGAAAAGCTTCGATTATTACTTAAATTTTATGTATATTGATATGATAATCTAAGGAAAGGTTATTTATTAATAAAATCTTTTATTGATTATAAAGTATATTTTATTCTTAGTTACAATTCTTGAATATGTACATTAGAATTTTGTGTATGTACATTATCAGTATCATTATTTAATCTTATTGCCGAAATACGGCTAGCGCTGTATTTCGTTAACCCACAGCGCTACCGGTAGCTCTCGTAGCGCTAGCTCACTCTATAATAATAATAATAAAAAAAGAGCTTGTCACAGACAGTTACATGAACCCGCAGGGGGGCTTTGTGGCGAAGCCTTAGGTGAGTAGCGACACCTCGTACTTGACTCCGGGGTCCAAGGCAAGGCCCCCGCCTCCGTGCTTAGCCAGCCGGCACGCAGTGCAGATCGCTAAAGCTAAGACTCAAGCTCCAGGGATGGAAGTGATAAATAGCGTCACTTCAGAAGTACCTACGATGAACCTGCAGCCCACCTCTCTACACCCCTTAGCCACTCACACCCATGTTCCCCGGTCTTTATGGCATTTTTGGGGCCCATGCAGGGAGTGGCGAGTCACCGTCTGCCCAGTTTTCCATGTTCTCTGAACATTGCGACGGGCAGACGCCATAGTCTCCATATTCCCAGACCCCTAGTACCACTAGCAGTTCACCCCAATAGCCCGGTACTTTTTGTCCTCATTTCCCACAATAGTCCTACACTGGCCGGGGCTTTTCCTTGGGTGCATTACTAGATGGTGTGGACAAGGATAATCGCCGGTCAATGTCCCACCACATTTACATTAAATTTGTCAAGGGGCCTCTATATGTTGGCCTTCCCATGGCCCCACGCAAGCCTTCCAAAAGTCCGGACCATTTTCATGGTTCGTGGTCTTCAAAGACATACATATAGATAATTGGCAGACAAACACACATATTGTATATCCCCAAATTAAGCAAGTTACGCTTGTGTTATGGGTAATATACAACGGACTACTCTGGGGCCGATCCCAGACACCCAGACCATGGGTCCAAAATATGTTTCCGAAATTTACTACACCAGGAATCAAACCCGGAATCTCTGCCTTGCAGTGAGGTACGCCGGCAAAGGCTTAGCCCGCTCAACCACAGAGGTCGTCATAACGTCTTGCGTGAGAGAAAAGGAAGGCAGACAGACTGGCGTCGTAACGAGTTACGTAACGAAGCGGTTTACCCTCCCATAAGAACTTATCACTTCAAAAGTACGTTTGCTCGGGTTGCAGCTTCTACCGATATGTTTTAGCAGATGTTTGTAATATGATTGGTTTCAGCAGTTTTCTCTATAATAGCCCTAGCTAAGACTATGACAGAAATAAGACAGACGGTCGATATGACGAATAAATAAGGGTTTCGCTTTTACCAAAATGAGTACGAAACCCTGAATAAAAATGCCAGACCATTATGATCAATGTTGTGCGTAAACGTCGGGAATAAATAAAAAACTAGATACGTATTTAAGTTTTTATTTTGTTGTATTTTATCTATTTCGTAAAATACATTTTATTTTATCAGAATAAGACACGATACAAATATTAAATGTAATAAAAATCACTTGAACAAAAAATAATTCTAATTAATTTCTCACATGAGATCAGTCAAAAGTTAACAGTTTATACCTAAAGTTTAATTATTTACAAACGTATTAAAACTAAATATTGAATGCAAAATACTCTAGTTATGAATCTTGTTAAATAGGTACAATACTCATTTAATATTACTTTTACCATATTGGCTACGAACGGGGCTTGAACCTTGACATGTAAAAATCGCAATCAGGACAGTACATCGACGGCGGGTTTAAAGGCTTCTTACGACACAAACTACAAAGCGACTTTTCTGGGGGACCGTCGCCACTTGTATAACTAGCATTATTAGTCATTTGTGGCGGTACTGGAGAATCAGTGCCTCCTTTCGTGCCTGGCTCAAAAGTCACCGACTTTTTTTGCAACTGTTTCATAGCCTGCATATGCTGATATGGATTATAACCATTTGGACTATACTGATGATGGTACACATTGTTTATTTGATCGTTATTTGATGTATTGTCTATAAGTCCATTTTGTACATACATCGGTCGCTGTTGCTGAGAATTAGCGTAATGCCTCGTCTCTGGCAGACGTTGTTGCGTATTGTTTTCAAGGTAGTAACCATTTGGAATTTTCTGGTAGTTACTGTTATTATAATTTTCTACAGAATTTTCACCGTGAGGCGGTGGTACTCTTTGATAAGGCGAATGGTTATAGTGGTTCGTAGCGTTCGTTTGTGGATAACGACTAGAGTATTCGGCAATTAAATAATTCATCGGTGGGTTATGATAACTCTGGTAAGCAGGTGAGTTAGAAGGCACGCTTTGATAAGGCGAGGCATTGTTTTGCGCGCTGTTGTACTGACGATTTGTACTGCTAGGCATCGTTGAAGCAGTAGAACTTTGGGACACCCTATGGTAATAAGCATTATTTGATGCTTGGTTCATTTGATTCGGTGGGTGTGTATACATATTAGGAACGATCCTTTGAAGGTTGGCAGTGGGTTTCGTGGAGTATGTAGCGTTGTGCATGGCTGGTGACAGTTTATTTACTGAGGTTTGACTAAAGTTCGGTGGGCTCGCGTTACTCTGATTGGGGTACACTGCTGGCGGTTGATTATATGGAATTGGACTTGTAGCATTTTGTACAGGAGTCGGTGTTATTGACTGATATATTTGATTGTTATTTCCAATATTTTGGTTCTGATTGGATTGTACAACAGAGTTCATACCATACACTACTGTATTCTTTTGTGCGTTATATTGCTGCTGAATACGAGACTGGGTGTTGTATGTTGGATATGTGTTTTGCACCCTCACATATTCAGGGTTTGTATTCTCGTTAGGAACAAACGAGTTTTGTGATAGTGATGATATCGTAGATCGTGACGATTGACTGTCAAATGAGTCCTGTCTTTGAAGCGATGGCTTTTCAGTTTGCAAAGGCATGGAAGTCAGCTCAACTTTATTAATAGCCGACTTTAAAACCCTCTCTAAAATAGGATTCGGGATGTAACTATCATCTTCCTGGTCTTCGGCTGTCGAGACCAATATAACTTGGTCACAAAAAGAAACGGACTTCTTTTTTGGTTTTATTCGATCATTGTATGTGTTGTTTATAGTTTTCTGTTCTATTTGTTCTTCTACAATTTTCTTCGGATCGATAGAAGATGAAGAAGCTCTGCGATTAAAAACGCTATTGTTTATTTGATCTGAACAATTTATAACATCTCTGTTGCCAACCATACCAACAAAACCAATATGCGATCTTTCTCCGTCTGAACATGTATTCTGTCCATTATTTTCAAATTTGGTAGTCATATTTCTGATATCAGTATTATTTTCATTTATTTTTTGGGGTTCGGAAGAGTTCGATAATTGACCCTCTAATGATTCGGATCTTTTTAACTTTGCTTGTGTTGCTTGTAGCTCTTTAAGGAACATATTCACTGAAGAATTATACAGGTCCTCATTGCCAGAATTAGCATTGGGTAGACTTATTTCATTTCTATAGTATTGTAGTCTTTCAGCATCACGTTGCAGATACGGATCCAGTCCTTTGATCATTCCAGGATGCCCATCATTTTCATGGGGGCGTGATACTTGATCCATATTTTGAATTTTATTCAATTCATGCTGGATTGGTATTAAATCAATTGGAGGTGGTGGCGGAGGAAATTCCTCACTGGGCTGCCGTGAATGATTTACAGAATTCATAGGACTAGGATACGGGGGTAGTTCAAACATCTGAGGAGATCTACGCATTGGCAGCGGACAATCTACCACATCGATGCCGTTATCAAAAGCATTTGTTAGATTCTGCATGTTATTATGTGATGGCTGTATATTTGGCAATATGTCCCTTTTAACAGGACTTTGTTCTTGGTGTATCATAGCTTTTGTTACGACAGTATGGAAATTTTGTGAAGTTGAATTATCTAACGTATCATAATGATTGACGGGTTTGTTATCGTATGAATGTAGAAATGGTAATGACTGTGGTTCATCGCCGTACTGTTCAGAGAAACCTCCGTCTTCTTCGATTTCAGGCTGATATATCTCTTTGTTATGTTCCACGTATCCATACTTAGTCCCGCTAAGCTGGGATGTGGTTCGTAATGGGGGTGGAGGTGGAACTTTTGCGGCTGTGAGCATCTTACCAGCACTACCATGAAAACTTTTTCTCATTAACTTACTTCTTTCGAGATTTGGATTAGTCCCACTGGCCGCCGAGTATTCCAAGTGGCCTTCAGACAAGTATCCACTAAGGTTTGTTTTTTCTTCAGTAGTCCTTTTGCCTACTTCTGCATCATCTACCGAAGACACTCGTTTATCTTTCGTTGCTTCAGTATTTCCATCGGCACCTTCAGTGAGATCGGGCATCGATCGGTTTTTTCGTCGAATCAAACCTCCCATCAACAATTTTCTACGTATTTTATGCTGCTTCTTATTGGCTTTTTTATCTTCAACATTTTCTTCTTTCTTTTCAGGAGGCGTAGGTACTTCAGGTTTAGACGATCGAGCCCGCCCTCTATCTTCACTTCGTGATCGTTTTTCTTTGCCTTTTTCGTCTTCTCGAGATTTATGTCTTGGAGGTCTTTCACGCGTCATAGTGTCAATATCATCGTCAACACATTTAGCAGTTTTTTTCGAAGACCCTTTCTTTTTAGGAAGAGTAGCGTAAATTTCTATTGTTGCTGAAGTAGAATCAAGACCGCCTTTAGTATTTCTGACTGGAACTGGCTGTGGTATTTCGGCTACTCTATTGATACCAGCCATTCGTCTTTGCAGACTACGAGCGCGCATTACACAGGTGTTGTGTTTCATTCTAGCAAGAGTCATAGTATGCGGGTTATTGTATGGAGCTTCCATTACAGCTCTAGCCTTTGATGCTGCGGCGTCACATAATACAATTGCTGTCTCGTAATCTGCTGAATCTTCAGCATTACGCGATTTTTCCAGTAAGTCATCAGCTTCTACACAAAGATTAACACAATCCCCGCGTGTTGTGATCTCCGGGATCTGAGCCAACTGCAAATTATGACGTAAACCTTGTTGTAAAGGTAGACTATCCGTTGAAGATAATGAATATGAATCGTAACCCGCGTCACAAGATCCACCACTCGATAATTCTCCTTTACGAGTTGGGCTACTTGGAACACTGCCTGGTCCACGTCCTCTGGTATACATATAAGGACTTTCAGCTGTGGACGATGAAGCTGAAGATGCGCTATTACGATCCCCACTCCAATTACCAGAGTCCCGACGCACACGTGGTCGTTCTTGATGTTCTGTCGGGAATCCTGTGCCTTGATTACCAACTACTAATGCTCTCCTATTAGCAAGTACTTCCTTCATGTTTTCAACAGTTTTTCTTGTATAGTAGTCGTTGTCATTATCCGGGCCTGGTGTGACAGCACGTCGGGCGAATCCAGCGGCAGGTCGCTCAGGTGCCGGTGTAATAGCACGTCGCGGCTCAGGTGCTGGGAAAGGCACCACATCTTTGGGAGCATGTCGTGTATCACAAGGTGTTCCATCTACCGCAGCATATAGTAATAAAAGAGGCTGGAATCGACTTCTACGACACTTCTCTACCACTTGCGACCATTCCGGTCCAATTTCTTTTACATCTGCGTCATCGAAGTATATCCAAAGACGTAATTTACTATGGAAGAAAAATGTGGAGTAATGTTTGCCGTAGTAAGTGACCAGTCCTACAAGGTGATGCGTCGCTCGGGCTGCCCAAGCGCGATCGACGCATGCGTGGAAAGCGTCAGTCGGGCGCAGCTCGGTGCCAAGTGCAGCATATACAGCAGCTACGTGTTCCGCTGAAGGCCTTTCAGAGTCCCACACCATGCCAATTGATACAACTTCTGGACGATTCATTAGAGTCCTGCATATCTGTATTTTGGCACCACATGCATTCTGAAATTAAAAAAGAAATTAGAATCAGCTCAACTATAAATATAATAACCAAATCCAAAAATAAGTTGTTATTCAGAGCTTACAAACCACTTACAGGACAGTCTCTGATGTCTCCCATTCCTCCAGCCTTTCGCAGTAAAAGACCGAAACTATCGCCATGTTCTCCCAGAGCTGCTTGTGCTGTCAACGCAGTTGCAGATACATAGTGAACCATCTGAAATTAAAAAAATCCTATATCAATAAATAAATTAAAACCAAGTCTTAACAACAATTCATCTGAAATTTTATTTTAATTAACCGATTTAATAAAGAAGGAGGTTCTTAATTCGTCTGTATATTTTTTTTGTATGAAGTATTTGCGCAACTTAAAAGTAAAAAATAATTAATTTTTAACAAAATCAAAATCGATCAAAACATAAATATTTAACTGACTTCTTTAAGTCGGTTAAATATTTATTTTTTTGGTTTTTAGTGTAAAGTCGGTTTGATTCGTTAAACAAAAACTTATGTAAATTGTAGTGTTCACTTTTTTAAGACTACTTTTTTTACTCAGTATGTACATACAAAGTGTTTAACTTCGTACAATATGTTTCACAATTCCTACCTGAGTAAATGGAAGAGGTTCAGAAGTGGCCTGACATGCTCCGCACACCGATTGTTCGACAAGCATCATTGCGAACTTCCGATGTGGAACGCAGTGTGGTGCTCTGCAGGCATCATCTTCTCTCCTGTCTCCACTTCCAGCGGCCACATGTGCGTGTACTCTCAGGAGTAAGTGTTCGAAGCATTCGCTGGCATCTGCCATGCAGCCTAGTTGGAACCTCGCTCCACCTCCGCCTAAGGCACGTCGGAGTGCATCCGCTGCCGGAGCTCTTTCTGCAGACCATTGCAGTTGCGTAAACAACTCCTGTAAACAATGAAAAAAAAAATGGATAACTTAAGCCAATAATAAAAAGAACAAAGTGCACCGTATCAAGCTGAAGTTAGGTAATAACTATATTTTCGGCCAGCTTAAAATATCAACATTAAGAATCTTCCAGACATAGGAATATATAATATAAGGAAATCAACGAATAGTAAATGTAAATGTGCTTCTAGAATCTCTTAAAAACTAGCAGTACATTTTTAATTCATTCTATAATGTTACACATGTTTTAGTGTTCCGTGGACAATTTAGGAAAATTGGAACCAAACGGTTTTTGCCAAACTGGCCGCCCATTATTCTATGTATGTGACAGATATTTTTCTCAGCGATTTCGCTATATGAGTAAGATAGGTTGTTAGGTATTCGATTTCAAAGTAGTAGTGTATCTCTTTTATTTTTATATACATACATATATAGCAAAAATTCTGGAAAAGTTAAAAATGGTGTTCACAAAGTATCTTTAATGAAAATTGATTATTGGTTAGTTTTTAATACGTGTTATTTTTTAATAAATTCATTGTGTCAAGGTTCCGTAGCCAAATCACGAAAACAGCGGATGTTTCTCATTTCTGATGTATATTGAAGGATTCCTTCAATATGCGTGACCCGCACTTGATCAGCTTTTTTATTTAACCTTCTTATTACCAAAATGTTGCGTAGGTGCTAATAATTTTAAACACTGTAACCCTATGAATCCCTATGTATGCGAAAGTAAATAACGATTAACGCATTCATTTTATAATTGACACTGACCCTCATTTGAAGAATTTGGGGCAAAATGAATGAATTTTAATTCTGAGAACGATTTCTCTACACAAGATAGAGGTTTTTCAATCAGGCTATACATATTAAAAATTTTGATCTCTGTTTATCAAGCAAAAGTGAACTTTATGCAGAAGACGATAGGGTAGAGTTTCATCAGATGCCACTTGATGAGACTGGAACAAAACCAGTATTGCACGAATACGTGTAAATGTATAGGTCACAAACACACCGTGACCCAACGGAGTTGATCATTTGACGTACAAACGTGTATCTCCCGCCGTTTTTATGTATTTCATAATAATACCGTTAGCAAAGTTGTGGACTTTTATTTTTAGACATATACTAATAATATTTTTACATATTTACTTATTACAATGAGGTGTTTACTGTATACAGAGTTCTGTTATAATATTGTCATTTGTTGTAACCTTTGACGGTTGAGTTCCCATTTTTAGAAGCATATACACAATGCAACAATTTAAAAAATATAATGTAAAAATCTGTGCAATAAATATCAGATCATGCACAGTGCATGTTGGTACCTTGTGGGAAGAACGTCCAATGTTTCTGCCATATAGGTACCTAGTTAAGGAACTTCAAAAACAACAGAATAAATGCTTTAACAAATTATTACATGTGAAGGAAGATAGTTTTATGTGCATGTGATCTGTGATTTCGAATGTGGCCGAATGCGTCTTATTTAAAGCGTTAAAAAATAACGCCGTTAACGCATAGCCGCATTAGTTTATATACAAACGTTGTCTGTCAATATTTAACGTCATTAACAATGGCGTATCTCAAATAAGACACTAAACTCATTGCCATAATTATCTGCGTGAGACGGTCTAGATCTGTAACACAATTGTAGATGAAAACGTACCATCAAAAAAATATCCGAGTTACGAGGGAACAATAGTTGTAAGATATTTATCACTTTTAACGAAAAATCATGCGTTTTGAAAATCTCAACTAATTAGTGAAATATAGTCTCTTGAGCTGCTACAAGAACTTTAGTCAGTCTGACCTATAATTTAACTGAGTCAATTGCTTGAAACTTATTCTAAAACTTGAATATTAATGAATACTAGCCACTGGCTCAATAAACAAATTATGCAAAGTCATATTTAAGAAAAAGCTTTATTTAATATTCTTTACTTAAACTTTACTTTATTAATATTCGTTCCTAAATAAAAATGTTTCATCAATGGCTGTTTTCTATATTTTACTATTTACTCACTTGCCTTACTATCGGTTGAATTTTGAAATTAGTACTTGCATGGAGCTCATGGTAGCATAATGGCTAGCGCACACGTCCCAATCTCAAAGGGCATGGGTTCGAATTCTGGCCAGAACGCATATACCACTTAGGCTGTTTTCTGATCTAATGTGCATATTGTTACAATTATAACGTGCTAAATAAGGTGAAGGAAAACATCACGATAAAACTTACACATCGAGATAACTGATTTGTCAAACCCGCCAAGCCTCCTTGGACAAGCGAGGTGGGTATACTGTCCGTTTTCCAGTAGTAGGAGGCCCGAGCCCAGCTGGCTGTTATTACTTTATGTACAAGCTCCATATAACAAATTTTAACCGATAGTAATGCAAATGAACGTTTTGGTAAGATATAAGAACGGCTATAATTCAATCAATATTTTATAAAAGCTCTTCGAATGTTAATCAGGATTGTGTGGATCCGTTAAAGATGAGTAAGCAATTATATTGAGTCTTTTCCGGTGCAACGACGGACGCAGCTTGCGCCCGCGCAACCGTGCCTTCCGTTACACGAAGTTTATCATGCAACAGGGTATCGTATTATATATAACAATTAAACTTAATTTACATTAGGTAAAAATATGAAAATTTAAAGAGGTATATATAGTACATATGGCAAAGTGAAAAATATACCTACACTACATACCTATAGTTACAAAATAAGTATTTATATTCTCTTCGAGCTGAAGTTAATTAATATATTAAATATGAATGAAAACAAATTTGTGAAAAACAAACTGTATCTATGGTAATTGAGTGGATAACGCCCTCGCGTCTCAAATTCGCAATTTAAGTGACGTGGGTTCGAATCTTGGATAAGAAGGATGCACCATTCAACTATTAGGCAATGTTTTGACTTACAATGTGCATATTCTTACAATTACCACGTGCCAACAGTGAAGGATAAAAGTGCGAGGAATGCGGAACATCGAAAATTCGATGTATCAGAGACATCATCAATCCGTCTTGGACAAGCGTAGCGGATATAAGTACTATTCGTTTCCCCCTTAAAATAGTGGAAGCCCGAGCCAACCACTGGCACGGTTATGAATTATTATCTAATACGGCATGTGTAAATTTAGTAGTGTTTTCAACTATTTCCAGTAGATAATTAAATTGCAAGAAGACAATTAGATATTATGTAATACCCATGTCTAGATCTGTTTAGAATATTATTATGCAGTAGAAATGTGTACATATTTGTGAACGAGATGCGGGTAGTGTAACTTGCTACTATTACCGCGACTTCAGTACAGTAGGAAAATGGTAGATGAAACTTTTCTTTTTTATTGCATTAGTTAAGCACACAGACAGACGGCTCCCCTGATGGCAAGCGGTTACCATCGTCTATGAAACTAAAGCCAAACACGTGTTTTTCGAACTTTCTGTATCGTGATGGTACAACAGCCACTGTGGTTGAGTGGCCTACCAAGCCTTTGCCGAACTAGGTCACTGGAACGCAAAAACACCGGGTTCGATTTCTGGCATGGTAAGGTTCGTAAAAGTACTTTCTGTTATTTACTATGGTCTGGGTGTTTGGGATCGACCCCAGAGTAGTCCGTTATACATCCAATAACAGAAGCGTAACTTGCTTAGCTTGGAGATACCTATATGTATATGTTTGCATGCGGATTGTTTTTTTAATTATCGTATAAAGATTACATTATTCATCAGTTCGAAGCGAATCTCGTTTTGTCTTAATTCTTCGTAAGGCCTTAGCTATTAAAAGAAATACATATTGATATTATTTACTGGCTATTTACATAGACAATGAATACTATCAATATTCTCACTTAACAGTGGACATTTTTACACATACAGTTCATAATGTGGCAAAATGTTTTGGGCGCTCCGAAACTGATGCTATGGTTTTAAGATGTTTTTACAAACAAAACTAATAATTTCATGGTAATCGACTCATTCATAGTATATAGGCCGTTCCTTACGGCATTTCTTCTTCTTAAGGTGTCATAATTTTTGCAAAGCATTAAATGCATTAATTTTTGAATATATATTTAAAAATATATCGTTTCAACCCTGAAGTGGACTCTGCCGATAACAGTGTTAAATATTATCACACTGGATTTTGTTAGCAAAATTACGCCTTGTTATGATCCTATGTATATATCCGAGTCATATATGATGTGGATGCGGATGTGTATATAAAATATAGTAGATGATATTTATAACATGAGTACAGTAACTTTGATGATGATGGGAATGCGGTTAAAGAATACATATCGTAGGTAGCTGGTTATTGTGGCGTGAGAAATATTCATAAGCGTTGAACATAAGACCTGAACGTCTTGATCTTGTAATTTATGTTATGTTTGACTCGTATTATTTATAGGCTGTGATAGTTCAATAGAAGCGAATCATTTCGCCTGTTCCATTCTACCATAGGGAATGCCAGCACTAAATCATTGTATGTTCTAACGGGCAATTAATATGCTGACTATGGCGCACTGTTGTTCGTGCCTACCCCGCAAGGGAACTGGCGTGAAGTTATGTATGTATGTATGTACTATGAAGGAGCGAGAAATTTAATCTATCTATACTATAATAAATCTGTAAATGGTTCGAGTTTATACAATGCGTTTAAAATTTTGAAACAATCAGGGGGGCTAATTCCGACCAGCAGATTCCGAAAGTACAAATTTTAGAATTGTTCTCTGTCTGTCTGTTACAGCAGCACGTGAAAACTACTGAAAGGATTTAAATGAAATTCGACACAGAGTTAGCTTATATCCCGGGGCGTAACTTAGGATACTTTTTATCCTGATAAACGACATCGTTTCCGTGGGGTAGACGAAAAAGATGGCACTGCGATCGCATCTTTTTTGGAAACTAATGAACGTACATGAATGAAATGCGACATAGGTTATAATAACCCGAGTTAACACTTAGAATACATTTTATTCCGATAAATGACGTCGTTTCCTTATAATAGATGGACTAATAAAATAGATGGCGCTACAATCGCGGTTTTTCAATTCACTAACAAATCCCTGCGATGTCATAAACAACATGTTATTCATTGTATTACTTCAAATCTAGTTGGCTTTGACTCGCCTTTATGCTGTGCTGGGCAGTTTTGTAGACTTTATGGACTTTGTTTCTTTGTAGTGAATTTAACATAATACAGTTTTAGGTCTATATAAAAGTTTTAGGTCTAACAAATAGTTTAAATATGGCCTCCATTAAGAAAATATGTTAATTATAGTAATAAAATCTTATTAGAAACACATACATACATACATAACTTCACGCCAGTTCCCTTGTGGGGTAGGCACGAACAACAGAGCGCCATTTAGGCCCATTCTTACACACCTTACTTGCTTCTTTGACATTCATAACTCTTGTCATGCATGCTCGTCTGTTCTTAAGGCTCCTGACATCACCCTCTGCTAATACACGATCAATTTGATCATGGAAGGTGTGTCGTGGCCTTCCACGACTTCTGCATCCATCCACTTTTGCATTGTATATCTGTTTAGTCATTCTTTCATCATGCATTCTTTCCACATGCCCGAACCACTGGAGCATTCCTTTCCTTACCTTCACCCCGACACTTTCTTTTAGACCAACTCTCTTTCTTACTTCGGTATAACGAACGCGGTCCGCGAGCGTCACTCCGCAGATTTTGCGCAGTGCTCGCATCTCAACCGCGTTTACTCTACTTTCATGCTCTGTCTTCCATACCCAACTCTCGCTTCCATACGTGAGCGTAGGTACCAGCACCGCGTTGTGTATGGCGAGCTGGGCCTTCTGGCTGAGGTTCTTAGCGCCTAGAAGTTTACCTAACGCTCCATTCACACTATTCCCTAAAGTCACTCTTCTTTCTATATCAGCGGTGTACCTTCCATACCTGCTAAAAGCACATCCAAGATATACAAACTCATTCACTTGCTCCAGCATAACATCATCGACCATTATCCTTGCATTCGTTCTGGTTTCTTCTCTTATTATAAATCATCATTCATAATGGGTGCTTCCGTTTTCTACCCACTTTTTCTACCCAAAAGTCTAAAATAATAATAATAATTCCGTTTTCGACCCATTACAAAATTCAATTCCGGTTTCTACCCAGTAAACTAAGTACAGCCAGCAGAAAAAGTAAATTCGATTAAAAACATTTATTCAAAAAACAATAAAGTCAAAAAGATTCTTATACATAGTTTACAAGTAACTAAATATCACTGTTACATTATAAAACATTATTATATAGATCACATAATCAACAGATATAATAAGATTTGTTGAATAGGGCGACCATGAGAAGATTGAGCTCTCCTTTATATTATTCTTTAAATTTTTATCAACAATTTGGCATGATTGGGTACACAATTACTACTATGATCACTTTTTTTAACAATAATACTGCCGATAATTTTTAAATTACCATTAAATTTAAAATTAGCACGTCGGTGCTTTAGCACATCTCTACACTATAGATCCCTTCTTATTAACTCTTCTCTTATAAAATTCTCTTCCACCATACACTAATACTTAGTTGTTTTTTTTTTTTCGCCACGTTTAAATAATAATCGTTTTCAACGTTACTACGTTACTACTTGAACTTTGCATTTTGACTGCACTGATAACTATAATTTAAGAATCATGTATTCTTGACTTGGCTACGTAATAACTAACATAAAATAAACAAAAGGCATGCCAGATTAGCCGAATTTTTTACAAATATAGCTATACTTTTTACTTTATCCTTGAACCTATGAGAGGGACAGAGATAGCGACATCTTTTGAAAACTTGTGTTGAGATGCGAAGGTTGAACTTTATTTGCAAGGAATTTTGAGAAATTAAAATGCGTGTGGTTTGCTTAATGGTTTCTTTGCAACTGTCAATAAATAGACCAAACAACTTGTTTTTTCATTTGTGTGTGTAGGTGGTTATTATTATCCAGTGACGTCACACACACTTGCAGCTAAGAAGTCGTTCGTGAACTAATGTTGAGTAAACTTAAACATTTTATTATTGTGAGCTGTTTAACTTGCAATTAATGAATAAATATTTAAAAGCCATTAATGATTCTGACCGTACTTCAAAACAATAAAAATTAGTAAGTGGGTTGAAAACGGAAAGCTTTTTGGGTAGAAGACGGAAAAAAATATATATTTTTTTTAGTTCAAAACGGAATATGTCAGGAGCCTCAAGAGCAGACGAGCGTGCATGACAAGAAGAGCTATGAATGTCAAAGAAGCAAGTGAGATGTGTAAGAATAAGCCTGAATGGCGCTCTGTTGTTCGTGTCTACCCCGCAAGGGAATTGGCGTGAAGTTCTGTATGTATGTATGTATGTTATTAGACAAATAATGTAAGTATGTATGTAAAACGGAATAGTTTTCGGGTTGAAAGCGGAAAAATATTTTTGGGTAATTAAAGTGGGTAGAAAACGGAAACACCCTTCATAATTCATAAGGTTTTTTTAAATTTACCACTCTGGTATTTAGTTCCTTTGCCTGGTATTTATTATACATTCTTTAAAACATAAAAATGTCAGTTTAGTTCACGGGCTTTTAGCTTATGCCACTTTTTCATCTGGGATAATGTTATAGTTATTGACCGTTTCATACAGATTTGTATTTTATGCAGAGCACTTTTAAGGGACTAAGAATATAATTAGACATATTGTTTTTAATATTTTGTTTATTACGTACATTTTCTTATACAGCGAGACATAGAGAGAGAGAGGTTACATCATAGATATTAATAGACAACACACATATACCAAAATGATATTCTCGCCGACATCACTTGTACCTACAAAGTTAATCCTAACACTCCCCCTCAATTTACAGAATTTTTACATTGTTAAAATCTTAAATTGTTATACAAAATCAAAGTCACTTCTAGAAAATTTATACTCTATGTTTCATGTCTATTCTAGTAAATCTTACTCTATGACAGTTTCACATAATAACAATGAATTATAATTATGAAATAGGCTTTACAATCAATTCTAGTTTTTATTCTTATAGCATAGGTACATAGTTAAATATTTTAAGTTTGAAATCAAGTTTTTAATTATTTATATATATATTTTACACTTACACATATTTATTTATTTAGTCTTAAGTTTACATTAAATGAAGTTTATTAATTAAATAATTGTGTTTTATTTTTGGCAATGCTTTGGTGAATAAATCTGAAACATTTTCCCCTGTTGGTACATATTTCACTGACACTAATCTTTTATGAACCATATCTTTAATATAATGAAATTTAATGTCTATGTGTTTAGATCTTTTTCCATTTTCAAAATTTTCTATCAACTTTATAGAACTTTGATTATCAATTAATAAAAGTGTAGGTAAATCATTTTGAGAAGTCAAATCACATAATATTCCTTTCAAATAAATCAATTCAGTAACTGACTGAGCAGCGGCAACATATTCGGCCTCAGCCGTAGATAAAGCAACTGCTGTTTGCTTTTTGGTTATCCAATGTACAAGATTTCCACTATAGAAGACTGCACAACCACTGGTGCTTTTTCTATCTGTCGAGTCTGCAGCCCAATCTGCATCAGAATATCCTATTAATTGCTTACAATACTTATCACATTTTTTATATATTAATCCTTTGTCTTGTGTTCCCCTTATATATCTTAAAATCCTCTTTCCTGCTTTCCATAATGATGCTGTAGGTTTATCTAAAAATCTAGCTAAATATGATACTGCATATGTTATATCAGGTCGACTATTTAAAGAAAGATACAATAAACATCCTACTAACTCTTTGTATGGTACTTCAATAATTTGTTCTGATTTTGCAGTATAATTTGTTTCCATTGGAGTTGATACGGGGTTACAATTTTGCAAGTTAAATCGTTTTAGTATTCTTTTGATCATTTCTGTTTGTTTAATTATCATTTTATCAGTTGTTCTAGTTATTTCTAAACCTAAGTAATGTTTTACTTCTCCCAAATCTTTGATTTTAAATTCTTTTGTCAGCTTGTTGAGTATGTTACCATTTCCCAAAAATAAAATGTCATCTACAAATATCAATAGAAATGTATCTTCATTCATATATAGGCAAAAATCATATTTAGATTGTTTGAATCCATTTTTAGTGATGAAATCATGGAATCTTTCATTCCAGCATTTTGGTGCCTCTTTCAACCCATAAAGTGCTTTCTTAAGTTTCAGAACTTTATTTTCTTGATTTACTCCTTTAGGACATTTTATATATACATCTTCTTTCAGTTTCCCATTTAAAAATGCTGTTGGTACATCTAGGTGTTTGATTTCCAATCCTTCTTGTACCGCATGACTAAGCATAGTTCTTATAGTTGGCATTCTTGCTACTGGTGCATAATATTCTCGCATTTTTTCTTGCTGTTGAAATCCTTTGGCAACTAATCTAGCCTTTTTAGATCCATCTTGTTTTTGTCTAAATATCCATTTTGTCTCAATTGCTTTTCTTCCTATTGGTAGATCTGTCACTTCCCATGTTTCTAATTTATCAAGTGAATCTAGTTCTTTCTTAATTGCTTCTTTCCATTCATCATTCTGTATAGCTTCTTCGTATGTTACTGGTTCTCCTGCACATAAACAGTATGCTATATTTAAATCATAATCTTCTACTAGGTCTTTTGGTTTCCTTATCTCTCTACCTGATCTTGTCCTGTACACATCACTGTCATTACTTTCTGTATCATCTATTTCCTCAATTTCTTGGTTTATATTTTCTTGTACATTTGTTATGTTTCTATCTTCTTTTTCCATATTATTTTTAAGTTCTGTATTATCATTTTCATTTTCTTCTCTATAAGTCACTCCATATTTGTTTTCTTTGTTCTCTCTTATTTTATATATAATTTCGTTTTCATCAAAAATCACATCTCTTGAAGTAATGATTTTGTTATTTTCTTCATCCCATAGTCTATATCCATTCATACTATATCCTACAAATCTCATTTCCTTTGCTCTTCTGTCAAATTTTTCTTTCCTTGGTATGGTTACCACCCAGGCTTTTGACCCAAATACTCTCAGTTTAGATAGGTCTAAATTTCCATATCTTAGCATAGCTGGTACTCTATAGTTTATGGCTGACGATGGACATCTATTTATCTGATATACGGCACACCTTACTGCTTCTCCCCATAAATGTTTAGGTAACTGTGTTTCTAACATCATTGTTCTAGCTTTATTGTAGATTGTCCTGTTCATTCTCTCCGCTACTCCATTTGATTGAGGAGAATATGGCTGTGTATACTGAATAATTATGCCTTTATTTTTACTGTAAGTATATATTTTATCATTTTTGAATTCTCCACCATTATCACATCTTATTTTTCTTACCTTATTTCCAGTTTGAGTTTCTAATAATTTAACATATTCTATTATATTATCTGTAGCTTCATTCTTTCTTTTTAATAAATATAATACACAAAAATGAGAATAATCATCTATAATAGTTTGATAGTAACATTCATCGTTTGAGGTAGGTGTGGTTACAGGTCCTGAAAGGTCAGTATGTAGCATTTCTCCAACATATGATGATCTTGGTCTCACTGTTCTAGGAAAGGGTTGCCTTGTTGACTTTCCTTCTATACAAGGTCCACATGGTGTCTCTGAACATGGTAAATTTAAAATTCTTAAATGTTTTCTATTAGCATGCCCTAACCTTTTATGCCAAATATCTCTATTATTATCAGCAACACAACATTTATCATAATTTAATTTCAGATTTATTCCATATAAATTGCCGAACATTTCACCAGACAATACAATTTTACCTTTACTTATTACTATAGAATTTTTATTAAATTTCACAGAATTTCCTTTTTCTAACAATTTCTTTACAGACAATAAATTATGTGATAGCCCCTTAACTATAAGCCCATGAACTGTTATTTTGTGTTTATTTTGATAACTTACAATTAAATTTCCAGTTTTATTTGCGATCAAATATTCCCCATTTGCAATGTATATTTTAATTTCTTTATCTAAATTTTTAACATCACACATATAACTTTCATAAATGTCCATAATTAAATTTTGAGTGGCTCCTGAGTCTATAATAAATTGAATGTCATTACCTTCTTTTTGGAAATCCGATATCATTACCCGATCACTTGTGATAAATGACATATCATTAACCTTACTTTCTGCACTTGAAACTTGTTGATTGTATGACTGTCCTCTATATGAGCCTCGAAATTTGTTTCCTCGTCCTCGATAACTTCTGCCTCGATATGAAGTACATCTATACTGGTTTCCACGAAATTCTGTTCCTCGGTTTGCTTGCTGATTTTGATATGTACTGTTCTGTTTTGCTTGGCACTGTCGAAGCATGTGTCCATTTTTACCACATCTATAACATGTTATGAATGAAGTGGAAAGCTGTTCATTGTTATCTTTAATTTCTTTTATTTCTGCATCTAGCAACCTTGCTTTGACAAAATCAATGTTTATAGATTTTTCCATTGCCAGTGTTTCTATGCTAGTTATCACATTGTCATATTGGCTGGGCATTGCTGACAATAGGTGACATATTTTGTCCATCTGGTCCACTTTGTAATCCGCAGCTTGGAGCTCATTCAATATTGTGTCGAATTTTAAAAAGAAGTCTTGCAACTTTTCTTCCTTATTGCATTTAAGATTTATTAGTTTACGTTTTAGGTATAACTTGTTGGTAATACTTTTTCGTTCGAATCTTTCTTCTAACTTTGTCAACATTTCCTTTGCAGTTGAGCAATTTTTAATTATTTCCAAGAATTTGTCACTTATGCATTGTACAATGATATTTTGTGCTTTAAATTCATTCTGTTGGTTTTTACTGTCAGTCTCTTCTGTTAACACTTTTATTACTTCTTTTTCTTGTAATATTAATTTTAATCTGAATTTCCAGTTACTAAAATTAACACCGTCTTCCAATTTTATATTGTAATCATGACGCAATCCTGATCCTGACGCCATTTTTCTTCCCTTTTAGTTTTAGCACACTTCTTGAAATTAATCATTTACTAACGTTCTTCTTTTGAGATTTTTGATTGCGCAGTGGAAGCGTTTGTTTGTATTTTATGCAGAGCACTTTTAAGGGACTAAGAATATAATTAGACATATTGTTTTTAATATTTTGTTTATTACGTACATTTTCTTATACAGCGAGACATAGAGAGAGAGAGGTTACATCATAGATATTAATAGACAACAATTCTTGGCGCGACAACACACATATACCAAAATGTATTCTCGCCGAGGTGTTTAGTATTCATATACCAAAATGATATTCTCGCCGACATCACTTGTACCTACAAAGTTCTTTGCAAATAACCGTTTGAAAATAACGTTGCTTAGTTTTCCAAAACTAAACATGTAGAGTATAAAATTTGCATTAAATAGCTCACGTTTGAGGTAAATAATTATGAAGTCAGACAGTCATTACAGCTTGGTCATGCACTCATGCATTATAGATTAATTCCACTAGTACACATTGAAGAGATAATTTGCTATATTTACATGCAATATATAATATATACATGATATATAGTATATACATGGAAAATAAACTAATTTACAATACATACCTATATATACATTTTAAAGTAAAGGTGATGTATTTATTTTCATTTAATTATGTCTGGTATATAACGTAGGTATTAGTAAGACTTAAAATTTATAAGGCTATTTTCTTAAAGAGAAATATTATTATAAGTAATATAATAAAATAAGAAAATATTATTTAGCCTCAAACCTAATAGCCGATCTTTTTTGCAAGAAATCGCTAGGCAATAGACGCTTTCGCACACAAAATCAAGTATAATGCAACTTTCTGTTGTTTACCGTTGACTGTAACATATAATTGTTTGTAATAAAAAAAACTTACTCTAAACAATGATAATGTAACTGGACTGATGGCTGGAGATTCGGGAGTCTCTCGACGAGCCGCAGAGGCTGGCCGCGATCGGGGCAAAGTGTTATGCCTTACACCAGCCAAGGAGCCAGTGAACAGCATATCCTTCGGTGGCAGCAGCTCCCGGTCCCGGAGACCCTCGATCTTCTGCTTTTGGATCGCGGTCCCACTCTTCCCGCCGCCATCGTTCGACTCCTTACGCTTGTACCGGAACTTAATCATCTCACCGACTAGTCCACATCGCTTTTCAAATCCCACGTTTCGCTATGCGAATTCAGGCTCAATCCTCATTCAGATTTAATCGCCATTCCGCTCGTGATCGAACACAATGACTTCGCGCTAAATAAATACATATCTGTTGTCGTGCCCGCAAACAACTTTATATGGCAATAAGTAAACGAGACACGTACTATTAAGAAACTTTTCATTTGAATTCAACGCGGCCGTGCACCTGAACTACGTTAAGATATGCGTATCTAAATCTAATATTCTAGTACTAGTATTACTTGCGTATACATTTTATTGTTATAAAAGCCTTGTTTCGCAGTTCGGAAGAAAAACTTTAACCGCAACGACGCCAGTTGTCCTAACAGATGGCATCAAAAGTGAAAAGCAACTTCGTAATTGTATTCCTATATTTAAAGTATATACTATATACGTTATATTAATCACTATGAAAGATAGAAGTAACTAGTACAACTTTTGAAACAAGCGCACTGCTCTAAGAAGGCTTTCGCGTAGACTGGCTTGAGACCCGGTGCAGAGGCGCGGGGGCGGGCCACCGACCGCCTGTACCTTCCAGGTACCTACGATTTTTTGTAATCTATTGTTAACGTAACTCACGTGTATTCATTCCCGTCTCTGTCTTACCCATGAGCGATAACAATGAGCCCGTTTCGAAGTTTTATGGCGACACCATGCCATGTTTATTTTTGTTTAGAGATAAAACTAAAAACCTCATAAAAGTTACAAAATTTAAAACAAAAGACAAACTTTGTATAGAACTAGAGAAAAACGTGTTTCGCAGATGTACAAATATTAATTCAACACAAAACAGTTTCTCGTCTAAAAACATAAAACGAGAATATCTGGAAAACGGCACGTGTCTGTGTTCTACTACAATGTGCCTCTTAATTAGCCGTAACTAATTTGTAACGTCATGTAATATGTATAACACTAGCATAATGTAAAAAAACAACACGCTTAAAAGAATATTTAAATATTCTTATTATTATTTAAAGTGACTCACGTATTAAGAATTCGTAAAGGGTCGTTAGGGACGAATAGATGAATCAACGCGCGTCCCTAACACCATAACACATAACATATTACTTATCAAAAAATGAGAAACAAGGAGGGCCGATATTTCTGTAACATTATTTATCATATGAATGAACTTTCACAACTCATGAGTCAGTCAATAAGTATGTCGAAGTTGTAAAATACGTAGTCAGTTTCCTCCTCAAGCCGGTCGTGCGATAGTTAAGTGGTCTCCTCTCAAAATCACGTCACCTACAAAATACTTTGTAGTTAGTTATGTAAACCACTCTCACCATTAAAGGGTTTTCAACGTGAGTTGTCAACTACAGTTTTAGTTAAGCTGTTAGAAATGTAATATTTCCTTTTCGAGCAGATCTTAAACGGAAGCTACATATGATAATTTGATTGCCGTAGTTTCTGGTCGTTGTTTTAGATCGTGATTCATACCATTACGTCACATAAAATAACCCAATACCTTAATAAGGTCGCAACTCGTAAAACCTTGTGGTAAGTTCTCAGAAACGGTCCGTTAAGAAAGCCGATTAAGGAAAATTTGCAAAGTTCCACCCACGTTCAAGAATATCTTTGTATTCTAGGACTTTTTATATTGTATCGAAAACTATGAATGACTTTATTTCGAGAACAACAACATTTTCTATATTGTTATGCAAATTATAAGATCCTTGATCGTCTGAATTGTGTATATTCCATACAATGAATGTGTGTAATTAGTATTCATAGCGCGATTACTGTGGAATTCTATATATTATTATTTTATAGACGTTATGTAGAAACTATTTATCCGTGTAGAAACGGAGAAAGAATACAATTTCTTGCGGCCTGGCGGCCTGTCGTTAGAGGCGACTAAACAACCACAGCCAGGTGGTAGGGTATTTGTTCGACTGCATGGCGACCATCCCTGGTCTAGAGTATGCCGCTATAACAACCTTGTGTTGTGTTCCGGCATTAGCTACCAGGTTCCAGTCTCCTTTAAGAGAGCAGCAGCGCATTTATAGCACCTTTGGTGTTGCAAATGTCCATAGGCAACGGTAACCGCTTTCCAACAAGTGGGCCGTCTGCCTGTCTGCTGAACTCCTGCAATAAAAAAATAAAAAAACTAAAGGATAATTTTTTGCTTAAAGCTGCTTCTTACTAGAACTTACGTGTGTTTAGTAAAAACAAAACAAAACGCACCGGAAAAGACAAGATTGGAGTGTTATAAACACCCATTTACCTACCACTTATGCTCATTTCTATACTGAGCATATCCTCTTGTAGATATAACTAACTATATAATCAACTTAAACCATAATTATGTATTATGTTATATTTATGTAATGTAGGTTGTCGGTTAAGCCCCGGTTTCTATATTTTACCGACTGTTCATTTGCCTTACCTTACTATCCGTTAAAATTTGACGTAAGCTTTATACAGTAATGTCAAAATTTAGCGATAGCAAGGCAAGTGAATGAATAGTAAAATATAGAGAGAGTATATATGACTCAGGCAGGTTTTGCCAACTAATGTAAAATGTTTGAAAACCGCCAGCTTCGGTACACGTTAAAATGCAGTCAACATTCAAATATGTATATACATGCAATATGTAACAACTTTGATGAAAAAAATGTATTTACAAGGTTCTACACTGACGCCGACGAAATGCATCATCCATGGTCCTTAGTAACATCTACCACTACCATGTTCTGACGGTTAGGAAAATGCCTCTATATTTTCCTAGAGGAAGAAGAAGTGACTATAATATATAAACCTACCTATTGAAATTCGCAAATTTTCTTGGGCAAGCGTATCAATGGGGAGGTACAAGCCCAGCAGGGACCAGTATTACTCGTACGTAGATAGTATATGAACTGAATTCTAATATTAGTATTCACTTTGACTTACAGTAAGAGTAATTCATAAGTTAAGAAATAATATTCAAATTGAATCGACATTAAAATCAAAATTTAATTCTAATCAATATAATTTAATTTAATAATGACACTCGGTTTTTACCATATTTCGGGGCAGGTTTTAGTTGTGAGAGTCGTGGTAGCGTAATGGCTAGTGCAAGCGTCCCAAACTCAGAGGGCGCGGGTTCGATCCTGGCCGGAACGCATGCACCACTTAGTCAGTTTTCTGATCTAATGTGCATATTATTACAATTACCACGTGCTAATAACGGTGAAGGAAAACATCGTGATGCAACCTGCACATCGAGATAACCGATGTGTCAAACCTGCCAAGCCGCCTTGGACAAGCGTGGCGGGTATACGTCCGTTCCCCCTATAATGGGAGGCCCGAGCCCAGCAGTGGGACATTTATGGGTTGATATTATTATTTTATTATTATTTAGTTGTGGAAGCTTATTTTCAACAACAATATTCAAATCAGCGTCTTACTATACATAACATCTTTGGTAATAAAGATTTGGTCACAATATCTGCGACATTTAGTTATAATTTTAGTAAATTCGTCTGCCAGTACCAATTCAAATCAAATTAATTTATCCCAACGTTTACTTTCCAATACTTTCTTATTACCTAGGTGGTCATTCTTAAATTTTCAATCTGTTACCATTTTCTTAGACTTCCGTCCTCCTCACTTTCTTTGTTATTAAACATTCATTCACTAAGAGGAACTGTAAGAAATAAATAAACATGTTATGTTTTATAATAATTATTAGTCTGCAATCAGTAGGTGTTCATGAACCGTGAGAGGTTCTCACATGAGGTTGGGATTCAGTTACAGTCTAGTACATAACGCATAACGGAGTGTGAGAAAAGTTAATCTTTTATTAGATTACTATCGACTTCCTGTTTAGCTGCTCATCAAGTGTGTCTATAAAGAGATTTTAAATTAAAGAGAGCTATGTCTAATTCACTATAAAGAGATACTCAATTGAGCTTTTTTAACCAAGACACTGCTAAAGCTTATTATTGAACATCAAAGTTTAAATTTTAACCTACTTATTCATAATAGTTATACTTTATAGGCTCGTTTATAAATGATTTCTTAATCTCATTAATAATGCAACTCTATACAATATTGTTACTGTAAAATAGATAATTTGTTTCAATACGTAAATATATTATGGTCACTTATTTCACCATATAAAATGGTTAGTGCCCAAACAAGAATTATAAATATTTTTTTGGTTAAATTATGTTGTTTGATAAATATTAGTTTTTATTCCAATGTGTAACTATAAAACTATAACTAATATAGTATCGATAGATATAGTGATACGAAATAATATGTTCTACATATCTTTTGATTTAGTCTTTACAACTTACATGACCATCTGAAGTCTGCAAATGAATGTAATAATGGTACCTAGAAAAAGTATATAAGTTTTTTTTTACCTAGCAGGCAGTATGTTTAGTTTTTATTAACTCAACTTCGTAGTTTGCTAAGCTTTCCTGATCTGCAACCAGTTTCGTCATTACTCCGAATACGGCCATTCAAGAGGCGGTTCTGACGGTTGCTAAGCTGCTTAAGACAGGGATCTGTCCTTGCTTTAAGACACGGTTGTTGCAATTATTCCAACATTTTGACTTGATAACATTTCATTTTCTTACTTTCTAAGAAATTTTATGTACATTAGCACTTAATGAATAAACTTTTTTATTATTTGTGATTATGAGTTGATGAGAGTAAAACAATTTTAAAGTTTATACCTACTTTTAAGCGATGGAAAATTAGAAGTGATATTATATAGTATAGTAGTAGGTAGAGAATTATTAAGTCCGACTCAATATTCTGCAAATAATTGAAAAGATATTATGACGTCTAATTCTAATATTCTAATAACTATTTATTTGTGATACCATACTAATACATAATATATTAAATCGAGTTTATTTTTCACGTCTTTGGGAACGAACCAGTTCTCTAGAGTTGGTATTTACGAATAACTTGCGATAACAGGGATAAACATGGGATACTTCTTATTCTAGAAAGTTTATACAGGATAATGACCCAAAGACTAGACGAGCGAAACCGAATATTATGCCCTTGTGGTTATTATACGCTTAAACTTATAATGCGAATAAATTGGCCTTAACATTCAACTGTGAATTAATTAAACATTATATCAAGTAATCCGCATATTAATGTAATAACACGACGCAGTATAGCCTTACTCACGCAGTGTACGAAGTCTACGTATGCTTAAATTTTATGGGTTATAGGGACAGGTGTTTTGAACAATTCGATAAACGGAATAAACCCGGGTATTTGTGTTTCCAACGTACGATGCTGCAAACAAGATTTGGTTACACAATTCAATAGCACCTTTAATTCTGTTGAATTTCAAATTACATCAATTTTCCTATTGTTTAACACTGAGCAGAACTCAATTTCCAAGATACGATATTAAAGATATCGCGGTTAATCCAAAGCAAACAATGCAATCTATGTTTAATGCCATCAATTAAATTCTTATAATTACGTATACTGCTCTTTTTAATGAAAATTATTTTCCATAAATATCTACGAAATTGTTAAACTCTCCTCCAGAATTAAACATTTCTTCTCATAACACTGTCTAAAGTGGTTCAGTTCTTAATTTAGCTACTTTATATGTTGTACATAGATTTTCATTAATATTTTCTAATAAATATTAGTAATGTAAGTCGTATTATTGTGTCCCTTCCTTATGATAAGTACGATCTCAATATATTGAAATCAGGTTATGACCTATTACTAAGAGAAAGTTAACTCACTTTTACGTAAGCAAAAGTACAGAGCACTGATTATTGTATAGTATGATGAACTCTAACGTTTTATCGATTAGTGCCGGGATGGAATTATCGGCAATACAATCGATTTGTTCTACGTTCTACGCACAACGTCTAATTCAATTACAACGGTCTGCAATAAAACATTGTGGAAGTACCTAGGTCCTTGGTAATATGAGATCTTAAGTGATTTATTGACTCCAGAGAAGGCGAAATCTTTTAATGATTACTTTGTGAAAGGTTTGTTTCTTTGATTTTTTCGTCTAAGTTTCTTGTTATATTTTTCCTACGTAACCGTATATTGCATTGTCATTTTTGCATGTAAGTAAATAAAATATAAATTATAAAAAATAAACACCAGTTTTAGTCATTGATTTCAACAATTTAAATATTTAAAATAATTTAATATTTAAATAAAATAAATTCTTAGAATACTTTCAATTAAAACTACGTTTCGACGGTTTTAGGCGCGACATTATTTGATTTTTTTTATTTAGACGCTTCGATCACTTTTCAGTTAGAAAAGTTACTTTACTTTAGCTTGCAATGAAAAAGTAAGCCAGAATCTCAAGCTGGAATAAAAAGTGTAAAATATTTCATAGTGGGCTATTATATGTTAAAATAGTAAAGCAGACAAGCGTGGGTTTTGATATATCTTTATCAACTTGTACACTTATGAACACAAGTGTACGAATGAGTTGTTCAGTTGTGGGTGTCCAAACAAAAGACGCTTTACAGAGTATAACATGAAATCAAGTGACGTATAATATTAAACTGACATTTTAAATATTCAATCGTTCATTTAAGTGAGATAACATCAAAAACTAAAAAGAAATAGATTAGACACGCTTCTATTATTGCAGGTCCTATACAAAGATGTTGCAAGATAGTACGAAATGTATTGAAACAAACACCCATTAGGTGCAGGTGTCAAATAAAATTATGTGAATATTGTTTCGCGCTAAATTGATTAAAAAGTATTTAACCCTGAATTTATTGACTCTTACTTATTGCCATACAGTTGTCACAGATACTTTGAAATATATTAACAGTACTTTCAGACGTCGTAGTTGCTTGTCACTTACAAGGTTAACAACTAATCAAGCTCACTATACGAAATTACATACACAAATATATTATACCCCTCACTCGATTAGATTACCATTAAAATGGTAATGAACTTTGACACATACACTTCACTTGTCACTTCACATCAACAAAATTTCATAATCCAAGAAGCGATCTCGCGGAGAATTAATACCATAACACAAAAAGTTCTAAGGATTGATTATTAAAATTAAAAAAAAGCACACGACGTCTACGCGCCACGATAGAGAGGCAGCGTGTAGATTGTACATGAAGTATGAAGTAAGCGGAGACAGGCTGCGCAGGCGCATATGAGGGAAGGGGATGGCCTGCAAAGGCTTTGGCGCCAAGCGTATACAACGCGTAGGTGCGAGAGAGACGCACGAGGGGCTTCCACGGGAGTCCGGTTACTTGAACGTGTTATAGCACTTATGGTAAAGATATTAAAGACTCTCCGTGTAACAGACAAAGACCACAATTTGTACCACTAAGTACAGCTTTAGGTGACAGGCAGTAAAAGGTAAAATTATACATAAAGTGATTGTTTATTCACTGCTTATTTTGCAAACTCAAAATTTTGTGAGAGGAATCAATAAAAATTGACACAAAACTAATTTTAGCTTCCTCATAAGATAAGAGAGAAAATTATTAACAAATCATTGTGAGATCGAAGGTTAAATTAAAAAAAATATGTTAAGGTTAGAGTTGTCTTCATATTAAACAGAGAGTATTAAAGTAAAACTCAGATCTCGTATGTCGAAAAGCTACGAAAATATAAACAGATTGTACATCAATACATAAACTTTATAACTAAAATTATACTATTATAAATTTAATCCTAAGAATAAATTAGTAAAAGTTATTATTTAGTCTTTAGGTTTTTATAACTGTTACACATAATTAAAACTCTGTAACACTTATTTCACTTTTCCTGCTTCTAAAATGTATTAGTTATCCAGGAAAATGTGCAAATTGAAAATGTTTATGAATAATGCTTGTTTTTATGTATGTGTAAATTAAGTTTAAGATATGTCAATTCTATAGTAAGAGAAGCTTATATTGTTGATTACTAACCATGTTAAACGAAAATCTTGTCAAAAGACTAAAGTCTCCAACGATTCTTTAGGGGTAAGCTACTGAAGTGCAAGTAATTAAGTCCGTCTGGCAAGTCGTACCAGACCGGCTATCTATATTTTTATCTAGTCGCGATCATTGACCGCGAATATCTTATATCATAGTCGCTGATTTTAATTTGATTCTAAATAGAGAACATTGTTACTACCTCACGATAAGTCTAAATTAACCAATCTCAATGCAAATTACGTTCTATATTAATTAACTCCAAAGTTACGTGCTGCATAAAAAACAATCCCTATTTGTTTTTAATTATTTGAGCTGCATAATTTCCTGACTTTGACTATTTTACAAATAGGGTTTGTTAGACCAGATTGGTATCAGCTAAACTTCATCGTGATGCTGATGTTTGCAAGAGCGAGGTTCTTTAACGAGTGTGTTCTTTATAAACTTTTTAATTGTATTTAATAAATTAACAAAAACAATGTTGCAGAGCGTAAGTATATGACAAATCGAGTGAGTATAGAAAAGTGCCGATAACAATAAATTTGAGTTGCATTATCAAATTAATGGCCGCTGTAGAGCCAATACTCGTAGTAATAGCGGCACAAATATAACTATGGAACTGAATATCTTTGAATGTTTGTCTGTTTCTTTTTAACGGCCTTTAAAATAAATAGATTATGTATTTTATATCCTGGAAAATTGAATATTTACCGCGTTAAGAGGATCTTAAAGTTAACGTAACAAAATCTTCTCGGAAGCTCTAGTATATTTGAACAAATCGTTAAAATTACAGAGATTAAATTGTGAAATAAAGCCTAAATTCCATCACTGAGGCGCTGCATAAAAAATTGCAAAGCAATTTGCGATTGTAAACATGACGATATGTATGGAAATAAAAACAAGTATATGAAAGTGCAAGAGGTGAAGTCGCGGTCGTGGTATACCGGTTTTAGTAAAATGATATCCATGTCACAACGTAATAATATCCATCGATGAAACATGCACTAAAGGTATGATACGAACGCGTAACGATAACACTGATGGTCGACATTTCGCAGCATCGTAATATGATGCCACCATTATCGTTTTCAACGTTTATTGGACAACGATTGTGACTTTACGCAAACCTTTGTTAGTAGCTAATATTCTCATGGATGATAACGGCAGAGCTAGCTAGAGACCTTTATTCAGTTCAGTTTACTGCAAGAACTCATTAACTTTCATATTATATATACATATAATTAATTATATGTCAGTTAATGAGTTCTTGCAGTAAACCGACGGTATATAGGTATAAATCCAATGGCGATTTGTAGTCAATACAGACACCAGTGACCACAACTCCTAACGTATCGAAGTCCTCAGAACTAGACAATATATTAATTTACCTACTATGTACAAAACAAACTATGTATGTTAGTGGACATATTATACATTGCTGCCCTCGTGACCATTAAGTGTGATTTTGCAACAACAACAAATACATTAGGGAAGCCACAATCATCATATGATACAACATACTTCTGACTAAGTATATAAGGACATTTTATTTCAGATTCAGGAACATTATGATTTTATTATTGTCGCTTTTTATTTTCAAAGCAAATTGGATTGTTTATTAAAAGGTTTGAAACAAAAATTTAGTTAATGTTACTACTAAATGAAAATTGAATTTATTAATTTTTAATAAATTTGTATTTAAGTTTAATGCTCACTGCATACATAAATTTTAGTAATAAATTTGAAAACCTTAAACAGCTTATAACTAATTTAAATTTTAAAGTGACGAGACCTAGTCAATTAAGAGATCATCTTCAAAACAATGACGTCTTTGCTCAAATAACGGATAAATACGAGGAAAAAGTATAGTACGTAACTAATCATAATAAAAATGAGGATTTTATGACTCTGTCAGGATAAAAGAGCTTAAAACCAGTCGTAAAAGGAGGAGTTAAGCGATGTACTAAGGTTTAAAATACAAAGTGATTCGTTAGTAACACATTTAAACGCAATATAACATTACATCTTGAAATGTCAAAGTTTATTTGCACCAATTACTTCATATAAGGCGGTAGAATTGTTACTTCGCAATAACATAATGAATACAAGTTATCAAGGCTCATATATAGATATAATTTGAAATTGATAAATCGTTAATTAATTATTACTAACCAGCAATTGGAATAATTTTGTAACATAAAAATTATTTAACGCTTTGGTACTCAAGGCTATGTTTGAATTTTTGTTTCCATACTTGGGAATAGAGATTGTGTGTGCTTTTGTGTTCATTATTTAAAACTAAATATAAAATAACACATTCGTTAAATGAGGAATCTCGTGCAACAAAAGGTTTTGTAGAAGTGACCGATAACGTACTCCGTTTCTCACATTTTACTACAGAATCCCAAAGAAAGAATTTAATAGGAAATATCTCACATAATATCTATAAAAGTACATAATGGATCTTGTTCTAATATTTCTTTCTGTTGAAATGTCACTTTGAGTGCTTCATAATTTTTCACTTTTTTAATTCAAAAGACGAATAGATATATGGATAAAAGGATACGTCCTTTTATCCATCTATCCATTCGTCTTTTTAATTACCCTTAACCGGAGGTAAATATACATATATGACATAATTATGATTATGTCCTATATATATATGTCTGGGTAGATATATATAGGAGATAATGTCATGTAATGTGTCATTTAAATCAACCCCTTTTATTGATACCAATTTCTTTATTTAATCCTGAGAAAAAGCTAGACGTAGTCATAGTGCAAAGCTATGTTGAGTTTTAAGTAACTCAGTATGTTTTAAAAATATATTAAAAATGTATACCCTTTCTAGTTATACTGTTTACATGAAAGTCATGAAATATATCTAGTTAATCAGCTAATGCTTTGCTGGTTAACAAGATCAATTTCATAATATAATGCTAATATGAACTAAATAAAATTCATATTTTATACTCACCAACCAAAACGTTTCTAAGACTCGAGTTTAATTTTATTGGTTCGTCAAATTTAACACAACTGAATAAGGTGAGTCATATAGCTCTTGTCTTTTGTTTAACCGGAAACAATTGCAAATTCTTAAAGAAATTAAACACCGAAGAGGACTTTTGAATTTTTCATATTTATGGTCTCGTGGTTATTAAAGATTAGAGTCTTTCTTTATGAAACGTTAACAGACTTTATTTATAAAAACGAGATATTATCTATAATTCTTTAACACTGAAAGTCTTTTTAATCTAGTCTGTTTATTTCTTGAATACAATAATTTAAGGTTCATGTTTCCAGTAAGGCTTTAGTCATGAGTTAAGCCTACAATCAATAAAATACAAAGTTCGCGTTAACCAATAATCACCTCATACATTGTAAAGGCTTTTTACTTTGGTTAGAGATTATTAGTATATCTGGAATAAGGCACTAGAGCTTTCCATGGAGCTTCACTCGTGTAAACTTTATAGGCGTGCGTTGCTCGCAAAAACTATCTCTCTTTAGAAACTAAATTAATTATCACCTATGGTATACCCGTTAGGGGCCATCCAGAAATTAGGTCATACGAATTTCATGATTTTTTCATCCCGTCCTTGTCACAGCTGGTCACGTTCCTAATACTTCTCACTCCCTTGTATGACATGACATATTTTGCAATTTTATATCAAGAAATTATTAAATTAAAGAAGCAATTCTGCAATTAGTTTTATTTCTATTTAAACGATTTTCTAATCATTTAAACACTATACTCATACAGATAGAGTTGGAAATATTTTGAAGGTTTTTCGGGATAAAGGGAACATAAAAATGGTTCTTTCCAAGGCCATGAAAAAGAAACAAAGAAATATTCTCTTTAGATAAACTCAATTTTACATTTATGGTATTAGTATGAGATAAAAGGATGACGATCTAAAACACTAATCCTAGATTTGGTTGTAATATTACTTCAAACATTGTATTTATTAACTTGTGAACTTTTACCTGCGCAGGTGGTCATTGTTGATTCAGGTAAACGCTCTAAAAGACTTTCGACAAAAGCAACAAAAGGCTTCTTTGAACACAATGTTGCAACTGAGACAGAACTTTTATTTCGCTGCACGTATTTCGTAGCTCTAACAAAAAATGTATTAGTTCCACTAGTTTAGTTTGTTCTATTACACATTACAATCATTTAAAAGTATAACATACATGAATTTCCCAATTATTGAAACGGTTGATTTATGTACTTGCCGGGTGGTAGGGCATTTGCCCGACTGGATGGCTACCACCCCTGGTCTAAAGTGTGTCGCCATAACAACCTTGAGTTGTGTTCCGGTATTAGTGACCAGGTTCCAGTCTCCCTTAAGAGAGCAGCAGCGTATTTGTAGCACCTTTGGTGTTTTAAATGTCCATAGGCGATGGTAACCGCTTTCCATCAAGTGGGCCGTCTGCCTGTCTGCTGAACTCCTGCAATAAAAAAAATAAAAAAAATGTACATTAAAATTTATTTAAAGTGTTTAGCTTATTTTTTAAATAGAGCAAGTTGAATAATAAGTATTAAAATAAAATACATATAATATATCTGAATTTTATCTGTTGTTCGTGCCTACCCCGCAAGGGAACTGGCGTGAAGTTATGTATGTATGTATGTATATCTGAATTTTGAAGATGTTTACGACTAATATTAACATATTAATGATATCCTATATACAATTTCTGAAGGACATATTTGTGATGGCAACCAAAGATACATTATCACATTCGTGTCTTCTATACCTCCATAGAGATTAATCTAAAGGGTGGTAAATCAATTATCCACAATAATATATCCAAATATATTTACAACACGAAATAGATAAATAAAATAATCTATTAAATAGTAAGGCCTAGATATAAAATAGGCTTCTACCCAGTTAGTAGAAAATGTAATGACCGGTTCCTATATAATCAACTAAAACCAAAGAAATTTGTAAGAAACTCTTTGATACCACCCGTGATCAGAAGGCTGGTTCGCATTTCGCGCAACGAATCAGCATTGCCATACAGCGTGGTAATGAAGCCAGCCTTCTGGGCACGCTTGCCTCTGGCAGCGATTAGTTACATTCTTTATATAATTTATTTATAATGTAGTTTATTATTAAATAGATTTTACTAAAACCATAATTATGTATTGTTATATTCATGTATGTTAAGGTCGTCGATTAAGGTGTGGTTCCCATATCTTACCTATCGTTAATTGGCCTTACTATCGGTTAAAAATTGACATCAGCTCCATACAAGTAATGTCAAAATTCAACCGATGGTAAGGCAAGTATGAATAGTGGAATATATATACGAACCGATCGTAAATCTATTGACGGTTACTCTTGCCTTTTCGCCGCATAAGTACATGCATACATATACACACGTACTATATTTGTATGCCAATGTCCTAGTTTGCGCATACACTTGTTCATTTCACTCGCAAGCAACCAGTTTAACGCCGAAATAGTGGCTCTCTCACACTTACATATATATTTATGTATACAATTATCACGTGCGACAAGTTTTGCTTAATAACTGTTTCCTTTCCTGCCATTTACTTAAAAATCGATAGAGTTACAACAGATGTATGTACATGTACACACTTATTTGCTAATTTACAAAAACGTTTCTAAAATACTACTTTCAGATATAAGCAGTTTTTATTTTCGAAATATATTTGAAACTCTTATTCAGGTTTCACCGAAATTTATCGATTTCAGATGATAGTGCAAAATAATAAAGTAGAACACGGTGAAATGGATAGGCGAATAGGACATGTAGAAGGTTGCGAAGACATATGCGCAAGTTTTATACATTGTTTGCATAAGCATATACTGATAAGTTTACTATTTCGAGTGATGCATTACGCGTCGCTTTGTTTTTCTATGTCATTATGTGATCAGGCTTATGGGGATGATAACTTACTGGTTTTTTCTTTAGAGTACTAAATATTATTGTTTTAAGTAGTCTCCTATAGCGAAAATTTACTATTGAAAATTAGTCACAAAGCAATCTAAAGTTTTATAGTTCAAAATTTATGTAACCTGGTAACCCTCACCTAAGGCCCTTTGCTTGGGGGAGAAACAAACACGTTGCCGACTTCAAAGAAACACTATATTGCCTTTCATAAATAACCGAAAGAAATTTCGACGAAAAATGTTTTTCAGATAAATGTTATAATAAATAGGCACGGGATTACCGGAATAAACCTTCTAACATACACATTTTAACATTGAAGATTTTAATAGCTTTAATAAAACAGACAATAGCATTGTAATTTGAGTAGTACGAGTATTATTTAAATATATTAACAATATTTAAATTTTACAGTCAGATAAAAATCGAATGCTAAAGTAAATACTCTTCTTCAAAAAGCGAACGTTGTACATAGATAAATATAGTATTATGAACATAATCAACAGTATCTATCTAACACCTAAGATAAAATGAATTTATGATTTTGCATTCCGCTAACAACTTGTTTACCACTCTCCTCGGGTTGAAGGTTGAAGGTAGCGCTTATGGCGAAATATGAGATTGTTTCTCAGGGTTTTATTGACTTTGATGTTTATTTATATTTTTAACACTAGCTGTTTATTGTTCAATAAAAATAAATTGCAGGGATCATTTTTTAAATGGCAATATCACTTTTTCAGTCATCACTTACATTTATTGACTTTCGCGGCCAGCAACGAGCGACTTGATTATGCAGAGTTGTCATTAATTTTAAACATCAGTGAATTGTTCATTTAAATTTTAAGATTTTGAATAAAAGCTTGGACTTTTATATTGAGGGTAGAGTTCATTCTTTGTTTATATTGATAATGTTATTTTAATATTAGAATGAACTAAATACAATCTAGAAATAAAATACGCGCGAGCTATATACTGCATTTATTCGTAGAAAAAAAATGGAAGACGGAACACAGCGAACACAGAGAGAAGTCATAAATTTGACACATATTTGACACACACTTGAATTTTGACGTCTCATGATTGCGTTCACAACTATTCATATCTCAACATATATTAAATTAACCAAAATGTTTATATTATAATTTTTAACTCATTAACATATCAAAAATAATTTATTTAATACCGAGAGTTTTATACGTAATAATTGTGATCGCTGGAATCACAGCTACGGTTGAAGTAATATCCCCTAATCCTCTATCAGGTATATACAGAACACTGGTGTGGTTTGTTATGGCATCTGGCATTCGCTGAATATTTAAAGCTAACCCGCTGGTTAATTCTGAAGAGTTATGTGTAAATGACTTCATCCTTCATGCAATCATATTTGCACCACATATAGATTAATTCTACATACAATAATATTGTTGACAGCAATACAATTTATTTTCATAAAATAAACTTGTTAGCCTTCGATGCAAATGCCATAATATGCAAATGAGTTCGTAATATCAAAATTCTTGATAATCGTATATTGCTAAATAAACATTTTTTCCCACGAATAATCTTATACTACATCGTCCTAAAAGATATTAATATCAGTTGAGGATGACTTAATATTTTCTTACAGAGGTGAATTTTTGCATAATAAAGGTGTTGTCAGGAGTTAACTACTTTATGTTATTTAAATCCAACTACGATATTTTAAAATGTCCATGACAGGTCAAGTTCAGAGCAGCAATGAAAGTAAGAAAACAATGTTTAATGTTGTAATAACTAATAAACATTGCGAGGAAACATATTGAATTTGTAACTCTAGGTTAACATTTATTACTTTTGGATACATCTCTAAGCAAGTCAAAACATTATACATATGCATATATCGTATTAAAATTTAAGGTGTCATTAATTTAATAGTGACCACAGAAAATAAAGGATGGCTGTGTAAATGACCAACCATCCGATCAACCAAATATCTTTTCCTTGAACTCTGTGTCTACACAAATAATTAAAATTGAAATGTCTGTTTGTAATGTCAAAAGAATAGCTTTTTACTAAATGCATATGAAAATATATACTAGAGATGCTTTGACTGTAATATTCGGCTGCTATTCGGGTACTTGGCCCATTCGGCCACTACTGTAACTGAACCAATTTTGACGGGACTTTCACTGGTAAATAGCTGATGTACACAGATGGATGGATAGATGGATGTACAAGGAGTAACTTAGGCTACTTTTAAAATTAGGGTTCCCTGAAAACAATTCGACGCGGACGAAGTCGAGAGCAAAGCTAGTATTAAAATATATACGTTTTTGTTTTTAGATACATAAATTATAAACTAATGGGGAAAACTAAATATAATTTGTTAATATAAGTTGTGTTTCTAAATGTATCTCTTTTTTTATTGCGAAGGTGGCACATAGGCAGACGGCCCGTCTAATGGAAAATGGTACCACCGCATATAGGCGTTTGCAATACCAGGGGTGAAGTCGTCGTATTGCCAGCTTTTAGGAAGAAATAAGGGGATAGAATAGGAGGAATGGGAAAGAGGATGGAATACGAGAAGTGGGATAGGTGTATCAGACAGGAGGAATAGGACAGAAGGATCAAGACAGGAGCAATTGGAAACAGGTCGGAAAATGGAATAGGCGGAGGAACAGGGCCATCGGAAATGTCATTCAACGCACAAAACACGATCAGCTCAAGACTAACCGTTTCACGCCGATGAGCCGCCGTGAGAGCGTAGTATCACATCGATCGATCGTAATCAACTTAATGATTCCAGCATGGCTTTACCAAGTCATTTTTTTTAATACAATGGAACTAACTTAAGTTCAATTTACACACCGCTATCGTGTCAATCATTAACTTACAATTATTGTAATTACCTGACATGTGTGCACGTTATTATTGACATATGTTTTAGTGATGTATGCATAAAGTTACCCAATTATTGGGCATTGTCATTTGTATGAATGCAAAAGGTAACATTAAAGTGTTTATAACAATGGGAAGGCAATACACAATGCCCTCGAAAGTTTGTGGTTGATATTCATTCGATAAATACTTTAAATGCCACAGGGTATAGTGCCCTAAACTGTACTCATCGTATTACTCAACAATTTATTCATATAAACTGTGTCCTGATTTTTTGAATGATATGTTATTTTTTACAGGATGAATGATCCCTATGTTTGTGTTTATTTCAGTACGAGTTATATCACTTTAAGTAAATGCAATGCAGGCCTTCGTTAGGCAACCTGGCTACAGGAACCAAATTATTGAGCAATCAAGCCCTATCCAGTAAAAACTGAGGTTTTATTGAGGTAGGATATACTTTTTCTTATCTCCGTTATAAAGTCCCGTATATACCAAATCCAATATCAACGGATTCTATCCCATGACCGCAAAAACAAAGAAACATGAAATTAAATTCACCTCCACATTTACGTGTTAAATCGAATTAGTATAATAATATATTATTTTATTGTTTTTAGATTACATAATTCCTTTACCATACTGCAAATTCTCAGTTTGGAAATCGTCAAGTTTTGCGTGTCACCGCACTAATTTGTCGTTGAACTGGGTGGGCGAGACCTTGGATTAAGAACCATGTGGGTGTAAAGTGGGTTAAGTTCCTGTAACTTACATGCACAATCGCAATTCGTTCTTCGTACGAAGTTGTAAAATATAATTGTACCACTCATTTGGTAGAAATACTAAAAAGTATAGTCACTTTTAACAAAAGTTAACAAACTAGCAGAAAACGGACTTAGTAAGCGGTTCTCGTTAAAGATGATCTAGACCAATCTATAATATCAGCACAGAAATATATCATTGCTAGGCTCGGGTCACTCAATTTTAGGAGATTTGACTGTACACCTACCATGCTTGTCCAAAATAAACTGGCATGTTTTACACATCAGTAGGTAATCTTGTTTTGCTAGGTCGATGTTTTCCTTCGCCTTGCCTACGAGGTAATTGTAACATAAAGCAGATTAGGTCAGAAAAACTGCACGCTCCCCAACCAAGGTTCGAAACCACGCCATGGATTGGACGTGATCTCTTTAGCCACTAAACTACGGCTACATTTTCCCAGAACTTATAATCTAAAGTTATATCTAAAAGTGAATTAATATCCGAATTGAGCATGTTCTCGCTCCATTATATGCTTGTTTTTCTATTCCCATACCAACATACATGTAGATGCATATTACATACATATTATGTAAGTATAGCAATTGATGTACAATCAACAGGATACAAAGTTCTTAATGCAGGTAATTGTATTTTTTGCAATACGCACAATGAACCATTAATACACAGGAAACGTATGGTACCTATTGAGCTATTGTTTTGATGTGCTCTTCAAAAGAAACACAAAAATAGCAGAAATATACAACATTAGTTTAGGTCCGTGGAAAAAATATAGACTGGGTCAATTCCAACACTGTGAAACCGTCATCAAATCATCAGAGGCAAGCGTAGTAGCGTGTAATTTTACTTGTATCAAAACGTGTTAAAACCGACCTTATTAAATTTATGTATACCGATCTTAATTTTCTCTCATGTATACAATTTACGCGATCGAAGCCGCGAGAAAGTGTCTGTTTTTATAGTGACTTCATAAAAAAGTATAGTAAATATTACATTCATATTCATGCCAGCGTGATAAAAGGAATATTTTTTTAGGTTTAATTATAAAAAACATTACAGCACGTATTTAGTTATTTACTCGCTACCTTAAGATTGTAATTACCACCGATCTCATTTTTATTTATCACTTTTGCATTTATAGCTTACATCTTGAAAATCTTAATAGATTTTATAGACACTTCCTCCCGATAATGCTATTTGCAGGAAGCCATTACTTCATAGCATTCAATTAATAAACAAATCACGTAACTACTATGATCGACCGATCGGAGTTTATCCCATAAATTTCCAAGCGCTACTTCGTATACGAGTGTAGTAGAATGACAAGGCAAAACTTGGTGTAAACGAGAAGCCAAACCGGTATTGCAGCTGCGCGTGCGCCGCTCCAACAGATAAGTACGGAACCTTGTATAGATACTATATAATTCTATCCGTATAATGTTTATGAAATGTTGCCATAGTAGGTTTGGTTAAAATGTTGTCAACGTAAACCGAATGTAAGAGCTGTCAGGACCTATGCGGTATCGACAATGACCTTTTCTCGCATATATACGTGACCTATTCACGTGTACTTGAAAATGTACAATATGTTAAGAAAAATATCTCGGATTATCCCAGATAAGGTACATTGTAAAATACTAGGAAGAAGAGTAAATAACAAAAGTGAAGAGAAAGAAAAGGTTGCCTGGAAGAGATTGCTTTAAGCAATAAGGCTGCCCATTGTACTTCTACCTTCTAATTTTAAGATATGAAAATGTGTTACTGTTTTTATGTTGGTGTGCAATAAAGTGTTGTTGTTGTAAATTAGAAACTCTCACATGTAATTAATAGTTATTACAATTTATATCTCGATCAATTAATAAAACCTCTTAAAACAGACGTATTTTTTCTGTGTTTTTGAGTCTAGTCTAGAGATCAAGCAACACTCAATCTCAGTTTGAGACATGATAATACTTACGCCACGTTCTCGCGTGATCCAACCTCATGAACAAATTGTATGGTAAATCTATTCACGCGCGTACAGCCACAAATTACAAGATTACTACGTTACTCTAATTAAATATGACTGGACTTTATTGTCTGTTCGCAATTTAGGTCAAATTCAGGATTTCTTCTTGACCAATTGCTTTTATATTCCCTGCTGATTTATGTTCTTATGGTTAATCTATCCAACATAACATGTGTTATTGATGAATAAATAACATTATATAAAGGCTGAATTATTTTTCGCAATTTAAATGTTAAAACTTACTAAATGGTATATCTAAAACTAGAATAGAATATACTTTATTGCATAACATTAAAATACAGTTCAAGAAGTATAAGTACAGAAAGGAATAGGCGGTCTAATCACTAAAAACAAATTTTCCACACAACCTTAGGATGGATCAGAAAAGTTTGTGAAACAAGTGGGTTTAGCAACAAAACTAGGATATAGAAATAAGCCAGGTTTCTGCTATGAATTTAATTCGATTTTATCACATCTTTTATGGATTCGAACCCTGACCAGGAAGCATACACCAGTTAGACAGTTTTCTGACCTAATAATATGCACATTGTTATAATTATCACGTACTATTATTGGTGAAGGAAAATCATTATGAAGAAACCTGCACATTGAGATAATTAATACGATTGTATATTACCGATTTTTGTTTTTAAATGGTAGGTTTGTTTCACAGGTACACATGATTTGCTATCTTGATACTGCAAGTCACACGAATCCAGATTTAGACCAGAAAAATATGATGACACGATTATTAGAGGTAAGAAATAGCATGGAAGAGGACTAGGAACGATAATTCGCAAACCAATGTGTTAAACCCGCCAATCCGCCTTGGATAAGCATGGCAGGTATACTGTCCATTCTCATATAAATAATAGAAGGCCCGAGCCCAGCTGTGGGACGTCTACGGGCTGATATTATATGTTGCAAATATTTCTTAAATTTTGCAATTATGTAGTGATAGGAGTGAGCTTAAAATAAAGCGAATGCATTGCCATCAAATACAAATTTGAAGATTTATTAGTGCCATAATCTATTAACCCTGAAAGTGAGGTGATTATAATATAAATTTATATGTACCAATAAGTAGACCCTGATCTAGGCACGTTCCTTAGAATTGTGTTGTGGCGCTACGTGCCTCCAGCTGCATACTAACTGGGCCAAACAATTACCATGATGTCATTACACCAGTGTTTCGCTGTTTAGATATGGTAGGTAATATCTTTTAACTATTTCGTAATTACCTATTTCCTAGAAACAACTACTTATGTTGCGATAAGGAATAGAAAAGAATTTGGAAGTTACCATTTTATCGTTATTAGTTTTAATACCTAAAGGTAAAAATAAATTCTTATTATCTTACTCTGGTGTATTAAGAACAACTATGGCTAAAGATATGAAATTTATTCATAATACTATTTTCAACACATTTGTCCAAAAAATGTATTTACGAAGCGGATATACATGGTTCGAAAGTTAAAAATTACGCACCACACAATGGAATGTGCGGAAAATAGCGACTCTCGCCTAAGGAAGAAATGAATATATAAGAATTCCACTAAGGAATGTCACATTACGAAAATAAATAAACTGAATAAGCAAACCTCCTTGGAAGCACTTCAAATACATTTTCAATACCTTTGTCTCTAGAGAGAATATGAGACGAAAGATGTAGTATCATAAATAACTATTGTAATATATATGTATGTAATAAAAGTATAGAACATAAATTCTCCTGTTCTGTTAAAGTATTCTGTGACATAAATATGACAAAATTTAGAAATAGAGTTTACATTTTGCTTGACACCTTAAAATTAAAAAAAAAAACTAAATAAATATAAAATTGTTGTTTTTAAAAAATTTTAAAAGTAGGGTTTGTGTATTTTTAAAGCATTATTTATAAACTTAACTGTGTTTAAGCACTTATTAAGGAAACACCAAAGCACCATTTTTACATAAAATAACATTTTACATAATATTAAATTAGTTTAAAATTAAACATTAATATTCAATCATATATCTATTTGTGTTGTATTCTCATCTAGAGCAATATAACTCGAGATATAATATATGCATACGAGAATCCGTTATTCCTAAGAAAGTGGCAAAGTAAAAGTTTTAATTAACTGCGATTAACAATATATTAAACGAATGCAGTGCGATGATTAGTCATTTCTTTATAGGGTTTCTGGCAATAAGTCAATTAACAGGCTCAGTTTTGGATAACTGTTTCTTAAGAATGTAGATCAGTTTATCCACCCATATCCGCTGTAATACATAATATATAAATAATTGTGCAAGTGAGTCTTTTTTAATAACTCTATGCAAACATCTTATCCACGGCATGGAGTGTAAATTAATTATATTTATATTTTGAGTGTAAATGACGATTATGATTGATTTAGTAAAAAAAAAAAACAAAGACATTGAAACTAAAATACATTATGTAGCAGATCACTGCCAACGGGGAGCGTGCCCAGAAGGCTGGCTTGTGTAAATTAATTTATTATGTATATTTTGGTACTTTAGGTACTGCCGTGCGCAGAAAGTTCACCGATAGCCTCATGATGTCACGCGTCAAAGGTCAGCAGAGTGGACAAAAAGGTTACATAAATAGTTGTTCAATAAATTTATTATTTTATTTTATTATTGTATATACTTTACATAAGTATATACAATAATAGTAAGTAATACAATACAATAATAGTAAGTAGTCACGGGCAAACCTTCTGCACGCGGCGCTATAGCCTTATACGAGGCTATAATTAATTTCTAGCCCAGAAAATGTAAAACCCCTCATGAGATATAAGTCTAAAGCTTACAAGTCCAAATTGTCGATAGATAGATAGATAATTCTTTATTATACACCAAAGCATAAACAAACAGAAGTAGAAAAAAAAGATAGTACCAGGGTGAATTAAAAGTAGTTATTAGAAGTGCATATTATATAGGTATATAGTATAATACCTTTTTGGGAGAAGTTCGGTATTCAAATTAAAGAGTGTCAATCACACAATATTTATGCCAACAGTAACTTGTTTCTGTCAGTTCGTCCGCACGTAATAAATTGTTTTGTGCAACGAGTAGCTAAAAACGCAAAATTATGGATAAAAGTTCAGTAATAATATATCTCAGCTTGAAAAAAATGTCTACGAAAGAAATTTTTCAGACATTCAGCAGGGGGATTTAGGGGATAATCCTGTACCCTATTTTACGATCAAGCTGTAAAGATGACCCACGTTTTGGGTGGCCTTCAACCTCCGTTGCGGAAGACAATGTCAAAAAGGTTGAAAATCTGGTTTTGGAAGACAGAAGAATAACTATAAAACATATAGCTGAGATTCTAACGATATCTTTTTGTAGCGTTCAATCCATTTTAATAGATTCACTGGAGTTCAAAAAAGTATTGACAAGATGGGTGCCACGAATGTTAACCGACGAAAACAAAAACCGATGTTTGAAATTTTTAAGCGTAATCTCGAAATGTTCCAGCGTGATTCGGATAATTTTTGCCGTCGCCTTGTCACCTTAGATGAAACGTGGGTCCTCCATTTCGATCCTAATACTAAGAGACAAAGCATGTCTTGAAAACGACCATGCTTGCCATCCATTAAGAAATTTCGAGTTGCTCCTACCGCTGGCAAAGTTATGGCCTCAGTATTTTGGAATAGTGAAAGAATCCTTTTTATTGATTACATGCCAAAAGGCCAGACGATTACTTTTTAGTTAATTGATTTAGTAAACACAATTATAAACATTTATAATACTTAAGATATAAGAAGTTAATTAATTTATTTTATTTGTAACCGGCAGACATACACCCACGTTGCATATCCGTAAGATGAGAAAGATATGCTTGTGTCATGGGTGTAAGTCTAACTAAACGTCTAGAAACGTGTATCCGTGATAATAATAATAAAAAATGTACAATATTTTGTCCTTAAGCATATGTAATACAAACTAACAAATAGTCATACTAATAAAATCTAAGAAAAGGTATGTGACTCAGCAATAAGATCATCATTAAATTAACAAACATTTTGCAAGGTCTATTGATTTCAATAAAGATCAATGTACCATTCATGCAAGTCCGAATCGAAACACCCGCTATGACGGTCTAGCCGATTTTTCTGCTATTCTTCCGGAACATTATCGCGTATTTACCAACAAAATTAAAATGAACCCTTCCTATATTATATTTCAAACAGATACCAGGTTAATATAATCTGGTTTTATTTACCTGGGAGGTAAGGTTGGGTCCACTTTGGTGGTTCTAGTAAACTAATTCAATTTCAAACGGCAGTATTACGCGTTTGCGCCCATCGCTAAGATTTGTTTATTTAAAGCTATATAGCGGTCAATACTCTTGAAACAACTGTATATCTGTTTAAAGATTTTCATTTCTGTATTCTATATTTAAAAGATAAACATATTTCGTAAATTAAGCTGATGTTAAGACGTATGATTTCTATCTTTCAATTTGGATGAATCAACCAATGTTAATATAACAAACTTAAAACCATGCCTTGGGAACCGGTAAAAACGTGGAACCGGTTACAGCCTAAGTATATAGGAACTTTTCTTTTTGGTTTTGTTGTCACATTAAGCTAAATTAAACGGTCTTTGGGAATAAAATTTCGTTATATAGGTTTTGTTGAATACCGGTTTCGAACGATTTCGGACAGTTTTTCCCGCACACCGCCAAAGCACAGCCATGTGGTACAACAAATTTTCAGTCGCACACAAACGCATGTTAAGAGAGATAGAATGATACTTCCTCGACTCGATTCTTCCTGGAAGTCAGTTTTAAACAAAATTATCTTAAGGTTTACACTTCGAATGAAATAGTTGATAAAAACCGGTTAATTTTAAACTGGTTCCAATCCTTGCTTAAATCATTCGATTTCACTGAACACCGTAGTGTCCTTTCAGTTCTGTCCCTTTCAACCAAATTGATTCAATTTGTTTGATTCGTCACGACACGTAACCACAATAAGTATATTTTATTTATATGAAAACATAGAAATACATAAAAATTAATTTCATAATTGAGTAAAACATGAATAATAATAAAAAATCCTATGGATTTTCAACTTTAAAATCAAACTGAATGTATTAATAATTACTTAGTTGCCAAATCTAATACAAATTAGTCGTACAACATAAATAAGATATAAGTATGGCAAGTTTTAATTAGCACAACCGTTTTCATTCAATTTAAAATACTATACAAAATTATAAAACCATAAATATTTGATAGCTGTGTTAATTTTCTCCCACGAATTATAGCTATATACCTATATGTCGTTATAATATATGACTAACACGTGGGCGAAATATATGGTAATATTTAAAATAATGTGTTTTACATAAAATTTAGTAGTATTATAAAAAATTTAGAACGTTTTTTTTATAATTAAAATGAAGACAGCGTTTTCCATGCAGCTTCACTCGTGTAAACTTCAGGACTATATTTTACAGAAACTATATCGTTTGCACAGACGGAAAGTACCTGCGCTATATTAATCCTCGTCAACGAAAGTATGTACATATCCTTTCATAATAATCTGGTCATTCCTAAGACCATCAAGAATGAATAACTAAATAAAATCAATTTTTCGTTTTATAATTACTATGGGTACTTTTATTGCGTCTTTTATAAATGTACAGCCACTGGGTAGGCTTAACCGGCTATAATTAGATAATAATTCGATATATTTTGAAAGTAATACTAAAAACGATTGAAAACTGTGTAAATCTCTATGAAAAAAAAGGCAGTATAAAAGTACTCGTAGTTCGCGCCATTACTACCGGTGACCAACCAGAGTAAAGGCCAAAAGTTCCACGCACTCAAACCGCTCACCATTGGCCAACAAAATGTTACTATACTCCAAACCAGTTTCATAAATCGAAACGTAAACTTGCGCACGCGCTTATACTTACTACGTACGAGTTTATATTAAAATAATTTTTGTTTAATATCATAATGAGGCGAAAGAAACACTTTAAGCTTTTATTGCTGATGTGAGAGTGAAAATTATTATTATCGTCATCAAGCCAGTACAAGAAACGATTTATAACAAGAATTCATTTATACAGTAAACAATAAACAGCTAGCTAGTATTGTATATTTTTCTAAAAACCATTTCTTAGCAACTATATATTTAAAAGTAGTTCGCTAAATCACGATTCTTGGCAACACGGCCTACTATTCTATAGAACCAGTCCTTCCAGTCCAGTAGATTGACCCTTGATACTTTAGATTCTGCTCTCGATCCAAGTAAGAGTAGCTATTTTAAGCCTGTCCTTATTCAATGATAAACGTATCTAATACCTAAACTTTAATCGTTCTTGTAGGTCTTGGAAGCTAAGAAAATTTGCCATATTTCCGAGAAAGATTACAATAATTATTACCACAAGTTAACTATATAGATAAAAGGCTCATAAGCTTGTATAGACAAGTGCTATTTCTTTAATGACAATAAAGAAAAGACCTAAAGCAATTTTACGAGTACGATGACTTAACAAAATGTTGTCTTTGTAGATCACATTGAGGACACGTCGAAAGCTCGATTTGATTTTAGAATAAGCGTCGAATAGTATCTATTGTTAACCAAAAGGTCACGCTCGTCGGCCAAAGACTGCGGCTAGTCGAGGCCACTTTGTTCTTTCTCTTTGTTAATACGTAAGTACTTTGCTGATCTCGTGCTTAGTTAGTTTTGATTATCTCAATCGGTCATCTGACCGAAAACATTAGGTACTGAAACATTTAGAAAGAGTGTTGCATTTGGTTAAAGAATCGTGATAATAATAATCGCGTGCGTTTACTTTCATATAAAATACATTTTGTTTTTTCTGTTTAATCTTTTGCAATATCATTTCCAACAGTTAGTTTATGTTTGTTACGTACGCATACCGCAAAGTTTGGATGCCGAGAATTTTCTTAAATAAGTATTATTATGTGTCAAATTACAAGTCTATATATAACTTTAGTAGTTGCTGAAATCAATTGTTACCTACAATCAAATACATACTAGAGTAACACCATAAGGATTTCTGGGTACTTTTTACCTGTAGGTATCTCGAATTATAAAAATGAGGTGAATGAGGTATTTAGATAAAATACCTATAATATTCAAAATGGTTTGATCAGTATCAAACAAAGCGTCTGCTGCTGCTGCAAACATTGAAAAATAACAATTCAGTGCAACTTACCTTTAAGGCGCAAAAAATACAGGATGGGCCAAGGCAAGCGTGGCCGGTGAGCTCGCGGAAGCTGCGGCGAAATATGTCCAGATGCCACAACACCTGTATAAAAAAGAATAATGTTATAATTCCTTTTATAATTTTATTGTATAAAAATAATTCTTTCATTCAATTCAATATTTTTTATTTCATATTTCTATCGAGGTTTTTCTCGCTGAATGGAGAAGGTGTAAGCGTCATGGGCTTTAACATTTACCGCTTACATTTAATTTTGTACTATATATTATTACTTTTATTTTATTAATTTGGTATTAAGAATTAATATAATACGAAGGTATGTATTAGTATAGTATTCTTGTCTAATGAGTACCTTAAACAAATGAACTCTCCTTAAGTAGTATAAAAAATCGAGAAGTTTTTCAAAAAAGAGTTTGTTTAACATTCTACTTTGTACACAAACTTTATCCAAAACTTCTAACGAGAAACAACGTTATGTTTATGTCGAAATTGTATAAAATGTAAATACACATGCTTGATGCAGCAGGTGCAGTCAATATTTAACTTATCCTTATGCACCGATAAACGATTAAGATTAAACTCCAAAGTAATTGACACAGAATTGTAAAGTGACACATTCTCCTAATTAAGGTATGATTGTATGCAATTGAAACACCAAAATATTGTAAATTTATCGTATCGTTACGATACTAAATACAAATACATTGATATGTCATAAAACTAAGACTTGCGTGTGATTGTATTACAATCATCACAGATAAGATGCACCTGATATTTTTTTATTTTATTATATTTTTTTAAGCCAAATGGCTTAGTGTACGATGATGGCAAGAGGTCAGACGGAAAGTCACTTATTCCTTGGAAGATGGGACGGCCGCTTTTGTGGGACGTGACATGCGTCGACGCTCTGGCACCGTCACATCTACCAATGACTAAGTCAGGGGCTGGCAATGCTACTTCAAGAGCTGAAGATCTCCAACGGGGCAATTATAGAACCCTAGAAAGGGGTTACATATTGGGCAGTTTGGAGTTGAAACTGTAGGTCCGTGGGGTTCATAGGCAAAGACTCTCTTCAAAGAAATTCGTTGCTACATTGATGCCACCCGTGATCAGAAGGCTGGTTAGGATTTCGCGCAACAAATCAGCATTGCCATACAGCATGGCAATGCAGCCAGCCTTTTGGGCACGTTTCCCCCTGGCAGCAATTTGCTACATAGTTTAAATTAATTAATTTATAATCTAGTTTATTTTTAGTATTTGATGAGTTTTTTTTAATTAGATTAGTTTTTAGCTTTCATTATTTATTTATTGTTCTTTGTAGATCGTAATAAGAAAATAATAACATTGCTTTTGCTTTATTAATATTGAATTAAATCATTTCAATTAAATTTATGAGATACCTTTTAATTATAAGATTTAAATGTCTATCATATACCTTCAAATTCAAATTCAAATTTAAAAGTTTTTATTCAAAATAAGTTCCATTGGAGAACACTTTTTCAAGGTCATACATATAAGTTAAAATTTTATTTTATTTCCTATTCTATGGACACCGCTTCGCAACGTGTTATTGCTGTTAAGGAGAAGAAGCGGCAAGAAACTCCCCAGCAACACGTCTAGCGAAATATTGTTTTTCTTTATATATTTTTCTTTACAATTTAAACAATAAGTAGTTTTAGCTCATATTTTTTACGTTTTAAGGATAAAAATCCTGGACTTGCATGTCTTGATCTGTCTCTTAAGACAGATCTCAAAGAAGGTGGACTGACTAGGTTCACTAGGTTCTTGAATTAATCCACAACCCTATAAATTAAACACGATCGGCTACAAGAAGTACCGAGTATTAATTTTTGTATTTCGCATTGCATGACATTTATTTCATAAAAGACATTTAGTTTTCGTAATACGCCCTGGTTTTATGAGAAAAGGTGTTGAATACGGTATTATTAAGTGCCACATGGTGTCAACAGGGATGTACACGTGACATTATAGCGTCAGGTGTACCTGGCATATGACTTCGAAAAAACACATTCGACCGTTTAAGATAATGAAATAAAAAATTAAAAGACTAGTGGATTGTGGTTGCCAGGATATTCGACATGAGAGATTTTCATACTTTATCCAAAATACAAATAATGTAACACAGAACTATGTTGAGATTTTTGGTATTAACACCTACTCAAAACGGGTAAAAAGTGTTTCAATTTATATTGGTTAAATTGAGATTTGAACATAAGCATTTGATCTAAGCTTGTCATTACTTTTTTATTTAGTTTTGAACCTGTCCCAACTTAGGTATTGATATCTAATTATATAACTGTAGTAGATTTCAATTTCATACAGGGGTCCTCTAACTTTAGCAACAGCTATAAATCATTATTAAAATGCACCAGAACCAAGTAATAATTTATTTGATTCAATTAAAATTAGCATATAAAATAACTATTTTAACAGAACACATTAATTCAAACCAAAAACATTAGACTTGTTATTGTCCTAATACCTATATTTTTCAGTTAATTTTACGAGCCAATCGATTACGACTAATGATTGAAATACCGCCAACGCATTTCCTGTTAAAAGCGCCCACGTAACATACCTATATCTAAGAACGTGTCATTTGGAAGAATTAAAGCCCGTTACATTACATATTCGTGGATCTCTCAGAACTTATACATTTTCTAAGACGTCTATAAGTAGGGTATTATTATTGAGATAAAAAAGACACATAAGTCAGTCATCTAAGTCTACAGTGTATAATAATTATAGATGAATAAACCACAACAAAATTCACTATTCCATTTTTCTTCATAGAAAGATTTATCTCTGTTATCCAAAATACTTATGTTACATACAAATTTTCATGATAGTCTATTAAAGCCGAGAAGAAAAAAACAAAATTATTCGATTATTAAAATAACAAACAAACAGATTTAATATATAACGCTTCAATTTTAAGTGAGTTACTGTTTTGTGCAATCCAAAATGACTGCAGGCCTACCACTACCTACTGCCGCCGAGGGACACAAGAAAAGCCTCTAATAAAATGCAGTGTTTGCCTTATGGAATTCTGAACAAAAGGCATAAGATTTTGCTTTTAAAATCTTAGTCCATTTGGATTAAAATTTTAACTAAATAATCAAAAAATATTATATGTATGTGTTATTTAAATTTGTAAACATTACATGCAATGCAATAATTAATTCAATAATAAGCAATATAAAAATGTGGGGCAGTATTAATAGTATAAGTATTTGAATAAAACACTCTATATACTTTTTTCAAAATGCACCTTTATGATAACTACCTTTTAACACAATATGAAGGTAACTCCACCTGCTATTGTACCTTAACAGGGAGGGTTTCACGAATGTTTTGGCAAGAAACCTGCAGGTGGTGACTAACCTGTTTTGAGCAGATGTCTGCACTATAATCGTCTTAAAATTATTCAGACTTGATCCTGTGTCCTCTACAACCTTCTCGTTTGTTTTTGTTAAGTTTTTAAATGTCAAGAATTATGATATCATTAGTGCTCGTGTTTATTAGATTTTTTCATTGTATACAAACGATCACATGGATTGGTCCAACTAAATAAAACTCTTTGCTATGATTTAAATTTAAGAACAAAATAAGGCATGTCTATGGCATAGATACTCATACCTAATATGGCAATATAATAAAATTAAATTCGCCTTCAATATGTAGCCGTACGTATTTGTTAAAATATAATTTTAACTTTTTAAAAGTATTATTAGCAAACTAAACTTTAGATATACATATAAAGAAAACACTATTCAAACATGATAGTCCGTAGTGTACCTACATACTGACACTACGGACTATGCATAGTATAGTGTTTTCTTTTCGGTTTACAATTTTCTATATAATACTTTAGCGATAATTCAGATCAAAGATATAAACTTTTTTCCGAGTAATTCGACGACATTGAGTTGCGAAGTCAACCGTAACATGGTGAAGTAAAAAGGAATGGGTAAGTGCTTGGCATTCCACGTATAACAGAGGGTTCCGTAGAGGTGACAAATTTCCCCTGTATTCTTTTTTGGCTGTGCAACCACAAAAACATTGAATTAAAAATACCCCATATCTCAAAAACTACTGATGGAAATTGTGTGTTCGAAACAATAATTGTAAAAATAAAATAAAATTCCACTGAATTTTAAACTATGAAGTGGAAAATCTTTGAGTTTGACCCCTCAGACTGAGGGGAGGGTGGACGATTTGCACGACATTGAGAGCCTTGCCACATATTTGTTGACTTTATTAAAAAAGTTATTAAGAAAAAGCCTTACATTTTTTGCAAAATTTGACTTTTGGTTTTCATTTTTTTCGCAATTTTACTACTTAACTTTATAGCCTTAGTAATGTAGAGCCTTAGTTTACGAAAAACCTGACTGTATGATGGTAGGGCATTTGCCCGTCTGGATGGCTACCACCCGTGGTCTATAGTATGCCGCCATAACAACCTTGTGTTTCGGCGTTAGTGGCCGGGTTCCAGTCTCCCTTTAGAGAGCGGCAACACATGGACAACACAACAACGGCAACCTTTGGTGTTAAAAATGTTCATAGGCGATGGTAACCGCTTTTCATCAAGTGGGCTGTCTGCCTCTCTGCGGAACTCATGTAATAAAAAAATACCCAGTCGGACATGCCGATTATTTAAGGGTTCCGGGTTTTACCAAGACGGTAACGGAACCCTAAAAAGCAAAGAATACAATACAAGACTATCACAAGCTAAGCATTAAAGCATGTTTAAAAAATACATAATGCGGAAGGATGCCAGCTGCGCGATCGGAGAGCGTACTCCCGGTAGCGGTTAGCTTCAATATGAGTGGCGAACGAGTCCTCTAAAGTAGCGGAATAACGGCAGATAAATGCTGATTTTTCTCAGTCACGTAACTTTTATACTGTTAGATCTGGCGACATACGATATCAACTACGCAGTCAGGTCACAGAATCTATTAGCAAACGACATAAGTAGTTTACGTGGTTCTTAAATGTGCCACATATTGCTGAATTTGCCAGGTGGTAGGGCATTTGCCCGACTGGATGGCTACCACCCCTGGTCTAAAGTATGTCGTTATAACAACCTTGAGTTGTGTTCCGGCATTAGTGACCAGGTTCCAGTCTCCCTTAAGAGAGCAGCAGCGCATTTGTAGCAACTTTGGTGTTGCAAATGTCCATCGGCGATAGTAACCGCTTTCCATCAAGTGGGCCGTCTGCCTGTTTGCTGATCTCCTGCAATAAAAAAAATTAAAAAAAAACAATACTGTAGATAAATCTATATTATCTTTTACTTTGAGCATCAAACTTAATTTTTTATAGTAATACTAGCTTCTGCCCGCGACTTCGTCCACGTGGAATAGTAAAAAAAAAGTAAGTTAAAAACACCCCCCGATTTTGAAACATTCTTCATCGGTGCTTCGCTCCTATTGGTCTTAACGTGATGATATATAGCCGCCTTCCTCGATAAATCGGCTATCTAACACTGAAATTTTTTTTCAAATCAGACCAGTAGTTCCTGAGATTAGCGCGTTCAAGAAAACAAACACTCTTCAGCTTTATATATTAGTATAAGATAAGATTTCCACGCTATTTCACTCGCGTGACCAAGAGTTTCATAAATTCATTAATGCTATTGGAAGTCCATTCGTTGTCAGCATTGTAAAGAGGTTACATACAAACAAATATAAAAAAAACACTTTCACTTTCTTTTGTTTATAGAAAGCTAAGAATTATACTCGTAATACCCCAACTCTCTTTCTCTCCGTCTATGAAAAATCCCTATATAATATTGTTTTGCAATTTCGCTCCCGAATCCGGCAATTAACAAGTGCATTTTCTGCAGAAAATTAATACTTCTAAAAATTAGTTATTTGTTAAAACCTAAGACCTTTTCAACACTGTTATAGGAATTTATAAGTAGGTTTCGTACAGTTTACTACACGTGAACGGAATAACCAAACTAAATTATTGGCTATTTGCATTTGTTTTGTTTGCGTATTATGAACAGCAATTGCTCGAGATATTCTTAGAATCGTAGGTAAAAACTAGCTGTGGTTTTAAAATTACTTCCACGTAAGATGTTATCAATATTAAAACTTAAGTTTACAGAACCACAAAGTGATACGTGCATGTTTGCATAAGACATTAGTACCTTTTTCGTTCGACTGTGAAGATTTCGTTGTATTACTATAAAAGCATCACAAATACATACAACAAAAGCTTTGTCCTTGTGCAAACAAACGGACCAAAGCAGCTATCACACTGCATATACTGTACTTAAAATATATATTATAAACAGAATAAGAAAACATGTTACCATAACATTCAAGCACTGGCTAAGTGATTGTAAAAATTATTGATACTCACTGAAAAAAGCTCATATTAATAACGTGTTTGGCTTATTAAGCTAGCCTGATATTTGTTATAATTATCAAGGGTCATAATATAAAAACTATCAGGCTAATGTAATCAGTTAATACACGGTTAGGGTTCTGAAGAGGTGATGATTGTTTGAAAACGATCCCCGGGGATGGATCTAATCGTATCTACCCTACATCTCAAAATGTACCCTACGGATCTTATTAAAACCAAATTTCCTTAAAAGTATTTTAAGGTACGTACCGTTTTACACTTTTTCGGAATATTCCGTATCAGATTTCGAAAGTTAGAGGGAGGAGAGCTACGAAAATTACCCAACTACTGCTGCTCAAAACTTAGAAATGACAAGTATATTATTTACGTGTTCGTATTATTAAGTAAATGGTTAATATATAAAATAAACTTTCTTTTAGTTGAAATCGTGACAAATAAATAAAACTTCTTGCTAATGGAAATGGAGACGAGGGTACTATAGACAAAAAATGTTTCGAAATTACTATTTCAAGCACACTACTTCGTAGTAATGTTTGTTTTGATAAGATAATTTACTTTGACGTCGTCTAGACTAACAGCCATTAGACCAGGCAAAGTACTGTTTATATTTTTCTTGATTTTAGTTTTTATTTGGTAGAGTACAAACATTCTGTTAATAAGTAAATATAAGTAAATGTGCACTGTCTATTACCAAGTTGTTAAATGTTTCCCAAAATATTTAAAATTCTTTAAATATGGATGTGATGTTTTGTAATTTCTTTTTTAGTTGATTAACTCATGCCATGGGACTGATAATAAATAACAAATTACCTACAATTATAATAGAGTCACCTACCTTTTCTCTGTATTATAGCTCAGAAGATGGTAATTCGAGCGCACGTTTGATCGAGTAGACGGCTTATAATTCGCTTTAGAACATAAAATTGACACGTAAGTAACTACTTTATCAATTAATATTTCCTGTTTTTAGTAATACTTGCACATCACTATTTCTAACTTTATTATATATACATTATTTCAATTCAATTTCACTCAATTTCAGTAAACATTGGGTATTAATATATAATTTGGAAATTCGAGATGATATAAAGACATTTTTCTGGTCTAATTTGCGTATTGTTATAGTTATGTTACATACTGACTGTGAAAAGGAACATCGTGATGTAATCTACACATCGACATCGCCTTAGACACACGTGGCGGGTATACCGTTCGATCCTTTATAAACGAGAAGCCTTGACTCTCTATTTTTGGCCCATTAAGGATGTTTAAGGTCCGATATTATATACCTGATTTTATATAAAAACCGTCTACGGCAAACACAACTGTAGCTATTTAAGAACAATCACAAGGTTAGGTGCGAAGTAAAGGCTTTAAAAGAAATTTTATATAAATAGCCATACAATACCAACAACAATACTCTTTATTGTACACCGACATAAAACATACTTATTGACTGACTGATGGACATTTGTTAATTTTTATTTTTTAAGGTTTAATTTAATTTAATTTAATAATAACAATGTATAAAATTTGTTGTAATTATGAATCTTTGTGTTTGAAATAAATAAATTATTATTATTATTATATGTATTTCTTTGTAGACCACGGGCCACAAAAATGGCCGGGACATTTGGAGGGCTTGTGTGGCTTCCCATGGGGCCATGGAAAGGCCAACACATAGAGGCCCTATGACAAATTTAATGTAAATGTGACGTGACACTGACCGGCGATTATCCCTGTCTACACCATATAGTAATGCAACCAAGGACAAACCCGGTCAGTATAAGACTATTATGGGAAATGAGGACTAAAAGTACCGGGCTATTGGGGTGAACTGCTAGTGGTACTAGGGGTCTGGGAATATGGGGACTATGGCGTCTGCCCGTCGCAATGTTCGGGGAACTCGCCACTCGCTGCATTGGCCCCAAAAAAACCCATAGAAGGCCGGGGCAACATGGGTGTGAGTGGCTAAGGGGTGTCGAAAGGTGGGCTGTAGGTTCACCGAAGCTACTTCCGACGTTAGGCCATTTATCACTTCCACCCCTGGAGCTTAAGTCTTAGCTCTAGCGATCTCCATTATTAATATTATTATAAAAATATTAATAATAAGATATAACATTAAGATATGGGTGTACATGTATATAGCCTGTGGAAAGTATGGTTATTTGTACATTTATATTATTATCACTTTTGAGATAGGTACCTACTCTTTACAGATACATAACATACAAACTTTTTTCCCCAATAAACTAAAAGAGGTATTTGAAAGAGATGAAAGGATGACAATTTGTAACATACAAATAGGAAATCACAAGTTAGAGCAAGTCCTAGAGTTTGTTTACCTGGGATACATGTTTACCAGGGACGGAAAGCATAAAAGTGATATTGAAAGAAGAGTAATGGCAGGTAATAAGACGAATGGAGCGATAGACTCTTTTATGCACAGCCGGGAAGTGTCTGTAAACGTACGCCTGCTTCTCCGTCAAGGAGTGTTTGTGCCAACACTAATGTATGATAGTGACGGTTGGGTATAGCAGAAGAAGCATCAAAGTAGGATAAATGCTGTTGAAATGAGAAGTATATGTGAGGTTAAGTTGAATGATATGATTACGAACAGTATGATAAGAGAGCATTGTGGATTGAAAAAACATAAAATAACAAGAGTTGAGAAAGGAATGTTAAGGTGGTTTGGACATGTAGAGAGAATGGATGTAAAGAGACTGCCAAAACAAGTGTATGAGAACAGCGTAGATGGTAGAGTTGGTGCTGGTAGACTGCGATGTACTTACCACGATCAAATCGCAGATGTCTTAAAGAATGACCAGGTAAAAAGCACATAATATATAATAAACGTATATGTATGAAGAGATTAATAAATGTAGATGAAGCAAAAGATCTATGTCAACATCGTAGCAAGTGGAAATCCATCGTCTCTGCCTACCCCCATGGGTTAATAGGCGTGATAATATATATAAACTAAGAAAAGACATGAAACGTATATTCACACCTTAATACGTGCAGTTAATTCTTATTTATAGAGGTAGAGATGCAATTATATTAATCAGCGCATTCAAAGCACGTGTTTCGGACAAAAAATAGCTGTTATATCTGCCATTTATTGCTTCGTAGTAATCATTTAGTTGCTTGTCCAGTCCAGACGGAGCCTACGAGTTGCGACGTACGTAACGGTATTCTTGCTGCGAGGTAGCTACGAGTCGAGTTCAAAAGACGTAATAACATACAACTGTCCTATGTCTAAGTAAATCAAATTAAAGTAATATATGAATACAATTAGGTTTTTCATTATTATATTTTTTACTATTAAAAACTATAATTAATCCATTTTGTGGGTACAAGGTGTCCATGGTTATTTAGTTAAGTAAAATTTTTCAAAAATCTCAAGGCCGTAAAGAATGGAAAACGGGACCATGGATATAAAAAAAACTTGTTTAACAAAAATCAATTATTAACTTATTCTATATCATTTGTCCATTGCAATTTTTTGAACAAATAATTTTCGTCTTTATGCTATCTAAGTATATGGTCGAACTTCTATAAGAGATTCCACAAAACAAATACAAATTAAATGGAACATAAAAAACGTAAGAAAAATAAAGAACAAAGGAAGAAAAAACTTTACTTGAAGAAATAGCAACGCACTTACATGATGATGAAGCAGAAAAATAGCACGTTTTAATAATTGGTACGCCCCGATTTCAGCAAATAAGGTTAGCACTCAGCTGATTACTATGCCGGATTTGATCCGACAATAATGCTGAAGAAAAATGCTAAGATTTTGTGAATGAGGATCTGACGATTGTTTCCAGACCAGCTTTGAAATGTATTAATCTCTAATATTATAAAATTCTAAACATGCTGTGTCTGTACATTGAAGCCATTAAATAAAAAACAACTGGAATAGACTATACAAATGATGGAAAACACGATGCAATTTTTTTTAGATTTCTTGTCTAGTAGTTTGTCGGTTTGTTTGTTTGTTCGGGATTCACGTAAAAACTACTGGATCGATTTCGATGCGGTTTTCGTTGATCGACAGTAAATTCTTATACTTAAAATCTGGACTAATTTTTATCGTGGGAATTTTTGTGGGAATTATTTAAAATGGCCAGATTAAACCAAATCGGATTCGAATGTGATTTTTTCACTGATCTATAGTAAATTTGATATAATAAAATGTGTGATATTTTTTATTCCGAGAATCCCACGGGAATTTTTTCGGGAGTAGTTTGTAATTATTCGATTGCATAAAAATTAGCTTATTGTATATATGTATGTATATTGCTCGTCTATTAATAGTAATTATACTCCTTTAATATGCGAATTTACTCGCAAAAATGCATAAGTTTTTAGCTATAATACTGTAACATAAAAGCGTGAAAATAATATTAAACAATTTTTTTCACAGTGAAAAACATACATCATAAAGTGGGTACCATAGATCTCAAACGTTCTTATCAACATGATACGGCGAGTAAATGATCAATTACATAAAAGTAATGTGTAAAATTAGATCGGTCAATTTACACACGTTTTTGTATCTAATATAAGAGGGGAAGCAGTGATGCGGCTAACATATTGAATTTATAATCTAGAAACAAAAACCACCATTAAATGCATCGTGATTTGCGTGGGAAGAATCAAGATACAAACTCGCACGATTTACTATTTTTCTTAGTTGCTTACATATTGTTGTACCGTGTAACATATTAGTTTAAACACGCTTGTTTTAATAGCCTAGTTCTGAGTTTATCAGAAGGGCTTCCCTTTACCCTTATCCCTTGTTCCTTATCTCATCTCCCTTTACAAATCCCATATACCAGTCCTCATATCCTATTCCTCCTGTTTGATCCCTCTCTCTTTCTTATCCTAAAGACTGGCAACGCGTTGGCTTCGCCCTTGGTGTTGCATACATCTATAGACGACTGAAACCACTTTCCATTAGCTGGGCAGTCTGCCAGTTTGCTAGCTTCGCAGTATATAAAGTGCCGCATTTAAAAAGGAATTTAAGCTATCGTTTTAGTAAAAACTGTGTCGGAATAAGCAAATTTGTATGCACCCGAACAACTACAAACCGCTCCTGGAAAAATTCCCGCGGGATTCCCGGGATAAAGACTAGTACAGATTTTAAGTCTAAGAATTTGCTATCGATCGGCGTAATCCGCATCGAAATCGGCCCAGTAATTTTTACGTGAATCCAGATCAAACAGACAAACAGTCTCCCTCCCTTAAGAGGGCAGCAGCGCATTTGTAGCACTTTTGGTGTTACAAATGTCCATAGGCGATGGTAACTGCTTTCCATCAAGTGGGCCGTCTGCCTGTCTGCTGAACTCATGCCATTAAAAAATTAAAAAAAAAACAAACAAATCAATTAAAATTGCATCGTGTTCTCTATCGTATATATAGTGTTATCCAGTTATTTTTTTTAGATGACTTATTGAAGTTCAAATTATAAAAATGCCGTGTCTGTACATTGGTACAGACATGGCATTTTTACAATTTTATATATATAGATTTTCATTAATAACAGTGTCATGCAATTATTTCGAGTCTGGCAGCTCTTCAATGTTGTACGAGTAAATTTAATGTGCATAGGTGACGGTAACAACTTTCCACCACCTGGAACGTTAGTCTATCTACTATATCCAAGCCATAACAAGTTTGTTTTTTCCTTACTGTTTGTTGATGTTCAAAATATATCATGTCCTATTATAAGATACTAGTAGAAATAAACAACGTATGTCAACGAATATTGTGTCTTTAAACATAAACAACAGATAACAACTAACGGAAGTGATTTGAATAGAAACATAGTCGGTGCACTTCCCCTACGGAAACGCATCACCTAATAATACGGTATGAATGAATAATAAATGACACGTAAAACCAGTGTTATTTGTCGTAATTTCGATCGCAAATCGCAAAGATCTGTGGTGATGTTTCATATGATGTAAGATTACATGTGTACTTCTTTTCACTCTTTAATATGCATAATTTTATGTTGAAATGGTATCTAGTTTTCCGTTGTTGAAACTTTATACCTCACATTTCGCCGAGAGATATTATTGAGGTTTATGTTTTTATGAGGAAGTTTATAATTTTGGTCAACTTTTACAATATACGAATGTTTGAAAATTCATTGGTGTTAAAAGTTCAGAACTTGATGTACAAATCTAGACTGGAGGACTTTGATGAAGTAAATCGACTATCGCAAATATTATAATTTTATATTAATGTATTCTTCGAGTGCGAGCTTGTTTAATACTTTCCAACACACTTGCTCATAAAGTGGCTCTATGGTCACTGCAATTAGGCACAGAATGACACCCATAATCAAACTGTGAGTAAAAAACATTATAACTCACTAGTGAGTTATAGATTTTTTTTTAAATTTTATTGGTTGAGTTGCTTTGTTCTTAAAAAAGGTTTTATTAAAAAAAAAATCGTGTTCTATAGAACAAATAAATTAATGTTCCTATTGCTTGCTAATTTCATGCAACTTCTTATTTAAATAGATAATTTTAACTCGTACGTGTTTAATAAATAAAACTTTCACTCATATATAACTTTTTTGAATCTACTAAATAAAATGAGTTTTTGTTGTTATTTTATTCAGAAGTGTGTTGAAAAACGTCGTATGATACACGTGTGTATTCATGATTACCGTCCTCGGCTCTCTTAAGACCCTCGCCTACGGCTCGAGTCTCAATGGCGCCTCGCCGGTAATCACCAATGTTACACACTAGTACCATAATGTACTATTGTTTCTAATTTTGAATATGAAATGATTTTTAATTTTACATAGCACTGTAGTTTAACCGGAAAAAACCATGACACTGTTCAGGTAAAATCCCATTTCTGTGATAGCCCAAAGTATCAGAATATTTGTGATGATATGGCTAGTTACGTCGCGATTATTAAATTTCGTGTATGTAATGTATAGGTGTGCCGTCATGATATGAAACTTCGTGTATTCACGATGTATATGACCGTACAATTATAATGCAACTTTATTTGTAGAATACAAATTAATTTCTTAATTTTAATAAATAATATCTACAAATTCTTTTTTCTACGTATCTACTATTTTATTACAATTTAATTAAATACAGGTTAGGTGTATTTATATAAGTAGATCTCTATAAACAAGCAATTTTAAATACATAAAAATCTACATGGGTATGTAAAATAGGTGAAACATAATTGCCTAATTGACAAAACGAGAATTTGTAATAGTGCAAAAATAATAAGCAAATTATTAAATTAATGATGCAATTAGATTACGTATTTCAAATTACATTAACAAGAAATCAGTGAATCATTTTATATAATTTCCTACCTATGCGTAACTTTGTACGAAATTAAAGCTTATGCATACAATTTTTTAGAATTATTTTTCCGTGTCGTCATTATTATACGAGATTTTGGCGATATGACAGGGCTATATAGAAACGTAAATGTCGATTTTTTCCTTCCTTTCCAGTGGTGGGGGGGGGGGGGGGGATAGAGAGAGATTCTTAATTATTTACATTATGCGCTAGACCTATTCAAGGGTTTTTATCTACCTTCGTTACAACTATATATCCCGACTTCCTAAATTTCTGGGATAAAAGCTATTATGAATATTAAAGTATATAATAAATAAACCTGTTACAACATTTATAAAGCGAAAGTATATAAAAACAAACAAAATATCAAAAACCAATTTTTAATATTTCTAAAATGAAACTATATGCTAATGTATGTACATAGTATATAATTACTAAAATTTATGGAAGAAATTGCTATTAGTAATAAGCTATTGTTTTCTGTACTTCAACTTGTTATGCAATAAAGTATATTCTGTTCTATACTATGAAAATCGTCTCATATTTACCTTAAAGAGGTCAAAAAGAAACAGAACAGTGTTTACAAATCACAAATTCACATATACGTTCTAGTATGGACTAGTTTTTGTTCATTCCGTATATGGTTTCAACAAGACATAATAGGTATTGAAAACACCATGATATTTTGCTTCAAAATACTATACTTGCAATGCGTATACCAGCAGTGGTTACTTTGATTAGACAGTAACTAGTAAACATGGCATGACGGTATCGTCACGGTATGTTACTACAGAATACTACCATCTAATCAAAACAGTATCGCTGACGTCATGTAATTAAATAAACTCAAAAAACGTGCAATAATTCGGTTTATATCGACTATAATGACGATGCAAATATATCGTGCCTCTAGAGACTTAATAGGGATAAGACAGTGATGAAATAAAAATCGACTAAGTACCTTTCAATCTACAATGACAATAACAGTCGCCAACACACTCATTGTATCCCCAAGTTAAGCTTATAATATGGGTAATATACAACGGAACATTCTGGGGACATTCCCAGACACCCAAACCATAGTAAATAACGGAAAGTTCGTTTACGAAATTGACCCTGCCAGAAATAGAACTCAGAGCCTCTGCGTTGTTCTGTTTTTTTGGGTACGGAACCATCCTAAAAAGACTTTAGTCGAAAACCGTACATACATAAAAAAGTAGTTTACGGTTATTGTTTAAACCCCTTTGATTAAAATAAGTAGGTAGGTAACGTTAAATTGTTTAGAATTATCTATAGTTCAAAAGTTGGAAACATTTTGGTGCTTAGAAAATAAATATCTTAAAAATTAAATTAAAAATTTATTAGAGAATGTCGGTATATTATTGAAAACATATTTAGCGATACCCTATATCCCTATGCAGAGTGAGAAAGAACTTCAGGTCTCAGTTTATTTTATTTTTTTATTGCATGAATTCAGCAGACAACAGACGGCCCATCTGATGGAAAACGGTTACCATCGCCGTAGGAAATTTTTAATACCAAAAGTGCTACCAATCTGCTGCCGCTCTCTAAAGGCAAACTGAAACGTAGCCACTAATGCCGGAACATAACTCAAAGTAGGTATGGTGGCATACTTTAGATCAGAGAGATAGTAGTAGCCATCCAGGAGGGCAAATGCCTTACCACCTGGCTGTGGGTTGTTTTGTCACCTCTTACGACAGGCCGCCCGGCCACAGTAAATTGTATCCTTTCTCCGTTTTTCTTGTCAAGTTTTATCACTATATACAGAATTCGACAGTGAGAGACGTTTTCTTGCGTTTTCGCAACCGTTTGGTCCGATCTTTTACAAATTTCTTTTGAGGGTTCATTATTTATAACTGCTTTGACTATTTAATGGGTGCCAAAATTATAGGCAATAAGAGACGAGACGCGGCTAAGTTTTATTCAAGCGAACGACCTCTCAAGAGAACCGGTCGACTTGAATCGGGCGTGTGCCCGATTTCCAAGAACGGGGCTCCAATATACCAATTATTTTTTTTACGTCGATGAAATTCAAGTCAGTCGTTAAAAATGCATTGGAACATTGTAGAGGAACGGAAATGTTTGGGCGAATATTTTGTTGTAAAGGTAACTAAAATGATGGAAAATTAGGACGAAAGCCTCATAGCTCAAATGTTCTAAAACAGTAAGTATTCTTAAACAAACCAAAGTTTCAGATGAATGATGATTGTCACAATTTAAATACTGTGGTGCTCCACTGTGAATTTAATATTTTGGGCTTAAAAAAATTGATCTTGGCCATTGACTTTTCAGTAAATTGTGGTCATGGCTACTGAAACGTTATTGAAACGTCTTAATTATTGTATTTGTCGCGAAAACTTATGAAGGCGACTTAACACCCCACAGCCAGGTGGTAGGGCATTCGCCCGACTGGATGGCTACCACCCCTGGTCTAAAGTATGTCGCCATAACAACCTTGAGTTGTGTTCCGGCATTAGTGACCAGGTTCCAGTTTCCCTTAAGAGAGCAGCAGCGCATTTGCAGCAACTTGGTGTTGCAAATGTCCATAGGCGATGGTAACCGCTTTCCATCAAGTGGGCCGTCTGCTTGTCTGCTGATCTCCTGCGATTAAAAAAAAAAAAAAAAAATGAAAATACTAGATTTTCAGAGCTATTTTTCTGTAGTTTTATGTACTCCAATAAGTGGAATACATTTTTACCAATGTGACGAAAATATATGAAAATAAAAAGAAATCTTCTATACTATCTACATCCTTTACCTTGTTTAAATTAGAACGTTACTAATACAAACATTTGTATGAGTATTATATTTAGCCAGATATGTGAGGATTAGTGTTGTTACACTTCACTTATGTCAAAATAGAGTATATATTAGAAAAAAACATTGTGCAGGCTACAACTGATTAAGAAAGTGCCGAGGAAAAATCATTTCAATATGAATTTCCTTTTATAGAGAATAAAGAATAAGTAAATGGGTACATTCACGCATCATTAGAACTCACCACGCGAAACGAACTAAGACCCCGAAAGTTTAAAAGTCACTCTACATTTTACATATTGTTGGTCAAAACAGCCCTATTAAAATGTGAGCATCCCTTCGAAATGGGGAGCGCATCCATCCGTGCCATGGCTACCTGCAAACGTACCTGTACAAAATCCCAGTCCCTTGTAATTATAGATAAATACAAACAAAATTGCTATAGCTAAATATATCTGTCCTGCTTCAGCGAATATAAAATTCAACACTTTATGCAGCTTTCTCTTTCACTCGCGAGCGTTGATGTCTTTTACTTGGACCATAACAATGCAGTATACAGAAAAATTACAGAGCGTTTCTCTCTTAATAATTTAAATGTGGTTTTGGATGTTAATTACAATTAGGATTTAAAAATAAATATTAACACTCAAAACTATCAATCAATTTGATGCAAAATTGGTGTGGTAATTAAGTCATGTTATTAATGATAATAAGTAGGAGGTAATTGATGTGTTTGACAATTGCTTTAACACATAATGTATATGTCTATCCTGTGGCAAACTTTTAAAGACAATTATTGGGAAAACAGCAATTTATAATAAGTACATATATTTATAAGATGGAGCAGATTTACCCATGCATCATTTACTTCTTCGACCTTATGAATAGGAAACACAAGGTCGAAATTATAGTATTTTTATGAAACTATATATATAGATAATGTAGTTTTATGTCATGGTAACTTAGTGGTTAAGATAGCGGCATATCATTTAAGAAATATGGTATGAAATGTAACGGATATGCATCAATTATGAAATTTTTCTGAACTGATGTAATTACGATTGTAATTACGAGGTACTGATAAAGGAAAAGACCTAATTCTGATAAAACCTGTACATTGAGATTACCTGTATGTAAATCGCTAATCCACCTTAGATAACCTTGGCGTGTGTGCCTTCTATTCCTCTAAAAAAATTAGACCGGCGTTCAGCAATGGGATGTTTAAACTTTTAAAATAAGCTTATGTCAAAAAACCGAATGAAACCTCTTACATTTTCGTGTATACTGTACGAGATATAATCGTTTATTTTAAATTGGAGGGACAGAGGGCCCTATAGGTAGGAAAGCGGGAGAGGAGGGATCATGATTCACGACGACCAAAGCTCAGGCGAACCGGCTGAGATCATATTACAATACAGCCTTATATGGATATACAATATTTTCAAGAATGTATCGACATATTATTTAGCTTATCAATACTCGCAAAATCATGCAGACTACGTGATATTAACTGAAATAACACGCTCATTTAACACGTACTATCATATCTACTCTAAAGATATTATTAGAATCCATTTGTCCTGGCGTGGTAAATTTCCTTGGCGAACTTTTCATTATTTACTATGATCTGGGTGTCTGGGATAGGCTCCAGACTAGAGTGGCCAGAATGCCCAGTATGGTCCGTTGTATATTATAGGCGTAACTTGCTTAGTTTGAGGATATAGTGTAATTGACCCATAAAAATATAGGTTTCATTCATGAAATGAAAGCAATAATAGAAAGAGGGCTCACCTTAGCACTATGGTACAGAGCACTACTTCTCGTCGACTTAGTCTTCGTCATTTTCGATCCTCGTACTCTTCAGAAAATCACATGAAACACAGTTCTCATAACAACACTTTCGAAAGAACTTTCATCGTAGCTAACCCCTTTGAGTCCATGGGAAAACGATAGCACACGCGGCGCGACTTGTGTTTACAATGAGACCTCGTACGTGGGAGTGTAGCGATGCGCGTACGCTGCGCCTGTCTCACCAGCGCCTCTTCACCATTACGGCGAAAACTGAAACTAAGCCCTCTAAGCGCCTCTAGTGGTTACGAACTGAAACGCAAGACTACGAACTTAAGCCTTCGCAGTTTTGGGAGCGGCCATTTTGTTTTATAACAACTTATAAAGCCGGGAACGTAACTGCTTGCGGGTTTTATAAAATTTTATGATTTTGTGATTTTATAGTTATAATCGCTGTTGTTTAGGTTTTATTAACATTGTACTCGTAGAGGCAATAAGCTGGTAACGGTATTAGCTTCAATTTTTAATAATAGTTAAGTTTTAACAAACATACTTCTATAAGAAAAACACTACACGTGCGTTATTATAGTGTTTTTTTACTTTATCTTTTATAACAGATATATTGTTAAATCTATGTTAATTTATGCTTAATATGTACAAAATAAAATATGTATAAGATATGTGAATATAAATCTAATTAGGTATATTTTAAAGTTAAGTTTGGTTTTTAAATTAGGTTGCCTGGAAGAGATCGCTCTAAGCAAAAAGGCCCGAAGGCCGCCTGATGTCCTGAAAAATATTATAACTGAAGTTTTGTGTCTGATATTTTGGTGAGCAATAAAGTGTGACCTATCTGTAAATCGATCTATTTTTACATTTTAATTATTATTTAACCTGACTCTATCTCTATCCTGACTTTTTAAATGTAAATTATCTTAGTACATCACTTAGTAAACCAGCGACATCGTTAGATTTAAGAATCTATCCTTCAATTTAGATTGCCCTGGATCAGATCGTTAAGGGATCAGACCGCCTATTGTTCTGCCCATAAACTACTTTTATTTTTGTAATTTTATTTATTTTTGTGACCAATAAAGTGTTATCTACTTTCAGTTTCTATACTTTCAGTTGCTACGCTGGCACAAAATGAAATAATTTTCATATCTAGATTTATCTCATATCCAGTGGTGATATTTTTGATTTCAAGAAATAAGATTAAAAGACTATGTTTAATTACAGACAATTCAGTGTAGGCTACCTGAGAGTGTGTCCTGTTAGAAGATTTCAGTCCATAAGGACTGGTTGTAAAACCAGCTTGATTATAAATCTAGAGTCTTATGACTAAACACTCTCAAAATCTGTTGAGTGTCCTGAAATCAGTATAAGTACATCGCTAGTCTTTAAAATAAAAAGATTTCTTTCTTTCTTTACTTGAAAAAGGACTAAATAACCAGTTACTGTAAGTAAAAAGTAACCAGAGGTGCCAATTAATATCACAAATATATGCATTTAATATCACAATTAATATCCATCGGTGACGGATACATATTTGTGGCTTTCGGGGTTGAGACTTTGGGGCCATGGGGACGTGAGGGTTATCAACTTTATCGAGACCTTTCAAGGCGATTGAAAGAAGTCTCGCGTGACCAAAGGGCTGGTCTATATTTAGGGCAACGGATAAGCGTTGCCATACAACGTGGGAATTCGACCAGTATTTTGGGAACACTCTCCACTGACAGCGATCTGGACTATATCTTTTACTTGTAAATATGTTTATAATAATATTTAAATCTGAGTTTTTGTTTGTATTGTACATGTATTATATTAACTTAGATTATAATCTAGCATGAATAAAAATCATTGAATTGTTTTATGTAAAAGAAATGCGATATTTGTCAATATCACAAAATCAATGATAGCAGCTTTAAAATTTAACCCAAAAAACGATTACGTAAATGTAAACAAATAAAGACCATCAAATTAATTTAACTACGAATCTTTACGTATTATATTACAAAATTACCTGAAGGGAGGATAAGACCTTTTTACAGCCCAAGGCAGGTGATCACGTTTCGAAAGAAACAAGAGAGCCGAAAGAGTCTGACTCACAAGACGAAGGTTTCGTTTATAAAAATCAATAGGCAGTAAAAGCCACATCTATATAAATGAATATAAATCGTAGTGATGTATGTACGCGTATAACTTGAGAACGACTTTACCGATTTTGATGAAATCTTTTGTGTGTGTTTGAGTGGGTCCTCGAATGGTTTAGATTTACAATTGAAACCGGTAGGTGGCGCTGGGATTGGATTCTAGGATCCTCCTAATGTCCTGGACTGTTTTGATGATTTTTTGTGTGTTGGAGTGGGGGTCCGCGAATGGTTTGAATTCACAATTGAAACCGGTAGGTGGCGCATGGATGGAGTACTAGATATTTATTTTCTCAGGGCAGGACAACGTCTATCGAGATGTCTAGTTTAATATATTTTTTAATGAATTTTAGGAGTTGATGACTCCTCAGCTATATAATTACCGATCGACCCTGAAACTTTCTAGCAGCTTGTCAGTCTTCCCCCGTCCGCATTTAGGTCGACAAAAAGTTGCTACCATACATTGCAGACACACAAAATACCTGCAGTTGCTACCAGATTTTCATTAAAAATGATCATCTAAAAGCTTGTGAAAATGTTAATAGCAATTCACAAAGAAATAATTATATAAAATTGAGTAATATTAATCAAATTTATGCGGTTTTATTAATAGAGTTATATATAGAAAATCGTGTAATATTCAATAGTCATGAATATTAAATAGACGAACATAAAAAAAATATATTTAAAAATATAATTCATAATACATCCGTTGTAAGTTGGTGACAAAAACATGTCTCATAAATATAAAGTTACTAGCTGCGCCCGCGGTTTCACCCGCGTGGTGATTGATGGAACATCGTTATATTTTGAGTAATTCAAACCATAGTTTTATAAATTATAGCCTGTGTGTTATTCTGATATGTAAGCTATATTATTGTACAGTTTCATCAAAATCCATTTAGTAGTTTTTGCGTGAAAGAGTAACAAATATACATACATCCATACATTCTTACAAACTTTCGCGTCTTTTATAATATTTATAGAGATGTGAAAGCAATTTATTTAACTATTCTATTCCAGAAATATAACTAATATATTAACCCTACACGTTAAATAAATAAAAGACTAATCCTCGTTGTTACTTTAACTTATAGAATGTTAATAATTCCAAATTAAAAAAGTAAGTGGTCAGAGTAGAATATTAACGACCTTATTTCTTGTTTTGAGATTATGAAAAACAAGTTTAACTTAAGATTAGTTTGAATCTACTTGATATTTTACTTGATAGTTATTGATAAGATAGAGGAAATCGAGATATAATGATAAGATGTTGAATTGTTGATCATGATATTTAAGTAAGTAGTTTCTATTTTAAATATTTATATTTTTACGTGATTTTTGTATATAATTATTAAATGTTGATCCCTAAACTGGCGGGATTGTACGTGCTAGGTAGAAACGATAATTATATATCGCAGGCAGACCCAGCGGGATTCTAAATATTAAGCCGCTTGTCAAATTTTTTTGAAACACCTTGCCCTTCTCTTTGTGTTAAGGTTTTTTCTCATTTTATTTTTGCACCTTTAAGTTGACAGTAACAAATATATTATTTTCTTATTCTCAATAAAATACTCTATTTTATCGTATTCATTTATTTAGTTCTATAATTATTCTCTTTATTTAAGATTACCTTTTATTAGCAAAAATGTGTCAGGGATTTTTTTTTGCAGCGTTAAATATCTAAAATTAGGTTATATCTACGAAAAATATCATAATATTTTAAAACTTATTGAAGTAAAACTTCTTTAGAATCCTTGTGATTTGAAACTCGATGAAACGAAAAAGCGACACTAAAAAGAGATAAACACATAAATCTATAGGACTAAGCCTGCTAGGGAATGAGGTAGAATACATTATATTTAACAACTTATACCTACACTATGTGCCCATACAGATAAAGTTGGAAATGTTTTGAAGTTTTTTGTTAATACTTCAAATTTCGTGTTTAACGTGTGACGTCACAAAATTTAGAATCCCTCCCACCCCTTGTCACACTTTGTTTCACTATTACTGGGTTTGAACACAAACACACATTTTTTTATAGTTAACTTGTTTCTCATTTGCTGTCTCCACACGTAACCTATTGTGTGTACACTTTCATTCGAGGGTAAAAACAAAAAAGGAAAGTTACATTTCTCCCTTCCATTGTTATGTATACCACCATCGCCATTATCATCTCAATTCATTCCTGGGGTTGTCTGGAAGAGATCGCTTTTTAGCGATATCACCGCCCTTTGTACATAACTAGATATAAATTTAGTCTTTAAGTTCATGTTTGTATTGGTGTACAATAAAGAGTTATCAATCTATTTCCTTCAGCCACACATGTCTTCAGTTATTATTGTAAATGCATTACTTCTTCAGAAACGCCGCAAATATAACAGTGGTCGCTAATATGTATATACTACATTGCATGAATAATATCATTGTGAAGAAATTTTCCTGCACGGGAAATAATATTTTTACAGCATAAATGTTTATTTCTTCGATTTTTAGTCATCTAATTTTTCCAAAACTCATTCTTCGCTCACGCAACTTCTATCGATATAACAACTATAATGTAAATCGTTTATTTCCAAACTTGCATGTTTAGTACTAAAATTCTCACGCAAATTGAGTAACAGCTATAGGTAAATTAGCTTCGAGACATTTTTGCGTTTGTAGTAGTGTACAGTTAGCACATAAATAAATAAACTAATACTTTCCATAAATTATTATAGGCAAGTACTTATAGGAAACTAATAATATTAAACGATATTAAAATAATAAATATTTACATTAAACATATTTTTTAATATTAAATTTCTTCAACTCCAGACATTTCGTAATCTTCCTCACTTTCATCCGATGAATCATTTATGTTAATTCTAATTCGTTTTGATATTATATCTAAAGCCTTCATCCTTGCCCTAAAGTTTCTTTTCCTCTTCAATAGCATGTAGATTTTTTTTTCCATTCCTCTACAGTTATGCAATTAAATTTTTCCTCAGCTAATGTCATTATAGCATTCATGTTCATTGTGACATTTTTTTCGACGTTAGTTTTCACTATCCCCCATATATATCCAATTGGATTAAACTGAGGGTGATATGGTGGTAATCGGTGCACAGTATGACGATGCCGTCGTAATAATATTTCATCTATCTTATAGTCTGCAAATCTCGCCTTATTTTTCAGAATCAATTAATTCGTTAATTATCAAACTAAAACCAAATAGTCAACCCTCACAACAATTATCAATTTAAATAATTATTTTTTATTTGCTTTTTACCATTGACTTTTGATAGTAAATATATATTTTTTTGTAAAGTGTAACGAACCTCTTTTTGCTGATTGTACAAGGTTTAAATTTAAAGTTTAGAATTCCTGTAAATATACAAATACTACTACAAACGCAAAAACTTTTCGAAGCTAATTTATCTATACCATAGCAACCATAGTATAATTGTAACATTTGTAGTATAGACCACAAAGGTTTCGTGTTCCTTTTGTCTAGGCCCGCACGTGTCTCACATATAGACACACTTCACGGTATGATGCTTGTTTTTGAAGTTTGGTGTGGCTACAAAACCTGTTAACAAATATCATTTCACAATAATAGCGGAGAGGTTGAAAACTATCTATCTCAGATAGATATTGGATATTTTAAAGAAGGGAATTGTAGCCGTTACTCTGAAGTCTTTAAATTAAAATATGCAGAAGTATAATTTAAAATATTTAAACGTTGAAGAACTGAGTAGGGTCACTTGAATCTGCTAAACCTGCGCTTGAGTAATTATATACTTAAACTCCAGCCCGACATTTGAGAAATATAATAATATATTATATAATACATCAAAGGTGAGGCAGTACTTCACAGCACTTCAGTTAGTGAACCTTTACCAAGCACAAGTACGGTTTTGCATGGAATACTGCTCTCATCTTTGGAATGGCTCAGCTAAATACCAGCTCGAGATACTCGAATTAATAGAGAAAAGAGCTAAGAAACTGATAGACAATAACCGACTATTCGACGAGAGGCTTCATAGCCTAAATCATCGACGTAAAGTCGCTAGTTTGTCGGTATTCTATAGGATACACTTCGGGGAGTTTGCCACGGAATTACATGAATTGTTTCCTCCCTCACCATTTTACCACCGGAAAAGCAGACGTACGCGCTCACGCCACCGATATATAGTGGAAATACAAACAAAGCGGACGAAATGCTATGCTTCCACTTTTATCATACGCACCGCTGAAGAGTGGAAATCTTTATCGTCATCTGTTTTCGTGAAGTATATAATCTAGGTGTTTTCAAGTCTCGCGTGAATAGGTATCTTCTAGGTAAGCGTGCTCCGACTTAGACTGCATTTCCACCTGACATCAGGCGCAATGTCAACGCGAACCTATTCATTATAAAAAAATATACATAAAGAAACTCAAGGAATAAGTAACTCCTATTGTCTGAATGATTAAGAAAAACTTTGTATTTCACATTCGCATCACTATCAGAAGAGGTACCCAAAAAAATTAATACACCTAGAACTCAAATTCAAATTCAAATTTCTCGCAAAACTCGCTAGGAAACTTTGTAACACTGCTTAACGGCGCAAACAGTATGCCGGCTGCCAAGCCCACTCTACCACGAGTACTTATTTCATTCCATAGTAATTACATAGGACGTAGTTTACCCCAATTACATGGTAGTGGCTAGTTAGGCGAGAAATAGAATTATACCGCAGTTCAATTTCTTTTGTCGCCCATATTATTATCGTGCGTTACTGTAATACGTTATAATATACTTTTTATCATGGGTCTACGGAATATATACAACAATAGAGAATTTCTTGTTTCGTCGCTTAAAGAGTGAAAAATACCTCAATAAACGTTAAGATTATTATATAGTTTTATTGTCAGATTTCTGTAGATGGCAGCACTACGTTTCTGCCGCCATACTGTAAACGTGTTTTTATTTTTCTGTTAAAGAACATACATAATTCCAGATTGGTTTTTAAAAAACGAAAAAGGAACTAAAAATAAGTTGACAAAGTACTATGTAGTATTACATCTTTATATATAATAAAATTCTTCTGTTCGTATGTATGTTCCTGAACTCGTCCTAAACGTTTGGACCGATTTTGATGAAATGTTTTGTGTATTTGAGTGGGTCCCGGAATGGTTTAGATTTACAATTGAACCCGGTAGGTGACGCTGCAATCGAGTTCTAAAATTTATTTTTTTAAGACAGAACAACGTCTGCTAGGCCTGCTCGTTTTTGTTATTTTTCTTTATTACCTGAGTTCAGCAGACAGGCAGACGGCCACTGGCGGAAAGCGCTTAACATCGCCTATAGACATTTGCAACACCAACGGTTCTGGTGGACTGGAACCGGGCCACTAATGCCGAACACAATTCAAGGTTGGTATGGCGGCATACTCTAGACCAGGGGTGGTAGCCATCCATACGGGCAAATACCTGGCTGTGAGTTGTATTTTCGCCTCTTACGAAAAGGCCGCCCGGCCGTAGGAAATTGTATTTTTTCTCTATTCCTAGTTAAATATACAATAATAAACTAGTATAATAAAGGAAACTTAACTTCATTGTATTCTATCTATAATCCCTTAAGACTATAAGTTGAATACTGAGCCTAGGTCATCAAAGTCAATGGGTAAGAAGGATAAGAGGTCTGACTACGTTAACTCGCTGCATCGTCATACTAATCTCCTTTCCAAGGTAGAAACCAGTCCTCTGATCATCCGAAGAGTTAATGAGTCGTTTTGACTAATCATTGTTTTAACAAAAGTGATTAACATAAGCGAGGCAGAATGCACCAATTATCATAAAATTTGATTTAAAATTAAATATAATTTCAAAAACAAAACATTGAACATAATTATGACAATTTTAATCGAAAAATGGGATAGTTTTTTAAATATAAGTATATACCTATATGCAAACGAAACTGCGTGGTTAGCTTTCTAATATCTTTAAATCGTCCATAAAAATTGCTTTCGTTATTCGTTCTATTTAGTTGCAGAAAAACTAGTAAAGTTACGACACATGTCCCAGATATAAAACTGGAAAAAATAGGTGAGTAGGGGTTTGCGCCGAGGAATGTAAGTATTTTTAAACAACCTGTTTTAACCAAGATACCAAACGCCTTGGGTTTTATTTGCTTATTCAGTGAATTCCAATGTGGGTTGCATTTACAAGCATATGTGGCTTGCGAATGGATATTTTGCTTCTCTCCATCGAAATTATACAGAAAACATTCTAGTACCATTCATTAGCTACATTAACCCATAAAACTAAAAGTTGATGAGCTGAGGACTAGAAAGTGTAGATGGAGAATGTATATCATAATAATACCAGCCCATAAATGTCCCACTGCTGGACTCGGGCCTTCCTTTATAGGGAAACGGACAGTAAACCCGCCATGCTTGTCCAAGGCGGCTTGGCAGGATTGACACATCAGTTATCTCGGTGTGCAGGTTATATATATCACGATGATTTCCTTCACCGTTGTTAGCACGTGGTAATTGTAACAATATGCACATTCGGCCAGAAAAGTACCTAAGTGGTGCATTTTTTTTGATTGCAGAAGTTCAGCAGAAGGCATACGGCCCACTTGATGGAAAGCGGTTACCATCGCCTATCGACATTTGCAACACCAAGGTGCTACAAATGCGCTGCTGCTCTCTTAAGGGAGACTGGAACCTGGTCACTAATGCCGGAACACAACTCAAGGTTGTTATGGCGACATGCTTTAAACCAGGGATGGTAGCCATCCAGTCGGGCAAATGCCCTACCACCTGGCTAAGTGGTGCATGCGTTCCGATCAGAATCGAACCCGCGCTTTTTGAGTTTGGGATGCGTGCGCTAGCAATTAAGTTACCACGACTTAGAAATGAAGGATTTATGGTTTGGGAAAATTGATAAGGTGAGACAAAACATAAGTAGATCTTTGTCAGATACATTCTAAAATTAATTAATAAGCTGAAGATTAAGTACGTCATACCGTCATTCAATGAGAATGAAAATCGTGTGACGAAAGAAGAATAAACTAGAAAAACAATGAATATAAGAGTAAAAGTAGGGCAAACACAAATGAAAGAAGTATATAAAGGAGAGCACAATAGCAAATAGGATTATATGAAAAATTTTGGTAAGAAAGAATGTATTCTAGGATAGAGGAAAATGCAGGAAAAGATACATTGTGCCGAACCCCAGGTGGTGAAGGACAAAGGTGATATAGTAATTATAAAATTACAGAAACCAGGGAAGGATGCTTCTTTTTAACAAATACTCTATAAAATATTTATACACCAAATTGTATATAATTGTGTATTAGTCAAATTTTCATTTAAGGTTAACTGAAACATTTTCAAGCATCTCACATGTTTTTTCGTAACAACAAGAACACAGCGATGAAGCCGTACGTTATAAAACACCATCCTGATATACGTGACTCACATTCCAAGTATTAATGAATGCAGAAAACATTGCATTAACGAGAAAAAACAAGTATTCGTAAGTACATAAATGAGCTATGCAAATTGAGTGATTAGCAGACTAAATCGCATGTAAAAAGACAAAGAATCCGAATGCCGAAACGTCGGAAAAACAAAAATCAAATAAATTACCGCGCTTAAAACCGTTTAAACGTAGTTTTATTATGTATACAAGTAGCGAAAACTTAACAAAATATTAAATTTAATTTTATAAATATCTTCCAATCCTGTCTATTGTACTCAAGCTATAAAAAACTTTTTATTTCGTTTAATCCATACAATAAGAATACATAACCGGTCATTAGCTAAAAATAAAGAACGAGAAAAATACCTAAGCTACGAAAGACTTTCATCCATACAGCAAAAGCAATGCCCACTAATGACAACCTTGTACAAAATGAGAATATAGTAGACAAGATAAGTTTATACAAATCAAAACCAGTTATCTTTCATATTTTTTCATATCGTAAACACAGTAAAACATATTCTAATTTCAAAAAGTGAAGACACATATTGGTTGGTGTGTCTAAAACAGCCGTCTACGTTGTTAATTGTATAGTAGGACCGTAGTAAGCGAAAACTGGTCGTCTTAAAAAGAAACGCTTACTTTCCTCAAAAGGCTTTTGTCGTTAAATAAAAGTAAGAATATAGTCTCAAAAATATACTTATATGTTATGTTTAACAATGTTACGTAAAGGCACATTATTAGCGATGTTACGGAAATCATCAGTAATTGAGAGGTTGGCTAAGGAATCGTGACTGGTTTTTTAACATAGAAATGATATTTTTCAGCTTTATACAATGTTTACTATTTCTAGTTAAAACTTGATGAGTGTTCTAATGAAGAGGAACAAAGATACAATAATTTGAAACTGTAGTTTAAATAGTAGCACCTGTTATTTACGTGCAAGCAAAAATTCCCAGCGTTTATATTGCCACATTATTTTCTTAAGGTGCTAAATATACCTAAACTTTATTGAAGTATTAAATTTGCCTTCATTTTATTTTTAATGCTCTCAAAGTAAGCCATTTTCAAGTAATTGGGACCTAGAAAAGTTACAGAAATGACCTCCAAAATAATTCGATTGTAATAGTAATAATAATGCAATAAATTGAACTGCCTTTAGCTGGAATCTTCGGAAACAGCGAATAAGATTTGTAGAGATGATGACAGATGTTGCTAATACTATATTCCAGCTAATAAGATTTGTTTATAAAAACACGTTAAGGCCAAAATTTGCGTAAGTTTTGCAAAAATCGGCTCCCAACACTTTTCTTTTCAAAAAGTTTCTGCTAGTTCAATCGAGAATCTAACCCCCAGAAAACGGACATGATTTCGTTTCTGTTTCTGTTTCTTACACGAACATCACAATAGATTTTGCGCACATTTTCTTCATCTTTACTCACATGACTCCGCCAAGAATAACATTTGCACTTTTTTTTCTTGCAAAGCTGGTAAATAGACTAACGGCTATCTAATGGAAAATGAGTACCATCGCCTATGGACTTTTGTAAAACCAAGGGCGAAGCCAATGTATTGTCAGACTTTAGGACGGGATAAAGGAGATAAAACAGGTAGGATATAAGGATCAGACAGAAGGAATGGGATAGAGAGGATGAGATAGGGGAATGCAATAGCGGGAGGAGGAAGTGGTTCATCGGCACTCACGCTCATAGTATGAAAGACTATTAGTTCATGTTTAACGACAATATTCTGTGCGAGCGTAGTATCACACCGATCGATCCGACCTTAAGAGCTGTAATCAAGTTAATCATTTCAGCATGGCTCTACCACGTCACAGTACTTCATTATGGTGGAATCGCGCCTTTTACACATATCACGTGATACCCATGATGAATACTTTTGGTTTCCAATAACATATTTGCAAGTATGTGTGCTCTATTGTTCTCCGTAATAACAGATTCCCAGATTAGTAAACTTTCTTGAAACGTTCCAACATGACACCCAGGCGAGGCGATGCGGGTGTTATAAGTTTACAACGTAACATCGCAAACGCAATTTCCCACGGACGTCTCCATTCATATTAACACTTAAGCTTCAAGTAGGCAACTACTTTAATTTCGCAACAAAACAAGATTTTTATATAAGAGAAAAATTGATTAAAGTGAAATGCGCAGCACAGCTAACAATATTCATCATTTCATCAAAGTGTAACGTTCTGGATATTTTAATTTTGCCAATTGTATAACTATTAGTAATAACTTTTAAACATGTGCAGAACAAGATATTAGAGATTTTTGAAGGAGAGGGATGAGGAATTAATATAAAGAGAGATACGCAAAAAGACGCAATGCTTGTCCAAATTATATATAGGTACCTGCTTTAGCAGATACTAATTTCTTTATACTTTACTCTTGTCTAACGTGGATTAAAATCAGTTTTCATTTTAATCATGATTAAAATCATAAAATTATGATTGAATTTAACTATCACAGCTTGTTCTAACCCTTTAGATTTTTTGTAATTCGATGGGTTTCTGCACAAAGATATCATATCATAATATATACCATCGTCCTGCTCCAATTAGAAAAAAAATAGCAAGTGCATGGCAGACCGCAAATAATTACGAGAAAAAGTCTTTGATTGAAGTAATCTTTTTGTTAGAAAAATTCCAGTACTGAATTCTTCAAAAGTTAGAGGAGGCATACAATTTTTACGACTGTCGAAATTAATATCGTCCCACTTATAGAATTAAATAAAAACATCATCATGATATCCAGTCGCTCCTAAATAGAGTAAACGGGATAGGTCTAATTAATTCTGATTAGACGTCGTAAAGGATGGTATCTGTGACAATGAACACATAATGAGGAATACCACAAAGAAGAAAACAGGAAAGCAAACCCCCGTCTCGGAAGCGAAAACTAAGGAAGCAAATCATCGATACTGCCGCAATTAAGACTTGACAATACTACCTGTATAAAAACCATGTGTCTTATGTATTTTATAAGCATTATCAAAATCGTTGTAATAAACTTTATACAGAAATGTGATATCTTTATAGTTAAGAGTAGAATTGAGAATATAATTACATTTTTATTCAGTTTAAAAGTATCTTACTGTAGAATTACACTTTTCGGAATAACATCTTGCTCTCACAAAGGTGACGCTATAATATAATGATTTACTACAAACAATCATATACCTATCATTTATTCTTACAATAGCCTCAAATCCATTGGAGGTATATATTTGTACGCTTAACAAGATATCTCTATTGTGTTCTGAGGAACTAAAAGAGAAGATATAAAATTTAAATAATTTGATCATAACATAAAATACTGGTATATTTGACTGTTTGGGAATAAGCTCCATCCGTCTAAATAATGTCAATTTACATACTGGAAAGATGTGGACCAAATTGAACTTAGATATCGCACCTAAGATTTCTCCTAAATCCAACCGGTTTCACACTAGCCGTGCCTTATGGTTGTTTTCCCCAAACATCAAATACGCGTCTAAAATATATAGATACTCTTTAATATACAAATATAATAGTCTACATGACCATTTAACTTGCTTGGGTTAAAGTTGACTTTTCTAATATTACATTTATAGCCCATCTTCATTTTATTGTCCACCGACGACAGGTTAACGTCCAGTTGATAGTTTTTAAATAGCTTCGTTGAATGTTATTATCGAACTGCGCTTAAAAGTTAAGTTAATTTTTAAACCATTAGATAAAATTCAGCGAAATGCCTATTATTCCATGTACAATGAGTGAAATGGCTTCATACAGCTGGTAAATAACAATCGTTTGCGCCATTTAGGTAAACAAGCCTTTTAAATCGTTTAATAGGAAATACATTATAGACATTTATAGGTATATAATATCTCAAAAGGCTTTTGTACAAAGTAATTTTTACAGGTTTGGAAGAAGTCCGCCTTAAAAGTTATAGTATAGTATAGTACCTACCCTTGGAGCATGCTCTCCAATAAAATATCAGGGTAGAGAAACATGTCTGTGACATACAAAGACAGACGGTCGGATGAACATGACGATTTTTTAAGGGTTCCATACGGGCTAAAATAACAACAAAACCCAAAAACTTATTTGTACAAAAACGAAGTCGCATAAAATATAAGTCAGTTACTTGTAGTAAAAAGTTTGGTTTGTTTAAAATGAAGTTCGTAACATTTGACGTGGTTGGGCATTCCTGGAATCATTATTTTGATTGCAGCTTTTAGGACCAGCGCAATCGGTATGATACCACGCTCTCATAGAATGTCCGCCCGAAACAGTGAGCCTTTTTTTGACGCAGGAGAACGTCTTTTCTCGGGCCTGGGGGGAAAGCTTTATAACGAGAAATGTGTGGGACTCCTTATCGACCGCATGCCACTTTAACGCATAAAACCTTGACGTACATAATGTAAAAAATTTGATAAGAAACTGCCGCTTCGCGAGTATAAAAGACAGTAAAAAGCTTGATAATAGACAGTCTGATCTATAAATCCGGGTCCAACAAAAAAACTGTCACTGAGGTAATTTTAAAAGTGAGCGTGAAAGAATGCTTCTGTCTTTTACCAGTTTTAACAGATCTTGTTAAGAATATGCTACTTTTGGAAAAAAATAATATGGTAAATTCTTGCAAATTCAAATTCAAGTTTTTATTCAATCGAATAAACCTTTGTAGAACATGTTTTAATGGCATATATTTAAATATATAAATAAAGTATTATCCCATGTACATGAGTAGCTGGGTTGGTTGGAGTAGTCTCTCATCTACTCTCGTGAGCTTAATAGGCGCTACGTCCTCCAGTTGTGATAAACGCCAGCTTCCAGAATAAGAACAATCATATTTTCATTCCAGTTATCGAGAGTACCACCATGGAAAATAATACTATTTATCACACCAATCAAACACAAATTTAAAAAGGCGTGGTAGCGTAATGGCTAGCACCATCTCGTCCCAAACTCAAAGGGCGCGGTTTTAAATCCTGGCCGGAACACGTGCACCTCTTAGGCAGTTTTCCGGCCTAATGTGCATATTGTTAAAATTACCACGTGCTAACAATAGTGAAGGAAGACATCGTGATGAAACCATCAATATGACCGATGTGTCACACCTGCCAAGCCGCTTTGAACAAGCGTGACGGGTATGTTGTCCGCTATATATCCCGGTATATTGTACTTATTACGGTATATATCTCCCTATAGTGGGAGGCCCAAGCCCAGCAGTAGGACGTTTCTGGGCTGTTATTATTTTTTATTATTAATAACAAATATCACTCGCGAAATGTTTGATCTGTATTTTGTTTGTGTGTATACCATGAAAACTATCTTATTTATCGAGATATGATGTCATCAATCCTATGTTCATCTCGGATATCGAATAAATTGGTACCAGATTTTATAACAATCGATTTATTTAACTTCTCTCGCTCAAAATTCGTTTTAACTTATCCAGTAGGTATATGTAGGTACGGTTTTGCGAGATAAAAATAGCTTATTTTTATTATTAATTTCCGTTATCAAAAATACATTATATCAAATGTCATAATAATCAATTCATTTCTAAGGACAAATAAATATATAACGTTCAAAAGTATGATTCGTATTTGTACTATATTAGTATAACAATATATACCTATACATACACAGAATTAACAATTGAATAAGTAATTAAATTCTTGGGTTTGTATATTTTAGTGAGCAATAAAATGTTATCTAATTTATCTATCTATTAGTTATCGTCATACATCTTTACGAAATGTATTTCGTGGAGTAATAAGAAAGTCTACGAACCGCGACTGAATTTCATTTCTCACGGCGATCGCACGTCGTGTTGAGCGCGTGGCTGGGTGCGCAGGCGCCTAACCCGTGGGAGACGTTGATGTAAAAGACGTAACGTGGGGTTCGTTTTGTGGTACCGATTTATATAAAGACAATAATTATTTTACTTTTGATCGACGACTATTAGCCATCTAGAATTTCTTTGGTGGGAGCGATATGAAAGTTTAAAAAGCTCCTTCCTCCTTTAACCATTTTAGTCTCGATGCAGGTATTCATTTGGGTTCTGTAGCCATTTTGGCAAGTTTATCAAAAGTTTGTATTATGAATATTTTTGTAGGGAATTGTGTTTGTTATGTGCCACTATACAGTGGTGTCCCATGGGAAATGAGAGGATTGATTGGTGCTTACGATCTATTTTACCACGTGATAATTTATAACAATATATAAATTACAAAAATATTTTTTAAATATTTTATATTATTAATATTTATTAATAACTAGCTGTACCCGGCAAACATTATCTTGCCCTTATAAAATAAAAATCTGAAAACCGATTGTAGCGCCACTTACCGGGACCAATTATTAATCTAAACCATTCTAGTAAGCCACTTGAACACACACAAAAAATTACATCAAAATCGGTTCAATCGTTTAGGAAGAGTTCAGTGACATACACACAAACAGAAGAATTTTATATATAAAGAGTTTTGGGCCAGAAACCCTCGCAGGCGTCCTCAGAACACGTCACCAAAGTTTATCACAATCTTATCAATGGTTTAGGAACGCATATTAGACAAACATACAAACATTGATTTTTAATTATATAGATCTTTTGAGGCAGAAACCTTTTCGGGCATCCTCAGGACACCCTACCAAAGTTTTATCACAATATAATCAATGGCTTAGGAGCGCAATAAGGACAAACATACGAACATGGATTTTTATTTATAACAATATGCACATTGAGTCTGAAAAATGTCGAAACGATATTTGCTATTTTTTGTTAGGATTCGAACCCACGTGATTTGAATGAGGCGCTCCCATGTCTTTACCACTAACTATTACTTAATTACTTATCCCTTCTACTTTGTGCTAATGTCATTAACAATATATTTAAATCAAATAAATATGAAATATACTAACAAGAACGTAAAAAATATTCTCACAATAGTATCATAAGACGACAAATGGTATTAATGCGAACATCTAAATGGAATATGGTGGCAATGTATTGGAAACCACAATAGATAAAAGTATAAGAATAAGCGGGAAGCCTGAACCGACCGCGATCCCACGTTGATGCCGACGAGAGCGCTACCATAAATTGCCTGCTACTTCAATTGTCCATGGACTTTTGATTTCATTGAACTTTATTGGGAAATAATTAAATTGTATTGTTACAATCAATCTTATATTCCCAATGGAGTTTTATGAGTTTGATGACATTGACACTCAGCAGAGAGACTTACCTAAGATCTAAACATATCTTTTATAAAAATAGGTATATAAATTACCTCCAACTTGCTCTTAGGCTCTCAGTTTTATTTGGAAAGAATTCAAATATCATTTGGAGCTTAGGATGACAAAGCCTAGCTTGTGCAATCTGTGAAAGTAACAAAAATTTCGTTAACTTCGAACTGAGGACCAAAGTGGTCGCCTTTGGAGAAATAGCTAGTGAAATTGACATGTGACTATTTAAACGAGGTCTGGTTATTAAATAACGAGACTGTTTATGAAAAAGAGTTATTATTTTAAAAATATTCCTTAATCGAATATTCCGCTTTAATGTACTCCCCTGACCTTGCCAGCGCCATATTCCATTTTATTCGTTTTTTCCACAGGTCACAACAATGCTGGAAGTCTTCTTTTGTAAAATTATTTAGGAGCTCCGCCTATTTTCGCCTTACTTCTTCCATCGACTTCCTTTTAAGGCGGACTTGATCTTCGGAAACGAGAATGTTAAATCAGGCGAGTAAGGCGCGTGCTCGAGCACTGGATTGCATCTAGAGGCTAAATAACGCTTCGCAGACAGCGCGTTATGGGCGTTATGTTGCCCTGGTGCAAGATCCAAGATCTGTTTTTCCACAAATCCGGCTGTTTCTTACGAACTCGCTCTCGCAGCGCTACCAAAATGTTGACATAGTAAATTCGGGTTACAGTTTGACCAGTTTCACATTGATCCGTTGCTCGAGTTTTTCGTAACAATCAGCACGAGAAAAAAACACGTTTGTAGAAAACCTCTGTAGAAAAATATCACTACAGCGACAAAAACGTGTTTTCGTATTGAAAGACGACGAAGAAGATATTTGTAGCTATCCAACGCTGCATTCGTTTCCTTCCCTTCCCATTTATGACACCTGCGCGCGGAGTCTCGTCCCAGACCTCGCACCAGTAGTTGTAAGACAGCATAAAGTTTCACTTTATTTTGATACTTGACATGTTCATCATATGAATCTGCGAAAACGACCTCTTTAGATAAAGCACTATCTTAGAAAACTATACATATTACTTGTTATTGACATTTTAATTTTATGAATCACTGGCGATTCCGCTCCCTAAAACGAGAAAGCTAACCAAAAACTCATTTTCACAATAATTGCAATAGAAATGTATATATTCGTAAAACAGAACCAATTAAATACTTCATATACAGTACATAATCAGTGGTAGGTACATACATATAAGAAACACCCTTGAGAATAAATTACATGTCATAACCATTTTGGTTCAACATAAGAAAACGACTTGAACTATAAAATTGCATATGTACCTCCTTCCACACCCTTCTATAGGCATCCTATTCAATTTCCTCATTGCTGGTTACGATTCGAGTTATACAATTGTCATTCTTGAAGACGTTTGATCAACCTTTGACCGGCCACCTGTCTAGTGATGTAATTAGATCGTTACCCGAAGCATGGCCAGACACGGTCGGATGATTTTCCCACGTGTGCCTCGTGGCTAGTGTTGCCAGGTTCAATTTGTTTTAAATCAGGGCAGAATGTAAAAGAAATCGAGATTTAAATTTATAAATCGGGACAATTTAAAAAAAATTAAGGTTTAATTACTTAAATTTCTAATAAAGTAATTCTTAATTTTCTAATAATATTTGATATTCTTAATTTTGTAGAAATAATATTCAATTTTTGATTTAGTGGGACATTTAGTGACCCGATCAGGTGTAAATTGGGACGCGTCCACAGATCCTTGAAGATCGAGACGTCTCACGCAATTCTGAGTACCTGGCAACGATACTCGTGGCTAGCCCAAACCCCTCACATAGCCTGATGAGATATGAGATAAACTTTCCTAAGATACGTTTACAAATCTAAATAAATACATACCTACATTAATATATAATAAATACTAACATTAATTTGTTTTTAGGAAAAATATTCATTATGCTTGGGCATCACCTGCGATATTGTTATAGTTATTGACTTTGGCCAAATGCGTCTTATTTATAGCGTTAAAAATAACGCTGTAAACAAATAGCTACATTAGTGTATGTACATACATTATCTATCAATTTTTAACAATTAATAAGAATATTGCATCACAAATAACGCATTAAACCTATCGCTACATCTGCTTGAAACGGTCTAGAACTATAACATTAACCCAGACGAAGCAGTACCATTACAAATATTTTTAGTATAATTATTTTATATATTTTATGGTACAACATAATTTCTTTCAAAATTCAGAGGAAGAGAAGTTCTACAAATTTTTAATCTATTTCATAACTGAAAATTAAGTATATTTTTTAATTACTTATGCTATCACCGCATATTAGCTAGTAATATTCTCAAGAGTGTTATTGTCTCCCTAGTCATAGATTGACATTCAATCAATCCATGAGAGCAATTTTTCCAAACAACATTTTCTTTAACTACGCTTGTACGCAAAATAATTAGATGTTTCAAATAAGTATCATAACCACACATTGCATATTCCCAAATTAAGATAGCTACGTTTGTGTTATAATTATCATTAAGCGGACATCTGTATAGACCAAATTATAATTAATTAGCATAATAACAAAAAAAATGTTCACAAAACTTACCGGGAATCAAGCTCGAATCTTTGAGTTGTAGTAAACAAAGTGGACCAGCGCTTAAACCACAGAAACCGTTGTAATATTCTTGAGGTGTCTGTATTACTCGTGGACTGTAAATGTCCGTCGTGGATTACCCTAAGTTATGGCCCAGACCCAGCTAACAATGGCTTGCAGTGAACAATGGCCTTTTTTCTGCGGTTAGTCACAGGAGGCCCGAATCCTCGAAGCCTCGAGAAAGCGAGGAAGGGTGACTCATCAAGACGTGGGTCGAAGGTCACAGTTCACTTCACTCAATTACTGTGCTAACTTTTATAATATTATTAGGGACTTTGATAATGTTCCAGACAAGTAGATAGTCAAAGACCAGAGACTTGTGTTTACTTTGAACACATGGTATATTTTTGTATCAACGTATACGATAAAATAAAAGCCAACATTATTTATCACGTTTTTTTTTGTGTTTGTATTGGTTCTGAATTAAAGATTCCTAGATTGTATTTATCAGGAAAAACAGACTCCGGCAAATTATCCCATTCTCGGGCAGAGCGCACCAAAATATGAAGTGATTAATATGAAACTTGGTTACAAGAACTTTCGTTAGCGGGAAACAAAGATTCCCTAATTGTGGTGTAAATCCTTCTTAATATGTCGGTACTAATTTGAAGGTGTCAACTTGTAAAAGAAATATTTTGACATTATTCCTTCTATAATTTTGATTAGAATAAAACCAAATATTAAATTGGTTTTGTCTTTCCTTTATGTCACTAATGAAGAAGAATGAAGTTAAGAGTACTTGTTATCCCGAAAGTTTAGATAGTTTCGGCAGGTTATGAATTTATGGATTTAATTTTACTAATTGTGTAGTTTAATTAGTTGATTTTATATGTTTTGATGAGAAAATTTCTCATAAATAAAGGATTGACTGTATTTTTAATCGACTTTGAACAGTATTCATTGAAAGTATAATTATTCACTTTATAATATTGAGCTATTTTAAATTTTACACATGATGATTATTGATTAAAAAATTGATTCTAAAGATAAATGTTATTTGAAGTAATATGATTGATTCATACTTCTTTATACCCATTTAAGTAAAAAAAGAATCTAATGAAGCAGACAGACGCACGCTATGGTGCATTGTAAGGTAAAGTGTGTCCAAGTGGGCAACAGACCAAATAATACGTTTTAAACAAGTGTCAACCGTGAGGTCGACTAGGAATATTTACAAATTATACACAGCCTATCTTCTGTGGAGTATTTATTTGGCTTTAAAACAATAAAGGTCGCGATATATATTTTAAAAATAACTTCGTTATCTGATTACTTTTATATTTTATATTGAGATTGATCTTTTTTAATTTCATTTTAATATTAATTAAACCGATTATTTTTTGAATTTGCAGAAATGATAGTTAGCAATACACGAATTGAGAAAGTCAAGAAAGTTTAGACAAGATTACGGAACTGTCTATTGCAAATCATGTAACCCAATCGTTTTGGGTGTAATTAAAATATAAAAATAACTGTCGAACCATAAAGTCAGCAACTTTATGTATACACGATAGTGGCGGTCCATTCAAAACGACTGGGTTCAGAGAACTTCACACCCATTCTCACATGAAGATGAATGTTTTACAAGTGACGTACAAGCTTTCGCACAGATAATTAAAGAGTCTAACGACATAAAATAAGACCAAAGTGTGTATTCCTATTATTTTCTAATTATTCCGTGAATCGTTAGTCATATTTCCTACTTTTTTGTCCCAAAAGTAGGAACTGTTACAAATTGTAGGAAGACATATTATTGTGTAAGATTACTCGTTTCCGGACACACACGTCGATCTCATGGGATCATTGAATGTCATTTCGCTGCAGTATTTTGTTACAATAAATGTTGTTATTTCATATAAATACGACTTTAATCTATTCTTTCCGATTGTCATTAAGTGTTCCAAGTGTCATTAAAAGGATGTTATTTTTATCGTTATTATGGGTGCGTTCCTCTTGTAGCTTACAACGTTCAATATGCTCCTTCAACCGTTCCACATAGTGGCCACGATCGCTATGGTCACCGCGAAAAGTCACTAATGACGTCATGATTTTCGCTCACGCAGCGCTCACAACGACCCATGTCAAGAGGTGGGTCGAATAATCCGTTCCATTTAAGTTTACGATTGTGACGCTCGCAAGCAAGTGGAACGGGAAATATCGCGGTCGTGAGCGTGGTCCTTGTGAGTGTCTTGTGAAACGTAGCTAATATGTTGTGTTGATGTCTAGAAGAAAGTTTCAGGATTCTAACTAAATGTAATGTAAGGTAAAATATAATTAGTTGATAATTTATAAAGTTTTCATTGTATTAAAGAATATAATTTTTATACAAGTCGTGAACCGTGACTGGTGCGAATTATCATCTTCTATATCACGGGATATAGAACAGGATAATTAAAGTTACCTCCTACACTTTTCTCCACGTAACGCTTACGTACTTCGTCATTACACCGTTCATTCTATTTTTCCATGAAAGTTCCATCAGTTTTCATAAAAACTATATTCATTTTCCGACATCCAATCGAGATATCGGAAGATCGAAATTACACACATACCAATTTTTATTTAGTTCATTCGCCTAAACTTAGTATTCCATTTCTCGCTGAAACTGTCTCATATTTCGTGATTAAATTTAATAAAAATTAGTTCGTTTCCGAGTTTATGTAGAACAAAGTCCTTTTCATATTTGAATGTATTTTAATACGGATATACACTATATATCTACCACAAGGTCAACTGCAATACGAGATACCACTTAAAATTATAAAAAATGAAATGGACATTGTATACAAGGTTCTACTGTACATTTTGATATATTATACAAGCAAGTTATGTATTCAGTGTTATCATTATATCATAAGTGAGCGAACGTGTCAAACGTACACTAGAGAATTAAAATATCGTAATAGCTAATCAGCTGTGGTTTCAGAAACCAGATTGTGTTGAATAATAAATAGGAGCCGCCAACAGTGCATACAACACTAAAAGTACGTTGAATGAATAACTCAGAAATAATGATAAGATTCGCGATTACAAACAGTATTTATTATCATAGTGCACGTATTTTCTAACACCAATAATACTGACAAACAAAAATGATAAATTATTTCTAACCTTAAATTTAAGAACAAAGATTTAAAAGTGGTTTAAAACTTTTTTTTAAAGTGGTAATTAATTGGATAGACTTGAGTTGTATGCCAAAATGATCTCGCCGACACGAATCTTGCAAATCATCAGTTTTCTGGTAAGCTAACGTTTTGCTCTTTTAATTTAATGTTTTATATTAGAGGTTATAAAAGACTGTTTTAAGTATAGGATTCCGTACTATACTCGTGTATATAGATAAAAGAAAGAAAAAGTTTATTTGAAGAAATAGCGACGTAATTACATTCCTTATACATTATTATACACAGAGCATACTTTGAAAATTTGTACGCCGCATTTTCAGCAAACAAGGTTCGCACTCAGCATATTGCTGTGCCGGAATTATATCCGACACAACGCTGATTTTCAGTGCAAACCTTCCTTTTGGCGTGATACCAAAACGACCCAATTTTGTTAAATAATAATAATAATGAATAAAAACTAATTCTCCTTATATATTTAATTATAATAGTAAAAGAAATAAACAAATTTTAATAAAACCATCAATAAAATACTTTGTTACTTCGAAATTAAAATAAAATACTTGCTTCCTCCCCATATATAGATAATATATTTAACAAACATAAAACACATAGCAATAATAACCATTCTTTTTCCATGTAGTAACGATAAGTTTATTATTTATTAAACTTTAAATCCATTAATTTACAGAATGATTTTGGTTGCAAAATGATTTGACATTGGAAATATAATGCTGTGATATACCATATGATATATCTATAATATTATAAAATTCTAAACATGCCATGTTGCCATGCCATGTACATTGATGATATTAAAAAAACAACTGGAATAGACTATATAAACGATGGTGAACACGATGCAATTTTTTAGAGATTTCTTGTCTGTTTGTCTATTTGTTTGGGATTCACGTAAAAATCTACTAGGCCGATTTCGATGTGATTTTCGCTGATCGACAGCTAATTCTTAGATTTAAGCTCTGAGCTACTTTTTATCTTGGGAATTCCGTGGCAATTTTTCTAGAAATGATTTGAAATGACCAATTTGAAAAAATATTTCGAATTCCAATGTGACTTTTTTACTAATCGATAGAAAATTTAATGTGTGTGATATTTTTTTATACCGTCACGCGGGAAATTTCCCGGGAGCGGTTTGTAGTTGTTCAGGTGCGTACAAATTAGCTTATTCCGGTAGTTTTCACTAAAACGATAGCTTACATTCTTTTTCAAATACTGCGGTATTTTGTGTCCCTCGGGAATCCAACGGGAATTTCAAGTCAAACCTGGACGTAGTCGCGGGCATATACTAGTACATAATATATGTATATCCGTCAATACTAATATAAATTTGTGAAAGAATGTTTGATTGTACCCGTAAAGAAAAAATAACCGATTTACATAAGATTTAGTATGTAGTTCGAATATAATAATAATGTTAAAAATTCGTATTCTACTAAATCCACGATAGCTTCTCGAAATCGTCGGGTGGAATAATAGGAGAAAAAATTGGTATTACCATTAGCAGAAATGGCGTTAACCGAATTGAATATAGAAAAGCTATGAAAAATATTTTCTTAAGTTTTCACGACTTGTATACATAATAAAACTAAAAGTTTTATTAAGCTATGAAAAAGTTTAAAGACTTATATCGCGAAGATAGTGGCGTGCCGCGGGTACGTCATTGAAATTAACAGAATACCGAAGTCGGGCAAACCTATGTACGATTCAGATGATAGTGTCCAGCAATTTTGACGAGATATTAATAGCAGAATTGGTCCCCTAAAGTGTACGCGAGCAAAGCCACATATAAACCTATAGTGATTAAATAAATCACATTCGATATTTTTGAGATCCTACTATTACCATGCCATAATTATATATTATTTATTAGTTAAGAATTTTATATTAATGTACAAATTTTCAGGATTTGTTCTCAATAGGATTGGTTTTGCCCCAACTCGCAAACCGAGCTTTAGCTCTAGGATGCAATCATATTCTTATTGGTATTATGGGAGCGCTTTATTCTGGATTTCAGTTAATATCAGGACCTATAGCAGTAAGTATATAAGATAACAAACGTTTTACATTAACATATGCGTACGTATAGGCAAATAAATCAGACAAACTACTAATAATAATTGTTATTGCTTATCTTATTGAATGTGTATGTGGAAATGATGTATCTTGAACGCATGATGTGATGAATGTAGCATAAATAATACATTAACGGTCTGATTCATAATGAGTTAGAGTAAGTTTCAAGGTTTCTTTAAGAAACATAGAGAAGCTTTCAAACTTACTGTAATTCAATATGAATTAGAACGTAAGTAAATACAAAAGCAATTTGTAAATAGGATAATTAAAACAAAGGTTATATAACAGGCAATTTTACTTATGGTATAGTTAACAGGTACTTCATGGAATTAACTGACTGAATTGTTCAAATCAAGACATTTACATCTATACTAATATTATAAAGAGGAAAGATTTGTATTTTTGTATGTTTGTAACGAATAAACTCAAAAACTATTAGACCGATTTCAAACTTTCACTATTAGAATGCTATATTATCCTAAATTAATATAGGCTATATTTTATTACTAAAAAAGTTAGGGATCCATACTAAAACTTCAATAATGTAACCTAAGGTGTAAAAAAAATAATGTTTGATTTGGCCCGGGGATGGTTTAGATTAATAATTAGACCCGGTAGGTGGCGCTGGAATCAGGTTCTAGATTTTTATTTTTTCAGGGCAGAACATTGTCTACATGTATGTACCATCGATATTTGGTTAGTGTTGCCATGACGACGTATTTGTTAGCGACTTAAAACTACGGCGGCGTCATTTATCGAGATAAAAAGTAGCCTATGTGTTTACCCGAGATATAATCTAGCTCTGTATCGAGTCTCATTTAAATCCGTTCGGTAGCTTTCACATAATTCTCCAATAAATAGACAGACAAAAATTCTAAAAGGTGTATTTCCGAATTAGGCTCCATGATTTGTCTCTCTATTTTCATTGTACAACCTCGACACCTCTACAGATTTATTATATATTACAGATACTTAAATGTACAAGTAAAAGTCAAGTCAATAAGAATCGTAGATAACCACGAGTAGTATAAACATTGAACAGATTAAGAAATAAAACTATATTAGATATAGTAGCGAACCTTTGAACATGATATTATAATATGTATAAGTACACACGACGTCGATTTGCACCGAATTGAACAAATACCACATTTTAAACACACATTCGTAATGTTAGATGATATAAAAGTATTCGTAATATTGATGTTTATTTAATTTCAGGGTAGTTTGAGCGATATAAAAGGCAGGAAACCCATACTATTGTTGTCTCTTTGCGTATGTGGAATCGCATACTTATTGCTAGGGCTGACCTCTTCAATCGCAGTGTTTTTTGCGTTGAGAAGTATACTGGGTAAGAAAATCTTTATAACTAAACTATTCTATTTATATATTCACATGCAGGACCATGAAGTATTTAATTTTTAAATTTAATCAGTTTCTTTATAAGGTAAATATAGATAGATAAACTGATAAAACTATGGGAATATATTCAAAAACATGAACATTTATGTTATCCGTTTAAGAAATGTATATAAGTCTCTCTAATATACATACATACATAACTTCACGCCAGTTCCCTTGCGGGGTAGGTACGAACAACAGAGCGCCATTTAGGCCCATTCTTACACACCTCACTTGCTTCTTTGACATTCATAACTCTTGTCATGCACGCTCGTCTGTTCTTAAGGCTCCTCCTCCTTCTCTCTCTAATATAATCATAGAATACTACTAGCTAATAACCACCAAGTGTCACAGCACAGTCCTTGTTATATACTTTTTTTTTTATTTTTTTATTGCAGGAGTTCAGCAGACAGGCAGACGGTCCGCTAGATGGAAAGCGGTTACCATCGCCTATGGATATTTGCAACACCAAAGGTACTACAAATGCGCTGCTGCTCTCTTAAGTGAATCTGGAACCTGGTCACTAATGCCGGAACACAACTCAAAGTTGTTATGGCGGCATGCTCTAGACCAAGGGTGGTAGCCATCCAGTCGGGCAAATGCCCTACCACCTGGCAAAACTGCAAAACTATTTCTTTAGTGGCTATAAAAGAGCAAACATTCGCTAATTATTTCAAAAATATCGGTTTTATTAAAAAGGTTATGGAAGAAGAAAAATCCTCTGTTAAATGTAACCACACTTCGTTAATATATCTCTTTTGTTAATATTTATACTGTCTTATAATCCTAAACCTCATAATCATGAATAAATAAACTATTAATAGCAGAAAATATTGACGGCACTCATTTTTTTCAGGTCTGTCAAAACAAACTCAGCTCCTTACAAATGCATTGGCACCAGATTATGTAAAAGATGGTGCACAGCAATCAGTGGCATACGGCAGGATAGCATCATTATCCGGAATTGGAATGTCCTTGGGACCAATCATTAGTGGTCACGTAATGGAGGCGTATCCTGATAGTGGTTTTACGATAATCACCTCCGCAATGGGAATTATATTTGCTTTGAACTTTGGTAAGAATTTGAGTCTAAATAAAGCATATACAGACATCTTAACTCCTAAAAATATTTTCACAAACTCTCATCAACTGAAATAATATTACTAATCATTATTAACTTCGAGTGTAAAATATGTAAAATAACTTTGAAAATTAATATCTTGATACTTATTTCAGAAACAATGAAAAAAAAAAATTTTATGTACTTCGATTTATATTTCAACGTGACTTCTTTCTTGCTTATTCAATCATATTGATTACTAAATTATGAAAATAACTTATTCGAATGATAATACTCTGTTTACAGGTTTAGTTAAAACATTACCTGACGTAAAGAAGAAAAAGGAGGACAGAGCGAATTCAGCTATTGCTTCTAACTTGATGGGATCGATTATCAAATCACTTAAACAATCAATTGGGGAGCTTTACAAAATAGATTGGACCACTTACTGGGATGTGTTTCTAGTCAAACTTATTGTCACATTAGCGATGGGTCTCTACTTTAGTAGTTTTGCCCTCTTTTTAAAAACTGAACATCAAGTGCAGCCTAAAAACTTAGGATATATAGTGTCAATACAAGGTGTTTTTGGGTCATTAAGCACTTATTTTATTGGGTACATAAACGCTATATATAGTGACCCAGCTAATTTTTCTAGAAGAATTTTTGATGTGTTTTTTGTACTAACGTTATCATTTACATGTATGGCAGCAGCTCCTAATGTAGCTTCTTTTGCAATAATATTAGTTCCTTTTGCAATGAGTACAGCCATAAGTAGAGTATTAACTATGGAAATTATAACAACTAGATGTAAAAGTTCGAATAGAGGTACTGTGATAGGTGCTTCAACTAGTGTCAAATCTTTATCTGGTATTATAACGCCGTTAATTAGTGGTATAATAATCCAGTATTTGGGTTTAATATATGCATTTTATACAGCTGCCTTAATCTCGTCATTAGGCATAATAGCTAGTTTCAAAATAGAATCAACTGATGTAAAAGAGAAAAGTAAATAAATGAACTTTGAACTGCACTGAATTTTAAAAAACTTCAGAAGTAGTAAATCCACATAATTAAACCAGATTATGACTTATCATAATCCCACTGACCTATAGCATATTATTATAATTTAATGACTTAGTTAAAAAAGCCTTAACAATAAGACAGTGCTACAAGTGCACTAATTATTACACGAATAATAATATAGGGTGGGGCCTGTCTAGCTGTTCTTGGTTCTCACGCTAAGGTTCCTTCCGGAGGCAGCGACCCGTGAAGCTGCCGTCTTCGGCACCCACATTGCCCACATCGCGCCTCGCATTGTTTTTTAAAGTAAACTGGTCTCAAAGTCTATATAACCAGTGCCAAAAAGCTATTTATAATTAACCCTTAGAATGAATATACAATGCAAAAATTTAAAACACTTTCATCTAAAATAAGTATGCCACAAATGTAACCTATATATATATATATATATAAACTTGATTTTGTTAGTCTCACAAAGAAACTAATAGGTCTAAACTGCCAACGATAGCTCTTTATAGTAATGATATTCAGTGGTTTATGAAAATGTCTCTATTAAACACATACATAAACTTATCAGCTCTATGCGCTTTTCTACGATATCCTAAGTCCTAATGAGAAAATAGTGTACATTTACTCGTTATTAATAAAAATCTTCTTATAATTGTGTTCGTACAATAGCATATAAATATTTATATGTATATTGATTGTAAGTTGTAGCTGAAAAAATGCTATGCAAGTGGACGGAAATGTCTGGACGCCGCGGCACACGACAAAATGCCGTCGCCGATGGAAGTGTATACAAAAAAACAAAACAAATTCTTTACGCCTATTGTATGTGTAAAACTTTGGATTTTATCGAGACGACCAGTGAAATATACTTTCGTCATAAAAATAACAAAAAATATATTTTACTTTTGTTTTATGTTTTTTATATGTCGTTTTGTCCACTTTTAAGTCTTAGTAGATGTGATAAAATAATCATGGAATGACTTCATTTATCACGTGACAATGGGTAATGTTATAGTTATGTTTCAGCTCCACTCTTTCTCTTACTTTTTTTTCAGTCGATAGGCGTATTATATTTTTTGCTTTCAGTATAGAAGAAAACAAAATGTTATTCTACACTTACATTTGTCCTCTGTCACGCCGCAAATTTTCGTGTCATCTTTCACACAATTCGCCTATATCCATCAATCTAAAATCCATTAAGTTATGGAACAATTATATCTGTATAAAAGTGTAGTTATGTAGGTAGGGGATAAAAATAAGTAACTACAATACTTATCCTATTTATTAAAATCATGCCATTTAGCATAATTACCTTAACATAATAAGTAATAATGTACACCTTGCTTACATATGCCTATATTAAGCAGCCTATTATGAGTATGTAAAACCATCTGTGGCAAAGCGCTGACATTTGTACACCAGCGCACGTGCCATCAATGGTTATTACTGACAGCAAAGAAATATTGCACGAGAATCGACAGGTGGTAAAACAGGTGTACTGATAATAATGATAAATTAAAACACAACAACTAAATTACGACTCTATAATTTGACATAAAACCTTAGAAATAATGCAGATAAGTTTATATGGTTACGTAATAAAAGTCGATGAACTTTCGTTTCGAAAACGTGTGTTTTTAGTACGATCGTCTACCGTGTGTATATCAAAGTGGACGTATAGTGTAAGAAGCAATTGGATCGTAAATTCAACTAGTAAATGTCTGTGAATTCATGAAATGGTGTAATTTACGTTAATTACTTAACAAAAGCAAAGTTATATTTAATTATGTTTTCATCATAATATTAAAGAAAGATAAATATTTATTTTCTCAAAACAATGTACAAAAAAACAGTAAATTCACTTGTTTGTTACAAATAATATAAACAAAAAATATGGGAATATAATATGCAAAAAGATATAAACACCTTAGAAATGAGGCAATGACAATGAGGCTGGTAACTCAGTATTATGATGTATCAAGCGCTGACACGGTGCTTATTAATATTTTCTAAGAAAATTACCACGACACAAAAGTTTTTGCCAGGAGTTACCTATAATATAGCTAAATAAATTAGCTCCTGTTTGAGTAAATTATTCAAGTTAATCGTGACTAAATTAATAAAAGCGACTATATATCGGTCTGGCACTAAATTTTATAGTTTAATTTTAATTTGTATATATCGTTTTATTTAGTTTAATTATAGCAGGTAGGAAAACTTTTATTAAGTAATATTATAAAAAAATATATCGATAAACTTATAAAAAAGTGACATAAATTAGTTTAGTTAGTTTAAAAGTGAGTTAACTCAAGTAGGTGGAAATAAAGCAACTAGTAAACATTAAAATGTCATTTGAAATGTACAATAAATGCTAAAACCTACTAATATACTATGTAATTTAAATTTTACATAAGCATACAAATTATTATTAAATACATTTAGTATAAAAATTTAATAGCAAAGAAATGTGTCAAAGACATTACATGACAAAAGCTATAATATCTCCATAAATCCCGCGTAGATCTAAGCCTCACACGATTTTTCCAGCAACTTTATTAACATTTCAAACACACATGTCTATACACAGAAGTCAAACATGGCTATAAACCAAAAGTGCGACGTAAAATAGACAATTTAAATTTGTATTTTTTTTTATAAAAATATTTTCCTACATTCCCACCATTATAATCTGCATAAGACAAATCAAGCGTTTTATTTATATGTTACGCATGTCTGCCTATGTTCATTTTATATGCAACGGAACGTGGGGTCGTCAATTCTCGTCTTTTCTTGTCACGAACGTATACATACGACCGTCACTTCTGTCACGTGTATAAAATTTGAATAGAAATGGGCATTACAAAGTTCTAATAAGAATAATGCCTTTACTAAGAATAAACCACATCAATACGTGAATATTTTTTGTATTATATCTCTGTCTATAGTTATTATTGTACTATATTAGTAATATATTAGTAATATCATTGCCATTCTTAAATTAGCTCAGACTGAATTGATTCAATGGAATTGTAGTAGAATTAAATTAATTGCTGAAGTAAATATATTGCGTTTTTGCATCATTGAACACATTTATTATTACAGTTCTTGCAATTCACGAAGGCAAGCGGACTTTACTCGTAGTTGAACGTATACATTGCACTTATGCGATAGTGTGCGTGTCTTTATTTTTAGCCAGGGGAAATCCGTTTGAAGGCTAAGCCGCGACAGGCACAGAAGCCTGGGGGGGATATTTCGCGACCCGTGTGTGGGATTCGTCAGATCGAGGGTGGCACTAGCATGCCCAGTCAGAACTGGTGCCACGCTATTGCCACTCCCCGGTTACGCATACCCACTAAAACCCCTAGGTGACCCATGCCAGGGTAGTACGGGAAATACTACGATCGGGGCGGTTTGTAACACACCCCACGGGAGTTTCGCTTGCAAAAATTACGAACCCTTATATTTACCACAAAACTATCGTGTTTTCTAGATAAAAAGTAACCTACGATTATCTTCGTTATCAAAAGTAAACAGGAGTATATATTGTTACGAGTGTGGGAATCGAATTAAAATGCCGTTGGAATTACTATAGAACTTATTAGAACTATACAAACACGTATAACATAGGTACAAATATAACTAGACACTACTAGTATAAAACTGCACGCTTCAATAACACGCGCAAAGTCCGCCACTATAGCGCTTGTCGAATGTACGTCTTACTTGTATCGTAATCGTCACTTGACTGCCTCACCCCTCCGTTCGGGCATTGTTTTGTAGTAAACTGTACAATAAACAATGGGAGCTCGTGAGCTGGGTTCTTCCAAGAAGATGTAATTTGCACACCTGCGAACGGCTCACAAAGTTGAAAACAATAACAATAAGGATTAGTTCGACACTAATGATGGCCATAAAACAAGTAGAAAAACAATAGCATGTTTTTCTAAATTACAAATTCTAAACACAAAGTAAACAAAAGAATTCCTAAATTCGGGAAGGCAATACACCGCGCTTTTACGACCGGCAGGTGTGCGCATTTCTTTGTCGGTATGTAACAATATGTATAAACTTTCATAATAATCGTTTCGTTCCCAAGGTCGACAAGAAAGAATAATATACGAACTTCCAAAATAAGTTTCCCATTTATACATACTTATATACATACAAATAAACCCACTATTCATCTACATAAATAGTGCACATAATTATAATTGCATATTTTGTGTTCAATTCTGTGATTAGAAAATATTTCACACCAAATTTCGTAAATTACGAAATTTATTTTCTCCATTACTACAGTCAATATTAATCCTAGGATATAACTTCCATCAATACAACAGTAGAAGATTAGTGAATCTTTTGTTAGAGTCCAAAAGACTTCTGAATACATAACTTTAAATAATGTAATTATTTGTAAAGAAACTAATACTGGTAGAGGTCGATGTGGACATTAATCTTCAACAAAGTGAAAAAGGCGTGCGCAAGCTGATGGGCTCCACTAAATCAATGTAACGAGCTTGTATTTATCAAATAGACATTGTGTCTGAATTTATTATTTAGATAGATTCGATGGAAATGTCTGTATAAGTCTACTTTCAATCATAGGGATGAACAATTGAATGGACAAGTATATGACATCAATTATTTTTCTGATCTTAAAAGACGCCATATAATAGCGATGCAGACACATGTCACAATAATCTCAAAAAAAAATATATATAAAAGAACAAACGTAAAAATAACGTCTTGATTATCTTATTTCTTACTTCTAAAATATGACGATATAATTTTAACTCCTTGAGATGGATGTGTGGTGTTACAAGAATGGATAAGGTGAAAAATGCGTACATAAGGGGATCATTGAAAGTTGCACCCGTGACTGAAAAATTGAGAGGGAGAAGATTAAGGTGGTATGGGCATATAATGATGAGGAACGAAAGTCACGTGACAAAAATAATGTTAAACTACAAGATGAATGGGTACAAATGTAAAGGTAGACCAGAAAAGAAATGGATGGATGGTGTATATATGATATGATAATTTGTGGTGTGACAGAAAATGTATGTCAGAATAGAGGAGTGTGGAAGGAAAAGACATATTATGCAGACCCCAAACAATTGGGATATGGAGAAAGGAAAGAGAGATAATTTTAACTAATTTTCAAAAATAACAACGTGTTATCTGAATCCTTTTAGTTATACCTACTTATAACGTCATAAGTAAGTACGCTCGTACAAAATCAATGAGGCTGCGACGTTTTGTAAGATTATAAAAAGTATTTCAGTTGATTTAACTGACCGCTCTCCTATTATGGTAAACTAAAAACGCGATATTGCTTTTAAACAAATTGCCAATTAACCAAAATATGGCATAGAACACTGAATATCAATTACTTTATTCATTATATGTAGTAGTAATAAAAGTGTAAACGCAAGTGAATTCTGAATAAACGTGATACGAATAGTAGGCATTAAGTAAAATAAGTTATGTAAGCAATCACACGTGCACCTGTTCAAAGAGAATTTGTTTGGAAACAGGCAGCCGTAGGGCAACACAAACATTCGATTCGGTGTGTACTGTGTACTTATCTATTTTCAACTGGATTTCGAACTTCATTCTATCTCATCTAATTTTTATAGGCAGAAGGTATTATCAAAACAAAAACGCATTATATTGTTAAAGTAATAGATTACTTGTTAAATCCATTCATGTCATGTAATTGCCACATACTTTCATATCAATATTGATTGCTGTTTTAGGAGAAAATAATAGATTTTTTAAATATTAATATTTGAATATCAACAACTGAGAGAATTTTTAAATGGGGCCTTTAAACCACTATTTGCTGTCTACTATTATATCAAATTTGAATTTGTATCATATCACTTTTTTTTAACTGAAGGTATGAGTTTTAATTCATGATTACACTAGTTAAAACCTGCGACATCCAAATTAGTTCTTTAAATCTTTAGTCAATTGCCTCACTACTGGTTAAAATTTGCCATAAACTCTATACAAGTGTTATCTAGCTTTGTTATAGTATAATGGATAGTTATAATGTTCACACACACAAGCGCGCTCACGTACGCACTCTCTCTCAAACACACACACACACACACACACGCGCACGCAATCACGCACGTGTATATTATAATTTTATTCCATATAATAAATTTACACATAAAATTGAGCTAAACAGTGACCACGTCAGAGAACACGCCGGCCGTGCTTCCAAAGCCCATGAATAAAAAAAATCTCTATACAAGTAATACCAATTTTCTCCTAATGTTAAGCCAAAAGAATAGACAATAAAATACACAAAACCAGCAAAAATTGAGTTCTTCCGGCAGCTTAAAAATTTATATTCAAAAAACTGCGACTCCATGGAAACAGAAGTATCACTTGAAACGTAGATTATTAGTTTAATAAAACTTCATAGCAAAACGTTATTCGTTGTGATTCCGCCAAAGAGTACATAAGAGTTTAACAAACGGAAACTTCTTTAGTATTTAGCCTACATTCGAGTACAGTTGTTTTTTTTTTTACTAAATGCTAGCAACTACGCCAGGGTATCTAGTCACAGAGTAATTTAATGGAGATAAAAACTCGACTGAATCAGAACTACAAAGGAAAATAAAGTAAACTGTGGAGTAATGAGGTTTAACGATGCGTTTAATGGGGTTATTGAAATATTAGGCTACATATTAACATTTTATGACGGGAAAACGAACTTCAAAGGTGTTTGGTCCATTTTCTGTAATTTTAGTTTAATTCAGTAGCACCTTCTAAAAATTGAGCTCATAATGACTCAGATTCAATAATTTATTTAATTGATTCAATAATAATAATTTTGTCACATTAGTAGTTATCAGTCAAATACTTTATAACCGCTCTTAGTTTAGAACAGATGGTTACGCGACTGAGCAATTCTGGTCTTGTTTTCATACCGCGGTGCCTTCTTCAACTAAGAAATCATTGCGTTATCAGCGAGATTTACCTGCCTATTAATAGCTTTGGTAATTGTTCTCTAATATAAAATAAACATCATTTAGTGTTGAGTCTAATTTAAATGTCAAATCGGCAGAATTGTAATTTTACGCTAGTAGTACTTGTAGGGTTCGAAAAGACTGTTTATTTTGTGTATGTATAGTAGTGTCACAAACATCGCTATTTGAAAATACAAAGTTTTTAACGTAGAAGACGTATTCTAAAATAATAACCTATTATATTAAAATGAGAGACACAGGTAGTGGTATTTTATCGAGAAGAAATGAAATTAGAGAACCTAATATTAGTGAATTCAATTTAAGACGATATTACAGCAATTACCTAGTTACAAATATCGGATACCTTTAAACGCTTTAATAGATAATAATGACGCAATTAACCAATTTGTAATCGGAACATTTCCGGTTAAGAACTATTGTTTCCAAAGTGAAATAACGGAATGTCTAATACTGCAACATTCGACGAATTTCATTGAATGTAATTTACTTCTAATGAAAATTATTTCTATTGTAATCAATGAGTCAATTCTTTTATTGCCACATTTAATCAATAAATATTATAGGTAACGAGCCACATGAAAGAAAAGAAAGAAAAAGAAAGAATAAATTTATTTGAAGAAATAGCGACATACTTACATTGCTAACATGTATCCTAAAAATAAAAACATATTTTGAGAATTTGTACGCCGCATTTTCCGCAAACAAGGTTTGCACTCAGCTTATTGCTGTGCCGGCATAATATCCGACACAACGCTGATTTTCAGTGCAAACCTTCCTTTTGAAGTAATACATGAAAAAGTCTAATGTAATTTATTTATTAATACACCATCATCAAAATGACAAATTGATGGATACAAGAGTAAAGAATGACGTGGATAATTATGGTGTGACTGAAGACATACGCCAGAATAGCTGAGTATAAAATGAAGAGACATTGTACCCGAGCGCCGACAAAAGCTGAAAAGTATAAGAGTAAGCGCTATAACAATACTACGTTTTAACAATTTTAAGCGTAGTAATTTATTTTAATTTTATTATTCAGAGGTTTTGGCCACTTGTCAGTAGCCGTGATCACGCTGCTTCTCTTCAAGCCACAATATGTTGCAAAGCGGTGGTAAATTAGATTAGGCTCCTATAGAGTAAATAGTAACTGTAAACAAAATTAAAACTAAATAATTAAAATGAATAAATTGGCGGTAGGCTAAATAAAACTTAAACAATACTCAATGACACTTGACATCATTGTCTTCCGTGATCACGGCTACTGAAAAGTGGCCAAAACGTCGGAATAATAAAAATCAAATAAATTACCGCGTTTATAACCGTTAAAACATAGTTTCATTCCGTAGACTAGTCGCGAAAACGCTAATTTTGTCAAAAATGAGATCGGCCGGTAAATTTTTCCCAACTCCAACGATTGGATAACTTGTTATGCAAACAATATTTATGAAATATACATTTCAATTAACAGAATTGAAAGTTTGCAATCAATTTTCAAGCAAGAACAAAATTTCAACATGTCATAGCTTTCAAAAATATATTTGTTAACAACTGCAAACTCATAAAAATTCTTTTTAACCGACTTCAAAAAAGAGGAGGTTTTCAACTTGATTGGTATTTTTTTTAAATGTATGTACACCGATTACGCTGAGATTTATGATCCGATTTACATGATTCTTTTTTAGTTTGATGCGGAATAGGTGCCATTTGGTCCCCTAAAAATTTAACATAGTTTTTTTGTATAATAGCACATTTATAACAATATAATGCCTGAATGGCGCTCTGTTGTCCGTGCCTACCCCGCAAAGGAACTGGCGTGAAGTTATGTATGTATGTATGTATAACAATATAGACATCTAAAGGTGACTGGATATTTGTCTATTCTTGCACGGGATATGAATTCAAAAATTTCGCAAATAGCTCTTGTATTAGTACATAGATTAGAAAGTAAGTTAATTTGTTCTAATTAACAGATTTTCGTTAATGGTACGTTATGTGCTCTTAATAACAGCGATGATGAACATAGGATACTTTTTATAGCTGAAAAGTAATATTTCTCACGTGATATCGACTTGAACATTAAATTTAAAAATTGTACAATTAAGGAACATGCTATATACATATGCATTAAGGAAGAGATAAGCAGTTAGCAAACAATGAGTACTAATACTCACATTGTTATCAAGTTCACACTTAACACAGGTGCATACACAGGATAACGAACTTGTTTTCTAAGGGTTTGTCTACATTTGCATCATTTTGGTCGATTTTGGTGTGCACGATGACGATGATTATTTAAAAGAACGAGGGATATATCCACCACGCTTGTCGAAGTCGGGTTTTACAAACTAGCAATTGCCAATAAATCTACGGTAATCTCAATGTGCAGGTTGTCCCTCACGGTGTTCTCCTTCACCATCAGCAAGAGGTAATTATAATAATATCCGTACATGTTAGGTCCAAAAAGGTGCCTAAGCGATGCAGAATCCTTAGCCAGGATTCTAACCTACGTTATTAATATTAGACGCCGGTGCCTCAGCCCCTTAGTTACCGGGTGAATCTTCCGAACGCATCACTGGCAGCAAACAAGTAGGTATTTTCTAAGTAAAAAATGCTTCGTTTGAAGTAATTAATTAATGATCTACGATGTACGAGTTTAAAAAAAACGTCGTTGCGGACAATGATACGCTCAGGAGATTCGCCCTAGCACGACTTTATTATAATATACACGTGTTAAAATGAAGCAATTTTCCACCACAATAAACTAAGATTGATAGGGCTATTGCGTGCTCCAATTAAACACTATATACCTTTTATGGGAACGTGACTGCTATTAAAAACAACCGACAGAAGATTTCGAGGTTATTATTTTCACACGGTGCTTGTTTTGTGTAATTAATTTTCATACTATTAATCTGATTTAGCGGTAACGATTGCTAGTCTCCATCGCTCGAGCGTCATACTATACCGGTTATATTATTTGTCATATAGAGATTACAATGTCTTTAAATTAATATTGCATTGCTGGATTGAGCTGGTGGAGTACCGAGGTTTTGATACAGCAATGTCTTGTAAACGCTAAACATCATACCCGATTTTAGATAGCTACAAATCGTTGGATCCTAGACGAATTTTCATACAAAATTGGATATTAAGTACACTTTTCCAGCTAACCTAGTCATACAAAAGCCATAAAATTTGGAGCGTATCATAATAATCAAGTCGTAGTAGCTTAGTGGTTTATCTACTACCTGTCCCATACTGTAATGACGCAGATTCCAATCTTGGCCGAAAAACCATGTACCTCTGATACATTTTTCTGACCAAATAGTACATAATATTACAATTATCAAGCGCTTACGGTGTAACAAATGAAACTTATAACGATGTGACAAAGCTGTCCGTTTCTAAAAAATAGAGAGGCTTTAGCCCAGCAGTAGAATTATAGGATGTTATTATAATAATCAACATCAACTCTTCTATTCTAATAATTCTAACTCTTCGATTTTATTAACGACTACTGGCCCGGCGCGGTTTCACCCGCGCTCTGTCCCGTTCCCGTGATATAGCGCCATGTTATATATGACACTCCCTGTTAACGTAGCTTTCGAACAGTAAAATAATTTTTAAAATCGGTTTAGTCGATCCAGAGATTACCCCCTACAACGTCACAAACTTACCAACTTTACCTCTTTATAATATTAGTATAGATAAAGACAAGGAAATACAGTGTGAACACAGTTTTACTTAAAACGAGGCGAGGAAAAGGTACATTTTTGTATTCATAAATATCTAAAATAGATCAAAGACTACGAACAATGTTAAATGTTTATCATAACTGACACCAAGTCGCTACTTTATATGGCAACAGTAACTTCTTTAAATTGCTACCTACCTAAAATGTTTTGACTTAAGCTAAATTCTTCTAATACTAATTGTTAATTAGTAACGGAATAATATGTGTACGAAATATTGAAAAACTTAATATTAGCATTTTTTCATAATACAGTAGTTGAAGAAACTCATTTAGTTTTTTACTGTGTTTGCGAGATTTTATATTTACAATGGATAAGATACTGTCCACTACACGCATGTTACATGCAATCCATCAAATAGTTGACGATGTAATCTCAGAAACATGTCACCCCCGCAAATTCTTGACATTATATACTTTTTTTTGCGCTTACGGCTCGTGCCAAGTATTCAATTATTTATTTTACTGAGTTGTATTCATATAGGAATGTTATATAACAAAGTGCAATTTTAAGGAAATGTGAAGTTAGCGAGTAAGAATATAATGAGATTTTAAATCCTTCTGTTCAATAGGTTTTTATTTATGTAATTTTCCAATATAAATTCATAAACCGCGTCATATCATGTCATATCCATCATATCCGAATCGTAGATATTTCGAAGAAAGGTCTAGTAATAATCATCTCAAATAATCGGGCATAGATATATAGAAAGTGTAATGAAAGTAGATAAAGCAAAAGATGTGATCGTCGTGCCAAGTGGAAATCTATAATTTCTGCCTACTCCTACGGAAACAGGCGTGACGATATGTATCATAATATAATGTCATAGATGTTAAAATCAAAACAATAATTTATGTAGTATGTAGCTCAGCTCAGCTTATATGCAAACTCTGTTTTCCCACAACAATCGTGAAGATATCAAGACCTGGATTCTAGCTTCTAGTCCTTACCTTGCACAATACAAAAGGACACTGGTTCGGGCCATCAGTAGAAATTATAGCTTACTATCATTTAGAGCGGATTATATACAGATTAGTACATACCCGCCACACAGGTCCTATAGAGACCTAGTGCGGGTACCAGAGTTAACTTTGAACACTCCTATAAAATTGTCCTCGAATTGTTAAACAATCTTATGTTCCCTGTACTTGCTACGTAAGTTAATTTCATTTTATTGTACATACAAAGGACAATGCGCATTTTGGGTTTATCCTAAAATTGCATGAACCTGAACCAAATATTTTTCTAAAATCTTATAATATTTTTTATGTTATTATACATTTTCTTGTGACCCAGCATAGAAAATGCAATTATATAAACATATTTTTGTTTTCCGCTATCAACATCGATGGTTCATATCTTGACTTTTATACATATTTTTATTTACAGACATCTTTATTCTTTAGTTTTTAAGGGACGTTGGAGCATATTTTCTTCCATTGCAATAAAATTAAAACCCTGCTCTACGATATCTTACCACGAATTTTCCCCCGCCCTGTTAGTTTTTCTTTGATTGCATGAGTTCAGCAGATAGGCAGACGGCCCACTTGATGGAAAGCAGTTACCATCGCCTATGGACATTTGCAACACCAAAAGTGCTACAAATGCGCTGCTGGTCTCTTAAGAGAGACTGGAACGTGGTCACTAATGCCGGAACACAACTCAAGGTTGTTATGGCGGCATACTCTAGACCAGGGGTGGTAGTCTAAACTCTATGTTAACTTTAAATGATAATGTTTATGTTTATATTTTATATAATTTTTTAATGCTTAATAACATTTATTTATATTGTAGATAGTTTAACATAATATGTTTGTTTTTTCCACAGGATGACAGAAGGTCTTTGCTATCGAATACCGATTAAAGCCTTTTTTCTATAAATTTTCTTTCACCTGTCACTTTACTCTCTATGTGTCATTGGCAAAATCAATGCCTATGCGTTGGCGCCGCTTGGAACAAAAATAGAATAGAGAAGAATATTCTTTAGTTCGATATTTTGTTGACTGTTGAATTCCCTTATTTATTTCCACCAATAAAAGTAATAAAACACGTAAGATTTATGTACTGACCTATAATGCCGCCACCGTGGCCACAAAAGGCAAATATTTTATAAATAAAATAGCTTAAACGAACGAAAGCTGAATCAGCATACCATATTGTGCGTTAATAACGAATAGCACCATTTAGTTTCAACATTGAATTTGAAATTGAGCTTTGAATTTATATTTTGCTAAAAAATATTGCTCTGGAACATTAAGATTTCTCTTAAACATGGTTAAAGGATTTAGATATTTTTAAAGTATAGGTTTTCTACAAAATAGAGACAAAATCCCAAAATTCCGCGTCATGCAGCACTTAATGACATAATCCGTCGGGCTCTTATCACCGCCGGGGTACCTGCCACTCTAGAACCGTACGGCTTGTGCCGCAACGATGGCAAGAAACACGATGCAATATCTTTGGTGACCTGGAGGATGGGTCGCCCTTTAATATGGGACGCATCTTGCATCGATATTATGGCGGCATCCCATCTTTCAGCCAATAAGATGTCTGCCGGTACAGCTGTTGCACAACAGGAGGCCCTAAAATGCCGCAAATATTCCGCCATGGGAAATGGGTACATATTTGCGGCTTTTGGTGCGAGACCCTGGAATCATGGGGGCCTGAGGTGCACAAATTTTATCGAGACATACCGAAACACCTGGTAGACGTCATACGTGACCAAAAGACTGGATACCTCGGACAACGCATTAAAGTTGCCATACCGTGATGTAATGTAGCCAGTCTTTTGGGCACGTTTCCAACTGACAGCGGTCTGGCATTACATTTTGTAGTTTTATTTTAATTTGTATATGTAGTTTTATTTAGTTTAATTGTATAACTAAATAAATTAAATTTATCATAAAAGCTCGTGCAATTTTATACGAATCTCTCGTAACAAACTAAGCAATGTCCTTTACATCCACGTTAAATATTAATAATCCCCAGAGCAATCCCATTTTTAAATTGAACTGAAAAATTTTACAATGTGAGAGACATTGTAAAAATTTTCAGTTCAATTTATGTAATTTTTAACTCCCAATGAATATTTATTGGCAAACCGAAGCTGGGGTTGACAATCGGTTACACTGGAAAGTCGCGCCGCCCTTCGTTCCTGCTGAATATTATTACAAGGCTCAGTTCGCACTTGAACATATTTTATAAGGCTTATGATCAATTTTTAAATGATTACTGCATGTTGATAAAAAAATGTGACTACCATATAAGCTTTCTACTCATCAGCAGTACAATAACATCTATACTTAATAAATGGTACATAGTACTTTCTTAAGTTTTCGCGAGTACTAGTCACATAATTAATACTACGTTTTAACAGTTTCAGATGCGGAATTTTATTAAATTTGATTTTTATTGCGCCGTCTTTGTCTTCTGTGATCACGGCTACTGAAAACTAGCCGATACGTCTAAATAAAAATCAAACATAAATGACGCGCATAAAACCGGTAAAACTTAGTTTTAATTATGAATGATACGTTTGTTTGTTTGTTTATTCGCGTCTATTCGTATCGTAACCACTTGTATAAATGGATCGGATTTATCAACCGAGTATAGATGGTATAGACTAATTTAAATTTCTACGTGCTCTCCGCCTAGAAATTTAAATTATTCTTCTGCTAAAAAAACTTAATAAGTATTTGATTGTCCAATAGGAGTTTGTGTTCAAACATATAATTAACTTTGAACTAAATTACATTCAAATTGGGCTGTGATAAACGTTTTCGTTTGTTCTTTTTAAGAAGCAATGTTAATTTTGAAACAACATTTAGAAAGTTTTAAACATAGGGTTTTAGGTTTATAGCGAAACTGACTGGCAATATTATTTGTTTCATTTAGTTTGAATTGTTTCTAATACCTCTGCTCCACATGTGTCAGTGTTAGTAACCAAATGCGACTTACTTATGACGTAAAAAATAACGCGTTAACTATTAGCTACATCGTTCGGCCGCTCTTAGAATGCGTTTCGTCTTATTAAACATATTATTATACTAGCTTCTGCCCGCGAATTCGTCCCAGTGGAAAGCTTTTTAACTATCCCACGGTAACTCTTTCATTTTTCGGGATTAAAAGTATCCTATATAACCATACAAAATTTTATTTAAATCGGTCCAGTCATTTCGGAGATTAGCCCGTACAAACAGACAAACAGAGAAACAAAAATTTGAAAAAAATCTAAATTAGTTCTATTTCACTTCTTACATCCCCCTGACTCGGTTTTTAGCATATTTATTTTCATTGTACAGAAATTCGACCTATACAGTTTTATTATATGTATAGATATGGGTGGACATTGTAATGATGAACAATTTGCGTATTTTTTTCTGTATTTGTTAATGAATTAAGATTCAGTTGAAATTCATATAACTATGACAATTTACACTAAACTAAATTAGTTTAGCACAAAATGCAAACGCATTCTTAGAGCGGCCAAACTATAGTGTATAAACATAAAGCATCTGTGAATGTTATTATCCTGTGTCATTAACAATATCTCATCTCAAATAACACATTAAATCCCTGACTACATCTGTGTGAGACAGTCACTTACACTAACTATCACTGGTATAGCAGAGGCATAATAAGAAATTTTCGACAATAGGTTTCCATTTTTTCACTCGTAGGTATTTCTTTAGTTTCATATTATTTGACCTTAATATATCAACCAGAAGCCAGTGTGACTCTTTAGTACACACTAGGACACATAGTAGAAGTGAAATTTCAACGGACAAGTGGAATTGGTTAGTTTAGGTACAATTTAATGAATGCATTTTTTATTTAAACATATTTTATTTTATTAAACAAAGAAACTGAATACGATCGGAACCAAAAAACGCATCCATAGTATACTCTAAAATTATGCCGCCTCTCACCACGTCTAGTCTAAATTTATGCCGCTCCTCCACGCGGCCGTAACGCTTTTTCGTGACAGAAAAATCCTAAGACCCCGTTTATATAGAAGTTTCACTTCAAAAATTGAAATAGCAAAGGCATAACTGCTTACAGCACTAAAACGTTAGTAGTACAAACGTGTACCTAAAGATGCTTGTAAATAAATGAAGATGTTTTCCTGACTAATTATACTTTATTACAAAACCAGCAGCATGGCCCACGCATTATAAAAACATGAACAAAATCTGGACTCATCTTCACCAAAACAGGTTCTCATATTACCGCCACAAAAGTTGACATGCGACCCTTGACGGCAGTAGCCGGTGTCATCTTAATAAACTGAGACATATTATTGAAATTTGAACTTTAACAAATCCGAGTAAGGTACATTATATAATTATTAAATTGGATGTGTAAATGAGTACGAGCCGTTATGGCAATACGTGTTTGCGTACATCACCATAGATTTTAGCTGTCTGTTGACCACTGTTTACCTTTGACCGAAAAAGAAAAAATTACGACCGCGGTGACTTTCGATGGATAACTACATGTTATAATTATATTATTTTAAAACGGAAGCAGACAATATATAAGTTAAATCTACTTCTTAATCAGCCTGCCGTATTACAGTACTGTGGTAAAGCGGTTTTATCTTTTAACCGTTGTTTATAGGTTTCTATGAAATTATTTAGCAATAAATAAATTTAGAATGTCTGTGAGATCATCATAAATGCTAAAAGTTATGTGAAAACTGTTATTTATATGAAGCCAAATCATAGAAAAGCGTTTTAAGACTTTTTGACTGTCCGGAAGTTTGTCTAGAATAATCAATAATTTTATAAGTTTCAGTTCAATAACTTAATAAGAATGATTTGCCAGAGTATAGTTTTATACAGCTGTCATACAACTTTAAAAGCACAGCTTATTCTACCATATATGTAGTTACAGTGTACAAAATAAATATCTACTAACATTAAATAATTACAATTAACTGTAATAATAATGATTACAATAGGCTCCAAAACATGTTGAAATATTTTTATAAGTAGTTTTTTACAAGTATTAATACAAGATTATTATCTTAAATTGTCTTATGTATATTCTATTTCAATATCTTGCAGGGTTCAAAAGTAATTAACACAAAATATATTTGTAATATGGCGCCATATGTACCGATTGTTTTTTTACCTAAGATTTTTTAACAAAAGTAAAGTCCAAACATAGGCAAGTCAATTCTCAAATATGGCAACATGGATTATTATCTACGCCTTCTATTATAAATGAACATAATTTTTATTAGCTACTGCGATTTTATGGCATGCCTGTGTTAAAAGTTTATTTTATGTAGTAGTAGGTGGGAGGCTGCATAACTACACAGAGCTTTGTCGCAACAACATGACAGATATAACGTTATATCCGAGAGTTGGCTTATAAACAAATTATGCCTTTGACACTTGGATCTATTCCTTTTATTATATGGGCAAGTATAAAATCCAAGATCTACTCTTACGTATCGTATCTACTAACAAAGTCATGTTATAAAAGTGATACTGTTTATGCTATTTTTTCCTCATAAACAACTAGAATCACATACAGTTGTATAACATAAATTTATTTTTAACCCTAATATATAACAAAACTAAGTCAAAGAAAATCATATTTCTTGGACACTTTTAAAAAACAAAATCATAACTCAATATTAAAAAAGTATTGTTAACAATAGAAAAGGTTAAAAATTTATGAATATTAGCACGCTGACACTACCATTCCATTAATGGCTTATAATAGATAACATAATACTTCGTTAAAATTCTTGATAAGAATGACGCCTCTTACTGCCCTGTTCAAATTTAAATAATACCACATCTCGCCTGCTATACTGCATTTTAAAGTGCTTCGTTTATCTTTGAATTTACTTCCCGGTATGACTTACGTCAACTTTAAAATTGATTACGAACATCTCTGACGACACCATAAACCAACAATAATTTATTTAAAACTTTCCAAAAATATTTTTATGTTTCTTGTTTAATATGTAAGACACAATAGTTCAACAGTAAAATTTATTGTAATCGGCATTTTGGTAAACATGGAACCTTTATATAATTATCATGGCCTTTTGTCTATACTGATTAAAGGCGTAAAGGTATATTCTAACACCGCTAAAGAATGGTGTAGCGAAAAAGGTGAAAATCGAAAATCAGGGTTTATTGTCATACATACGATTGCAGGTTAAACAAATTCAGTGGATATAGGCGTAAGGTTAGATAGGTCTTAAAAATCACAGAGATGTTTCTTAATAAGTGATTACTTTATTTAGGTCAAGAGGTGGCGAAATATTTGTTTCGAGATTCGTAAAAAGTGTTTGTGCCCTCTAACTCTTGAATTATGAGACGAAAATCCTTAAGGTGTCAGACACATTCAATGATAAGTTTAAATAAGAGTCGTTGAATGATTATAGCTTTGATTATTATATAATCAAAGTATTATAGATATATTCTCCATTAAATGCTCTTTTTGAGAGTTTTGTAACCAAATGACAAAAATAGTTGACATCTATATATTATCTCTGTAGAACGCTTCATAGTTTTTAGATGTTTTACGAATATCTTTAGGCTAACACCACTAGCGACTTGGTCGGCCAGTCTGTAGCATCCAATACCCATCTCAGGCTTTTTGTGGCCATATATGGTGTTTCCCTAAACACAACAATATCGTAGACTTTTTCTAATATAACGACGTACTGTAATAGAAATCTCACGATTACCTCATCCACTTCTATGTAGGTTATTTCACCAATAAAAAGTTAAGAGAGAACATGAACAACATATATTTGATCATAATGATTTATCGAAGGCAATTATATTGGCAAATATAAGAGAAAACCAGAATTTGCATTCTATCCATTAAGACGTTTTTGTTAAGTAAATTCTTCGTAGAATTTTGCATGTGTTGTATAAACAATTTAAACACGAATGTTAATATTGGGCTTACCTGTACGGCGCTGTTAAGAAAACAGTTGTTCTGACCGGGGGCGTTCCACAGGCCTTTGGTTGTGTGAAATATGCCAGAGTCCCTTGAACCGTCTCTCGAATGCTGGGGTCGTAGTTCGCCATCCCTCAAGTAGTGGTCGTGCGCAGGAGTCGCCATTGTCGCCGCCATTATAAATCACCCATGCGCCATTTTGACTATGCACACAATGTTATGTGTATCACATCACGAAGTTACGTCTGAAAATATGAACAAAAAAGTAAATATATAACAAAACCAGGTTTTAAGTTTACTCTTACTTAAATTGTAATTTCAGATCCCGTAAAATATTTTTTGCGATCCGATTTATCCGATAATTATGGATACAAATATTCTATTTTTATGTATGGTTTCCTAAAGCCCCTAAATACTTGTCAAACTGTCGATAGTAATCAGTTGGTTGGTATTCAAGGACTTGATAATGATTATAAGCTAGATACAAATCGTGCTAAGTCATACCTATTTAAAAAAACGCTTTTAATTTACTCTTCCAACTCTCTAAATTGAGAAGAATCTCATAAATGGTGACAATTAAAGGCGGAGCCATAAATCCTGAATTCTCATTTCTTATATAAACTGTTTTCTATACGATGCGATGGTTAAAACAGCCGCTTTTTATATTTAAAAATACAAAGCATTATTAACGTATATGTATATACCACTACTCATGTTACGATTATTGTTTAGACTACGAGCAGCGAAAACAAAGAAATGTTTTGTTTAGAGACGTGAGCCGGTGTCAGATTTATGTAGCTGAAATGAAATAGGTAAACATGAAAAGTTTAACGACTATAATGTACAAAAAGTTCGTCCACGTGTGATGTTGATCGAATAAGTTGCTTTGCATAATGCGCTGATTTGGTTAGGTAATGTTTACTAGATCATTTGCAACAATCTGAAGATACGGAATGATTTGTCGACATAGGTACCCATATAAAGATATATAGCAACTATGCATAGAATAACCACGTGTATATCACATGTGCATGCAGCACTACAATTCATATCAATATAGAAAAATAACTATGTAATTGTTTGGGTATTTATTTGGTTTTATATGGCCTTATAGCTTCGGGAATTCGATTCGCATTAAATTCAAATTTTGGATAACGGGATGTAAATAAGTCACTTTTTCCCGGAATTAATAGGTATTAATATAGGTATATAGCTTTATAGTTAAATAAAACTGATTAGCGTTAACTTTAGTATACATGTTCTCATTAAATCGAATAAAAATAATATAAGGTGAACACCCTGAATAATGGAATAGTTTCCGCAAACTGTCGATTCAAGATGAGCGATGCCGAGAGAAAAGCACTAGTTCAGTCAATAATAACGCAGACTGAATTATATTATAAAACTTTAGGTAATAAAACAAATCTAACGAATAAGTAAATTAAATAAATTTCAATTACTCTTAATTAGGAAGAAGTAACGTTTAAAATAGTTTAAACAATTTAAAATCAGAAAAATGTTGGCCACTTAATTATTACATTATAATTATCTTTAATAATTATAATTGTACGGAATATAGCCTTTTTTTTTGTTGCACGAGTTCAATAGACGGGCAGATAGCCCACCTGATGGAAAGCGGTTTCCATAGCCTATGGACATTTGCAACATCAAAGGTGCTACAAATGCACTGCTGCTCTCTTAGGGGAGACTAGAACCAGGCCACTAATGATGGAACACAACTCAAAGTTATTATGGTGGCATACTCTAAACCAGAGGTCGTAGACATGACGGGCAAATACCCTACCACCTGGCTGTGGGTTGGTCTGTCGCCTCTTAAGACAAGCCGCCCGCCCGCAGGCACTTGTATTCTTTCTCCGTTCCTGCACGGAAGTAGTGAGTATTGGTTGGTAGTTTTATATCGATGAAATGACAGTCCCTATTTGTAATTTTAAACTAAATGCTTGATTTACATTTGAAGTTAACTTGCGTATAAATCCTTATCATCATTTGGAAAAACATCGCCACCTTATTATTCAACTGGAAAATAACTATCCAAACGATGATAACGACGCAACTCGCCCGTTTCGCAAGTTAACTAACTAATGTAAATCAAGCTTTATACCGATGTTTAATCATAAATAAACACTTTTAAAAGTTATCTCTTTGGTCGGTCTGTAAGTTTGTAGTGTCGAATAGACTCCGAAACGACTAATCGGAATTCAATAAATTATCTTATCTTAAATCGTATATGTTTCGATTCCTTATCTCGTGTCGGAGGATATGAGTAGAAAACCCCAGTCTGACGCGAATGAAGTGGCGGACATAGTTAGTATATATAATAACAGGCCATAAATGTCGTACTGCTGGGCTCTGGCCTCCCATTATAGGGGAACGGACAGTATACCCGCCACGCTTGTCCAAGGCGGCTTGGTAGGTTTGACACATTGGTTATCTTGGTGTGCAGGTTGCATCACGATGTTTTCCTGCACCGTTGTTAGCACGTGCTAATTGTAATTGTAAACTGCCTCAGCGGTGCATTCGTTCCGGCCAGGATCGAACCCGCGCCCTTTGACTTTGGGAAGCATGCGCTAACCATTACGCTACCACGACTTTTACTCGTGCTCGTGAAGCTCAAGTTAGTAGGTATATATTAAATCTAAATTCACCAACATAATTCAATCCCTGTAAAATACGTATATTACTTACTTACATAACGTAAGCATTCCTCTCACCGACAACTCTGCTGCTAACTATGGCTATATCGTCAAATTAATCTTTCTCTTCACTTTTACACGGTGCCAAATTATACTTCCCAATATAGCATAATGTTAGCATTTTGAGAAGATTCCTTGTAATATATCTACATGTAAGCACCGGACCCAACTTATGAGCTAACCAGATTATACTCTCCAAACTTATATCTGATATTTTACACGACGTAACATCACTATAACCATGTAATTCGTCTTCGTGAAAACTTCTAGACACTTTCGGCACTTGATTGTCTAAATTTCTATCTAACTCCAAACTTTTTATCTGCCGAGAATTTTTCTTAATATCCGCAAGTTTGGCATCGTCTTCAGCAAAATGTATTTAACATGTAAACATTGGTTTGTGTGTGTCTATCACAGGTAATGTAGGTTTTTGACTATCAGGAATTTCCTCTTTATTAATAACTCACTAGTTTCTTTTGGTTTTGAGTTAATAATAAACTCTCGGGAGGGTGAAGGAGTTTGTGTGATTTCTTCAATGTTAGAAGTGTATGAGTCAATTGATTCAGCGGCAGATTTAGTTCTACTACTTCTGCTTGGTCTATCTTTATCGCTCTCGAAATGAAACAGTTCGTTTTCACTTCGAATGTACGTATCTTTCTCTTTTATATCACCGGGTTTACCAATATACTTACACTTACAAGTTTATTCGATTCAGATCATTAAAATTCTTTATAATTATTAGTGACTTAATTCTAGACTCGAAGACTTTTCTTAACATTGTGTAATCGGAAATCAAAGAATGTCCACGAACCGCGTTCAAGGAAGACGTAGCGTAAAATCAAGAATGTTCCTACCAAACCCCTGATGGCAGTCACTAATGACTAGGGGGCAATCAAGGGGCCTCGTCCACATTCTTCACGGGATAGCCCTCATTATGGGACAGGAATGTAATAAGTTTGTTTTTGTGTCATCATTTAAGATAAATGTGTAGGTTTATTATTTGTGAGCACCCATAAATTGGAGTAAGTTCTAGTTTTTAGATGAAAACGTTTTCTTATATTTTTCGGGGCAAAAGGAACGAAATGTATTAGTCCTAGATACATCATATTAATATCCTCGAAGTCAAGCTTTCCAAAAAATATTAGTTATTAGTTCTTGTACCTGGCAGACAACAATGTTCACATCTAATAAAAGATAAGAGTTATAATAGATTAGTATGTTTTAACAGACAACTTAAAAAAAGATTTACTAATCCAACGAATATATTAAGAAATCATTAATTGCAAGAAAAGTAACGCCTCTGTATTTGCTTTTACGAAATTTTCGTCAGTCAAGGAATCTTTCCATCAAGAGTCTTAATTTTGTAACCCGAATGCACACGTACAAATGTTCACATGTCGATTCTAAATAAGCAAGCAAACTGAGTTATTTCAAACACACTTCCGATTTATTACGAGCTACCGATAAGCCGACCAACAGTCTCGGATTATTTGGGACTGTCCCGCTACAGTTTTAACATTTCTACATCGTATATTATTTCCGTGACTTTTTTAAAAAGGCGTCACGTTTAGCTGGTGCAGGTTTAATCTAAACTCTTCTTGATTTTCTTGGCATTTTCTCAATCATTTGCGACTGGCGCTATGTGTGCAATTGTGCATATATCTTTTTCTTTTACACATGTCGTCATTTTACTTGTTACATTACAATCGCCATTTTTTATAAAATCCATTCTCTCTATGGCCTACGTTATTAAATGAAGTGTATGTAGGTTTAGGGTTTACAGAGAAAGAAGATATAAAGTACCTAACTAAAGATTTGCTTGAGTTCCCGAAAAATTCCAACATTACTAATTTGAGGTGACACATCTACAGCCGATAAGGTGTTGTGATTTTGGTCTAAGACCATAAGAATACGCAGTCTCCTATTTGGAAAACTAGTAGAAGAGAAGACGTTGTTATAGAAAGATATTGTAACATTGATCATACAGAACAATGTAGATTGCAAAATTTATTCTAAATAAGCAAGGTTTGTGACCTAAACTTTTGTCAAATGTATTCTCTCTTATACCTACATCCGCTACACTATTTTACAATTGCTCCTACAACACAAGTAAGATACAAAGAAAATACCTGTTTTCTCTATCTTACGTATTAATTCGCCCAGAAATATACATATTAGTCTAACTACATTAAGTTAATAATGATAAATAAAGTAATTTAAAGTTATCTAAACACATATTAACCAAAACATGGCCACCCTACCCATCGATAATTTAACAAAATTGAGGTTAATTCCTGAATATATGTTGCGTAATCTAAAACATACCAACTTTTTATTTACGGATGCAGTTACAAGGAACCGAATCTCGATTACGGAATTCAATCAAAGTTTATTTGCATTATAAATAGTTCTACTTTTAAATTTAAAAACTTTACTTATTAGCGTCTGTTGAACATAGCAACAAAACATTTGTGAAAATAAAACATATATCATAATCAATTATATTAATAAACGTATTAATTATAGCATGAATTATAATTTAATACACTAAAGAAAATTTAATCCAACCAAAGCATAATATATTGATATTAGTTCTTTATCGTATATAAAGTCTCTCAAACCAGAAGTGTAATACCGAGCCCAGTTCACCGTCTTTTATGGATAGAGTACCTAAAAGGCTGGTTACGTACGTAGCTGTCATAATGTTACATAGAAATAAATTAGAGATAAAAACTGTATGATGGACCTATCCAAATTAGCAACATTGCACTATTAACCTTTCATGTTGAAGATAACTTTTTGTATTGGTAAATTGAGAAGATGTGAGAGAAATGCAAAGTATGTAGGTTATTTTTGAGAATAATGGCTTGGATATATACAAAGATAGAAAAACAGAAGGAAAAATAAACACAACGATTGTATCAACGTTCCGATTTTCTATTATTCGTTTGGGGGCAGCGAGTATAGTCCTTCATCACTGTCAGTGCGGAGATGGACATTATCCGCTGAGCTCTTATCACCAAATCACCGCTCTTAAAACCTAATGGTCTGTGTGGCGATGATAGCAAGAGCCCGGACGGGATGTCTTTGGTGCCCTATAAGATGGGAGGAGCACTACTGTAGGAGGCCACGTGCGTTGACAGTTTGGCCACTTGCTTTGACAGTTTGGCAACGTCTCATCTTCCAGACAGGGCTGTGTTAGCGGGTGTAGCTGCTGCACGACTAGAGGTCCTAAAACGCTGGAAATATGCATCCGTTGATAGCGGATAGCCAGAGGTCGGTCCAGGAGCTAAGTTGCCATCCAATATGGTAACACAGCCAGCTTTTTGGGAACGTTCCCAACTGACTGTGATTGGGGGGCCTTTTTATAAATTATTTAAGCTTTTTTAATATATAATTAATGTACCCCATATTAATTGTATATTTTAATTTCAAGTTTTTTGTTTTAATCTAAATCCGTTGGTCAGTTTTCGTTAATTGTTTAGTTTTTGGTGAACAATAAAAAGTTTTTATTCATTCACTTTTTTCAAAACGACTGCAACAATCGAAAAGTATATTCTAAAGTTCAATCAATAATTAATGTATTTAAATAAACAAAGATATTTTATAAGTTATACGAGCACAAACTAAACTTCACATAAAACATTATTATTTTGGACAACATAGTTTACCAAGGGCGTCTTAGCAATTAAAACTTCCAATCGTTGGAAGGGTTAAAAAACTCATCTCAGCCACTACATTTGTGCTGCCTCACCGTGCATAATCCATGCACCTAAAATTAAAATCAAGTGGCATCTTTAAACCAGTTCTGGCACTTATATATGTTCAGACATGACCATAAGAGCCCTACCTGTCCAATCGAGCTACGAGTATAATATTAAGACAATACAAATTTTAAATTTTACTCTTGAAATATCCAAACATAATTTAACAAATTATATACTTTTCCACTTTATGAACAAGTCGGTAACAAACAGACAAGTTTTGTCTTCCGACGAATGGCGGATATCTTTATAAAACCACCTCGATATTCCTTGTATTACCCTAAGCCAGGGCGAACGCCAACATATTTTTACATACAAACCTACTTTACCGAACATTTTGCATTTGTTCATTGTAACGCAGCGACTTAACACATTAATTTTTACACAGAAAATTAGACACTTATATTGATCAATTCTTTCAAAGCAGCTTTCTTAAAGATATAATAGTTTTTTTTTCTATAACTAGATAGTGTTATAATATTATTTTCCACTATTATTCTATTCAATGTCTTTGCTTAGAAATTGAGTACCCAAATACCTAGTTCATCTTTTTGCATTACTACTACACTAGTTTAAAATAGAGCACTTAACCTCTACTGGAACCCATAATGACCATAATAAATATTTCTGTGGGTTAAAATCGGAAAAAATATTTATAGATAGAAAAAATGGGGACAATCCGGGTACAACATACGAAACTCGCATATATAAGTATATAAGAACGCTCATTCAAAATTACATTTCTTATTTATTATAAAGATATAATATAAAATGTTAAAGTTTAAACATAAGTAACATCAACAAAAAAATACATCCAACAAACACGACTTTCGATGACACGCTGTTTTGACACTAAACGATCTTTGAAAGCTTAATCACGTGTTTGTATTTGGATGACAACGCTTGTCCAATCGATGACCATTACTTGCCACGTCACGCTACTTATAAAACATGCCATTTTGTCGAGACAAATTGATTGATTTTCGTACAGATAACTCAAGATTTAACATGAAATAAAACTATTGCGCTTCGACAACTGGGACAAATTATTATCATAGAAAACGCTCCAGCTTCCTACATTTTGTACGAGCGCTGTGACCTATGAAAGCATCCTTCTAACAAGTCAAAAAACATGTGATTAAAGTATGTAATTTAAGCGAAGTAATTTATGGCCCAATCCTGATATGAATAGAGTTTTAAAATTTATTTTAAAATGTGTATATAAGAATTTATATCTAAGGATTGAAAGGGTGGTCCAAACACCAAAGCAGTATTTTTGTCCAAAATAATCTCTATGTTTATGTCAAGTGCGGTCGTAAAAAAATACAAACTTCAATCTATTGCAAAAAACTAAAGTAATCATTTTAAGTGTAGCTCCGAGAACGAAACTCATTTCTTTTCTCGAAGTTCATAAAAACCAATAAGGCAAAGAAGAAAGCATTTCAAGTGGGGCATTAGTATTACAATATTTTTAAATGATAAACTTAAAAGCATTCCTTTTCCGTCTCAAGTACCTATAAACTCATAACGTAACCACTGTTACTAGTCTAATAAAAATTTCCAGACATTTCTGTATTGTCCGATAATAAAATGTATTTTTTACTTTTATGCTAGTTAAGACTTTTTAATGACAAATCATCAGTAACTAAAACGTAAAGCGGTTATTAAGTACGTGAGGCGAACGAATGGCCACCTACAGGCTATCGTTTTTGATTTGTAAAGCAATAATTACAACTGTTCGTGCATTATTCTTGGGTATTAAGACTAATTTACAGTCGTTGCTTACAGTTTAATGAGTTATAATGTAACTACCCGGAATCTTTTATTTTATGACGTCTCTTTACAACATAGCAGCTAGGTACTGACCGTCACTTACCAGGGTAACAATCTTCAAGAGAGCGAGCGTACTTGCAACACCAAATGCTGTGCGGTATTCTTTCCCTTCTCACAAATTATGTTACCGGTGTACAAATGCCTATGATATTATTTTTTAAACTTAAATATATATAGATAAACGGCTCTTAATTAATTACCATTCACTTGGCATTTTTAAATACCTAGATTAGCTGCAGAAGACTTTTCAATACATGATTGTGTATGAAAAATCCTAAATATTACAACCATCTTTTTTTTTTTTTTTGGCCAGGGGAAATCCGTTTGAGGACTAAGCCGCGACAGGCACAGAAGCCTGGGGGAATAATTCGCGACCCGTGTGTGGGATTCGCCAGATCGGGGGTGGCACTAGCGCGCCCAGTCAAAACTGGTGCCACGCTATTGCCACTCCCCAGTTAGGGATACCCACTAAAACCCCTGGGTGTTCCGTCCTGCGCCTTATGCCAGGGCTACGGGTAATTGGGATTCCCGGCTCCGCATGCCCTGGCAGGCGTGGGCCTCCCTCACGAGGCCTCTTCCATTACCGGGGGATTAAATCCCCAGCGTCGTCCATGTCTAGTCCGGGCGTGGGGCGGTCTGTAACGCGCCCCACGGGAGGAGAAATGAGCGCGCGCGGAACACTTGCGCTCTCATCTCGACGGCGTGTGCGGGTGAGTGAGAACCCCTATGCCCCAAGGGGCCCCACCCGCGCCGCCCGCTTACGGTGGCCGAAGGTCGAAGTCCGCCCTCCGGCGTCGGCGCGTCCTCCTTTGGCGGGAGCGGAGCAATGACGTCCGCTCACGCTCCCGCTCCGCCTCCTCCTTCGCAAGCATGACGCGCTCACAGAAGAAAGAGACGGCGTCCCATCCGGGGTTGCTCCCGACCATAGTGCGAACCACGGCCGGGAGATATTACAACCATCTGTTGCAACTGGATGGAGACGAAATAGAGAAAAAACTATATAAATCAGCATGTGGTCTGTTATATTGGAAAAACAGTTATGACCACAAATAATCAATTAAGTAAACGTTATTTTTTATGCATACTCGAATACTTTTTTGCTCATATTTAATTTATAACCCAAAAAGAACCGGTTTTAGATTCCAATAATCGGAACGAGTCAGTGACGTGTAAGTTTCTTGCTTCTAACTTTTGGTCGCCACGCGTTGCCTTCATCTTATCTAAAATTGACCTTAAAAAAGTCTATATCTCAAAAAAGTATATCATCCCCTAAGGGATTTAATAGTTTTGACACGAGTATAAAATATAAAAAAATGGAATATAATACTTTATTGTTAAACTGTGTATAGTCAAGGTGGCAAAGACCGTTAGTGGGGGAACTCCATATACCGCTCATTATTTCCGTGTTTGAATAGTTACGAGGACAACAAATTTGTCAATCATCATCATCAATCCATCAAACACAATTGAATTCTGTCTTCGAATTGTAGTTGGCGTTAAATTCCGTTTAAAAAAGTTAATAAACGAGCGGTGTATGAACTTACCCCACCTTGACTATACACAAAGGTGGTAAAAATAGAACGAAGAAGCAACAGTTGGCCCTATGAGATCGTAGAAAAATATTTTTACCTAAATAATTATAATTAATAATTGTCATAGATTAATTAATCATTATATTTTCATTATTATACAAGCATATTATTTTTAGAGATGTTATTTTTTATAGAATATCAGTAATTTAATCATTTGTAACACACAACTACAGGCTACATAGATTCTAATAATATAATTTATTTAGTTTTAAAATTTAGTTATTTTATTAATTGATCGTGTACTAGCAGTAGGTGATGTCAGGAGCCTTAAGAACAGACGAGCGTGCATGACAAGAGTTATGAATGTCAAAGAAGCATGTGAGGTGTGTAAGAATAAGCCTAAATGGCGCTCTGTTGTTCGTGCCTACCCCGCAAGGGTACTGGCGTGAAGTTATGTATGTATGTATGTATTTTATTATTACATCAATTATAATTTCGATAATGTATTTTGGAGTCAAAACAAGCCTAAATTATGCATTCAATCCACCGTCTTGTCTTCTTGTATAAAAATGAATATATGACTTTTATTTTTAATCTACAAACAAAAACTTTTTTTTTTTTTTTTTTTATTGTAGGAGATCAGCAGACAGGCAAATGGCCCACTTGATGGAAAGCGGTTACCATCGCCTATGGACATTTGCAACACCAAAGGTACTACAAATGCGCTGCTGCTCTCTTAAGGGAAACTGGAACCTGGTCACTAATGCCGGAACACAACTCGAAGGTTGTTATGGCGACATACTTTAGACCAGGAGTGGTAGCCATCCAGTCGGGCAAGTGCCCTACCACCTGGCTGTGGGTTGTTAAGTCGCCTCTTACGACAGGCCGCCCGGCCGCAGGAAATTGTATTCTTTCTCCGTTCCTGCACGGAGGAAACAAAAACTTAGAAATTAAATACTATTATAAACACATTTGCAGGTAAAAGATGTAGTCCAGATTTTTAATCTAATTGTAAGTCATGAGTCTTCTACTTCTACAGTTTTCAAATCAATTTTAGTTAAGTACTGTTAAATGAGAAGAAGCGGTGTAACAAACTCCCCAGCCAACAATATGTTTTCTAACTTTATATTGTGAACAAACTTTCGTAATTTTTTAAAAAGTAATATATCTTCTTATTTCTGAAAGAGCTTGGTAGATATCGCATTAGTTTAGTGTCAGTTACAGTTCGGTGTCTTAAAAAGGATTTGTGAAATAATTTCGTAAACGCCTATTAAAACAAAAACTGAAACATTTATTTACAAACAATTTCTAGAGAAATTATAGACTCTCGAAAAGTATTGAAATGCCATAAGACGTGTTATAAAAGCTTTCGAGTTATTACGTTTTTATAACAAAGAACCACTTCAATATAAAATTAAGGTAGATCCCACTAATAATAGCCAACATGATCTGATCTACCCCCAGGCAGTGACTATGACCTGTAATACAATTATAATTTTAATCATTCAAAGTGATTAGTAGTATGGCCACAGTCAAAAAGACATTCAAAATTGATGATAATGCAAAAATTCATGATTATATATGCGTCTATAGAAAATCAAAAATAAGGCAACTGGCAAAGATACTAAAAAACGTTGGGGACTTACAAACCATTCGACTAATAAATTCAAACGAATTACGACATCAGTCCATCGTATACGAGTTGATGCATCGAAGCATACATAGCCAGAGTCAAAGATTGAGTCAAGCGCACGTGTGCTCATACACACCTTCAAACAAACCCACACAAAAGCATCCCAATGTTATATTATACGTTAAACACAAAAGCAGTCTCCCCCCGGACATAATAAACGAAATGCATGTCAGGTCATTTCTTTACATAATTGGTAGATATGTACGGTGCAGTCATGGTAATTTAGTATCCAAGAAAGCGCGAAACATTTCAATGACGATGATTCTAGTCCTGACAGAAGATAAGCAATACTTAGAGTGCTTAGGCATCTTTTTTCACCTAATGTGCACGCCTTTTAGAAAAAAGAAAGAAAGAAAGAATAAATTTATTTGAAGAAATAGCGACATACTTACATTGCTAACATCCTAAAAATAAAAACATACTTCAAAAGGAAGGTTTGCAACCTTCCTTTTGAAGTAATACTAAAACGACCCGAATATTTGAATGAGTTTAACTTAAAACTATTTCATTTGTAAATTATAATATATATGTACATAGAAGAAACAGTGTAAATATATTGTTAACATTATGATTTAAATAATAAAACAATGTATATATATATATATATATATATATATATATATATACATATATATATACACATACATATATATATATATATATATATATATGTATATGTACATACATACATGCATATATATAACTTATACTTGTCTATGTTGTAACCTGATTGTATGTATATTACGCATAAAAACATATATCAACTCACGCTACATTGATCTGTATTCAATTTTATATGCAAGGACTTGTACTCATATCAAGGTAAGTTACTAACTTTATATATTTCTCAAATACTTTAGTTATTCAAAGGCTTATCAATGAATATATAGGATCTTCTTTTTGTAATCTAAGTAAATGTCTTTTATAATGGATCTTAAACGAATTTATCGATTTCAGGTCTCTGATGGGTGGAGGAATATCGTTCCAGCAATGAGTGGCAGCATACTTGAAACAGCCTCTGAAAGCAGCTGTTTTGTGCTTCGCTGTTATTAGAGGTTTTGTAACAGCTCGTGGGATACCGTATTGTGACTTATCCCTCCTCCAGTCTATTTTATTGTAGAGATATTTAGGGTATTGCGAAGTGATCACACCAAATAGCATACAAGATAAGTGTAACTTTCTTCTAGCTGTCATCTTTAGTATATTATTTTTGTTTAAATATGGAGTAATATGGTTTCTTCTTGGTATATCAAAACAGTAACGGGCACAAGCATTTTGTATACGCTGTATTAAACGCTCCGTTCTTGATAAAAGGCAAGGCCCATACACTGTATCGCAGTAATTTAACTTAGAAATAACTAAACTCTCTACTAATCTTTTTCTTATTTCCACATTAATGTATCCTCTAATTGCATATAATATTCTTAATCTATAAAAACAATTTTTCATTATATTACTAATGTGCTTTTCAAAACGAAGTTCAGAGTCAATGGTCAGGCCTAGACTATGTGCGGTGTCCACAATTTCAATTTGTTCATTTTGGATTTTAATTATAGGAATAGCGTTCTTTATTGTTATAACCTGTTGTTTACTTCCTAGTATCATAAATTTTGATTTTACTGGATTTAAAACCAGTGAGTTGGCCTCAGACCATTGTGTTAGCCTTTTTAGATCATCATTAATATCATCAACAGCCTTGTGTGTTTCATTAGGGATGAAATGTTTATAAACTTTTGAATTCTGACATTAAAAAAAATATCGAAGAAACACATTGAGATTTGACCTACCGATCTATAAAACTGTCAATTCATGGCAGGTAAATACGAGACCCTGAGCCCTATAGCGAATTGTTTATAACCTAAAATTATTCATTATTACGGTTAATACCGAATGGATAAAAATTCAGGAACATCCATATTCTTTGCTATTCTTTTTAACCGACTTCAAAAAAAGGAGGAGGTTCTCAAATCGTCCGGATCGTTCTTTTATGATCCGATTTACGTGATTCTTTTTTTGTTCGACGCGGAATAGCTGCCCTTTGGTACCCTAAAAATTTGACATAGTTTGGCCCAGTAGTTTTCATTTTATGAACATTTTTTATGAAAAAATTTCCATTCCGTTCCATATGTACACCGATTACTCAGAGTTATGATCCGATTTACGTGATTCTTTTTCTTTTCGATGCGGAATAGCTGCCATTTGGGCCCCTAAAAATTTGACATAGTTTGGCCCAGTAGTTTTCATTTTATGAAAAATTTTCCATTCCGTTCCATATGTACACCGATTACGCTGAGATTTATGATCCGATTTACGTGATTCTTATTTAGTTTGATGCGAAATAGTTGCCATTTGGTCCCCTAAAAATTTAACATAGTTTGGCTTAGTAGTTTTCATTTTACGAACATTTTTTTGTTCCCGTTTCTTGGGACCTATATTTTTTAAGGAGCGCGACACCTTTCGTAGGTGTACCCATACATAGCTAGACACTAAAAAGTAACAAAAAAATTAAAAAATTTCGTTTAAAAAAACCGATTTCAACAGCTAAAAAAGTAAAAAGTATAAAATAACTTATTTCTAAAGCTATTATTATTAATGTATATTATCTAAAACATCTTGAAGTCGGTGCAAAGTAAAATATAGAAATTACTATATTTTGAAAATTACTAAGCACCGACTTTAAGATGTTTTAGACAATATATATTAATAATAATAGCTTTAGAAATAAGTTATTTTATACTTTTTAGTTTTTGAAGTCGGTTTTTTTAAACGAAGTTTTTTTTAAGAGTAGAACTTTTATAAAGCTCTCGAGATTTAAATCAGTTTGAATACTTATCCTCAGAGTTGAAAATAATATAAGCTCCGACATATAAAAAAAAACGATCCCAGAACAATATCAGCATTGTGAATACATTTTGTTGGTATATTATAATCCTGACAACACGAATCACAAAAGGAGCAAAAGCGGAGGCTGCGCGTGCGCCGAGTCGCCGACCCGCGAGATGGCACGAGTCAAACCGCCGCGCCTCGCATAATATAACTATTATTATTTAAGATAGCTACTTCGACTTGCTTAGCATTATTAGGGAAATTAAATTACTGTTTCTAACAGTAAACACACGCGCTTAAAGTTTTATTGCGCTTTGTTCCTTGATATAAAATTAGCACTTGTTCACAAAAATATGAAACAGTTAATAGATCTCTAGATCTTGCTTATTTTGCAAAGAATACCAAGCAACCTTTCTTAATAAAAATTCTGAGTCAAGACAGAATTAAATAAAATACAAAATCAGCGAAATGCCTGTCTATCCATAGTATATACACTGTCTGTGTACAGCATGGTGAATGATTCCAGACTGTCGAATAATATCCTGTTTTTACCACTATATATATCCTGTTTGACCACGGGACCCTAAAAAAGTGTGTAACGAAAAATTTCCTAATAAAACGGTTGTCATATACACAGATAGACGTAACAGACTAGATGAAATTTAGAGTTACATTTTTCCATATGATTGCGGTACGTACCAGTACTGCTGAATTTATTATATACTCCTACCTAACACATTACTGGAGAAAATAGACTTATCTCGGGCGATTCAAACTTCAGTAATTGCTTTAATACATACGAAAGACTGATATACTACTGTAGTCTAGTTTTGAGATGTTTAAAAAAACAACAGTCAAAGTAGTACTCGACCACCAGCGTACACAAGATTTTATATCTTGTAAAACTTAATTGAAAACCACCTGCCCATAGAGCTGTGACTAATTAGCGTAAAGACGCCATTATTGTCGCACACGTAAAATATAACACTTTCTTGCTTCGACGCAGACGTGGACAGAGACATGGCGATGTCACAGTTAACTCATTAATGACCGTCATCCGTCAATGTCAAGGATGACAATAACTCTCCAGAAAATTCAGGAGATTTAATAATTATTCAGAGCAGAAAGCCACAACAAAGAGCCTACCAAAGAAAATAATTCTTCTGTACAGTTTTAAACAACTTATAAGTCCGATCGGCAGTTTTCGTTTCCGCAGAAAAGAGCAGACCGGTTTCCGACATGTAAATAATCTATATTAAAAATTATTCGGAAGTGAAAATGGCAGAGTGTACCTTGCTACGTATTCTTAGCTCTGTTCCGCTTACACGGTTCGTACACTCTCGCGCTCTGCTAAAATTGGTCTACTGCACAGTTACATCGGGAGGAACTATTAGTTGTGTAAGATTGTACCGGAGCGTACAACTCTATTTGTTTACAAGAATATAACATATTTATGGAAAGCTTACTTCATATATCGGTTTTCGCAGAAGATTAAACGACATTTTGCTTTCCAGGATGCGATTCGTAAATAGACGTTGCTCTTTCAGTTAGTTTCAAATCAAAATTAATTTTTTAGAGATAAAAATAGTCATCACGTGTGAAAGAAAATTATAATAACCAGTGATTGGTGAGAACATGTCACAGCCGCAAATAAAATGAAGAAATCATGCCAATAGCAAAGAAACCTGCTATAAACTTTCGCACACTTTGTTTGTCACAGTTTCGTCAAAGGCACATTTCCCGCACTCCATTGTCTGTGATACCCGGAGGCATTCAAAGTTGCGATTATAAAACCCCGTTCACGATAACTTGACGCGCAAGGTTACCAACAATCAAAAATATTAACACTTTAAGTTAGAGTCAAAAACACCTAAACTCGCGATAATTACTAGAAAAATCCGGCAAAAATTAAGAATAATTTACGTTTTGTAATAATCTTTATTTATAACCTTTTTTTAACACGATACTGTGATGTTAATTTTTAGAATTTGGTAACCCTGCGCGCCAAGTTATCGTGAACGTAGTCGATCGTGATGTAGACTGTGTGGGTTTTATCAAGGTGGAAAACATCATGATCACCAGGGACTAGTGTTACACGCAAGTTCGTTGAATCTATCACGACTTGGCCATGACACTCGTAATATTGTTGCATAACTTTAAACATGCAATAATATTTATCTAAGTTAACTTATCACGTTTACAACTGTAACATGTACATATTAACTTTCCATGAATGGAATCTTGTTTACGATATCTTTAATATTCTACATATTAGTTTAAGTAACGGTGACGCGAAAGCACTTACAACTCTTTAAACAAAAATAAAGACAAGTTCTGATGAATTTTGGAACGTCTATTACCAGTCCAATAACAACAATTTGAAATTTAAAACTGTTTCTGTTATCGAGCTTATTATTGTTGGCGGGAATTGAGATTTTTTTAAATCAGTCTACGGTCTGTTTTCCTTTTTATTTTAGGTTATGTAATTATGCTCTGGAATATGTTAGTTGTATAAAGATTGCTTAGCAAGGAATACTTTGAACATCGTCATAGCCAGCGCATGTATTGAAGTATTGTTTTTCCTTCCTACAAAATAAGACTTGAAGGGAAAAATTCAAACCGTACCGAGTTTCAAAACAGGAAAAACAATAACACAGTCGCCCGCCTAACTTAGGAATTAACAACAACATATTCATATTATAAGGACTATTATTATTTTGGTCAAAATATGTATTTGGTAGTATTTTCTCGCATTGTATTAGAGTATAGCAAGCTACGATTAGGGAACGTGCTGCGTGCATGCCTATACTACGTAACTCATTCTCTACAATTTTTTATCTCCCCCCTCTGTGATCATCCGTAGTATATGGCATACCTCCTCTGTCTGTTGTTTTCACGTCGTGATCATTCACAAATATGCTTTAAAATCATTTTTTACAAACAGAAAGTTAATAAAATAATAATTTGTCAGTCAGTTAAATATAAGGCGTTGAAAAAACGCTAAACACTGCGCGCCTGATTTGAATACAACTCGAAAAACCGCGAGATTTCCCTAGAAGACATTGACTACGTGACGAAAATCAAACGTGGTATTCAAGTGGTGACCAAGCGTGGTATTTTGAAGATCTCCCTACCCCCTGAACAGGTCACGTAGTATGGGTACGTTCCCGTATTGGGGTTAAAATAGCTATTTACGTAGATCCGTATTACGCTTATAAAAAGAATCAATAAACGTGGATGCCATGTCTTAGGTCTACCAATATATTTTCCTAAACACATCAATTTCAAAATGCGATTCTCCAAAAGTAGAAGTAAAGCCCCCTGAAGACATCCTAATAAAAAATATATATTGAAATCAGCGGCGAATATAGAATAGTAGCTGTTTATTTTAAAAGAATACATTATTTCGGGGCCTGAACTTTACGTTGCCGAAGGGAATGTTCATAGATTGAGTAATTAATATAAGAAACAGTAGCCTATAATCTAGCTATATGGAAAACAAATCACAGGTTTGGGAGTTTTTGGCGGAAACTGAAAGGGGACGTTGTGCTATGCAGTTTTATTTTCTAAAAATGTGTAAAATTACTCTAAAATTAACAATAATTGTAGGATATTGATCGTTTTAGAGTTGTAATTTTGTGTTTTTGTGAGAAATGTGAACTGTATAGTCAAATGTGGCCTTTCGAGTTTTCACAAGAACTCCGTTGAATGGTGTGGATTGCCTACAATACAACTGCGCCTGGCTTAAAGGCCTAGTTGCCAAGCCTTAAACATAAAATAAATGAATCACAGGGTTGGGGCTAACTTTTATTTTCATTTACAATTCTTGTACTTAAATAATATGTAAAAAAGGTTCAAATGTGTAATTTTATCATAATAATAATATCCTGTATAATATATATATATATATATATATATATATATATATATATATATATATATATATATATATATATATATATATATATATATATGTATGATAGCTTTAGCAATAAAATTGTATTCGATTATAATTTTAAGAAAAATAGGCACTGAATAAAAACTTGGACGGCTGGCTAGCACATGCCACATTCACCTGTTTCTCGCAGTAGTTAAAAGGCATAGGGACTGCAATCTCCCATTTGACATCTCATTACAAATAGATTTATTATCTTTGCTAAGCTATGAAATAGGTAGCGAAGATTCGACATCGCTTAATACGTAATACCAAGACATTGTAATCAGAGTAAGTGTGGCTAAAAGCCAAAAGTTCTCATTTGTCATCGTATTAGTATTGTATACGTCAAAAGTTAAGTTACAATACTATAATACACTATTTTTTATTTTGTTATTAAGTGCTTTAGTAATCTCAAATATCTATTATAAATTACTGCTGCAAGTCCTATATTTTCTTGTCACCTTTTCATTTGGGATTGGTAGGCACTGCCGCACTCTAACTCCATGTTGCCTATCCATTGCAGTATTCATCCATCCTTTTTAGAGTCTCATTAGCATTTTAGCAAAAACTAGACCCTAATGCAATTGTAAAATACGTCCTTCTTCCTTTTTATGTCACAGTAATTTTTCTCAGAAATCACTAAGTCCATATAGATAAAATTTTGCATGGATTTGAAGCGAGTAGTAAGAGGAGCAGGTAGCATCCGACCAGGAACGAGCAAAGAATATAATTTCCTGCGACTGGGCGACCTGTCGTAAGAGGCGACAAAACAATTCACAGCCAGGTGATAAGGTATTTGCCCATCTAGATGGCTACCACCTAGAACATGTCGCCATAACAACACTGAGTTGTGTTCCGACATTAGTGACCAGGCTCTAGTTTCTCTCTAGAGAGCAGAAGCGCATTTGTAGCACCTTTGGTGTTGCAAATGTCTATAGGCGATGGTAACCACTTTCCATCACATGAGCTGCCTGCCTGTCTGCAGAACTCACACAATAAATAAAAAAATAGAGGACTTTGTTGAGTTTATTTTGGTCTATTTTCGCGATCTTGAGTATAATGTATTGGCTTTCTATAATGGGTACGAATATACTTTGTAACACAAAAATTATACAGTTTCCGCGGAGTAAGATACTAAATATACGCGTGCTGAAGCCCTGAGAAAACTCTACGTTGTTAAAATATATAACTATAGTTTTAAGATTCACACGGTTTCAGTATATCTTTTGAAAATGGACTATTACCCTCTGTAACTAAGTTTTGTGAAAGCACTAGGTACGTATTTCACCACAAGCAGTACAGAATGCACATTCTATTAGTTACATTGTATACATATACTTTTTTATAATATATAGACGAAATCATATTTCTAAAACGTAATGCGTTGTTTAAATACACTGCAATAACATCAACTAAGTATACATATATCACTTGTCGATGAGTCCCAGTACTTTTCTGTTAAATGTTTTCGTAAACAAGTCCTGGTATTGAGTATTCTAAAAAAATAATAACTCACCATCAAAAATCCTTTCATTCCTTTAACACTTGCGTTAACACCTTTTTATTCATACTTATTGTCTTTTAGTTCCTTTAATCCTTTTTACTGAGTTCCGATCACGAACTTTTATGGTAAAAATAGTATAACAGTTTTATAAAAGGCAAGTTAAAAAAAAAACCATGCAATATTTGTAATTCGAAAATCACTTAGAAGTTTAACAGAATCCTACTTTTCCCGCCTAAAGTTATTTATTTTTTCTCTACCGGTAAGCGAATGGAGCGAACGCGAGGCGCGTCTAACCGTAGACGAAGCCGGTTGAACGCTGTTTGACTGGAGTGTTTTATTTTGAATTCGATAGCGTCGCCACAGACGAGACGTCCAATCCAAGCCTTGTTATAGAAGCCTACAAAAAGTTTTTTATAAGTAACAACTCTAGAGGTAATAGAATCCTTGCTACAGTTTTTTGTAGTGATGAAGTATTATTAGACCTTTTTGTTATTTTTGTGCAACATTTTTAATTGATTTTTTCTTCGCGCGTATATGTCGAAGCCATGTCCCGCGCAACCTATCTTACTTTGCTTGATATACAAGTACCTCGTGGCAAGGAAGAGTATTCTTTATCCACGCCTATGATTATCATTTTTATAAAAAATAGGATATGACTTCGTCCATGTTTGACTTGAAATTCTCACGGGCTTCCCGGGAAAGTATCACAGACACAAAGTATCACAGAATTTAAAAAGAATGTAAGCTATCGTTTTAATAAAACCTGTGTCGGAATAAGCTAATTTTTACACACGAACAACAACAAACGGGAGCGGTCCCAGGAAAATTCCCACGGGATTCCCGGGATAAAAAGTAGCACAGATTTGAAGTCTAAGTCATCGAAATCAGCTCAGTAGGTTTTACTTGAATCCTTAACAAACAGACAAGAAATGCGTGGTGTTCTTTATCGTTTGTATAGTCTATCCCAGTAGTTTTTTTTAAATAGCTTCAATGTACAGTTTGGAAGGAAAAGACATATTGTGCCGATCCCAATTAATTGAGATATGGTGACAAAAAAGATTTTCAATGTACAGACGGCATGTTTAGAATTTTATAGTGTTATAGATACACATACACAAAACATTATGATAATAGGTTTATCCAGCTTCACTCTTGTAAACTTAGAATCCGTAGGTACAATTTGGAAATTATCGAAAGTATTTATGATTAGGTACCTACTCGTTTACAACCCTCGCCGGTCTGGTTGTCACATCACAATTAGCTTGGCTGAAAAGCATGCACCACTTAGGCAGTCTTCTGGTCTAAAGTGGAAAACACCGTGATGAAATCTGTATATTGAGATAACAGATGCGTTAAACCCACCAATCCGCCTTGGACAAGAGTGGCGGATATACCTCCGTTCCCCTATACAAAGGAGGCCCGGACCCAGTAGCGGGACGTTTATAATAAGAATGAGCATGAGCGAGTAAATTGTGACATACAGAGAAGCAGCAGGTACCGGAGTGAGAACAAAGAGTTCCGTACCCATTTTTGTAATTACGAAATTTTTATACCATCTTCATGGACGTTATGTGATAACACGTTTTTGAACCAATATAAAATATTTCATTCACTGGTTGATCGTTCATCCATTTGTCCGTTTTCAGAAATTACTTGGTCTGTATGGATTAAAAGTGCTTTCTATCTCGTTATAATTTACAATTTATTTTCAAAAACTACTAAATATTCTCATAAATTAAGTGGATTGTAAAAATTCTTTTATGAGAAATAAAGTTCTTTAACCCGAAAATTAGCTAGAAAGGTGTGTATATACCGCTACACAATAGTGTAGTTAAAATGCGAAAAAAAAATAGGAATGCCTGCAATACATGTACCAAAAAGAATTAAAACTACGTTTTAACGGTTTTAAGCGTGAAATTTCATTATTATTACAACGTTTCGATCACTTTTCAGAAGCCGTAATCACGGAACACAAAGATGTCAAATGAAACTGAAAAGTGGCCGAAACAAATAAATAAAATTCCGCGCCTAATTATGTATACTAGTCGCGAAAATTTAAGAAAATACTACCTACATAAAGGAAGGAATTTTTTGTCAGTGTACATAATTATGACAGTTGACGTTTATCACTTATGGAACCTTTACTAAGTGTGGACATTAAACTCTTGGAATCTGCAGTGGCAAGCTTCTCGACAAAATCTAGGTAGACACTTCGGTAACCTCCAACCTATTCTCCCCTCGAAACCATGGTTTTATCTATACCGCAAGCTCCCTAAAAAAGTGGTTTCTACCATAATTCGTCTCAGACTCGGCCATATCTGCACACCGGTTTTCTTGGCGAAAATTAGAGTCCGTGACCATTCCCTTTGTGAGTGCGGCTTGGATGAGGGCACTTTGGAGCACGTCTTTTTTCACTGCCCAAAAATTATCACCCCACTCTATGATATTTTACCAGGGATTTCCCTCGCCCTGTCAACATAAATTTCCTTTTAACACTGGCCAAAAAAAATCTGTTCATATATTATGTAAGTTTATAATATTAAATAACATTTATTTATAAGGTAGTTAGATTAACTCTGTTTATGTTGTGTTGTCCCTAGGTTCACAGAAGTTACAATTGGAAAGAAAACCGACCAAATTTTTTTTTTTTTGACCTGCTATTGCCAATATCCCACACCTGACATTCTCTGTTACTGTGACATTGGCCGAATCAGCGCCAGTAGCGTTGAAGCCAAATCGCCAAAAATAGAATAGAATAGAAGTGTGGACATCACGCTCTTGCCTGTCTTTAAATATCGAACAAGTCGCGAATTCATAAAATAAAACAAATTTTTTCATTACTAATTATTATTTTTTAATAAATATCACACTAACGCTATGTTTTTGCTGTTTGCGTTTCAATCTTTTTAACTTCTTCCATTTTTAGTTCAGTTTCAAAAGGATCCGATTTGATATCTTCTTTTTTTAAATTATCGCGTTTAAGGAACGGCTCGTGTAATGCTTTGTGCAGCTTTTTCGCTTTCGTAACACCAAATCCTGGACATTCCGCTAATCTTGATTCTGAGGCTTTTATAATGTTCTCTAACGTACCAAAGTTCTTTATCAGTGTCATAGCATCAGTCTTGTTAACCGGTTTTATTGACGATAACGCGTTTATTACCTAAAACAAGAAGCGATAGTTTTAGGAAATTGACGCGTAATATTTTGCTCTGCAGTTTTGCTTTCAAGAAATTTATAATAATTGTGAAAAATAAACATTAAATTATTTTTAATCTATTTATCGAAATGTGTCTTTGAATAAAAACTTTTGAGTTTGAATTTAATGTACATACAAAGAGTTTTTTATTCACATATTTATTCTATTAGAATTATGGGTTTCATTCTTTCAGACCAAGGGTGGTAGCCATCCTGACGGGCAAATATCCTAGCACCAGGCATGTCACCTCTTAAGACGCAGGAAATTTTATTATTTTCTGTTCCTGCACACATTTATTACAATTAATACAAATTGTAACTCTTACATGCATACTTACTTTCTGATGTGGATCATTTTCTACCTTCTCCATTATCCTGTCTGGTGGTTTATTTTCATATATTTTGTAGTTCTCTATGATTTTAGCAGCTTCTTCTGGACTCCATGCCAGCATGAGGGTCATGTCTGTTAATAGGCATATTCTTGTCAGATTCTTTAATGGTGTGTGAGGATCTTTAATATCAACCTAAAAAGTTTTGAAACTTGATCATCATAATATTTATAAAATGTAATTTAAATAAGAGTCAATATTTTTATATGATGAAGAAATACATGTACATGTTATTTTTTTATGTACTCTTTTATTTTCAGATTTTCATTAATAAAGTGTTAAAAATAAATGCACGGAATATTTAAAATCGCAACCCTATTTTTAATCAAACGGAATGTGACATCATTTTTCATTTCAGATTGTCAACAAGGAGCGCGTTCTTCTTGTAGCTCACAACGCTCAAACACTCAAGGCGACGGATTATAGGGTGTTGATGTCATTAACAACGAAATACACAAATGTCATTGATTGCTGTGAAAATTGTGCGTTTGTCAATGTGTCCATAGAGGTAATTGATGCTTCGTGGACAACGCCCACTTCAACTCGCCTCTGACATGGGGCATTTTAAGCGCTGCGTGATCGAAAATAATGAGTCGTTAGTGATGTCCTCGCGGAGACCATAACGACTACGGTCGGTATGTGGACCAGCTTAACAAGCATTTTGAATGTTGCGAGTAGTGAGCCACGAGACAAAAGTGCCCTAAGAATAAACTACGATGTCATCAAAAGCCCGCGAAAATAATAAAGTTTAAATAGCTCAAAATTCAAAATTTTCAATATTATTTAAAAATGTAATTTGGATATTTTAAACACTATTTCTATTTTTTACTATGATAAAACGATATAATTAATTGTTTAAAAATATAATAAACAAAAAATGCATATTGTCTATTATAAAGAACATTAAGAAATAAAAAATAGAGAATTCTAGTAATGACAATGCCAATAATGCGCTGTCTTGAAGGCTAGTTCGACTTTCTATACTAGATGTCACTAAAATTAATGTAGTCAAATTTTATTCATGTAACATCTGCGAAAACTTATTGTTTTACTTCTGATACTTTATTTAAATACCGAATTGAAAATAAACTATTAAGACATTATTTTTCGACTGAATTAGTCTTGAAAATGTGTTTTACTTAGGAAAATGTTTATTGAGTTTTATTATGGTTTTCAGGTATATTAAAAACAATAAAGAAAACTTGTATTATCATCCTTTAGTCAACAATACAAACATGGGATTTAGGGTCTTTTTCAGAGTTAATTTTGTATTCAGATATTGTTACTCCTAGTACTCTTCAACCATGTCTAGACTCATAAGGATAAACTTTGATAAATTAAATGAAGTATGTCAATTGTGTAAGACTGTCATGAGTTCATTATATAACTCTCATTAACTGCATTGCTAATACTAGGTGTCAGTGACAATAAATTACTAAGATTAGTTTGATATAATTAAGAACATAATGGCAGCTTATACTTAATTCATTTTCGGAAAATTGTCCAAATCTAGACAGGTACTACTATATAATATATAAATAAATAAAAATAAAAATAGCCTTTATTACTGAAAAGAAAACATTACACACAAATTAATTTATTTAATCCCCTAATTGGTATCTAACTCTACATCCTTTAAAAAAACCCTGGGCGTCAGAGGGAACGCAATCAGGATTTAATGTTTGGATGATGATGAGGCAGCCAAATACCAGTTGGAGGTGTTACGAGTCAATTGAAAAAAGAGCCAGGAGGCTGGTCAGCCTTAACCGTCTTTTTAATGCTTGACTACAAAGTTTTGAGCAGACACAAGGTCCCTAGACTGGCAGTCTTCTACCTGATACACTTCGGGGAGTGTTTCTCAGAATCGCATGAGCTGGTTCCTACATCCCCCTTTTACTATCGGACAACTGGACGCACCGGTTTACGTCACAGTAACATGGTAGAAACACGGCCAGTTAGCACCAAGTGCTTCACTTCATTGTCTCTGGTGCACACTACCAAAGAATGGAATAATTTGCCGGAGTCTGTTTTTCCTACCAAATACATTCTAGGGGTCTCCAATTCACAAGTGAATAGGTATCTTCTAGGTAAGCATGCTCCATCCTAGATTGTATCATCACTCAACAGGTGAGACAGTGGTCAAACGCTAACTAACTTATATGGACATAAAAAAATTTATAAAGGACATAATAATATCCTTATTATTATTATTATTATTATTAATAGCAGAAGCACCCTGAATAAAACACATGATATAAAATGTTACATTTTACCTGAACTAAAAGTACTCTTAATTCATATTTTTTGCCCAACTCTTTTAGCCTATTATTAATGTAATCAGGGTTTAAATTATGATAGCGTAATGATAAAAACAATAGGCATATAGTTTTGCCCACTTCATAATCCGGAACTATATCTTCATATTCCCAAGGCACACTTGTGACATACTTTAGAACAGGATTTCCTCTCTGAAATAAACATGTAAAATCATAATAATGAATAACATAAATATGTCAGTATGGTAGGACTGCACCTGCAATAATGTTATTGTCTGTGGCCAAATGTGTGTATTTATAGACTTAAAAATAATGAAATTATCCAATAGCCACATGAGTACATATACAAAATCTGTTAATATATAATGTCATTAACAATTAACGGTACTGCTTACCTGTCACATCACAAATACATATATTAATATAAAATAAAGTCCATAATGTTACTTTAAATGTTGAACAATTGCTATATGTATCAAAGATTTAATAAGCTAGGCATATCTATAGTAATATTATAAATATGAAAGTTTGAATGGACATTTGTTACTTAATTACACCAGAATGGCTAATTGGATTTGAATGAAATATGGGGTGTGGTATAGTTATAGGGCGCATTTATTTATTATTTATAGTGAAATATGGGTGGTTAAAAAAATTAACTACAATGGCTAAGGCTCCCGCCTTAGCGAAGCGAAACGGACCCCGGGTCCATTTCGCTTCGCTCCCGTTTTAACCTTCTAACCTATATAAAAAAGTCCAGGTCTGTTCATATTAGTTCATAATAAACAAATGCGCCCTATAACTATACCCCAACCGAAATTGGGCACATAGATATATTATATTCTGGAATAGCACAGACTACTTTTTTACCGGAAAATATACGTTTAACGTGAGATAACATTAATGCGAGTAAAGCCGCGAGAAAAAACTATTGTTAACTATAACTTTTCTGTTTTTACTTAACTTTGTTTATTGTGTCTAGTATAATTAATATAGTACCTAAGTAGTAATCTAATAAAATCATAAAACGAAAATAAAGTGTAACACTAACTCAGATGCGTCTAAAAACACTAAAAAATGTACCTGTTTCTGATTCACTAATACACAATGTGTTCTTGAGGACGCCGGTTTGGATAATGGTTCTTGGGAATTTCCTGTAATTTAAAGCATTTTTAAATAAATAAATAAAAGAAATTAACGTATGTTTTGAAATATTACTTTACAATACACACAAATTTACTGTTTGTTTACATGTAATTTACCAGGTCGGGCCTCTTCGATTTCATCGACTTTTAGTTGTTTAGGTGACGTAGGTTCACTAATTTCTGCAAGTAAATCATCAAAACCGTCTTCCAGTTCCATTTTCAGTCCGAATTCATATTAATATTTTCATTAATTAATTTAATTAATAAATTATTAATTAACTGATTGTACAATGTACATATATTTATATTTGTAGTTTCAATTTAACCTCCCTAAACCAATTTTTCTCTTAGTGTCTCTACGCACACGGCATTGATTTTGCCAATGTCGAAGTTTTCGCATGAAAACGAAGGTGAAATAAAATAAAATTGACCAGTTTTTTGCATGTTATCTGCAAACCCTGAGATATTTTTTTATAATAATATATAATACTTACTTATATATGTACAAATTTCAATGATTTGAGGCCAAATAAATATGTGAATACATACTACTTATAACACAATAAAATTTATAGAATATACGTACATATACAGGCTATTTACATATACAAGGAATAAATTATGTACAACAATTATACAAACAAACTACGGAACTATAGAATAAAGTATCTTACAGAACAATTTTTTTAACAGCTAAAAATTTACATACTAAATACAGAGAATTTGTGAGATAAAGATAGAAGAAAATTAATAGGACGAGGATAGTCTAGAAGAAGGATTTCATACAGAGGAGTAGTATTTTTTTAACAGTAAAAAATCCCTAAACCTATTAGCATTTTAGCGATTTTTTGATGCGCAGTGGGAATACATTTTGTACCATACCTACTAAATCCTTCTCGGCTGTGGAGGTGGGACCGGACCAATTACTCCGCTAAACCTAAACCTGCGTCCCATACTCGACGCTTGTGTGGCAGAACACGAGATGACGAGCGAAGCTACACCCATTGTTCAACCGTGCAACAAGCTTATATCACCCCATGATGCAGGGTGACCTATTCACCAACAGAGATTGGACCCGTCACATTACCACGACATACGGACGTCTGTGATGGAATCATGGGAGGAGATTTTGCGCATACCTGTATCTCTGAACGGCGACGGCGTCCAACGAGCGCGTGCGCAGCTCTGTTACTCTTACCTTACTCTCTTAGCAGCTTCCTTGCGGGACATTACTGCCTCGCAAAAGGAAAAAACCGCTGACCAGTTATTGTCGCTGTGGAGCATGGCCTCAACCAGTCCTCTCAGCGAATCGATCGACCCTACGATGACTTCGAAGTTCGAACTCGAACCTCTGAGGTTGCCATGCAGCAAATTCGACTAGTGTGTGAAACGCAGTGTCTAGCATGCCGCACTCGTGGCACTAAGGGGAAAAACACTCCAAAATCTTGTGCAGATACTTATCGAAGCATCCGTGCTCGGTAAGTATCTGTATCATCCTAAAGGTTTGATTTTTTAAATTTTTTTATTGCAGGAGATCAGCAGACAGGCAGACGGACCACTTGATGGAAAGCGGTTACCATCGCCTATGGACATTTGCAACAGCAAAGTTGCTACATATGCGCTGCTGCTCTCTTAAGGGAAACTGGAACCTGGTCACTAATGCCGGAACACAACTCAAGGTTGTTATGGCGACATGCTTTAGACCAGGGGTGGTAGTCATCCAGTCGGGCAAATGCTCTACCACCTGGCAAATAAAATGGCTGAAAATGGCTGATTCCGCGTTTCTGTGCGACCCTGCGACCCGTCACAGTATGTAGGGATGAACCGCCTCCACTGTATCAGTGCCGGCCTCAGGAGATTCTAAATCTCTCTGCCAAGTTTGGATCATGGTCTCGGTTTCTCGCGTCCTGATCTCTACCCGGCAGTAAACCAGGCCCCTAGGTCTGGCATCCTGTTGAAAGCGTCGAACCTTGGCAAGCACATCCGCCTGGAGTTCCCAAGGTTGAATTAGATCGTTATCATAGATTCTAATATCGGTATAAAAATATATATGAACATCCCTAAAGAAAATTGACAATCTGGCATAAACAACAAGTTGCCAAGCCATAGAATAAAAAAAACGAATTGACACATACGTAGTATCCATATTCCATAGTGTTTGTGATTGACATTTGACAGAATAACAGAGATTTCAAATGTGTTTTCCGCCAATGTTTTTTTTGACATTTTTGGATCCAGGGTATTTTTATTAAAGTAAATTGATAAAATAAATTTATAAAAGTGTTCTACAAAATCGTGTGAATTAATATATATATATAGAATTGCTTATTCACGCAACTGTATTTTATAATAGTATTTGTTATGCATTATTACTTTTTACATATTGTATCAATTATTTTGTAAATGTCTGAAAAAAGTAGTGGTCCTAACTGTAATAGCAAATGTTTAACAATAGCTGGCCCCAGTTACACAAGAGAAGATGTGTTTGAGGATGATGAAGTTTTCAATGACTCTTCATTTCTTGCGAAACTCGATTATTCTGCTTTCCAGAAATCTAATATTTTTGAATCTAACTTGAACGATTCCGCCAATAAAAGTGGTCTTAATGTTAGGTAAGCTGTAAACATTTTTACTGATACAATGAGGAGGAATATTAGAGTGAAACCTACATAAAATATTTATTTAGAAGTATCATTTGACTTTGATAAAATAAATTATTTGTTTTTGTACCTATATAAATTATAAAATTAGTGGGGTAGTTTATCATTACAAGTCATTATAAAAATCTAAAAATCGATTTACTTGTTATATGTGAGAAAAAAACAACATAAATGGCCTTACTTACAATAATCTCATTAAGAACGATTAGCCATCTCTTAAGTAAGAGAATCAGAATCAGATCCTAATCAATGAATATCTTTTTTTTCACTTATAAAAGTGTATAACCTGTTGTTTACCTAAGAGGAGCACAGATAAACGAAATTTGAATGATTAACGTAGTTTGTACCTAAAATATTTGACTAAAGAGGAGTTTATGAGTAAGATTTACACTAATCAGTTGCTGTGCAGTTTCTTTTAATTTAAGTAAGGATTATAAGCAGGCCCAAATACTCCAATAATTTTATTTCTTATAATACCTGTAAACTTTAATATCCTGAAAGTGATCAAAGTAGTATATTCCATTTTTCATTGTATTATACCTGTACATACAACTTAAAATATTTTTTATGTTAAATACTGCTGTTGATAACATATACCTGAAATTTGAAATTGATATATTTCTTTCTATATAAGCTTTTCCGTAAAACATACATGTCAATAGATTCTTGTTTTTATGTGAGCATACCTTTTTTATAGTGCTTTATGTTGTGATGAAGAAATAATTGGATATGATAAATTAACTGGACAAACATGGATTTATCCAACCAATTATCCTGTAAGAGATTACCAATTCAATATTATAAAAGCAGCACTACTGAAAAATACACTTGTAAGTATAATAAGCCTGGTCGTTAAACCCTATATAAACTGGATTAAGCCATACACTTTTAATGTAATAAATAATATGACTTTAAATTTTAGCTGGGGAGCATGGACTATTTAGACATTTTTTGTCCTTTGAAAATTTTTACAACTACCAGACCCTAACTTTTTTTTTAATACTGTGCAGAAACCTAAACATTAAATTCAAATTCAAAAGTTTTTATTCAGAATAAGTTCCACTGGAGAACACTTTGAAGGTCATACATATAAGCTTAAATTTAATCTTACTTCCTAGTCTATGTACACCACTTTGCAACATATTATTGCTGTTAAGGAGAAGAAACAGCAAGAAACTCTCCAGCAACATGTACAGCTGAAAATTTGTTTTTCTTCTTATTTATCTAGCTCAAACCGTTTATTTTTTTAATAAATTTTATACAGATATATGTTACACAATTACTTTCCAACGAATTAATGGAGTTGTAAGTAAGTAAGACAAAGACACAATAAGAGGAAAGAAAAATATTATTATAGTTATAATAATGACATGACATACTATAATTTTATACTGCAACATATCTCCATAAATTCCTTACATGCTTGACAAAATAAAAACATTATACAAAAGATGGTATAAGAGGCTAAGCGAGCTGCTATTTAAATGAAGTTTGGTCATTGAAGTATTCTTCAATAGTGTAGTATCCCTTTTTAAACAAGATACTTTTTAATTTGGTTTTAAATTTAGTGAAAGATAGATCTAACATTTCATTCAGAATCCTTTTGAAGAAGTTTACACCAACCCCCAAGGAAGAGGACAATACTTTTTGCAATCTATTGTTAAGCTTAGCAATATGTTTTCAACCTAATAAGTCTCTTTGGAAAAGTGTAGATGGTATTAATTTAGGAATCATCTGTTAGAAGTTTCATAAAAATTGGTTCATCTTCAATGCCAAGAAGGGGTAAAAGTCTACATAACTAAAATTAATAGTTGAAAGTAATTTTAGTTATCTTGACATTATAGTCATAAATACATACAGACATCTATAAGTATCAGGGTTTATTGTTTTACTCTTACACATTTTTTACTAACATCACCTTATACCTCTGCTTTTTTATTTTCTGTTTCTTGTTATCTTTATTAATTACATCCAATACATTTCATAATATAGTAACACACTAGTGCCCTCCTAATTATGTAAATGTGTTTTATTTTCTAGGTAAGTCTTCCAACTGGCTTAGGAAAAACATTCATAGCTGCTGTGATAATGTACAACTTTTACCGTTGGTATCCACTTGGCAAGATTGTGTTTGCAGCCCCAACCAGACCTTTAGTAGCTCAACAGATAGATGCTTGTTACAATATTGTGGCAATACCACCTGAACATACAATAGAAATGACAGGTAACAAATAGAGAGTATAAATTGTATTTTATACTATGGTAACAAATCATTTTGCAGCTTATTCATTTATATAATTTTCTAGAGTTTATTTTATATTTGGTGTAAGGACACAAACATTTGGGAAATACTCATTGTTGGTGGGCAGGCAATTATCCAATGCGCATCATTGACAGCAACCATATTTTTTTAAACTAGATAATTTATTTGACTACAATTTTTAGCACTCAATATTGTTATCAAAAAAGAAGTTAAAATGGAAATTTTTTTAAAGAGCTATAATATTTTTAAAGAAAACCTGGTTGCCGCCCATGATTCACGCTCAGTTGAACACAGGAGAATCACCCATTTGTATATTTATGTAACTGCACTACACATACATAACAGTACTGAGTAGTATATGACTAGGCATTCACTAGATGAGATGAAGCTGTGAGCCACATTGCAAAAATCACCTCTGTTATTCTGTATGTAAATAACTGTGCCCATTAGAAGTGCCTCATGGTGAGCTATATTATAAGATTGATGTAGAAATGTATTTTGCTGTATAGCTTTTAATTTATAGAAGTAATCATTGTTTTGCTGAACTTCGACTTTGTTCCCAATTCTGTGCTAAATTTGAACTCGGGAATTGTTGCACCTAATTCTGTACTGTCTTTGAAATATACTTTTTTAAATCTAAACACTAAAAAGGATAAGTGTCTTCATGGATATATTTAAATTGGTTAAAATACTTGTTAAATCACATACAAATTCAATATAACTTCATATATTTTTTAACCCATTCAACAATAAAAGATTCCTCTGTTGGAGATGTACAGTTGAAGTTCCCATACAATTTTGCTTTTTGCATATTTCATGTATCTCATAATGCTTCATTTGGTTTGGAATTTTATGTATTTTGAAAATATTGTACACAGATATAGATCCACCTTTAATTTCTTTTAAAGCCTTTTGAAGGTTTTCTAATGTATATTTTGACACGACCATTTTTTATGATAAATCAATAATATTGTTTTTTTTACGCAGTTCTCTCACTGTTAGATAGCTACATCATACAAAAGTAATATTCTATTATTTGCTAAAGGAATTAGTCTTTCTCCATCTCCCCTTATTATTATATCCCGAGTATACTGGAATATGGGAAGTACATAAAAAAACTCTTATGCTTTATTCCGGGAGTCCATTTCAGACTCGATTATAATAGGTTAATTTTGAAAATCAGTATATCGTAAATACGCCACAGTAATTTACCATGATTATTAAACTTATTTACATCAAATTTATCAATTAATTTAACCACAGTAAGAAATAAAAAAAACAAACATTTCGGATCCATTTTCCCTTATTGCGTAATATTCATGCAATTATGTTCACTGCCAAAGATCCCTGAACATAATAACAGGCAGTCATAAAATTGACACTTTTTCGCTTTATAATTATTCAAAATAACTCTATTGATAACTAATAATCAATTATTTCCTAAATTTAGGTTATATAAACTTACCACTATCTTATAAAATCCTTATGAAAAAATGCATGGTCATCTTCGCTCGACAACAACAGAATCTAAATCAGAGATTCCCACACTGGTTAATATCGATACCCAGGGGTCGAAATTGGTTTCCCAGGGGCGACATAAACGAAAACTGGTTTTGAGGGTGGACGAGGTCTAAAAATCGACCCCTATTACTTAACATTAGTTTTTATTTGAAACTTTCAAAATACTGTATAAGTAGTCTTACGTGTGTTTCTTTTTTCAAAAATAATTACATACTTAATTATTTTTACGTAATTTGTATTAATAAATGTTAATTATACTTGATATTTACTGAATTTTATGTCTATTTATTTTATTAAATTTTGATGAGAAAATGATTTCAAGATAACTTAAGACATAATATTTTCTTAAGTTTTCGCGACTTGTATACATAATAAAACTACGTTTTAACGGTTTTAAGCGCGGTAATTTTATTTGATTTTGGTTTTTCCGACGTTTCGGCCACTTTTCAGTGGCCGTGATCACGGAAGACAAAGATGTCAAGTGTCAACGAGTGATCACGGCCACTGAAAAGTGGCCGAAACGTCGGAAAAACCAAAATCAAATAAAATTACCGCGCTTAAAACCGTTAAAACGTAATTTTATTAACTTAAGACACTTAAACCAACCACAAAGTTTTTAAATTGACAAATATTTTGTATTAATAAGAAAAAGCTAGAGATGGAATTTTTAAAGTAATTTAGCTATGGCGGTCTGAGGTATATCTGTTCATTTTAGAAAAAGGGTCTTTAGCCCAAAATAGTTTGGGAATCCCTGAACTAATTGAATCGCGGTATGGCCGTGACCTTGACACTTTCAGAAACTCGACACGGTATTTGTAACTATTACGTATATCCAGACCTTTTTTTGTCACTTCCTTTTTGGGGGCACGCTAATTCTTGAAAGTTGGAAGTCTATAATCTTTTGTCTGTAGCTCCACTTCAATAAACCTATTAATAAATCCATTTTTTGTAAAGGTTACCAAAATAGATTTGTTTGTTACTTTTCAGTTCGGTTCGTTTCAGTTCTTATGGCAATTTTTCAAAATTTTCGAAATTTCTTTTAAGGGCACGGCGTGCCCCTGCGTGCCCCCACAAAAAAAGCCCTGCGTATATCCAAAAATCGTGTTATTTGGTTGTATGCAAACTAAGTTTATGTAGCACTGTAAAATAACAAGAATTTGTTGACTGTTTACTTATTTTGCATCAAAAATCAAAATACCGCGGCATTACGTACTAGCCCGGCATAGTGTACATTTACCTTAAATTTTAGTAAATTTAATTTTAATATTTTCTCATTGTGTTAGGACATATGCAAGTAAACACAAGGAAAACACATTGGCAATCGAAAAGAGTATTTTTTGCGACACCACAGGTTATTTATAATGATATAAAATCAGGAATATGTCCAGCGGACCTTATAAGATGTCTTGTTATTGATGAAGCTCACAGGGCAAGGAGGAATTATGCTTATTGTCAGATAGTTGGAACATTAGAGGATATGGGTATTAAAAATTATAGGATCCTCGCATTGTCTGCTACACCTGGTAGCAAAGTTGAAGATGTTATTGCTGTAAGTGTTTACAGTAGTGGTTTTATATATTACTAAAGTTATTTAAACTGTTTCACTAATGTAAAATTGCAAATACATATCCTGTTCAAATGACCCCATTTTCCTGTATGATGTTTCCAGACCCTTTAAGAAGAATAAACACCTTAATATAGAACTTTATATGCTCTTCTCTTTCCCCATGAATTTAGGGCTGACACAGCCTATAACCCTGTATATAACTGGTCTATTTAGTATACATTCACTCTCATAACAGATCTTCATATTGTGCTTTAGGCTGTCCTAAAACGTTATACTTAGTTTGGATACTCATGAATCCCTACTCCACCTGAATTAGTGTTAGTGACAGTGATCAAATGTAGCATCAAAAAATAATTTGTTAACTATATATATATATATATATATTATTTCTGTATAAATATGTATGTGTATTTTTATTTACTATTAATATATGTATATATTTTAAACTATGCGCACTGAATACCGACCCATTATTAGATATGTAAAATTATCTCCAGAAGGTTGTCTGGAAGAAATCGCTGTTAGCGATAAGACCGCCGATTGTACTAGTTATATGATTGTTAACTCATGTGCATTATTTTCTTGTGCGCAATAAAGAATACTCTATTCTATATATTTTGCCAGGTGGTAGGGTATTTGCTCGACTGGATGGCGACCACCCCTGGTCTAGAGTATGCCGCCATAACAACCTTGTGTTGTGTTCCGGCATTAGTGACCAGGTTACAGTCTCCCTTAAGAGAGCAGCAGCGCATTTGTAGCACCTTTGGTGTTGCAAATGTACATAGGCGATGTTAACCCCTTTCTATCAAGTGGGCCGTCTGCCTGTCTGCTGAAATCCCGCAATAAAAATATATACATATATTAACATATTATATCTGCCAATGCTTAACATCATTAACAACGTCGCATCTCAAGTAATGCATTTGCTAACATTGACATTATTCCAGGTGTAGCAGAGGTATTACAATGAAAACTTTGAAGTACTTACCTCAATCTATTTCTTTATTACAGGTGATAAAAAATTTGCATATAGCAAATTTAGAATTAAGGACAGAAGAATGTATTGATGTGGCGAAATACAGTCATGTGCGTAAAATAAACACCATTGTTGTGCATTTGGGAGCTGAATTAACGAGGCTAAGGGATCAATATGTAGAGGTATTTTCACTATAATGAAAAAGTTTCTTAAATATGTAGTTCGAAATAGGAAACGGACATATGTTATCATAAATTCTAATATTTTTATATATAAAAGAAAAGGCGTTAAAATAAGATCTACTTTTAAAATATCGTGACAGAAATTTTTATTTCTTTTTAAACAGAAATTAATGCGCTGCTTCACTCATTTTACTTGTACCCACTTATGACGTCATAAGTAGGTACGCTTGTACAAAATGTACGAGGCTGCGGTGTTTTGTAACTTGATAAAAAGTATCTCAGTTGATTTGACTCTCTCTCCCCTATTATAATATTTTAGTCCAGAACCAATATTCTTAGCTTTTGGCAGCTCGTAACGGGCAAAAAATAGATACGCAAAGACGTTTCGTAAAAAATTTTTTAGATAATTGACAGAAATACATTTTTTTTGTTGTTGTATTATCCCAAGATTAAAAGTTACACAAATGGTTGATAATACATAACCGATAATAACTCTGGGGCTAATGTCAAACATCTAAACCATAGGTTCCCAACGGGGGCGGTACCGTCGCCTAGTGGGCGCTGAAGTTCTTGGTGAGGGTGGTAGTAGGTCCAAAGGTAAATAAATGGGCGTTATGACAGTTAAGGGGGTACCTAATTAGAAATTTAATTTAATTAAATACATACTTTGAAAATACCTCTATTCATTATCTATTTATCCTCCTTCAGCCACAACCACGAAGAGCACGATTGGAGAGGGAGAGAGAATTAATTTTTAATTTGTGATTATTAATAGATAATAGACAGACATATAATTAGTATAATTGACTATTATTTAAAAGGGGGTGTTGGAATTTTTTTTTCTTGTAAAGAGGGCGGTAGTCTATAAAAGGTTGGGAACCTCTGATTTAGATCATAGTAAAGTCTGTTTATGACATTTTCTATACAAGGAATGGAATCTAGGACTTTCGCAATCAAGTGAGGTAGGTGAGCAAAAGCTTAGACCACACAACCACTGAGGTTGTCAATCAGTTGCTACACAACAACTGCAGCTGGTCTACATATACCATTACTTTGTGTGGGCCTTATATATATCTTTTTGTTTTCAAAAATGTATTTATAATACTTAATCATTTTCATAATTTGTAGATATTAGACGACTATGCAAGAAGGTTAAAACAGTTAAACATATTGCCTCAAACTTTAGGTAATCTATCAAAAGGTCGCATTGTCATGCTGTATAAGGAGTTTCAAACAAAAGACAAAGCTCACAGGTATATTAATTTATGTATACTAACTATCGCATATATAAATTACTGTACATAGTCTGTACTGTCACATACTCAAATACATTGATAATGTTAAGAGAGATTGGTTTGTGGTAATAAAAGCATGTACAAGGTGAGAAACGAGTATATTTGGAAAGAGCACTTGTTATAGAAAAATGTAAAGGAAAGGGGTAGGAAAAAGCTTTATGTTGTATACACATGTAATGACGAGGAATGAAAATCATTAATCGCACAAATCAAAATTTGAAAACTTGATTTAATATTTATAAAAGTAACTAGGATATGCCCGCAAATTAGGCCACGCTTGATTTGAAATACTCGCGGGATTTCCGGGACACAAAATACCGCCGTGTTACAAAAAGAATGTAAGCTATCGTTTTAGTCAAAACTGTGTCGGAAAAAGTACATTTTTATGCACCTGAATAATTACATAAAATCAGTGGAAAAATCACTTTGGAATTCGATTTTTTTTAATCTGGTCATTTTCAAACATTCCTAGAAAAATTCGCGGGATTTCCAGTATAAAAAATTATGCGGATTTTAAGTCTAAAAATTTGCTGTCGATCAGCGAAAACCGCAAACGAAATCGGCCCAGTAATTTTTACGTGAATCCGGAACAAACAGACAAATCTAAAAAATAATATATCGTATTCTCCATCGTTTATATAATGTATTCCAGTTGTTTTTTTTTTAAGCTTCAATGTGCATGCACGGCATGTTTAAAATGTTATAATATTATACATAGATATTTAGCGGCAGACAAATACACACATTCTATATCCCAAGCTAAGGGAGCTTACGCTTATGTTATGGGTAATAATATACAATGGACCGCTCAGGGGAAAATCCCAGACACCCAGACCATAGTAAATAACGGAAAGTTCGTTTACGAAACTTATCATGCCAAGAATCGAACCAGGAACCTCTGCGTTGTAGTGAGGTTGTCCAACTAAGGCTTAACTCACTCGACCACAGACGACGTCAAATATAAATAATGGATTCATCGTTTATTATCCACTTTACTTATAAGATAAATGTTCAAAAACTAACTAAACAAGTATTAATAGTAATAGTATTAAAGTTCAGTAAGTGATGAGCAATATATGCACATTGTACTTAAATATGAAAAGTAATGTACAATTTCTCAGACTAAAATGTTTTGAATTGTGGCACTATTCATTTCACCCAGCGATGTGACAAAAGAGAGTGGAAACTGGTGGAAAGCAACTGGTCTATGGTTGTCTTAAGCAAGTTGTTGTTGGTTTAAAAATTGATTATTTATTATAGTATAGGATTTCCGTAATACTGGGTGTACCAAATTTCAAAATAGCTAAATTCCGTTATAGACCTTGGAAAGGAAACAAATTAACACGCTGAGGGACAATAACGCCTTCAGACGTCAAGATCATAACAATGATACGACAGCTTTTTTATTTAGCTACACAAATACTGTCGTCTTAAAGCGTAAAGTAAAAGGCAAGGCATATCATTATAGCCTATACACATAAACTGTGATAGCCTTACGACATAAAAGGCTTATCCATTCTGTTATATCACATAATTTCATAATTATTCGCTACGCCTATAGGCAGTATATGTTCAGTAGTGTCACAGTAGGCACTGCCAACAAGATTGTACTTTGTCCATCAATGTGTTAACTTTCATATTTATTCTATGATATTATTGTCTAACTAGAATTTGAAAGCGTAAAAATATTAAATGGAATGTATCTTATAATTTAAAAATGATTGTATTATTTCTAGACATCCGCAACACGGTCTTATTATGAAAGACTTTCCATTCCTAATAGTCCTCTTCCATGGCCTAGAACTATTAATAAAACACGGTTCGAGGGTATTTTTAAACTTTTTCGATGAACATCCCGAAAAATCATGGATACAAGCTGATGACAGATTAATGGCGCTTTTAGAAAGGTTGAGGGATGACTTGGGAATTAACCCTATGTCACTGGATAGAAGTATTTTACCTGACGGGACCGTACCTGAGGTAATACCTTCGAAATTTTTTACTTGATATGTGTACCTGATGCCTGCACCTATAAAACCAGTAGCACTACTACTAACATTTAGATTCAGACTCTGCAATAGACAAAAATATTGTTTGAAAGGTGCGGCTTTATGTCCACGTATCGTATGGCTCACACATATTTCTGGTCCCCAATATAGGTAGCCGAAGTTACCGGTACTGCAATGTTGCGGCTCGGCTCTATTGCTGTCTTGTTACCTGGCATGTACGTATGTACATCCCTTTGTAACACAAGTTTAGGGTTGTCCTTACGCTACTTTCCATATCTGTGTCCGTTACTATTTCTGTTGTGGACAGAGAGTACCCCCCTGACCACCCTACCGGAGCACAAATTCCTCGTGCCACGCATACCGACGACACCCGCATATAGCATAGTTAGCAGTTAAACGTTGGACGGATAACGGAACTAAAAAGGCGAAAAAAACCTTAAAATATAGATTCTACTCTCTACCATAGATACGTGGTGCTCTCTCTGTCTCTCTCTCTTTCTTTCTCGCGCTACAACATGTGTATTTATATCCGAAATTCTTAGTTTGTGTAAGTAATGCAAGTGCAAGAAAATATGGAGTTTTTATTCAACGAAGAAACTGCCACCAATAATTTCAAAGACCGTTGTAAAGCCGAAATTTAGCGCCATAACCTTTGCAAATATAATAATAATAATCACTGTATTTCGGAAACACATTTCCATATAATACCAAAAAATCGTGTAAAAATTATTCCAGCAGCCGGACCGGGACATAGGAACGAAACAAACACTCACTTACATATTTCTTGATATATTTGACATTATTCTTTTACCATATATGATTGATTGTTAGGCTTCAACATATCTGATCTAATTTAGCTGAGTGATTTGCACCCATTTATGTAACACTGGATCATCACCTATCTGCAAAAACTCTGAACATACTGTTGGTGCTGCCGCGAATGTAGACTGTAGGGGTGCACATATCTTCCTAATGATAGCCGCAAAGCCATCAATAACTGGGTTATAGTGGGCTATATTGTAGCCATACATTTTAGGAAAAATATGACACATCTAACCAATCCCTTTAGACATCTCTGATATCATTAAATATCCATTGACATGTATAAGAAAAATAACATTGGAAAAAGTAAAAACTTTTCATTGATTGCTAAATTTGAATTTCACACATGTGTATGGCAAAAAACATATTTTATTTGTAAGTTATCCATTTTTGTTTATGTATCCTTGCAGGTCCCAAAGAATTTGTATTTTGGTCATCCTAAATTCGATAAGCTTAAGGAGATAATGTTGGAACATTTTACAGTGGCCAAAAGGAAAGGGCAGGACACGAGAGCTATAGTATTTTGTGAGTACCGTGAGAGCGTAAATTTGGTGCATTGCCTGTTATTGCAATGCAGACCTCTGATCACCCCTCAAATGTTTGTGGGTCAAGGGGGGTCGGGTAAAGATGGCAAAACAGTAGTGTCTCAAAAACAGCAACTACGGGTGATGAGATCTTTCCGTGAAGGGGCTTGCAACACGCTGGTAGCCACTTGCGTGGCGGAGGAGGGTCTCGATGTCGGCTCTGTTGACTTGATATTGTGCTTTGACATTTCCACGAGATCGCCAATACGATTGGTGCAAAGATGCGGAAGAACAGGCCGAGAAAGAGGTGGACAGGTCTATATTCTCGTCACTGAGGGGAGAGAGCATCAGACTTTATTGGACTGTATGAGACAAAGAGACGGACTTAACAAAAGAATATTACAATCGAGAGATGTTGAAAACAGTCTCTACAAGATGAACCCAAGAATGTTGCCTCATGACTTCACACCACAGTGTCAAAAAATGTATATCACAGTAAAAAAGAAACCAGACCCAAAGGATATGAAAGATATTCAGGATAAAGTGAAGAAGGGTCAAAGAGATCTACGCGGAATGTTGTTGTCAAGGACAACGTTAAATAGATCAAGTATCTCAAATAAAGATGAAGAACCGTTGAATTTTATTACCTTTGATGAATTTCAGGATATTTATCCTGATGGTTATAAAGAAACTAATATATTAACTTCGCTCAAAGAGTATTGGGCTATGAGTCATGGTAAGTAAAGTAATATACAGAGCAACAGAAAATTCTCGAAATTACTTTTACCTGTTTAATCATTTTCCACCATTCTCTTTGTTATTCTTTCTTTCAATTGCATTTACTTTCCATTCCGGTCGCCCTTGAATATTCAAGAAAAATAGATTATTATCTATTTTTCTATATCAGCCCATAAATATCCCACTGCTGGGCTTGGGCCTCCCATTATAGGAGGGGAACGGACAGTATACCCGCCACGCTTGTTCAAGGCGGCTTGGCAGGTTTGACACATCGGTTATCTCGATGTGCAGGTTCACGATGTTTTCCTTCACCGTTGTTAACATGTGTTAATTGTAACAATATGCACATTAGATCAAAAAACTGACTAAGTAGTGCATGTATTCCAGCCAGGATCGAAACCGCGCCCTTTGAGTTTGAGATACGTGCGCTAGCCTTAGTTACGCTACCACGACTTATAAAGGTTAAGTTAGGTAGGACTTATATTCAAGATCATAAGTATATTTTTAAATTCTTTCAAAAATCACCATTATGTTTAATAGAATTTTAATCTCCTGGTGGTATAAAGCGTTTTGTTACAAATATCTCACGGTGTTTTGCGTTGTAAATATTGGCTTTCTAGGGTCATTATGCATAATTAGATTTAAAAAATCCTACGCCTACGAGACTGAAAATTACTGCAATACTTTACAAACACTTTACCATCATATATACCCAGCGCATAAATACTCATGTTTCAAAAGCTTTTTAATTATAGTTTTTACAAATGACATTACAAAAGTCTGTTACTTTAAGATTTTAACAAAATTACAGATGAATTAAAGTCAAGTACACAAGAAAGTTCATTAAGATTATCTACATGGCTAGAATGGCAAAGGAACTTACAAAAGACTGTTAATATCAGCCATTCTAAAGATTCTGAGATATTAGTAAATCTTTTACAATATAGTGACGCAAGAAGATTCGAAATTACCCCTTCAATACCAAAACCTAGTAAGTATTAACTTAAAGAAAGTATATACCTAATAATAGTTTAACATTGATTTTTAATTAACATTTAATTTCTAGGGTTAACGGAACCACATATTTTAACTGTTTCTATAAAATCCTTCCATTTATTGCCAGAGAGCATTTTCACTATTAAGGAGAAGACCGATTACGTTTTTACATAATGTACTCTACGAAAGGTTTCAGTCTTATGTTTGTGAGATGATTATCATGAGCAAAATGTTAAAAAAAATATTTATATCATTAAACCTTTTTATCTTAAAAACCAGCTAATGTAAACATTTTAATTTCAGCTTTCAATAATCAAGATTTACTACCAATTCATAAACCAGTACAATCTCCAGTCAAACTCAAACCAATTCACAAAAAACTAAAACCTGCTTCATGTAAATCACCCGCTAAAAAAGATGGTGATATTCGAGCTCTGTTTAGTGCAGTAACGAAATCAACTAAAAGTTATGCAAAGTTAATCAGTGATTTAGGCGTTAAAGATGATGGCAGTTTACCAACTAGTCTTATTAACCTTTTAGTCGATTTGAATCTCGACAATAGTAATAATTTAAAAAAATGTTATATATGTCAAAATATTTGTGACTGTACCTTATTTAAAAATATAACGAATAATAAGAACGACGTGAATGTATCTTTAAATTTTATTAAAGAACTTAATTTACCAGACATTGAATTAATAGATGATATTAATGTTGATTGTATAAGAAAATCAATAAAATTAGACGAAAGTGTTGAGAGTGAAACATTTACAGAAGATTTCAATAAAACAAGTAATTTTAATTTGGAGATTGATTTTGACGCATTAAGTGATTTAGAAATTCTTGAAGATAGAGATCAAAATATCGAAAATCAAACTGAAAAATTCAATACATCAGATAATAATTTCGATATAGGTGACATTGAAGATATTTTCGTTGATAGTAGTCCCGAAGAACCGTTAAACACAACAGTAACAGTCGACGAGGGACAAAAAGATGCACTAGGTTTTTTTGGTTTGGAAAGTATTGATGATATTTTTGCTGATGATGATGAAACTTTAGAATACAAATCACCAGAAACTAAAAAATCAGTCATAAATGAAGAAAATAAAAATATAGATAAACAGGACACTGTACTGAATGTAAAGTGTCCAAAAAGTCCATCCATACTCTCTGGGAAAATTCACAACAAAGAACTAACTTCGCCAATACTTTGTTCTCAAGTGCGCCGATGCAAACAAAATGACAAAAACAAACAAAGTACATCAACACCATTGAATAGTGTCAGAAAAAAAATCAGTAACAGTTTTGTTAATGTTGATAACTTAGTAGATAAAACTAAAAATAACACAGAAACAAAATCAAGTTCAACTATTCATAATTTAGAAACAACAAATGATAAAAGTATGTTCACAATAACTCAATTGATAAATATGATTAATAGATCTGATAGTAACAATGAATCAAAAATAAATGCGGCAAATCCTGAGGATATTATTAAGAGAAGTCCATCTCCAATACTCTTATCCCAAGTAGAGAGAAGAAAAAATGCTGTTAATGTTAATAATTCCTTAAAAAAGATTGATTCTACGTCGACTTTATCTAAAAAAACTGAAAGCTTGATCATATTAGAAAGCGATAGCGATTTAGATGACACATTAGAATATGACATAGAAGAACCAAAAGAAGAAGTCGAAATTATTTCAAATAAAAATATTAAAAAACGCTTTTCAGAAGATAATCAAGAAATAACAGCATCACCGTTTTTCAATAAAAAGCAAAAAGTAGAACAAACTGATAAGAAGCCGCTTACAGTTCAAGAAAAAATTTTAGCTGCTGTTAAATCAAATAAATTTTTATCTCAAAATTTTAACAATGATCATACAGTTTTCAATGTTCAAATGTCACCACCTAAATTTACTTCTCAAAAAGAGAATAAAAATCCACACGAATTTGGAAATAAAAAACTTAATAAAAGCGACGAAGAGATGAAACCAGAGAAACTGAATAACTTAGATATTTTAAATGTTTTTAAACGACATAGTAAATTCAAAAGTCCTAAAAAAATTTTTGGGTATATAATCAATAGCCCAGTCAAATCCAAGAAGCCTGAAAAGAGAAAATTAATCTTTGAAGACAGTGATGATGACTTTGAAGATGAAAAAAGTTTTAGGAGTCCTAAAATAGCAAAAAGCAGCCATAAAAGTAGCACAACTACTAATCATAAGACAAGGAAAGTAAGTATAATCCACATTATCATATTCATGTGACTGTTTTTAAAATTGTGATCGCAACACACCCAATATGTATTGTATGTCATATGTATTATTACTGTACAAGCTTATTTCAATTTAAGGATACCGAAGATCTAGTATTTTGTTTTTAATAAAAACAAAATCGGCTAAGTGCGTGTGAGTCCAAGCATAGAAAAAAATTGTCCAATGGCTCTTGATCTTATCAATAAGATCTATTGTTTATATTTTTTTCAAAATCTTGTACTTCATCATTAAAAAGTTTGAGGAGGGATACCTTTACACTTATGAAAGCAAATAAAAACAGTCAAATGTAATCTTAGAATTTTAAATTACACTACGAAAATCGTGTCAAAGCAATTTTATACTGATATTATATTATTATTCTTTGGCTAGAAAATAAATAATATTAAAACTTCTTAATATCTAAACAAACGACAGGATGCCAATCAAAGGCGGTGAAGAGCATTCGTATTTTGGCTATAACCTCTCTGTATTTGCAGAAAAAGAAAAAACCTAATTCGTTTTTGGACTTGGAAGCTGAATTATCGGATGATAACGAAGGGAGCGGCGACGAACTATCGGACGATAGTATCGGGAGTATCGCAGACTTCGTGTGCGATGACGACAATATTGCACATAATGAAGATATACATGCTCATTATTTAAAATCCATCAAGTAAGAAAGATCAAGTACAAATATCGTGATAGTTTAATGTTTATCACACTCGCGTGCTGGTCGTGATAGCACGCCCCTCGTAGACAGTCTTCTGACGTAATGTGCATATTTTGTTACAATTACCGTGTGCTGACGGTGAAGGGAAACACCGTTATGACACCTGCACATCGAGATAATCGGTGTGTGAATACCGGCCTTAGACAAGCGTAGCGGGTATTATCACGTGGCATATCAGTGGCACGATTATGTGCTTTTATTATTAAGTAAGATCGAGAATAAAATAAATAATCGTTTGACATCGTCAACGTCTGGCTGTGTTAGGTAATATACAACAGACCAACTTTGGGACCGATTCCAACTGGAATCGGTCCCAAATCCTGGGTATATACCTAGACCATAGTAACGGATAGTTCGTTTACAAATTCACCATGTTACGGATCAAACCCGCAAGCTCTGTAGTTAAATTAAAATTAAAGAAAATAAAATTATAATCGGTCCACAATTGATGGACAAATCGCGTAACACATTAAAAAATGTTTCCTCCTTTTGAAAATCTGTTAACAAAAAATTTAATGTAACATATGTCTTACTAGGCATTTGCAGATGTATTGTACTTGCCAAAACATGTAAATACTGCATCTAAATTTGATATCGCTCCCAACAAGTTTCATAAAGTTTTAAAATGGCATATCAATGCAATGGCAAGGCAATGACGTTTTTGTGTTCGGGGTATCAATGTCTAAAAATGCACTTGTAGCAAATGTATAGGTTTTGGAACTGCACAGCTGATATATATAAGGTTCATTGTGACATTCGCCAAATCAGCCCCAATACCTAGCGTTAGAGTCAGACCACAAAATCTATATTATAAAATTCTAAAAATGCCATGTCTGTACATTGAAGCTATTTTAAAAAACTGGGACAGACTATTCATTACTATTTCACGTAAAAACTACGGGGGCAATTTCGATACGGTTTTGGCTGATCGACAGCAAATTCTTAGATTTAAAATCTGCGCCACTTTTTATCCTGATAACCCCGTGAGAATTTTTCTGGGAATAATTTACAATGGCAGATTGAAAAAAAACCGAATTCCAATGCGTTTTTGTCACTGAACGTTAGCAAGTTTTATGTAATAAAATTTGTGATTTTTTTATCCCAGGAATTTTCCCTGAAGCGCTCGAGCGGTTACAAGTTGTTCGGGTACATAAAAATTAGCTTATCTTAGTTCCACTAAAACGATAGCTTAAGTCCTTTTTCAAGTGGTGCGATACTTTATATGCCGGTAATCCCGCGGTAATTATCCCAGGAGTGTTATAAAGTTGATATTGTACATAAAAATAAGCAGATTGAGATCCGTTTGATAATAAAACAATATAATCTGGGACTGCTTATATTCCCTGGGATTATCTAATTTCGAAACCACGTGATATTAGGACTTGCTTGATATGACAGTTTCTTATTAGACATCTTTAGTTTAGATATGTATACCTTAAGTAACATTACTTATCTCGGCTTTTTACGGATATCTTCGGAATTCATGTATTTTCATACAAAAAATCCGTTGCTATGCTGAAAACACTCTGAATTTAAATACTGGCAAAATAACTGTAGTCCACGTTATATGTCAAGCGTGGAAGTAATCTCGGACAAATCCTAGTAAAATATAAATGAAGTTGGCGTTTTGTGTTGGGGGCTAAGGGGACGTGATTAATAAATACGAGAGGTTCTCGTTACTGCAAGATATATTTTCAAGTGTAACTTTACCAGTGGCAGAAACAACTTAAAACAGCAACGCCAGCCAGCCATTCCAAAAAATTAAATTCTTTAACAAGTACATACAAAGAATGTTTATGTTCGTCATTTTGTAACTTGCTGAAACTTTGCCAACAAAACACTAATATTCAATGCCCACTTGTCTGTATGTATGTACATATACAATGAATCATCATTCACTTTATATAATATTTTCCTGTCGTCTTAACACAACTATCGAATACAATCACAATTTTATTGTTGGATATTTTTTTATTTATTTTATTAACAGAAGTCCAATCAAAATTAGAGGCGCTTTTAAAATACCTGAACTACCAAAGAGGTTCGACAAGGCGGAAGTGTTTTCACAATGTGTAGATGAAGAAGAAGATACTTATGAAATGGTAAACATTTTAAGCAGCACTTTAACTTTTTTTTTTAAATAACAAGGTTCTGTGTGAAATGGATTGAAATATAAACTACATAACTAGTCTGGCCATAAATACTGTTACATAAAAACTTTTCTTTTTTTTCAACTTTTTAATTATTTTGAATTTGGAACACGTATATTATTATCAAAACTTCTTTCGATTTTGCGCCATTTCATATATTTTTCGTGTTCATTATCAAATTACAATATGGAATGGGGTGTTAAAGAAAATAGGATTGCTGTGATCGCCTTACACAAAGTGGTTATGGAGCCATCGTCGGTCATATTCCAGACACTTCAAAAGCTTGATATCAGTCGTATGTTCGTATATCGTACTATCAACAGATACATAACACTTCGTCTGTCGAAGACCAGAAAAGATCGGGGCGGCCGCGTGCTGTTAGAACTACAAAGGCTGTTAATGCTATTAAAGCCAGAGTTCGTCGAAACCCCATTAGGAAGAAAAAATCTTATCGCGAGAAATAAAGATTCCCGCTACGACTCTGTCGCGTAGTATAAAACAAGACCTGAAGTTCGGTGCTTATCGTCGATATACAGGACATGCCCTAAATCAATCTTTACAATTAAAGAGAGTGGATCGATCAAATCGCCTTCTGTTTAAAGTCACAGAAATATCCTCTTTACCGATGAAAACATTTTCACGATTGAAGAACACTACAATAAGCAAAATGATAAAGTGTACGCTCACAGTTCTAAAGAAGCTGCTCAAGTGGTCGGAAAGGTACAACGTGGTCATCATCCTGCGTAAGTGATAGTTTGGTGGGGCGGGCCTTAGCAAGGAATCACAAATCTACATTTTTTGTGAAAAAGGAGTGAAAACTTCAGCTTCAAAGGAGTGAAAGATACAGTCTTGGATCATGTTGTCAAACCTCTCAGCAATACACTTTTTTTAAATATACCATGGACTTTACACTACAGGACTCTGCACCAGGTCCAAGGCATCCAAGCCTGGCTTGAAACCAACGTTCCGGAGTTTATAAGAGCTGAAGACTGGCCCTCATCTAGCCCAGACCTCAACCCTTTAGACGTCAAATCATGGTCAGTTTTAGAGGACATGGCCTGCTCTAAACGATACGGCGACATTAAGTTTTTTTTTAAATCTTTGGAGAAAGCAGTGGCGAAATTTCCTTTGGAAATAGTGCGTAAATCAATAGATTCGTGGCCAAACAGATTAAAGGCCTGTATAAAAGCCAAAGGTGGCCATTTCGAATAGAATATTTTTTATTTTTTGCTTAGACTAAATATGTAGGTATAAATTTTAATAATATTACATTACTTCATTTAGAAAAAAATGCATTTTCATTTGTAACAGAACTTATGGCTGGTCTAGGTATATATACATTTTATCAAGTGTCTGGCTGCTGTACACTTTATAATATAAAAACTTTAATTTGTTTTTCATTTACAATAATCAAAGAATACTTGGAATTTTTCAAATGTTTCGGCCAATAAAGTTGGGAGTGTGTCAATGTTCTCTATTTTTAACAGGCTTTTACTTTCTCATAATTTAAAATATTAAAAAAATGAGAAGGAAAACAATTTTGAGAATATACATTTCATATTTTCGTATTGAGAAACCTACCAACCACCTCTTATATAAGCTTGAGACTGATAGCCAATTTAGCATCTAATACTGATAAACTATGGCACATTCTGTTTTCAGGATAGTTTCTGTGTTGATTCTCACATAGGATTGACACAAGTTAACGATGTATCGGAATTAGAAGCAGCAGAAATGATTTTAGAAAGAAAGAGACGGAAGAGACGCGAAGAACTATGTCAACCCACACAAAATAACGACAGTCCTGTTGTAAGGAAGAGCAGACATGTTAAAAGACAAATAAATAGTGATTCAGACGATAGCAGCTAGCAAGAGTGAGAAAAAGTTAAAATATCATAGGGATTTAATTTATTTAAATAGCTAGTTTTGTATAGTGGAGCTAAGTGGTAGTTAAACTCATTTTATATAGAATATAAGAAACCTTTTATTTCGTTCTAGTCTGAATTTCTCGAAGTAAATTCATTTCGATAACTCGAAATACATAGGCATGTAAATAAGTTGTTTATTAGCTATTTCATCATTTAGATGGCACAAATCTCTTTTTTTTTAAGAATGATATTGATGTGTCATTTAAATTATAGCATGATGATACGACGCTGTTAAAGCTCTGTACTGAAAACATGCTCAGACACAGTAGATTTATTATACCAGTTGATTTTTCAAGTGGGCTTTCAGGGCAACATCTTAAACTATACGAAATAGCGAAAATTACTACAAGGAGTGTCGAGGCTGTTTTAGACGAAAACTAAAGTCGTATCGTTATTTTTTTTTTAAATCAATTATCCTAATCAAGATTCGAATTGGCTGATTTTGGAAAAAAAACTTTTTTTTTTAGAATCACGTCTGCCATTTGACATTCATTCACAGAAATTGCCCTTATAAGCTATTCTAACTACTGTATGATAAGTGTTTTTTTTTTTGTTAATCTAATGATGTCACTAGTTCTCATCAATATCGGCCTCGAGACTCCGTCGAGTATTTTTCGCTATTACGTAGTTTAAGATTTGACCCTGAAGGCCCACTTGAGAAATTCACCCTGTCACCGTGACGACGTGTTTATCAGTGAATGGCAACGGCGGCAAGTTACCGCAACTACAACGCCATCATTTTAATTATATTCGTTTATCTTCCGGAATCGTTGTCATTTATCGGTATAAAAAGTATTCTTAGTGTTGATTTGGGATATGAGCTAACTCTATGTCAAGTTTCATTTAATTCAGTAGTTTTCACGTGATACAGATAAAACTTGGTTTTATTTTTGGAATGTGGTCCTAATTATCGTCCTTAATTTTTTCTCCTTTTTAACTCTTACAAACTTCAGTTTTGTTATAGATATTCCAATGCCAACAACTACAAGTATTAAAATCTTAAATTGTATTTCAGTGGGTTGGCACTGTATGGTTACTATATGCTGTCCAGTTTATATATTTTTTATTTGCTTATATCCCAATCATAATTCATATTTAACATTTTTACTTTTACTTATAAATATGTTGCAAAAAAATTATGTATAAATTAAATAAGAAATAAAAACACAGTTAAATGCTGTAATCATTTATTAGAAACTTTTCATTTATAGGCTGGCACAATTCGCCACTATTATTGCTTATAAAGATTATAAAGTACACTTTACTCCAAATTATTTGCCAATTATACTTCGTCCAACCATTCATTTTATTTTTGACAGGTCGATCATTGATCAATTAGTGATGCCCTTGTCTTACAGATTCGATTTTCGATAAAAAGCGAGTTTCTTTATGAATTAATTTTAATCAATTTAGTGCACCTATATCATTTGCTAAAACTACTACTATATTGCATAATCAATAAGCCATATAACCTACACATTTATACTTAAAAGTGAAATAAAACAATGACTTATTAATTCTAAATAAATACAGTGTTCTTTACTTTAACTTTTAATTTTAATTAAAACATTTTTATTTATAAACCATTAGTTACGATTAAATGTAAGTATGATGACGATACTTTATAGTCTGTGAATTATTAGATGACTCACAGAACGTCACTATTACCTAGAAAAATGAAGTATAACAATTGTGACTTTTATGGTATGTAAAATTTACTGTTAAACATCCGCAACTTCATAGGCGTGGAAACGTCAAAATTAAATAAACGGTTGGACAGAGTACATAGGACTTAAATAAATTTTGAATTTTTTACAAACATCAGTCCTAGATTATGAGTTCATAAAAGTGTATTTTTAGCGACTTACAATGGTATGGTCACATTACATCGCAATGTTTCGAGTAAAAAAACCGTTTTCACTACATAGTACTTGACTAATATCATCAAGATGAACACTACTTCGTGTAATAATATTCACAGGTTCTAAGTAACACCTGCTTTATACAGATAGCATTGTGAGCGAATCCATATATTTTTTATAATATTAAGAGTGATATACTAAGTAAGTCAACTGAGAGGCGTTTGTGGACAACTTCAGTCGTAAAATTCTACATAAATATTTCATCTTTGTACTGTGTGAAGAAAAATATTTTATGTAGTTGTGTCATATCAGTACTAATGTACTTTTAAATCAAATATACTGACAAATATATGAATATAAGACGCCTGTAACAATTTGCGGACAATACTCTGCCACATTAAGAACTTAAATTAAAAATAAAATGTTCTTCCCTTTGTAATAAAAAAGGCATTTTCATAATTCAAAATTATCGTAAATGCTCATAATGTGCACAACTTATTGTTTACATCTCTACTAACCTGATGAAAACACAGACATAAATAGATGACATAAACCTTAAATTCACTATTGACTATAAATGAAAGAAAAATGCAATATGTGCAAAACTTAAATGCGTTCTTGAAGTTTGAACACATCGTTGCGTAGTATTCTACGCAACGATGTGTTCAAATAAATACTCACAGACAGCTGCAAAGAGAGGGCTGCGCTCGCGCTCAGCCGCTATCTGGACTCGCATGCCATCTCTTTCGCACGCCGTAATACCGAAAATAGTTCAACAGTTCATATCTGTCTTTCAATTTGATAGAAACGAAGCATTGTAAACGTCATAAAATAAGCAAAGTTAATTGTTAAAAAAGGTTTCATATGTGACTTTTTGCTTATTAACAAACACTTCATAATCTGGGAAACATTAAATAACAATGTTTCCTAGATTATGGAGTGTTTGCAAGAAGAAATTTGTGGTTATAAAACAAAATGTTGTGTAACTAATAGAAATAAAAATATTAACATTTGGTAATTTAACAATATAATAAAAGAACGGAAAAACGAAACAGTTAAAAAGTCTTTTTTAACATTAAGATTTTGTCTAATTTCGGCTTATGGTATAATAAACGTTATCATTGTACTAGACCTGCGGAAACTTAACTGAAAAGCGCATTTTAGTTTTGCGCGTACTGTACTACGAATAATAATTGCCCAGTAAAACAGTAATTCTACAAAAGCCCGTAATCTGAATTTCTTTCTCTTACGTTTTGACATAGAAAAACCACTGAACTTTTAACGAATATATATATCGAGGGGTGAAAGGCTATATGTTTTAAGCGACATTTTGTGACAGAATTGACTTGATGGTTTTCTTGCATCCTAATGTCTCAAACTTAAGGAATTATAATGAACCTGGTTTCCAACTAAAAACTACAGATTTTTCCTTTTTTGAATATAGTATGTAGTTTACTAATGAAGTCTTTTTGTGGGTCATTGAAACTTCAAACTCCTCTATCGACACATTTTCGCAAATGTCGCTTAAAACAAATGACCTTGGACCCCTCGATATATTTTTTAATAAATTACTCAAGACTTTAAATTGAAAAGAAACTTATTAACTACTTAAGACTATAAACGGTCTAGAGTTAGAGTAAGCTTGAATGCTTCTAAAAGAACCACAAAGAAGCGTTCAATCTTTCTATGAATAAGACCGGTTATTTTCAATTGAATTTAACCCTTTAGCTCACTATTAGCACATATGTGTCCGCGATGAGAGTGCAGATCGCGTTTGTGCACGTGATCGTTAAATGTGTTGTTGTCTCACTCTGTTTATATAGGAGTTGTATGATTTGTATGAAATGGGTATATTTTCTTGGTATATTACGAGATAGTGATAGTGTTAGTCTTGCGGCTTTTTGGTATATCGATAATTGCCTTAAGGGTTAATAAAATGTTAGTTGGCAGTCTAGAGCCGTACTGAACCTTTTTTATAGGGTGTACGCGCCATTCATTCGTTCCTTCCCCATTCCTTATACAAATTTTCCCCTACCACCTTCCGTTTCCGATATGTATGCTTACGAAATTATACGCCTAAGCCTTAAAAACAGCTCAATCTACCGCACTGCGACGTGTGTAAGACTTTAAAATGGAAGATGTGAGTCTTACTGTTGCCTAGCTCCTATCAAGCTATCGATGGAAAAACTGCAAATTGCGCATGGTGCGTACCCTTTTATCTCAAATATTGGGGGGAGGGGGGCACATTGACGTATTAGATGAGGTGCCATAGGTCGCATAGTATTTCAATGGGGAATATGCATGTAATTCAAATACGAGTCAATTTATATATGATGCCTTTACTGCTGTAGAATTACATGTTTAAAGTTTTTTTTTAATTTACTTCCTTGACTTTACTGATTTTAATTAATAAAGTGTTAATAAAGCGCGGAATATTTAAAATCGTAAAACGTAACGCTATTAATCAAATGGAAACGCGACGTCCTTTTTCATTTGACAGTTTCAGATTTTCAACAAAGGTGAATATACTGCGTAGAGCTTTTAGGTTTGTGATCGTGTTTATCGTAATTTATTAGTGTAGTTTCGGGAAATATTGTATCATTGTGAGAGAACATAATACAATAATGACAGAAATGAAACGAAAAAAAAAACTTTATTAGGTGTACTTTTAATGTTGTTTTCACAGTTTGACACTACAGTATCTATAAGACGGTTTTTAGGCTTTTTCCATGGTCTGTATCTATTTAATCTAGTTTAAAATTGAAAACACTGACCAAGATGAACATGTAACATACACTGAGAATAAACTATGACGTCATCAAAAACCCGAAAAAATAGTGGCGTTTATATAGCTCAACTTTGTTAGATATTTTAAATATTTTGAAAAAATTAATTTGAACATTTCCAAGAGTATTTCTATTTTTTACTATGATACAACAATGTATACAATGATTTAAAAATACAATAAAAAACATGCATATTCCCCATTTCCCATAAAAGAGATGGATGGATTGTGTGAAGGATGATATGATGATTTGTGGTGTGACATAGGACCTACGTCAGCCTAGAGGGGTATGGAAGAAAAAGACATATTGTGCCGACACCAAATAATTGGGAGAAGGCGAAACAAAAGAGAGATTCCCCATTAACAGTAGGATCTAACCGGATTCATTAGCAGAAGGAACTAACCGAAATTCCAAAAACAGTCATCTGGCTAATGGTAGTCCATTAGCTGGCTTAAAAACAAATTGATGGCTTTTTGGTTAATGGGTGAATGACTCTCCAATGGACAACCGATAACTATGACAGCTAAGCCGTAAACTTGTCAATTGTTGCTTTTATTTGACAATCATTAGTCAGTTGGCAATGTTTTTGATAACTTACTGCAGCTATTTTGTGAACAACCGCCAATTGGTTGGCTTTTATAATAGCTACCTACCTCTAATTGTAATTAGATGTCTTTTACTACTGGAATTCACAGCACACAGGCAGGTGGCTCACGTCATGTAAAGTGGTTAGGTCATCTATAGCCATCAGCAACACCAGGTGTTAATAATGTAAATCCATTATATTATACAACATACAAAAGCACGGGAGGTTGAGTATAGCTGATCTAGATGTAGGGGTTTTCTTAAATTAAAACGCAAAAGAAGATACTCATGGCGCGATTTATCTTCCATACGTGAAGTTAAGAAATCTAAATATGGAGAAATCTTCCAGACATTTAAGAGAATATAACCTTAAAATTGGTCTAATTCTAGACCAATTTTAAGATTATTCTCTTATTACCTTGCCTTATTCACCTGCCTTAGTAATAAATTTTCCTGGTTTCCCTTTACTGATCTCTTCTAACTCTCCTTGAAGTTCGGCGTATTTCTTTTGCAGTTGCTTTTCACGATCTGTTTGACGATTGACATCCTCTGTCAAAGACTGAAAAGTGATATAAGTTAGTGATCAAAATTATGTATTTCACATTGGTGAAAATGGAACCATTATAAAATCGTCATAACTGTCCATTGTATGTCTAGAAACTGTTCAGTGGCTTTTTATAATAGGAAAAATTACCTCTATCCTACGTGGAATGGCAGCCTTCTCTTGTTCAGCCAAGAATTTAAACGTAGACAGTTCCAGGTTCGCTTGCTCTATTTGATCCTGGAGCTCTTGGAATTGCTTTACCAACGACGCCGCCCTGCTTTGGTAACCACCTAAAATTTTTTTTTAATACAGCTTCACATGGTTAATCCATTCAAGGGCCCACTTTGAAGTTATTCTGGCTTTATGAACATTTTGGTACATTTATCACATACTGACAGTGACTAAAATTATTGTGACGATACATATGCACAGCAATATTATAAATATAAAACCCAAGAATGCAGCTCAGACAAGGACATTGAAATAATACCATCTACTATTCTAAACTAGAAAAACATGATCTTAGCAGTGATCTATTCACGTGCTAAAAAGAAGTAATTATAATATATAGTTTTTAAATAATATATATAAACTAGCACTAATTTTATGTAACGTAAATATATAACAAAATATTAGATTTCTGAACACTAGGAACTAATAACTAATACTCGAGAACATGAGGAATATTTACGTAGTTAGTTTTATTTAATGATTGTTTTAAGCACAATTTGTGTGGTTTTGTAGAACATGTTTAGTGAAATGTGACTTTTCAAATTACCACAACAACTCTAGTTGTTTGGCATCACTCAAAGACCAACAATTTAGTTACAGCTAGATTTCAACAAACTGAGGAAACATTGTGAATCTCAAATAAGACCAAGTCTTTTTTTTTCTAGGCCATAAAACAGTAATATATACCTGTGATGACCCTAAGTTTCTTCTCCATTTTTGAGCATTTTTTGGCTTCTTTGGCCATGTGATTCCGATTTTGTTCCAGTCTTTTTTCAGCTGATTCAAGCCTGTCCTTTTTGCTGGCTAAATTCGCACGAGTATATCTATTTTGTCCCGGTAGAAAGAGCACCTGAAATGTATTTTAAATTATTGACAGATCTTCAACCGATCTCAAATAATTTTAGTCAAGGCAATATTAGTCATGGTTGGGTATGCTTGTGGCAATACCTGAGCAAGACATTCCTCCCAGACTTGAGTGTATGCATCTATACTCAAGTCCCCGTGGCTCATACCAGCCTTCACCACCTCCATCTCCTTTTTGAGCTCCGCCTCAGCGGCCTTCAGCTCCTCCTTGGAGAAGTCCTCGTATGGGTGGTGTTCTAAATACGCGAGGTGTGACGCTTGGACTTGCACCTGCCGCTTCTTATCCACTCCTAGTACAATTACAAATGTTAATTAAAATGGATAATTTTCTTCTCCACTACATAATCCTTCTGTCGACTTCAATATCTTTAGGATAATTGAAGACATGAGTAGAGGAAACAGATGTTACAAAACTCTTGAACATTAACTGTCTTATTCATATAGAGTTAGAGTAAGTTTTACCGCTTCATTATGGTTCTTAAAGAAGCGCTCAAACTTACTCTAACTCTCTATGACTAAAGCCATAAGAAAATGGCTAACAGGTTTGTTTATTACCATTTTGTCTTCGGATATAACTTCTTTATCACTTGCTATGTCTAAAACCAGTTCAGATAGTTCTTAGGTTCAATATAGTTTGTAAGCACATTGCAACTGCATTCATATTTTTTTTTAAATGTTACTTAAATCCCCCATCCACTCGTGTTTTTAAATCTCTGCCCGGACAGAGATAAATTAAGAAGTTGTCAACATAATATGGAATGCAGCATATCCTGCTAACCGCTTAGCGTCAGCCTGTCTGCTGAACTCCAGCTATAAAAAAAAAGCTGGAGGCCTATGCCAGGAGGCATTCGGGGAGTTTTGATTTTGAGGGGAACATTTAAAGAACACCTGTCATTTCAGATTGAAGGCTACATTGTAGAGGTGCCACGAATATCCGGCTGCTATTCGGCCGAATACCAATGGTAAAAAAAAGTCGCCACATATTGCTCGTTTCTATCAAAAATTGACAGTTAAATTACGTGTTAACAATGTCAAATGCGATTTTAATTAATTTTTATTTTAATAATACATTTCGGTTAGTTTTTAAAATATCAGAATAAAATAAAAAATAATTAAAAATCGCGCTTAAAACCGTTAAAACGTAGTTTTAATTATGTATACCTATCATTTGCAAGAACATAAATAAATACTTTACAAATTACTTCAACACTAAGCTGCTACGCGCGAATTGGAAATATCTTACGCCGAACATTTGGTTGCCGAATATTCGGTATTCGGCCATAGCACTATTCGTGTCATCTCTGCTATATTGTACCTGTGGGTGGGTCCCTGAGCGAGTCGTAGTGCAGCATCGTGACCATCTCGGCCTTGAGCAGCTCCTCGGCCTGCTGCAGCGCGGAGAGCGGCGCGCCCCCGCCGCCCGCGCCGCGCACCACCGCCGCGTTCACCTCGCACGGCCGCGCCAGCCCGCGCTGCACCGCCTGCGACCGCAGCGCCAGCTCCGCCAGCCCTGCAACAGGGACGCGGACACGTGTATCGCGCGTGTTCAGCAGGCCCGCCTATGGACATTTCAGACACCAAAGGTGCCGCCGCTCTAAACGGATACAACAATTATTGTGCTATTTCACTCTTTTTACTTGTACCTATTTATAACGTCATAAGTAGGTTTGCTTGTACAAAATCTATGAGGTTGCGACATTCTGTGGATGTATACATCGTATATGGATGTATAATACATCGGGAAACAAACACGAGAGTTAGAGATGATACATAGGAAAAAAAATTGTGCAGGTCGCTAGACACCCCCACACACCAATGAATATGTGACGCTTATACCTAAAGCGAAGGAGAGAGAGAGAGAGAGAGAGAGAGAGAGAGAGAGAGAGAGAGAGGGAGAGAGAGAGAGAGATAACACTTTATTGCACACCAAAATATACAATTACCAAAACAGACCATATTTACAATATTTTCTAGGCAATACAATAGGCGGCCTTATCGCTCAAAGCAGTCTCTTCCAGGCAACCTAAAGTAAAGAAATTTGAATCAGGCGACATAGGTGGTGCAGGAAAAAGGCAATAAATACTCAACCTAATTTAAGAAATAAATATAATACATACATATATACATAGTCATATATATATATATATATATATATATATATATATATATATATATATATATATATATATATATATATATATATATATATATATATATATATATATATATATATATATATATATATATATATATATATATATATATACAATAATACATAAGTTATTATAATAAATGTATTAGCATGATTATATTCTGTTAATCAGACATAGCTATTTGTGGACAAATAGTGTTTTCTGAGCAAATTTCTAAATGTTGGTAAGGATAAGCAGGCAGTAAGAGGCAGCATATTCCAAAGTTTGACAGCCTGCACCGTAAAAGAATTATCATAATGGGATGAAGTGTGTGCAGGCGTCATAAGTTTTCGGTATGTATCATGGCGCAAATTGTGGGCAGTGGATAGGCGAAGGAATTTAAAACGTTCCTTAAGGTACTGGGGACTATTAGGAGTAAATAATATGTTATAAAGGAGAGTGAGAATGTGAATATTCCGGCGAAAATTAATAGGAAGCCACTTGAGTATTTTACGATATTCGGAATCATGGTCATATATTTCGCAATCCAAATATGAACCTGATACAAAAATTCTGAAGCCTCTCAAGCTTGTACAGCTGTTCTACGTTTAAATCTAGATAGCAGGCGTTAGCGTAATCAAGTATGGGAAGCAAGAGAGCCTCGGCAAGCGTAATCTTGGTAGCAGTGGGCAAAAAGTTTCTAAATCTTCTGAGGGATCTAAAAGATAAGAAGACTTTGCGACTTAAATCGGTGATGCGAGGCCGCCAAGACAGCTCCCGATCGATGATTATGCCGAGATTTTTGACAGTATCGCTAAAAGGAATATGTGTCCCGTCAAAAATAACCTGTGATAAGGAGGACCAGTTGACTTTAGCATTCATCCTAGGGCTACCGACGATTATCAATTGAGTTTTCTGAGGGTTTACGGCAAGACCAAACTTTTTGCTCCATCATAGAATGTGATCCAAGTCAGTGTTGATTTTACTAATTGCAATATTTAATGCATCAGTGTCACTTTGTGTGAAAATTTGTAAATCGTCAGCATATAGGTGGTAGGAAGAAGTCAATTTGTCAGAGATAGAGTTTATAAAAACAGCGAATAAAAGGGGAGATAAAACGCCGCCCTGAGGAACACCGGCAATTAAAGTAGCAAAATAACGGTTTAGAAAAACATTTAGAATACCGAATATGGCAATTGTAATTTTACTCGTGGTTAGTGACGCGACACGCAACTGTTATAGTGATGCGAAAGTCTACGACTGTAGACTTTCATCAATGGTTTGTAGTATGTACAGTTGAGCATGAAATGCGGTTTAAAATGGTTCGTCACCTTAAAGTCGACTTTTGCTTGCACAAGTACAGTATTGCCAACATTATAATAGATGTTCTGTTCTGTTACGTTTATAAAATAAAGAAACGCGAAAAAAGAAAATTACAAAGTTGACAATGACAGACACTGAGATTAACTATAGTTATAATCAGAAACAAAGAGGATATAATCACATACACTTGTCATAAATATTAAAACCAATTAAAAGGTTTTACATCTTTAAACAATCTCATCAATCAACAATCCTGTGTAAAACGCAGGATAGAAAATCAAGCAACTTGATCTAAGTAATTTTAAACTTTATTATCAAACAGTTAAACTTAAACTTCTATGGAGCAGTCAGTTTTGTGTGACTTAATTTGAAAGTTTAATGAATCAATTTGAAGATTGGCGAACCTTTTCATACCCGGATTGTAAGGCTGCTAACCACAGCAGCTATCATGTAAGAATGAAGGTGCAGATACAACATACGTTTCTCCTCTCGTTCCTTGTGCAGCCTCATGTCGGCGTCGGCCTGGTCCTCGACGGGGCTCGTGGCCGCCGACGCCTCGCCGGCGTCGTCGCTCGGCTGCTCCGGCACCACGATCTCGTAGTCGTTGCGCGGCACCGGCAACGCCGAGAGGGCGTTCTTCACCGACGCCTTCAACTAAACATCGACACAAACTAAGCAACTTATATATCTTCTTAACTTTTAGTGACTAGTATACATAATAAAAATAATATAAAAAAGGGGCCAAATTTAATATTATTTTTGTCCATAATCTGCCAGCTGCCATCAAAATTGCCGCGCCAAAACCTAGAGACTTATATCGTCTCTTTTACTCTAATACAAATTGTATGTTGTTAGAGGGAGAAAGCATCAGTTCAACATTCGTTTCAATTATCTGTATTTGACTACAACTATGTAGTGCTTCCCAATTAGCCGTGTGAGACATTTGGCAACAAATTTGTGGTGGTTCCGTCTTATATGTTATTGAAAGTATCATATTCTCTTTTCAAACAAAAACTTGCTATAAATCTATAAAAAGTACTTAACATTCTATTGAAGAACAAATACTTTTGTGGATAAATGGGGTAAAAATTAAATGAAGACACTTCTCCAAATTCAAACCTAAAATAAATGATAGAAATATAATAACATCATACACACAGTCAATCCTGGTTGTCCTGCTCCATGGCTCGGAGTGTTAAAGCTGCCCGGAGTAGATATCTCAGTACGCGATGACCTGAAAACATTATAAATACATAAAATATGTATTTTAATACTTTGTAATTTCGCATAATAATATGTACATTGAAACTATGAAAGACCCATATCGCAAGTAAATCATTATGATATTTATAGGTGCATAAACATCAGGTAGTTTCATTGCATAATCTATTCGTTAACAGCTCTTCAAAGTTCTTTTTATAAAAATAATGTAACAAGACAATATATGATTTATACCTATATGGTGTTGCCAGTACTGTATTTGGTGTGGCCACAACCTGTGATTGTGGCAACGCCCCAGAGAAGTCGCTCTGATGCAATGGTGTGTTCAGACCACCTTTTAATGGTGTGTCCACATGTGTTAAGGCCATTACATTTTGAGCTTCCATAAGAATCCTGAAAAATTGTTTACAATCAGTATACATTTCTGTTAATAATAGGGATGTGGACACATTTTACAATAATCTGTAATATGTTGACATGTAAAATAATCTAATTCTTAAAACATTATGATAATTGAAATGAAAATATTTAATTAACATTTCAAACAACAATTAGTGCACTATATTTCGTCTCCTTTTACTTCTACCAACTTCTATGTCATAAGTAGGAAAGCCAAATCTATGAGGCTGCTATTAAATATGTCAATTTTAATCAATTCTAAAGCTAATATTACCAGCATAAATGAAGGGTTCAGCTGAAATACTGTACAAAACATCAATATTCAGATAGATTAAAAAATTAATTATACTATAAACACCCATTTGTGATTGTTTATATTTTGTCTATCTTACGCTCCTAAAATCATTGCATTTTAGTAACTAAACATTTTGGTAGCACATCGCTTAATAAGCAACAAAGAAAAGGCACAAGACTTGTCTAATTCCAGAAAATGTAAAATATCCAAATAAAATTTAACAAAGCATGTTAAATCTCTATGCAAACATAAATGGAGTATGTTATGTTAGGGAATGCGAATATTACCCCATAACGTTATTTATTTTAGCAACTTGCATAATTTGCTCAAAGGGTGTTTCCTATATATTAGTAACTTAAATTTTCTTTACTATTTATTGGTAGACAATTAACATTACTTGTATTGTTGGGTTAGAGGGACCATGTTCGACTTAAAAAAATGTCTTATCACAAAAGGCAAATAAATTGGCGGTGCCATGCAGCCAGAAGGTAAAATATAAAGACAGTTTTTATAACAGTATAAACATAAGAAAAATATTTTTAACTTTTATAAAAAAAATCACAACAAATAAATAGTTTTAAATATATGAAAATTTCACTCCAGAATGGCACAAGTAATAGACAGAATGTCTACACTAGCACCGTTCTAGTCGGACTTTAAACTATTATTTAGTGTTCAACTCTAGACAAATTTAGTTTGACCTCTTCCTTACTTTTACCATCGATAATGGAATTTGCCAAGTTCTAAGCAGTGGTTAATAATCAGTTGATGCCTGACCTGTCTTGGTGCTGCGCGGGCGTGCGCAGCGCCGTGGCGGGCGCGGGCGTGAGCGCGTACTCCGCGAGCAGCGCGTCGGTGGGTGCGCCCGCGCCGCCCGCGGACTCGCGCGCCGCCTCCGACGCGCGCCCCACCTTCACTACCTGCTGCAACTCCTGTTGCGGAACATTTAAACCATTGGGTATATGACACAGATGACAATCAATTCTAAAATTATTTACACTTTTTTTATTGCATGAGCCCAGCAGACAGGCAGACGGCCCCCCTGGAATGGAAAGCGGTTACCATTGCCTATGGACATCTGTAACACCAAAGGTGCTACCAATGTGCTGCTGCTCTCTAAAGGGACTGGAACCTGGCCACTAATGCCGGAACACAACTCAAGGTTGTTATAACGGCATCCCCTTAACTAGGGGTGGTAGCCATTTAAAATTATCTGCTTCTACAAAAGTGGTGCCCAATGTGAGGCCAAAGTACTAAAATAGTAATATATTCATATTTAATATACTTATTACATAAAAACCAGTTCACATCCAAAATTATGAAAAATATATGTACTATGTACATAACTATGTGCATTTTATAATAGTGAAGTAGTTGCATTTTCTACAGTATTTAATAAGGCTGAAAAGAAATTCACATTTATTTTGATCTGAAGATATTATCTTTTCATATTGATAACATTGATGAAATTATCATAGTGAGCATTGAATTAAAGTTTGAGTGAAACAATCATAAATATTACCTGATCAGACACTTGAGGTTCTGGCAGCACCAGCTTGCTCCTTTTTCTTGCAGGTTGGTCACCCTGCAGCATCGCCTGTGGCACATCATTCTCCTTGCGCTGCTTCAACTTCTGTTTATCTTTACGACGGTCACGCTGTATTATAAGAAATTATGTTAAACTAGTTTTTTACTAGATCTGTTTAAATACCTGTCAAAAAAAAATATAGAGTAGTAAATTCAATATAAACAGTTACAGAGATACAGTCAATAATAAAAAGTTATTATTTACAAACATGCACTTAGAAGAAGGAGCTAAAAGTTATTTCCAAATATGACCCCTAATAAAATGATGTAGATACTAAAGATCTTAATTATTTTTATATTTATATATATGCTACGGCTTTCTCTCTCTCTCTATCATTTCTTTCAAAGATTTGTAATCATTTGATGCTAATACAGTATGTTTGTCAATCATATTCCCCAATTCTGGTACTATGCCCTCTTTTGCACCATAAATCACTGTCATTCTCTACTCTTTACCTTTTAAGTTAGATTCTTTATGTTACATGATTTCCAGCCCTCTTCATTCAATATTATAGATATTAAGACATCACCTTAGTCTTTTTTTCATTATAATTTCTCAATAATTATGTGACTGAGGCAAATAACCCACTTGCAAATCTCTGTTACATTCGATTTTTGGCAAAAAATTATGGAAATGGAAAAATTATGGAAAATAATATTACCTCTTCTTTCTCAGAATGCAATTCACCATCCAAATGTTGCTGCCTCAGTCTGGAGAAATCTGGAGCCATCGGATCAACCACTTCTGTGGATGTATCATAGAAACCTGCAGTAGGTTTCTTCTCAAATGGAATCTCCGAATTATAATCGACGCCACGCTTCTTCTTACGCCTTGATAGATAAATAATTTTTTATTGTTTACTGGGATATCTTCAAACAATTTATTAATATATAAAAACAGTCGTTAACAATGGGTGGTCTTAACAATTAAAAACGATTTCCTCTAGGCTATAAGTTTATGAAATATTTTTATTTCTAATTCATAAACCACATTTCATCAACTTTTAGAAATACATTCTACATTTTATAGGTTTGCACACCCTTGGATAGTCGGATGTCCAGTGTAACAAACATAAGAGCAGTGTCAGCTAATGGAGGTATGGTCAGCCGCTGGATCATGGCCATAGATGGGAGCGTTAACCACATAGAACATTGAATAGGAAGTAAAATTAAATTTTAACTTGCATGTATGACCTTCAAAAAGTGTTCTCCAATGGAACAAATGTAAAAAAAAACCTTTTGAATTTGAATTAACCCTTCTCATTTCCCGTGACTATGTAAGAATACTACTAGTACTATCTAGATAACTAGATTTTTTTTACTTATTCAAAGTTTTATCACAATTTACAAGTTAGTATATGTACGTAAAAAAATTCCTTACCTGATTGGCACTGCAATACCTGCAGCACTAAGCTCCCTTCTCTTTTGCAATGCAGCCAATCTTCTGGCTTCCTCAAGCTGCTTTTCTCTGGCCTTCCTCTTTGCCTTCTTGCCTTGTGTGTTGGCCAGACGAGCTCGGGCTTCTGACAGCATTTCCAATTCTAAAATAGAATAAAGTAGTACTTAGAAACTGAATACACTAGAATCTAGATGAACAAATACTGCAAGAAATAGGATATTTCTACATTCCTATGGTACAATCGAATTAGTGGCACAATTAAATATTCTAGTGCAATATAGCATTCCATAAGATATTATCTTAATTTTATTTACTACATGTTTACTAAATATGGGTATGGAATTGTTCTGTGGCAGAAATGACAGTAGATTAAGCAGGTGAGTCCTTGTGTGGGGACAATTTCTTGGCAAACATAGTGTAAGGTGTCCCCAGCCTAGTGGACCCACAACCAGCGTAAAGTAGTAAGTAGAAGCTAAATTTCCTAAAAAGCTTTCTCCATGCAGGAACAGAAAAAGAATACTACTTCCTGGAGCTGCCGTAAGAGGTGACACAAACAGGAAACAACCCACAGCCAGGTGGTAGGGCTTTGCCTGACTGGATGGCTAGCACCCCCCTCTATAAAGTATGCCACCATAACAACTTTGAGTTGTGTTCCAGCATCAGTGGCCAGGTTCCAGTTTCCTCTTCGAGGCTGACAGCATATTGGCATTGCTCATGTCTATAGGCAATGTTAACCACTTTCCATCACAGTTGGGCAGTAAGCCTGGCTGTTGTGCTTCAGCAATAAAAAAAAAGAGGAATCCAGCTATGGAAGTATGTGTATATATGGGAGTATAGAGTATGTGTGCAGAGCTTTGACTGTTAGGTATGACATGATTTTACTCAGATTCTTGCAACACACTAAACAAGTGAAGATGACACAATTTATAGCATTTTGCTTCTATATTTGTCAGCTCAGATAAAATACACTGAGAAAGCTTTGAGAACCATTCGGGTGTAATACAATAATGCATATAGCATCCTAATGAAATTGTCTTAATTTTGTATCATTTTCATAGACTCAACAAGAGGGACAAGACCACAGAGAATTGTAATTTCTTTGTCATAAGGAGATCACATATTGTAGGCTCCTGGGCTCATCCCCATTCATTAGGCAATGGAATTCTTTGCTCGTTATTAGATGGTGTTGACTACCCTTTTACCTTTAAAAGCTAGCAATCTTTGCACTGCTACACAAACACTTAGCTACCTACCTACAGTACTGACTACATGTGGGTTACGCAAATTGTGACTGAGTTTTTATATACACTGATGTTATATCATTTGAGTTTAAATCTTCTTGAATTGTAATTTTATATGGGTTTTATGCCTGAAATAAAGACTTTATTATATTACTAATATTATATTTCTCAGACTACAGTGTGGCTACAGCTTTAATATGAATACACACCATCTTCATCCATATCCTTGGGATCAGGGCGCGCTGGCTTAGTTTCAGGATTTGGATCAATTTCTCCTGGCTTCAGCTTCCTTGGATCATCACCCATATCCTCCCCCTCCTCTTTTTTCTGTGCTTGATCTCTTTAATAAAAACAGGTAAGGATCATTATTTAATTTATTTTTATTGTAATTCAACTATGTAGTTAAAATTAAACTATGATGAAAATGCTCTAGAGGGTGCTTTTGTCAATTATTTCTAGGAGATTTTTATTCTGTATGTGGTGCTGAAGATCTCATGTAAGAGATAACTAGCCTTTCCTGTACCTCACAAATAGGGATTGCAATCTGAAAAACCAGATCTGGTACCAATATACCAGATCTGTTCATGGCAATTTGTGGCAAAAAAATAGCAATGTTGCATGAGTATATACTTTATTTACGTTATGTGTGTATGCATGCAAATCATTCGACACCATATCACCCCCTGTATTACACCACTTGCTCAGTACAAAACTGAAGGAGTTCTAAGAGATTGCTGTTATTAATGACTATTTGCTGCCTATCAAAATCAGACTATGTATACAGTATGTATATACTAGGCGTGTGTAACTCTTTACTGAACCGACTCACTGATCCGAAACATTTAGGTGTTCCAAAAGATTGGAACATCAATAATGTTTCAAATGCATCATTTGGATCTGGAACATCGTGATCTCTCTGACTCGCTGTTCAGCGCGATCATGTCGTTTACTTGTGAGAGAGACCGACCAGAGCATAATGAATCACAGAGCAACAAGCGTAGCGAGAGAGCAGGAAAACAATAAAATATAAACAAAATATAATTTATTAATGATCTCACAATTTGTAATTTTTCAAATATTACTATGAATATCCATCTTTGTTTCAACCTTAACACCGTCTGCCTCAATATGCTTGCGACACGACATATATATATCTGTATTTTTATCTTTGACATCATGTTTCAAATGAAACCTCAGCCCGTTTCTCAGCCTCAATCCGCCACATACTAACAAGTCAACCATGATTCTATATCTTTGATTCAATGTTCCAAATGTTCCAAATGAAACATATCAGTGATCCGGAACATTTTACTGTTCCAGATACAAATGTTCCAATCGCAAAAATGTGACATTTCTCCCACGCCTAGTATATACTATACAGACATGTTAATAAAGATCAAATTATTTTTTGTGTGTGGCTTTTAAATTGGGTTGTGTTTAAACAAACACAAATCTGTGAAAGATTATCCTAAGCATTTCCTTGTTTTGTATGCCTTTCATAATGTGAATGTGACCAACAGAGTATATTCAATTGCATTAACAGGTTAGAAACCTAAGGCCAGGAGCAAAGGGAAGTACACACTCACCTTATTATTCATTATTTATATAACCTCCCAGAAATCCTCACTTTCTACTTCATTTTCTAATAAAAAATACATATATTCAAATTCATTTATTTATATAAACTTATTTCTAGGCCTTATATAATTATATCTAAAACTTATATAGTAGTTATATGGGCTTGCTGATAAGAAATTGTGACTTGAGACTTCTCAACTATTAGCTGTATGACTGTAATTAAGAAGACTTAGCATGATGTTTTACTAAATCACCCCTGGGGCCTTGTTTTTCTTAATGAAAATGAGAGACTATGACACCTCTACACCTCCTCTTGTCCTCATCCTCTCTTCAATTCAGGCAACTTGGTTCTAAACTTTAAACTTGTAATGCTTAAATTATGATATAATAAAGGGACGTTAACCACTTACAGCAAATATTCGTATCTTTCCAAGCACTGTGCAGCAGTACGACCAATGATTGGAGCAATAGTTCTCCACTGAGTGGGCATAAGCTTGGCCAAGTGCAAAAGTTTCTCGTCCTCTTCTCGAGACCATTCCGTCTTTTTTATGCTTGGATCCAACCATTCGTACCAACGCGCTTTGCATTGTTTTGCAGATTTTCTATGCAGCAATGATGCTATACGGGACCACTGATTTTTCCCATATTTCATAACAGCCGCTTTAAGGATTTCATCCTAGAAAAATGAACGTTATTAATAATAACTTCACTCTTTATCAATTGTTTTATATTTGTCCAAGTACAAACCTCAGTGTTTCGCCAAACACCGCCTTTTATCATAATCCGCGGCATATTTATTCGATTTCTTTTATCGTCCTTAAAACGATATTCTTTCTATATAGTAATCTTACACTTAACCACCTTTTACAAATACCTGACTCACACAAAAAAACAGAACTTAAGTATTTTATAAATTCATTTATCCTACAATTTTAATTCACTATCCTCAATTTCTCATTTCTCACAAGTTTTTTTATAGTTTTTTTATGTTTAAGGCTTGGCAACTAGGCCTTTAAGCCAGGCGGCGTTGTATTGTAGGCTACAATCAACGTCATTCAATGGAGTTCTTGTGAAAACTCAAAAAGCCACATTTGAAAATACAGTTCACATTTCTCACAAAAACACATAATTACTACTCAAAAACTATCAATATCCTACAACTATTTTTCATTTTAGAGTAATTTTACACATTTTTAGAAAATAAAACTGCACAGCACAAATTCCCCTTTCAGTTCCCGCCAAAAACTCCCTCTTAGAACTAAAGACAGTAGTACCCACAGACTACAGTCCTAACATTTTTTAATATATATATTTTGACTGCCATGACGCCATCAACGTAGTTCTTGTGACAACTTATAAGGCCAAAGGCTAATGGCTACGCAGTTAATATTTCTCTTAAATAACAATATACTAAATACTTTACGTACCCTAACAGATAACTATTATTCATTTTAATTATGGTGGGTAAAGATAAAGACGACAGTCTCATATGAGTAGAAAGTTGAAAAAGAGTCCAACTATAAACAGTAAATAATAGTTCAAAAACTCTCCGAAATGGCGCTAGCGAAGGCGAATGGTGTGGTATGAATGTAGCAGTTGATAACTGATTGAAGTATGCCGAGTTAGAATATGTAATATTTTTAGAGACTAGAGTAGTTAATTTTATATATATAGCATTATCTATGGTAGTTACTGATAGCACCAAGAAGCTTACACACAAGCTTCTTGGATAGCACCAAGAAGCTTACAAATAAATAAATAAATAATAAAATAAATAGCGTGCTACCCAAGAAGCTTTGTGTAAGCTTCTTGGATAACAGGCTATTTAAAACGTCAACGATTTACGATACGTAGTATCCATAGTAGTTTGTAACTCGGACTGGGCGTAACTACGTTCTAAGTCTCAGCCTTTCCTTCATAAAAAGCGCGTGGCAGATGGGAGGAGGGTGGTTTTAGTGGGTAGTAGGTGTTGCCCGTGCAACTTCTCTGAGTTTCCACACAAGCTGGCTTGATTAGTGTTCGGATTGCCCTTTGTCAAAGGGGAAAGCCCTCATGATTAACTATGGTCTAATCCCTTGCAAAGGACCCAGTATTGTGCGTAAATAGCAATTCCCCCGCCTTAAAAAAAAACAAATAGTAGTTTGTGACTGTCAGTCTCAGTCGTGTCAGTCCTTAGAAGTGTCAAATTTTTAATGGACTATAGCGCTTTGGCACTCCCTTTTCCATATTAAATATTAGAAAAAGGCAATTAGTGTTATTACAAAGTGAAAAATTATGTGTTTGCACTAACAGTTGTGTGCTATATTCAATAATGACTCGTTAATTGAAACCATTTTCCTGCAGACAACTTATTTAAGTATTCACAAAGTATGACATAAATATTAATCATAATGTTTGTTCATATTTATTTGATTCAATTACTAAACTAGCTTGTTTTAAAAAGTGTAGTTATAAAAATAACACAGTTTGATGACACTAGTTGATAACATGTACTGATCTGATTGCTTACGGAAATTGCATTTCCCGGGGCCCCCACTAGGATTGCTGTAAGTAGGTAATCGGTATTGAATTAAACACTTGATATTTTGTTCCAGAATCATGTCTACTACATCGAGGTCGGTCCCCATTAGCCACCATAAGTTGGCTGAAAAACTGATTATATTAAATGACAGAGGTGTCGGAATATTGACCAGAATCTATAACATAAAGAAGGCATGCGGAGATGCCAAATCTAAACCAGCTTTCTTATCAGACAAGGCCTTAGAGTCCTCTATTAAACATATAGTAAGAAGATTTCCTAATATTGATGTCAAAGGCCTCCAAGCCATAACAAATATCAAAAATGAAATCATTAAATCACTTTCATTATATTATTACACATTTGTAGACCTTTTAGACTTCAAAGATAATGTGTGCGAGCTTCTTAATATAATGGATGCTTGCCAAGTGACTTTGGATCTAACTTTAAATTTTGAACTCACTAAAAATTATCTTGATTTGGTGACAGTTTATGTTTCTCTTATGATATTATTGTCACGAGTTGAAGATCGTAAGGCAGTGTTGGGTTTGTTCAATGCCGCATATGAAATGGTTCACAGCCAGATAGATCCTAGTTTCCCAAGATTAGGACAACTCATTGTAGATTATGATGCACCACTGAAAAAACTATCAGAAGAGTTTATACCTCATCAAAAAGTCTTATTGAGTGCATTGAATTCCCTTTGGCATGTTTACCCAGCTAGAAATTTAACAGCTGAACATTGGAGATCTGAGCAAAAGCTTAGCTTGGTCAGCAATCCTGCTCTGCTCCTTAAACCATCAGAAACAAATACAATGTCATGTGAGTATCTAACTTTGGAATGTCTAGAAAGGTGGGTCATATTTGGCTTTGCCTTGTGCCATCAGATGCTACAACAGGACCATGCCAATAAAATGTGGGTAAGTGCTCTTGAGTCTGGATGGGTAGTGGCTCTTTTTAGAGATGAAGTTATTTATATCCACAGTTACATTCAAGGTTTTTTTGATGGCATCAAAGGGTATGGAAAGAGGATATCAGAAGTCAAAGACTGCTATCACCATGCAGTGCAGAAAGCTGGATATAAACATAGAGAAAGAAGAAAATTTTTGAGAACAGCTTTAAAAGAACTGGGTCTTATTTTGACTGATCAGCCAGGTCTATTAGGACCCAAAGCATTGTTAATTTTCATTGGACTTTGTTATGCAAGAGATGAAGTGTTTTGGCTCCTCCGTCACAATGACAATCCACCTCAGAAGGTGAAAGGTAAATCTGCAGATGATCTGGTTGATCGTCAACTGCCTGAACTGTTGTTCCATATGGAGGAATTAAGGGCCTTGGTCAGAAAGTATAGTCAGGTCATGCAAAGATATTATGTACAATATCTATCTGGATTTGATGCTGTTGCTCTTAATATAATGATTCAAAATTTACAAGTCTGTCCTGAAGAGGAGAGTGTTATACTTTCATCACTATGTAATACAGCAGCGAGCCTAACTGTAAAACAGGTTGAGGAGAATGAGCTATTTGATTTCAGGGCTTTCCGTTTAGATTGGTTCAGATTGCAAACTTATACATCAGTTGCAAAGACACCTCTGAACTTAGTTGATCAGAAAGAGCTGGCACAATTCATTGATAAAATGGTTTTTCATACCAAGATGGTAGACAATCTAGATGAAATAATGGTCGAGACATCTGATTTATCTCTTTTCTGTTTTTATAACAAAATATTTGAAAGTCAGTTTCACATGTGCTTGGAATTTCCAGCTCAAAATAGATACATTGTAGCATTTCCCCTTATTTGTAGCCATTTCCAAAACTGTACCCATGAGCTTTGTCCTGAAGAGAGACACCACATTAGGGAAAGAAGTCTCTCTGTGGTGAATATATTCCTTGATGAAATGGCAAAAGAAGCAAAAAACATTATCACTACAATCTGTGATGAGCAGTGCACAATGAGTGATAAGCTCTTGCCTAAACACTGTGCGCAAACAATTACTCATTTAGCCAACAGAAAAAAGAAGGATAAAAATAAGAAAAATACTATTGAAATAGTGAAACCTGGAGCTGAAAGTTACAGAAAAACTCGAGAGGAATTGACCACAATGGATAAACTTCATATGGCATTAACTGAATTATGCTCTGCTATTAATTACTGCAATACAATCAATGTTTGGGAGTACACGTTTGCCCCTCGAGAGTATTTACATCAGCATCTGGAGACAAGATTTTCCAAAGCTTTGGTTGGTATGGTTATGTTCAATCAAGATACAAGTGAAATAGCCAAACCTTCAGAGTTGCTTGTCAGTGTCCGAGCTTATATGAATGTACTCCAAACAGTTGAAAATTATGTTCATATTGATATTACAAGAGTTTTTAATAACTGTTTGTTACAGCAGACACAAAATATGGATAGCCATGGAGAAAAAACTATAGCATCCCTTTACACACAATGGTACTCTGAAATTTTATTAAGAAGAGTTAGTGCTGGAAGTATTTGCTTCTCTATGAGTCAAAAAGCTTTTGTGAGTCTCACAGCAGAAGGTGCTATTCCATTCAATGCTGAAGAATATTCAGATATAAATGAGTTACGAGCTTTGGCAGAATTAATTGGGCCATATGGCATGAAATTGCTGAGTGAAACATTAATGTGGCACATTGCAAGTCAAGTTCAGGAACTTAAAAAGTTAGTAGTACAAAATAAAGAAGTTCTTCAGTTGCTAAGAGTAAATTTTGACAAACCAGATATGATGAGAGAACAATTCAAAAGGTTGCAACATGTGGACAATGTTCTACAGAGAATGACAATAATTGGTGTAATTTTAAGCTTCAGACAGGTAGCACAAGAGTCTTTGTTGGATGTTTTAGAAAGGAGAATTCCATTTTTAATCAGTTCTATTAAAGATTTCCAACAACAATTACCTAGTGGAGACCCCATGCGTGTCATATCAGAAATGTGCTCAGCTGCCGGTTTACCATGTAAAGTGGATCCAACATTAGCATCTGCATTAAGGCAACATAAAGCAGAGTTAGAAGATGAGGAACATCTTATTGTATGTTTGTTCATGGTGTTTGTGGCGGTTTCTCTGCCGAGACTCGCACGCAGTGAAGGTTCTTTTTACCGACCTTCCTTAGAAGGACACGCAAATAACATTCACTGTATGGCGCCAGCAATAAATCATATATTTGGTGCGCTATTTACAATATGTGGCCAAGGCGACATTGAAGACCGTATGAAAGAGTTTCTGGCATTAGCTTCATCTTCTTTGCTTCGTTTGGGCCAGGAGACAGATAAGGAAGCAATTAGAAATCGTGAATCGGTTTATCTCCTCCTTGACCTAATTGTCCAGGAATCGCCATTCCTTACAATGGACCTGCTAGAGTCTTGTTTTCCATATGTCTTAATACGTAATGCTTATCATGAAGTATACAAACAGGAGCAGATGCTATTGCATTTGTAATTCCACAGGCTTATAATAATGAAAGACAAGCAATTTTGAATAATTTCTTAAAATTATTTTATAGTAGATGTAGTTATTTAAATATAGGTGTACTAATTTAAAAATATTCCAATTATATCAAGAAGACATTCTCACTTGCAGGGCACTCCAAGATTGCTTAGTATAAAATATTGTGCTGTTTTATTTCGGGGCTTATGAGACTATTAATTATTTCTAAAGCTTACTATGGAAATTAATAATAATTATTAGGTACCTTTAAGATTAGGCTTTAATGAGACTGGCCAAATATTCCTTTCTCTCATTAAGTTTGAATTAAATTTGCCTATCAAGACTTGAAATTCGTAATAGAAATGTTTATTTACAAATATTTTATCAGTTTACAATCAAGTTTATTATACAAAAGTATATTATTAGTATTTGTAGTTAATTTTTCAATGAAAGTTTAATCTTATTATATTAAGCTCCTCTTTCAAAGGTAAATTCCACCTGGCTTCTAAATTAATAAGTTTATTTAGTTGTAAATAAGGGTCTGTAAAATTTTAAATTAAGTAAATATTATTTCACAAAATATTTTTATTGCAAATTCTGATTAAATGGTTATGTGGTTGATAAAAGAATACTTGTAATTACAGGTACAATTTAAGTTTAAGACATGATAATATCTGGATAGTAAAGTTAAATGTAGGTTTTTCTAGATTTTCAACTCTAATTTAGACTTTCCTAATACACAATTTTAATGACACTGTAATAATTACTATGTATCATTTCATGCATGACAAGAGTTATGAATGTCAAAGAAGCAAGTGAGGTGTGTAAGAATAAGCCTGAATGGCGCTCTGTTGTTCCTGCCTATCCCGCAAGGGAACTGGCGTGAAGTTATGTATGTATGTATCATTTCATCACGTCTTGAGTTTTAGTATTGTAGTCTCTTCCCAAAATCAATCAAGTCAATTATTGCCTGAAAATAATTTCAAATTTAAGAAACCATAAAACAATTTTGTTCTGTAAATACATTATTTATCGTATCCTTGTAACAACGCGAGTTCTCTGAAAATTATAATTTTTCATTTGATAAAAAACGACGGCGATCATCTTTTGAACTCGAGAATAGTCTGTCTTTGAAGGAAGGGAACTTAACAATGGTTATACTTTAAAGCAGCTTTTTCAAAAATTTCATTTATCGATTGTCATTTTTGCAGTATGTTATTTCAATATAATAAAAATAGCATTTATTGTACAGTGCATTAGTTACTGTTAATTTGCCCGTTATCTAAAATTGCGGAAAGGAATTTCCACCAAAGATTAGACAGGGCAAATCATGAGCAAATATTTCAATGAATGTAGTAAATATGAGTGCAGAGCGACATTTGTATATATACTGGTAAACAAGTTGATAAACATTGTGTTATATAGTCATTATATACTCATGTATTAAAATAAAATAGACGAGTGTAGGTCAGGGCTGAGGGGTATATTATCCACAAGAGTTGGATATACGGCTATATTCTTGTCACAGTCGATTTTCATAATAACGTGTAAATCATGTTAAATTAATTATCAAAATTAAAAATCTAAAGTTTTTTAATTCAAACTATAAACGGCATATTAAGATACATTTGCAATATCAAGAAATTAATATCTGATTTTGTAATCTAATCTACCTGCATGGAAAAATAAAGCATAAATAAGGTAAATTATACCATTGCTGACAGACTCCCTCGCAACGCTATCAATTTATTCAAGATATAATCAAATCCTTCTGTCTGTATTATTTTGTAACCATACCATATATATTATGTAAGGGACCATAACAATGGCAACAAAGCCTATAATAGACCACTTAAAAAAATATTGTTTTAAAACAACACTATTAATATCGGGAATGACATAATTATCACCTTGAGTACCGGTATCTATATTATGTAGTTCGTATTTTTTTTAATTATAGGTCGACAACACACACACACACATTGTATATCCTTAAACTAAGCAAGTTATGCATGTTATGGGTAATAAAACTGACTACACTGAGGCCGATCCCAGACTACAGTTAATAATGGAAAGTTCGTTTACGAAATTTACCATGCCAGGAGTCGAACCCGGAGCCTCTGCGTTCTAATAAGTTCGGTCGGCTAAGGCTTACGCTCGCTCAACCACAGAGGCCGTAATAAATGCTTATTGTATTTAAATAGACTTAATTGAATCTGAAAAGACAGATTGCTGTTAAATTTAAGACTTGTTTTGAAGTATAGACGAGTAACTAATATTTATGGTTATTATAGTAGATACTTAGTTCTACTCAAACGTTGAAATCACCGATATGAAATTTCTTTCTTAAGCCATTGATAACAATGATGACTTGTTGTACACAGTAATGTTTATGTAGAAATAAGGCGACACTTTTGTACCTTGTATAAAGTATATCCATTTATTAAAATATTATAAATTAAGATTGTCGTTTTATTTCTAACCATGCATAGCTGCTACAATAAAACATTGTATAATACTTGCATTATACATCGAATACTGATTACTCGCGGCCATGGCGGCCTTTATATTTATGTTGACATGGTGGACGAACTGCAAGAATCTCGCCTACGTTGTATGGCCATGTTTTTCGGAAACCGATTGTTATGTGGGGAACAAATATCTTTATACTGCCTCCCTCCACCAGATGCCGATAGAAGGGATAGGTTAAAAAAATGCTGAGTTGATGTGAGGCGTGAAATGCATATGGTCTCACAATTAAAGATGCCGAAGACCGCGCGAAGGGTGAAAAATAGGCAAGTGGACCCCAGGCACTGAAGATGTCCTGAACACAACCGGGATTTAAGGCAAAATGATGACGAAGTGAAATCACGAAAATAATAAATTAGGAGTTGCCGCCATACATGTTACTGATAGATAAAAAATAATTTCAGGTCACATACATATAATGTAATATTTTTTAAAAATCAAATAAGCGTTATCGTAAACTTTCCCACGAAATGACTAATAACCATAATAACGTAAATTTATTCAAGTCGAGGGCAAGGGGATTTATGCGCTTTTGAATTTATAATTGAAATATGGGAGGAAAAATCCTGAAACCATTCAAGGTGGTGATACTTTTCAACGAAAATTGAATTGAATTTGAATAAAACGCCTGAACATTTTAAGATATAGTGTTTTTTTTTAGTTTTCAATACATTTTTAGCGCACCATGGTACGTTAGATCGAGCGACCTCCATCGGCACCTGAAAGTGGAGTTTGTCTCTAGCGGCTTACACTCCAACGCTTCAACTCCTAGCCAACATGGATATAATGAGGTTCCACAGGACAAAGCCATTTGAACTAGTGGCATTTTATTAAAGAAACTTAATAAACTGGGAGTTCACGGTGACTTGTTGCGTTGGGTGAAATCATATTTTTCCTGCCGATCTCAAGCAGTTGTTCTTGTTGGATACAGATCAGACTTCGTTAAAATTCCAACTGGAGTACCAAAGAGCTCCCACTTAGGCCCCGTTTTATATAATGCATACTTATGCGATATGCGACGTTAATGATTGCTTGAGAAATTCAGAATACCTTATGTATGCTTACGATAAAAAATTGTTTTTCAGAATTATATCTGGAATTGACTATTTAAGCATACAGATGATCTTGAATGCTATGCAGAAAATAATATTAATCTTATATACAAAAGTGTGAATGAATCTATTGTTACAGTTATTGAGTAGCATAGTTGTTCTTGTGTTTCTTTTTAAAGTTAATAATTAGTTTTGTTATGTAGCCTCTTATTTCTGAACGATACAATCGGCCACTTCCTTAATTGAATAGTAATGTAATATTTTTTTATTTATTCTCTAGAGTTGTTGTCTATAATTGACAATAATAATTGTTACAATATGTATCTTTTGTATGACGTGATAATTGTGTAGATTATAATTCAAAATGTCTCAATTGTATATAGACCGTATTCATTACATTTTATTTTTATGTTGGCAGATGCGATAGATTTGTACTGTGTTCGGTTTGTTTCATTACATGTAAAACTTTAAGTAAAATGTTTAATATAATATCTTGTATAAAATATTATCTGGAATTTCCAAATAGTAATGTATTCAATTCTCTTGATTCATAACACTTTAATTAAAATAGTTTATCAATGACTTCAATCCGCTATCGGTTGTGCCAATTGCTAAGTTTCATAAATAGTTGATTTATTGGAGGAATGGCCAGATGTTCTAAAACTGTTTGTAGAGTGAGAATAGCAGTTTAGTTTAATAAATTTGTTAAAGCCGTAAGGTTCTCTGATTATAACTATGTGACCAGTTGCTGTTCTTTTATTAATATAAATCCTCCTGAGTTGTTGCAAGTATGACACTATATCTTTTATAAGAAAAACTAAACCGATTTTTTTAAATTTTAGTGGAGCGCCTATAAAAAGAGTGAGGTTGTACGCTTAGATCATATAAACGAAGCGATCTAGGCGTTTGTTTTGATGAGAAAATGACTGTCTAATCATATAGATATTATTGTATACAAAACTTTCAAAAAATTAAGTTTCGTATTACGCATTTGTAAGTGTACTCAGATTTTCTTTTGCAATCGTATTAATTATCTGAGAGTCGATTTTTCAATCATCAGATAAAAGTTATTCATAGGATAAACTACAACATGAAAAAATAAATATTACAGTTGAATTGATTCACTTTTATCTGATGATTAAAAAATCGGCCCTTAGACATATAAGACCCAATTCCTATAAAGACAGCTGTATTTCACATAGGCTTCTATCCTTCCCATGGGGCCTGGAAGCCAGGGTCCTAGCGTCGCTGTATACGTGGCGCAGAGGCCCTGGCCAAGGCATCATATCCGTGCCGGTCGTAGCTCCACCACTTCCGCCAAGTTGCCGTGGGGGTACTGGGAAGATCGCCTTAGACGCCCCAGCGCGGGCCCCGCCACCATTGAGACGGTGAAGCCCATCCTGCATGACTGGCTAGGACGTCGTCACGACACTGACGTTCCGTCTGACACAGGTCCTCACGAGCCATGGTTGCTTCGGGAAGTACCTGTGTAGCCTCGGCCGTGAGCCCACGTCATGGTGCCATCATTGTGACAAGGGCAACGAGGACACGGCGCTGCACACACTCCAGGAGTGTCCAGCCTGGACGGAGCAGCGCCGGGAGCTCGTCGCCCATACCAGATTTGACACCTCGCTCCCGGCCGTGGCACGCACCATAGTCGGGAGCAAACCCAGATGGGACGCCGCCTCCTCCTGCGAGCACGTCATGTTTACGAAGGAGGACGTGGAGCAGGAGCGTGAACGGACTTTTCTGTTCCGCTCCCGCCAAAGGAGACGCGCCGGCGTCGGAGGGCGGGTATCGACCTTCGGCCGCCGTAAGCAGGCGGCGCGGGTTGAGCCCCTTGGCGTATAGGGGTTCTCACTCACCTGCACATGCCGTCGAGATGAGGGCGCGAGTGTTCCGCGGCACTCACCTCTCTTCCCGTGGGGCGCGTTACACGCCCGGACTAGTACTAGACGATGCCGCGGGGGACAAGACAAGTCCCCCGGCAATTTAAGAGGCCTGTGCGCGAGGCCCACGCCTGCCAGGGCACGCGGAGTTGGAAATCCCGTTTTGGCGTAGCCCTGGCATAAGGCGCAGGACGGAACACCTAAGGGTTTTAGTGAGTAGCCCTAACTGGGGAGTGGAAACAGCGTGGCACCAGTTCTGACTGGGCATGCTAGTGCCACCCCCAATCTGGCGAATCCTACACACGGGTCGCGAATTATCCCTCCTGGCTTGTGTGCCTGTCGCGGCCTAGGTCCTCAAACGGATTTCCCCTGGATAAAAAAAGGCTCCTATCCTTGGATCAAAAACATAGTTTTAAATATGTCATTGCTTTTTGATATAATTCACAGCCGTGTTGACAGCCCTGAGCTTGTCTCGAAATTGGCATATAATGTACCTACCTAGATACCGTTCTCATCATACACCTTTGCTGAATGTTTCTTATCATTCTACCAACTACTCTCAAAATTCTTTGCTTTCTCGTATGGCTCGTACTTATAATACTAGATTTTGTTAAAGTCCTCCAAATACAAAATTTAAAGTATTATTAATAACTTGCAGAAATTTTTATAACACCCGACTTTATTTATTGGTCTTTTCAGATTATATAGTAATATTAATGTTTTAAAAACATTTTAAAAAATACATTTTAGGGTTTAGCAAAGAGTCAGATCAGCAAAAACTGTCAGACCCACAAACAAAAACGTCTGAACTATTTGTCCTTGTCATTATTATGGAAAACCACTCGTTGTGCGATTTTTTAACCCTACAGCAAGGGCGACGTGACCGCTAAGCAGAAAAGTTCTGTCTAAATAAAGAAAAAAGAAACTACAACAAAGCCTCGCCTTTCACTTTCAAGTTTCTGCCAAAAACTCTTTATACTCTTCCTACAGATTATTTCCATCTTCGCTAGTGGAGTGGGTTAATAAAAAACAGAAATTCGTGTAAAATTTATTGTTGTTTTTTATTATTATTTTGAAATCACATGTTGTAACTTTCATCTTGTCTTGTTAATTAAAAATATTCACATTGTCATTTAAATAATCTATAATGGTAATCTAGCTTATACTTAGGAGAAATAATGCCATTGAGTACTACTTATAGTGATAGAAATCAATTTGTCTATAAGTTACACGATTGGTCAAGTCACTCTACAACGGAAACATCGCCCTCTCGTCTTAATACAAATATACAGTATTATAATATACAATTACAAGAACTTGCATATTGTTTCGACATTCACTAAAAATGGCATTAACTTGGTATACCTAAAAGATCAATTCTTAACTTTATTTATAAATGTATAGAAATAATAAAAATACATCATGCTCTTTGGCTTGCACGACGGAAAGTAACCTTATATAATACTTATACAGGGTAGACAGAATGAGTGTGAATTGCTTGTGAACTGAGTGTTCACAAAAATTTTAAAGTCACAGTAGACGCAAAATTTAAATGCGCTTCGAGTGAAGCTAGGTCCGTGAGTATGCAGGTCCAATCAAATGTTAACGTTTGTCACAACTTACGGTGTTGTGCAAGAGGGATGGCATGCGAGTCCGGATAGTGGCCGATCGAGAGGGCAACAGTTCCTTTTCAGCTCTGTCTATGAACCTTAGTTTAGAAATTGTGTTCTGCGCAATGACGTGTACAAACATCAAGGACGCATTTAAGTTTTGCTCGTACTGATATAGTGATGCAGTTGTCTTGAGGTTTTATGACAGTGGAAGTTACTTGTCTTAAGATGACTTGGTTGAAAACTGACCTTTACAGATCGTAGGGTTTAAATATCTAAGTTGGATGAGGTTAGAAATAATTGTAGAAATTATTAGTTTTCATCTTGTTTAGATTTCTTTACATGCAATATCAGCTTACTGTACCGAACCTACGTAACATCATCTCAAATACCCTAGATTTCTCCAAGACCAAAACGGAGATTTTCCTCCTTCTCTCTACCCTCCACATAATACAGATAATATAAAAAATCTCAATACTTATATCAAGAGATCAATTTTAAATGTACGACGAAATTATAAATATAAAAAGACGATCAGTAAAGGGGGCTGAAGTGTGATATGCAAGTTTGTATTTACCAGATTTTATGATATAAAAATAAAGTTTTTAATGTCTTTTTCGAGCCTTTTTTTTAACGTTACGTCACTTACGTATAATCAATGTGAAAGTGAAAAAAAAAGTAATCACTACTAATTATAATTTTTAAAATATTATCAATGTTGACAGATTTTCTTCAGTCTAATAATATTTGATCATTTGGCAATGTTGTTAAATTTGATTATATTCTACTTAAATTCGAACGTGTTGTGCTGAAATGCTAATATAATCCAAAATAAATAATATTCGAAATAATTAAACAAATGTATTTAATTAGTTCCATATCTAATAATCGATTTGAAGTCACTCGAAGCACCTTTGTGTTGGAGTATTTATTGCTTAACCTGAGACTACCACACGACAATGGCTTTTTGCTAATAATAATACTGATAAATTTAGTCTGTTTTATATTATTTTTCATTTATTACAATAATTATATAAACAAACTTTCTGGTTCGTAAAGGATAAAGACATAATAAGTGATTAAATAACATTTCGCACAACACAGCACAATCAGACTAAACGAAATTAACAAATTCAAAATTACATTATCTGCCATAGGAAGACTAAATGCGAATTGAGAACATTTCAGGTATTTTTGAGCCCATGACTTAATACGAAACGAGTCATCTCCACGAGAAGTAAAAATCGAAGAATTTAATTATAAAAAAGGAACAGGAATACAAATGGGTATAATGGCACCTCGACATTCCACTTACAGTTATATTAAATATGTTAAAAATAACTTTATATAAAAATTACAATTACGGAGATTCGAGTAGATGAACGCAGCGACGCGTCACTCGGAATATCGTTGCAGCTTCTCGAGTTCACGACATCTATACACGGCTGTCTCTGTATACCTCTCCATTTATATACAAAAATATACATAAACGTTCGGCTATAAGAGCGACACCACCGAATCGTCAATAAAGTATCACCGGGCATCACCGGAATTGCCTCTTCACGTGTTTACGCAATACAAAAATAATAATTCGGTAAACGATCGAGTCTCACCAGTGAAGTCGAGGTCGCGGATCGACTTGAAGATTCGATTTGAGCAAACGAAAGTCGACCGCCATGGAGTTATGGTTCATTCCACTAGCCGAGCCTTTGCTTATATCTCGACCTGGGGGCGTTGCGGGTTGGTGACGGTGAGCGACTCGGGCGAGTGGAGCGTTATTGTTGTTTGGGAGGCGACCGTCACTGTTTTGTGGTCGGGGCCCCTGTCCGCGGGAGGCGCGTGGCCGTGTGGGCCGTTGTCCGCTCGGTACACGTATCCTAGCAACAGCGGCACGCCGGGCGCTAAAGCGACTAGTTCTAGCTGACCCACTTCGTCCCCCACCCCGCCCCCGCCCGCGCCTATCCCCGATGCGGCGCAATACTCGTACTGTCAGACCTTTTGCGGGGGGCGCATCTCGTACGCCTGCGGGTGCGGATACGCGTTCGCGTACGGCTCCGACCGGCGGCCACCGCTAGGTCCGGCGGGCGCGGAAGCTGTTACAGTCAAAGACACAAACTTTTATATCGCACACATTAAGTTATGAAAATGAAATACAAATTAAAATATTTATTTCTAAGAAATAGGTACAATTTGTAGTCTGTTATTGAGATCTTCTTTTAAGCAAATTTTACTTGTATCAGAAATTTCGCTCTTCCATAATCTAAATATTAAATCGTATTTAAAAATAGTTTCTGAATATTTTCATGCTGTAGAGGAGGACATAAGAAGTAAGAAGGATTTAAAATATTGCATTACACCTATGTATTGTAATTTTATATCATGTATTATTACCTATGTATATTATGTATACCTATTTATTATAATTCTATTGTATAAAGTTGTCCCACTTAATAACTTTGTTAACATGAATCCAATCAGAATGTCTGTAAAACAAGTATTTTTATATAGCAATAAGACCGCCCTTTGTGCACAATAATACTAGCTTTAAAATGTTCTATAATAGTGTACAATAAATAGTTATATATCTATCAAATCTGATATTGTGGGAAGTACTACAAAGAATGACAAAATTTTAGTGTACCTATTGGGGAGCACATAATTTTATCATAGATTTCTACCTGTTAATATGGTGTATGCAAATATCATTTCTTTAAGCTGAAACCAGCAATTGTGTCGTGACATATCAAGTGCATTGAAATGCAAAGCAGATATTAGCTTAATGAACCTTTAAGGTGCAATATGCTTACCTAGATCCCTGGCGTAAGAAAGCGGGGGCGCGTAGCCCTTGTGAGTGCGCGCGCGCCGGTGGCCTGGACGGGGGGCGCCCCGCGTGGGGGACCGCGCCCCCGCGGGGCCCGCGCCCCCCGCGCGCATCCGCCGTAGCGTGTTCATCGGCCGACGAAGCGTCTCCGACAACCGCCTGTGCACCCAGCCCACATATGCATTTGAACACCCCGGGGAAAGACTAACTTGTCAAGCAACATTGATTTTGTGACATCGCATTGCTTTGGAAGCTCATAAGTTTCACAATAAAACAAAAATATAAGTTGAATCACTTAAAAATCAAAAATGTTTCAAATATAAAAAAAAACTATCGTAAGTCAGATTTAGCAGAGAAAAGTGACATATTATCTCACTGGAAACCCTGTCTTTTTTCTGTGTTACTTTTTCCCTGCATGTGATTTTTTAAACGTCCAAGAACTCTAACATTAATTCGGGTTTTTTAGTCTGTTCGGTTTATTATCGTATAATACCGGAAATTCCCTACAAAATCGCGTTCACAGGTTAGTTTCGATAAAAAGTGACAAGTTAGTCTTTCTCCCTGGAGTCTTCATTTGTTACAGTAAAACCTTTTTTTTGTTCTAAAGCAACAAGCTTTATAGTTTTACTCCATTCTGACAACCTGTAACCTGGACCCTAGGCCCCACTGCCGGCGAAGATCAGTTTTTTATAAATAAATATATTTTATAAGAAAAATGTAAAAAATTTGGAAATAAAATATATATGTGAATAATAATAATAATACGCGTTTTGCTTTACTAAGCAAAACGCGTATTAACTATAAACAGGGTTTATTGTAACAGATATATTAAACAATGGAAAGACAAGATAACTCGACTAATGGTATAATATAGTTCAAAGTAATTACAAATAATCTTTGACTAAGGCTGCCTGCTATATTTAAAGATTAATAATTAACAGTTTAGTGCATTTTTTATTGTCCTAACAAATTATTTCGAAAACTTGACATAAAAATATTATCTACTCTTTCCATAATTAAAACCATCACAACCAATTGGTATAACCTTATTTGAATCACCGATATCAATTAGCAATCGTGAATGCATTGCTATAATTATGTCTAATGAAGCATAGTTTAAACATGTACCATAACCGTGTGCAGAGGTAATCATATATTATTATGAATTTTTGCAAGACTTGATGTCGGGGCTAAGTTGTGTATATCAATTTTCCGGCGAGCAGCATTGTCAGTGGAAAGATTTGGCTAAAATGCTTCACGTGCCATAAGGACGTCAGATGCCATGCGTGCTGATAGGCCTGTAGAAAAGCCTCGGAGGCTATTTGGACGTGGCGGAGAGAACAGTGGAGACTTTTGGGGTGTCTCGTGTGTCAGTCAGCAGTCATCACATAGGGGAGAAGAAGCTGGAGTTTATGGAACCTCCAGTTACATCTTAATTAGAGGGAGGATGGTGCTGAAATACGGCACTGGCGGCTAGTCAAAAGACCAGCCACGACAAACCACTCGCGACACCACTCGCTAAGAAGGGTACCTGAGGGTGAGACCTTCCGATATCGCCAGCTGCCGGTCTAATGAGATGGCTGGATTCAGCGTTGTGGCCGAGTCACATCTCACTTGATTGTATATTAGTCCAACATTAGTGTACCGCAATATGACTTTCCTCAAGAAAAGGGTTAAATTACTGGAGAGTCTTAGACTTTTCGATAAGGAGAGGCCAGTGTTGACTAGCCACCGCCCATTTAGGCTTCGGTAAATAGCACTAATACCCAGATACTTAACACTAGAAAAACACTTGGCATTGGTTTAGGTTGTTTTACAGTTACACAGCAATTATGCAGTACTTATTGCACAGGATTAGAGTTTTCTATAACGTATTCTACCACAAAAAAAACTCTTGATGCATTGATATCTCTTTTCTTTTTCCTTCTCCCAATGATTTGAGATTGGTACAGTACGTCTTTTTTCTCTTTCATACTCCTTGTATACTAGCATAATTTCTTTGTCATCATCATTAACATCAACATCATTGACACAATCCATCTCAATGTAATAATAATAAGGAACATAAAACAGGTAGATTGAAGGCAGAAAAATATATTTTTTTAATGTGAAGCTGGCAAACAGTGTACTGGAAACTGGTGACCATGGCCTATGGATATATGCAACATCAATGTGCAAAGGCAATGCATTGCCAGCCTTTAGGAGGGGATGGGATAAAGGGGACGAGTTGGAAGGATTAGACAAGAATGGGATATGGAATAGGTAGGGGTGAGATGGGGAAGGAGAAGTAGGCCTTCAGAACTCTCACTTATTGCATGAAACACGTTACTTTAAGGCTAAACGTATCATATCACGCCGATATTCTGCGAGAGCGTGGTATTACACTGATCGATCTGGCTCTAAAGGCTGAAATCATATTTAATGATCCCAGCATGGCTCTATCGCGTACAAGTTATGCAGGCAGTACTTATTGCACAGGATTAGAGGTTTCAATGGCGGACTCCACTTAAAAAAAAATGTATTTATCTTTTTTTTACCTGCACCCATTGATTTGGGGTCTGCACAGTATGTCTTCTTACTATTCATACTGCTCTATTCTGGTAAAGTCCCCTGTCATACCGCAAATCATCATCATCCATAGACATCTTTCATACAATCCATCTTGATGTATTAATAGGGAACGTACAACAGGTATGTTGCAGGCGAAATATACATTCCGTCATTCTGTTTCACACTTTTATAGAAACTGATCCTTACAAGGCACACTTTGAATTGGTGTATTTTTTCTGAAATACCGGATATAATCCTGACTAAGGTAATATATATTTCAAAAGTCTACTAATGGCACCGGTTTAGTTCGTCAAAATTACGTTTAGAGCATTTTATTTTGACGTTTCGGTTACTTGTCTATAGCCGTGATAGATACTTAGTCTGGCCATAAATACTGTTACAATGAAAAAGAAACAAAATATTACATTTGAATGTGGAATCTGTCATTTTTATATGATTGTTCATTGTGTTTTCTCATTTTGGCGCCAATACATTGTACAACATTTTGCGATATTAAAATGGAGTGGAGCGATAAAGAGAACCGAATCGCTGTGATTGCATTACACAAAGTAGGTATGGAGACAAATGCAATTTTTAAAACTCTCCATACGCTTGGTATTAGTCAAATGTTTGTGTAGCGGGCTATTAATAGGTACAATGAGACCTCCTCTGTTTGTGACAAAAAAAAATCTGGCCGTCCACGTAGTGTTCGTACGAAAAAGGTGGTCAAAGCAGTAAGGGAAAGAATTCGATGAAATCCTGTCCGAAAGCAAAAGATTTTATCTCGGGAGATGAAGACATCACCTAAAACCATGTCACGTATTTTAAAAGATGACTTAGGACTCGCAGCTTATAAAAGACGCACTGGTCATTTCTTAACTCATAATTTAAAAAAGAATATGGTGCTAGAATCGAAACAACTACTGAAGCGGTACGCAAAGGGAGGTCACAGAAAAATTTTGTTTACGGATGAGAAATTTTTTACAATTGAGCAACAATTTAACAAACAAAATGACCGTATTTATGCTCAAAGCTCTAAGGAAGCTTCTAAATTAGTCGACAGTGCAACGTGGGCATTATCCGTCTTCAGTGATGGTTTGATGGGGTGTTAGCTATGAAGGAGTGACTGAACCACATTTTTGTGAAAAAGGTATCAAAACATCGGCACAAGTGTATCAAGATATCATTCTTGAGAAGGTAGTTAAGCCCCTTAACAACACCATGTTCAATAACCAAAAATGGTCCTTCCAGCCAGACTCGGCGCCGAGTCATAAAGCTCGGTCCACGCAGACTTGGTTGGAAACGAACGTTTCGGACTTCATCAGAGTTGAACACTAGCCGTCGTCTAGTCCCGATCTTAATCCGCTGTATTATGATTTATGGTCAGTTTTAGAGAGTACGGCTTGCTCAAAACGCCATGATAATTTGGAGTCCCTAAAACAATCCATACGATTGGCAGTGAAGAATTTTCCCATGGAAAGAGTGCGTGCTTCTATTGATAACTGGCCTCAACGTTTAAAGGACTGTATTGCAGCCAATGGAGACCACTTCGAATAAGCTTTTTATATATTAAATTGTTTTATATTTATGTATTAAACTAACACACTGTAAAACTTATAAATGTTATTTGCAATAGAAAAAAAATCTTTGTTACAATATTTATGGCAAGACTAGGTAGATAAATTAGATAAGGTTCGAAATGAGCAAATAAATAACCATTAACCATAATTAAACAATTAAACTGGACAAGTTGGAGGTAGACTAATTAGTTTAATATAGGTTTAACATTTTTGTCTACCGTGATCATGACTGCTGAAAAATGGCCGAAGCGTTGAAATAAAAATCGAATAAAATGCCTTGCTTAAAACCGTGAAAACGTGGTTTAGTTTCATCAAAATCAGTTTCAAGTGTTTTTCGGTATTTATTATAGTTTAAGATGGGGCCTTGGTGGTTCACTTGAAATATTCACGCGTATAAATTGCGATAACGATTACCTGACACTTCTTATACAACATATGGATCTTAATATTCTCTGACACATTCACTCTCGCTCAATCACTCATACTTATTCTTACATCACCTATGCGAACTCACAGATATACAAACAATACACCTAAGCACTCGAAGGGCTCACTCTAATACAATTACTTATAATAATTATACTAGTATTTTTTTTCTCTTAGTTAGCCAAATATAAAGGCCAACGGGTTGATCCTGGTGACCTGTACTACATGTTTCTTTTTAACCTAAATCAGGCACCAGACACTTAGTTAATGTTGTTACTTACTAGATTTAGGTTTCACTGTGTACTTAAAGAGAAAATAAAGAATTATGTTACGTTACGATAAAGCCAGAACAATCGGTGACTCACCTAGCGGGCGGCCTCTTGGGGTTGGAGGAGGGCGTGTGCACCGCGCAGCACTTGACGAAAGCACCCATGCACACGATGAGCGCCACTCCGGCCAGCAGCACCGCCCACCACTGCTCCGTCACCCACGCCTGCACCGACTGCAGCGTGTCGCGATTCAGGAGGAGGTTCTTCAGCCGCGCGAGGGGACCCTCCGCGTCGACGGCGCGGCACTTCAGGAACACGTCGCAGTAACCCTATTCACGTGAACGTTTAGCATATATCATGCTGTTATACAACACATGTTATAACAGTTGCTGTATAATTACAAAAAATTTAATAAATTATTTTTTGGAGTTTATTTCTTTTCGACTTTCATATAAACTACCTGGGTAAGGAAAATTTATGAGCGAAATAACACAAGCGTTACTTTTATATAATACTACTAGGATATGCTCGTTGTGTGTGTTGTATTTATTAGATACATTTTGTTGCTTGGCTCGATTGTTTACATCCCAAAGACAACATTTTATACCTACCCTAAAAAATTTTGGGGAGAAAATTCCTTCATGACTTTTCACCAATATGGTACATTTTTTGTAAATAAAACAGTACGCATCAAAAGCCGAGTGACTCACTTGGAAATTGTCGCAGGGCGATCCGGGCCGCAGGCTGATCCCGCCGGTGGGCAGTCCAACCCTGTGCGCGAAGTCTGCGGTGCTCTTGCACGAGTCCGCCGTGGGGCCGGTCTGGCAGGCGAGCTGGCAGAGCGCGCGCCGGTCGACCACGGCGGACACGCCGTCGCCCAGGTGCTGCGGCGACGACGACAGGAAGCACTCGGACATGTTCCACGCGCGGCATATCGAGTCCGAGCACTCGCCGTTGTTGCACAGTTGAGTGCCTGGTATGGTATAAACGTTTATCATTCGACATAATAACGATCTAAAATAATAAATAATCTACTTCTTTCTGTTCAGCGCTATCTCCTGCCAGTCATATAATTGAAGTTCGCGCAAATCAGCCTCCACTACGTCACTCCAGCGATGTTTGGGCTGACCAACTGGTCACCGTTCCGGTGATCTGCCCAGATAGGCTGTTTTCCCAGCGCGATCCTCCCCCATTCCATGTAGGTGACCACGCCAGCGCAAGCAATATGCCTTGCTCTCGTCTATTATATTAGGCTCATCCACCAGCTATTCGATTTTGGCATCGACAAAAAAATGCCGAAAATTCGACATAATCATATTTTTTATTATTTTGTTAGGTTTCCGCGACTGTTAAACTATGTCTATGTCTATGTTTATATATATATATATATATATATATATATATATATATATATATATATACTAGCATTTGCCGGCGACTTTGTCCACTTTAGACAGAGAGCAGAAGATCAAAGTTGTCTTACTAAAAATTTTAAGGGATTCCCGGGATATAAAAGTATCGCAGATTTTAAGTCCAGGCATTTACTATCGATAAGCAAAAACGACATCGAAATCAGTCAAGTTGTTTTTACGTGAATCCCAAACAAACATTCAAACAAAAAATCTAAAAACAAGACTACATTTTTTTAATATTATATAGATTAACTAATCTAGGAGTTATATATAATGCCGTGAAAAATAATGTTGAGGGTGCAACAATTTATTTCACTTCATTCAATAATCACTAGCAATTTTAGTCATCACTGTGGCACGCCAAAATTCTGTTATTTATAAGTGACTGCTATATAATATTTTCTTAAGTTTTCGTGACTAGTATACATAATAAAACTATGTTTTAACGGCTTTAAGCGCAGTAATTTATTGGATTTTTATTATTCCGACGTTTCGGCCACTTTTCAGTAGCCGTGATCACCAAAAAAGATATCAATGAGTAACCTTAAAGTTTTATTTAGCCTACCGCCAACTTGTTTGCTTTAATTTTGTTTAATATTATTATTTAATTTATGGCAGCCTAATCTAATTTCATTAAAATTTTCAAAATTCATTTCAATGAAATAAATTACCAGGCTTAAAATCGTTAAAACGTGGTTTTACAATGACTGCTATATATTTGTTCATTAGCAATAGCAAGTGTGAATAAATAGGGTACAGAGACTTTCTTTAAGCTTATTGATTAATAGTCTACATTAGTTAATACGAGATTATTATTTAAAAAAACCGTGACTAGGTACCAAGCAAGTTCAATATTTCGCTAGTTTTCCCCGGCTACGCCGCGGGACAAACCCTAGTAAGTATCTCTACTTTACGTAAATAAAAAAATTATTAGGCTTTATATATCGCGAGCGAGGCCGCGAACAAAAACTAGTATATATATATATATATATATATAAACCTTCCTTGAAAAATTAGCTAACTGAAGGTGAAAACCGTTAAGTTCGCGTAGTTACTTATATACAGACAGATGGCGCGGAAAGCGACTTTGTTTTATACTTACTATGTAAAGCTAAAAAAATAGTCAGTTGTAAAATATAACGGGTCGTGTTCATCACCCGTGATATAACAGTGACAAAATAAAATAGCTTCACGGCGTGATCGTTAATTAAAGTAGCTGTAATTTCCATAATTACATTTTACCGACTGACAAAATGTATAATCTATCTAGTTAGATTACAGGCCGGTGGTCCTTTTAATATTCCGTTAAAATAATAAATACATGTTAGAAATTAACAAAACAATCGGTTTTTAAATTTCCACAGACAGTTTTTCATTATTATCCCTGTTGTGATTCGTTTATAATAAATAGTGACATGAACTATACTCACCGTTATTGCACCTGGTGTGGTTGGCCATGGCCCTCGGCGGCGGGCAGTCGGCCGAGTTGCCGGAGCAATAGGACGCGTGGCTGCACTCGGTCGCCTCCTTGCACGTTTGGTTCTTAAACGCCAGCACGAATTGGCACGTGCGCGCGTGGCAGCACGGCCCTTGCGACGGACTGAAACAATATGCACTTTCGCCTTACACTCCGTTCAATGATATTGAGTTTTGACTACTCACTCTATCGGACCCGCCTTTTGAAATAACAAAAAAATGACAATGCAATATCGCTGAAGTGTACTAAATTTCATATCTGTAGCTATACAAATATATGAGATAATCGGCTGTGACGATTTGAATGCCATTTTAAAAGTTTCTTTTAAACTATATACTAGCGGTCTCAGTAGATCTTGTCATGTCCTGAAAAAATAAAAATCTAGGACCCGATTCTAGTGTCTCCTACTGTTTCCATTGTGAATGTAAACCATCCGGGGACCTACTCAAACAAACGCAAAATAATACCAAAATCGGTCTAGAAGATTAGGAGTATCCTTCCTACCTGATCCCGGCGCCACCTACCGTTTCGAAAAGTCGTTGTCAGGTTATGCGCGTACATACATTTCCACGATTCATTTTTATTTATATAGATAGATTAGAAGCCGAAAAATAAATATGAAAATGAGTTATTACGATTATCATAACATTCGGTGTAAGTATTTTATATGTCACCAGAGTCAATTATACAAGTGGTAGTTCTAATTTATCTGAGTTTCGCATTAAATTTAACCGCATATTACGGTCTTCTTCTAGCCGTATTCATGTTCTAACGGCGGAAATAAGTCAATTTAATATTTCGTCAGGTCTTGTGACCTCCAGGTATATTCATAGTTTTTAATTTGACCGAGATATCTTAGGTTTTTGTGCGAGTATCGGTTTTGTTATGGAGTAAAGGAGTACAGTGATGAATTAATTTAATTGTAAAAATCACCTGCATTGCGTGTTGGCTTTCCTTGTGCATCCTTTAGCTGTAGCATTTCTGTCTCGATCGTACGCGCTCACTTGTTTTGGATAGCAACAGTGGTCTTTGCATTCACTCTCATCATAACCTGAAAATTAATTGTTATTTCCTTAAAAAAAGTAGCAAGTGTGCGAATTGGGCTCAGTTAAACAATAGATAGAAGGATGGAAAGCTTTTTTATAAATGGTCCTTCGAGCCGGATAATTTCTTGACTGTGGTTCGTATGTGAGTTGCTAATGTGTTATTGATATTTATTACTTACTAATATATATGTACTGGCGACAAAAAATATAAATACACATAATTAGTTATCCGTGCAGGAATGGAGAGAGAATACAAATTCTTACAACCGGGTGACCTGTCGTAAGAGTGGACCAAGAAAAAAGCAAAACCAGGTGATAATGTCCATCTGGATGCCTGCCACGTCCAGTCTACAGTATGTCACCATAACAACATTGAGGTGTGTTCCGGGGTCGTTGGCTAAGTTCTAGGCTCCCCTAGACGCCCGGTAACGCATTGGTAGTATCTTTGTTGTTACTAATGTCTATAGGCGATGATAACCACTTCCCATTGAGTAAGAGGACGTCAGTCTGTCTGCTGTGCTCCAGCAATAAAAAACATATCTGGGGTATATGAAATGAAGTTTATGTGGAAGTGTGAAAGCCCTTTATAAAAAAAAATTATCTAATAATAATTATCACTTACCACAATCACACTCCTCGCCGACTTCGACGATCTTGTTACCGCAGAACGCTCCTTGACTTTCATTTAAGCAGTTCCGCTTACGTCCATCGCGCACCGCGTCCAAAACTAAACTGATATTCCCTATGCTGCAGTTGGAGAAACGACTGTTATTCGGTCTATCGCCGGAAGTAGCCGATGCGAACATTATAAAGTTGCCTTTTTGACCACCTGGTCGACAGTCCGATGGGTAATCGTGCTGAAAATATTTATGTAACTAATAAGAAAATATACAGATGACGTTGAAAAAACAAGTAAAGTGTAGGAGTCGAAATCACATAGAAGGAGCATGCATAAATTATAATAATTATAATTTACCAAGACTTATATAGTCCTCAAAAAAAAAATATTTAGATACTACACTAGTTTCTACCTTTAAAATTAATTACTGACTGCAACAACGGTCGAGTATGGACACACGTCTATAGTTACGATACGCTGGTAAGTACTTTAATGTGTTACGATCTTATTCATATCGAGTTATAGTAAGTTTGCAGGCTTACAAACTTACACTAACGCAATATGAATAAGACCATGTATCTTTAAATTTTGGTCGAAACTTTTTGTTTTAATTTTATCTATTAAACTACGAGATTAATTATAATATTTTTATAACCAATTGGCTAGGGAAAAGAATATGGTTCCTGTTTTTCATTTAAGTATTGCTTTAGAACCTTAATATATACCAGGTTGTACTTTGATATTTGATTTATTAAGCTGGTAAAGGAAATAATTCCTATGAATTCGATATACAGTCTGTATGATGATCAAATTATGGATAATCAGTCTTCATTATCCATCCATACATAAGAGTGTTTTGTATATGTCATTATTCGTTCTTTATAGTTACGTGAATAAACTAATTTACTATTCAATTTGGATATATTTGTACTTTCAATAATGGGGTTGACTGTACGATAATTTTTATCTCAAGTTGTTTTCACGATATATAGACCTGAAGAGTACACGAGCGATGCCGCGGGGAAAGTTCTAGAATTAAAAAAAACCTGTTATTCATAGGACTGCACGTCACAAGTAAAAACTTTGTATCCGAGCGTGACGGTCACGCGAATTCAGTGATTTTGCCCCACCCTTAAAGTGCCCAACGTGCCAAAGAAGTTTTCACTTCAAAACAATGAAATCCCTTTAGGGAATTTAAAACCTCTGCATGATATGCCGGAATGCTACTTACCGGTGAACCGAAATTGTGTCCGATCTCGTGAGCCAAAGTCAGTTGGCTAACTTTGGGCGGCACCCGACTATTGTAGTTCACAAACGTTATAATTCCTGTGTTGAGTGATCTCTTCGTACTCTGATACATTCCGCCGATTGTTTCTGTGTACGTTTTATATTTCTCGCATATCCCGCCCGAGGCGCCACTCGCACTCGCTACCCACGCGAGACCTATAAAAGCATGCACCGATCATAGGCACTACCTACTTTAAACTTTTTATGCCGATATGTTGACTTGTTATAGCTTTCAATAAACATAATACACTCTCGTCGTTATAGAATAGTATATATTATAAATTTGTAGATAAACCGAATTTGTACGATGAATTTCTAAAAGAAAAAATAATCAAAGGGCCTGGAGCTCATCACCTCTATCTCTAGACCTCACAACGCGTCTAATTGAGGTCTCGCGACCAAAAGGCGATTGTGACTAAAAGACTGACTTGCACCTAGGACAACGAATTAGCGTTGCCATCGCTGTCACGCTCCCGGCCGACAGCGATTTGGAGTCAATTTCTTACTTATAGATTTATGTTATTTTGTAAGTATAGCTTTATTTATGGTATAGTTTATTTATTTTTAAAATTAACATTTAGTTTTATTATTTAGACTTATACTATAATAAATCAAAGGGCTAATTCAAACCAGAAGATTCAAAACAAGTCACGGTTAGAACTTTTGTCTGTTTAGAGCATCACGTGAAAACTACTGAACGGATTTAAATGAAACTCGACACAGGCTATACTCTGATTTTTATTAACCTGATGAATGAGCCATATTACAACACTATGCTCCAAGCTTGCAACATAATAACATAAAAAGGTGGATCGCAGTTGTCATTTTAGTCCACATCATTAAACATCAGAGATTATATCCCGGGTTTAATACTTAGGATACTTTTATCCCGATAAACGATGTTGTTTCCGTGGGATAGACTAATATAAGCAAAAAGGTGGAGTTACAGGTATCGCCATTGCAATTCTGTGTCTGGCTATGATACCAAAATGAAAATATCCTGGAACTTAACTATAAACTGATATCTACAATTACGGCACCGTTTTTAGGATTGTTGTCTGTCTTTAACATAGACTTACATACAAAAAAGGCTCCAAAACGGTTGACCGGATTTCAAAGAAAACTGCAGTTATCTAATCAACAACAATTGTAATTTAATACTATCCTAAGTTTCATTTAAATGTCTTGTAGGATTAAAGAAATTGTGAATGTAAAGTACAAGGTGCGGCGCATACGGAATGGCGCGCACAGTTACCTATATACATACAAATATGTGAAATTACGTTTATTTTAATCTTTATGTATTTGTATGTTCCTTTTACCCGTCTTGGAAAATGATTTGATTATCACAAAATTCCGTTTACACAAATATTGTATAGATATAGATAGAGATAAGGCATTTTTTTAATATTTTTTATTGCAGGAGTTCAGAAGACAGGCAGACGGCCTACTTGATGGAAAGCCGTTACCATCGCCTATGGACATTTGCAACATAAAAGGTGCTACAAATGCGCTGCTGCTCTCCTAATGGAGACTGGAACCTGGCCACTAATGCCGGAACACAACACAAGGTTGTTATGGCCGCATACTCTAGACCAGGGGTGGTAGCCATCCAGTGGGGCAAATGCTCTACCACCTGGATCTGCACAGAGATTTATTATGGGAATAGCCGCTACTACATAAATGGGTACAACTCCACACCCAGTTAAATATGTAAATGAGTTTGTTTCGTTTCTACCTCGAGGCCCGGCGGCGGAGTCAATTTTTATACGATTTTTTGGTATTTTCTTTCAATTCTGGAGACTGACAACGTCGGGAACAACAACAATCACCTTTAAATAATGACGCGGGTGAAATACCTAGTATTTCGTTTTTAATCATTTAATTTTTAATTTATGTTTTCAATTATAATTTATTTAAATTATATTTTGATATTACAAAATCAACATGGTTTTCGTACATGATGGACGGTAAAATAATTAAATGAAATATTTGTGCTGTTTGAAGTTGAAACTTTAGTCCCATGGGGTCCATCGGCAAAGAGTTTTTACAAAGAAATTCGTAAGGAACCCTTGGATGCCACCCGTGATCAGAAGGCTGGTTTGTATTTCGCGCAACGAATCAGCATTGGCATGCAGCCAGCCTTCTGGGTACGCTTCCCTCTGGAAGCGATTTGTTACATTCTTTATATTAATTTATTTATAATTTAGTTTAGTTTTTATTTGATTAATTATAGTTTTCATTTTATATCGAATTGTGTTACCGAAATAAAGAAATTATTATTATTATTATATGTATAAGAAAGAGTTTAAGCGGCCATAGCCGTGTATACAACCCTTGTACGTAATAATAATTAATAGATTATAAAGAATTATAACGAATTCTAAAAATTTGTACACTTTTACACAACTTATAATTCCGATCGGCTGATGAAAACTTCATTTGCGCAGAAAAGTGCAGACCGCTACTAAAATTCGTCTACTGCGCAGGTTCATTGGGAGGAATTTATAGTTGTGTAAAACTGTACCATTGTATCTGTAATTATAGTGAAACAGGTAAGTAACAAGTTATCCTCATAATTGACGAAAAGCGAAACAATGCAATACAAGAATAAATTAAAATGTAATAATGTAGAGGGACATTGTGTTACGTATTTCATCATCGTCGAACTCGTATTCGTGGTTTTTACTGTTCAAGTGTAGCAATACAGAGTTATACTTAAATACAATGGGGCGATCGTAAAAAAATCCGCAAGAAACATGATCATTAAATTATCTAACCTACGTTTTGAATAAAAATCTCTAGCCCAAGACTTCTTTCGTACCATGTATAGCATTTTGGCAATGGTTACGTCACGTTTGTATCCGTTTGTTTATTTGTTATCATTAGTCATCATCTAAACTGTAACCACTTTCTTTAACACCTCTTAAAACAATGAGGCTCAGCAGACACGGGCCACCGACTACAGATATCGGTGTACAGCGACAAATAGTTCACGCTTTTTTGTACTCGCCGGGCACTAGTGGCCGGTGGCCCGTTTGCGCCCATACTAATCAATAGTTTCTCTTACCCAAAGTGCCTCCAGTAAAGTCCCTGTATGTGAACACGTAAGCGAGACAAAAGTCCTCGTGGTTTCCCAGCGAGTGCAGATTCAGGAAATTCGACACATCGATATTCTCCATGCAGAACTGGTTAGGTTCGCTTGGAAAATGATGGTTGGTGCACATGGAGTCATCATCGATCTGTAATTAGAAAATGAGTTAACGTAAGCTGCTGCTTGCTAATAACTATAACGTTGAATAATTTAGCGATCTAAACATTGACTCGTCTAGTTCACTGGAACGAAAAGGTACTGGATTCAATCTTAGGGAGGGTAAATTTTGCAAGTAAACTTTTGTTATGCTTGAGATCTGTTTCAGAATTCTGGCGTATATAACAAACAACACTAGCGCATTTTGCTTACTTTCGAAATGGAATATACTTATTCTTTTTTGATTATTAGTTATGATGAATATATTTTTCTATTAATTAATTTAATCAATAAATTTCTACCAACATATTAAAATTTATTTATAAATAAAGTCGAATTTTATAAAAAAAATCGAGTCGGTAACGCATTAGAACATTACTAATTGATCCATCATTGTCAAAAATAAAATAAATGCTTGGAAACCGTATAATTTATCTATATAGATAATTTTATCAGGAAATACTTTTTGATGACCACACCTAAATAGTGCACGCTGGATATTTTATGAATAATCCACAGTAACTTATTCAGAATATATTTCCTTCCCTTTACTATATTAAAGTGCGTCACCCAAATATCGGTCAGTTATATTGGTAGGTAGGTATAAAATGCCGCAGAGCAAATAAATATGACCTGGCTGAACGGAAAATACGTGAATATGTAAATCGAAAACATAGTTAGCCTAAGCTTTTCCGTAAATGAAAATAATACGCGTTTACCGACGCTTAACATATATTTGGTTAGTCGACTACTTGTTATATTCGGAGGAACATCAAGTAATAGTCAAACTTGGTTTTCATAGGCAAAAAGAATTGTTATAAGAATGTCGGAATTATTTTGAAGAGGTTTATATTTGCTGTTAGTTTTCTATACGCTATAAACGATAGTGAGTCATTGGAAAATGTTATCAGGTTATTGTTACATAGTAATTTTTTTTAATAATTCGGTTGACAAACAGACTTTGTACATCCCCGAGCTAGGCAAGTCATGTTTGTGTTATGGGTAATATACAACAGACCACTCTGGGGCCGCTTCCAGACACTCAGACCATAGCAAATAACGGAGTTTGTTTACAAAATTTAGCATGCCAGGAGTCGAACCTGGCTAAGCCCAATGTAGGCAATGTAAATGTTTTAATATTAAAATGTTAAACTAGCGAACGCCCTATATACAGAGATAAAAAAATATTGCAGAAATTATAGGCTAAAGACTAGGCAAAGACTTTTGAGTACGCCGTAAAAATAGGTACACCAAAGGGGTAACAAATGCGATGAGTGTGAATAAAAAATGCTGAAAGTATACTATTGTTAACATTCGTTTCTAAGATGAAAACTGTAGTCTTATCTTAGTTTAGTAATAAGTATTCTTAAAGAATTTCTTAAAGTATTCTTAAAAATTTTAGTGATAGTCATAGAATCTAGTTAAAATGTTGTATAAGAATAATATGTTAGATAGTATGTACAAGTTAAAAAAAGTCAAGAACAACCTCTGCCTTGACCTATGGCAGAGGAGGTGGCAATAAAAAAGAAAGATAAAGTGTTTGATCTTTTTTCCAATTTCAACCCCATATAATTCATAAGATAGTGTACGATACACCAGTGTACCTCACAAATTAATGTATCAGTAGCACTCACAATAACAGAATACACTCCGCAACACACAGAGGGTATTAGTCACATTTTACGGCCGCCATAAAAAAGTGGTAAAAACTATACTGCCCTGTACTTAAATGGAAAAACACAGTCATGTTCTTTACTCGCTATAATTACTGATCCCTTATGTACCGTTTTTTATTTTCGATCATCTGGATGGGATAATATACTGTTCTGATCAGTTAAACATGTAACGTAATTTGCTAGTGTTTACTAGTAATATTACCTTTTACTCTGTAATCGTAAACATTAGGGTCCAGATTGGGAAATGTTTTCTCTACAAACTTTTTGTTGGTACGATCTGGGTTAGGTATAAAGTTTTGTCTCTGGGATGTAAATTCTGAGACAAGAACTAAAATATATCTAATGAGGATAAAAATCTGGATGTAATGTTACCGCTGATACAATAAATTCATTATATTGGAGAACACTTAATTAACCTGGAGAACCTGGCTGAAAATATTAGAAAATACTACACAGATACACCAAATACAGATCACTGCAATATCTAACTTTGAATGAAAAAGCATCTATTGCAGAGCAAGACTAAATACGACTATTAAGATTGGCACGTATCTTCTTGAAATCGATAGTAATCCAACAACGTCATACATACCTTAATACGTTGAACTTCGAATATAATATTCCGGTGTTCAAGTTTTCCATCAAATCTCGTATTACGATAGATATAATTGACGGCCGTAACGTGATGGGCGATTAACGACAGGATCTCTTCACGTGTCTTCATGTCGATTTCGTTCTGTTTATTCTTGTCACGATGCTGTTAAACAGGGATCGTTATCAGAATATTTATACTTATTTAAGTACTCTATATTCCCACGAGACAATTCAAAAACTGACTGGTTACAGTGTCCCTTAAGTACTTGTAGCAGCATTATGGAAGTATAATGTACACGTATTTCTGATTTCTAGCCGCTTGTGTACTTGCGCCTATGGGTTTATATAAGCCTACTCTGATTTCGTCTCGGTGCAGTAACAACGGATTACATTAGTCATAGTCAGTCTATAATCGTACAATTTGAAGTCATTAAAATTGAACATTTGAATTCGAACTTTGTATGGTAAGGAATAGAAAAGTTGCGTGAATACTTGGACAGTAAGAGTCAAGACTCCTTATATTGCTTGATTATTGTTTACTAGCTGATGCCCGCGACTTCGTCCGCGTGATGCGGTTTTTTAACTATCCCACGGGAACTGTTTAATTTTTCGGGATCAACAAATGTTGACCAGGGATATAAGCTACCATCATACAAAATTTCATTAAAATCGGTCCAGTCGTTCCAGAAATTAGCTGGTACAAACAGACAGACAAACAGAGAAACAAAAATTTGAAAAAAAAAAAAATTAGTTCTATTTCACTTCTTACATCCCCCCGACTCGTTTAGCATTTTTTTTTCATTGTACAGAAATTCGACCTCTACAGTTTTATTATATGTATATAGATAATAGAATATATCGTACGTTTACTGCAAGAACTCACTAACTGTCATATAATCTTAATATATATAAATCTCGTGTCACAATGTTTGTCCTCAATGGACTCCTAAACTACTTGACCGATTTCAATCAAATTTGCACACCGTGTGCAGTTTGATCCGACTTGAAAGATAGGATAGGTTACATTTGGACCCGGTAGGTGGCGCTGCAATCGGGTTCTAAATTTTTATTTCTTCAGGGCAGAACAACGTCTGCCGGGACAGCTAGTTGTATATATGGATGTTAATGAGTTCTTGCAGTAAACCGACGTTATGCTCTAATTTGTATTAGGGCAATTGACATTACTAGTATTGCTATTAGAAATATAAATACATAATCTATACCATATAATAAATCTGTAAATGGTTCGAGTTTGTACAATACGTTTAAAATAGTGAAAAAAAATATCAGGAATGATAATTCGGACCAGGAGACTTTGAAAATGCAATTTTAAGAATTTTTGTCTGTCTGTCTGTTAGAGCATCAAGTGAAAACTACTGATTGGATTTAAATCAAACTCGAAATAGAGCAACTTATATCAAAACGACACGATCGCATCTTTTTTGGAAACTACTTAACGTATATGAATGAAGCTCGACATAGTACTTACTGGCTTATAACCCGAGTTAACACTTAGGATACATTTTATCCCGATAAATATAAAACAGACAGACTATCTAAATAGATGGCGCTGTAATCGCGTTTTATCAATTCACTAACAAATACGTTGTCATAGGAAACAAGTCATTCATTGTGTTACTTCAAATCAGATCGGCTACGACTCACGACTATATTTTGCTGGGCAGCTGTTTAGTCTATATGGACTTAGTTTCTTTCTTATTGTAGTGAACTGAAGAAGAAACAGTAAAGTTTTAGGTCTAATATATATAAAAAACCTCATTTAGTTTTATGTGAGTAACATAGAGCTACTTACTTACTACCCACTGTTTCACGCGGCTACGCCGTGGGGACAATTCTAGTTATGTATTAACTTTATAGTATGTATTTATGTATTAACTGTATTGATACATGTAGATATAATTAATACTGAACATTACTTACATTAAGTAATTCTAATCAACGTATATCAAGATGAATCACAATTAATGAAGTCTTTACAAAGTGAGTACAACGAAAACAAAACTTCTCAATTTGATATGAGTTTCCATTCCTTCGACCAATCTTGTTAATTACATTAGAAAGTGTGAAGCAACTGCTTTGATTTTCTACTCAATTCTAATTAGTCATTTGCATGACAATACAATACGTAACGTTAAGTTATTTAAGGCTGTTTTACAATTATTAGATACAAGTTGTTCATCAGATAAATTAAAATCTAACTAAATACAAAAATGGATATAACAGTGGCTTTACAGTATATACTTGAAAATGTACTCTATGTTAAGAAAAATATCACGGATTTTCCTAGATTAGGTAATTGTACATTGTAAACATACTAGGAACAAAACATAAATTAGAAACTCCCACATGTAAGCTCCATAAAGTTTACAATAGTTTCAATCAGTTTCATAAAGTTTACAGTAGCGGCAAAGTATAATGCTCTTCAACAAAATCCCCAAAAACGTTCAACAGCTTTCAACAAACAATTTTAAAAAATTAGTAAAGCAACGTTTTTGCGAGAAGGCTTACTATACGACGAAAGATTTTTTAGATGACCGCATCCAACGGGTATAATGCGATCGCCAAGTTTTTCAGTAATCTATATATATAACAGAAAGTCGTGTTAGTTACACTATATATAACTCAAGAACGGCTGTACCGTTTTGGCTGAAAATTAGTGGGGAGGTAGCATAGAACCAGGAGACGGATATAGGATACTTTTTATCCCGTTGGAACCGGTAGGTGGCGCTGAGATCGGGTTCTAGAATCCTCCTAATCTGACTGATTTTGGTGATTTTGTTTTTGTGTGGGTTCCCGGATGGTTTAGAATCGCAATTAGAACCGGTAGGTGGCGCTGGAATCGGGTCCTAGATTTTTATTTTTTCAGAGCAGGAAAACGTCTGCCGGGACCGCTAGTAATTTATATTTAGTCTGGCCATAAATACTGTTACAATTAAAAAGAAACAAAATATTACATTTGAATTTGGAATCTGTCATTTTTATATGATTGTTCATTGTGTTTTCTCATTTTGGCGCCAATACATTGTACAAAATTTTGCGATATTAAAATGGAGTGGAGCGATAAAGAGAACCGAATCGCTGTGATTGCATTACACAAAGTAGGTATGGAGACAAATGCAATTTTTAAAACTCTCCATACGCTTGGTATTAGCCAAATGTTTGTGTACCGGGCTATTAATAGGTACAATGAGACCTCCTCTGTTTGTGACAGAAAAAGATCTGGCCGTCCACGTAGTGTTCGTACGAAAAAGGTGGTCAAAGCAGTAAGGGAAAGAATTCGAAGAAATCCTGTCCGAAAGCAAAAGATTTTATCTCGAGAGATGAAGACATCACCTAGAACCATGTTACGTATTTTAAAAGATGACTTAGGACTCGCAGCCTATAAGAGACGCACTGGTCATTTTTTAACTCATAATTTAAAAAAGAATAGGGTGTTAAAATCGAAACAACTACTGAAGCGGTACGCAAAGGGAGGTCACAGAAAAATTTTGTTTGCAGATGAGAAATTTTTTATGATTGAGCAACATTTTAACAAACAAAATGGCCGTTTTTATGCTCAATGCTCTAAGGAAGCTTCTCAATTAGTCGACAGAGTGCAACGTGGGCATTATCCGTCTTCAGTTGGTTTGGTGGGGTTTTAGCTATGAAGGAGTGACTGAGCCATATTTTTGTGATAAAGGTATCAAAACATCGGCACAAGTGTATCAAGATACCATTCTTGAGAAGGTAGTTAAGCCCCTTAACAATACCATGTTTAATAACCAAGAATGGTCCTTCCAGCAAGACTCGGCGCCGGGTCATAAAGCTCGGTCCACGCAGTCTTGGTTGGAAACGAACGTTTCGGGCTTCATCAGAGCTGAACACTGGCCGTCGTCTAGTCCCGATCTTAATCCGCTGGATTATGATTTATGGTCAGTTTTAGAGAGTACGGCTTGCTCTAAACGCCATGATAATTTGGAGTCCCTAAAACAATCCATACGATTGGCAGTGAAGAATTTTCTCATGGAAAGAGTGCGTGCTTCTATTGATAACTGGCCTCAACGTTAAAAGGACTGTATTGCAGCCAATGGAGCCCACTTCCAATAAGCTGTTTATGTTTTAAATTGTTTTATATTTATTTATTAAACTAACACACTGTAAAACTTATAAATGTTATTTGCAATAGAAAAAAAAAAACCTTTGTTACAATATTTATGGAAAGACTAGGTATAAATTACTTTGTTACACCTTGTATTAGTATAAACTACATTGAAAAAAACACCAATAATAATTATGAAGTAAAGATATCTGATATATCCTTTAACAGTAACTAAAGTTGCTTTGGAAGCGGTGGTAGACTCATGACTTTCAATAAATAATCCTGTCTGCTTTGAAATTAATACAGTCATTTTCATATTTATTATAACAATGAAATTGTTAACTTACGTCTGGAAATGCTTCTCTAACGTGTCGCCATATTAACGGATCTGTTTGTATATACAGCGAACATGTGTTACGACGACTGTCGTAAGTAGCACGACGTGTTCGCGAATGCTCGCCAGTGTTTGCCGCTCGCGAATATTTGTTGTGATGGTATGAGTCCCAAAACCTGGCGAGAAAATAGAAACAGATAAAAACAGACATATAATAATAAAAGATGATATATATACCAGGTAATTTACTAACAGATTACAGGAAGTAAGTACGTAAGAACACAGGTCTACTAAGTATTAATTCACTGGTTTTCCTTGTTAGTATTGTTTTTTTTTTTTTTTTTTTTTTTCTTGTTATAAATTTTTCATAGGCATTACATATTACGTATAATTAGTTTCAAGTATAAAGATAAACAAACTGATAGAAAGTCCATTTAATGGTAAGTAGTAACTGTTGCCCATGCATAAACATCTGTAACACCAAGGAAGCCAATGCATTGCCTACCTGGTTGAAATTTAAGTATTTGTTTATGTGCATTTTGAAGAGCTTCATATTATAGCGCTCTGGAGAGACCACATGGATAGTTTATTTCAAATCTTGCACACGTAGACAGGGTCACACCAAAGTGGAGAAATTGTCCCCGAAAATTTAGTTTGGGGTCAAAAAATTTGGGGTAGATATAAAATGTTGTCTCTGGGATATTAAAATATGAGCCAAGCACTAAAATCTATCTTATAGTGACGACATGACATTTTATTTCTGGCACAGTTAATTTATCAAATTACGGAAACTTACAAAATTCAATCAGAACGCACTGCACGTAAGGCATAAAGGAGCAGGCGCCATCTACACTTGCCGTGTTAAAGAAGTGTGGACCTTAATGGCGGGCGAGAATGACGATAGTTTACTCGCAGTATCTTACCTTGGTGTATCATCCCTCAAGCTGTTAGGATGTGGTGGTGGTGATCCAGGCGAATGGTAATTATGCGATGGGGTTGATTGCGATGACAGTGGTGCTGGAGAAGTAGGCGGCTCCTCATCCACCCCAGAGTTCTGTATTCGCTCCATCCACTGCACCACTTCGTCGGTGATACCGCAGCCACCCACATGACCTAATCAAAAAAGATTCAAAGAGTCGTTGGTAAACAATCTATTCTTCTAAAAAAAACTGAAGTGTCCGTCTGTGACTTCAAACTTTGTCAACGAAAATTGTAGTTAAAACCTATGGGTTTGCGAGTATCGTTCGAATCGAATCGAATTAATATTCGATTCGGAACGAATAATTCGTAAGTTCGAATTATTCGCACACGCCTAGTTAAAACAAAATCGACCTCACTAAAAACCAAAAAATAAATAATACAACGATTTGTTTCTACAACATCTCGAAGTCGGTGCCAAGTAAAACAAAAAAGAACAAGAAAAAAATTACAATATATAGTAATTGAGGTTTTACTTCACGCAGACTTTAAGATGTTGTAGAAATAAGTCGGTTAAATTTTTTTTTGGTTTTTTAGTGTGAACTCGATTTTGTTTTTGTTATTTTTAGTTGCGCAAATATTTCAATACCTTTAAAAATAATATATTAAGTACCTATCTATATAAATTGTACAACTGGCACACGTATTCAAATTTGCCATATCACTGTTCAGCGTATATGCACTTCAACAAGGGTTGCTTTCGATTTTCTTGTGATCCACAAATCAGGTCCTGACTTGGTGTCTATGGGACCATCTCGGGAGTTAAAAAAAACAATTGAAAATTGGTCCACAATTGATGGAGAAATCGCAAAACATATGGCTACAAAAAAAAATGAGCACGCGTAGGAAGTGTAATACTGGCACGCGTGCGCAAGTTTTTTTTTTTTGAAAAATGCAGGCTCTCACCCTTTTTGAATAAGGGTTACTCTCTATTTCACTGGGATCCATTCATCAGATTCTGACTTGGTGACCATGAAACCGCTTCGGGAGTATATATACTTACGAATAAAGAAAAAAAATCAATCCACAATTGACGGAGAAATCGCGTAACATGTATATAAAAAGTTAGCGTCTGTAGAAAATATGAGACCTAGACGCGTATATAATCTTTGTACCAAGAATTTAGGCGCACGGCATTCTTTATTAAGTAAAGGTTACTCTATATTTCTCCGGAATCCACTCAACAAATTCAGACTTGGTGATCATGGCACCACCTCGGGAATACAGCCTTACAAATAAAGAAAAAAAAAATGAAAATCGGTTCAGAATTGACAGAGATATCGTGTTACGAAAAAGTCTGTTATCAATTTTCGTGGGATTCTCTAATTCTCTATAAAATGACTTAAAAGATTTTAAGAAAAATATTACAGGTTAACAGACAGAATTTAAATTTTCGTATGTGTCATTTAAATATCTTATAGGGCTCAGAAAAGAATATAAAAGCCAAGTCCGTTGCCAACCAAGATGATGGACATAACTAGTTTACAATAATTGTAAAAGCACTTCTGTCAAAATTATAATTTGACGACAATTCAGTAACTAATTATAATGAAATTCAGCATTTAAGTAATTTCGATAACGGCAATAAACATAGGATTCCTTTTATTATAATAAATGGTATAATTTCCACGGGATATAAATCCTAAGTTACAATTACACTAGAAGAACTTTGTTAAACGATTATCGTGAAATTGAGTAAATTTCACGATAATCGGTTCACAAAGTATACTTTCTTTAACAAACAAAAAATTACATGACATATTGAAAACCTCCTCCTTTTTTAAAACGACTATTATTAGACACAGACACATAGTTTACACGAGAAAAACCGTGTGTAAATACATAATTATAATTTGCTTGTTAATTAATTATCACCTTACATTTAAAATATCTTGATGAAACTAATTTTAAATATTTTTTAAACTATAATTAGTCATTAGTACGGTATTTAACTCATTATAATTATGACGTCATAAACCACAACTTATCTCCTTGAGTCGTATTCCTCATTCCTGCGGGTCGTGACCTTTCTTAGTACTTTTTCTTGCAATGTTTTTCGCCACCGGTGACGATCAACAGCAACATGTAGTGCGTCGTATACAGAGTCGTTAAGTGTAGTGCGGCCTCGAGATCTCATTTTTTTCTATTTTGCCAGTGACTATAAATCGCTACATTCACACAAAATCAAGGAGGCTGTGAGGTTTTGTCTCTCTCATTGATTTGACTATTAACTACCGTCTTGTTGCAGTTCAATCAGTCACCACAGAGTACCTCTTCTGTATATTGCAATGTTAGTGATAATTACGGAGCACAGGTAAACACAGAAAACCACGAGTTATAACACTTATGGGTTCTATGACTGACACATATATGGAATTTTAATATTCGAGATTCTATTTGTTTTTGAGATTATCGGCTGTGACACACAGACATGAGAGTAAGACCATGAGGATGTTGCGATCCTTTTTTACCGATACGTACTGAAACATTGAAAATAAAAATAAATAAATTAAAGGCATTTTGAGAATATGCTAACCTGAAACTCTATATAATAGAGTTTTTTGCACATATTTTCAAAGGGCTAAATGATACATAATTATGAAAGGTACAAAGATAATATTTTATGAAGGTACATGTTTCGCTAAGAAAGGAATTTGCGTGGGTTGTCTACTGAAACTCCATCAGAGAATTCTTTTATGCTGTTTTTAGTAACCTTATCTTTTTATAAATTAAAAGATTGCTTTCGTTTGCTAGATTATATCAAAATAATGGGTGCAGTATTATAATTAATCGATTTTTGTTATAGTATGTATATATGTGTATTGCCTTTCATATGAAAATTTTATAATGACATGTAGTATATATATATATATATATATATATATATATATATATATATATATATATATATATATATATATGTGTACACATATATATATTCGTATACAGGAATGCATGTCGTATACCTATAGTCCCTATAGCTTTGTCTGTTAATTAAAAAATATATTTAAGAAACAACGTCGCAGATTTCTTTATGCATTTATCAACACGTGTGCCCTTATCTCAGATTTAAGTAAGTAAGGATCCAGTTACGACGTTACTTTTTTGGATGCATACTGTCGATCTCTTTTAATCTCTTCATAGCATGCATCACAGAACGACAACTTAATATAACAATAACAATGGCAAATAGAAATGAATCCGTACGTGTCACGAATACAACGAGACGATTTAAGAGAGATTTGTAATTCGGATCAAGCTCGGCACTTGAGCAAAGAAATTAATTCCATGTGTCGTTTCAATACCTACACGTACTTTTTAAACTCTTCAAAATTGTGCTTTATAAATAAAGTTTGAATTAATTTATAATATTAAAGTGACTTTGTTTGTATGATATAGTCATAAAATACAATTTATATCTATTTTTAGTCGACTTCAAAAAGGAGGAGGCTCGCAATTCATCTGTATGTTTTTCCTGTGTGTTCATTACTCGATTTCTCCGTCAATTGTGAACCAATTTTCAAATACTTTTTTGGGATCGAAAGGTTATACTCCCGAATTGGTTCCATTGTCACCATAAATTAGAGAAACAAAGAGAAATAACAGACATCTTCGTAACAAATCTCCGTCTCCGTCAATACTAAACCGATTATAATTTTTTTTTCTTTACTCGTAAGTCTATACTCCCGAGGGGGTGCCAGGGTCACCAAGTCAGGATCTGATGAGTGGATTCCAGAGAAATCGACAGTAACCCTTATTAAAAAAACGCTGAGTCGACATTTTCCCAAAAAACAGCTTGTTTGTAATACGCGTGCCAGTATTACACTTTCTACAGGCGTTCAATTTTTTGTAGGGATGTTACGCGATTTCTCCGTCAATTGTGAATCAATTTTCAAATTGTTTTTTTAACTCCCGAGATGGTCCCATAGTCACCAAGTCAGGATCTGATTTGTGGATCGCAAGGAAACCGAGAGCAACCCTTGTTGAAGAGCATATACACTGAAGAGTGAAATAGCAAATTTGTATACGCGAGCCAGTTGTACAATTTCTACACGTGCTTAATATATTATCTCTAAAGCTATTGAAGTATTTTAAAAGTAAAAATTTTTTTTTAACAAAAATAAAACCGGCTTCACACTAAAAACCAAAAAATAAATATTTAACCGACTTCTTTCTACAACGTCTTGAAGTCGGTGTCAAGTATGGATTCAAAATGCGAGAGAATTCGCATGGAGAGAATGAGTTCAATGTTTTATAAGTTATCATTTTATATGTATGGTAAGTGCGCAGTTTAATATTATACATGCCTAAGAAATTTTAATATGTTTTAAAACTTTAATTTGAATAGACAGTAATAAAAAGAAATCCTCAAATAATCTTACTTTTTTATATTCGGAATTAAATATTAATAGCGAATATAAAAAAGTACATACATACATACATACATAACTTCACGCCAGTTCCCTTGCGGGGTAGGCACGAACAACAGAGCGCACTTTAGGCTTATTCTTACACACCTCACTTGCTTCTTTGACATTCATAACTCTTGTCATGCACGCTCGTCTGTTCTTAAGGCTCCTAACATCACCTTCTGCTAGTACACGATCAATTTGATCATGGAAAGTGTGTCGTGGCCTTCCACGACTTCTGCAACCATCCACTTTTGCATTGTATATCTGTTTATTCATTCTTTCATCATGCATTCTTTCTACATGTCCGAACCACCGGAGCATTCCTTTCCTTACCTTCACCCCGACACTCTCTTTCAGACCAACTCTCTTTCTTACTTCGGTATTACGAACGCGGTCCGCGAGCGTCACTCCGCAGATTTTGCGCAGTGCTCGCATCTCGACCGCGTTTACTCTACTTTCATGCTCTTTCTTCCATACCCAACTCTCGCTTCCATACGTGAGCGTAGGTACCAGCACCGCGTTGTGTACGGCGAGCTGGGCCTTCTCGCTGAGGTTCTTAGCGCCTAGAAGTTTACCTAACGCTCCATTCACACTATTCCCCAAATTCACTCTTCTTTCTATATCAGCGGTGTACCTTCCATCCCTGCTAAAAGCACATCCAAGATATACAAACTCATTCACTTGCTCCAGCATAACATCATCGACCATTATCCTTGCATTCGTTCTGGTTTCTTCTCTTTCAAACACCATAACCTTTGTTTTCTTCGCATTCAAATGTAAGCCTCTCGCCTGACAGTCATCTTTCATCATTGTGACTAGTGTTTGCAGTTCTGATGGCGATTCGGCTAAAAGCACGGCATCATCCGCATAAAGCAAGGTGCTTACAACTAGGTCACTCATCCGCACCCCAACATCCATCAATCTTATTCTCTGGAGACAATCGTCCAGGTATAGGATGAACAGCAAAGCCGACAGCACGCAGCCCTGTCGGACGCCAATATTGACGTCAAACCAGGGCGACAGGCTGCCATCCAGCCGCAAGCATGCCATACAGTCCTCGTAAGTGGACTGCACAGCACGCATCAGCTGGCCATTAATCCCATATCTGGGCAATATGTCCCAGAGGTCCTTCCGCACAACCCTGTCAAATGCTTTCTCTAGATCCACAAAACCGCAGAAAACCTTCCGGCCCATAGCCAGCTGCTTCTCTACGATATTGCGGAGAGAGAAAACTTGATCCATACATCCCCTTCCATTTCTGAAGCCACCTTGTGCATCTCACAATAATCCATCGGATACCACTCTCATTCTCTTTTATAATCTTCGTATACACTTTACATGCTGTGCTGTGCTGTGTAATATAAAAAAGTATAGGATTCAATTTTGTACACGTGAAAAGTAAATCGCAACACAAGGAGTTTCTCTCCCCTTTGAGTTGAGATGAAAGCATTTCGATTTATAAGATATATTTTTTTAAATTATTCATGGTAAAATTTCAAGTTGGCAATTGAAGTTTGGGAGTAGGTATAAAAAAGTAGGTACTAGGCGGACCGGGAAGCGAGGCGCGGCGGTTGGAAATAAATACGGAAATGCTGACGGGGAAACTCTTTCCCATACCGTTGTACAGAGATTTATCAACCAAGTTACTGTTAGATTTATAACGTTAATATACATAAATCCGTTTCTTTGTTTGTTCCTTTTCGCTTGGAAATGTGTTATTACGATACATTAACACCGGTATTCTTTCAACATATTTTAACATTTGTAAGTTTTGGGTTAGTTCGTGTTATGGAAAAAAAAAATGGTAAACGATTGAGTTTACCTATAGTTCTGCCAGTTGCCATCCCACGAGTATCTATAATGATTCATGGAAAAAGCACAACGCAAATGAAAATTCTGTGGTTTTAAAATTAAAAACTGCTGAATGGCATTTTTTTTCAACGGCTGTCTCGTGAGCTAACACATTGGCGTTTTGCATCCGGTGCGCTGCATTTTAACGAGCCCCACATGCGGTGTGCTAGCATTACCATCCGTCAGGTTTCAGCTTGATGGGTTCGAGCGTTCCGATGTTTTGTACAAAACATATACCTATAGCACATGCATATGTTTAGAAAAGGCTCTATTTTCTGGAACAGTGCACAGTCTAAACTAATTCATTTGCTTTCTTAAGTTCTTTAACCTGCATTTTCATAAAATAAATCATTTTATATATTAAAAAAATAGGTTAGGTATCCCAGTTTTAAAAACAGCTTATAAAAGCCTATATAAGATAGAGGTATATGACATACAGGATAGAATTTTGTTTGTTTAGTTAGAAGCTGGCTTTTACGACCTTTCAGTCTCTAATTGGTAACAAACTACACAAAGAAAAAGATATTTACTGAGTTTATATATCAGATTACAAAAGACTTTCACCGAGCCAATCTCTTAATTGATGGGCTACCAACTCGGTACTATAAATATAAGTGAGATGTGTGTGTGTGTGTGTCTGTGTGTGTCTGTGTGTCTCTGTGTGTGTCTGTGTGTGTCTGTGTGTCTCTGTGTGTCTGTGTGTGTCTGTGTGTCTCTGTGTGTGTCTGTGTGTGTCTGTGTGTCTCTGTGTGTGTCTGTGTGTCTCTATGTGGCTGTGTGTGTGTGTGTGTGTGTGTGTGTGTGTGTGTGTGTGTGTGTGCGCGAGTGTGCAAGTGTGCGTGTGTGCGTGTGTGCGTGTGTGCGTGCGTGTGCGTGTGCGTGTGCGTGTGTGTGTGTGTGTGTATAGTAATATAAGAACAAATCTATATACATACATATTTCAGGTTAAATAATTGTAATGGCAAATGATGACTTGTCTCCAAGTCTCAAACAATAAAATTTACTCATTTTAGAGAATGCTTGTCCCAATTCATACTGCCACATACTTTATAGACGCTAACAGATTTTTTTACTTCTTATATGTTCATGTGTATTAGTGCGCGTGCTGTATGAACTAAAAAGTAAAACTAAAGTGAAGAATTAGAGTTACCTAGCCATTTTTATAACAAGGGCTTTTAGTGTCATAATTATCATGAAGACTTTCACAATAGTAGATACACCTTCGTCATTGACTCACAAAGCGCAGATAAAAATGTGAAAATAAGAAATTGGTAACCATAGCCGCGGCAGGCAGATAACGGAAATTACCGGCTGGCAGCGTACACATCTCGGTGCGCTAATGCCTGCTGCTGCCACCCATACAAATCTGATATTTACTTGTAGATTCGACGCTTCAATTTCACAGCGTAATTTAACTTAACTTCGTCACGCAAATAGAATTTACAAACGCAATACTTTTTTCAACGGAGCGGATAATCTTTCATTGTTATGGAAATTAAAACTATACCTCTAGATAGTCATATACACAAATGAGCTTGAAATTAACCTTTATCTTGTAAATTTTAACAACTCAAAACACAAACCCTCTGACTACATGCAGTTGATATGTTGCAATTTCCCTAGTTTAGTATAGTATTATTATATATAATTTCCCTAGTTTAATATAGTATTTAATACACAACATTATGGAAAAATTAAATAACATAAAGAGATAATAATATGTTTACGGATTATAAGTGTGAAATAGTGTTCCTTTTATCGAAAAAGATGTAAAAAAAGTAAGTTTAAACGTTACTTAAGAACCGGCAATGATTATACAATTATTAATTATATCGTGAAAAATTTAAAGTTATTATATATATTTGCACAATGGAATTTCACACGGGGAAGCTCTCACAATTAGTAACTCTTAGTTGCGTAAATCATTCATATATATATTAAATTAAAACCATTTATATCTACACATATACAGCACACAGGTAACGACCATTTTCAGGAAAAACCATAATGAAGTGTGGTATGGTTGTCAACTTTATCTCGTGAAGGTGAAGGCGATTGGAAGGCTGAAAGATAGGGAGTATTTGGAAACAAACGTCCCTAAATAATAATTATTTATGATACTAGTTGATTTATACAAACGAGTAGTCAGTAGATGAATGTAAGCGCTCGACTTCGTCTCGGGCTTACCTTAGTCGCATGTTTCTAAAAGCCAACAGCCGCACGTGTCTTGCAACATTTTTCAAACAGTATAATAGGTAATGAAAAAAACATAAATATCAGTCACAAAGTTGCAACAACCTTTAACGTTTTTAATATGAAAATGGCGCGCATTTGCAAATGACGTCACATGCGCGTGGTGAAAATTAAAACTACATCTTATATCTCATTTTCTTTATAGTATTAAAATAAAAAATCACTTCCAAGGAAGTTCGATTATTCAGCTTATGTATTCTCATTATGTGAACTACTTCGTAGAATTCTTATATATTTTGTTTCACCTAAGTACCTACTAGTGCGGTAAAAGGTATACTTAGGTATAGTATCTACTATACCGTACGTTCCGTTGTATGGTGTGTAATTTTTAACTTTCAAACAATGTATACAGGTTTCGTAAATGCATTTTGTTAGCAAATGTGTACAAAAAATATTTGTCGTGCCTAAAATTCTATGCCAGTTTCCAGCAGACCTTCTGAAGGCCCAAGAGACCAAGCCAGAGTCATGAAACACACGCGAAACAATTGATTTATTACTCGCTTTGAAGATGCAGTTGATCAAGTAGTGAATCAGTAGATCAAATTTATCTGTGCAGGAATGAAGAAAGACTACCAATTCCTGCGGCCGGCAGGCCTGTCGTAAGAGGCGTCAAAATAACCCACAGCCAGGTGGTAGAGTAGATGCCTTTCTCGAAGGCTACCACCTCTGGGCTAGAGTATGCCGCTATAATAACCTTGAATTTTCGGCATTAGTGGCCAGGGCTCACTCTACCTTTAGAGAGCGGCAGCACATTGATAGCACCTTTGATATTACAAATGTTCATAGGCGATGATAACCGCTTTCTATCAGGTAGACCGTCTGCTTGTCGGTTACTACGGAGTTAGGCAATAAAAAAAAGTAGTACAAAGGCCATCCCAACAACACCAGGGATTAACAAAAAGGCAAAAAGATGAAAAATCAAAGAACTAACTTTCTCATATTACATTTGGGATCTGAATATTTTCGAGTTGTATTGTGTGCACTGCATTAAATGTATGTTAAAATGGTTTGCTCTGAAACTGTTGAACATATGAAGCGTTTAAACGAGATTATGCACAGTTTATCCAACAAAACAGGAAGCTCACGAGTTTTGGTAAAATGAAATTAGTAATCCTCAACTCCTACGAGACGCTGATCTCAGGGAGGGTATTCAATTTGGATTTATTCTATGAACGTTACTTATCATAAATTTTAATGTAAGAAACCTGAGGAATACTATAGTATATATACAGTTGCAGTAGAGGAAAGATAACCACATGTGTATCGCACCACGCACAGTTACTTATTTTAAGAAATAATGCTTGTTCCTTCTCTCGCCTCGGTGTATAATATAGAGTGCAATTAAAAATACATAGAATTGATTAGAATAAATACATTTCATTCTAATCAATTCTCCTTCATATTGTTTTCAAATACTAACAACTTACATATATTTTGTCAAAAGTTTAAAAAAATGTAAAAAACTCCACGGTTAAAGGTGGTTTTTAATAAATTTAGAAACAACTTAGTTATAAAACTTATCTACATGATACCAAATCTCAGTGATATGCCTAGAGGTTATCCGTACGTGTATAAGAAGACTATGCTTTATTATGTACGGATATACAAGTAGACTAATGGACAAACATGATAAGACTATTGAACTTTATAAGCAAAACGTTAACAAACAATAATGAACGATACACATAAACTCATAATTTGCAAAAGACCCAGGTGCACTAAAATGATATACTTAAAGCATAGATACGCTTGTATAATGCAATACCGTTCTATGCAAACACATTCGTACAAAATTAATTTTTAAGCATTTTGTAAGAGGCTACGACGTGCCAACTTGTTCGACAGACGTTAGCATGGTCTACGTTTTTTTATTATAAAAGTGAAGGTGAATTTGTTTAGATGATTCTATATTACTTCGTTTTTTTTTTCACTGCTTGCAGCATCAACATGACATTTGGTAAAATGTTTTTTTCGATAACGTTAATAAAAAAAGCATGCTTTGATTCCTCGGAAAATGGGTTAGTTTCGATTTCGAAATTTATGTGAACGAAGCCGCGTGGAAAGCGGCTATTTATTATAGAATTATTTTATTCTAATTAAATATCCCGGGAAAAGGTACTTGTTAAATGGTAGGTATCTATATCTCTTTCGTCTTGATATTTGCTTCTAATGTACCCCTTATTTGAGCAACTGTAAAGTCTTTCATATTCAAATAAAGGCCCCGTTGAGAGCATGCCGAGAAGGGCACCCCCAATACGACTGTTCAATAACTCGTAATGAAAACAAATGTACCTACAAACGCGACCCTTCCTGTTTACTCAATATCTTCGCATTTATTTTCCGATCAAACGTAATTTTCAGAAACAATAGGAACGTCAAAAATACACGTTGCGGTGTACTTGCTGAAAATAACACAGCCTTCCATTTACGTCAACTGCAGAGATTTGTAAGCCTTTGGGCGAATTTACAGGAATAACAAAAAGTGGCAGGTAATCAAAATTGATTTAAGAAAATTCTCCAGGAGGCAATATCTTTCCGTGTTTTCCTCATGAATACTATCTGCCCGTTTTGGCATAACGGGGTGGCGCTGTGGAAAGGTGGAAAGGGGATTTCGTTTATGTGATTCACTAGAGGCTTATATTCAGGTAGGTCGTTGTGCCACACCTGTATAACAGAATTGCATCTACAATAAAGTTGAAACGGCTAAAATGCAAACTAGGGAGGTGGAGCGATGTTGTTGACGTAAAATTACCATTCCAACCAAGCCTACCGACGAATAAATATGTAACCTTGATTGAACGATATCAGCAAGAAAAATCCTCTAAATGATACTGCACATAGAAAACTGCAGTATACAGTTGCCAGTTTGAATTAATTTATGACAGTCGCGGTGGCCAATTCACGGGTGAATGCTTCGTAATAAATTAGTGTGAATTTTCCGATGCGAACAGTGTTACAATCAGCCGGTGACAGCGCACCGAGCAAATGGCATTAAACTTTGTTAAACGACCTTGCGTTGCAATCCATTTGGTGTGCGACACACTGTGGCAAAACTTCCACCCGGGCTACATCTCCCAAAGCTCCACTCGTGTCTGCAAACTCCGCGTGTAGTTACAAATTTCAACGGTTAATTTTGTTATTGCCTGGTAACTTTTATTAAGTTCTCCTTAGTAGAACTTAATAAAAGTTACCAAAATAGAATTATAATTCCTTATTATTGTATTGATCGTTTTATTTGCTAAGGAGAGCACCTAGTAATAATAATATCGAATTCATCGATCTAGTACGTATCTATTTGTACATTTAACTTTTTCACATATTTTAATAGTTCATTTAAAGAAACTCGCAATAAGGAAATAACCGTCAGCGACGTCTGTTCTAACGCTTCTGCCTGATTTCGGGTCGCGTACCCGGCTATGACGCGTGTTATTGACCTCACCCCGCTCTCCACCCGCAATGCGCGCCATCGTGGCGGCGGCGTTTCTATGGAAACCTATCCTTCAGGAACAGTACTTTTTTGGATGCCACGTACCCTTTGTTCTTTTCTGTACCTACCCCTGACAATACATGTATCCTATGAAAAATGTCACGATGATCGGTTTAGTGTAGTTAAAGCGTGTATGTGTAACAAATTCACATTAGGATTTATAATATATAGATAGAAGAGAGGAATACTATAAATTTTTCCTGTGACCAGCGACAACCTAATTAATCGACAAAAATTTACATCCATTCGAGCGAAAAGGCGGGCAAAGCTAGTATCATATATAGAAGGACGTACTCATCAAATTCTACAGATTTATACTACTATAGACTTACATTATACACAGTGCTATGTATTTGCGGTTGCTCAATTTCTACAATATAAGGCCATCGCCCGAACAAATTCGCACTAGACCGCTACGGCAAGAAAACCGGAACGAAAACATACTTCACGTCATGCTATCTTCAAGTTTTGATAATTATCTAAGTATATACCTTTCTTGAACTAGCGGAATTAAAGCTTCTGCGCCTCTTTTCGTAATAATAAAGCGTGCAACTGGCAATGCAGAATTGATACTTACTGCGAGGATATGGATGTGTTCTGTAGGGCAAGCAGGGACCTTGTCCATAATTCTACGTTATGTGGTTTTGATAGTTTAGCAAGTGCCACATGACAATGTGTACAGATAAATCCCGAGCTTGTTATTTCTCTTAATACAGGCTAAATTTGAACAGCTTCACATAAGTTGATAAGCCACTAGCACACCGGCCCGCCGAATGAACTGGTTTTAGCATTGTCGTCAGCCAACCGTTATTCACTGCTGGACGTAGGGCTTCCCTATTTTTGTGCAACACATCCACGTCTTTCGCTTTACTCACCGAGATTCCATCGGGGTCCCTGGACTATCATAGTGAAAACGAATCCGAAGTAAAGTCCTAAGACTAGTCAGATAATATCAAGTTGACTTACCATGCCTCCTATGTGCATATGGATCGCTGACATCCCCGTCCTTGTAGATGACGGAGTGGACTTTCGTCTTTGTGGTGTTGGGGGGGAAATATCTTCTCGCGTGTTCCACGTAGAACGCACCATCGTGCGCCATTATCTTCCCTTCGAACACGCCATCTGTCACCGAGCCGAACACCGTCGAATGCGGGTCGTCTGTTGAATTAGACAAAACCGTTTATTATAAATAAATTAGAACCTTTTCGCGCGACATCGGTTCTACAAACCTCTCTATTCTAAATCTATACTATACAAAAAAATTATATTCTAAAAGTATATTAAAATCATCCGAGTTGTGGAAAGTATAATATATAGACCGAAGTTTGCCTTGAAGAAGGAGCAAACATACAAAGTCATATACATATGCGTGAGTAAAAAAAGGGTTTCTTCCCACTTCGCTTACGATTATTTGAGCTTTGTAACCGGCGGGAAACCTTGTGTTTCTAGGATAAAAACGTATTTTATTCATTTTCAATCTCTAAGGAATGCCTGTAGACAAAAATCTGTTTAATATGCAAGGCCACATACAAATAACAAAAAATCACTTTTACTTTAGTAAAGATATATTTTTATCTGATGCGATGCAGACTTCGTTTGGGAAAAAAAATAGATACTGAGGGATGACGGGTGACACACATGTGGAGAATACGTAAACATCTGTCGCGAGGGTGTGAGTATTGGATGTCAACCATATTTATTATTACAAAATAAATGGGCTTGCCTTAAAACTTTACTATTTTAATACATAAGTGAAACTATTTGATGATCAGTTCTTATAATAACACTATTTGATTAATACTTTGAAATAAATCCAATACAATAAATACTCTTTATTTAACACCAACATGACAGAGAAAAACAAAACCTTAAAGTCGGTACCACGTAAAACAAAAAAGAACAACAATAAATTTACAAAATATAGGAAATTTTATGTTTTACTTGACATCGACTTTAAGATGTTGTAGAAAGAAGTCGGTTAAATATTTATTGAAGTCGGTTTTGTTTTTGTTAAAAGAAATTTATTTTTAAGTTATAGTTGAGCAGATACTTCAATAGCTTTAGAGATGACAAAATATACTAAGCACCTGTAGATATTGTACAACTGGTTCGCGTATACAAATCTGCCATCTCACTCTTCAGTGTACATGTACTTCAACAACGGTTGCTCTCGATTTTCTTGTGATCCACAAATCAGATCCTGACTTGGTGTCTATGGGACCATCTCGGGAGTTAAAAAAAACAATTGAAAATGGGTCGACAATTGATGGAAAAATCGCGTAACATACATATAAAAAATAAAGCACTGTACTAAATGTAATAGCTACACGCGTATACAACTTTTTTCCAAGAAAATGGGAAATAGGCGCACGGCGTTCTTTAATAAGTAATGGTTACTCTCAATTTCCCTGGAATCCACTCACCAGATTATGACTTGGTGACCATGGTACACTCTCGGGAGTAAAAACTTACGAGTAAAGAAAAACAATTGAAAATCGGTTTAGGATTGTCGGAGATATCGTGTTACGAAAAAGACTGTTATCAATTTGTGATTTTTTTTAATTCCTTGGAATTCACTCATCAGATCCTGACATGGTGACAATGGGACCAATTCGGGATTATAACCTTTCGATTAAAAGAAAAATTTTAAAAATCGGTTCACAATTGACGGAGAAATATGGTAACAAACATACAAAAAAAAACAACATACGGACGAATGAGAACCTCCTCCTTTTTAAAGCCGATTAAAAAAATACAATAAGCTTAAATACTATAAAGTTGTACAATAGGCGGCCTTATTTCTTAAGCCTTATTAAAGCAATCTCTTTCAGACAACCTTTAAAGTCTTTTCAATCCTTCAATGAGTTACTCGTATACATTTAGTAGACTCCAAAATATAACATTCGAGATCAATCAAAATAAAAAGTATAGTTATAAAATGTCCGAGTCCAGGATTAAAATTCAGATTCTCTTACCTTTACTTTACGGAAGGTAAGTTTTAGTAAGGTATGTCAAGTAACAAAACTATGCCCGTTTTCATCGAATCGAAATCAAAGTAGGATAATAACCAAGACCATTGTGATATCTACAATATATACACCCAGAAAGTGAAAAATACTAGTGTTCAATTTAAGACTGAATTCAAGCGAATGCCACTTAGTGAGTTCAAGTAGTACAGCGAATTATTTGCAATATTAAAAATTAAATAAAATTTTCGGTTACAAATCAAAGACGCAATTTGAATTCTATTTTTATTACTCTCCTTTACAACAAATAAATTTTCATTGAGTTTAAATTCTCAGATAATTTTTTTTAATGTACTAGTGCATTACTTTAGATTTTTTCGAGTGAGTAACGTACTAGTAAATTTTAAAAAAGTATGAGCGGCCTTTTAAAATTCAAATTTTGAACTGAAACTTTCAGAAACGTATTATTTTTTAGTCTATAAAATTATACCGTAACGAGAAAAAAATTGAATAAAAATAATTCAGTATTTGGCGATTTTTGAAATCTTAAAAAATTTAGAGCGGCCTCTTATAAATTTATTTTGACCTGTCCTTTGGGGGGGAGTTCTTAATACATCAAAATCCAAAATTTTTTCACTCGAGACTAAAAAAAAAAGTCGGTTCTTTCCCGCCACTGTAATATATATATGATTCTGCTTGGATGTTTATTCTTTCTTCTTTCTACTGATTTACAGGAAATTCGGATATAAAACTTTTGATATCAATGGATAAACATAGGATATTTTAATTCAAATATTGTGATCGTTTTGCCGGGAAGTATATTTAAACTTCGAGCGGATAGACCTATATGTACCGATTACAAATAATTACTAAGAAATTTGCGATATGTGTATTTTAAATACAGCATATTTCATGTATGTAACAAAAGTACACATATAAAAAGTATCCCATTGCCATTGCAATGGGATACTTTTATATCGGAAAGTTGAATACCAATCGGCTATTTACACGAGCTAAGCTAGTCCAAGTATGATTTACAAAACAATAAACGTCGCTTTTGAATCGTGAACTTAATTAAATTGTCAGTGGTATTAACAATGTTTCTCAACTGTAAAATACACGTTTCCCTTTCGAGAATAGTTTAGGAAGATTGTAGTAGGAGCGTGGAGCTGACACGTAGATTGAAAACCACTATCAAATCTTCCGAATCATTGAATCGACTAGACGTAAAGATTCCGTTAACTTAATTGGATACCTCATTTGTCAACATTGTATCAGACCCCTTTAAGGACCAATCATTTCGTAAGGTTAAGCTCAGCGTCTGAATTAATTTCGTACTAAATGACGTTAAATAAAATAAAAAGTTCTTAGTAAAAATATATTTTTATTTAAATATAATTAGCTATCCTCAGTCCCTACAGGCCTTATTACATACACTTTCTCACTGTTTGTCCTCAAGCAGTGGGATGTGTACACGTGTAAGTAATTCCGACCTCGAACAAAAAGCCCAGACAAATTCCATATAGCAGCATAGAACTTTAAAGACTTTAAATAGAGAATATTTCCGTTAGTAGTTACCCTTAAATACTAGATATTTACTCGTATATTCGTTATATCGCTGTATCTGAACTGGCCTTAAACTACGGAATTTAAATCAATTGTGAATCGTCCCAAAATTACTCGGTGTCTGATTTCTTGTTTACTTTCAGAGAATGTTTGACATGTGAGAATGTTTGTGCTTTAACGTTTTCAGTGTCATTTCAAATATTCAATTAATAAAAAAAGATACAAGTTTTAATATTTATAGAAAGCTTTGTCTGTCGAAGTAAATATTCAAGGAACTATTTTGTGAGTACGTTTCATTCAAAACCCGTGGGTTTTAATCTTAACAGTAATAAATTGGATGTTAGCTGTTCTATCTTAGTATGCATAAATTTAAAATTATCGTCATCTTCTGAATTCGGAAGGCAATATAACCCAGCAATATAAAAATAACAGATGAAATATATCCCATATTTGATCGGTTATTTTTCAAGGCCTAAATACGTCATGTTGCTAATATACAGTGGTATATCTCACTAGTTTTGGTCGGGAACAAAATTATCTACCCGTATTTGAATAATAAAGCAATGTTTATGTATCAGGCAGAATGTAATGCGCCTATCCTATATTGAAGTAAATAATAATAAGTGGACACTGTGAGATTGATAAGTAGCAAAAATTTATACTACATATTAGATATTGCATGTATGTAATAAATAATCTATACTAATATTATAAAGAGGAAAGATTTTTATTTTTGTATGTTTGTAAGGAATAAATTCAAAAACTACCGGAGTAATTTCAAAAATTCCATCACCATTAGCAGGCTACATTATCCCAGATTAATACACACTATATTTATTATTAGAAAAAATTAGGGATCCCTACTACAACTTCAATATTGTAACCAAAGGTGTAAAAGAATAGTGTTGTGGGTGAGTGGATCCGGGGATGGTTTAGATTCACAATTAGACCCTGTAGGTAGGAATGGAATCGGGTTCTAGATTTTTATTTTTTCAGGGTAGAACAAGAACAAGAATTAAATATGACTAGTATTCGTTTCGAAAGATTATACATACATACATAACTTCACGCCAGTTCCCTTGCGGGGTAGGCGCGAACAACAGAGCGCCATTTAGGCCCATTCTTACACACCTCACTTGCTTCTTTGACATTCATAACTCTTGTCATGCACGCTCGCTCGTCTGTTCTTAAGGCTCCTGACATCACCCTCCGCTAGTACACGATCAATTTGATCATGGAAGGTGTTAATTATGCCGGCCTGCGCTATTAAAATGTGTCGGAACTATTTTAAAACGGGAAAGGATAAGTATGAGATGTCATTTAATCGGAAAACTTAACACTTTTCTCATGATTTCTTTGTAAAAACGTGAAATTTAATTTCGACATTTTCAAGGTTATCGAATTGATTGATGTTGTCAGGTGAGAAGTGTGACTTATTTTCCAAAATTTGGGGACTTTTGTTACGATTTTTTTGTATTTATGAAATATGAATAATTGTAAAAATCTATAGAAAACAGACATGTAATGTTTGTGTGTCCGGTTTTCTTAAACTAGTTTATATTACGTTTTAGACTTCCTACGAATCCAATTGTAGCATATTGTTGGACAAAGAGATGGATTTTGAAAGGAAGTATTTTGAATCATTTTCGGAGATATTTTTACACTATGTTTTTTATATTTTCTTATCAACGGCACAATTGTATTGAAATAAAGTACCTAAAATAATTATATATGATCGTGACCGATAAGATGTAAGTTGTGTGAAGGATAATTAGAAAATTTAAGAATACTTAACCATCATATAAAATTATTTCTAATCTAACCTTAGCGCTTTGGACAATATAAACTTTTTAATGTAACCTTATGACGTTTGACATAGAATTGACAGAATGCGTGCTGCAAATATCGTCAAAGAGGATGTAAAAAAAAACTGAATATCGTTTAAAGCAGATGCTTCGGTAGGAGTTATCTGTACTAATATTATAAAGAGGTAAAGTTTGTAAGTTTGTGACGTTGTAGGGGGTAATCTCGGGATCTACTAAACCGATTTTAAAAATTATTTTACTGTTGGAAAGCTACGTTAAAAGGGAGTGTCATAGGTTATATAACATGACGCTTTATACCACGGGAGCGAGACAGACCACGGGTGAATCCGCGCCGGGCCGCTAGTAATATTATAGAAAACTCTTTATTGTCATAATTAAGATATTAATTTTGTCTATATTCTGTTAGCTGCATCTCCATTAATTCCTAATAAAGAAATAATTTAATATATTAATATGATAAAAAACTAATTTTAATTCAGAAAATAATCAAATTGAACTAGTTTGAATAAAAACATTTGGACATGAATATTTTTATTTCTATAATAGCCCTTTTCAAGTGGTTTAGTTGCTCTTAAGTCCCTGCATTAAACTATCCCGTGTACCTACCCTGTAGTTCCTACTACTGATATAAACTTTGGATTATACATAAAGCCTACTACCCAATATGAACCTATTGAATCGTTCCAAGTCTACTATTACAAATAATTTCACTGACTTTTAGCGCAGGATAATCTTTGGGTTATAAATAGTCATCTAATAACCTTCGTGAACATGATGTGTAACACGAAAATAATTTGCCATTATGAATAGTTTTTTTAGAATTATTACATTAGTATTGGTAATTAACAGACTTATAAATATGTACTAATGTCTGTACAGACATTTTATTGCGAATTAAAATTACTACATGTGCTATGAATGTGTTATGAATTTATTTGTGCATGTATTTTTTTATGGTTCGTTCCAAGACACACAACTTTTGTTGCTATTACTTTATTAAAAAAAAACTGAAACCTCTGAGTAATATTAAATTATAACACATAAAGCGATTAAATCATAACGAACACTTGTGCCGAAGAATGGCGTATTATCTCTTTTACTTTTCGCAATTTTTATTAATTAAATCCATTCACAGCTCCTATCACTTTTATGCAGATGATCTACAGATTTACACTAATGCCCCGGTCGGGATGTATGCAGATGCGATCAACACAACGCATCAAGCCTTGCAATCAATATCAGACTATATTGTTATAATTAGTTTCTACACACAATATATACCTACATGTTTGTTCTCTGCAATTCTCCATTCAAAAGTTGTCAGGAAGAAATCGCTCATATCGATAAGACCGCCAATTGTACTCTTTTTGTTAGATTGTTACTATGGTTTTATTTCTAAGTTGTGTGCAATAAAGTATACAATAAATAAATTGCAATGTTCATATGATAGACATATTTAGAGCACCTCCTATGGATAGGCAGAGTGTACGTCGCCTGAAGCTTGGTACCAGGAAACTTACATAGTTTACATTTATCTACGCGTTAAAGGTCAATCTGATCCGTCTGTAAGTGTAAATAATAATACAAGGGTACATTTTTGACACATTTAATTTGACACAGCGCTAAAATATTTGTGTTAATCGCAAAGCGAATTACAATAGTGGTGTTGTATTAATTTTATTGTTGCTACGCATGCAATTTTGTCATATTTATCCTAATAAACAAAAATATGTTCATAGAATTAAAACGACTATATATTATATAGATGACAGTCGGTTTAAGTTATATAATACAATATCATATATTGTGTTGATAGTAGTATTCATTATGGGCAAAAAATATGTGCACAGTTTCACCATTGACCGGTTACCTTAATTTCTTTAAGGAACTAGCGTTAATGCAATGGTTCTTTAGAAATTTATATCAAACTTTAGTACCTTTCTGGAATAAACTTGGTATTGAACTTTTTCTTCTGCACTAAAATATGGAATCTTTTACGTGTTTATTTTTAGTTTAAAATAAAGCGAATGAGTAGAAAATATACCTGCTGGGATGTAACTATACTTGACAATGGATTCTATATATACCTAACACCAGAAGAACATGCTCTCGATGCTGCAGAGACGTTATCAGCATAACGAATTTTTAAATGGTTTACGAAAGAACGAACGAACGAATTTTTAATAGTAAATGTAAAAACAATAAAAATGTGGAATACGAGAAAGGATAGAGGAAGAATAAATAGGCCTTTGCAATTTATTTTGCGTCGTTTCTTTGAAAGGGTAGTAGTAACTCAGTCGATTTAAGTCTAATATGTTGTATAAACACAACATAGTGACATAGACATTTAAAAACTGACTGAGTATAGTATACTCAAGTGGAGTTATATTATTCATAGTACAGTAAAAATTAATGGATAGGTGTTGCTTAAGAATCACCTTTACGTGCTCGGACAGCCTATTTTCCTACAATTTGTAATAAATTTAACCCAACAGTAATTCCTTTACTTAGTATCCACATAGTGTATGAAAATAGGTATTTATTATTTTACTGATTGAATGTCACTTAAAAGTTCATGTCAACTATTTCACTTCATTATGGCATATTGTTGTATTGTGTATCACGGTGAATAGAAAATAAATAAAACCTAAAGTGGGACATTTGAAACGGTCTTGTTAACAAGTTGGTCAAGCTTATATCAAATAAATTAAAGATGAACTGATATAATACAATTCACTTTCGTAACATTTGTATACAATAATTCCAAAAAATGTGCGTTCTTAGTAATTTGTAAATTTTTGGACATAAGACATATTTTTATTATTTTTTACATATACATTTATACATTATTGTTTGGAAATTCTAGATAATAATTTTTTTTATGTTTGCTTATAGGCAAACTAGTACACGGGTCTACTCGATGGCTAGTGGCTACCGTCGCCCATGGACATCTGCAACACTAAGGGAGCCGATGCGTTGCCTACCTCGTTGAGACTTTAAATATCTGTTTACGCCCTTTTTGAACAGCCCCATATTGTAGCGCTTTGGGAAAACCGCTCATTCCATAGCTTGCTCACGTATGGCATAAAGGAGCGAGCGCCACGTACAGTGGATAACTTCCAGGTGTCAAGGAAGTGTGGATAAACTCCCAGTCGCCGGCGGGCAGTGCGGTGGTAAAATAGCGACGTAGGTACCAAACCAAACAGTTCCTCAGAACACTCCCTATCGTACAGACGGTAGAACGCGCTCAGAGCGCCAATGTCTCTTTTGAGACTTAAAGGTTGTAAACCGTCTGTAAGTTCGGGATCGTCGACAATCCGGACCGCTCGGCGCTGCAAGGACTCAAGTGGGAGCAGCTGGTACTGAGGTGCCCCAACCCAGAGATCGGAGCAGTACTCCACATGGGGACGGACTTGGGCCTTATATAATAAAAGCCTATGTCCCGCTGTGAAGTACCGCTTAGCCCTGTTGATCACCCCAAGCTTTTTTTGAAGCGATTTTCGCTTTGCTCTCCAAATGACTCCGAAATTGCACCTCGCTCGAAATGTCGACACCTAGGATCCCGATAGAGTCGAAGATCTTGAGGGGAGTGCCCTGGAACTGTGGCGCTAATAATTATATAAGATATTATATAAAATAATACGTTAAAAGTTTTACATGTAATAAAATAAACCGAACACAGTATAAATCTGTCGTGTCTGCCAACATGAAAATAACATGTAGTGAATACAGTCTATATACAACTGAGAGATTTTGAATTGTACATAATGACCACATCATGTTATAGATAAATATTGTTATATATGGAGGTAAATTATGGAGAATTACTCTATACAAAACAGGCGCTAATCACGGAATAAATACAAATATAACCTTATTATTCAATTAATAAAATGGTCGATTGCATCGTTTAGAAAGAAGAGGGTACATAACAAAATTAATTATTAACTTAAAAAAAAACACGACAAGAACAACTATTTTAATTAAAAACTGTAACACTTCTCTTCCAATCAATGTTTGATTTGTATTATGTAACACTTTAGGTTTAATAAATGTTTTTTTTATAACAATACTATATAAGAGTACAAAGAGTTTTCTATAGGCGAATTCTTATTTTTTTTTTTTATATATTTATTTTATATTATTTTAGTTATACGTTTTATATATTACCTTGAAAGAACATAAAAAGAGCGACTATGACGAATCTCTCAGTATAGGTAGAAGAAACTTTAGAATCCTAACTCACATTACAAAAACTACATTTACTTCTCGTCAGTATGATCGACAATCTAAACTTATATATAGAAGAATACACAACAAACTAAATATATATCCCATGAACTACTATAACTGTAAAGTGGCTGTTTCAAAATGGTTAAAATTTAAAACATATGATGAAATAGAAATGCTGATTAATTCCTCTCTAATACTCGATGCACTTATTTAAAAATCAAATACACAGTCACACACTCTCTCTCTCACACACACACACACGCGCGCGCACACACATACACACACACACACACACACACAACGCGCAAATATACATATATATATATATTATTTTTTATTTTATTTTTCTCTTTTTTGGTTGTAATAGATATATACATTTATGTAGCTGTTGTTGTCAACGTGAAGAGTGGAATCTTCTGATACAGGTATTTCTTACTTACAAGAAGATTCCCACCACCAATGTATCTAATGTTAAGGCAGAAACTTTAATAAAGAATTATTATTATTATTATTATTATTATTATTTGAATTACAGAAATCAATATCATTTTTGTTGTTGTTCGTGCCTACCCCGCAAGGGAACTGGCGTGAAGTTATGTATGTATGTATGTAATATCATTTTTCTTTATATTCATTTCTAAGTAGCCAAACTAACAGACTGTGCACTTGATCGCAAGTAATTATCGAAGCTCTTTGACGTCCGTAACGCCAAGACACACGATGCATTATCTAGAGTGTTGCCTAATTTAGGCCTTTTTAAAAATTACCATAATATAGCGTTCTGAGAAAACCACGGGATTAATTTGCGACTTTGAATTGGGTGATGTCAGGAGCCTTAAGAACAGACGAGCGTGCATGACAAGAGTTATGAATGTCAAAGAAGCAAGTGAGGTGTGTAAGAATGGGCCTAAATGGCGCTCTGTTGTTCGTGCCTACCCCGCAAGGGAACTGGCGTGAAGTTATGTATGTATGTATGAATTGTTTGAAATAATCTTACATAGCGATTGTGTAAGTATCCCAAAACGAAACTACTCGTGGGATTTTGGTAAAATACAAATTACAAGGCTGGCTTCAATGCAAAAAGCATGAGTTGCTTACTAACGTAACAGAATTTATTTCAATTAAATGTAACTAACAAATTATAAACTATTGAGAATGTATCTTGTATGTATTTCTATTCCATCTAAAAAATAGAAAAAATATATAAACTACATATTTTAAACCCCGCAAAGATAAAATGAGTGCCAAAAAATTTTATTGTGTCTGTGATGAGTCAGATACGCTCCAGACAGTCGTAGTATGGAAATACTTGAGGCTTTAGTGTGTTGTTAAGTCGTTAAGCTTTCGAATGGAAACATTAAGGAAGTCAAATCTTTCTATTCTTAAGACAAATAACTCGACTTTTATGTGTCTGGTTTATTTGTGTCTCATAGAGAATAACAATAGGAAAAGGGGACGAATATCTATATTTATATTCACCGGTGGAGTGCTTATGCTTATGTGAACACAATTTAAGTGAGAATTGTATGTTAAGACATGAATTGGGATTACCTAAGAGAATCAACTCCCACTATTTTTAGAATTCCTTTTATTAATATGACCCTTTCTAATGTCCGTCAATGACAGAACATATCTAGCTCAGCTGTGCGAGGTCCGAATGTGCGAACTACAAATTTACCACTTTTTTGACTATATTTATCTAACGCTAAACGGAAACGACCTAATTTATAAGGATACAAAGTACCTATCCTGAGTGTTAACTCGGGATATGAGCTAGCTGTGTCGAGTTTCATTTCAATTCGTTCAGTAGTTCACGTGACACTCAACAGACAGACAAAATTTCTAAAAATTATATTGCCGTTTAAATTTTTTCTCATTTTTAAATTCAACTAAAAGATTTATTGTAATAGTAGTATAACTAAAAAGTGGTCATCCTCATCATACTACAAAACTTCGAAGTACAAGGATATTTGTTGTTGTTATATTATTGTGTTAATAAGTTTTAGCTTTTTTTTTTCATAACTCGCATTTAGAATGTTAAATTGTCACCAATTCTTGAAAATGATAAATAGTATGCTACAAACAAATTACTATGTGAACTACATCATATTTTAAGGATGACTCAACGTTTTACACGCAAGTAAAGGATAGGGGACGTAGTGAGGTGTAGTAAATGACCAGCAAACAATTTGTAACGTAGCAACGCAAATAGCTTATTGTAATTAAACCCACGTGCCCTCGTGTTTAAAAGTAATAACGAATTATTTGTGATTAGGAGATAACTACTGGCGACCCTTCCACGTCAGGGGGTTTGACATTTTTATTAGACCACTAGTTGTGTCCGCCACTTTGTTCGCACGGTGCTCCAACGTCATATGCGTCAAAATTAAACATCAACTGAAATGTACGATGAACTTGCTATTATTGTCCCTAAAATGTTCATTAGCTGGATCCATATTGAACGATCCTCCGTGCTCCGATTGAGCGCGGCAACAGCGCGATTCAAAGGCGCGGGCGGTGAGGAATTTGCCGCGAGCAATCGACACGCAAGCATTGAAGCGCGCGCTCCTTGCCGCGGACGATCCGTTTTTGGTCAGTTTTATGGCCTGCCTCAGAAACACCTCGGTTATATGGAGCGCGCTGTGTGAACAGTTGTGTGTGTGATACGTGCGATCAGCCATGGAAATCTTGCAGTCGCCGTTTAATACCCGTTTACAAGGAATATAAATGTCTTTAAGACTCAAATTATCCCTCCTATCCCATCCCTTCTGTCTAATCCTATCTTTATTCTATGCCTTCTGTCCCATCCTAAAGGTTGGCATCGCATTGAATTTGTTCCTGGTGTTGCAAACGTCTATAGGCGACAATAACTATTTCTCATTAGGTGTGAGCTGTCTACCTGTTTTGCAATAGTAAAGAAGTTTGACTGAATCACGGATTGTTTGGAGTGTAGTTCAGGATCACAAGTTTCAACAAATTGGATTGGCGTAGGTCGATCCACGTATCACGATCCTGGATCTCGGATTGCGCGATCGCCGATTCCTTTTGGATCGTCCGTTCGGTTTCTTTCGCTAAGCCAAATATCTTTGGTATATTCCTTGGGAGAAATAACAACACAAAACTTCTATATATCCAGTGCCTTTTAATTATTATTAAATGTGATGCTGGCTTACATACTTTATGCACCTATTTATCGTTCAATGAAATCATCAGTCCATTTTAGATTTTTCATATTTTGTTGAAAGTAACGTAACATTACGGTATTGTATGTACTGTGTTATGACTTTAGTTTTAAAACAAATTATTGTTTAGGAATAAAATATTACATATTGTTACTAGCGGCCCCGGCAGACGTTGTCCTGCCTTTAAAAAATAAAATTCTAGGACCCGATCCCAGAGCCACGTAGCGGTTCTAATTGTGAATCTAAACCATCCGGGTACCCACTCAAACACACAAAATCAAAATCACCAAAATCGCTCCAAATGATTAGGAGGATTCCAGAACCCAATCTCAGCGCCACCTACCGGTTCTAATTGTGAATCTAAAAGAGTAATATATTTTTTTTAAATTCTAAATCATGACAAAATAAGATTAAAAATCTTGCCAAAACATTAAAGTTTATAATTAACAAATAAAAAATAGGGGTTGATCGTAGAGGGGTGAAAATTTAGGGTTGTATGTATTTTTTATGCTGTATCCTTAAAAAAAAAAATATAATTTTGGGGTGGACACCCCTTATCACTTAGGGGTTTTAAAAACAGATAGTAACCGACTCTCAGACTTACTGAATATGCATAAAAAATTACATAAGAATCGGTCAAAACGTTTCGGAGGAGTATGGGAACGAACATTGTGACACGAGAATTTTATAAGATAATTGGAATTTTTCCACAAATATTCCACTTGCGCCGTTATTTATTTTAAATAGAGATCAACTTAGATAACTAATACATAATTTATTTTATTAAAAGATATGTACATACAAGTGAACGCAACTTTAGTTAATAATTTGTTTTTTCTTCATAACGGCAATAAAGCGAATGAACATTATACAATAGTATGTAATGTGGTGTAATATTATATGCTTAAATCTATGCATATAATATTTCACAACAATATGTATGTTCGATAACGCAGATCATTATAAGATTTTTATCACATAAAATGGGTCAGTTTCAGTTACTGCGGTATTTGATTTCACAATTTACGTGATTGAAGCCGCAAGAAAGCTTAGTGCTAAAGTAAAACACGTTCGATGTTTCTTAATAAAATAAACAAGAACAAACTGAGTCTACGAAGTTTTCTCGTGAACGAAATACAATAGAAGCCTAACACTATGAATTCTTATGTTCGGTTTATTCAGTGGCGACAACAATGAAATATTCGCTCGTCGGCTCCCAATTCAATCGAGACAATGATGTATTGAATTGACGAGGTCACTGTTCTTAGGATGGCATCGAAATAATCACGAGTGATAATTTTTAAGTCTGAGTTCGATGATCAATTACACAGATCCACAAAAAAGTTGTGTGCTGGGTGTCAGACTATGTTTTTCTGGCGTATTTTCCCCATTGAACACGTCAGAATTGGGAATCAATAAGCAAATAAACGAGAAAACCCGTGAAAGCGTTTTTTTGAGGGTTTTCTCGATTATTTGCTCATTGAGCCCTTCTTCTCACTTTAGATTCGTATTCAGCGGGAAAAAACACACCAGAAAATCATAGTCTGACGACACCCAGCACGCACGGCTTTTTTTTTTTGAATCAGTGATATTTTTCACTTCTAAGTTCTAAGGTTCTTTTTGGCAATAATGGGAACCTTATACAATCGTCATGCCCGTCATCTTTCTGCATGTCACAGCCATTTTTCTCAAGTGTACATTAAATCTGCTTTACTTTGCATTAGTTAAGTTAAGGCAGTCATCTCGGGAAACTGACGAGTTATCGTCGTAGTCATTGCATGGTGATTTGAATTATTTTAATATTTTCTAAGTTTTCGCGACTTGTATACATAATAAAACTACGTTTTAACGATTTTAAGCGCGGTAATTTCCTTGGTTGAATTACTTTGTTTATAAAACCTGATATAATGTTAAGGATCTGAAGTTTACGAAATAACTTAAGTATAGTGTATAAATAGAAAAGAGATGTAAAATGTTTTCCTTGCTAATCCGAAAAAAAAATGTTTTCACTCGAATTTAAATCGGCTAACAGGAAAACGAAAACACCCGCATACATTTTCTGAAGTCAAGAGGACTGCGCCGTACCTGGTTTATTTATCTAAGTTATTTTTATTTGCTGTGCGAATTATTTGATAACTGTTATCATATAAATATATAACTCTATATTATATTTTAATTACACATGTAACATTATATAATGCATTAGTGATATAATTGCACATAAAGGAGCTGGTATTATTAAATTATATTTTTATGTTTATAAAGAAAATATTGATAAATTGGCTATCTAGCTAATTGAATAAATTAAACATTTATTGTATCGTAGCATATTGGTCGACTATAATATATTGTCAGATTTTGTTGTAATTATTATATCTTGTAATGTAATTTAAGCTTATTGACGTCCTACTTCTGGGTTGAGGTCATCTTACTTTTAAAGGAAACGAACAGTATATCCGCCAGGCTGTCTGAATCAGATTAGCGAGTTTTACGTATGGAACTATATTCAAACGGTCTTATTAATAAAGAATTAAAGTAGGTTTGAACGCTTCTTTGTGGTTCTTAAAAATGCGTTCAAACTTACTCTAACTCTATGAATAAGACTGTACATCTTTTAATAAGATGCTTTTGTTAAGTCATCCGAACTCATTGTCAAGATTTTTTCAATCGTTTCACTCTCAGCTATCCTGTGATAACAGATGTAAGTGCATTGCTTATAAAATTATGGTAAGTCTCTACAAGGGTTTGTCATGCAAAACCTTGGTTGCAACTGTGGTGGTTAAATGCATCCGAGACCGCTGTAAGTAGGACGACGAACTGCGATCGATGCCACACCGCCCTCAGAACAACTTTATCCATTTACACTATACCAAACTTTCACGATCACAACACCCAAATCTGCGTATCGGTTCCACAGCATGCCTATATTGACGATGATGTTCTTTTAGAATTAAGAAATCAAGATTTCGGATTCCAGAGAATTAATGTGATTTTAATGGCACAATCATTGCAACTTTTTACCCTTGCTGTCTACTTAAACAGTGGTTGAGAAAACTTTCTAAAGCTATCAAGAATTCTATTAATCATTAATATCAAAATCAAAATCATAATCACTTAATACAGATGATTAGTAAATTTGATGTGTGTCAGGGTAGTTAGTAATTTAAAGTCCGTGTAAAATTGTAATAATTTGTTTTAGTTTAAAACATCATTAGAGGGGTTCTCATTACTTTCACTGTTGTCTATTGCATTTTTAATAGAAACAGAAAAGGATGGGAGTTTGCCAACACAGAAATGATTAACAATTCATCTTCAGCTTTATGTAAGCAGGCCCGCAGAACGGCTGGCATATCTGCAAGTGGGGGCAGTTCCAACATTAAAAGTTGAGTGGCCGCCGAAAGCTCCCAATTAGCCCGGACTTTGACGCCATTCCGCCAGTAATTGCAAAAAGAAATATGTTTCAGTGCTCCAAGGAATTATTAATGCCGGAAACGGGAGCAGCATTGGGCCCGCGTCGGGTGTGGGCAGATGCCGGGCGCGTTAGCGTTCGGCTTTTGTTTGATTAAAGAGAAACACAATCGCGGTCGACATACTCCGAGCGGGGACTTATTAAATTCTCCCTCCGGGTGAGGGCAAACAATAGCATCTATCTTGAGTGTAGATAACGTCGCTGTTCTCGGCTCCCAAGTCCCTGTGCACAATGGGGGCCCGTTCCGAGTTGGGGCTGTCAGTTCGCCGCATGCCACCTACAAACTTTGTGTCCGTCCTGTCAGTCCACCAGTACTTCGCTCCGTTCGGCGCTAAAATGCTCTAGCTCTTCATGTCGTTTTAAAACTTAAATTATATTCTTTGCTTTAAGCTTATCTGTCTGGATTTTATCATTCAATTCACAAACTAATCCGCGAACTACTAATGTCATTTTAAGACCTAATTGTACAGTTTGTTTTACTTATTTATTTTAAATCTTACCCGCCAACTCGCCGTGATATATGTGTGATGTGTCGACATCGTAAGGCTGTCCCTGTGAGCCTTCGACCTAAAGAAAGAAACAAAATTTTCATCTAAATAATTTAAATGTTTGTTATTGAATAAAATAATTTCTTTACTCACTGTGATTTGTGTTGAATAAATTTAAGCTCATTTAATAATTATTATTATAAAGGCATCAACTTAATTTTATATTTTTATTAGAGCTTACCACGCGGCTTCGCTCGCATGAACTTCATATCTGTATCCCTCGGTAATCATGGGATATAATACCAAATTACATGATAATTAGTTACTTTTAAGGTTATGCGTAAGATAGTCGGCAGGGTTGAGTAAGGAAAGCGGAGGGCCGAGATAAGCAGCGACCACTTAAGGAGGCCTAGCTCCATCAATGAATGATGGTTCATTTCTTTTTTTGACGACCTCTGTGGTTAAGCGGGCTAAGCCTTTGCCGGCATACCTCACTGCAACGCAGAGGTTCCGGGTTCGATTCCTGGTATAGTAAATATCGGAAACGTATTTTCTCCGTTATTTACTATGGTCTGGGTGTCTGGGATCGGCCCCAGAGTAGTCCGTTGTATATTACCCATAACACAAGCGTAACTTGCTTAATTTGGGAATATACAATGTGTGTGTTTGTCTGCCGATTATTATAAAAAAAAATCTAAGGACGTGAAGAAGTCATTTATATAACATTATTGATACTTTGATCATTCAGCTTTTCTCTATAGATATTACTAAATCGTTTGTCGTAGGAGACGACAAAATAACCCATAGCCAGGTTGTAGAGCATTCGGCCTACTGGATGACCATCACTCCTAGAGAGGTCTAGAGCATGCCGCTATAACAACCGGTATTAGTGGCCAGCGGCCAGGTTTTGTCCACCCTTCGAGGCCAGCACCATATTGATAGCAACTTAGGTATTGTAAACGTCCATAGGCGATGCCAACGGCTTTCCATCAGGTCGACCGTCATGTTCTCTACTATACTCCAGCAATAACAAAAAATAGCACCAACACGTCAAGAAATAATTTTCAAGTTAGTATTCAATTAGGTATATTCTTGTGTGAATACCATTGCTAACCTTAAAATCTTCACTAAAAGCTGAGAGATCTCGTCGCAAACGCAAACGGAACTTCCTTCCGTGTGCCTTAAAGTTGAGCCTGAGATCTGGTGGTGAATCTGTGGATCTGCGCGCGCGCACATGTTGATCATGCACCGCACTCGCGTCGTAGTCCAAGGGCTCGTAGTGGTCCACGTATTCGCTAAGGCGGCGGCGAGAGGCTGACAAAAAAAGAACAGAATCATTACATATTTAATCGCTTTATTAGACAAACGCATTTCATTGAATTGGAGAGTATGCATAATGTACATCTGAGGAAGTTTCTAAGGCCTAACGTTTATAATATGGGTAGTGGTTATATTTAAACATATGTTAAGTGCAGAATATGCTGACGATGAAGGGAAATATTACGAAACAACCTGAGCGAAATAAGCAGTAGTGGGTCGTTTTATTAGATATCGACCAATACCTAGTCTGTAATTTTAATTGTCATAAGGGAACCATAATTTTTAGAATAAATATAACTATTTTTTCTTCTAATCTGGTGTTAACATTTTTTTATTGGAATTCAGTTAAAAATGAAAAATCTACAATGATTTTAAACGATATAGGTATCGGTATTAAATAAAATACAATAGACATGCTAATTAGTGGTGTGATGAAGTCAAAATAAAAATATAGATCCAACAAAATATGAACTTTTGTTTCGGAGTTAAAATTTCACCTAAACAACTAGTAAAAGTTTTAAATGTTATTTGTGTAGTCATCAGGGCCGCCCAATCCCACTTCCCAAGTCGATCGTGAGGAGCTCTTCGTCCGCTTACCCAACTCGTCGAGTTTGATTAAACGACACTTGAGAAATATTTCGATTCTCCCCGTTAGAATTTTTCCGGAACGTTAATTAAAAACTTTCCGAAGGTGCCCAATGACATTACGGTCGAGGAGAACGGACGCAACTTTCTCAGGCGCTAATTGAGTTACTTTTTACATCCTCAATAGTATTTTATAGAAAAAAATATTTATTACAATAATATTATTTGGAACTAATTGATACTGCAGTTATATGTTATGATATGGAAAAAGAAAAACAACAGAGACAACAGGAACTGACAGCACTTTTTTAAATCATTATCTGTCTTGTTCTCGGCATGAATAAATTCTTGTCTCAGTTGTACTGCGATACTAGATTTTTCCGAACGGATTTGCTTGGCAATTTTATTTTTGAGTTTAAAATGTTATATCATCAATCTTGATACATAGACCCCTTTTTTTATAAAGGGGAAATCCGTTTGAGGACTATAAGCCGCGCGAGGGGAAGGTCGTGGCCGTATGTGTAATCCGTATGTGGGATTCGCCAGGTCAGGGTTGCACTAGCACCTCACGAGTGAAGTGTTATTGCCACGCCGTGATTAGGGATACCTAATACAACCCCTGTCCGATCCTCTAGTATCCTTTGTCCGGACTGTGGGCTGGCTCGCGCATTTACCTTCAGCCCGGACGGACGACGGCCTGCCCCTTTACGGGCTGGCCCCACCATGTGCTAGCCGGAGATCTGGATCTCTCCTACGACGTGAGAGGAATACACGGATCTCGGGTTCTGAATTAGTTGCTCCAGACATAATGAGACTTTTACGCTAAGATAACATAAATGAATTATCATCAGATAATTACTAAGACTGCATATAACATAAATATCCCAACGGTGACTTTTACATTTAGATATTATAATAATACATAGGTATCAAACAGACAACAAGAGCAGATAAGAATGGATTTTAAAATATTTTTTTTAATATATTTTATACAAATATAATATACAAGTCTTAAGAGGAAACATATTTTCCAAAATGTACGAAAACATCGATATGAATACCCGTAAACAAACTTGACGCGTTACATTATCGTGGCAGCTCTGCCAGAAGCCTGGGTTGCGTTTGCATGAAACGTTAATATTCTGCCATTGTACTCTATATCGTTCAATATTTTTTATATACAAGGTGTCCAACGACAGATATGGAAGTTGTTACGTGGTGAGCACACAGAGCACGTACCAAGATCGGCCAAATAAATAACCCATATATTCTTGTTAGCGTACCCGTTTCAAGTAAATACCATAATCTAGCAACAAAAGCCGACTTAAGACCAGCGATGAAATCAGTTTATATGGTCATTTAGATCATGTATCTGTATTCTAGTTTTCTGAGGAGTTGTGCATTGAATTCAGGTGTCGTGGTTTGCAATTTGTAGTAAAACTGCTTATAACTGCAACTGGTTTATTTAATCGTCAATATATATACCAAAATTGCTCTTAAGAGCATTCTGATCTTAACGCTATATGGGAGTTCTTTATTCCTTGGTTTTTGGTTTTATTACTGGAGTATTGGCCCACTATTCATCACCCCAATCGACGTCAAGCCGACATTTTCAAGGGTCCATCAATTCTTCCGGAATCAGCGATTCTCTTGTAGTTTATCCGGTAAGTCACGGACATACAATTGCTGTAGATACAAGGCTGTTGTAATGAGCGTATATGTACATTCAAAATTACTGAACCAACTAACAATTTAACCTTACTTAAAAATTAATGTGGTAATGACATTGAATTGTTTTATCTGTTTATCAGCAACATTATGCATATACAGACAAAAAGCACTAACAACATAGTTCCAAGTTCGAATAATAAAAAACTGTAACTCACATTCTATTGTAATTGTACATCTGTCCAAAATTGTGAATGTTAAAATCTGCTACAGATCGTATCATAAAACAGGACATTAATCATTCATCACGGTCCCGTACTCGCACAGCCTACTGTGGCGTTGTGGTTGGCTATTCGAGTGGAATATTTACACATTCACGTTTATTTGTTCAGCTACACAGAGTTGCTTTGGGCAGCGGGCTGCGTGTCACTGGGTTAGTAGGACAGGAGCACCCCTGCGCGCTCTGGGTATAATCGCGAATTACACCTGATCACTTGGCGATTTCTTTGGTAGTCACTTATATATCAAATGATCCCTTATTAAGAATATGTCATGATATAACAACTTCATATTTATGCCGTTTTCACATTAATAAATTCGGTTTATTTTCAGGACTTTAAAACTTAAACAAACTTCGAGTATAACCTTCCCTTCAAACGACTACCTTAATAAAGGTGTGCAAAGTTTAACGAATTCGTCCTCATACTTTGTGAAACTAAAGTAATGACAAAGTTTGTTCATACAAGTCTTCAGTGACATTAAAACTAAGGTAAGGTAAGGTTTGATGTTGTTCGTGATCATTATGACATGTAGCGAACTACGGAGATGTGTTTCACAGACCTAACAAGCAGATTGGTTAAAACTTGAAGATACAATTAATGAGCATAGCTTCACTATCAATACAATAATTATTGTTACAGTAGTATTTTGAAAATATACTTAAAAGTATATAAGGTGGTAATTCACTTTCGTAAAGGATAGGATATAGACGTAAAGAGGACAAAATGGGTAGTAGCATTGGTCACAACCACAAGTCACATTGGTTATGAATCATATCGTCGTGGGTCAACTGACTTATGGCCGGTTCCTATACCTTATTATTCATTCGCTTGCCCTACCATTAGTTGTATTTAGACATAATATATATGGAGCTTATGTCAAATTTAAACCGAGAGTAAGGCAAATGAACGGTCGGTAAGATGTAAGAACTGAGCGTTAGCCGCCAAATCAAATGCAATCTGGTGATTGTGCACAAAGGGTGGTTTTATTGCTAAAGACCTCTTCCAGATAGCCGTATTATTTATATATTATTAAACATATTATATCACGCAGCTTTATATTATTCATCATAATTAGTGTGAACTTCATATGTCAGAATATAATTTTATAACTCAAAAAATAGTACTTTAACATATTAAAAATATATATTTTAAATGTAACAGCCCATAAATATCCCACTGCTGGGCTCGGGCCTCCCGCTATAGGGGATAATTTTTGAAATAGAATATATAATATTAATTTTTGAAACTAATGCTATGTACAATACAAAGTTATAACATATAAAGGGTAACTACTATTATATACATATTTACAAGTAAAAGATGTAGTCCAGATCGCTCTCGGTGGGGAGCGTTCCCAAAATGCTGGCCGCATTCCCGCGTTGTATGGCAACGCTAATACGTTGCCCTAAATATAGGCCAGCCCTTTGGTCACGCGAGACTTCTTTCAATCGCCTTGAAAGGTCTCGATAAAGTTGATGAGCCTCACGTCCCCATGGCCCCAAAGTTTCAACCCCAAAAGCCACAAATATGTATCCGTCACCGATGGATGCATATTTGCGGCGTTTCAGGGTTTCTTGAAGTGTGGCAGCTCCTCCGGCAGTGACGGCTGTATTTGGAAGATGGGAAGCCGCTAACGTATCGACACAAGTTGCGTCCCATACTAAGGGGCGTCCCATCTTCCAAGGTACCAACGACATTCCGTCTGGTCGCTTGCCATCGTCGCGGCACAGTCCGTTCGGTTCAAGAACAGCAGGTACCCCGACGGTGACAAGAGACCGGCGGATGATATCGTTGATTGCCGCATGTCGTGAAGTTCTACCAGCACTCCTCAAACACGACAAGCCATGATGACCAAGTCTATCAACTTTATCTCCGCACCGACAACGATGTGGGACTACGATGTCTGCCCCCTGGGGCCTTTTATATTATATTTTTGAAATATAATATAAAAAGACTACTTTTCCCGTAGATATATCAGACGTAATGGCTAAATGCATCAGTATAGCAGCTATAATGACCTATATGATTAAACTATTCTGTGTCCAGTTTTACAAACACCCAAATAATAGAACTCTTTTGGCTAGCCAAAGAGTACCGATAAGTCTGTATTCTGTATTTGCAGATACTTATAACTGTTAACTGTGCGAACAGGCGTCTTCTAAGTTAAGGTGCTACATCCTAGAGCACATTGTGTCATACTATTACACGAGATTTTAGTCGCCCGAGAGCCTACATTACAATAAAAATAAATAGGAGACCTAACTGAGATACTTAAGACGTAAAATATATTGAATGTTCTACCGATTGCTCGACTGTGACAGGGAGTTGAGAACTTCATTCGATATGGTGTTTAACTTTCTTGATCAGAAATCGTTTACTTCACATACAATTACATCTTAAACAAGTTTAGGAAAACTTACGTATAATTACCACGTTGTTCTTAAACGAAGCGACAGCTGTAGATACTAATTGTAAGTAGTTTTCGTGAAACCGTTTTTTAATGGTTTATACTCTCTTGTATTATATATATACGATAGCTACGAAAATTTATGGCTTTTTTTTTATTGCAGGAGATCAGCAGACAGGCAGACGGCCCACTTGATGGAAAGCGGTTACCATCGCCTATGGACATTTGCATCATCAAAGTTGCTACAAATGCGCTGTTGCTCTCTTAAGGGAGACTGGAACCTGGTCACTAATGCCGGAACACAACTCAAGGTTGTTATGGCGACATACTTTAGCCCCGGGGGTGGTAGCCATCCAGTCGGGCAAATGCCCTACCACCTGGCTGAGGGTTGTTAAGTTGATAAATGGAACACAAATAACACGGATTTTTAAGACGCCCCTAGTGTCGCACACGTCTATACCGGCAGTGACTACATTCTATGATTTGGACTATTTGCCTGTTTACCTTATTCAAGTAATAAAAATAAAGAAGCATGTTATTTTACAAGGTAGACATTTTAAGTATATATCTGTGTACATTTTGACAATCTATCAGGTCTATATATATATCTACTATGTATCTTTACTTTCGGAGAAGATAATAAATAACTAGGCAAAATAACCTTTTCGAATAGCTGAGGTCCTTAACAGGTAGTGAAACGTTTTACTAGATTGAATGTCTTTTGGTATTATTGGTCTGCTTGTTGTTCTTCGCGTAGACTCGTTATCTCTTCTAAATTCTATTAACATGATTTTTTTTATCCGTGCAGGAACGGAGAAAGAATACAATTTCTTGCGGCTGGGCGGCCTGTCGTAAGAGGCGACAAAATAACCCACAGCCAGGTGGTAGGCCATTTGTCCGACTGGATGGCCACCACCCCTGGTGTAAAGTATGTCGCCATAACAACCTTAAGTTGTGTTCCGGCATCAGGTTCCAGTCTCCCTTAAGAGAGCAGCAGCGCATTTGCACCTTTGGTGTTGCAAATGTTCATAGGCGATAGTAACCGCTTTCCATCAAGTGGGCCGTCTGCTTGTCTGCTGAACTTCTGCAATAAATAAATAACATTAAAAAAAATTTGAATGCTCCAAATACTTTGATATGCAGCAAAAAATTAATAAGGATAATTTTGTGTCAGTTCCAAATAATAATTATCATTTGAGTGACTTACTTTGTTTTAATTATATATTTCTAATTTTCATTCAATCCTTCTATAAAACTCACGTCAAGTCTCTATTCATTTATGAGAATTAAGTATAAAGCTATGGGGTTAACTAACACCCTTAACAACCCTCATACATAGAGTGAACAACCACTCACTCGATTACTTACTTTAAGAGCGCATTCAATTACAAAAACAAAATGTGAACTGAGAATGTTATTGTACTTTTTGCTATTTTTTTCTCAATAAACAAATGATGAAACACTGATTAGGGACAGATCAAGTAGACCAAAAAAAGTGTGTGTATGTGTAGTTCACACGTAATAGAAGTGAAAGAATGTATGACAAGGAGTGGGATTCTAAATATCGTGACGTTACATTTCATATATTATATCCATATAATAATAGTTATTGTTACAACTTAGCCCCTCGACAAAGACAAATTCCACGAAGCACGCTATTACCTGTCGGCATTTGAACCGATTGTAATACCTTTATGATTGTCTCCTTTTGTTTACTTATTTATTGGTTATTGTGGAGAACAGCCTATTGTACTTGTTCATAGCCGTTTGCAGGTATAATTAACCAGGTGTGCGGATTACGATTTCTAGGAAATTAAGCCGACGATACGGGCGGGCACACTTGTTTTTGTAAAGTATAAAACGACGGCAGGATGATGAGAGGGGTCAGTCTAGGAACCTTTTTCATAGGGTCTTCTATATTTAAACTACATTATAATATAGTAACGTCACAGTGTCGGTTGTTTTTTAGGTATCTAAGTATCCGCTATGCGTGTATAATTGTCTAGAATAAAACTCTGCTGGTATTCACAATATGTGCCGTATTATTTCCCGGTCCATAACCAACAGGTTATGGGCCCAGAACGGATCACGCGCAGACAATTAATACGCATAAAGAAAGCCAAAATATAATATTTGAAGTTTCGCGTCGAAATTACTACGCACGAAACAATGGCTAGCGGCAGTGGAGTCTCGTCAGTTCCTGTGGAAAAACTGAGTGGTATCAATGACTACCACAACTGGAAGTTTGCGATGCGCATGGTACTCATCCATGAGGATTTATGGGAGTGTGTGCAGTCGAAGGAAGTGAAGGACGAGAAGAAGGACCTAAAAGCTCTTGCTAAGATTTGCTTGTCGGTACATAGCTCGGTATATAGCCATGTACGCAACGCAAAGACCGCACATGAAGCTTGGAATAATTTAGAACAAGCTTTCCAAGGCAAAGGATTGTGCAAAAGGCTGAGCTTATTGAGAAGTCTCTTTAGTATAAAGAGGAATGAGCACGATTGCATGGACGTATATTTGTCCAAAGTCACCGAAGTTGTGCAACAGTTGGACGAAATCGGATCACCTTTGGAGGATGATTTTGTTGCAGTCATCATATTAAGCGGGTTGCCATCCGATTATGACCCCTTAATAATGACATTAGAAAATAACAACATGAAGTTGTCAAGCGAGCTGGTGAAGTCGAGGTTGCTGCAAGAAGAACAACGTCGCGCAGGCAGTAGTGAAACGGTGACGGCTATGGTTGCTAAGAAAACGGTTGTTTGTTATAAATGTCATAAGAGTGGACACGTGCAGAAAAATTGCCCACAAAATGTCTCTAAACAACAACATAAAAATAAGAAAGCGTTCCAAGGAAAGCCTACAAGCAAAGGCATGTTGACGGCAATGTCAGTAGCTTTGAATAGTAATACCTGGTACGTGGACTCGGGAGCAACGTCACACATGACAAATAACAAAGATTTGTACATAAGTTTCCTGCCTATTGAACCAGTGCCAGTGAATGTGGCAAACGGTGATAAACTTTCGGCAATCGGTGTTGGTAAAGTAAAAGTTAATTTAAAAACTGGTGAAAAGACGATAAGTCATGTATTTTATGTACCTAGTTTAGTAGGAAGTCTGTTGTCCGTGAGTGCATTAACTAAGAAAGGTTTTAATGTTAAATTTAATAAGAAAGGCTGTATAATTCTTAGTGGTAGAACGGTCATAGCTACGGCTACCCATGTAAATAATGTCTATCAGCTTGATGTTTGTAATAATTTTACATGTAATGCTGCAACGGAAAGAGTCGTGCCTAAAGTTTCTGTTTTAGACACTCTATTGACTTCGCAGGTGACTGAAGTTGCGCAGTCGGATGCGTGCTCAAGCGATGCAAGTCAAGCATCATTGGCCGCTGACTCTGAGGCAAACGCACCTAGTGAGAAGACTTCGCGGGAAACGTGGCATAGACGACTTGCTCATCTCAATGCCAGAAGCATGTACATCATGAAGAATGGGATGGTAACGGGCATTAATTATGACGAAGGTTCCTACCAACCATGTGAGTCATGTGTACTGGGTAAGCAATGTCGATTACCTTTTCCTAAAAAGTCAAAACGTCGATCTAAGGAAATATTAGGCTTGGTGCATACAGACTTATGTGGGCCTATGCCACAAGCGTCTTTTGGAGGTTCTAGATATTTTTTAACTTTTATAGACGATTTTTCTCGGAAGATTTTTTGTTATTTTTTAAAAGGGAAGGATGAAGTTTTTACCTATTTTAAAACTTTTAAATCCTTGGTTGAAAACCAAACGGGCAAAACAATTAAGGTTCTAAGGAGCGATAATGGAACTGAATATGTTAATAAACAGTTTCAGAATTTTTTGAAGGAGCATGGGATAAAGCATGAAACTACTATTCCATATTCTCCTGAACAGAATGGGGTCAGTGAAAGAGCTAATAGGACAATTGTTGAAAAAGCCCGGTGTATGCTGCAGGATGCAGGTTTGGATAACCGCTTCTGGGCGGAGGCTGTCCAAACTGCAGTTTACATAAAGAATAGGTCGCCTACAAAGGCAGTGATGGGATCAACACCAGAAGAAAAGTGGACTAACGAAAAGGTTGATGTAAGTCATTTTCGGGTGTTTGGTTGTGTGGCCTATGCTTTAGTGCATAACACAAAAAAGTTCGATCCCAAATCCAAAAGGTATATTTTTGTTGGATACTGCGAGGAAAGCAAAGGATATAGGTTGATGGATCCGGAAAATCTACCTACTTGTATAAAGGCTAGAAATGTAAACTTTTTCGAAAATAAATTTATTTCGAAAAATAATGTTACAGATGTGTCAAATACGTCATGTAATGAATTATTGACACCAAATATTATGAACATTATTTCTAATTCGGAAGTAAATAATATAAATGAAAATGAGAATGGGAGTGACCAGGTTGTCGTCAGGTCAGATGAGCGAGGACATGAATCGTTTGAGCCTGATGCAACTGTGAGCTCGATCGTAAGTTGCGATGATTCTTCGGATGAAACATACGTTCCAGAGTCATCTTCTTTAAACGATACGGATTCTTCAAACTTCGTGAGCTTGAATAATACCACTGAATTGGCAAATATGGCGATGGCATTATGCTGTGATAATGACGAGCCATTGACAGTGGAACAAGCATTGAATGGTAAGGATGCTGGTCGTTGGCGAGAGGCAATGCAGGAAGAATATGATTCTTTTGCAAAGAACAATTGTTGGACGTTGACAGATCTGAAAGATGGACAAAAACCGGTAAGATCCAAATGGGTTTTTAAGATTAAACGTGGTCTTAACGGAAATATATTAAAATATAAGGCGCGTTTAGTAGCGAAAGGTTTCACGCAAAAATATGGTATCGATTACCAGGAAACTTTTGCACCAGTTGTACGTCATTCGACAATTAGGATGTTGTTTGCCATTGCAGCCATAAAAGACCTTGACATTGACCAAATGGATGTCAAGACAGCATTCTTGAACGGAGATTTGAAAGAGAATGTTATAATGGAACAACCAGAAGGATTTGTTTTAAAGGGGGAGAATAAACACAAAGTTTATAAGTTAAACAAATCCATTTATGGTTTGAAACAAGCTGCAAAATGTTGGTACGATAAAATTAATACCGTATTAACAGAAAAAATGGGTTTTAAAAGGTCTAGTGTGGAGCCCTGCGTATACTTTAGAAATCTACAAGGTAGATTATCTATTTTAGCCCTTTATGTTGATGACATACTTTTATTTACTTCTTCAGATGCTGATAAACATGACATAAAGAAGCGTTTAAATGAAGAATTTGAAATAAAAGATTTAGGTCAGGTACATGAATTTTTGGGAATGCGAGTTTGCAGGCAGAAGAATAAAATCACACTCGACCAGGCTAGCTTTATAACTAGGATCTTGAACAGATTTAAGATGGCTGACTGCAAACCTGTTTCGACTCCAATGGAGGTTGGCTTGAAGCTTACCAAAGCTGAAGCAAAGCTTGAAAATTGTGAGTACAGAAATCTTATTGGCTGTTTAATGTATGTCGCTGTGTGTACTAGACCCGACATAGCGCATGCGGTTGGTTTCTTAAGTCAATTTAATGACTGTTATTCAGATATCCACTGGAAGGCAGCTAAACATGTTTTAAGATATCTGAAGGGTACTACCAATTATTGTTTGGTGTACGACAAAGGTAACTTTGAAGTATGTGGTTATGTAGACGCGGACTGGGCGTCATGTGAAGTAGACCGGAAGTCATACACTGGCTATGTGTATAAAATCGGGAATTCAGTCATCAGCTGGGAAAGTCGTAAGCAGAAAACCGTCGCATTGTCTAGTACTGAGGCCGAATACATGGCTCTTTCCGATGCATGCAAAGAGGGTTTATTTATACGCACTTTTCTACAGGAATGTTTAAATTTAGATTGTGTTATTAACTTATTTAATGATAACCAGTCTGCACAAAAGCTGAGTAAGAATTCGATGTTGCATTCGCGAACTAAGCACATTGATGTCAGACACCATTTTATTCGTGACATTGTTAATAAAAAATTGATTAATATTAAGTTTATGTCAACTGATAAAATGTTAGCGGATATTCTGACAAAGCCTTTACCGCGAGTAAAGTTTTCAATGTTTTTAGGTCAGTTTAATTTGAGAGGATATTATTTACGCGAATGACAACATTTTTTAGGAGGTCTATGTTTAGTTTTTATTGTATATATAGTTATGTAATGCCACATACGTGTTTATTGTTTCTTGTAGTGTTATAACATGAACTATGTATAATTATGTTTTGATTTGGAGAATAGTTCATACAATACTATGTTGAAATGATTTCAGTTTAAGGGGAAGTGTTGAAATAAACCTCGTCATTTCAACAAGAACCTTTTTCATAGGGTCTTCTATATTTAAACTACATTATAATATAGTAACGTCACAGTGTCGGTTGTTTTTTAGGTCTCTAAGTATCCGCTATGCGTGTATGATTGTCTAGAATAAAACTCTGCTGGTATTCACAATATGTGCCGTATTATTTCCCGGTCCATAACCAACACCTATAGATTTATGTGTTTATCTCTTTTTAGTGTGGATTTTTCATTTTGTCGAGTGTCAAATCACGATTCTAAAGAAGTTACACTTCAATAAAAATAACAGATGGACATTTTGCGGGAATTTTGATGTTTTGTTTTATAAAATGCATGGTAATAAATAGTAATTAAATTCAATTCAATAAATATGGTGAACTTTAACTGTTTAGTTTTTCATCGTTTCCCTACGGAATTTGAAAAAGCATTTGCACTCAATCGAAAATACCCGAATGTAATTTTCATATATGGTATAACTTAAATTTTTGCAGGATTTTCCACTTCACAGTTGAAAAGTTTAAGGAGAAAAATCGACGACCATGGAAGTAAACTAATTTGAATAAAACAGTAATTAAAGGATATTAACATTATATTTTAAGGTCTGACTAACGATGCCACCATTGCAGCGGGAATGCTCTCAAGAAGTGTCTCGTAACCGTTGCAGCTTTGATGACTTTGCGGAGTGCCAGACTTTTTTACTTCCTAACATCATTGGCCTATTAAATTAGATAAACTACCATTTTAATATGAATAAAAATAACAAAAATAAATTACTGTAATTTAAATTTTAATAACATTAGTACAAAAACGACCGACATGGCAGCTAATGAAACATGTCCATAAAGGGAAAAGCACTCACAAAACTCACATTCAAGTGGCGGCAAGCAGCATCCCCGTTCAATATATAAGCCTGCAAATCCCTAATAGAATAGTGTGTATTAGAGAAATGTAATTAGTTGGAAACAAACAGAAAGTGCTTTCGTTAACAGCACAAAACAGGCTAGAGTGAACGTATACCCTGGGGAAGGGACCAATTACTTAGCGACCAGTTACGTCGATACTAGCTTTCCTTTCGTGTTGCTACTTCAATATACTATTGATGGACACATGTATATACATTTGACCGATTAGCTTGCCTTGCTAAATATTAATCTTAACTATTTTAGGAAAATAAAGTATAACTTTCTTTTTTATGATAAGTTCAATATTCAGGGTTTTTATGTTTTCATTATCTTTGTTCCAGACTGAAAATTATATAACGTGCACACGTATTCGGTTCAACTCAGTTGAAAGTAGTGATGGCACATTTCACTCATCACCGGTTAAATAGCAGTGATATAAAATAAATCACTGTTCACTCCAGTTACAAGAATCGGAAAGGACTGAAATTTCACTGGGGCGATATTCTGATATTTCACGTGGGACAAGCGTTACAATTGTCGACCTTTTCTGTTCAAAGTGTCATCTATTTGGTATTAGATGGCGCTTTAGTCAAACCGATAAACAAGAGAACTTGAGTGAAGTAAAATTGAATCTTATTCTTTAATAGGTTAGGCATTCATTTGCTTGAGGATTTGATTTAGGAGGTTAACTCTGTGAAAAGTATCGTTGAGATTTCAGATTGTGACAAATTATTTCAGTTTACAGTAAATTAAATTCACTTGCAGGTCTAATCACCGCGCACTAACTAGTACGCCTCGGATGTTAATTTTGAGTGAATTTATCATATGGTATGCGATCTTTTTCCAATATTTTTTATCTAACACGTACATGGTGTATAGAAATGGTGTAATAATAGTGACTTATTAAACTTAGTTATTAATCATTATGGAATCATATTTTCTTAAGTTTTTGCGACTTACATACATAATAAAACTACGTTTTAACGGTTTAAAGCGCGGTAATTTATTTGATTTTTGTTTCTTTTTTCGACGTTTCGGCCAATTTGCAGTGGCCATGATCACGGAAAGCAAAGATGTCAAGTGTCAACGAGTATTGTTAAAGTTTTATTTAGCCTACCGCCAACTTGTTAATTTAAATTATTTAGTTTTAATTTTGTTTATGGTTATTATTTACTCTATGGGAGCCTAATCTAATTTACTACCGGTTCGCCACATGTTTTGGCTCGAAGAGAAAAAGCGGCCCAAGAAACTCTTCAGCAAACATGCCTAGCTCTAATAATTTTATATAATACTAGCTGTGCCCGCGACGCCGTCCGCGTGGAATTTGCTTTCAAACCCTCCGATTTTGAAACATTTTTCATTGGTGCTCCGCTCCTATTGGTCTTAGCGTGATGATATATAGCCTATAGCCTTCCTCGATAAATGGGCTATCCAACACTGAAAGAATTTTTCAAATCAGACCAGTAGTTCCTGAGACTAGCGCGTTCAATCAAACAATATTAGTATATTTGGCTACAACACTAATACTTACATTTTAAATATCGCGATATCTTTTGAATGAAACGTCCGAATTGAATAATTCAAAAAGTTCTAGAAAGGTATTGAATTCGTCTTGAATATGGAGTAATTTATTTTACATACATACATACATAACTTCACGCCAGTTCCCTTGCGGGGTAGGCACGAACAACAGAGCGCCATTTAGGCTTATTCTTACACACCTCACTTGCTTCTTTGACATTCATAACTCTTGTCATGCACGCTCGTCTGTTCTTAAGGCTATGTAATGTAATTTATTTTGATAAGGATTAATACCAAGGTACAAAATAAAGAGTTTTTGAAGCGACGGCATTTTAATTATTTAAAAAAATAAAAAAAAACACTTATTGTGAGATAACTACAATAGTTAGACATATGGTTACGCGATATTTTTTGTAGAAAATTATATGTTCTGCAAAGTGGTAGTACATTGTTTTGTTCTATAATCAATAGTTTTCGCAGCGCACGCCGTGTAAGGATTTTTTCGGGTCATTTTTTTACACCTTGGGTTACATTATTGGACTTTTAGTAAGGATCCCTAATTTTTTTGAAAATATCATATAGATATATATGATATATAGCCTATAATAGCCTTCCTCGATAAAAGTACTATTCAACACTGAAAGAATTTTTCAAATCGGACCAGCGGTTCCTGAGATTAGCGCGTTTAAACAAACAAACTCTTCAGCTTTATAATATTAGTATAGATTAAAATGGGTGGAAGGAAAAATAAAATAAATTATCAGTCAAGTTCGTTTGTGTTCCGTTGCACACAGAAAGGGCTCACAGTGTCTTGAGGTCTGGCAGTTGGACGATTCTCGTTCTCGAGAATCGTTTCATACCTAGAATGATGCGTGAGGCTATTGAAATCGAGAAGCACCCAAATTTCAATAGAGAAGATAGTTGGCAAGTACCACCTGTTTGGGATCCGATCATCAAAACTATTAAGACCCAAACCCAGCAAAAACCAACTGCTAGAGCTCAAGACACTGTGAGCTCTTTCTGCGTGCAACGGAACACAAACCAACTTGACTGATAATTCATTTTATTTTTCCTTCCACCCATTTTAATATTATATAAAATTATTAGGGCTAGGCATGTTTGCTGAAGAGTTTCTTACGCCGCTTCTTTTCTTCAAGCCATAACATGTTGCAAAGCGGTAGTAAATTAGATTAGGCTCCCATAGAGTATGTAATAACCATAAACAAAATTAAAACTAAATAATTAAAAAAACAAGATGGCGGTAGGCTAAATAAAACTTTAACAATACTCGTTGACATTTGACATCTTTGCCTTCCGTGATCACGGCCACTGAAAAGTGGCTGAAACGTTGCAAAAAGAAACAAAAATCAAATAAATTACCGCGCTTAAAACCGTTAAAACGTAGATTTATCATTATGGAATCATTACGAAAAAATCCCAGAAAAACAAATATTGTATATTATACTCAAAACTTAAACCAAATGAACCTATAAAAAGAAAAATTATTCATATCAAAAAGTAGATTAAGCTGATTCAATGCACTTTTAAATTTGCCAATGAAAAATAAACATTGACAGTCCCAAGCTTGATGAGGTACGAGGGAAAGTTCATTTGAAAAAACTTATCGGCAAAAATCAATGCTAAATAAACAGACTCGAGTCACTATTCGCTACTCGTAACTTGTTGATTACTTTCAAGACTTTTAACGCGCGGAAATAAATTAATATAGCTCCTGTGAAAAGAATCGTCACCTATGAAAATATCGGACAGTGATCTGTCGCCGATGATTTCACAGTGACAAAAAAAAATAATTTCACTGTTTTATCGATATATTTTAGTAGCGATATTATCCATCACTGGTTGAAAGATATGATTTGTAGATAAGTGAATAAATAGAGTTTGCTGTCAGAAGTGACGAAGGCAAGGCTCGTCTACTTGCTGCCGTAAACTATGTCGTTCGACCTGCACAAATGTGATCGCACGTTCGTGACTAAAATTTCCGTTTGAGAAGTGGCGAATTAAGCACACATATAAATGTTGTAGTAGCATCGAAAAATAATACTATTTTCAATAAGGACGCAAAGTAAAAAAACTAAATAAATAATATAATTATGTCAGCGAAGCTGCATGAAATCGTCTAGCGTAGCGAAATATAAAAAGGTTTTGATACGATTCAATAAACGTCAAAAACAAAACAAATAATGCCAATTTAACTGCGAAACGATTTTCCGGGATGAATAAAAAAATTTTCGGTATCAAAACCTTTGAAACGTGAATAAGCATATATACGTTTGATGGACAATGAGAGCATGACCTCGATACAGGAATTGTTCAATTACTGAACAATATAAATACTGATGGGAACTAACTACCGTGCAATGACCCAATTGACAAACTATGTTCAAACGGACAGAGACCGAGTCTTCCTATAATTAAACTGACGAAAGCCACCCTCGACGTGACCTACTTCTTTACTCAAAGTTTTCTTAGTCAATAACTTTCAATGGGTACCCATAACCAATAATCCGCTGCGATATTCAACTTGTTTTCGACCCTTTTTGAAAGATCCATCCGAGTAAAAGTGTATCTTGTAAACTATATAAGTTTCCGAGCGTATGAAAAATATGTTTCGTGGCAAAATATATGGGAACTTTACTGCGAGTGTAGGAGTGGCGCAATAGTTGGAGAACTCTTTTATAAGAAGACGGTCGTAGACGGCATGTGTCGCTAATTGCCTTCGTTGGGCAGTGAGTGCGATGCTCCTTACGACTTACAGCTCAGACATAATATATCTACAAAACTGTTCAAGCTATCTACATATATCTTTATTTATAGCATCTGGCGATGTCATAGTATTGATCAAGCACGTACGTAGTGTTCCATGCGTGCATTGTAAAAAGAGCCTTTCAGTCAGACAAAGGCGACATGCTTTATTTAGACACAGGATGCACCAAATTTGGAATGAATAGATAGATACGTTCAGTTTCGTCTGTTGTCATAATGTCTTGTTGCCCTACCTTATACGTAGCTACTTGGTCGTCATTTATATTCTAACAAATATATTTGTAAGCGTATTAAAACTAGGTTTTAACGGTTTCAAGCGCGTTAATTTATTTGATTTGTATTATTCCGACGTTCCGGACACTTTTCAGGAGCCGTAATCATGGATTCATAATTTATGATTAAGGTCCCATAGAGTAAATAATAAACAAAATTAAAAAATTAAACTGAACAAGTTGACGGTAGGCTAAATAAAACTTTAACAATACTCATTGACACTTGACATCTTTGTCTTCTGTGATTACGGTTACTGAAAAGTGTCCGGAACGAACGAATTATAATGAATAAGTTGTCGGAAGAAATTACCGCGTTGAAAACCGTTAAATTGTAGTTTTATTCTGAATTTTAATCGCGAAAATTTAAGAAAATACTATATTTGTAAGCATTAATGAACCTCAAAAATATATCATCAGTTATAAACTTTTTTTTAGTTTTTATACCTTATAAATAATTTGCAGCATCATTTCAAGAGATGTAATGTCCAATTCATTGACGCTTGTCATTGTATTCAGATTGTGAAAAATGACACAGCAAATAGATCAGAACGGGAAAACAAAAATTACACACGCTCTTTGTATATCAATAAGGTTTTAATTATGTAGTACAATAGCAAATATGTGCATGACAAGAGTTATGAATGTCAAAGAAGCAAGTGAGGTGTGTAAGAATGGGCCTAAATGGCGCTCTGTTGTTCATGCCTACCCCGCAAGGGAACTGGCGTGAAGTTATGTATGTATGTATGTAATAGCAAATATATGTTAAAGCATATAAAATATTATCTATACCTAAACTTTGACTATAAGAATAGGTTTTATTTCAAAGGACTATTAAATCCATTCAAACTATAAACTAAAACCCTTTGAAATTTTATAATTTAAGGGCCTTACTTATAATCGTTTCTTAAATTTAAAGAAACTGCTCAGCAACTGATTAGTGAAAATCTTACCCATAAACTCCTCTTTAGACGAATATTTTGGGTACAACCTACGTTAATCATTCAAATTTCGTTTATCTGTACTTCTCTTACGTAAACAACAGATAATACACGTTTATAAGTGAAAAAAAAAGATATTCATTGATTAGGGTCTGAGTCTGATTCTCTTACTTAAGAGATGGCTAATCGTTTCTTAACGAGATTATTATAAGTAAGGCCGTAAGTCAAAATACTTTAAAGAGAATAGCATACCGCGATAGTAAGAATCGTTCCAGTAATACACAGTATGTGAACCTCGTTCCGTAGCGCCCCGCTGACCTAATTATTCCTAAGTTTCTTCACTCTGTTAGATAAAAATATCTTTTATATCTTTTTAAAGTAACTTAGTACTCTCTTTTGAGTACTTTGGATGCTTTGTTTTAGGTTCTCACATTATTAACTGTTGCTAAAAGAAGTAGTATCTTTAATAATTCATACTTAATAACGATACGTACATTAATCCATTATTAATAACAGTTAATATACATTAGTGGAAAAAATTAAAGGAAATTAAAACATTTTTTTAAGTGAATATCCTTGTTAAAAACGGCCGTATCCGTGAAGAACAGAATCCGACTTTTTTGTTCTTATTTTCGGTCCACGGACTTGGAAAAAAAACCGTTTACACCACTATATGAATCGGATAGGTTGGTTATCCATCTTTAATTTGTTTTTTGTCAAGAAAGAAACGACAGTAGTTCTCTTCCCTTGTGTAATCTATTATTACTAGTTTGGAGCATTAATACCAAACTTCTGAAATTTAAGCAAGTGGAGCGTGAAATCTTTTAGTAAGAAATAATTTAGAAAAGCAAAAACTAGCAGTTTAATTATTATTTTTCCCTTGATTTTTTGTCAATCAAATTGGGTCTATTTTAGCTTAATTTCATATGTGTATAAAATATGTATAGGGACTAATATTGAAATGGATAAATTAAATTTTATAATTACCTTACCGTTTACATAAATGTTATATCAAGCTTTTATAATTTCAAAACTAAGTCGTAAAAACATCAGCAAGTCAGTCTCGATAAAAAAGAGAACGTTAATTATTCATTGTCAGCATTCTACTATCCTCGGTGAAGACCATTGGCTTAAACAGAAGGGAGAAGGAATAAACCAGTCTACACTTATTACATCATTCTTATAGACCACGGGTTTCCAAACGGTCGATCGCGGCTGACTTTTGAGTCGATCGCGAGAAAAATTTGCCGATATACTCTTAGATCTATTCGGTTTTGTTTACGATACACTACCTACATAGATGACTATCCTGCATTACACATACATACATGCAGCCTCTCTGAGTCGATCGATCGTAGTCTAACAATATTGAGGTAAATTGCCAGCAATTCAAGTTTGAGCACCCCTGTTATTGATTATTATTATTTATGCGTAGTATTTATAACGCTTCATTCATTGTTTAAGCTCACAGGTTTTAGTGTTTTTATTGTCAAAAGTGGTCATCGTTGTAGTAAATAAGTTCGTAGCGCTAAATAGATCACACCTTCCTGACAAATTTCATTAATTTTACATTCAGTATTTTTGGATAAAAATGACTTTAACATACACAAAGTAATGGAGATGCCCCTCACATAAGGGTTTTATATTTGCTGAAATGGCTAAAACCGTAAAAACACCTATTATTCACTATGTATTACGTGCACAATATTCTTTTAGTGTAAAGCTGACATACAGGCAAACGACTCAGTTCATAGAAAGTGGTTACCGCATCCTATAATAGATAGTTCTTTATTGTACACCAAAGCATATGCAAACAGAAGTAGAAAAAGATAAAATATAGATAGTCCAACAGGCGGCCTTGCCAGGGATTGATAGAATTTTAATACAGACGCTATTGCAGTTAATTAATTAATAATGACGAATGATAAATAAACATAAACATAGTAGATATAAGTACAATATATATATATACACGTATATATACATATGACAGTACAAACATACATATACTTATATATTAGCTTTAGGTATTATTTATTATACGCAATAGAAAATGCTTCTGAACCTGACTTTTAAATCCTTACCGTGGATTTGGTTTGTCTTACAGCAATAGTTAACTCCTTCCAGAGACACAGAGCTTGGACGGTGAAATAATTATTATAAAAACAGGATGTATAATAATAATAACTGGGGGAAAAAAGAAGAAAGGATGGGGTATGGGATTAGAATAGGGGACAGTGGGCCATTAGAACTCTGACTTGAAATACGATTATCATACGAAACACAATTAGCACAAGTCTAACCGTTTCACGCCGGTATGCTGTGGGAGCGTGGTATCGCACGGGCCCTATGAACTGTAACCAAGATAATGATTGAAGTACGTACAATTCTACACAGACAAGAACTCATCACATCTCCTCTCTCTGTTGGTCAATGTTGCAGACGTTTGTTTATATTTGTTGGGCGCCTAACTACCGCCGCCCGCCCCAGAGTACGGACGAGTCTCTACAGCGAGAGAGGTCGACGACCGAACGTAGCTGCTCTCTGATTTTATCCAATACATAATGTTTATGTCTACCTAAACCACATCCAGCGGGATTCGCTACGTGGTTCAATTATATTATCTACTTTGAACTTTACACTCCTAAGGGTATAACCATTTAAATTTTATGACGTAGATGCCTAATGCTAAGAGGTAATGTGAGATACACTTCAGGCGCAACATAATAAGACATAAGCAGATCTGCGCGTCCGTCTAGTCCATTACGTCGTTGTCTTTGATAAGAAAATCTATTCTATACGCAACTTAATAATTACGTGGCGACTGTAACTTAGGCATGAAATAATTTACTATACATAGGTGCGTCGTAAATCAGATCCTGAAAAACCCTAATAATAATAACAACACACAAACGTCCCACTACGGGGCTCGAGCCTAGCATAGGGGAACGGATAGCATACCCTCCAGAGTTGCCTAAAGTGGACTGGCAGGTTCTTTTCTTCTTTATCACCTTGTTTATCTCGATGTCTCGGTTTTATCACGATATTTTCCATCACCGTTAGCATAATGGTAATTGTAAACACATTAGGTCAGAAAACTGCCTACGTTGTGCTTGCTTTCCGGCCAGGATCCGGCACCCGCGCCCTTTAAGGCGGGACGCGAGTGCACTAGGCTATCACAGCTTTTGAAAAATAATAATTATGTGTGTTAATATTTTTTATTTTAGTAGATAGAATATAAGTGACGAGATATTTGCTCATAGATAATTATGATATAGCGCTATCTTTAATGTACAAGTAGTTCAGAGCCGTATTCAGAAAGAAGAATATAATGTACAATAACTCTTAGCATGAATTATGTTCTCCGCCGTGTCACTGCTTGCACGTCGTGGTACATTGTCCATAACAACCCGAGAAAACGGTAGCCGTTGCCTCCGACCGCTTTCAACTTCGTAATTAGTCTACATTTCGTCGCCGGTAATGCTCCAACATTGTATGTATTTAAATCGCAATTATACAACATTTAAAAGTAACTTTAATAACTAGATCGTGTTATTTCTTACGGTATGCTTGTATATTACACCCTAGTAACGAAATGGGATTTTATTTTCTTTCCGTACAAAGTCCTACTAGTTTATGAGATCAATAACACCGCGCCTCATCTCAATTTCAAGCATTCGAATACTAGTTGCTTACACCGCTTAGGCATTTTTTCTGAATATGAATATTGCTACAAATAACGCGTTGAGAATGAAGACGAAAATATCATAAGGATAGTTGCGACTAGAAACTTACCATGAATAAATCTCGCCATTTAATTTTAAAAAATGGTGGCGGATTGTATCCTTTGTTACAAATACATAGGTAGGCCCAGCAATCCTTTCAATGTTTAGGTGTTGATATTATTATTTTAAATAGTAACTTTTTATAGCCGGAGCTGAGAGGCTGACGGCCCGCCTGATGGAAAGCGGTTACCGTCGCCTATGGACATTTGCAACACCAGAGAAGTCATCAACGCCCTGCCGGCCTCGAAGGAATTTTATGACAGCCTTTTTGAAAAACCTCTCTCGTAAGGACAAGCGTATCTAAACCGTCTGTGATTATGGAATCGTCAACTATGGTAATATCCCTTTCATTTATAGATAGAGGTGGTTGTCACGATACAAATAGTTACTGAGGAATACGGTAAGCCACTAAGAAGCTATCAAAAATAGTCAGTTATTTAGTTGTTCCCTGTAAATAGGTAATTTCTAAGATGATTAAACGTTTTCTCGCTATAATGCATATCCTTTTTAAGATACTGCTCATCGCTTCTATGTATTTACACAGTTTAACGTATATGACTAACAAACAACTGACTAACGAGTTATACCCACTCTTGTTAGTTCAGAGCAATGGAGAATATACATCAATGTTGTGTTAGAAGTAAAAACAAAAAGTTTGAAAGCTCGACTTGAAGTTGTACATGTGAAAGTTCTTCTTTGTTTAAAGTTCAGTGAAATCTATAGATCAAGTTTTATTGCTTTGGAATAAACCACGCCTTCTAGGTACCCTGGTCTCACATGCGGTTACATTATCGGAAAGTTCATGGAAAGTAATTAAATTTACAATTTACAGTCATTAAGTTTAAAAACACTCTATGTTTTTATTTACATATATAATATATAAAGTAGCTAGTTATTCACTAATCAACATAATCTATAGTATAAATCTGTAGAAAATTTCAGTTTGAGTAGTGCAATGCGTTTAAAAAATAATACGAACTAAGAGATTCCGAAAACAAAATGATCAGAAATGTCATCTGTCTGCCTATTAGAGTATCAGGTGAAAACTACTGAACGAATTTATATGAAACTCGTCAAAATATCACAGTTACCTTGTAACCTGTTTTTTCCTGTGCCTTATGCCAGGGTTACGGGAAAGTCGACCAACTGCGCGTGCCCTGGCAGGTGGGGGCCCTAGGGCCACATCCACTGCCGGGGGGAGCGGGAAGCATAACCCCCCGACGTGGCCCCTCTCTGGCCAATGAGGGGCAGCTAACTGTCTCATCCCACGAGAGGAGAGATGAGCACGCGTGGAACATGATGCGTCCTCCTCTAATTACCCTGTAACTTGGGTCAACACTTCCGATACTTTTTATTCGTATAAATGACGTCATTTCCGTGGAGTAGACGAATATATACAAAAAGATGATGCTGACGATGCAATTCACTAATAAATATGTCGTCGTCATGGAAACGCGAACGAATTTTCTCAGGCACGGCTCATATATAAATACTAGGTAATACCTATCACAATTAACACATTTCCCAAGAGCAATTAATCAGATAATGGAAAATATAATCATGTCTCAATGAACGTTTAAAAATTCGATGTTGCTTGATTATGTTCAATTATCACGCTGTTATTCCTCGAAAATTATTTAATGGTAAAATAATAGAGCCACGGGAGTTAATTAAAACACAACCCTATTATTAACAAAATAGGAAAATTTATTTTCATTTAGAGTTTAATTATCACCTAGCCGTTAATAACAATTCAATTTGTAACTAGCTCTAAAGAACATTACAGTTTTCTGAGAAGTGTTCTTAAAGTACGTGTAAACATAGATTAAAATTTGGTATTAAAGTATGATAATATGATGCATACGAAATAATGAACATCAAAAATACCACGAACACGCATATAATATTTCGCCTGATTTGGGCCTAGAGTGCACCACAATTTTTGTTTTTGCGACATGATTTCAAGATCACACTGTAAAATATCACAGAAAATTGACTGCGCGCACTGCGACTAGAAAATTGTGTGAATTGTTCATTTTCAACATGGATTTCGTGAAAATTGTTTATCTTGCTTTGATCCTTCGGAAGAGGAGAAATAATCAAAATTCAATACTGGAGTCATCCTTTCACCCCTTTAAGATATATTAAAGCTTTCTTTTATTTAATAAAACAATAACGATCTTTAATGGGTTTTAGGATTTTTTTTTGTTACCGTAATTATAACGCTACGGTAGGTGGTAGATCTATGCTGATTACAGTTTGTTTACTGTAATTGGGGTGTAGTTGGCAACATTGATATAACCGACTGGCCCGAGATGCGATTTTATTGTCGCGGTGCGCGCGGGGCCATACAACTTCATATTATGCTGTTATTTATTTATTATATTTATTTTGCGACTATCGCGGTCAAATGTGATAAATCACAATTTTAAGATCGCGGCGATTTTCTTCTCGTGTATGCGCGCACTGATATAACACCCCTTTCGTTACATTTCAGCAACAATATTATCGCGCGACAAAAATTGTGGTGAGCGCTAGGCCTAACATGTGATTGGGACAATAAAAGCAATAAAAACAACATTCTTCTTCAAATATGGTTTTGCACGGTTTGTGGATCTATTTGGTGACGAGTGTTCATGAATATTATAAGTTCCCTGATCGCTATTAACAAAAAATCTACGTTATTAATTAAAAAAAAAAAACTACACAAAAATTATATCTTTTCACTTTCCTGCCACAAAACTCAAATGCTATTAAATGTAATCAAAACATTGCAAGCACAGTGTATAATTTAATAAAAGAAAGAAGAATATTCAAAAGTAATTCCACATACACACCTACAATCAGTACATCTTTTGTTGATTCGCATTTTTATACTTGTAGGTAGAAAGTGGTTTGTCTGAGAATAAGGCCTAAAGGTATTGGCGTTAGCCCGAGAGCGATTCTGCCGCGTCATGCTCGGCGAAGCGTGGCCGGCCTCCAAGGCTGTAACACGATTTAGAGCCTTGCTTGAAACTCAACAACCCTGAGTAACAGATTTTTAACAGTTAATGATTAAATAATATCAACCGAACGAGATGAATCATTCTGAGCGGAGATCTTTGTGCTTGCTTTTATGAGTCTGTACAGTATTCGTACTCGGTTTTGACTTTTGTATATTTTATTAATTCATCATTTTGCCTGAACTTGAAACTTGAAATATTTAATTTATTCATTCTCATCATATCATTTTTATCTACTCCATTATGCATACGAAAGTAAATGTATGTTTGTTACCTTGTTATGATTACATCAACGAACCCGTAGTAAAGTGTAAATAAAGATTTGATGATTATGTTATAAGAGATCAGAGCTTAAGATGGTTATAAACTTTATGTTTCTCACGGAAAGAAACAAGAGGTTTCATTGTATATCGGTCTATCGTTAAAATTGGCCAATTTCAATATTAATAACAATAATATTGCCAACATCTGTAATAGTCATAACAAAGATTGTAGAGAGACTTACAAATATAATGCGTGAAACCCGGAAGCCTGCACGAAATGAGCGTGTTAAATTTATGGTTCATGAACCCAGAAACACAAAACAAGGTCCTTCAGCATTAAATGGATTATGAAAAATATTATTAATATAACAAAGGAGGCCTTAATCCATTATGATAACGGCGAGTGACCTCAATCAATACATCAAAACCTAGGCTTTCAGGGCACGCATAATATAGACGAAATTCAGGGCAAATTAACACGAACGAGGTATAACGGTACCTAAATTAGGTAGTTCAATTATAATATTTATGCGGCCATAGTCAAATGAAAATGGACATTGGTCGACAAACTAGACTTACCACTTCTGGCTGATTTATATTAATTAAGTAGTTAGTTAATAATTTGCGAAAAAGAACTGGATAACTTCCGTTCAAGATATGATACGGTCGCTGATATAATTCGCTAGTTTCGCAAGTTGTAAAATGTAAATCAATCACTGACCAAGGAAACTACTATTATATTATATATATTAATATTACTAGATTTTATCGGTGATTTCGTCCGCGTAGAATTTTTGTTTCGCAGAATCCTAATTTTAAAAATAGCCAAGTTACTCCTTATAACATCAGCTATCTGCCAGTGAAAGGCCCGAAAAAACCGGTTCAGAGTTTAGATGGAACGGACAATAATTTTATAAATTTATTTTTTGTTACCAGTTCCGTATATACTTTCATATGCATTTAGTAAAAACCACTTCAATTTTATTTCTTTGTATAGATTTAAGTTTATAGTCATAAATAGGTATATAACATGTATTAATGTAGAATTACCATCTCCTATGAGACTTAAATCATCATTGGTGACGAAGTCTCTACAAAAAAAAAGTAAATCAATCTTTATAGCTTTAAAATGATTCTCGTTACTACATTGAGTCGGAAAATGGTCATTTAATCTTAAAGAGCTAATAATGACAGTCTCGTTTTAGCCTTTTATTAAAATCTGTAACCCACGTCAGTACAGGAAAAGATTAAGTTAATTAAATAATTTTAAATTACTGAAGTTTAGTAAAAACTATAAAATGTAATTGCGAGATTGTAGCTTATATCGAATTAGGTCAAATTTATTTTAAAAACATTGTTTCGTTGCCTTTTATACACTTCGTCCTATATAATTTATAATAAAGCTTTCGATTGTTGAGTTGACTACTACATTGAGCATGTTCTCGTACGTAATTCGTAATAAACTTTTAAGGAGAGCTTCCACATTTTTTTCCCGATGATAATTTTAAGTATGACCCAAGTAACATTGTTTATAGAGAAAGGTTTAACGCAGGCAACTTAGCAAACTTGGTAGCTTAAGAAGCATTATTGTGCCACTTGCTGAGAATTACCCATTTAGGGATTAGGGGCGGCGTGGCAGCTTTGGAGCAAGCACTCTGTAGCGCACGTTGGCCATTTTGAGATTTGGTTTGAGTATGCTTCTAGTTATCCTTCGTTTACCATAATATCCGCCTATAAACGTCCCACTATAGTGCTAGAATCTTTCTATTTAACAGGAAACTGAGTTCACACAAATTGTAACTAAAAATTAATATACAAAGGCCCGATTGAGGTTATTCAAATAAACTATGAAGTTTCACTTAAAAGAAGGTACGGGATCATGAATTCCGAGTGTATAAAGGAGATTAGCAAGTTTTAAACATCGACAATAACTATTTGCATGGTTCCACCAATGTTTTCTTTCGCCTTTAAAACTATAAAAAATTTTTTAAGAATATCCCCTGGGATTTAAAATAAAATTGTCAAGCAGTGCGTGTTATCTTGCAAGGATACGAATTGTAATCTTCGGAAAGACACGCTAGTCTTTTAGCCACTAAGTCGCTATGGCTAAAAGCTTGTTAGATTTTTGTGACAAAAATTTTCTACAAATAAATTTGAATCGTACTCATCATATGCCTGTATAAGTACAACACATACTTATCGTATATGTAGCTACATCCTGTCAAAAACCCAACATGTGAAATATAAGAATTAAATCATTGAATTAGTAACTGACTTATAAAAAAACCCACACTAATAAACAGTTTTATTTAAAAATTACATATCAGTGTATATTGGACGCGGAAATCGCTTTATCAACATTATTAACATTGAACCAGTAAAACAATAATAAAGCTATTAAAATATTTCTTCCACTTTTCTCCAAAAAAGTTAAATAAATATAAAACTGATTCAGTGGCTAAAAGTCATGGTAGTTTAGTGGCTGAAAAAACCCGCGTCTAACTGCACTGACGATGATTTGTCCAGCACCTTTCGCCTGGACGTTATCAAGGAAACCATCGGCGAACTGATGGCGAAGACGGCAGCCGAGGAGTTTTTGTACTTTACTTTATTTTTTGTAAAAACCGATGCACTAGCATTTGCCCGACTGGATGGCTACCACCCCTGGTCTACAGTATGCTGCCATAACAACTTTAAGTTGTGTGCCGGCATCAGTGGCCAGGTACCAGTTTCTCCTTCAAGGCCGGCAGCACATTGACAGCACCTCTGGTATTGCTAATGCCCATAGGCGATGGTAACCACTTTCCATCACAGTTGGGCCGTCAGCCTGTGTGCTGTGCTTCAGCAATAAAAAGTAATATCAGAAAATATTATGAAACGCAACAAAACTCAGTAAAAATTTTGTATGTATATCTGTACACACGTTGTCAGCATAATTATATTATAATTAAACTATAGTCATAGGTCTAGCTCTTAGTTTAGATGTAATTAATTGGATAGTTATAGATTTGTAGTAACAACATCTGTAATTAAAGATTAGCCTGCAGATAAATGTTTGTATATTATATAAGAAAAACTGTATTTATTTAAATTAACGTTCTTAAAACCTGTATTTTTGTCACTTTCCCAAATTGTATTAAGATCATATTTATTCATAAGATATATCAAAATTTGTATTAGATCGTAAGAAATTGCAAAAAAAGAAAAATAAAAGAATGACGACTACATTATATTCCCTAAAAATAATAAAAAAATAAAAAAGAGATATTAATATAAAAATAAATAAAGAACCACTGTCTTGTCTAATGACAGAGAAGGATGGTATAAAAAATCCATTGACGAGAGTTCTAATTCTGTCCGGGAAGCATGCCTCGCGCTAAATACCTATTTGACCTAATTTAATATTGTTATAACTATGTGCTGATTGTAAAGGCAAATCCATAGTGAGAAAACCTGTACACTCGAAATATCTTTGTGTGAAGCTCGCCAATCTGCTTGAGGTAAGCACAGCGGATATGTCACTAGTTTCCTTAAAAAATGAAGAGGCCCAAATTAAACCCACAGAAAGGTGTGTTAAAGTTCTAATATAATTTAGATTCCAACATCGCGCATAAAACGTTTAAACTACTAAGATCAACGGTGGAAGTCACTTCTGTCTTAATATTAAAAAAAACTTGAATATACTGAGATCTATATTGCCATTGGATAAAGTGGACACTTCATAGTGCTGTCTACGAGTGCAAGAATTTATACAGTGATGTAAATGGAAGCCACAAAGACAAAGACTTGACACTGTGCCAGTTCTAGTTAAAAAATACGTTCTCAATGCATTCATAATCGTTACATCGGGGGCGTATCTCATTGTTATATAGTCACGCTTGAGAACTATGAAAATATAACCCAACTTTTCTAGCGGTTTTGTTCGCATAAATTCCGAATACATATCGCGAGGGAACTATCGAGATAGATAGTTTTCTATGCTCACCTCCTGTCGAGAGTACACTTTCATAAAATTTCATGATAATCTGTAATTCAGCTTTGGTAATTCCTATTCTGATGTAATTATATCATTTTCCAGGATAAAAAGCATCAAGTGCAGCCCTGTAATTGAAAGTACATACACACATAATACCATATATTTTCATTTTTTTTTATTGCAGGAGCTCAGCAGACAGGCAGACGGCCCACTAGATGGAAAGCGGTTACCATCGCCTATAGACATTTGCAACACCAAAGGTGCTACAAATGCGCTGCTGCTCTCTTAAGGGAGACTGGAACCTGGTCACTAATGCCGGAACACAAATCAAGGTTGTTATGGCGACATACTTTAGACCAGGGGTGGTAGCCATCCAGCCGGGCAAATGCCCTACCACCTGGCAGATATTCATATGAATATAATGTAATGTAAATGTTGAATTATGACATATCTAAAATCTGACGTCACGAAGCCATCTACTTCGTCTTTGTTCAATATCTGAGAATACACTCTTTTTTGGCTGTCTGAATCTTAGAGTTATTAAATGGGAGTTCTGTTAGCTAGGAGATTTGTTGTACAATGTTCACCCTTTAATTTTTAAAACTTTCCGTCATACTTGTATATGTAGTTGTGCATACTGAGCAGTTCTACATTATTAGTCGTTCAATTCGATTAACGTCTGGATGTTTCAAAAGGGGACGATCACGCTTCGCTTTTTTTTGCGATCGCCAGTAGGTTAATAAACGTTCATTTGGTGTATCTGTGGGCGAGTGAGTTATGTATCAGTCGGTAGATGCCTACTATCGGTTGGCTTTGCACTTTGCAGTGACAGTGAACTGTGATCGACTTGGGTCTCGGTTGGTGTTGGCAATGAGTGCGGAAAGAGTGTTTGTACGCGGCGCACGTCATCGGTATGGTCGTGACCTCGTCGGTTCAACGAACGCACCCGTCACAGCCCGCGAGCACCGCTCCGATGCGTCAACTCACCACTGTCACTGTCTCACACGGTGTCCCTACTCACACACGACACGATTCAATAATTGTTATCCACGACAAAAATAAATCACAGAACACATAGTAGCGTACCTATTATTACAAACGACCTCCATTATCATTTTTACGATTACTTTTATTGCAAACATTGTATCATGCATAGATCTTTCACATTTAAAAGGTTACAGAACTAATAAAAGAGTGTGAATAAATGTAAATTTACTGTATAAATAGGATGGCGTGATATATTTATACCAATCTTTTGAAATCTGTTTTATATTTACACATCCAATCTAAATAATTCTTCGTGATAATATAGATTGTTCCGTTAAAACTAGAGTTCATTGCCTTAAATAAATATTCATTTTACTTTATCGTTCATTATAAAATATAGTTTGAACAAAGAGCTTTACGAGTTCATTTATTAACAAGAAAACATGTTTGTAATTTATAATAGTATTCCCATTTTCTTTAAAACTCTTAAATTTGATTAGTATACAAACGAAGAACAAAAAAATGCACGTGAATTTGTTCTAACTATGACCAAACTCAGATCTATAATTTTGTTAGGATGTTTATTTCTTTCTACCGCTTTAGATATGAACCGTAATTATGAAATTTAGTATAATTATGTTTGTCTACTCAAAGGCTTAAAAAGGACGTAATCAAGTACGTATTTAAACTCTTAACAAAATAAGCAACGAATCGGTTCCCTTGATGGCTATGGCCAACGGTAACATTTCGCCATCAGGTGAACTGTCGCGTTTGCTCATAAGCAAATAAAAAACCACACATAAAAATGTGTAAAATTACTCTAATATAAATAAAAGTTGCACCTGTAACTGCCAATAACCTTACTGGCAGCAGTAAATATGTGTTTTTGTGAGAATTGTAAATTGTGTAGTCAAATGTGGTTTTCGAGTTGTCACAAGAACCCCGTTGATTGGCATCACTCGGAAATCTACAATTCGGGTGAGCTATACGAAGACTTATTACTTCAGAGTTGTCTATATGAACCAAGTCCCTTGCCTGCCGTTGTGGAGAATTGTAATACTAGCCTCTATGATGTGGAAAATAAGATAATTTCCGTGAGATACACAATGAAGTTTACGCGAATGAAACCGCATGGAAACCTCAAGTATAGTATAAAACACATACATATATACAAATACCAGTTTTGCCCGTGTAATTGGTGTCACAAACGCGTACTGCAGGTAACAAGTCATTCAAGTATAACGGGGTTAAGTGGAGCGGACGGATGGCAGGCACGTTATTCGTCTTGCTCCAATGCTAGAAGTACAAGACAGCCTATACAAATGCCAGATTTACGCAATACGTAAAACAATAGACATCTGAGTAATTACTTTTTCCGTCTGACAGATTTCGCTCTGAAACGAAATCAAAAAACTTGGCAAAATAATTCGTTACGACTGCGAATGCAAGTAATAAGTACAGTAATTAACTACCAACATAATCAGAGTTTGTTTTTATTTTTTTTAATAGGGCCTAGTAAGACTTGTTGCCTCTCTTGACATAATCAAGGACTACATGAGCGTTTATTTATTATATGTAACTAGTCTGGCCATTAATACTGTTACATAAAAACTTTTCTTTTTTTCAACTTTTTAATTATTTTGAATTTAAAACAAGTATGTATATTATTTTAAAAACTTCTTTCGATTTTGCACCATTTCACATATTTTTTCGTGTTCATTATAAAATTACAATATGGGGTGTTAAAGAAAATAGGATTGCAGTGATCGCCTTGCACCAAGTGGGTATGGAGCCGTCGGTCATATTCCAGACACTTCAAAAGCTTGATATCAGTCGTATGTTCGTATATCGTACTATCAACAGATACAACAACACTTCGTCTGTCGAAGACCAGAAAAGATCGGGGCGGCCGCGTGCTGTTAGAACTACAAAGGCTGTTAATGCTGTTAAAGCCAGAATTCGTCGAAACCCCATGAGGAAGCAAAAAATCTTATCGCGAGAAATGAAGATTCGCGCTAAGACTCTGTCGCGTATTATAAAACAAGACCTGAAGCTCGGTGCTTATCGTCGATATACAGGACATACCCTAAATCAATCTTTACAATTAAAGAGAGTGGATCGATCAAAACGCCTTCCGTCGCGATACGCAGGTGAAAGGCACAGAAATATTCTCTTTACCGATGAAAAATTTTCATGATTGAAGAACACTACAATAAGCAAAATGATAAAGTGTACGCTCACAGTTCTAAAGAAGCTGCTCAAGTGGTCAGAAAGGTACAACGTGGTCATCATCCTGCGTAAGTGATTGTTTGGTGGGGCGTGTCTTATCAAGGAGTCACAAAACTACATTTTTGTGAAAAAGGAGTGAAAACTTCAGCCAAAGTGTATCAAGATACAGTCTTGGATCATGTTGTGAAACCTCTCAGCTATACACTTTTTAAAAATATAACGTGAACTTTCCAGCAGGACTCTTGTTACAGAACTGTTACAGAACTTGTTACAGAATTTGTTACAGAACTTATGGCTGGACTAGGTATATAGTCCTATGTATCTTCTGTCGTTGTTATTTATATTTGTTTCATTACATATAGTTGATTCAACAGACTGCCTTTTAAAAAGTTACATGTAATTGAATTCGGCATTATTATGACTTGAGATGCAATTAATTCGTAGATAATTATTTTTCCATTTTTTTTAAATTTTAGTACTATTACAATACTCATTAATAATAAATAACCTAGCTTCAGAGCTTGTGTGGACTATTCAGTAATTTATAGCACATAATAAACCTGTCAAAGAAGCAAGTGAGGTGTGTAAGAATAAGCCTGAATGGCGCTCTGTTGTTCGTGCTTACCCCGCAAGGGAACTGGCGTGAAGTTATGTATATATGTAGTATGTATGTAATAAACCTGTCCTATAGACTTTTAATAAAATTCTATATTCAGTTGGTGTTATTTATGCTATGAATGTATAATATTCTAGGTAAAATTAGCTTTATTCAATGTAATGTAGAAACACTGTGAACACCTTTATATTTTCAACTAAAGCTTTCTGAGCGGCATCGCTCGTGCAAACAGTTCATATTCGGATCAGTACCCGCGAATTATAGGTATTCAATTTTTTAGATATAGATATTATACTACATTGCATGACAATTGGGTGTTTTTGTAGTCTTAAAAAAGGAGCCAACTAATATCCAAAGAACGGCATTTTGAAAATTATGTTGTATTAATGTGGAGTTTATAGAAGTTCATTTATAATTATTACGTTCGTATAAACAGTGCATAATAGGCATAGTTTGAGGCAACTAGCCAGACTATACTCTAACGAGGTAATTATAACCTTTGAGTGTTCCGGTCTTAATTGTAATTAAACCAAGGCCAATCGAGCTCAAGACTTAAGAAGCTTTCAGAATAAGTAGGTAAGCGATAAAAAATGAGTTATTCATACAGGAAACTTAAAATCTTACTCATAATGCTAGTATTAATATTATTACAAATTTATAGGGCATTTGTAGGATGTAAATTCGAAAATGCCCTTGGTATTATCACGTAAGTTATTTTATATATAAGTTTATTTGAAATACACACACGTAATTCACAGTTCTTACAAGTATAGCCGAATACAAAAAACCAAAGCGTAGGGTAGAAAATTGTTATCACATAAATCGCGCAAAATTCGTCGTTATAAGATACTCGCTCCGAAAGTGCACTAGGTAACGCCTCGCTCGCAGTCAGAACACGACTGGCGGTTTTCCCGACTGACCAACCCTAATCCATTTGTAAATTAGACATGACCTCCTAGCAACATGTCGCCCACTGGTTCTTGAAATTGTTAAATGGTCAGCTTAATAATGGCTTCCAAGAATTCGCATTAAATACCAACAGAGGAAATAAGGTTATGACGTCTTATGGCGGCGTGAACAAAGAGATTAGCGTGAACTATAGATTCCACAAATTCAAAGCGGTAATAAGACACCTGCAAAGGATTAGTATCGGCTTGCAATCATATCTATAATATTATATAATTCTAAACATGCCGTGTCTGTACATTGAAGCTATTTAAAAAAACCCAACTGGAATAGCCTATATATAAACAATGGAGAACACAAGTATTTTTTAGATTTCTTGTCTATCTGTCGGTTTCTTTGTTTGTTCGGGATTCACGTAAAAACTACTGAGCCGATTTCGAAGCGGTTGTCGCTGATCGACAGTAAATTCTTACACTTAAAATCTGCGCTACATTTTATCCTGGGAATCCCGGGGGAATAATCTCAGTAACGGTTTGTAGGTGTTCGGGTGCATAAAATTAGCCTATTCCGACACAGTTTTCATTAAAAGGATAGCTTACATTCTTTTTTAAATGCTGCGGTAATTTGTGTCCCCGGAATCCCGCGGTAATTTCAAGTCAAGCGTGGACGAAGTCGCGGGCATATCCTAGTTTTGTATATAAGTAGAGACCAGTTTGTTCTAAACTTTGTAACGAAAACCATATTTTAAAAATTAAATTTTGTCACATTTTCTCACAAGTAAAAAGAAGAAATCATTTCTATTTGTAAAGGATGCTTAGCAGAATAGTAAATTATGGACGGAAAAGACCCGTATTGAGCTAACCCGTAATTGTTAGGATAGTGTGAAAGGATAGACAGACTGAGAGATAGAGAAAAAGACTCTAGCAAGTGTAAACGCACCTTAAATCTGTCTGAGACTAATTAGACGTGCAATATAAACAACGGCGATGACACATTGCAATTCTAAGTAAAGATTGAACAAGCTGTACGTATTCTGTTATCTGCGCGTCCGTTTACACAAACATATCTATATCTGGAATACAATAAGAGATATATCTACAGAAACAGCGATCATTGTTCTTGAGGGTTCGGATAGATAAGCGCGCATGAACGGACGCCATTTCCTCCCTGCACAACAGAGGCCATTCGCTTTTTCGCACGATCAGACTGTTTCGACCTCCGGGTAACTGGGACAGGAATAAATCACTTCACCGACATACACCCTAAATTAGCTTTTGCCTGCGGCTTCGCTTGCGTTAATGTGTATTTTGTAGGCAGAGGCAGGGCCGGCCGTTGGAAGTCTCATACGGCCCTTCTTACAAATGTCAAATTTCATTTTTAATTCAAAATAACCGTAGCGCCATCTGGCGAAGGTCGAACTAATTATGACAGTAACACAATACAAGAGTTGTCACTATCGTTGCCATGTAGTTGTCATACTGTTATTTTTTTCTGATGAAAGGTACCCTATGTCCTTTTCAATACTCCTGACAACCTGTATGCAAAATTTGGCGATCTATTAGCTAGTTAAGGCGTAAAACCGTCACACACAAATCAAAAAACAAACTCAAATTCGCATTTATAATATTAATAAGGATACCAACCAATGAACAAGTAGAGTGCGACGTTTCTCGAAGGAAAGTTATGTCATGTCGATGTCCTTTGGTAAGGTTACTGTTTTCATATAAAGTCTGAATCCGTATTGTATAAATATTTAATGTGTTTATACAGGTCTGTGACGTAAATGGCAATGAACTCTTGTAACTGTATTATTTACGAACCTATATTACATAGTTTTATTATTCACAAAATTATAATCAAAATCATGGGCGCATTACAATCCAAGGAATTTAATGTACTGCCTTGATTGTTAGTTCTGATTTTGTTCTCTAGAAGCCACTAATGTCAATTCGTTGTAATTGTACGTACGTAACATCTGTGAAAACTTACTTATGTTATTTCAAAGTGAAGTTTCAAATGTGTTTAAATATGAAATTGGAAAGAAACTTATTAAGATTTCAAATTTTTGTTTGATTTGGTATAAAAAAATATGTGTTAATTAATAATACGTTGGTTGAAAACTTCAGGGACCTTTTTATATAAAAATATTACTGTTGGGTAGTAAAAAAATGGCTACGTAATTCACAGTTTTCTGCCGCCCCATATTAGGTCAACCAAGGATAAACAGAGAGAATGGATCTCCACTTCTAACACAACACAACTTTCTCTTCATTTACTTTCATTATTCTCTTCAAAGCCAATTTCATGTGCTTTTTAGTTGATCAACAATATAAGGAATTTCAAACTAAGAAGGTTCTTTTAGCTCTGAGTATGATTATAAAGAGGAATATATAAGTTATGATTACGAGAAATCAGGAAGGATATAGTTTATACAAATCTTATTTATTATAATATATCTTATTTATTATATTATTACTACTAAAGTTTTACCCGCAGATACGACGCGTAAAAAACCCAGTATAGTATAGGTAGAGTAGCTTTATGTTACTCACATAACCACTAAATTAGGTTTTTTATATATATTATACCTAAAATACCTACCCCGTTCGTGCCTACCCCGCAAGGGAACTGGCGTGAAGTTATGTATGTATGTATGTATTATACCTAAAACTTTACTGTTTCTTGTTCAGTACAATAACAAAGAAACTAAGCCCATATTGTCTAAACAGCTGCCCAGCAAAATATAGTGATGAGTCCTAACCGACCTGATTTGGTGTAACACAATGAATGACTTGTTTTTGTAGAACAACGTAGTTGTTAGTGAATTGAAAAAAAAACGCGACTGCAGCGCCATCTATTTAGTCAATCTATCTATTTTATGGAAACAACATCATTTATTAGGATAAAAGTATCCTAAGTGTTAACTCGGGTTATAAGCCAGCACTAGTCGAGTTTCATTTAAATACGTTCAGTAGGTTTTCAAAAAAGATTCGCTCACAGCGCCATCTTTTTCGTTATTTTCGACTATCCCACGGAAACCACGTCATTTATCGGGATTAAAAATAATTAATAATAAAAGTTTCGCCCCGGGATGTAAGCTAGCTCTATGTCGAGTTTTATGTAAATCCGTCCAGTAGTTTTAACGTGATGCTCTAACAGACAGAAAGACAGACAGACAGACAAAAATTCTAAAAATTGCATTTTCATAATCTCCTAGGCCGAATTAACCCCTGATTTTTTCATATTTTTAAACGCAATGTACAAACTGGAACCTTTACAGATTTATTATAGTATATAATAATATACTACAACGTATCGTAAATAGGCAACATCATTTTATTTTACATTATCTGTAATATTCAAAACTTCAAAACGTGCGGTGTCTGTACATTGAAGCTATTAAAAAAAACAACTGGAACAGACTATATAAATTATAAACAATGGTGAACAATATGCATTTTTTTAGATTTCTTGTCTGTTTGTTCGGGATTCAGGTAAAAACTACTTGGCTGATTTGGATGCGGTGTACGCTGATCGACAGCAAAATTTTTAACCTCAGAATCCCGCGAGATTTTTTCTGGGAAAGATTTAAAATGGCCAGATCAAAAAAAAATCCAATGTATTTTTTTCATTGATCGATAGCAAATATGTAATAAAATGTGTTATATCCCGGAATCCCGCGATAATTTTCACGGGAGTGGTTTGTTCTCGGGCGCATAAAAATTAACATATTCCAGCACAGTTTTCACTAAAGCGATAGCTTACATTCTTTTTTAAATGCTGTGGTACTTAGTGTCCCGGGTATCCCGCGGGAATTTCACGTCAAGCGTGGACGAAGTTTCGGGCACATCCTAAAATATTATAAAACTGTAGTCTTTTCTTTCTTAGATTTTTTGTGTTTGTTAGGGATTCGCGTAAAAAGTACTGGGTCAATTTCGAGGAGTATTTCGCTGGTGAATAGCAAATTTCCGAAATTAAAATCTGGAATACTTTATATACCGAGAATCCTACGGGAAATTTCTTGGGACAGATTTAAAGGTCGAAAAAAATTGATTCCGATGCGAAATTTTCACTGATCGATATAATCTTTAATAAAACAATTGCAGATGTGTATGCCTTTAGTAACATTAGTTATTCCAAGTTTGTACGGAAATTTCTGGGACTCATGTATTTTAATACTAAAAATCTATTACCCTGTTGAAAATAACCGTTGTATTACATTTAGCAATATAACTGATGTTTATTACCTGTCCAAAGTCGCGGGCAATTGCTAGTCGAATATATAATAGCCACAAAACTTCTAATAAATTATGTATGTATATATGTGATGAGTTGATGATGCTGATGGGTGAACGATTTAAAAAACATATAGTATGCATAATAAAACTACGTTATAACGGTTTTAAGTGTTATCGCTTAAGCGCTATAATCCTTATAACGCTTAAGAAAGTATTATAACATACTGTGGCGACCGAGGGTAGATCTTTCTGGCAGCGTAAGCCGGTCTCAAGACTTCTAGAAAAAGCTAGAAGATTCTGGAAGGAAAAGACAAGGACGGATATATTTTAGAAAGGGATAGACGATGAACGAATGTTCTAGAATAGAAAGTTCGGGAAGGAAAAGACAGAGATAGGTAGATGTTAGAAAGAGATAGATGATGAACGAAATTTCTATGTTAGAAGGTTCGGAAAGGAAAAGACAGAGGTAGATAGATGTATAGAAAGGGACAGATAGTAAATAAAAAAATAACGAAAAGAAGATCGAAATTATGGGTTCCAGAAAATTCTTCCAGGTATATAAGCACCGTAAGGCGCGCCTACCGGGCAGTGTAGAGTTGAGTTCAGTTCAAGACAGCGAAGCGACAAGTGCGATACGGAAGAGTTGGAAGAGAAGTTTAATAGAAGACAGTGACGAGTTAAGTGGTGAATTTAGTGACAATTTTAGTGGACAGTTAAGTGAAGAAGGAGTGTAGCGTAGTTCGAGAGACGAACCAGAAGCGAGCTACACGCGGTAATATCGGAATTGAGCACTGCAGCAGCAGGAGGTGGTCTACGCAATATCGGCGACGGTATTGTGAGTGAGACACCTTATCGTCGGGACAGTGTATCGTTAGCCGTGCGTATAGGGGCAACCCTGCGGAGGGGTATTACGTGCGGCTGTGTAAGTCAATAAAAGCGTTACTTAAAAGAACTAGTGTTTCCTTCCAATCCCAAGTGCGTACCCCCGCTCGCACGTAACAATATAGTATGTACCAAACAGAAATAATTCGACAAAGTATTCGAAAATATATCTTAAAAATCCTTACTAATTGATTATAAATAATGTTCGAATGTTTGTTCGTTCCTTGTTCACGGCCTTGAGCTGATATTTATTTTTGGTACCGCTACTTTAACAATTCTGTTCTTATAGGCTTAGTAGCAACATTGCCGATAACGATTAGTGCCCACCGAAACGTAATTTGAATATGGTTACATCAACGAAATTGTCAATTAAGTGAATGGCTATTGAAGCAAGAAAATCAATTACGAAAGGTTATTGATTAAGATGCTAATAAACGGATTGTATCGCATGATTGGTATACTTGACTCATGACCTACTTTTATATCAACAACTACATGTACCTCCCGGTTTCATCCGTCTAAAACATTGGGTAATGTTGCATATAATTTTCCTCAACAACTTTGCTATCTAACGTAAAATGAGGTCCCCGAAATTGGAGTGTTCAAATCTACACAACATCTTCAACTTTATAATTAATACTCCTCTAGAAAATTTCAACTCTAGTTGTCCACTACTTAGAGCATACATCGAAGCAATATTACCTATTGGATTTTTGACTTTTCTACTCTTACAATTAGTTTGTTTTCATCAAGGTATTTTCGTGGTAAGGTAATTAAATATCTAACTTATGTATTTGACGTCATACATTTAAAACGAGGTATAAACAGCTGTTTAATTTCTTAAACTTGTATGTATCTTGAAATAATAGATAATAGTTTTTTATGACGAAATATGGAGGTAATTACTCTCTAAAATTCTCCGTGCAGGAACGGAAAGAGAAAACTAATTCCTGCGGCCGGGCGGCCTGTCCTAAGAGGCGACAAAACAACGCACAGCCAGGTGGGAGTGCATTTGCCGGACTGGATGGATACCGCCACTGGTCTAGGGTACACCATAATAACGACTTTGGATTATGTTCCGGCATCAGAGGCCAGGTTCCACTTTCTACTTCAAGGCCGGCAGTACATTGGCAGCACCTCTGGTATAGCTATTGTCCATAAACGACGGTAACCACTTTCTATCACAGTTGAGCCGTCAGCCTATCTTTTGGGCTTCAGTAATAAAAAAATTACTTAGTAGGATTCTATTCGGCATTTTTGTCTACATTTACGTCACAATCGTGGTTTATGTACTTGCTTAACATATTTTTCGTGAATGGGATGGTTGATATAAAATTATACGTTAACTACAGGGAAATAAGGGACATTGTACATGCGGCACTAGGTAACCGGAACAATCATTAATGCACGAGCGTGATGTGTATGGATAGGGACCCCTTTTGGTTTTGATAGATAGGCCGGAACCGTTATCCAAGGATGCAAATATATTTCCAAAGTGGATATTTCCTTTTGTATACATTTACCGCATCATTTATAGGACGCAAGTGATAATGATTTTTTTTTTCAGATATAACTTTGGATAACTGTATCTATAAATATTTGTCCACGAGGGTATGCTAAAGTAACTTTAGTAAAGAAATAAATTTCAATAAATTTATAATTCGTAACTCCCATGTTAAGCAAGAGACTGCTACGTAGTAAACGCTTTTAGACACAAAATCGGTACATACCTACGCACTCTCCTGTATCTTACCTAGAGAGGACACTATGTTTTTTGCATGGACTATATCAATAATAAAAGTAGAAGTTACACCTAATTTAAATGCAATCGGAGCCAAAAATGGTATAATTAAATAAAAAGAAAAGTTGCTCATCTTCTAATTTGCCCATGTTTCTTATAAGAAAAAAATTAAAATTCAAAACTTATTTATTATAGGCAGAAAGCATTGAGTTATAACATGTCAGAAAGTATCTTCGGAGTTTATAAGTCACAAAAAGCAAAGCTTTTTTAACAGATTCGTTCGCGTATTGAGTCCAAATTGTATAGAATTAGATATGCAATAAGAAGTATCTTGCTGTTTCGTTATCATTGATTGGCAGGCCTTATCTGGATGTACAAATGTATTGTCACTTTTTCACGTCCTTGGTATAAACCGATTATCATGAAATTCGACGCAAACATATTCTGTGCTTTCAATAACGAGGATGACCCTACTATGCTTTTAGGCTGGAAAACGCTATATGGTTTCACAAGATACAGACTCACAAGTCTATGCACATAAAGCTGAACACAAATTAATTTTCTTAAGTTTTCGCGACTTGTATACATAATAAAACTATGTTTTAACGGGTTTTAAGCGCGGTAGAGTTAGGCGTGTTTGCTGAAGAGTTTCTTGCGCCGCTTCTTCTCTTCAAGACATAACATGTTGCGAAGCGGTGGTAAATTAGATTAGGCTCCCATAGAGTAAGTAATAACCATAAACTTAATTAAAACTAAATAATTAAAATGAACAAGTTGGCTGGCGGTAGGCTAAATAAAACTTTAACAATACTCGTTGACACTTGACATCTTTGTCTGCCGTGATAAACGTGAAACGTCGGAAAAACAAAAATCAAATAAATTACCGCGCTTAAAACCGTTAAAACGTAGTTTTATTACAAATTTATTTATCTATATAACTATTTCTACGCCTTACATCAAGAGTTATTACAATAACATATTTTTTATTATTGTACTGTTAAAGTCAGGACCACGATTGTTGCGGTTGTTGTACTAGATTTTGTCATCTGTCGGTACCATGATAACCGTCGAACTACTGAAACGAACTTATTACCGTGAAATATGGTGTGTATGAACAAGAGATGTTTTTTAACCGACTTCAAAAAAAGGAGGAGGTTCTCAATTCGTCGGGATCCTTTTTTTAAATGTATGTTCACCGATTACTCCGAGATTTATGATCTGATTTACGTTATTCTTTTTTTGTTCGACGCGGAATAGCTGCCACTTGGTCCCCTAAAAATTTGACATAGTTTGACCCAGTAGTTTTCATTTTATGAACATTTTTTATGAAAAAATTTCCATTCCGTTCCATATGTACACCGATTACTCTGAGAGTTATGATCCGATTTACGTGATTCTTATTTAGTTTGATGCGGAATAGTTGCCATTTGGTCTCCTAAAAATCTGCGGGACAGAAGGAAAACGCACGCGAGGAACTATTAGTTTTATCATATTTCGGTCAATCAAGAACTTTACTCGATTTCTGAAGTGTGTATGCCAAGCAACAAGCTTCGCTATTCGTTTCTTGATAGACAGTTTTACTGCCTTATCAAGAAAACCTCTAATTCTAACTTAATTAGTATGTAATTTGAATTAGAATTCTTATCGGCAAGTACTCATAGTTAATTCACGTATAAATATTAAAACAATGCTATAAATTAGTGTTTCAAAGCGATTGCGCAATAACAGAAACTGATTGTGTCTGTGTGCTTATAATATCTGTCGCAAGAACCAGCTTACGCGTTGCGGTTTGATATGATGTAAAGCTTTCTGAGACGTATTTAAACTTCTCTGTGGGTAGAACATATTAAAATATATCTATACATAGGTAAAACAATGTAAATTGGGTTTATTTTGCGTCGCATTAATCATACGCGTCTGTTATTCAACAACTCAATAAAAGATAGTTCTAAAGCAGGTGATAGGCGTGCAAGAAAGGACGCGTACGTAAAGGCTCGACAACTTTCTTCGCTTCTGTAAATTTGTATACTTACAGTGACAGATGGGCGAAAAGTCTTTGAGCCAGTAATTACATGTACCTACTTAGTTGCATTTCTATCACAAAAATGGATACATGTTTTAGATTCTCTTTGTCAGATGGGAATGTTTCATGCACACGCAACTGCCTGGCTAGGGACAGTAAATTATTAGGGGCATTATGGTAACTGCTGGATACAGAGTCGTGAGAAATTAACTGTGAGCGGATGCCGTAAACCTGCCAGGTTGCCGGGTGCCGGGACCTATATGTTTGTCAAAGACCGATTTCTCGATGGCCTAGCGTCCTCAACGTTATCACGCCCATGTAAGCACAATGATTTCTATATGGCCGTGATGCGGAAGATAGCAGATATGTCCCCGAAAACTGACACCTGTAGCGGTGCGTCAACGGCGACAGTCTAGTCTTACGTGTGCGAGTGATCCGCTCATATCCGTGCTACCTCCCGACTATAGCTGGGACCATGGTCAAGAGTGAGAAATCGTTGGAGTGACTAGACCCGAGCACAGCAATATTCGAATAATTACATCACATGACTGACGCTTATGACAAACTGTTTGTCTGAGAATATTAAATGCAACAGAGCTTAACCCAAAATATTATAACATTATTAAATAAATAATGTTTGAAGTGACTTTCACACAAAGTTAGTTTGAGCCACTGTTTGCAGTGAGGTTGTTGCCAAAGCCCATTATACAGTTTATGCCAATAAATTATAATAAGGCAACATGTGAGACATTTATGAACATTTTTATTGCATGTGGATATTGCGAGGTTACTTCAATGTTTATACACATATTGATTAGAAAGTTGACAATTTTAATGCAAGTATTATTTATTCAATTATTATTCAAAAAGATCACACAGCTTTGCACTATACATTACAAAGGCTATATATACACTTTAAAACAGCATATGAGCCAATAATGGATATTTTGTAGATCAAACTTACACAAAGAGAATAAATTAATTTAAATTATGTCATTAAAAATTTAATTAAATAAACCAAACAACTGTAGTCCATACAGGGGAAAAAATAAGTATGAAAGTCGATATTTATAAAATACTGTCAGTGTCAAAGACGTAAGAAGTCAGAATGAAGTGTGTGTATGTGTTAATGGGTTTGTGTACGTAACAGGTACGTATTTATGCCTACTGCTGCAGTGCACATCGCGATAAAAATTGGTTTACATGTTGTGGCTGATTATTACACTTGTGATGTCAAAGGTGACGCTTAGAAATAATTTCGATGCAGCTTTATTTAAATTTATATTTGGAGCTCGCAAACAGATCGAGGTCGGAATTTTATTTATTAAAAGTTTGCGGTAAATGTTTACATAGGCTGTTTGAGCCATAATTGGTTTGTGAATATGGAACATGCAATAATTGAATATGTCTTGTCCTTTTGCTGGGTGTGCAAAGCTGTAAAATGAAATTGTGTAAAGTAAACTGTCAAGTTTGCCAGAACATATATCATTTTTTTTTTATTGCAGGAGTTCAGCAGACAGGCCGACGGCCACTTGATGGAATGCGGTTACCATCGCCTATGGACATTTGCAGCACCAAAGGTGGTACAAATGCGCTGCTGCTCTCTTAATGGAGACTGGAACCTGGTCACTAATGCCGGAACACAACTCAAGGTTGTTATGGCGACATACTTTAGACCAGGGGTGGTAGCCATCCAGTCGGGCAAATGCCCTACCACCTGGCTGTGGATTGTTTAGTCGCCTCTTATGACAGACCGCCCCAATATCATGCAGTAGGACCATATCGTTTAATATTCAAGACTTTATTGTTAGGTATCTTTCTCTACACCGTACATTATGAGCTAAAATAAAATTAATTTTAGGTATTACCATTCTATATGATGTCAGGTATTGCATTATATTTGGAATTTAAAATTTGATAACAATGGAATAATTTATAATATGAAACTGTATGATATGGAAATACTCAATTTCTGAAATAAATGAATTATTATTATTATTGCAATTGGGAGTGAACTAAATTAGTTGAAACAAACAGCTGTCATTCATCATTAGTTCACGGAAATTTATATTATCAACTGCAAATAAATATGATTATATGAGGAATAAATATTTTTTATATTAGTATATTTGTTAGTAACTACAGTAATTTTATAAATATGAGGAAAAATAGTCTTTTATATTGTTATATATACATATATGTCAGTAGTATCAATAGTAAGTTGTACATAGACATCTTGCTGAGATTTTTCTGTATTAATTATTACATGATTGTATGTAGCATGAACGAATACAAAATGCTAATGTAGCTAAAGTGCAGATAATTAAAATAGAATAACAAAGCTTATTCAATTACCTGGAGTTATGGAACTTTCTGTATATTTGAATAGGAATCAAAGATAAGCTTTCTGAATACTTTCAATAATTCAACAAGAAAATATATAATAAATATGTGGTATGAATAGTAACATAAAAGATATAAGTAATTGTATTAGTTAATTTAACTGTAAAATACTTCCTGTTAGAACATACAGTAGATTATGTCGCTAATAAGCTCGATTTTAGGTTTTGGAATATTCATGTAGTACAGTGGGAGAATAAATAAGTTCATCAGTTTTCAAATTGATTCATTTAATGTTCTGCAAACACATGTTAGCTTTTCAAACTAAGTCACAGAACAGACTGTTACAGAAATTATGTTTAACTGTTTCATAACAAAGTTTAAAATGACTTATATGAAAGCTGTTTGATTTTCTATCTTGTCTAAGAAGATTGTTTAGAGACAAAAACCTTTTTATTTTCATGTTTCTATTTATACATAATAAAATTATGTGTTTGTTTGTAACATCAGAATAACAGCTTCTTACTAAATTCATATGAAAGTACATATGGTAGCTATTTAAAAATAATAATTTTATAAATTTTGTCTGTCTGGATGTTCCAGATAATGTCTGAAATGCCTGGATCGATTCTGACGGAACTTTCACTGGCAGATAACTGATGTTATAAGTAGTAACTTAGGCTAAATTTTTTTAGGATTCCAAAATATTTAAAAATTATGTGTATGTTCACAGTTCACACTGAGTAGAAGTGAGACAAAGTGTGACAAAAAGTGGGAGGGATTCTAAATTAAGTGATGTAACATATCATATATTATATCATTATAATATACTTAAGTTTAAAAACACGAAATTTGAAGTATTAACCAAAAACTTAAAAATATTTTTAAACCCTATTTGTATGAGCATAGTGTTTAACTTCTCAAACCTAGTTTGGTACAAATTTGAATTGACATATTATCCCTTTAAAAAATGTATCAGATTATCATTATAACCATATAAATTACCCTATATAATATCAGTTGTTAATTGTTACATGAAACTAAACAAGTTAATGTATAAAACATTTTTCAGTATATTTTTATTGCTTATATTATCAAACAATGAATCATGCAGGATGTGATTAAATGTAAACCAGAATAATTAGTGATTGCTAATTACGATTATTGTAAAGGGATTTGAGATTTTGATTACATAAATATTTCCATATCATAATTATTGATGGTCTATTTCATATTGATTGCACTTGAAGTGAAATGGACGTGAATGTTATGATATGGTGAGTGACATATTTTATGTGTATTCTATGTGATACTGGATAACTTTACCCTTATCCACTATCACACATCAAAGAAGCAAGTGAGGTGTGTAAGAATAAGCTTGAATGGCACTCTGTGGTTCGTGCCTACCCCGCAAGGGAACTGGCGTGAAGTTATGTATGTATGTATGTACATATGTGATGCTAATAAATACAAAATGAATTGTCCAGTGCAGGGTTTATTAGAAGCCATATCTCACTATCAGAATTGGAGACAACCTGGGTAATTTAATTCATCAGAAGCTTTTGTTAGTTTTGTCATTAAGAAGTTTGGTTAAATAAATTGAAATTTTATTTGTTTGATTGTAGGCAAAAAGGCAGAATTTCGAACTGAGGGTAAATGATTAATATTACCTGTAGTAGGACACTACAATGCTAAGTGAGCCTATGTGTTGCCTACATTGTTAAAACATTGATAAATCACAGAGGGGATTCCATTACATAACTTGTGCATACAGAATATGGCATGAACAAGTGGACGGCTACAACCTGTAGAGGGTGTGAAGAGTGCATAAAACTTCTGGCCAGTGTGGTGGCAGAATGGCAATGTACACCCCAATAATGTTGTTTATAAGATTTCATTTGACTGCCTTTGCTTTATTAGATCACCAGCTAGAATGACTAACCCCGATATATTAAAGACCTATAAATGAAACAAGTATGTAGGCTAAAGCTATATTACAATACTAGAAGAACTACTACTATTTGTAAATAAATGCTTATGTAGACTGCACCTCTGAGGTGCTGCAAGAGTACTCTTTGTCTATGCGACTTTTGCCAGCCACCAAGTTGAACAGTAGGACAATTTTTTACATGCAGCTGTGAAAAGAATGGACACAACAGCTATATACAAAAGTACTTTAATATTTGTAGAAATATGTTTAGAACTATTTTCAAAAATATTATCTCCAAATACTGATTACATTATAAACAGATATGTTGTGACAGGTTGGGTGGCAGAGGTTTACTACTTAATTATATATATAATTTTTAATTTATGTGTAAGACTTTAAATGATGTTCTCAAGTGGAACTTAATTTCAATAAAACTTTTGAATTTAAATATACTTTCTATAAAATTCTCTCTTTAGAAAATATCAATAGGTATTGCCAGTTGTGGGGAACTTGCATATTTGTATGTTGAGTTAATTGGTCTTTGTAAGTAATAGCTATAAAGTTTAATCAATATTAATGCCTTTCAAGACAAAGTAGGTAGGTATATTTTTGTAAGTAGTAAGTAGGCGAGATGGCAACTGATTTATGATGAATCACAATTTAGGAACTGGTTTTAGTACCACAATTCGTACATTAATAGCTTGCCTGAGGCAAAATGCGAAAGTGGAACAAGTATAATGAATAATTGCAATGTACTATGTGTACTTGTATACATCTGCATAATGTTTTGTATTAAAGTTTTATACTTTAATAAGGTAGGTCAGGTTGCAATAACTTTAAGTAAGTAGTAATATCTCATTTACAATCATTTGGAATCACTTTCATATTTTGATTTACTGAATAGTGTTACATCTGACTTATGAATAATTGTAGTCTACACCAAATTTTAGAGTTTATTTTGGTAGCTTTAAACAACTATTAATTTTTTAAAATTAATAAATACTTTTATAACTAACACTGGTGTTATTATGATACCTACTACCTAGCATTATTTATATTTTAATATTTGATTCTGAGGAAAACATTGTTGGATATACCTTTACATCTATCAGTCTGTATACATTTTCTTAAATTATTTCAACTCTTTAAAACTATCCAGAATATGACAACAGACAACATGTTCGATAAAACAGAGGCTAGATAGATAACCCACTATTTATCTAGCCAGGAAACAGTACTCAGTGAATATAAAATACTACTTTGCTGAATGATAATTTATGTTATAAAAATTTGCATTTGCATTAAAAACCTAAAGAAAATACTTATGCTGTAAAAAAGATATTAATATTTATGAACTATGTTCAAAAGATATATAATTGGTATCAATATCAATAATACTTAAAAGTACAATAATTTATATATAAGCACTGAGAGGAAATTGTAGTCTGAAATACCTTTAATGAAAAATATTACATTTCATTCTATAAAGCATATAATACTACATAATTTCTCAAAAACCCACAACACAATGAAACATGTTAAATAAAATGTGTAAACACAAAGAATGGTAGATTGTATCAAATATCATATTTTTCTTGGAATTACTTAATTTGACAAGTTTGTTATGTTACCTTGACCTGAATTATTATAAAAAAATCTAAATTGTGTAATACAGCACAGTAATTTAAGGAGATACTTGAATATTGTATTATTTTATGTATTAAGACCCACATCTCATGTGCATATAAGCCACAGAGTACATTAATATAATACAAGAATATAAGTGTTAAATTTATGTATTTAGTGCCACATGTCAAAACATAATCATTGTTATTTCATATTTTTAACTAATAAGTTGTTTAACCTTTAATTATTTAATGTTTGTAGCAATTTATTTTAGTTAAAAAGTTTGAACCATTAGAATGATGTTATTATGTGATATTATTTTTATTGAAATATTTTAAAGATTGAAAAGAATCTAGTCTTCGAAATACAAGGATTTTTAAAATGTACCTGTTAAGTTTAGGTAGCTTTTCGTAACATTTATAATACATAAAATATATAGAATTATTCAAATCATATACGTATACAAGATCTGGAACTGGATACACTTTCATTCACACAATTAGTCACAGAAGAGCTGAAGTGACAAGAATATTTATGAAAATATGCGTTAACGAAATATAATTTATAATAACGTACCACTCTCGATGTATGGTAGAGCAAGTAGTAGAAAAGTAATATATCCAATTTCACTAAACATTGTAGATTTTGAACACAATTTTTATATCACTAAGTCATCGCACATAAAATACAGCTGATTTTCAAACCACACAAAACCTTTGTCTGTTTTTGAGGCAAACGCATGCGCGTGCAGACAATATTTTTTATTTACATTACAAGAAATACAATATACACTTTACACTATTGTAATCACTACACTCTTTACGGTGTTCAAATCATTAGACTACAGGATCACTGCGATATAAATCAAAACTTATTACAATTTGAAAGAACTAATGTCCGTGAGTAAACTGTCACCAAATATCAATAATTTGTTTCTATAAAATAATAAATTACAATTTCACAACTTTGCTTCATTATTTTTCCATAAATTTGTCTACAAACTTTCCTTATTGAGTCATTTATTAATTAAAAGTTGCTGCACTTCCCTACCGCCTGACATAAGTGACATATTGGAATAAGTCACGTTCCATTTTGTTGAAATTTGATGTGACCTCGTGTAACTATTAACAGCACACCTATGTAATATCTGTCTTGTCTGTCTGTCCTTGTTTACCACACTAAAAATAGTGAAAATTTATTTCATGTTTCGGAGCACGCCTGAGTTCGGATACACGTCCAAAAAAGAAACCTGGTAGAAATTGTAAAGGTTGACCAAATTGATAAGATTTTTATTTATTTCAATTAACAACTTTATTAAATACAATTTAGTAAAAAAAATTAAAAATAGTGTGTGGGACCCAAATCGCCGTCGGTTGGGAAAATGCCCATCACCTAGCTGGATGGCAACGCCGATGCGTTTTTTTCGTACCATACTGGGTCCATTTAATGGCAGAGGACGGGAACAGCGTGTGGAAGGCCTCTGGTAAAGACGTTCCGAACTACCCCGCTAAACTTAAACCTGCGTCCCATACACGCGCTTGTGTTGGAAGAAAATGAGTACTAGAACGTAGTTACCTAGTTACGTCTCATGTTCAACCGCGCATCAAGCTTTGGTCAACTTCTACAAACAACAACTTCACCAATAGAAGTAAAACCCGCCGTATCCCCAAGTTGCAGCGGACCCCTACCATGAAATCAGGGGAGGAGATTTTGCGCATATCTGCGTCTCCGGAGGCCCGTCTGACGATGGCGTCCGGAGGTCGCATGCATAGTCTTTCTCTCTCGGCGGCCTCCTTGCGAGACATAACCGCCTCGCAAAAGGATGAAACCGCCTTCCAATGATCGTCACTGTGGACCATGGCTTCGACCAGACTCCCCAGCGAATCGATCGGCCCTACGATGGCCTCGAGCTCGAACCTCTGAGGTTGTCATGCAGCGCACTCGACCAGCGTGTGAAACGCAGTGTCTAGTGCGCCGTACTCGCGGCATTGAGAATAAAATCGATAGGCTTCGGGACCCTACGGCCCTAGGAGTCTCGACACCGAGCGCCATCAAATTGAATCATTTTTAATTCAGCAGCTGGATCAATGTAAATCAGTTTTTAGGCAAGTGACTTATTAGTAAGGTATAGGCTCGGTCATTAATCAGATGTTTGGCTCCATAAATAATATATATTAAATTCGACTCGTCGTATCCTGTCCCTACCAATAATCTTAGCTGGGTAACATTTTTCCATGTTAAAATATTGTCCATCTAACAAAGGAATGGTCCTAGGAATGAAGTAATTCTAAAAAGTGCCATAATCTTTTTCTCAAGTTTGTCAATATCGCAAACTGTGTTGGTGCAGGTTCACCCAAAAACTGGATTAGGCAATGGGCTCTCCTATTGTCGTAAACTTGTAGTTTTGTACTATACAAAAGCGATTTATAAAACAACGTCTAGTGAAGTATTGTTCATAATAACACATAATGCTAGACGTAACAGCGTTAGTTAATTCAAGATTACTAGGATTCAGTTCACCTAAATTTGGAAATTGGTTTGACGGAATCCGTTGAGAAATTTTGGAGATATAGGGCAAGTCTCACAATGTACTGATTTTTATGCCTCCCACTAACTTCTTTAGCTACAGAACCCTTCACCGTGCTTAGAACGCAGATATTCAATAGATTTTTCTTATCGGATGATAATTTTATTATTTTGTTTATCGATAGGAATCTACAGATTGTAGCAATAGATATTATTAAACAGAGGCACAACTGCCCAAGCTTTAACGCGTATGTAAGTTAAATTTTGGAATAGCTACAAAGTATAAATTACTTTCGAATATAATGACTTACAACTGAGAGTCGAGATATAATAAACATATTGTGAAAACAAAGATTCCTTATATTTATGCTCTTAACCAGGGTTGGGCAGTATTTGAAATACTTGTAATTGAAATACGTAATTGAAATACAAATACGTATTTTGTATTTGTATTTTAATTACTTCTTAAAAATGTAATTTGTAATTAGTATTTCAAATACCTGACGCTGAGGTATTTTGTAATTAGTATTTCAAATACTTATGGTTGCAAAATACATTTTATAAAATACATTTAGCTGTCTTATTGATGGGTGTGTTCTTCAGAAAATAGCGCTCGATAGCTTTCAAAAGCAAAATGGTGACCGCTAAATATTGGGTATGTTCTGCAGTTATGTTTTCTTCGCATTTGAATCTTTTTCGTCATCATGAATAGTTAAAAAATCGAGTAATTATGGAATAAGAGTACCGTCGTGGCAGCAACGCGGCAAGAGCGACAAGCAATATCAACGACCTTTATGAGCGAACACTACAATGAACGCACCACTTGTTATTGGTTTTCCCGCTTCCGCCGGCCTCGAAGAAATTTTATGACACCCTTTTTGAAAAACTCCATATCGTAGCACTGTGAAAAAACCTCGGCTGGGGGCTCATTCCAAATCCCCACGGTATGCAAGAAAAAGGTTCTACAGAACTATTGCGTACATGAGCGAAGCGGCTTAAGGAAGTGGTGGTGAAATCGAAATCGGTAGAAAAAGGACGAATACACCATTCTATACAGTTCTTCCGAATACTTCCCGTTATACAGTCAGTAGAATACGCAGAGAGAAGCGAAGTCTTTCATAAGGCCAAGCGTATCTAGACCGGCTGTGAGTATGGGATCATCAACAACGCGAACGGCTCAACGTTGAATACAGTCTAGAGGATCGAGTTGGTAGCCAGGTGCTCCAGCCCAAAAGTGTGAGCAGTACTCCATATGCGGGCTCACCTGGATTTTATGAAGCATAAAGCATTGCCGCGGTGTGAAGTACTGCTTGGACCGGTTTAACATTCCTAGCTTTTTAGAGGCAAGTTTTGCCTTGCCTTCAAGATGGCCCCTGAACATCGATCGCGATGTCAACACTGAGGATCCCAATACTCTTGAAGGTGGTAAGGGGAGTTCCTTGGAACTGAAGTGATTGCTCGAATGGAGTTTTTTTGGTAGAGAATACGTAGACCTATGTCTTCTTGGGGTTGAAATGGACAAAGTTTTGTCTTCCCCATTCAGAGACTCTCTCTAAGGAATACTCTACTTCAGATACAAGTCTAACCCAACTTTCCTCCACAAATGATCGAGGGACGTTTGCACGACCAGAGTACTGCGCATCACCTGTGCTGTCATCCGCATTGGAATGAATGTTGCGAATAGACAACATATCATTGATATGTAAGACGAACAACATTGGCGATAGCACATAACCCTGGGGCACACCAGCGTTGATGGGCTTGAAACTTGAGCAACAACCGTCGACAACGACTTGAATGCTGCGCTCATCAAAAAAGCCGGATAGCCAGGTACAAGGCCCTTCGGGTATCCCATACGATGGCCGCTCCGATAGAAGAGCCCTGTGCCAGACCCGGTCGAAGGCCTTAGCAATATCTAGAATTCTAGACTAACTGCTAGTGATTTCCCTTTGCTCTGAATGGCTTCAGCCCAATGGTGGGTTAGGTAAACCAAGAGATCCCGAACTGAGCGACCGTGGCGGAAGCCGTATTGCCGATCGTTTAGCAGCTGGGAATCTTCGAGGTAACACAGACGCTACGCGTTGGTAATACGCTCCATCACCATTGAGAGCAAAAAGATTATTGCTATAGGCCTATTCGACGTGTCTGTTACGTTCCCTTTTTTGGGGACAAGGTGCACATGGGCAATCTTCCACGAAGCGAGGACACAACCCTTGTAGTAAGAGAGAGTGAAAAGTCGGGCAAGGACTGGCTGGAGACAGCTCACCTAAACACGTCTGCAGCACATTGGCAGGAATGCCATCAGGGCCAGAAGACTGACCGTCGAGGGAGAGGAGAACACATCGAACTGTTTTTGAGTAAAGCGCACCTCCGACATTCTAGACTCACACTCAGGTATTGTAGGTGGAGTTTCTCCTATGTCTCAAGAGTTGAATTGGTCGCAAAGATTTTACCCAGAAGATTGACTTTGTCTTTGGCGGCATGTACCAGACGGTCGTCCACTGTGCACAGAGGTGGAAGAGACGCCCGACAAAAGTTTCCTTCGACAGCTTTGGCGAGGGCCCAAAAAGCTCTAGTCCCAGAAGAGTAGCTAGAGAGGCGCCGATCTGCCGATATGATCGAATTTTGCTCTCGCGAGCTGTTTTTTGAAGGACCTGGGGGCGGCATTGTGTCTCTTTTTCAGGTCAGAGGAACTTGGATCCTAACGAGCCACGACACTGCAGTCCAGGCTCGATAAGCCTGTTGCTTTAGTTTTACAGCCTCACTGCTAGACTTATCGATCCATGGTGGTCTACTCGTATCACAGTACGGTACAGTTGCGTTTGGAATTAAACATTCTATTCCCTGCAGTACTACATCGGCGATCGAGTCTGTGCTCGGATCAGAATCTTCCGACGAGAAACATAACTGCCTCCATGGGAAGGATGCATAGAATTCACGGAGTCCATCCCAATCTGCTGACCTGTATCGCCACACCTTCCGTCGTCCAGGGAGACGAGTCCGATCGACAATAGGAAGGGGCTCTACCGAAGATACCAGACAATGATCAGAGGTTCCCAGTGGAGGACTGATAGAGATTTGGTAGTTCTCCGGGTGTGTGGTCAGCAGAAGATCCAGCAAAGAAGGCTCATGATCCACTCTATCCGGTATTCGGGTAAACTCCCTAATCACCTGAGTGAATTCATGGGCGAGAGCAAAATCGTAGGCAGTAGTCCCTGGCAGATCAGTTCTCGGGGAACCTAACCACTCAGCGTGATGAGCATTAAAATTCTCGAGTATGACTACCTCTGCTAAAGGATACTGCCCAAAAACTTTGTCGGTCACCTCATGAAAGTGTTAAAAAAAGCGAGCTGTTTCAGTCCTTGTGCATATCGGTCCTATGGCAGGCATGAGACCGATATAAGCACGCATAGATCTGGGTGAAACCACCAAAATCTACGCGTACCTACAAAATGGAAATGTCCTTATCTTCGAGGCCGTGGAGGTTAGAATTAAAAAAATATAATAAAATTAGGTTCACTTATTTCAGAAAAAATGGCAATTTCATAGGCAAGGACCTATTAATAATTATTATTTGATTTTTGTGAGTATATTATTTACACAACCTAACACCTGACAGTATTTTGTATTTTGTAATTTGTATTTTGTATTTTAAATACATATAGTTGAAATGCTGTATTTTGTATTTTATATTTCAAATACTCGACTTAAAAGTATTTTGTATTTCGTATTTTAAATACATGCGAGACAGTATTTTGTAATTTGTATTTCAATTAAAGGAAACCATGTATTTTGCCCAGCCCTGCTCTTAACACAGTATGATTGTGCGAGAATAAATTCTTATAAATTAATTCAATATACTTAATTATATCGGTAAACTAGCTGTGATTCGTGAAGTTACACTTCAGCTATAACAATTAACGGTTAACCAAGTAACTTTTGTATAAGTTCGCCCACCTCTGCGGGGCAGCACCGAGGAACGTTAGCTATTTTTATTCTTAGCTAAGGAACCGTAAAAATGAAACAACATCATTTAAAATTGCTAAAGGTACTTTTTGAGCAACTTTATTTAATACCGATAACTGTTTGTACACTTCTTAACATCCATAGCTAATTATATCATTACAATGGAGTTTTAAAGTACATTATTTTTGTACTGACTAAAATAATATTTAATAGCAGCAACCCTCCTCATTGTCAAGAAGTCCTTCCGACAATGGCTTCTAAGATTCCTATTGGTTCCTGTCTTATGCAAGTCTAGGCGAGGTCCAAAGGAGTAGCCAGACCACTTTCAACTAGTCTATTCCAAATATGACATTACACAAATTTAACAGTTTATCCTGACATAATAGTAGAATTAAAAAAACGATTATATATATTGTTTAATAAAAAAAATATTTCTTATATACATTTCAAAAAAAATTCCATTGAAATCCACATTAACGATTTATAGAAATGTATTTTGTTCCAATATGGTAAATAGATATTTTGGTTATCGGACCCGAACCATAATATATTATTATTCTGGAAAATAAGAATATTCTCATAGGCAACAGATTCGAAATTCATGCAAGCGAAGCTGTGTGGAAGCTTTGCTTAGGTACTATATTTTTTTCGTTAGATAACAAATGCTTCTTTTAATTTGTCCGGAGAAAAAACGCCTTTTTCAGTTATTATTCCTGTGATTAAAGCCGCTGGTGTGACATCGAATGCAGGATTCCAACAATTTATACCTGAAACATTTATTAGGTTCAAATAGTTTGCACCAATATTTTTCACTAATGACCGACGGGGAAACCGGATCCGCTCCACATGAAGGCCGAAGAGGAGAGACCTGAGGTAGCCAGAGAGACTCGGATTTCCGGCTATCAAATGGTGAGACTAGCCCATGCAGGGGCCGGCCGTCGTCCGTCTGGGCTGGAGGTGAATGAGCAAACGAAACCAACAGCCCAGACAAAGGACGCTCGAGGATTGGACAGGGGGGTTTTAGTGGGTATCACTAATTGCAGCGTAGCAAACACTTCAAACTTGAGGTCGCCAGTGCCAACACGAGCTGGCGAATCCCACACACGGGTCGCGACCATTCCCTTCGCGCGGCCTACTGTTCTCAAACAAATTTCCCCTGTATAAAATAAATTCACTGATGTGTTATTATTATTTTCCTTACATTGCATGTATAATATCTATATTTGTGGATGTAACATAATAGTCTTTATAGTTATAAAATAAAGTAACAAATAAAATTTAGCTTAATTTCTTAAATATTAGATTCATAATAATATTCTACCTCCTCCACAATAGGCCATAAGTAGAATATGAGCATAGATCTTTTATGGATAAGGTGCCCATAAGACAGTCTACATTAGATAGCATGGATATAAAACTCCACACACTTTAAGCCATGACTTGGATTTTGAATTAAATTTTAATATCATACATAACAATCGCCTTTAAAAGCTTGAGAATGCATGCAAGGTTGCTAGTCTGTTGGTTTTCCATCTGACACCCTAACAATTATTGTGCTGGAAAAAAAAATCGGGACAGTAGTAGCAAACTGAGATACTTTTTATCATATTACAAAACATACTAAAAACCAAGTATTTTGATGCCCACCACCAAAGAATGGAACCACTTGCCAATGTCCTGAAAGATATATGATGGTAATCTTCAAATAACATGTGAATGGACATCTATGTAAGCGTGCTTTATCAGATAAGTCAGTGGTCAAACATGAAGAATGTAAACTTCAAAAAAAATTAATGGACCAACATACTGACCTGGTGCAGCAATTCTATGCTCGCCAATATGTGTCATTTCTCTGTCTGGTCTTTCTTCAATTTTAATTTTATCGCCTGTGGTGAGAGACATATCTATGGACGTCAGTGGTGCCGCAATATAGAAAGGCACATCATGATATTTAGCCACTATTGCTATTTGATATGTTCCTATTTTGTTTGCTGTGTCACCATTCGCTGCTACCTACGAAAAAGAAGACAACTATGAAAAGTTAATAGCCATACTATACAGTCAGGTTATAAAAGCCCATAAACATCCTACTGCTGGGCTTGGGCTTCAATTCTTACAGGGACTATACGGTATACCCAGCCACACTTGTCCAAGGCGGATTGGCGGGTTTGATACATTGATTACCTCGTTTTGCAGGTTCCATCACAACATTTTCCTTCACCGATAATTATAACAATATACACATTAGGTCAGAAAACTGCCTAAGTGGTGCATGCTTTTTGGGTAGGATTTGAAGCCGCAGGAGCCCATTATATAAATTTTTAGGGCTTTTGGATTAAACTCCATATCAATTCCGTCAAAACAAAATCATGTATTACATGCAGAATCACTTACTTCATGTTTTTAACAATGAAGACTAATACTAACTTTGCCACTATAGACAAGGGATTGCCTAAAAAACTTATTAAAATCCCCAAAACCCGGCATGTCCAAGTATAAATCTCTCCTTAAACATTGACGCTCATTGTTATTCTTGGTTCTTCTTTAAGGCCTTGAATAGCCAATACAAAATTATTATAGGTATCAATATTTAATGCATGGAAAACCCAACGCCAAGGAAGTATAGTAAGTACACCTACCAGCCATTCCCATGAAACTGAGACGCATCGCAGTAGTGGTGGAATGCCTATGGGCTTTTTTTTATTGCTTTAGTTCAGTAGACAGGCAGACGGCCCACCTGATGAAAAGCGCTTACCGTCGCCTATGAACATTTGTTACACCAAAGGTGCTACCAATGTGCTGCCACTCTATAAAGGGAGGCTGGAACCTGGCCACTAATGCCGGAACACAACTCAAGGTTATTATGGCGGCATACTTTAGACCAGGGGTGGTAGCCATCCAATCGGGCGAATATTCTACCACCTGGCTGTGGGTTGTTTTATCGCCTCTTACGACAGGCCGACATTATTTTTGACCAGGGGAAATCCGATTTTCATTTTATTTATATTAATTCATTAACAAAAAACATTTGTGTCTGAAATATAAATAGGTAGTCATAATTACAATTATAAAAAAATATAATTTAAAATAAACATTATTAATTTTACAAAACTATGTCACTAGGAAGGCATTTTTTTATAATCATATTATTATTTAAGCACAAAAATAATCGTCAACTGAATAATATGCTTGTTTAAGAAATAATGGTTTAACATTACACTTAAAAGATTGCATTTTGTATATATTTAACTTTAAGTAAGAAGGTAGTTTGTTGAAAATTTCAACAGCCTGATATGTGAAACTGTGCTCGGCAACATTTAAAGATGGCATTATTTTATTTTTTAAATTTTTCTTTCTTGTAGCTTCTCTAAGTTTTCTTTCTTCCTTCGTCTCAAACTGTGTAATATTTTTGTGAGATAAGTGAGGACAACCAGTATATAAAGGCATGGGACCGTAAGTATACCCAATTTTTTAAAATGTTCTCGATAAGACTGTTTGCGGTATACGAATCATAGTCCTTACACATCTTTTTTGTAGAATAAAAGCTTTCTTACAGTTGTATTTGTAGCTATTGAGGACTAAGCCGCGACAAGGGCAGAACCTTGGGGGGATAATTCGCGACCTAGTGTGGGATACGCCAGAGGCACTAGCATGCCCAGTCAGAACTGGTGCCATGCTATTGCCACTCCCCAGTTAGGGATACCCACTAAAACCCCTGGGTGTTGTTCCGTCCTTCGCCTTATGCTAGGGCTACGATTATATGACCTAGCCTCTCCGCAGCACTGGTAGGCGTGGGCCTCGCAACGCCACTTCCACTGCCAGGGGACTTTATTTTAATCCCCCGGCATCTTTAACCTCTATGTGCGTGGGCCGGTTTGTAACTCGTCCCATGGGAGAAGTAAGCGCGCGCGGAACACTCGCGCTCTCATCTCGACGGCTTGTGCAGGTGAGTGAGAACCCCTGTGTACCCCAAGGGGCACCACCCGCGCCGCCCGTTTACGGCGGCCGAAGGTCCTTGCTGGCCCTCCGGCGCCGGCGCCGTCCTCCTTTGGCGGGAGCTCCGCCTACTCCTTTGCAAGCATGACGTGCCCGCAGAAGGGGGAAAGGGCGGCTCATCCGATATTGCTCCCGACCATGATGCGTACCACGGCCGGGAACGACAGGCCGCCAGCAATAAGGGAAATGAAGAGATAGTAAGACATAGAAACCTGGGTAACAAATGTTATAGAGTGTGAATATGACATTTCGATCATAAATAAAATTATTCTCACCCTATCTGCTCCAACTACGACTGCGTCTATCCTTCTTGTGTTCATTAGAGCAGAGACCATGCTGTCCACAATCAATGTCGAAGGTATTTTTTCATGTACTAATTCGTATGCAGTTAATCTTGCACCTTGATTATACGGTCTTGTTTCTGTACAGTACACGTGTTCTGTGAACAGGCAGAAACTGGTGTTAACTGTTGACAAAGCAATATATTTATCCGCTAACACTGTTTTTTTTTATATTGGCACATAAAACTTAGGCTTACAGTTGCCAAAAGTAAAAAGAGACTTATGGATTTCTGTTTTTTTTTTCTGATCTAATGTGCATAGGTGATAAGGTTATAAACAGCATATCGGACAATGAAGGTTAACGTTATGAGAGAATATGTACATCGAGATTATCGATGTTTCAAATCCACCTATCATGAATTGACAATTGTGTATGTGATACCTATACATATAATATCAGTCCATATACGTCTCACTACTGGACTGTGGACTCGTAATTTAAGGGGAACGGAAAGCACTGGTTTTACGAATTGGTAATATCTTTGTGCAGTTTCATTACAATGTTTTCCTTCACTGTCTTGTGAAATTAGAATTCTTAGACAAACAAAAATTACTTTGATTTGAAATGGCCAGTAGTGCATAACGACAATTTCATAGGTAAAAGACCTATTATCCAGTATATGTATTGGTTGTTGGTTTTTTATCTACATGCTTACCTAGCCGTTTACTAGTATGAAGAGACCTGATAACTCCTAGGGCTGTGCCATAGCCAGCCGTGGCCAATGACCCCGTGTTACAATGTGTTAGCACTCGTACAGAGCCATCCCCTGTGCTACCATTCAATATTGCTTCACAACCGAATTTACCTATTGCTTTATTGTCTTCTATATCTTTGGTTAACATAGCCTCTATAGTGTTGATAAATCTGGAACATGATAAGAAGTTACAGAAACACATAATTCCGAGAGATCAGGGTTATTTAGATAAAACACTGGTAGATTTATTTAATTTTTAATTTGATGGATGATCCGTCTGGATGGCAACCACCTGGTCTAAAGTATACAGTCGTAAGAACCTTGAGTTGTGTTCCGGCAGTAGCGGCCAGGTTCCAGTCTCCCTTTAGAGAGTAGCAGCACATTGGTAGCACCTTTAGTATTACAAATGTACATAGGCGATGATAACCGCTTTCCATCGGGTGAGCCGTCTGCCTATCTGCTGAACTCGTGCAATAAAAAAAATGAAACGAAGCAGTTTCATTCAATATAACGAGATATAATAAACTTAATCCCTATTATATTATAAATGCGAAAGTAACTGTTCCGCTCTAACGGATAACTACTGGACCGATTTAGCCGAAACTCAGTATATATTATACATTTTCGATGCCGAGGATGAGCATAGGATTTTAATCCCGAAAAATTAGATAATTTCCGGGATAAAAATATATTTGTCTCTTGGTTTGTTATGCTTTTACGGAAAAACTGTTGGACCGATTTGGCTGTAATTCGCTATATTATATATATACATATATATATATATATAATTTAAATACCGAGGGTGGACAAGGAATACTTTTCATCCCAGAAAGTAGGATAGGTTTTTGTTTTGTGATCTGTGTTTTTCGTCATTTTGGTTATTTTGGTAATTTTTATAATTTACAGATGATAGACGTGACTTAACACACAAATTACTACTAAGCGCAAATATAAAAGTATAACGGGTTGAAATAGAGGACGAAAGTTTGTACGGGAGACCAATCATTTCTTATATTTATAGATATAAACATTCATCATCTAATAAAAGTGATAGTAACTCAGATTGTCTATCTGTTAAGCTTTTAGTGAAAAACTACTGGAGTACTGGATCGGTTTCGCTGTAACATTGTACATATTATTATATACTTTTAATACCGAAAATAAGCACAGAATAGATACTTTTCATCCCGGGAGATGGGATAGTTCGCGATATAAAATTAAGTGAATCTTCCGCGGGCAAATAACACTAACATAAATATTTCATACAATGTAACCTGTATTAATGCTTCCTCTTTAAATAACAGGCACGCACGGCAGCTCTAGTTCAATATAAAATCATAAAGGCGCGAGTCTTCAAATATTTGAGCAGTTAACATTATTATTGTAAACAAGAAATCTAAAAAGAATTGCAGCGTGTTCTCTGTCATTTATATAGTCCATTCCAGTTGTGTTCTTTATAATTGGTTCAATGTACAGACACGGAATTTCTAGAACTTTATAATGTAATACACTAGCTATACCCTGGGCCGTCTTTACCCGGGCGTGGAAAGGGTGAGAAATTTTTAGTACTTTCAAAGTTCGATTTCGTGTATTTGTTTAAGATTTGAGATGCCATATAATATAAAATATTTTTTCTAAGTAACATTTTCGGTACAACTTCTTTTTTCACTAAATAATTTCTTATAGGTCAGTAGGTATAACTTATTGAAGGTTATATTTTTTGTTTTTAAATTTTATTCAAACTCTTCACTGTTATAAAAGCTTACCGAAGTTACAAACTTTGTTTTTTTTTTTATATCATATACATATGTACAGAATTAAAATAAAAAAATAACTGCAACTTCTTGCTACTTTCGAACTTATAACAAAAAATGTGATAAGAGTGCACAACATGTGAGCACTTTTGAAATCGTCATTTATTGTTTGTGAACTAATTTTTGGTTTCGCAGTCAGATATTTAGAAACATATCAACATTTATGTAAATAAAGTGGGCTTGGTGTTGTTTTGCGGTCTAAGTGACTGCAAAACAACACCACGTGAGAATTATTAAATATCAATCAATCAATAACTCTTTATTGTACGCCAATACAAAAAATTGACTTACAGATTATAGCTTGACCGCAACCGCTGTACCGCGCCCTAGGAACGCGCGGCGAGGCGGGGGACAGGTAAGAAAGAGCACGAGTTCACACGATATCGATTTGCCGGACAGATCTTACCATATCATTTTTTTTTAATATTCCGAAATACAAACTATTATTATTTATCAGTTTTAAGGTACGACCGGTAAAGTCTAAAATTATTAAAATTACTTATTTGAACATTTTTGGCTTTACACGCCAGTCGTACGTATTAAGTTGGATAGAGAATTAATTAAATAAGTATACCTAAATAGTCCATTTAATTACCTATATTCTTTCATAGTATATGCGAAACCTGTGCACGACGAGAGACAAATAACAGTAATAGTGTAGTTCTTCCTCTTTCTTTATTTCTTTTATTTCTAATCAATCAGTGCAAAACGTGAAAATCAATGACGAAATAATTAGACTGATAAGGTAAAGAGGATCATGTGTTTAGGTAAATAATATTTTGTGTGCTAGATTCTAGGAAGTAAGATCTATTCACATCACGAGATAACGCACGACCCATCTTGGAATATTTATCTCATGTACATCCGATGCACACAGTCCGGTGCAAGCATCACTAGCTACCGCTTTAAGCGTTGGCGGCCAACTGACACAACGGAACGGCCGTTATTCTCCCCCGTCTCGCTGCGCACATACCTAAGGCGCGGTACAGCGGTTGCGGTCAAGCTATAATACTACGTCTTATTATGCACAGAGGGCGGTTTTATAGCTAAAAAGTGATCCAGACAGACTCTTCCAGACAACTCCAGGAATGAATTGAGATTATAATGACTATGGTAGTATACATAATACAATATCTTACATTCTAGTAATAAATATATAAATGCAGTATATACAGATGTTTTATATGTTAAATAGATATATACTTAATATACATAACATACAAATACATACCTAAAAAAAATATGTTTATAGATAAAACATATATCACTGCACACTACCCGATACGGGATAGTCACATAAAGTTTGACTTTTTAATAAATTTTCATTGCAATTAGTTTTGTCACTTGTGTTACATTGTGGTTTACGTCCTAAAGCTTTAAAAATGAGTACTTTCAAATATTCAACACATGAAATGAGACTTTCTTATATCGATAATGGAAAATATCTTTAAGAGAAAACTGGTGTCTGTAAAACTACATAACAGTTATAACTAATGAGTGCCAAAAGACTACTACCCCAATGTATCAAAGTTTGGGTATAACCAGCACGCGGAAAAGAGAAATTTTCGCGGGATAATAGTCCATAGTTGGACAAAGATTTTGCTGAAAGATTATACATTACACATTACTTCAGCAGACAGGCACACACTCTACATGATGGAAAATGGTTATCATCGCCTATAGACAACTGTAATACCAAAGGTGCTACAAATGGACTGTACAATCAATTTTGTTTAAATAGGATAACTCATATATTGAACTATTTTTGTGCAAAATTTCATGGAATCAAACAAAAAAAATATGTATCTTTAATCCGTAACTATATTTTCCATAGTGCGAAGTGAGTATTGTGATGATGAAAATAGGGTGATTAATATTATATTGTAACTCTGTAAATGATAGTACTTCAGGTATAATACAAATTACCAAAACCTACTATGTACAAATTCTAGTTTAATAAGTGTTCAAATACTTTTTATCAATCCTGATTACAAAGTAACAACAGTCAACCATAAAATCATTCTATGAATAGAACCACCCACTAAACACACAATCTATAAATACATACAAATACTCTATATATACATGTATGATAAACCTATGAATACTTTGTAAACAGTGAAACGAACCTATCTTTAAATTCAGCAGGTGATATTGCCTCATTGGCGCTTAGAGTATTTGCTAAATTTATCAACTCATCAGCTGCCAATTTTATATTTACAGCTGTTGGCCGCGCCGACACTAGGTAATTTAGTTTGCCTTCTATCTGAAATGTAAAATATGTTGACAAGTTCACTGTTATCAATAAATAATTTTGATCCATAAACACTTCTCCAATGCAGATTGATGGGTTGCATACATTAGTAAATTTGATTTGCAGGTTTTATAATGTTACTTGGTTTGAGTGGTGCACACCACATATACAAAGAAATATAATGTTGATACAACTTAGGCCCCGACAAAGACATATTCCACGTACAGATCTGTAAAAGCACATTTTATTACCTGTCGGCATTTGAACTATTTGTAATCCTTTTATGATCGTCTTCTTTTGTTCACTTATTTATTGGCATACGATTCTAGTTATTGTGGAAAACAGCCTATTGTACTCGCTCGGGAGCATCATTAGCCAGGTGTTACGGATTACAATTACAAGCTAATTCTAGGAAATTGTGTCGACGTTGTCGGGCGGGCACATTTACATTTGTGAAGTATAAAACGACGGCCTGATTGAGAGCGGGGTCAGTTGAGCTACAACTACGATACGGGCGTGACGTGTCTACATTCGGGAATCTAATAGTGACGGACTTTGTTTTATTGAATTACGACCTTCCGCATTACGTTTGGATTTGTTGTGTTCGGTTATATTTGTACATATGTTATATGTGTTTGTATAGTTCTAATAAACTCTATAATAATTGTAACGGCATTTTAATTCGAGTCCCGCTAACTCATAACAATATCTTATTAGTCACTCGCATTAATATCAGTATATTTCTCAAAATCAAAAGTATATGACATATCAAAATTATATTTATTGATTTTAAGAAAGAAGACATTAATTATGTTACTAGCTGACTAGTTATGGTAATCAATTTACCATGTACATTATGGCTCGAATTCCCATTTGAAATGAAATGTTTTATGTCCTGAAAGTAGTTTGTTTCTGGTCTGGGCCTACTAGTTGTAGGTCATACTGTATGTATGTTTGTAGATAAAACAAATTTAAAAGAAATAGTATGTAGTAATCTACTCTAGTAGTATTTCTTGAGCAAAATCCTGAATAGTAATTATATTAACAACTATATTTTCTTATTATTATCTTATATTTAAATTTATTTTAGTCATCATCCCAACGTTAAGTCTTGGTTGTTACTAAAGCATTCACTTTCCAACCCAACATTGGTTTTCCTAGTTAAATTCCTCCATTTTTCAACAGACCTCTATATCGCTTACTGTAAGTCTACGTTAGTATCACCCTTACATTAAAGTAGTATTAACTAAATAATGTGTTAGTTACATTTTATCAACTCAAAGTTGAATTCTGTTATCTGACCTCTTGTCTTATAATTTTTTTATCATTTGTGTCGTCATCCTTTAAGAGTTCAACTGCCAGAGATAAGCAGCCAACTATTGCTATTGCAGGGGCTCCCCTCACCTAGTAACAAATTAATGAAACATCATATCAAGAGAATGTATGTGTATAAATATTTAACCTTGAATGCCTGTATTTAAAAAAAAATATTATCATTTAAAATTATGCACCACATGTAAATAGCCAATTTTAAATAGGACAAGACAGCTGACTCATCCATAAAACATATTTTGTAGTGTTATTGAAAAGTTTCCTATGAATTAAATATTAATTTTCTGTTACTATGTAACAAAAATTGTTCTAAAACCATGATGTTTCTCTATTTTCATAATTTCTTTCATACCATCCTATTTGACATAGACTGTAACTTATGTAAGTGAGGTTATACCTATAATAGGTGTAATTTAAGTTAGTTTTCCTGGACCATTTTAATTGATAAGGCTGCTTATCGTCTACTTTAGTAGTGGGAATGCATATCCCAATCTCTAAGTCAATTAGCAGATTATGACTTCACTTACCATGCTCTTTTGGTTAAGATAAGTTATTTGAGCATATGACAAATATTTGCATAATCACAACAGCAATGGTTAGACTGTAGTGTATTTTTGATATATGACCAATAAATAGACTAGCCAGTCTAATAATGTTTTAATCAGATTTTAAAAAGCTGTTTGACACTAGAAATCAGTTGCAGTCAAGAAATTATGTCTCTATAGAAATAATAGAGACTTAATTGAGAACAATTCTGGGCTGCGCTTTGACAAAGAGTGGCTTGAGATTAAGGGTAATTTGAGTTTAGGGGTAACATACACCTTATATATAGCCACTAGAACTGTAATTTGGATTAGGAAACAAGCTTTTAGGGTCCACAAACAAGTTTTGAATGAATAATGGGCAAAACAAAAATATGTTAGATAAACAAGGTTATGCCACTTTTGTTGATAACAAAGTGTGATTTGTGTTTAGGAATACACTTATGCTTAATATATAAACACAAACTGTTTTTGAGTTTAGTAAACAAGTTTTGAATTAGTATATTGATTTTTAAATAGAAAAATAGTTTTTTTTTTGCTTATGTATTGCAATAATGGTTACAAATCAGTTGTGACAATCACTGACCGCTACCATGGCACGCTAGCTTGGCTTGTGGACTTTAGTTGAAAGTGGCGAGTAATGACTAGAACGGTAACTTAGCTTAGGTTATGTTAGACTTTGAACCAGAGTGCATGAGCCGAGTGAGCATGCCGCGCAAGCAGCTGGCAAGTGCCAGAACAGACTGGTCACTAGCATCACAATATAAAGAAAAAAACAAATGAGAAAATGAATAATATCTCAAGAACTACACATCTCCTAGACCTGGGGGTTGCAGAAGGAAGAAGTACTGAAGTACTCCTCCGCCCCCCCCCCCCCCCCCGCCTCCCCTTAAAATTGACTACTAATCTAACGTTTAACCCAATTCTGTTCCATTTTATTAAATTAGAAGCAAAAAATATATGTCTGAACTTTTCTGTGCAAACAAAAACTGCCAATTGGAATAATAAATTGTGTAGAACTGTAGTCCGTTGAATATTTCCACAACATACATATAAGTTCATTAGCTTTGGGATATACAATGTGTGCGTTTGTCTGCTGGGGTGGGGTATAAATACAGGGCACTATTATTGTAAAGGGAAGAGTCATAAGTGAGGTTATATTTACAAAAACTCAAGAAGAAGAAAGGTTATCTCAAGAACTATACATTTTCTTGACATAGGGGTTGCAGAAGGCATAAGTATTCCTCCCTACCCTCCCCCTCCACCTCTCTACACCCTCCCCATTACTTAATAGTACCCTGTATCTATACCGCACCCCTTAAAAAAGCTTTATAAATAAAAAGAAAAAGGGGTGTACGAATACCTGCATTTTATTGATGACTTTCCAACCATCTTCTACTCCCATTACTTTAACATATCGTGTTTGTAACGGCAAAAGCAACTGGTCAAGGACTTCTAGGTACCCTTTCTTGTACTTGATAGATTCCAAACCCATGATAAATGGAAGCTGAACATTAAAAACAATTTGGTAAATATTCTGCTGAGATGTTTAGAGAGAGATCTCAGGAAATTAAATACCTATTATGATCCTTCAATATAAATGTTTTCTCTAATATGAATTATGTGCAATTTTGTATAACAAATTGAATCTGAATCTTTAGCAAAATAAAATATTAATTCAATAAAATTAGGGATGGCAAGTTGCAAATGATATAACGATATTTTTAAATATCGATTTATCGTTCATAAAATATTGATATTTATTGACGATTATGGACCGCATCAGAGCAGCGTAAGTTACGGGTGTGAGAAGTATGGAGGAATTCGAAACTTTCCTTAAGATAGGGAGGGGTAGAGGGAATAAATAGTATGCTATACAATAAATGAAGAAGGTGAGCATTCCGGCGAAATGAGATTGACAACGACTTGAGCTTTTTACGATATTCAGTGACATGGTCATGTTTCTTTAAACCACATATAAACCTACCACAAAAGTTTTGAAGGCGCTTTAGCTTATTGAGTTGTTCTACGGTAAGATCAAGATAACAGGCGTCCGCATAATCAAGGATCGATAGTAAAAGCGATTGAGCAAGCGCAACCTTGGTAGCAGTCGGTAGAAAGTACTTCAACCTTCTAAGCGATGCAGAAGAAGCAAAGACCCTTCGACTTAATTCGATTACGCCGAGATTTTTAACTTTGTCGCTGGCCAATCAATTTTAGAAGTCATACGTGAGCTACTTATTACGATGGCCTGGGTTTTTCTAGGATTTACTTTTAAGCCATGTGCTCGACTCCAGTCGAGTATGCGGCCCAAGTCATCGTTGATGATTATTATAGCGTCGTTGATTTTATCTTTAGGTGCTTGAATGTAAATTTGCAAATCGTCTGCATAGAGATGCTAGGATGAAGATAAATTGTTGAAAATAGTATTGATAAAAATAGTAATTTATTTATTTATTTATTACATATCCAACAGCTATATTTATAACTTAAAACAATCAACTCTGTTTAATATGAATGTAGCCAATTACTGGATACTTCACGCATCCAGTAAATATATATAAGTAATATAACTAATAAACGATATTTCTGTCCCAAAATCAAAATTATCGTCTATAAAAACAATATTCTTTGTAAATATTCAAAAATGACGGTATTTCTCGAAAAACATCAATATATCCTTCTTGGGTATAAACAATCATTCTGACCATGTTCATCCATTAAATTAATAGCCTTCGCAAATATTGAAAAATGTCGATAATTCCTGAAAGTCATCAATATATTGTTTAAAAAGGTAAATGATATGTCTGTCCGGAGTTCAAAATTTTCATACATTTAATCAATCTTTTTTGCAAAATAACTATATATCGTTCAGATTAAGAACGAAATGATATTTATGTCTAAAGTTCAAAATAGTAACATAAAAAAGACATTTTAATCAAATAATTATGTTTTTAATTGTAAAATATCGATTTTGAAAAAACTGTTTTTATGAACGATATATCAACAAAATATCGATATATCGTTCACAAATATGGATATTTTCAATATCGATATTTCGCTTTCAAAAATGAGGATATTACAATATCGATGTTTTTATGATTGATATTTACATCCCTAAATACACTCAAAAACGTAACCTTTTCAACCAAGAAGCTTACACACGTAAACTTCTTGTTTTCAACTCATCACCGATGACATAATTCACATATAAACATCCTACAATAGTAGTCTGTGCTTGAAATATAAGTTTAAAGCTCTCTAGTATACAGGCCCACACATTACGGGACACATCCTTCAGCCGTAGCTGACGGATGCCTCCGAACGTAGTATCCATAGTAGTTTGTTGTCCGAACAATTTGTACACCCGGCGTCGGACATAGGGTCATAGGGATGGCAATCTGAGATCGATTAATTAAACAATCGATTTTTCGGCCCAAAAAAAAACCAATTGTTAAATCGATACGTAGCACTAAATCAATTCAGTGATTACTATACAGACTTGAAAAAATCAACATTTTAGATCTCGATTTTTTTGTTAATCGTTTCATCAGGTTTCGATTCGAATTGATTTAAAGAACAATCTTTCGATTCGATGAGAATCACATCCCTAGTGTTGCCAACTCTCTTCGGTTCGGAGAGGAGTTTTTGGCGGAAACCTTAAGGGGACGTTGTGCTGTGCAGTTTTATTTCCTAAAAATGTGTAAAATTACTCTAAAATGAACAATAGTTGTAGGATATTGATAGTTTTTGAGTAGTAATTATGTGTTTTTATGAGAAATGTGAACTATATAGTCAAATGTGGTCTTTCGAGTTTTCACAAGAACTCCGTTATGCGGCGTCGATTGTAGCCTACAATACAATTGCGCCTGGCCTAAAGGCCTAGTTGCCAAACCATAAACACAAAAACATCTGAGAAAATCTTTTATGTCAACTCTTAAAAAGCGTTTGGTTAGATATATATTACATTATAACTTTATTTTTATTGCTTGAGTTCAGCAGACAGGCAGACGGCCCGTAAGTAGTATCCATAGTAGTTTGTGGACGGCCCAGCTGATGGAAAGCGATTACCATCGTCTATGGATATTTTTAACACGAAAGTTTTTCATTAAAGGCATTTTTGATTGACAAATTTTATTATAGTGTTAATGATTATTTTAATGATAGACTTTAAATTACTGAGGTAGTATGTACAGTGATATATAGACTAGTGGATTCATTTTAATTTTTATGACATTTATTTGAAAAATTATGGTTGTTATATTATTATTTTGAATTATTTTTTAATATTAATGTAATATTAGTACTGAGAATACTGACTGAATCGATAAAAATAATTAATTATAGTATGCACAACATTTTGCACGCCCTAGAGGCAAAAACATGTGAAACTATGAAACAATCCTACCAACTTTTTATCCAATAAATGATGATTTGATTTGATTTTCAGTTTTATTTTAGAGTTTAAGTATAAAATGTACATAGTAGAATATTGATAATTTTTAATCAAGGTTGTTAATCGGCGAAGAAAATATGAATAGTTTAATAAAACGTAACTGTTTGAAATGCCGCAAGAAATCCGCCAAAGACTTAGGACCTTAAAGGTACTGATATATATGCTTCGAGGCATGCCTAAAACTTAAAACTATAATAGTCCTCAGCTGTTCACGAGCTGTGACGCGAGTCAGGTAGCATGCTCGAAAATTAAACGACTCTTGTTTTTGGGCATGATCATTACTTATAGCAATGTTTCTCTCGTGTTAGTAATGATCATACCTGTTAGTACCTTAATCCTTTGCCTGTGATTGTGGCGATCTGAATAAAAAAAATATGTTTAATTGTCTATTATCTATTCCATTCCATTAATAAATGTGGCGTCTGGTTTGGTGGACTGATTCGTTTCTTTTCGATAATATCCTCTTGAAGAGTAGATTATAATGACTTTGCCACGAGTTTATTTGGATGTGACTGCTGATGGTGCTAAATTGGGTAGAATTGTTGTTGAGGTATGTTCGACGATTTCTGCCAGTCATTCCGGCCGGCACGATTTTTCATGACCACGCTATTTTCTGGAAACTAGTGTCAAGTTCCAAATTGTTTTTATTGTAAAATAAAAGTTCTATATTCTATTATGATGCGCCTTAATATTTCTTTATATCAGACGTAGTAATCTTTATATACATATTCTTCTGAAATATATGTAATTCTTAAGAGATTTACTTAGTTAAGTGAAGGTCAAACGTATCATGATTACCTTGACTGGAATTTGCCGTCATCTGTCATCGATAATGTTTATATTTATGTTAGTGTAATTACTGTTCATGTTTATCAAAGTATCTATAGTAATTGTTCAGTGTCCTCCCGGGTGCGCCCGTGGTCCTCTGGTTATAGTTGGTGACTACTTAAGTACTGATTCATCTATTGCTATACTATTTCCATTTCTTTATTTTCTCGATGACAGCTGCTGTGGAAACTTGAACGAGCGTCTTTTTTACATTATTTAATAAAAATATGACGCTTACGCACATACCAGGTTATAGCAGAGTCGGAGAAACTGATAGTGATGGAGCTATCAATAAACGTAACACAATAATAGACCCAATATTTTTTTACAAAGTGTAAGAAACTAAACTATTGCCATATAATTTTGTACAAATTTATTAACTAATATTACATTTCATCACAAGATGTAATTATATTATGTTGATTTTTTATTTATTTATTTTAATCAAAATCTGATAAATCGTCACTGTCACTCGATGAGCTCTCCCTGACATTTATTGTAAGTTCCTGTACTTCTATATTATCAAATGCCACATGAATTTTCCAATCCGATGCTATAATGTTTTGGGTTCTTCTCACAATTCTTTCCCAGTGTTCAGCGGTTACTTCCGCACATGCATTTTTTAATAAATCTAACATCTTGTTTGCTGTAAAAGGGGGATGGGTATTGTTTCGAGCAGAGTGTCCTTTGATTTGTGCCTATATTAGTTCTATAGCATTGTACTGGCAATGATATGGCGGAAGTCGAAGAACCCAATGACCACATTTGGCAGCTATTTCATTGGTAATATATCTTTTAGGGAGGCTTTTTTTCGATTTTAAAATATTCACTAATTGTACTGTTAATAAAGTATTATCCACATTTTCGCCATGGCCTTGGAGCCAGTCAATTATCTCTTGTTTTTATTGGCCTGCATTGGCATTTTATCAATTTGTCTGGAGTGATATGTAGCGTTGTCCATAATAATTATCGACGGTTCTTCCAGAGATTGCACTATTTCTTTAAACCATCATTCGTAAATCTCCGCGTTCATTTCTTCGTGGTAGTCCACTGTTTTCTTGGATTTAAAAGCCAGTAAAGCATCTGATACGAATCCTTTCGTAGACCCTGCATGGTGTATGATAAGGCGTTCACTTTTTCCCATTGGCACTGAACTAGTGGAAGCGGTGGTGTCATCAGTCCAGTTCTTAGATACTGTGTGGTTTGCATTTAACCAAGTCTCGTCAGTGAAAATAACATTTGACCAATCTGATATCTTTTTGGCTTTGATCAAAAATTCGCAGCGAGCCATAGCAACGTCGTGATGCGCCATCAATATTGTATGTTTGTCCGATTTTTTATAAGAAAATCCAATTTCTTTCAAAACCAAGCTTAATGACGATTTTTGGCCATGGAACAAACCACATTCACGTAAAGAAACAAAAAGTTTTTAACTGTTGGAATTTCTTTGCGCAAGTAATAGTCGTATATATGACGGCAAATAGTGTCAGTGTTGAAGTTGTCAACTGATGTCACACGACGTGGTTGGCATTTTTTTTGGCTACGAAGCTTATTTTCCTTCATGCCGCTTGTACCGTAAGCTCCGGTAGTAATTTTTGAAACAGTAGGTCCACTAATTCCTAATGCGGCCGCAATACGCTCGCGCACTTGCGTCAGTGGTAATAGCGGGCCACCATTTTCATACTCTGCTTCAAAGTAATTACGAACCTTGATCACCAGTTCTCTCGCCTGCCTTTTCAGAACAGATCCTTTAGGCATTTTGATATTTGACAGCTGGGCAGTAATCAACATGGAGGAACACAAAATACACAACGTAATGTATGGATAATGTGAAAAAACTCAGCGAACAGAAATGTAGTGACTATATACCACAACCATCTTGTTGCGAGTGACAGATTAAAACAAACGCAAAATGGCAATGGACCATTGAGTGTTCCCAGCTTAAAAAAATATATTTGAATATTTTTGTTGTATTTGTCTTTGTTCAAAACATAATAAATTTATGCGATCATATCATTACTTATTTGGTCACAACACTACAACTATCAAATTAGAACTGTCATCGAGAAAATGGAAATAGTATAACATGTTTGACAATGCTATTCTAAACTAATTTTACTTATTAATTTAAGTGTAAATTACTTATGTATTAAATGTATTATCTCTCGTTTTCGACAGCTGAGGACAGATGTCACGCCGAAAACATGCGAAAACTTCCGCGCATTATGCACTGGTGAAAAGGGTTTTGGATATAAGAACTCTACCTTCCATCGTGTCATTCCTAATTTCATGCTGCAAGGCGGTGACTTCACAAACCACAATGGCACTGGTGGGAAATCCATTTACGGAGAGAAGTTTGCCGATGAGAACTTCGTCCTGAAGCACACTGGCCCTGGTGTCCTGTCCATGGCTAATGCTGGCCCTGGTACCAATGGCTCTCAATTCTTCATTACTACTGTGAAGACCTCGTGGCTGGATGGTAGACATGTTGTCTTTGGAAATGTTGTTGAGGGCATGGATGTGGTCAAACAAGTGGAGACTCTTGGCTCCCAGTCTGGCAAGCCATCCAAGAAAGTAGTTATCACTGACTGTGGGCAGCTTTCTTAAATCAATCCATAATAATTATAAAGTATAATGATTATTTTAAGTTTAACACTATGTCCTCCTAAGTAATACCTTCCCAGCCTCGAAGTTGGAACCAGTAATGTATGGGCCATTCCAATTATGAACTTATTGCTGTTATTTATTTACGTTGCATAACTAGGAATTGCATTTATTATTATGAATATTAATAACAAATCAATTTTACCAATTTCTATGAAAAAAAAAGAAATTAATTTGAAAAATTTATTAATTAAATAGTCTGGTAGATAATTATACTTGGTATTTTAACTACTTTATATTTATATGTCAAATTGCTTGAAGTTAGTACTAATATATTCTAATTCAAAATAACTGTTTTTCATTTTGTAGTATACAATCACCATAATGTTTTAAAGACTGCATTAAAATATTGTGTACACATATTTGTTACTTAATTCTTTATGTTATTTCTATTAATGCAGCTTTGTCAATAGGAGAGTGGACAGTGTAATCAACTGACATACTTTTTATAATCTTACAGAACACCACCTCAAATATTGACCAAACATGACTATACAACCTGATTATACACAAGTAGGTATTGGAATAAATAGCCAAGAATATGCTATTGCACTGAATATGAATATCATTAAAGACTAAGACAGAAAAAAATGGGTGACATAATAAGGCATGGAAAAACCTGGGGGTTTTATAAATGTCTATGGAACTCCTAAATTTTAATTTAAAGTGAACAATGAACAATACCTAGTTGTAGGTATAAATGTATTGATTGTTTTATGTAAGCCTTGTGTGGAAAATCTCAACTGCAGTAGAAAATACTTTTAACTTAACCACATTTCTAGAAAAACCTTGTTTGATGTTAGTCAAGTAGCCACAATTTGACTTTCGTTTTATATGTAACCAGGATTATTAGGACGATCATGATATTTAACAGAAAGTATTTTTATAGAAACCTGAAGATACCTACTACGTTTTTCCTGATAACATTAGAGCCCGGCCACGAGTTTGGGTTTATATACGGGTGATCCGACTAGCAACGCATCGAAGGTTGGCGCCGAACGCAACAGTTCGTGGCACGTTTCTTATTATAATCGTACTTTTGTTTTGACGCTCGTCACGTTACACTCGGCTATAGCTTATATAGTCAAGTTTGTTGCCGGGTTTTTAGTCTTAAAAAAAGGACCAAGGAACAGAAATAAAAGCCAATAATTTATTATATTTAACTTATATTTTAGAATTAGATAATAATAAATCGTGCTAATGATTATAATAATAGTTTGTAATATATAATTGAAATAGTAACAAGCATAGAATCTATCAAACGCTGTTTAATTTGTAGACCCATTTTACTAAATGGTTTTGCAATTATAATTCTTGATTTTTATAAATACTACAATTTTACATGCACGTGTTTTCCTTAGATCATTTTGCTATTTACAGCACACACGATTTTTGCAATGAATTAAATTACACTATTTAATGATATTTAAATATCTTTAACTTAAGGAACTTCTAGAGTTAGATATTAAAATATAAAAAAAACAGTTTAAATTAACTATCTAAACATAATTTTATTCAAAAATTAATTTCGTAAAGAAACAGGTTATAGTGATATTTTCGTTCTGTTTTGTTTTTATAAATAAATACACAATTTGACTGGCATGAAATAAGTCCACTTGTATAGGTTGTTCCATTAGTATTAATGCTCCACTAGCCGTTCCACAAGGCGACCGCGGTCGTTGTGGTCGTGGCGAAAACGTCACTAATGACGTCATCATTTTCGATCACACAATGCAAGTGGAACGGGAAAAATCGCGATCATGAACGCGGTCGTTGCTAACCCCTAATAGAACGTAGCCGTAGTGCAGTGGCTCTAGATACGAGCGTCTCATTTAAATGTAACGTAGGTTCTCTACCAGATATTAATTTCGCTTTGCTTTTCTAGCTTATTGTGCTTACTGTAATAATTACCATTTGATGATGGTAAGATGGGCGATCTATGAAACCGGCCAATCTACAAGCGAGGATAGCGAATATGTTGTGCATATGCATAGTATATACTTTTCTTATCCACTTCGTTAATTTACTTAATGTCTGGTTTCTATGTCTTACTGTCCATTCATCTGCTTTAGTGGTTAAAATAACATACGATCTCGGACAATGGACAGTATCGCGATCCAGCGAGGTTACGTAGTAAGCTTTCTGGGAACTTTACTCATTGACTTGGATGACCTAGACTTAGTATTTTATTTAGTTTTAAGGGATTAATATAACTATTAAGCATTAGTCGATTAGATCAACTTTAGATATTTCTTTGTCTTAGTTTATAATTCTCGTATGTTTTCTATCAATGGTAAGGTACAATAATGGATAGTAGGTATGAGAGAAACGGCATAAGGCGACATGTACTCGGTAATCACGAAAAAAGACTATCATTTCTTACCTATAATAGTACTCTTTTTCAAAGGGCTAGGTACACACACAAACTTAACTCGCATCCACAGCCCCGGAGCCACATCACTATATTTAATGCATTTTACCATGATCTCTTAATATTTATTAACAGTAGATACAGATCAATGTGTAAATAACAAGCTGTGAAATAATACTTAATAGTGGTCCAACTGTCGATCATGTTGTACTTAAGAAATCATAGCCTGTTTTTTAATAATATAAGTAATTATATGTTTCAAATCTATATATAAAACAAAGTCGTGTTAGTTACATCATTTATAATTTAAGAACGGTGCGACCAATTTTTATGAGTTTTGTGTTTTTGGAATTGTCTTCGGCCGGAATAGGATAATAAGTATTCAAATATGATATTCATCAATAAAAAAAAAACATCAGCCACAACGTAGTCATTTGTTTTTTGCATTTAAACTCATTTTCGTTTGTCTGATTTAGGTGAATTATTTTTGTGTGTCTTCAAGTAGGTCCCCGGATGGTTTAGATTCACGATTGGACCCGGTATGCAGCGCTGCAATCGGTTTCTAGATTTTTATTTTTTAAGGGCAAAACGACGTCTGCCGGGTATAGCTAGTAGAAAACAAAAATGAATTTTAGGTATAACAACTACGTTAAAATTATATAGGAGTACCTACGTAGTATTATATACGAATCTATTTTAATTTAAATTTATATGAAAATTTACCTAATATTCAATTGGTTAATGCTTAGATAATATGTACCTGCCTAATTGAATAGGGATTTATACATAATGTATTTTTGAAATGTCCAATAATTTAGAGCACTAATAATCGTGGTGAATCGTACTGTCCTGAATTATTGAATTGTTAAACAGTTTTCAAGTGTGTATGAATTTGAACATTACCTAAACATACTGAGGACGTAATACGTATTATGTGCAACTATTTTTTTCTTTAATTTTTAAAAAGTTATATTTATAATATAACGTCCGTGATCACGGCCACTGAAAAGTGGCCGAAACGTCGGAAAAACCAAAATCAAATAAAATTACCGCGCTTAAAACCGTTAAAACGTAGTTTTATTATGTATACAAGTCGCGAAAACTTAAGAAAATATTAAGTTATATTTAATCTATCACATAAAACTTCTTAAAATCTGTGTTCTTAAACTATGAAGTTGTAGCGAAGAAGGTATCGAGAAATAAAATGAGGTGCATATCGAATAAACAAACTGCAACTTCAGAGCAAATCAAAAGTTTAGTGATATGGTATCATAAATTCAAATCGCTAATCATAAAGACAAAATGATTACAAGAAATGCGCAGGCCAAGTCAATACTCCACATGTCAGCACCCGATCCATAGTTGCATAGTGATGTAGTGCAACATGACGTGCAAGCATACAATTTGGTTCGTTCTCCTATGACGATGCAACCAGGTTCGCAGTGCTTCGTGCAGTTCCTTTCTAAGGCCCACATCTTTAGCGCTGTTGTTGAGTTCTCGGTCGAAGTAGTATAGGAAAACCGTTTAACCTGAAAATGTTTTAGCCTTAGTAACGCGGTAGAAACCCATAGTAATATTGAATGTAGATATACAATAATAAGGTAAGCACATAAGAGATTAATAGGAAAACGCAATAAAAAGAGATAAATTAAAGAGAAACGGCTGAAGAGTAAGATACAGGAGAGATCTAATAGACAAAACTAATCTGAAAATGTTAGCAACATTAATTGGTATAAGTAATTGGATTATAATGTTTTGGTATTATATTTTTTTATCCAATATTTATATCCAGTACATTTGCCACTATTTTGGAATCTATTAACACAATAATACAACATGTGATGCCAGCTATTTGAGCAATAACAGCTCTTATTTTTACGGGGAGAATTCCGATTGAGACCGCGGGGCAAATTCGCCATGTAGGGGTGGCATTATTACCTCCGAAGAAATAATATTGGCAGCCAAGTTAGGTTTATCCATTAAAACCCCTCGGTACTCCTTCCTTCGCTTCATATCAGGGCTACGGGAAAATGGAAGCTCGTCCAATTCCGCGTGCCCTGGCAGGTGGGGTTCCCTAGGGCCACATCCATTGCTGGCGAGACTTTTTAGTTTGAGAGGTTTAATAAATAATATGGGAGAGATCGTTATAACGCGAGCCGCGTTAGTATTATTTTTCTTACCATACAGATCCTCCTATCATTATGACATTTGTGTATGAGCGCGGAGTTGTTGTGTCGTAGGTCCGCGCACCTATTTTCGGGCGTTTCGGCAAGGCATTTGTAACACCATAACTCATTGTTGGGCCGAGCTGCTGCTGACGTCACGTGTACACTGTCCCTAAGGAGATCACACTCGCCTTCTGAAATCAAATGTAAAAAAACAAGTTATTATTTGATAATCTAATCATGATATTAGCCAGATCAACTTATGGCTGGTTTCTATATTTTATCGACCGCTAATTTGTCTGACTATCGGTTAAAGTTTGACATATGCTCCATACAAGTAATATCAAAATTTAGGCGATGATAAGGTAAGCGAAAAAATTACAGGCTACAAGGAAATAAATTATTTTATTGTTTCATACTTAACCAGAGGTTAAAATTAAGGTTGTGTACATGAAATTTAGGTCCCCTGAATATAATGACACGCCTACTTATAGCATAATTATATTTTATTTTTGTACATATTTTTTTTACTTACAGTTAAAATTATTCAAATAATTTGAAGAAAGTGAAATGAAAAAAGAGGGTTAAAATTATTTAATCCATTGATTGGGCTGTAAACAATGCTTGTATTCTTTACAATCAAAATTATACGTATACTTATTCGGTCGATAATTTAAAAATATTAAAAAACGGCTGCTTGACGTCACAAGCGATCAGCAGGGCGTTCCATTAGTAGCTCACAATGCCCAAAATGCTCTGTTAGCCGTTTCACAAGGCGACCGCGGTCGTTGTGGTCGTGGCGAAAACGTCACTAATGACGTCACAATTTTTGTTGTAAGTCTCTAATGGCCCAGATGGTTGGAGCATACCTCGCCCAGAGAATACTGTTTGTATTCAGCTAGGTAATGCTGCCCAGTGCCGTAAATAGCCTTTTATGCGCCCTATGCGAGCTTCTTTAACTGCGCCTTTGTTTTTCTTAGATATTAGATATAGGAGGTACCCTAGCTAGAGTAATGCTATATATAGGCCTACTTTATTCCATTCAGGGTGATAAAATAACGCACAAGGACTTTGGTGTTGGTGGACCAATTATCTAATATTTTGGAAGAAAACATTTTTTTTACAGAACTAGAACAGAAATACGCCCGTGCGCTGCCAAAAAAATGACCGCGATGTTTTGTCTAATTTAATAGACGTTTTTGATGATACTGGCATGTACGAATGTGTTGGAATCGAGCACTAGGGGCGCAGCGGGAACTTATCAGGAGCAAACCGAAAAAATAATAGTCCTGCTTGGTCTGGCCATTCTTGCGCCCCCCAGAGTCTACGCCCTGTGCCTGAGCCCGGTAGCACCGCCCTATCACGGTACTGATGCTGCTAGCTTTCTATGTACAGTTCCCTACGACAGCGGTTTGGTCGGGCTGGATCGAACTTAGTGTAGTATAACAGTGTATATAACTAGTCATGCCATAAATATTGTAACATGAATTTATTTTTTCTATTGCAAATAACATTTGTAACTTTTACAATGTGTTAGTTTAATACATAAATATAAAACAATTTAAAATAAAAAAAGTTTATTCGAAGTGGTCTCCATTGGCTGCAATACAGTCCTTTAAACGTTGAGGCCAGTTATCAATAGAAGCACGCACTTTTTCCATGGGAAAATTCTTCACTGCCAATCGTATGGATTGTTTTAGGGACTCCAAATTATCATGGCGTTTAGAGCAAGCCGTACTCTCTAAAACTGACCATAAATCATAATCTAGTGGATTAAGATCGGGACTAGACAACGGCCAGTCTACAGCTCTGATGAAGTCCGAAACTTTCGTTTCCAACAAAGAATACGTGGACCGAGCTTTATGACCCGGCGCCGAGTTTTGCTGGAAGGACCATTCTTGGTTATTGAACATGGTGTTGTTAAGAGGCTTAACTACCTTCTCAAGAATGATATCTTGATACACTTGTGCCGATGTTTTGATACCTTTTTCACAAAAATATGGCTCAGTTACTCCTTCATAGCTAACACCCCACCAAACTATTATTGAAGACGGACAATTTCCACGTTGCACTCTGTCGACTAATGAGAAGCTTCCTTAGAGCTTTGAGCATAAATACGGTCATTTTGTTTGTTAAAATGTTGCTAAATTGTAAAAAATTTCGCATCCGTAAACAAAATTTTTCTGTGAGCTCCCTTTGCGTACCGCTTCAGTAGTTGTTTCGATTTTACCACCCTATTCTGTTTTAAATTATGAGTTAAGAAATGACCAGTGCGTCTCTTATAGGCTGCAAGTCCTAAGTCATCTTTTAAAATACGCGACATGGTTCTAGGTGATATCTTCATTTCCCGAGATAAAATCTTTTGCTTTCGAACAGGATTTCTTCGAATTATTTCCCTTACTGCTTTGACCACCTTTTTCGTACGGACACTACGTGGACGGCCAGATCTTTTTCTGTCACAAACAAAGGAGGTCTCATTGTATCTATTAATAGCCCGGTACACAGACATTTGACTAATACCAAGGGTATGGAGAGTTTTAAAAATTGCAATTGGCTCCATACCTACTTTGTGTAATGCAATCACAGCGATTCGGTTCTCTTTATCGCCTCACTCCAGTTTAATATCGCAAAATGTTGTACATTTGTACAATGTATTGGCGCCAAAATGAAAAACACAATGAACAATCATATAAAAATGACAGATTCCAAATTCAAATGTAATATTTTGTTTCTTTTTGCCAAGTTGTAATGTTTTGCCAAGTTTAAGCGGGGTTTTAAAGTATACCATTTTGCTATGCCGTTTTTGTTAACAAAATGCGAGAGTCGTATTAAAATGTCTATAAGTAGTTACATATTTTATTTTCTTATAAAGTTTCATCAAATTTCAAAAAAATTTCAGCTTCGTTCAGTAACTCAAAATGCATTATGACCGTTGTTTTGTTAATATAGTAAATTTAAAAGGCTGTGTCGATTTCACTTGTATATTTCATGTTTTACAGCTTTTTATGTTTATAATTTATATATATTATTTATTAGTAGTATTTATGATAGACGTATGTAAGGCGAGTGACATGTGTGATTTATAATAATATTATGAAGTAATGAAATGAGGTTGTAGTGATTGAAAAAGTTCTGTTTATCGCAGACAACCGTCATCAAGTAACAATAATGAATATGCTTCTACAATGTCTCTGCTACGTCTGGAATAATGTTAGTGTTAGTGACTGTGTCACACAGATATAGCCAAGGGTTTAATGCGTTATTGGAGATGCGATATTATTAATCACGTTAAACATTGACAGATAACTCGGTTAATCGTTAATGCGTTATTTTTTAACGCTATAAATAAGTCGCCTTTTGTCCGTCACTAACACTAACGCAGGTGGAGCAGAGAAGGGGTATGAAATTTATAAGCCCGTGCCCAGCAGTGGGACATTTATGGGCTGGTAATCATTCAGAATCAAATTGAATCGAACACTGGTACACTGCGTCGTAATATGATAAAAATATAGACCTGTATACAATCGAGGTTGGTAATGGAAGAAAAAAAATATCCATTGTTCGAGAAAGCTTTAATAAAACTAAAAATTAAATAAAAAATGGATTTTCGATAGATTTACGTAATCAGAATGGACAACACAAAAAGAAACGTTTTCGTAAAATTGGAAGACTACAATTAACAAAACATAAGTGTTAAAAATGACTGAACCATAGACAATATTATGAGTTTGGAGCACTTCCACAAATATTCACATTGTAATTTTATTAGCAGCAATGAAACCTATTGAATAATAAGTTAAATACATTTAAAAAGTAACGCAATATTGACTATAATAATGGATTATAATATTTTTGACATACCTGGTGCGAGCAATGACAGCGAGATCAGCATCAGATAGCGCATGTTGTTTGAACTGGGTAATGCGCATGTCCCAGCATCCAAGTATCGATCTCGTCTGGACCACAGCCGACCTGTTGCTGGTCCCGGCTAGCCCCGCCTATATCCCTCCCTCTTAAAACACTTTGATCGGGGAAAACAATCTCAACTTTCGGAATTCTTCATAAAATTAAAACTTTTAGCTCTTGTTCTAAGGCTTGCCAGTGTATTTAATGGATAAAATAGATTTTAATTAAACGCTCATCAAGTAATTTGATCTATAAACTGTTTGAAAGTTATAATCGTATTTACTTATGTATTTTGCAACATGTTTACATTCATACTAACGTAACTAAAACATCATCGTTAAGTAAAAATATGGCTATAATATATGGCTATAATAAATACAACGTCGCTTTCCACATCTGTCTGTCTGTATATCCGCAACTTCTAAACTACGCAACGAATTATTAAGCGATTTTCACCATCAGTTAGATAATTTTTCAAGGAAGGTTTATTCAAATACATATACTAGCTTTTGCCTGCGGCTTCGCTCGCGATATATAAAATCTTAATTAAATTTTTATGTAAGGTAATGCTGCCAGTCTTCTAGGTACATAGTCCAGCGACAGTGGCGGGGCTGGACGGGCTTTATATAGGTTTTTGTTTTATTTTCTACTATTGTATATATATTTTTGAGCTAGGTTTATTTATAGGATTAATTTTTAGTTTATAATAATAATTTAGAAAAAATATTAATGTAAGAATTAATTTATTTAGTTGATAATTACACTAAAGAATATTAAAAGAAAAATACAACTAAATACTAAAACTAAACTATAGTATGAAAAATAAACCTAAAATTAAAAACTAAAACTGAATAAAAAATTATAGATAAAATATTGGTCCCAAGTAAGTAAGTAAAATAGACCTACCTACTAGGGTTTGGGAAAAACTCTGCTCTAGTACAATGAAGGAAACTCAACTTATATTGCATTCTACCTATAAATAATCCCTTAAGACCATAAATAGGATACCGAGCCTAGGTCATCGAAGTCAATGGCGAAGGTTCCCAGAAGGCTGGCTACGTTTCCTGACTGAATTCTCATACTAATCTATTGACCGAGGTAGGAATCAACCTTCGGATCTTCCCGGGCTTCAAAGTAAACGCTCCGAATGCTCGTATAAAGATAATACATATTATTATCTGTGTTCTCCGTTCTATATTGCCTCATAACACAAACGTAATTTGTTTTACCTAGGAATATACGATGTGTGTGATTATCTGCCGATTTATTTATTTGTTTTTTAAACTATGTATACATTATTATAATATTACAAAAAGGTATTCAATTACATAGAAAAATGTTTGTGTCTGTCTGTTCTTGGAAGACTTGTTTCTAATTTTTATTTCATTTTATAGCTAGAGTACAGCAGACTGGTTGATAGCCTAACTGTGGTGGGAAGTGATTACTGTCGCCTAGAAACATTTGCAACACTAGGTATTACCAATGTACTGCCGTACTCGTAGATGGGACTGGAACCTGGCCACTAGTGCCGGAACAAAACTCAAGGTTTTTATGGAGGCATACTCTAGAACAGGGGTCATAGCCATTCAGACTGCCAAATACTCTACCACCTGGCAAATAATTTTACTGGATGTTTTCTCTTTGTCATATAAACTACATTTTAGTTAAATCAATGATTTATTTAACAGATTATGGTTGCGATTGCTATGGAATGTATTTCTTAGGCTACGTTCCACATAAGGCTAAAAAAAACCACGCCCATGATCGCGATTTTTCCCATTCTACTTGCTTATGAGCGTTACAACCATAAACTCTAGTGACTAGTGGACCGGATTATGGGGCGTTGATGTAATTAACGACGGAATACAGAAATGTCGTTAGTTGATTTGAATATCGCGCCTTTTTAAAGTCAATTGATAGAGATAATTAATGCTCTGTGGTCAACGCCCACTTCGACTCACCTTGAGTTTTTGGGGGGAACTGAAAGGGGACGTTGTGCTGTGCAGTTTTATTTTCTAAAAATGTGTAAAATTACTCTAAAATGAACCAAAGTTGTAGGATATTGATAGTTTTTGAATAGTAATTATGTGTTTTTGTGAGAAAAGTGAACTGTATAAATGTGGCTTTTCGAGTTATCACTAAAACTCCGTTGAATGGTGTGGATTGTAGCCTACAATACACTGCGCCTGGCTTAAAGGTCTAGTTGCCAAGCCATAAATATTAAAAAAATCGACCCACCTTGGAGTTTTTGGCGGTAATTGAAAGAGGACGTTGTGCTTGTGTGGTTTTATTTTTTAAAAATGTGTAAAATCTCTCTAAAATGAACAATAGTGGTAGGACATTGATAGTTTTTGAGTAGTAATTATGTGTTTTTATGAGAAATGTGAACTGTATAATCAAATGTAGCCTTTCGAGTTTTCACAAGAACTCCATTATACGGCGTCGATTGTAGCCTACAATACAATTGCGCCTGGCTTAAAGGCCTAGTTGCCAAGCCATAAACACAAAAACAAATCGATCCACCTTTTGACATGGGTCTTTGTGAGCGCTGTGTGATCGAAAATAATGACGTCATTAGTGACGTTTTTGCCACGACCATAACGACCGTGGTCGTTATGGTTGTATCGAAACCTTTGGGCGTTATGAGCTACTAGAGGAACGCGTCCATAGTATAATAGTCGTGAGCATTGGCTAATAGATAATAACTTTGATGATAATTTCTTGCAGTGTAAAAGAAACAAGTTGGTTGTATTTTTTAATACATAATGTAAATCGGTTGCTGTTAAAAGGATCTAAATTTGTTTTGGTACATGTATGAAATATTTTTTGGTTCAAAGCTGAAAGGCCTAAAGTGGATCGTTAATTGAATCATTTACCGGCCTTGTTTTCGCTATATTATATATTAAATATTGGCTTTTCTATTTTAAACAAAACTAAAATTATATATTGGAAATTGTCAGAATTAGAAAATTTGTTATAAATAGCGAATAAACGAATTATCATAGTTATCTAAGTGACTTTTATCTAAAACTAGCTGTGTCCGCGACTTCATTCATAGAGGATTAAAAACGATGGCCTCTGAGGTCGAATGCGCTAAGTCTTTGTCAGCTGAGTTCATTGGAATGCAGAAGTCCCAGGTTCGATTCCTGGCATGGTAAATCTCATAAACGAACTTTCCGTTGTTTACTATGGTCTGGATGACTGAGCTCAGTGGTCCGTTTTATCACCCATACATAACACAGGCGTAATTTACTTAGTTTTGGTACCTATATACAATACGTACATTTGTCTGCAGATTATTTATAAAAAAAAAATCATATCTTCTGAGATGTTAAAATAGCCACTTTTGCAGTTTAGTATTAAGTGTCAAAATAAAGTGGAACTTATGCCATGTCCTTGCACCTACTAATATAACTAAACACATGTTATAAAACTACGTTTTAACGGTTTTAAGTGCTATCTTTCATTTGATTTTTTATTGCAACGTTTCGGCCACTTTTCATTAGCTGTGATCATGGAAGACATAGTAGACACATAAAGAAAATACTAGACAGACGTTATTTATTTCACATTGCGATTTTTCAAAACCGACTGCACACGATTAAACCTGTGATATTGAAATGGAATGAATACACGTAAGTTTAAGATAACATTAATTTGCATTGATCACATCTTAAATAACTTATTTCTAAAGCTATTATTATTAATATATATTATCTAAAACATCTTAAAGTCAGTGCTTAGTAATTTTCAAAAAAATATAGTAATTTTTATGTTTTACTTTGCACCGACTTCAAGATGTTTTAGATAATATATATTAATAATAATAGCTTTAGAAATAAGTTATTTTATACTTTTTAGTTATTGAAGTCGGATTTTTAAAACGAAGTTTTTTTATTTTATTTGTTGCTTTTTAGTGTCTAGCTATGTATGGGTAGACATACATACGACATAGACATACGAAAGGTGCCGCGCTCCTTAAAAAATATAGGTCCCAAGAAACGGAAACAAAAAAAGTTCGTAAAATGAAAACTACTGGGCCAAACTACGTCAAATGGGATCAAATGGCAGCTATTCCGCGTCGAACAAAAAAAGAATCACGTAAATTGGATCATAAATCTCGGAGTAATCGGTGAACGTACATAAAAAAATGAAACAAAAAAAAGATCCCGACGGAACTCCTCCTTTTTTTGAAGTCGGTTAAAAATAAATTGATTAATTTGTTTAGACTTCTTCTAATATGAAAAAAATGTTTTGACTTTATTATTGTGCCATTTATTGAAAAATAATTATTATCATGAAAATATTGTAAAGCATCATTCTTTGTCTTTATTTAATATAGGTTGGGTAAGAAGTCTTTTCGCATACAGTATGTATGAACTTGTAATAAGATCTCTTTGGCTATACCATTTGTATCTGGCTGGTTTTGGTATCATTAAAAAGTTATAATTTTAAAGAAGACAATTCTAAATTCAAATTAGGAAAAAGTATGATTTTCATGTGTTTTTCTTATTGTTAAAATGAGTGAATGTAATGAAGAAATTCGATACATTTTAAAATTTTACTACAAAAAAGGTAAAAATGCAACACAAGCCGCGAAAAACATTTGTGATGTTTATGGACCTAATGCAGTATCTGTGAGAGTAGCGTAAATTTGGTTTAAGCGTTTTCAATCCGGAAATTTTGATATCAAAGATGCACGTCGCTCTGGTCGCCCTGTTACAGACAAAATTGATGCCATTTTTGAAAAAATGGAGCAAGATTGGCATATTAGTAGTTACGATGTAGCTGGAGAACTGGGAATTGACCACAAAACGGTTTTGGCGCATTTGAAAAAAGCTGGGTACACAAAAAAGCTCGATATTTGGGTGCCTCATGAGCTCACTGAAAGAAACCTAATGAACCGTGTACTCATTTGTGATTCTTTATTACGACGTAATGAAACCGAACCATTTTTGAAGAAGCTGATAACTGGTGATGAAAAGTGGATCATGTACGACAAGAAAGTGCGAAAAAGATCGCCGGATGGCCGGTCAGGCTTCACAGACTGGCGAAACCCGGGTTAACTCGCAACAAGGTGATGCTGTGTGTATGGTGGGATTGGAACGGCATTATTCATTATGAGCTGTTACCGCCAGGCAGGACCATCGATTCTGAACTGTACTGCGAACAACTGATGAGATTAAAGCAAAAAGTTGAGAGAAAGCAGCCGGAATTAATCAACAGAAGGGGTGGTTTTTCACCATGATAACGCTAGACCTCACACATCTTTAGCCACTCAGCAAAAATTACGAGAGTTTGGCTGGGAGGTGTTAATGCATCCGCCGTATAGTCCTGACCTTGCACCTTCAGATTTTCACCTGTTTCGGCCTCTGCAAAATTCCTTAGGCAGTGTCAGGTTAACATCACGAGAGGACTGCCAAAACCACTTGTCGCAGTTTTTTGATCAGAAGCCCCAAAATTTTTATAGCAATGGGATCACGTCCCTACCTACAAGATAGCAAAAAGTTATCCAACAAAATGGCACCTACATACTTTAGTCAAATGTAAATAAACTTTATAAAAAAACCTTTTGAAATTTTATATAAAATGTGAAGAAACTTTTTGCCCAACCTAATAATAAGTATTGTCTTGATTTTTACGATTAAAATATTTGTTGGTAATTTATCTCTGTTTGTAATATAGTCCATATGTATATAAGCCTTAATTGTCTATTTTCGAAATGCCAAGAGCGTATAAGAATTTAATTCACTGACAAACCTTCTAAAAACGGTTATTTATGGTTAGGAATGTATGAAAGAAGATGTTACTTAAGTAAACTTTGAAATGTAATTTGAAGTCATAGTCAGACACTCTAATTTTATATATTGGTATAGACGCCCCGTTTTGTTCATTGGCATGGTCCAAGATATGCACATAAAAAGCTGTATGAGACTGCACATCCGGTTCCTAGCGATGCACGATATCAGGTTGCACTACGAGAGAACGAACTCGCCGGGGACTTGGTTCCCTGACAGCGAAAGAGGCCTTCGGACCGCAGCCTGCCAGGGCCTGCGACATGGCAGGGGCAACTACTAGTTGCCGTGGCATAAAGGCGAAGCACGGGACAACGAGGGGTTTTAGTGCGTATCCTCGACTCGGGTGGTGATAGTATTTCTTGCTTGCAGTGCTAGTGTCACCCCAATGTGGCGAATCCCACACTCCCCACCGCGTTTCGCGGTGGATAATCCTCAAAAGGATTTTCCCTCGTTAAAAAAATGTAGCTACAAACATTACTTTTGAGGACTTGTGTTGTTACGAAAGCACGTTCAAAATGGACATTTCAGGTTAGCTCGAACTGTCTTAATAGGTTTTAGTGCAAAGATAAGACAGAACGTCTTGGCCATTTTGACCGCCGTCGTCAGACCGGCACTTGGATACGTGGCTATGCTTGCACGACTGTTTCTCTCGTGATTCCGTCACAGGGCCGCTGTATACCCGTATACAACGGCCCTGTGACGGGAATGCTAGGTCACGTGATGTCCAGCAAAGGTGCGGGTCGATGGGGCGCAGGTTTAGGCTTAGTGGGTAGTTCGGTTATCGGTTTGTCCACGATTGCGTCGCCTTAGCACGGCATGTGTCCAAGACTCGGTCGCCGAGAGTCCCACACACGCTCGATGCATGCTTGAGCGTTGCATTTTAAGGCCAAACCCCGTATGGCCCGGGTATGGTGTCCAAAGACATTTCCCCTGCGTTAACAAAAAAAGAAGAACATCTTGGCCATCGTTGTTTATCGTGCGTCGGAAGTGGACGGACGGACGGCTGTGGTCACCGTCAAGGTTATGTTTTTGCGCGTAGTGAATTTAATGTCTATTTTTAGCCATTCAAGTGTATTTGCATGTAGATCAGAGTTGCATAGCCCTTGTTTTCTAAATTGCCACTTGAAAGCCTGCTATCAATTTGCAACGACTGCGGCGGTGAGATAATTTTATTGGTCACTCTTTGTTATCTTACGGCCGTGAACTCAATCTTCTAAATTGGCGTCTCTTTATTTTATTGCGACCCTCTCTGACAGCCGAGGTTTTAGGTATTCCATAAGCTGCTTTGCGTTATACTCATTTCATACAAAGCTTTATATTATATATTTAGTTCAAATTATGAAAAAACAAGTATGCCATAGTACAATACTGGTTCAGGCATGCGAATAACATTCCAGCGACGTGAGCTCGAAGCCTGATGGGTTAAACTATTCACTACCGCAGACTTTTATACCTATTTGTATATGATCAGTGTCAAAATAATGTGAAACTGTATGCTATGCCTTACACCCACCAGTATATGTAAACACGAGTCAATTTTACTATGTGATTGCACAAAAGTGGCTGTTCTAAATTCCCAAGACTGCACTGGTTAAGTATTATGTTTATGCACTGTTTAAGCAATTTTTCTAATCTACCGTGCACTTTGTTATGGTATGAAAGTAAACAGTGTGAGGAAACTTAGCTATCGGTATTATCAATGTATCAAACCCACCAATCGTTTATTCTATGACAAACAAAAATAATACCATAATGGTTCCTTTTTATTTTTACATATCAGAATCCTAAATAACTGAAAACCTGGTCAAAAATCATCTTCTACTTTTTATTTTAATTAAAGTACAATATACATATGAAAGTCGAATTCATTTAAAGATAAATAGTAAAATATTTATATAATATTGTTGTTGTTGTTGAATTATAATAGAGTTTATTAGAACTACACAAACATGTATAACACAGGTACAAATATAACCGAACACAACAAATCCAAACGTGATGCAGAAGGTCGTAGTTCAATAAAACGCGCAAAGTCCGTCACTATTAGATTCCCGTATCGTACTTGTAGCTCAACTGCCCCCTCTCTCAATCAGGCCGTCGTTTTATATTTCACAAATGGAAATGTGCCCGCCCGGCAACGTCGACACAATTTCCTAGAATTAGCTTGTAATTATAATCCGCACCACCTGGCTAATGATGAAGCTTGCAAGCGGCCGTAAACGAGTACAATAGAACAATGGGCCGTTCATCACAATAACTAGAAACGTATGCCAATAATAAGTGACCAAAAGAAGACGATCATAAAAGGATTACAATTAGTTCAAATGCGGACAGGTAATAAAGTGTGTTTTTACAGATCTGTACGTGGAATTTGTCTTTGTCGGGACTAAGTTATAACAATATGTACATCGCCGTGTGAATAAGTAATTTACGATAAGTTTTATTTCATATAAAATTATATTAAATACATCACTGTAGGTACAATTTTCTGTAACAATGAAAATTGTTGAACGAGAATTATCAAAAGGGGCCATATATTCTTATTAGTGATATAGTCAGACAAAATAAAGAAACCGAAAACGTTTAAAAATTCATTCATCCGTTATATTATTTGCCGCGTTTTGTCTTGGGAGCATTCGAGCATTCAATTACTTATTTAGCTCTCACTTTATAGAAAACCACGAAACGGAATTTCCCAAAAAACAATCTCTTTTTGACAAATGAAATAATTAAAATTTCGTTTCTCCGAAAGTCCTTCTTCGAATTTAGGTAAACAGAAGAACTTGTTGCTTCGACTCCGCAGCTTTGATTATAATTAATTCAGAAGACCACTGAGCTTTGTAATTACTTGTTAATATGGAAATGGAACGAAATACAACCGCTTTTGTTAATTTTATATAACTGTTTGGTCACGTTGCCGCGGCCCGATGTTATGGGAAAGTATTATTTGATTAGGTTAGAGGTTCAGTTCATTTTATACATTTTTATTTGGCAGTGGTGTGGACTTCATACCATTAAGAAACGACCAAAAGGCTGAACGCGACATGAAGTTATTGACGACTACGTTTTTTATTCGTGCATATATTATTACTTATAATCTAAATGGGGCGTGACACTTATTATATATATCTTATGATTAGCGGCTTTCCACACGTATTGAAATAACAACTCATAACCCGATCGGGCACCAGCTTTTGTTTCAAAATACGCGGTAAGATTACAAAATTACTGAGCATGCAGTATTTGCTACAACTCCATTAATTCTTCGAAAAGCAATTCTGTACCATACTTCTGAATAAAATTTATAAAAAAAGAACTTGAGATGTATAATAGAATAAGAAATATAAAGAAAAACAATTTTTAGCTAGACGTGTTGCTGGGGAGTTTCTTGCCTCTTCCTCTCCTTAACAGCAATAACACGATGCGAAGCGGTATACATAGAATAGGAAGTTAAATTAAATTTTAACGTATATGTGTGACATAATATGTATACGTTTATTATGTATACAAGTAGCGAAAAGTTAAGAAAATAATATATGCATGACCTTCAAAAGTGTTCTTCAGTGGATCTATTTTGAATAAAAACATTTGAATTTAATAAGAGAAAAAATACATTGCGAGTTTGACGTTTTTTCCACAACGGTGTAGTCGGCGCATGCAAATTTTTTGTTGTTGTTTAAGGCGGGGGAAATGCATTTCGCACAATACCGGGTCCTTTGGTAGGGATTAGACCATAGTCGATTATGGAGGCTTTCCCCAGGGCGCAATCCAAACACTAATTGACCGGCTTGTGTGGAGACTCGAGTACTCAATACTCCACTAAAACCACCCTCCTCCCATGTGCCCCCCTTATGGCAGGAAGAGCGTGAGACTTAGAACGTAGTTACGCCCACGCTGATCCTAGCCCATCAGTGCTTGAGAATGCTCCAGGTAGCAGTGCAAACTCACTTCGTCAACAGGGGTGAAGACTCCTCTGCTACCTAGATGCTAGAGGGCGCCTGCAGCGGTATTTTCAAGGAGGGAAGTCATGCGCATATCTGCGCCTCCGGGACCCCGACTGACGTCGGTACCCGTGAGGCGCATGGTGCGCACTTGTATCTCTCTCCCTATCTCGTTCTGCGGCCTCCTTTTGAGACATTACAGTCTCGCAGAAATTGGACGCACCACCAAATGATCATCGCTCCGCAGCATGGCTTGCACCAGACTGCTGAGCGAATCGATCGGATCTACTATTGTCTCGAGTTCAAACCTCTATGGTGCCCATGCTGTGCACTCGACTAGCGTATGAAACGCCGTGTCTTGTGCGCCACACAGGCGGAATTGGGGTGAAGGCAGGCAGTCCACGATATGATTCAGATACTTATCGAAGCACCCATGCCCGGTAAGTATCTGCGTCATCCTGAAGGTCAGGGTCCCGTGTTTCCGCGAGAGCCATCGCAACAGGTGTGGGCGCACCGCTTCCACCGTATCAATGCTAGCCACAGGGTTTTCCAACTCTACTGACCAAGATTGGTTCAGCGCATGCAACATACGGTATGTTTTATCAACCGACTTAGCCTACGCCGGATTTTCAGACCGCGTTACTGATATTTGGTAATAGTTATCATTCTTACCTAAGCACAAGCTTCATTTTTATTTGCCACATCACTACTTACCTACGCCTCGTTTACCTTATGCAGTGGATTTTTACACATTTTTTGCTTGTAGGCTATACAAATTTTAGCCCCTGCCGACTACTTCAAATCATACGCTATTTTTGGTTCACACTCATATTATTAATCACAGCTTTTTGACAATGAAATTGTAACTTTATGATTTGTGCGCTATCTATCGTACGTACTAATTACACTACTTTTTCCCCGTGACCGGAATATCTAAGTGATGGAACATATTAAAAGTAGAATTGTTTGTGTTGACATAATAGGTATGTAATATTTAGGTATTAAGTATGAATTTTTTAACTGTTGTAAAATGTAACTTATTACTATAAGTTCTACTGATGCAAACAGGTTTACTATTTATATAATTTCAGTACGTTATATAAAGCTCAAAAACATTTTCCTAGCGTTAAATCACTGTGTTCGCTTTGTTGCTTTTTCCTCCACGTTGCACAATCTTCGAATGAAAGAAGTCACCCGTGACTGAAAAATTGAGAGGAAGAATATTAAGGTGGTATGGGCATGTAATGAGGAGGGATGAAAGTCACATGACAAAAAGAATGTTGAACTACAAGATCGATGGGTAGCTACAAATGTAAAGGTAGACCAAAAAAGAGATGGATGGAATGTGTGAAAGACGATACGATGATTTCTTGTGTGACAGAAATGAATTGATGATGATTTGATGTATATCAGAATAGAAAAGTGTGAAAGGAAAAGACATATTGTGCCGACCCCAAATAGTCGGGATAAGGTTTAGGAACAAAAGGTTGCACGATCTTCGACATTTGTAATTATGAGACCATTGACACAGATATCATCTTCACAACAATATACTCTGCTAACAGTACCTACCAAAGTTTATTGTTCGGGTACATTTATTAAGTATAAAAATACACATAGTAGCATGTTTTTATGTCATAAATTGTGATTTAATTAAAAAATTATATGCACTATAGAATACAACTTTAATATGGAGTCATTCTGGTATAGAGGGCTGTGTCTCAGGGCTTATTTTGCGGAGATTATTAGATATTCTTAATAGGAGCTTGGTGAAAGAGTCGACGGCGTCGTGGCTGTAAAAGCACTTTTACACTCGGATTTTTACTGCGGCTTATAGTTTGATGACAGGATTGGCCTAGTCCATACGTATCTTTTCCGTTTATTCGATTTCCTGTCTAAAATTTTTATTAAACTCCACATATACATTTTGTAATAGGAGTATAATATAAAAAAATATTAACATTATATTTAAGTGTTTAAAAGAGCCAAAGGGATAAGTAAATAACTGGTTAAATTGGTACTTAACCGATGACTTAGTAATACACTTAAATGCACTTTCTGTTAATTTTCACCAATGATATGTAAACATATGAAAATCTAGGTTCTTTTCGAAAAGTTTTAATTTGAAAAAATCTGTGGTTAGAGACCTTTGAACCTTTGAACCGCACCTTAATACTGCTATTCCAGCGTAGTAGCTTACATTGTCTATAACGTTTAGTTAAAGTTATACCTATCAGAACGCTGGAATTAGATATCAAATCTCCTATCAGTTTCAACCTATATTCATGAGTTAGTTTTCTAACTGAAGGTCTCGCCTCACTTTGAGTATTATCCAACAATAAAAAAATGCTTTAGAAAAATGCTAAAACTCAAAGTTTTATATTTAAAAATAAAATGTGATATGTTTATGGGTCTTGATGGTATATATTACTTGGGTTTATCGATCATTTAACATTATTACAGATTATATAGCAGCATGCTTCTAAAACTACCGCTGTTTTGTGCGGCTAACTGCTTAGTGTAAATTATCTTTTACACCGACTATCAAGTAACAAGATTTGGGTCCTCGCAATCGTGCCATTACGTACGCTCTAGGGAATCTAATTCACTATATTGTCTGCACTATTTTTTTTTATATTTTCCGATTTATTTCCCACAATCAACGCCATGATCGTTGATGGGTCGTATATCATACATAGTTATTCCGTTTGTGAACATCATAAGAGATTCACGTAATTTTTTCTTTGGTACACCCAAAGAAAAATTTACGTGAATCTCTTATGATGACTTAAGGCTTTTGTGTAGTAAATTTTTGCCTTTAAGGGTAAGTGTAACTTTGACAAACGGCAGCTGCAAGCTGCGAATGATGAAGTCCAATTATTAGATGCAAAATAACAAGCACGAATATAACATCCACTTCAGTAGTGTCTGTTTTCTTTTAATGATCTCATTATAAACGAGTGAAAGAAAGAAAATAAAACACTTTATTTGAAGAAATAGCGACTTTACTACATTCTTTATACATTATTATATATATAGAAAATTTGAGAATTTGTATGCCGCATTTTCAGCAAACAAGGTTTGCATTGAGCATATTGCTGTGTCGGAATGATATCCGACACAACTCTGCTAACGCACAACACTAAACCGAAAATTAATTAAATATAATTACCTCATTATAGATACACCTTAACCAGGTGGTAGGGTATTTGCCCGTCTTTGTGGCTACCATCCCTGGTCTAGAGTATGCCGCCATAACATGCTTGAGTTGTGTTTCGGCTTCAGTGGCCACATTCCATTCCTCCTTTCGAGAGCTTGTATATTGGCAGCATCTCTGGTGTTCCAAATGTCCATAGACGACGAAAACCGTGGGCCGTCTGCCTGTCTGCTGAACTCCTGCAATAAAAAAAACCCGCTTTCCACCAGATGGCCCATCAGCCAAACAGGCTTCGTTTCCATTAGAATAAAAGAAACTAATAGCTTCTTGTGTGTAGCTGCGACTTTATATATGTTTAAATTAGGATTTTTATACGTAACTAGGATATGCCCGCGACTTCATCCACGCTTGCCTTGAAATTCTCGCGGGATTCCTGAGATACAAAGTACCACAGCTGTCTTTTTAGTGAAAATTGTCTCGGAATAAGCTATTTTTTATGCACTCGAACAACTACAAACCGCTCCTAGGATAATTCCCGTGTTATTCCCGGGATAAAAATGATAAAACATTTTATTACATAAAATTTGCTATCGATCAGTTAAAATCACATTGGAATTAGATTTTTTAATGTCGCCATATTAAATAATTCCCAAAAAAATCCCGCCGGATTCCTAGGATAAAAATTAGCACAAATTTTAAGTCTAATAAATTTGCTGTTGTTCAGCGAAACCCGCATCGAAGTCGGCCCAGTACTTTTTACATGAATCCCGAACAAACAGACAAGAAATCTTAACAAATTGCATCGTGTTCTCCGTCGTTTATATAGTCTATTTCAGTTGTTTTTATTAAGGGTACAATTTAAATGCTCACCAAAATATTTTTTGTCCCTAAGATTAAGTACCAAGTAAAATATATTAACTTCATATAAATTTAATCCACTCTATACCGAGGTGCGTAAGAAACAACGTTTTACGTTCCAAAATAAATATACACTATTTAAATTCTTTTTGCTTATAAAAATGGATAATTGCTCACCAAATATTGTTTTACTAAAACAGTACCATTCAATCCAAAAATTACAGTTCTAAATAGCTTTAGTGTAATCAAATTATCCAACCTGAATTCAAAACATATTATTGTTAAACTAAGATTACAGTCGTTTCCCTTTACTTATTTATCCTGCAACCCGCACAGCCACCACCGGCACTTTTCTTTTGTTAGTTTTTTAAAAAGTTTATTTGTTTGACTGATAAAAAGTACGTTTTAACGGTTTTAGGCGCAGTAATTTATTTGATTTTGGTTTTTCCGACGTTTCGGCCAATTTTCAGTGGCCGGGATCACGGAAGACAAAGATGTCAAGTGTCAACGAGTATTGTTAAAGTTTTATTTAGTCTACCGCCAACTTGTTCATTATTTTAATTATTTAGTTTATGGTTATTATTTACTCTATGGGAGACTAATCTAATTTACCACCGCTTAGCAACATGTTATAGCTTGAAGAGAAGAAGCGGCGCAAGAAACTCTTCAGCAAACATGCCTAGGTCTAATAATTTTATATAATTTTAAAATGGGTGGAAGGAAAATAAAAGAAATTATCAGTCAAGTTGGTTTGTGTTCCGGTGCACGACATCTTTGTCTTCCGTGATCACGGCCACTGAAGAGTGGCCGAAACGAATTACCGCGCTTAAAACCGTTAAAACGTAGTTTTATTATGTATACGAGTCGCGAAAACTTAAGAAAATATTATGATTGACTGATTTTAACTATTGTGTTCCTTAAAGTGCCATTGATAAATCTTAAGTACAAATTAATATTATAAGTACCTATAAATATAATAAAACATAATTTCGTTTTCCTTTTTTTTTCCTACCAGTGATTCATTTTTTACCTACCTTAATCATTTTTGTTGCAGTAATATTGAGAGTGAAGTATTTATTTGGCTATATTATCATATTTTAATCAAATTCATAAAACAATATACAAGCAACATGTGTTTGAAATACGCAATATTATATTTGGTATTAAAAATAATTGTACGCTCGACCGCTTGTTTTTTTACCTCAGCAAAACTTACTAAATTGAAAGTGGTGAAACAAAATATTGGTAATATCTATTTAGCGATAATATAAAATATTTGGTCTGAAATTAGCTTTAAAGGCGTTTATACATTTTTATGGCATAGCATAAAAAGGAAAATAGCTTCATTTCTACAATACTTCATGAAACACAATTTGGTGAGCATTTATCCATTCTGGCAGGTATTTCGAATTTATTGGTAGTAAAATAGGTTAATTTCTGGTAGGCGTTTAAACACAAGCCTTTTATTAAACAGCTTCAATGTACAGACACGGCATGTTTATAATTTTATAATAAATATTACTAGAGTTTACCCCGCGACGTAATCATACCATAGGCAGTACTTTAGTTATCTAGCATTACTTTACTTTCATAAACACTTAATTCGATTTTCACATATAATAAGACCAAAAGACTGGTTTATACCTCGCACAGCGCATCAGCATTGCCATTCAGAGAGGCAATATGGCCAGTCTTTTGGGCACGTTTCCGACTGAGAGCGGTCTAGAACTAGATTTTATACTTTAATTTTAGTTTGTATATATAGTTTATTTTTAGTTTAATTTATTGTATAGTTTAATTTATTTATAATTTAGTTTATTTATAATAACAAAGGAACTAAATCCATACAATCTAGACAACTGCCAAGCAAAACATAGAGGTCGGAGTTTTTGGCGGGAACTGAAAGGGGACGTTGTGCTGTGCAGTTTTATTTTCTAAAAATGTGTAAAATCACTCTAAAATGAACAATAGTTGTAGGATATTGATAGTTTTTGAGTAGTAATTATGTGTTTTTGTGAGAAATGTGAACTGTATAGTCAAATGTGACCTTTCGAGTTTTCACAAGAACTTCGTTATACGGCGTCGATTGTAGCCTACAATACAATTGCGCCTGGCTTAAAGGCCTAGTTGCCAGGCCATAAACATAAAAAAACATAGAGGTGAGTCAAAGTCAACCTGATTTGAAGTAATATAATGAATAACAGGGAGAGGTGCGCTCGCCGGTACCGACGTCAGTCGGGGTCCCGGAGGCGCAGATATGCGTAAGGTCTCCTCCCGTAATACCGGTGCAGGGGCCCTCTAGCATCTAAGGAGCGGAGGAGTCATCCCCCTGTTGACGAAGGGAGTTTGCTCTGCTTCCCGGGGCACTCTCAAGCACTGATGCGCTAGGATCAGGGTGGGCGTAACTACGTTCTAAGTCTAACGCTCTTCCTGCCATAAGCGCGGTGCACATGGGAGGACAGTGGTTTTAGTCGAGTATTGAGTATTCGAGTCTCCACACATGCCAGCGATTGACTCTGATGGCTATTCCTGGCTTTACCTCTCATCGCTTTGGTCCAATCCCTAGCAAACGACCCGGTAGTGTGCGAAATGCATTTCCCCTGACTAAAAAAAAAAATGAATAACACTCCCGGGCAAATTCTCGCGGGATTCCCTAAATATGAAGTATCGCATCAATTAAAAAAGACTTAAGTTATCGTTTCTAACCGATTCAAAAGGAGGAAGTTCTCAATTCATCCGTATGTTTCATTTTTTTTGTATGTTCGTTACTCGACTTCTCCGTCAATTGTTAAACGAATTTCAAAAAATTTCTTTAATCTTATAATATTACTTATTATTGATTATAGATACCGCCGATTTCGGTTACATTGATGGATTACATTGTTCTATAAATATTAAAATTTTGATTTTGGAGCCGCTCGTGTTCTTTCTTAATAATACAATACAGTACTAGACAGATAACACTTTATTGTACACCATTACAGAAAACAAAAAAATCTTATAGCTTATAGTATCTTATATATATAATCTTATAGTACTCTTTATTGTTCACCAACATTACAGAGAAAAAAATACACAATAAAATTACTTACTGAAATGCATTACAATGGGTGGCCTTATTGCTCAATTTCTTCCAGACAACCTTTGGATGGACAAGATCTAATTTCATAAATAAATAATATGATTTATGTAGCTTATTTTAGCCAAATTCGAATATTTATTAGCGTAATTATAATTTAGCTAAACCGAGCCCCTGTGCTTGATTTTGTCAAGGTACCTACATAATTCACTCTAATATATAATTACATATAAATGGGGTGAAGTTTCTTTGTATATCTGGTCCTTGAGATGTAACGGTATCAATAAAATATGGCAAATAGGAACTTAAGAGGCCGAACATGAAAATAAAATAATGTAAATACAATAGTTTCTGCACATAGGTTTCCGAAGTTAATATCAATCATTATTAAAAGAGTAGTAAATTGAAATCGACTTCCACAAAGAGTAGCATTGTGTGCAAACAATACATATGAGCCAGTGATGCTTTTAACCCTGGTCGCTGAGCATACCATCTCGGATGACACAGGCATATTGGAAATTCCAATAACGGCATTCCAATAACCATCATATAATATGGGTTATCATTCTTTCTTTTGAGTAGCTTTTTCATACTAGGGATTTTAGTAGATTTCTTTTATGGAATTTCTAGCTTATTATTTCATAATAAAAATAAATGATCACATTAATTTGTTAACGTAATCAGTTAACTAAATCTTACTTTGAACTTTAAAACCAGTTACTAAAACACTTTCGTGTTTGGAAAGAGTTTTCTAGTTATCTCACAACTCAATTAGGTCCGTTGGTTTAAGCCTGTTAATCTGGTTGGAAAACCGATATTTAGGTAAAGTTTTACACAACTAATAATTCCTTCCGATGCATGTACCTCCGCAATAAATGAATTTTAATAGCGCACCACAGTATAAACCGCGCGTAGAAGGTTTGCCGATGACTACTTACTATTATTGTATATTATGTAAAATATATACAATAATAAAATTATTGCAACAACTATTTATGTAACCTTTTTTATCAACCCTACTGACCATCGACGCGTGACATCATGAGGCTATCGGCAAACCTTCTACGCACGGGTATGAATCGTGTAAGCGGGAAAAATCTAATAATGCATAGTAAGCAACACTCTGCCTTTTACGCCTGTGAATAAAATTCAATATAAATTATTTACATGTTGGAAACCAATCTATCTGCCTTATACACAAACAAAAACTGCTGATCGGAATTATAATTTGTGTAAAATTGTAGGTATAATTTACAAGTATTGTTAAAAATCGTCCAAGATACATTTGACTATTCAAATGTGAGTATTATAGTAATATCTTCATAATACATGAATAGTTTATGTTGGTATCATTAAGTTTTGAAGAATTTACAATTAAGTTTGTTACTGACAACACAGAAATTATTTAATGTGTGTGCGCGCCTCACGAAAAAAGACCTGCGGTAAACAATTCTATTAATTCTACAGAGCAATCTAGACATGTTGCTAATTTGTTTTATCATGTTTTAATGTAAATGTTACATTATATATGTTTATGCAGACCACGGGCCATAAAAATGGCCCGGATTTTTGGAGGGCTGGCGTGGGGCCATTGGAAGGCCAACACGCAGAGGCTCCTTGACAAATTTAATCTAAATGTGGTGTGACACTGACCGGCGATTGTCCCTGTCTACACCATATAAAAATGCTCCTAAGGAAAAGCCCCGGTAAGTGTAGGACTATTGTAGGAATGAGAACAAAAGGTACCGGAATATTTGGATGAACTGCTAGTGGAGTTATAGATCGGAGACTATAGGGATTATGGCGACTGCCCGTCACAATGTTCAAGGAAAGGAAAGGATCGCAAACAGCATCAAAATTGCATTTCAGTATGGTTCATTAAGTCATTTGTGATAAATACTGTGATGTTATTAAGACAACAAATATAACTAGGTGACAAGACGTTAGTTTAGTTTAAAATATTTATGCAATATCACATAATTTTATAATTATGTGATATTGCAACAATGAGTTTAATTGAATTGTTATCAATTCAATTAAACTCATTGTTGAGGAAAAGATTCTTAATAATCTACTCAAAAGCTTTTTGCCATTTCAAACGGAAAAAGAAGAGTTGGGGATTGTCATAGCTGTGATAATTTCAAAATTTCAGTGGTTGTTCGCAATTTATTTTATTATGGTACAGGTTTGCATTTGACGACAATTTCGTCTTATGTCAAGCGGAGATATGGTCTAGAATGGAGCATGTTTAGAAGATACTTATTCACACGAGATTTGAATATACTAAAGTTTTAACCAAGTTTAACCAACACAGTAGTAGTTGTAATTTATCCGTGCAGGAACGGAGAAAGAATACAATTTCCTGCGGCCGGGCGGTCTGTCGTAAGAGGCGACAAAACAACCCACAGCCAGGTGGTAGGGCATTTGCCCGACTGGATGGCTACCACCCCTGGTTTAAAGTATGTCACCATAACAACCTTGAGTTGTGTTCCGGCATTAGTGACCAGGTTCCAGTCTCCCTTAAGAGAGTAGCAGCGCATTTGTAGCCACTTTGGTGTTGCAAATGTCCATAGGCGATGGTAACCGCTTTCCATCAAGTGGGCCGCCTGCCTGTCTGCTGATCTCCTGCAATAAAAAAAAAAAAAGTAAAAATTGTAAAAACAAGAAAAAAACAGAAAAATGTGTTATGTAGTAAGAATTTTGAAATAAGCAAAGATAGAGAAAAAGCAAAATGGTGCCCCAATCCCCTTCATTTTTATAAACGAAATCATACAAAAAGTGTTAAAGGAAAAGTGAGGGTGAACAAAGACGGCTTCGTAAGGGGGAGAGGGAGTGACAAAAATAAAATATTTCTGATTGATATTAAGATTTACGGTAAATATGACTTGTTTGATTAAATAATAATATTGTTACGAGTGCCAGACTCGAATTAAAATGCCGTTAGAATTACTATAGAGTTTATTAGAACTATACAAACACGTATAACACAGGTACAAATATAACCGAACACAACAAGTCCAATCGTAATGCAGAAGGTCGTAATTCAATAAAACGCGCAAAGTCCATCACTTATTAGATTTCCGATTGTAATACACAAGTCTTGCTTCGCTCGTGGTTATCGCTCGACTGGCTCCCTCTTCTATCAGGTCGTCATTTTACTCATATACTGCGCAACTGCAATGTCCCCGTATCTAAGTCGACTTAATCCAACGCACCTGGCTAATGACCGCCATAGGAGATTACAATACAACAATGGGCTGTTTGCCAATAATTAAACAAAAGAAGACGACCATAAAAGAATTTCAATGGTATTAGTTTAAATGCTGACGGATAATAAATGTGCTTTGTTTCCGTTATGCAGGTGGATTTTGTTTTTGTCGGGACTTGAGTCGTAACACTGTAATTCATAAATCAAGGAATTATCGGAGTAGAAATATAAAATTTAAATTTCGAATTGATATTTTAGTAACGAATCGCCCAGTAAAAATATAAAGTTCTGAAACGCCTCTTCAACCCTGTAGAGAGAGTACGGTAGTCATGTACGATTCTGCCAGGACGCGAAGTTGGTTGCTTCCACTTACCCGTACTCTGGCATAAGGCGAAGGAAGGAAAACCGAGGTGTTTCAGTGGGTATGCCTAACTCGGATGGCAATAATAGTAGTGCTTTTTTGAGGGTAGTAGTGCCATCCCAACATGATGATTCCTACATAATTAATCGGATGTGCCTTCGTTAAAAAATCGTGTTAAAACAAAAACAAAACTAGATGACACTACAGTCCTTTTCTGTTTGGTTCTAGATATTTTATTATCTTAACATAGACCAAGACCTTTGTAAGATTTTTGAAAAGAAAAATAAAGAATATAAAAGAAAAGGACAAAAAAGAATAAAAACATAAAAAACCAAACAAGAATAATGAAAAAAAAACATGATAGCTAAGCTCGGACAGATTTCGTTTGTGCAGTGAATAAGATTAATAAAAAAAACGTAAACCGAATCAGTCACAGTTGAAACCTTTAAAACGTTATATTTCACAGCTCATGGAGACAATTGGCAAGCATAGCATTATCCTTCATGTTATGAAAGCAGTATTTTTTAAATCTACCCATTTACCGGGAGCTGGTGGAATCTTCCCTCTTTTTTTTTAAGAAGGGCGTTATAAAATGTCTTAAAGGACGGCTACTCGTTAGCGGCACTCCTAATGTTGCAAAGGTCCACAAGCGACGGTAACCGCTTTCCATCAGGTGGGCCATCTGCTTGTTTGCCTGCTTCAGGTAATAATAAAAAAATCGGCACGGTTAGACATTTCTTCCCTATTAAATACTGGTTGTATTATTTTTTATTGCAGGAGTTCAACAGATAGACAGATCGCCCACTTGATGGAAAGTGGTTACCATCGCCTATGGACATTTGCAACACCAAAGGTGCTACAAATGCGCTCCTGCTCTCTTAAGGGAGATTGAAACGAACTGGAACCTGGTCACTAATGCCGGAACACAAATCAAGATTGTTATGGCGACATACTTTAGACCAGGGGTGATAGCCATCCAGTCGAGAAAATTCCCTACTACCTGGCTGTGGGTTGTTTTGTCGTCTCTTACGACAGACTGCCCGGGCGCAGGAAATTGTATTCTTTCTCCGTTCCTGCACGGATAAAATTAATTATTTTAGCTCCTATCACTCAATTTTCGATAGTGAATGATTAAGCTGGTAGTAGCATAATTCTAGGTCATTGCATTCGATCGGAATTAATGCACTTACGGTTGGACGACGTTTTAATTTCATTAACCCCTTCCCCCTGATCCTCCATACCTGGTGCTATGTTTGTATCTGTAATGTAGTGCTGATATTAATTGATGCTTTTAGATTCTATATCTACTTGCACAACGTGTATAGGGCTTTGATGTTAGTAAGTTAAGTTATCACATAACGTTTCAAAGATCTTCATTGAATATTTTAGCAGTTGCTATATTGCTACTCGAGAAAACTGTTAAGTGTTTGTGTTAATAGATTATGACTATTAAAAGACAACCAATTCAGATACACATAATATTATGTTTGTATTATAATTCTTACGAGTAAATTGTCAAGGGTGTAAACAGTTGAAATTTAAAACATCGTATCATCTTAATTATTAGAAAACTTACATAAGTATCTTATTTATTTACATAAGTAAAAGTATAAACAAAATAGTGTTTTTCATCATCGCATTATTTTTATATAAAAGTGAGATGGAAAAAATCGAAATAGAAGGGTTTAGTTAGTTTAGTTAGTCTTACCTCTTCTTCTCCTTAGATAGCAATAAAACACTGCGAAGCTTAATTTTTAACTTATATGTAGTTCAATTCAAAACGTACGTTTTATCCGTGCAGGAACGGAGAAAGAATACAATTTCCTGCGGCCGGGCGGCCTGTCGTAAGAGGCGACTTAACAACCCACAGCCAGGTGGTAGGGCATTTGCCTGACTGGATGGCTACCACCCCTGGTCTAAAGTATGTCGCCATAACAACCTTGAGTTGTGTTCCGGCATTAGTGACCAGGTTCCAGTTTCCCTTAAGAGAGCAGCAGCGCATTTGCAGCAACTTGGTGTTGTAAATGTCCATAGGCGATGGTAACCGCTTTCCATCAAGTGGGCCGTCTGCCAGTCTGCTGATCTCCTGCAATAAAAAAAAAAAACTTACAAAAAAAGTTCTTCGGTGGAACTTACTTTTAATAAAAACTTTAAAAAAGGAGCAGTCTTATAGCTAGACAACCTCAGGAATAAATGAAGTAGGCATAACGGTGATGGTGATATACATCTCTATAAATATTATAAACGCGAAAGTTTGTAAGAATGGATGTATGGATGTATAGGTGTATGTTTGTTACTCTTTCACGCAAAAACTACTGAATGGATTTTGATGAAACTTTACAGTAATATAGCTGACACATCAGAATAACACATAGGCTTATAATTTATAAAGATATAGTGTAAATTATCCAAAGTATAACGATTTGCCATCACCACGCGGGTGAAACCGCGGGCGCAGCTAGTAAGTAATATAATAATTTGAGAGACGCGGCAAACAAACAGTGAGGTAATTTGGGAATTGTTACAATTGTTGGATACTCTCTTAAGCATTCGGATCTTAATTCCATTAAAGTTCGTTTCCTATTCAGAATAATCAAATATCTATGAACACGTGGTATATAATAATTTTTAAAAATCTAGACTACTTAATTTATAGGTACTTATACTTAGTTTTACTTGTTTATAAACGAGTATTTTTGTATAAATACAAAACAATTCAGATTCACTATAAAAATAAATAGAAATGATTTGGTGAAATAGAGCGTCTAACTGATTAGGTTCACTACTCACTATCGATTACCGAAACACAGCCGGCTTTACTCACTTACAAAGGATTTTCTTTCTGTAAGTGGAAAATCGCGTTCGAATCACATAACTGCAGTGTCAAAAGTAAAGAATCTACCTGTCATTTTAAATAAAATATTAACATTTATCTGCAAATAAGTCTTCTCCCAACTATTTGGGGCGGCGTAATATGTATTTTCCTTCCACACTCCTATTCTGACATACATCCTCTGGCACACTACAAATCAGTATATCATCCTTCACACAGCCCATCCATCTCTTTTTTGATCTACCTTTCAATTGATACCCATCAATATTGTAGTTTGACATTCTTGTCACGTGACATCCATCCCTCCTCATTACATATCAGACATGAAAGCGAAATAAATATCTTATAGTAAAAAATATTAAAATATTTGCGCCAAGGAACACCTCTTTATTAATTCTTTCTCCCCATCCTCGCTATCAAGAAAATAATAAACCTTCAAATGAAGAATGCGTAATCCAAGACAAACATTCATCTTAGTGTCAGTGCTGTCACCGCAATATAGTGAAATGATTGTTGGAACACAAATAGAAATAAATCATTATAATTTAATTTTCCTAGCAAATCCTAGTGAGTGTGTGAACCCCCGGGGGACGAGTGCAGTGTGGCGGTGGACTGGTGGCGAGGTAAGTTACTCTTTCCTTGCTTCTTCTCCGACAGCCCTTTACCTTCTCCCGGCCATCGCATCGCGCTCGCAACAAGTAATGCTATCATATAGGATAGGATAGGCATATGATAAAAGAGCTTTACCTACTCACTGTCACAGAAAGGCGACGACAAATAAAAAAATATCATACTAAAATTATTGAAAAAAGTTTTTTTACGAGGTATTTAAAGTATTGAGTTGCTTACAATAATTCTACTGTGATAATTGAAATTTTGTAGATATGTCAAACATAATTTACCGACATAATATTAGTTTTCCCTGAATGATGAATATTTTGTTTTGCTTTTTCGTTGTCAGACTCCGCTTTCAAAAATAATTATAGTCATCGAACAAATAGGGACAACTTCACCATTTTTGGCACACCCCTTAATTGTTTGGCATTCTATTAATTTATTCAAAACGTTAAGAAATCTTAATATGTTTGATTTTGTGGCCATTATCATTTGATAATTATATTATTGTATGGCTAGAAAAAAAACAAGATATCTTAATATCTTAAATATTAGGTCTTTACATATGAAATTGGCGTTTTGTAAGGGAGGAACATAAAGTCGATTTTTTTAAATATAATATATTTTTTTAATCAAAGTATGTATACCATTGCTATCTATGCACTTCTGCCATCTCATAGGTAGTTAATTGATCACTTTACAAAAAAAACCATTCGGACGGGAATCAATAAAATCTTTGAAGGCGCTTTGGACTGCCCCATCGGAGTTGAATTTTTTCCCTTGCAAGAAATTATTCAAATTTCGAAAAAAATGTTAATCTGTTGGAGCAAGGTCCGGGGAGTACGGTGGATGTCTTAGACATTCCAATTGAAGCTCCTCTAATTTGGTAGCCGTCTCTTGTGCAGTGTGTGGTCTAGCGTTATCCTGAAGCAGCAGTGGCCTAGAGCGATTGACCAGCCTCGGTTGTTTAGCAGCTAGTTTTTCCGTCATGGTTTGCAGTTGCTGACAATAGACATCCGCCGTAATAATCGTCTGGCCAGATTAAAGAAAGCTGTAGCGAACGACACCGGCACTAGTCCACCTAACGCTCACAAGTAATTTTTTTTTAGTCAAATTTCGCTTGGGGCAGGATTTAGCTGGTTCGTCAGGGTTCAGTCATTGCAATGAGCGTTGTCGATTATCCTACAGGATCCACTTTTTATGACAGGTAATGATTCGATTTAAAATCCCTTCATTATTGTGCCGGTTGAGTAATGTAACGCAGCAGTCGACGCGCGTTTGTCGGTTTGCTGCACTCAATTCAGGAGGTACCCACCTTTCAAGCTTTTTCACCTTCCCAATTTGCTTCAAGTGGATTAAAACAGTTTTATCACTAACACCGCAGCCTGTAGCTATCTCGGACGTGGTTTACCATGGATCCGCTTCCACAATAGACTTCAATTCTGCATTATCAACTTTGGTCTCCGGCTGTCCACGGGGCTTGTTCTGCAGGTTGAAATTTCCAGAACGAAAACGTTGAAACCAAAAACGCACTGTGTTTTCTTTTGAGACACCGCCGCCATACACATCATTAATCCTTCGAGCCGTTTCGGCAGCACTGGTGTCACGATGGAACTCGTACCTACTCGTAAATAATGCAATATTTCAAGTTTTCCATTTTGTAAATTTAGTGACGCAAAAAAAACCAAAAGAGGAAAAAACAAATGAATTACGGTTTTCAAAACACAAAAGCACAAGTAAATAGCTGTATAAATTTGAAATTGGAATTCCTAACCAAAGAGGAGATATTTGAGATCAAAGTGGCCAGTACGACAAAACGCCAACTTCATATGTAAGAACCTAATAAATCGACCGGGTGTCAATCGTTCTGTGAGGTGAGCAATGGTACGCACCATGGTCGGAAGACCTATCGGATGGGACGACGTTTCCTCTTTCTGCGAGTGTGTCATGCTTGCAAAAGAGGAGGCGGAGTGGGAGCGTAAGCGGACGTCCTTGCTCCGCTACCGCCAAAGGAGGACGCGCCGGCGCCGGAGGTCGATCGGGCACCTTCGGCCGCTGTGAGCGAGCCGCGCGGGCCAGTCTCTTGGGGATAGGGATTTTACCCGCCGTTATGCCGACGAGAAGGGGGCGCGTTCACCTCTCCTCCCAGGGGGCGCGTTACAAACCACTCCACGCGAAGTAAAGACCAGGAAGATACTGGTGGATAACAAGAAGTTCTCCGGCAGTGGATGTGGCCTTAGAGGCCCCCGCCTGCCAGGGCACGTGGAGTTGGTCGAGCTTTCGCTTTCTCGTAGCCCTGGCATAAGGCGCAGGAAGGGACACTCAGGGGCTTTAGTAGGTATCCCTAATTCTGGTGTTGCAATAGCACTTCTAGTTCTGCCGAGATGTGCTAGTGTCATTCCGACCTGTCGAATCCCACACACGGGTCGGGACTCATCCCCCTTGCGCGGCCTATGGTCCTCAATCGGATTCCCCTGGCAAAAAAGAAGAAAACAATGGAATAGTTTACTTTATAATCTGTAATTGCTGTGTTTAATTATTGTATGTCATTGAGAACTCTATAATCGCTTGTTAGCTTTTTAATGGCTTGCATGGGGCCACAGGACGGCTAACAGGTCGAGGCTCTATCGACAATTTTACCAAATGTAGCGTGATACTAACTAGTAATTATCCCGGTATGCACCATATAGAATGCGCCCAAGGACAAATCGATGGACGATAGAAGGACTATTTGTTACAGTTCCGTAGCTGATTTGGCAAAAACAAAACCAACATGAATTCATCATGTCCGTCTGTTCGTTTAGACGTCTGTACGTCTGACCGTCTGTGATTTGTTGTCTATATGTTCCTGTACGTCAGCAATTTTTTCTTTAATCTAAAATTTTCTCGAAGATTGAAGAATTAAATTTAACACCAGGGTATTGCGATACATATGTTTAATATTTTTTATTTCATGAGTTCATCAGACCTGATGTTAAGCGGTTACTATCGCCTAAGGACCTTTGTAACGCCAAAGGTGCTACCAATGTGCTGTCGCTCTCTAAAGGGAGGTTGGAGCCTGGCTACTAATGTCGGAACACAACTCAAAGTTGTTCTGGCGGCATACTCTAGACCAGGGGTGGTAGCTATGCAGACGGGCAAATACCATACTAAATTTCTAGGCTAAGTTATGGAGAACAATAAAGAGTTTTCATTCATTCATTCATTCTTTCATACCATACCACCGGGCTCTGGCTTGTTTTGTCGCCTCTTGCGATAGGTCGTCTGGCCGCAGGAAATTATATTCTTTCTCTGTTCCTGCACGGATAAAAAATTATGTAGTGTGATTGTAGAAATTGCGAAAATAACTTTATAAAGGTTAGGGGTGATCGCCACATTTGTAATTAAGGGTTGGTAATATTTTTTCAGGATATAGTCGTGTAGGTGTCATCAGATTAAAAAAAAAACACAATCCCTTTTAATGAATGTTGTATAGTGAGTTTAGTTCCTAAAGTCATGAAAATTACACCCCTCCTTCTAACTTTTCAATGATTAACTGGAAAATTTTGATAAATCAAGTAGTCATTAATACTTCCAATGTAAATTGATTTAATTGTTGATGTATGCGAGTATTCCTATTAAATAGGTACTTTTTGGTTGTGTAGCCAAATAACGAAAAGGGGTAATGAAAATGTTTATCACTTATACGGAACCTTTTATTTTGTATAGTCTGAGACGTATTTGGCCAATTTATCTATGTATATTTATTTACATTACCTCAGTTATGCGTAAGCTTATGGTTTTGAGTACCTAGGAGTATTAGGTGTCGTGTTGTTTATAATGGAGACAAGGTCGCCCGCCTACTTTATACTCCATCATTTGTGTTAATATTCAGTTTCATAATGCTAATTTCTACGAAAATATAATCTTGAAAACTGGTGCATGGTCATTTTATTAATAAAATATATTTTTTCAATACCAACGTAATGTGTATAAAAATGATCGTAAACATTTTATTACAAATCTTATCAGATGTTCTCTGTACTCAAGTATAGTTGTGTTTTCCTAATTTTGAACACCGTGTAGATTTTATGTTTCTTGGCGTTCGTAATGAAATTTTTGAGGCAAATCACAAACTGTATAATATAGCGGAAGTGCTATGAGAAAATCATTTGCATCTCATTGAGGTGCCTACCTTTTGTATTTCAACATTAAATCAGTCTACTTGGGAAATATTACGTACGAATTTTAATTTACTGAAAGTAGGTTTTATATACCGAATCATTTTTCCTTAGTAGAGAAATGTTGCAAAAATTAAAGGATCAATAAAGATGCCCTTATAATTTGAGAAGGATTATATGTGGTTTCAAATAAGGATAATTTTACAACCTAGGCGCCGACGAAGACAAATTACACGTACAGATTTGTAGAAACACTTTTATTACTCTTCGGCATTTGAACTAATAATATTGCTATATATATACTATTGTAATTCTTTTATGATCATCTTCTTTTGTTTACTTATTTATTGGCATACATTTCTAAGGAACAGCCTATTGTTCTATTGTTTACGGCTGCTTGCGGCTGTAATCATATAATATAAAGATATAAAGTACAAGCTGATTTTAAGAAATTCGGACCACGTTGCCGGCCTGATTCAGGAAGGGTGTGGCACTCGAACGAGAACCACGAACAAAGCGAGAAGTGTGTACTACAATCGGGAATCTAATAGTGACGGATTTTGCACCTTTTATTGAATTACGACCTTCTGCATTACGTTTGGACTTGTTGTGTTCGGTTATATTTGTACCTGTGTTATACGTGTTTGTAGAGTTCTAATAACCTCTATAATAATTCCAACGGCATTTTAATTCGAGTCTCGCAACTCGTAACAATTGTTGGGGGCTAAGAAGTCGCGTTTAATAAATCCACGAAACGTCTACGTTGTTACGAGATATATTTTCGAGTGTTACTTCAATGGTGGCAGAAACAACTTAAGACAGCCACACATTCCAATATTAAATTCAAATTTACCATATACAAAAAGTTTGTATATCCATCACGCCCCTATAAATTTTAATTTAATTACATAAAATATCCACAAGACAAATTAACACAACTTAATACCTAAACCATCTAAACACCTGTAGTGTTTAACACTAGCCAATGGCTTAGTAAGCACGTCTGCCAACATGGATTCAGTGGGCACATGTTTCAACACAATGTCGTTCGTATCCCTTAAAACCTCCCTAATGTAATGATATCGAATATCAATATGCTTGCTACGCGCATGAAACATTGGGTCTTGAGCTAAAAACATAGCCCCTTGGTTATCGGCATGAACAATCACTCGAGCATACCTCATGAGCCCTACTTCCTTCATCAGACTATTCAGGTAGACTGCCTCCTTCATACTTTCGGAAAGGCTGACGTACTCTGCCTCACAAGTCGATGTCGCCACGCTACGTTGTTTCCTAGACTGCCAGGATATACACGCACCACCTAAAATGAATGCATAACCCGAATAAGATCGTCTGTCTAGTAAACAATTCCCCCAATCTGCGTCCGAGAAACCCTGTATACAATTACTAGTCTTCTTGTATACGAGACTACGTTGTATGGTCCCTTTCAGGTAACGTAATACACGTTTTGCAGATTTCCAATCAGATTTTTCAGGATTCGTGACTTTTTGGCTTAGCTTACTCACCGCATTAGCAATATCTGGTCTAGTTGCATTGCTTAGGTAATTCAAACAACCTATCAATTCTCGATACGGCCAATTTGTATCGCTTTCGTCGTCATCGCATTTTTCTTCTGGTTTATGTTTGGAATTAATTTCCATCGGCGTTGCACATTTATTGCAATTTTCCATTGAAAATCGTTTCAATAAATTGTCAATATAACTTTGTTGTGACAAAATAATGACATTGTCATTATTATTTCTCCGTATGTCTATTCCTAAAATATATTTTGCCTGACCATAATCTTTTAATTCAAACTCCCTTGACAGCTCATCTTTAAATTTAATAATTAAACCTGTTTCTTGACTTGCCACCAAAATATCGTCTACGTAAACCAATACAAACAAATGGCTATTTGCACTTTGTTTAAAGTATAAACATGGCTCGTTCAGACTTTGCTTCAATCCCATAGCGATCAACTTTTTGTTGAGTTTGAGATTCCATTGACGTCCAGCTTGCTTCAAACCATACAATGATTTCTGCAATAAGCATGAATCGCAACCACTATCCAATTTATTCAGCATGATTTGCGCACGCTTTTTAACTATTGGATCTTCTCCCTCACGATTCATAAGCTTAATTAAACTTTCTCTTAATAGTTCTGGTATCTCCATGTAAATCTCTTCATCCAAGGATCCATTTAAATAAGCAGTGTTTATATCTAATTGGTGTATTTCCAAGTTCAATTCAACTGCGAGAGCCATCAACAATCTGACGGTGTCTAATCTAGCAACAGGTGCAAAGGTTTTCTCATAGTCGACCCCATATCGCTGGCTGAAACCTTGTGCTACAAGTCTCGCTTTCTTCTTTAAAGTCTTGTCGACGTTCTGCTTTGTCGTCAACACATAACGGCAGCCTACAACGTTCCTGTTTTTCGGTCTTTTTACTATCTCCCATGTACCTTTCTGAACTAAACTTCTAATTTCAGATAATATGGCTTCCTCCCAATCAGGTTTATCCTTACTTTTCAAAGCATTCTTTAAGGTGATCTCAGTTGAACCAGCAAAATCTTCAACCTCATTTGCATCAGTAGAAGTTACAGATTGCTCAACTTCCCTTGTTTGATAGATCTTCTTCGGTCGGCCTACGCTTCCTGTGCGTAATATTCTAGGTCTACCAGGAGCTCTCGTCGTCATCCTTAGCTGATCAAGTGTGTCATGCCTTGTTTCTTCGGCTTGTTGTTCCACTTGTAATCGTCTAGATAAAGACACATCTTTGTCACGGTCATACTCTGCAGGATATTCTTGACATTCACTCCATATGTCTTGCATATTGTCAACCTCTTCTGCTTCATGTCTACGTTCTTCAACTGGAACATTCGATTTTGTAAAGTCTATTTCTATGAAATCCTGATCGCCGCCTTTCATAATGTTTAATAGGCTCGGCTCTTGCTTCGAGATGTCCTTTCGTGTGTTTAGACTTTCGTGAAATTTCACATCTCTCGCAATCATGAACTGCCTTCGCTCAGGAATCCACACACGATATCCCTTGGCGTCCTTCGGGTATCCAACAAAGTTACCAGCAATACCTCTTGCTGCGAATTTATCTTTGTTTGGATAATTATCTAGAATGTGTACCTTAGTTCCAAATCTTCGAAAATATGCAATTTTCACCGATTTGTTTCGCCATTTTTCATAAGGAATTTCACCCTGTAGACTTCTAGTAGGACAACGGTTTCTGACGTAACATGCAGTATCTACCGCTTCGGCCCAAAAACCTGAGGAAAGATCAGAACTCAATAGCATACACCTTGCCATTTCCACCAAGGTCCGGTTCATTCGTTCTGCTATTCCGTTCTGCTGCGGTGTTCGAGGTACAGTTAGTCTTCGCTGTATGCCTGCTTGTTTCAAAAATCGAACAAATTCCGAGTTACAATATTCTCCTCCATTGTCGGTTTGGAGATATTTAATCTTAAGTCCCGTCATGTTCTCAACGTGACTTTTATACACCTTAAAGGCTTCTAAGGCTTTATTTTTCGCACTTAGAAAATAAACTTCACACCAACGTGTACAATCGTCGATAAAAGTTATAAAATATTTTGCTCCACCTATAGATTCACATCTCATAGGTCCTACAATATCAGAATAGACTATTTGTAATTTTTCAGTACAAGGACTATGGGAATCAGAAAAAGGTAACGCGGTCATTTTTCCTTTAGCACAAATATCGCAATCACGTAAGTTTCGTACTTCGGTCACATCAAACTTAGCACCTAATTTATCTAAAAGCTTAGCAACATCTTTACCATTCAAATGTCCTAATCGCTCGTGCCAACAACGTACATCAGCATTCGAATCACTCAAAGCAAATATATATTCGGGGCTATTTAAACAATATAAATTACCTCTACGATATGCCGTCAATTTAATTTCACCGTTCTTATCAATAACCTGAGCTACATCGTTATTAAACGTAACATTATAACCGTTATTTGTTATTTTGGCTACTGAAATTAAATTCGTCCTTAAATTAGGAACAAACAAAGTATCGCGTAGTTCAAATAAATCCCTCGAGTGTTCGCTCCATGCCGACAACCTTACAGTACCCTTACCTTTTATGTCAGTACTTACATGCGTCGCTAAATTTAGTTCTCCGCTAGTCATTTTTAAAGTGTCCCCGAACTTACTCACATCATTACAAAGGTGAGACGTGCACCCACTGTCCAAAATCCAGTCATGTTTTTGAACATTTACAGAATTAGAAACTTCTACATCTAAAACATTAAAAGTGGTTAGAATATTATTAATACAAAGTGTTTCTTCTGCTTTCTGTGCTTTTCGACCTATTTTAATTTTGCACTCCGATGCTTTATGTCCACGTTCATGACATTTGTAACATTTAAACCTAAAACCTTCTTTCTTTTCAGTTCTACTCTTATTAAAGTCAGTTTTGTCTCCAACTGTACTTTTGTTCTTTGCGCCTTTCTTACTCTTCTTAAAATACTTTCTCGTATTTGTGTACAGAACATCTTCATCCCGATTTTTATTTGCATCTCTGGATTCACGCTCTTCGAGTATTTTAATTTTCAAGGCCTCTGGTTTCGGCAACTCGTCTCTCGATTCAATCGCACATCTAAAGCTTTCGAAATTTCCGGGCAAACTGTATAACAACATAATAGATACTAAATCTTCGTTGATACTTATACCCATCTCTGCAAGCTTGTCCACAGCGTCGAAAAAAGTATCCAAATGTTCTCTAACATTTCCTGTCTCCGACATTTTGTGCAGGATTAAACGTTTTAAAAGTGTAGCCTTCTTAGCGGGTCCTTTCGATGCATAAATTGACTCTAATTTCAGCCAAACATCTCTGGAAGTTTTACAACCTCTAATATGACGAAGTTCGCTTCCACTCATCGAAAGAATCAGATCGGCTTTGGCTTTTTCGTCCTCTTCCACCCAGCGTTCAGCTTCATTGATGTCAGCTGGTCTAAGAACTTTGCCATTTACGTACTTCCACTCATTATTTTTAATTAAAAGAGCTTGTACCTGAATTCTCCAGCTATCGTAATTGTCCTTGCCCAAGGGCTCGATTCGCATCGACATACTGCTCATCGTTCTGCACCTTTTCGCAATTAATTACACTGCTTCTAAATATTCTCCGATCCGAATTCTTTTTACAAATATAACAGCGCTATGGATTTGCGCTGCCTGGGCCCATAACCAATGTTGGGGGCTAAGAAGTCGCGTTTAATAAATCCACGAAACGTCTACGTTGTTACGAGATATATTTTCGAGTGTTACTTCAATGGTGGCAGAAACAACTTAAGACAGCCACACATTCCAATATTAAATTCAAATTTACCATATACAAAAAGTTTTTTTAAGTGAGATTTTAATTTGATATTATTTTGACATTTTAATTACAGATAATTCTTTTTTGAGAAATTGCAACATAGGGTAGTTCAGTAGAAAAGTTGCCGTATATAAGTCGGCTACGAAATAGAGTAGGTAAGAACCCTAATAAGGAGGAAATCTTCCGATCAAGTTCATTTAAGCGTTAAATTCGTTCCATGATCAGTCAACTTTTGTTATATTGGATCTTATAAAGGGTACTTACTAAGTAAAAACTTTTGAAAAGGTTAATTTTGTTAACTGTTTGTATTATATCCATAACAATTCTATTATGTTTTGAAAGTAATAGTATCTACTGATATTACACGGATCCACAAAATGGAATGTATTTAGTTTAAAGGCACAGAACTGAACGTAGAGAGATGAACAGGCACGACGGAATTCAATGTTTTTGAATGATTCAAGTTTGTTTATATAGAACTTTTTGATTGTTACATCCAAATTGATAGACAGGTAATGATCCTTATAATATCCGGCTTGATTATTTTTTCTTATCTTTTCAGTACTAAACGGCTGAGTAGATCTCAATAAAATTTGAAAGTGGTCCTACTAATTTTATCCTGAAGAAGGATATCGAGTGGGTATTTTCTTAAACAATAATCTTGAAGGGCTTGAAATACGTGATAAATTAATTTAATCTTTTATGGGCAACCCATAATTATAATTCTTCATGCTGACAGCCTACTCCTGTAAGTTTTGCTTGCGTAAGACTTTTAAAGCTAAGCACGTACTTCGTACGAAAGGATGACTTCGGCTTTGACTAGTATGTGTGCTTGACCTAAGAAGCTTTAAACTCTTGCAAAATTTACCGGTATAAGGAAGGGCGTAAAATTGCATTTTTTACTCATTGTAAAAGTAAAAAATGTAAAGGACGTTGAAGTCGCCGGTAGCAAATACTTGATTGTAAAGTAACATCAATTGTAAAGTTTATTTAAGTCGTCCAAAGACGATGGTCGATATATTCTTACCATTATACTCAAAATCAGACAAAGGTCTGTTAGCCTAAAGTGATAATGGAATTTAACCTTTCCTGAATAATTCCGTTACTTTAATCAAATTGAGGTAGGTAATTTATCTTAGTGGTTAAGAGTCCCTCGTCTCATTCCAAGGATGTGGGTTCCAATTTTGCCCGGGTGTATGTGCCACTTAGGCAGTATTTGATATTTTAGGCCTAATATGTACAAGGTGGATGGTAATTTTGTGTGAAAACCTCACACATGTTATTAATGTGTGAGGTTTTCGCACAAAATTACCATCCACCTTGTACATATTGCCTGAACTCAGTAGTGGGTCATTTCAGGGTTGATAATCCCCAGCCAGCCAATTCCCATTTAACAGGAATAGACGAAATATAGCCAGACTTAACTAGATAAGCGGTTTCGCATATCTATAAGATTATATTTCGTCTATTCCTGTTAAATGGCTGGCTGAGGATTATCAACCCTGAAATGTCCCACTACTTAGTTCAGGCAATTTCGGGGAACAGACGCAGAGGTGTAGCTAAGGTGGGGCAAATAGGGCACAAGCCCCAGGTGCGGGGCGTTTATTGAAGATGGGTGTGCAAAATCAGCAATGATTAAATTCAAAAATCAAATTATACTACAAAATACTGTTTCATATTCACTTCATGATTTCATATCAAAGGATCGCGTTCGCGATTATCGAGCTTCTCGAATCAGCGAGATCCCGATATGAAGATAATTTACAAAGGGACGCGACTGTGATGCGTGCCCTAGGCGCCATTTTCTATTACTAGGCCTCTACGCAGACGGGATATCGAAGCCGGATCGGCGGGTTTCATACACTAGCAATCTCAATGTTCCCTTACGATATTGTCCATTATCGTCAGAAATAATACTTGGAACAATATGCATATAATAGGCCAGAAAAACTTTGTGTACACCATTGGCATCGGACGCGGGTGTGTCAGCCAATCAGCTACCACAGATTGTACAATATCAAAAAGTATTTAATAATAATTCTTAAACAAATCAACACACCCAAAACAAATAACGCATTAACGTTGCCGTACCTTAAATAAAGGACCCAGCTAAATGGTTAATTAACTCGTCCAACTTGTGATGGAGTTGTGAAATGCCAGCTGCTTGTATCCGAAACTTTAGAATATGTTGCCTACCAACCGCTTTGAAGTTTAGAGGATGGTAAATAGCGTTGGCAAACGAATATTGAAGACTTAGGGGATTTTACATTACATTACTTTCATTTCTTGAAGGTTTTGATTTCAGATATATTAAGTAATAATTAGCAGTTCTATCGAAACTTCGTTCGCGTTGTCAAGACGCAGACTGTTATCGATTTGCAACGGCGCACCACAGAAATCGAAACGGCATCATTTATCCGTATAAATATTATCCTAATTATTGACCCGAGATATAAGCTAGCTCTGTGTCGAGTTTCATTTATATTCTTATATAACTCGCCACCCCCAGACAGACTTACTATAATATAGATAAAAGATAAATTTACTTTTACATGAAAATTATTAATCTTAACTATTGCCAGAGTTTTACACTGCTTTTTTATTTGCATTGCGCGCAGGATCTTGAGCGTCTTTTATTGGTTTTAATGGTCTACTTTCGAAGACCAGCTTGTGTTTTGCTTATTACCTAAAAGATCTCTTACCAGAGACAGCTAGATATCATGGCATCCTCTATCGACATGTTTATATTAGCAATCCTATATCGAGCAGCAGAAGGCTGACCAGATTCCGATACTGCCTTCGATGATGTAAGCCCGCGTTATATCCCAAATTCAGCGCAGCATCTTCATCTTCTTTATATGATGCACCGGAGTGTACCCTGGTTAGTCAGCTGCTTTTCATAAATAGATAGATTTAAGTTCAGATTTAAAATAATATTCGTAACTTCATTTCGATATCTCGCAGTGTTCTGAAGATTATAATAAGTATAAAGTTAGGTCGAAAGACAGCGGCGGGCACATCTAGTACATATTACTAAATTTATTCAAATGAGAAATGCAATATTGATAAAAGTTTTCCTGAATCAATATAATACAACCCTTGGTTATTTATTATACGTCACACCCTCTGTCCTAATTTACATATTCAATCTCGAAATTTCGTTCCCAATTCAAGCAAGTTCGGACGAGTAGGCAAATCGAGGCAGAATTTATAGCCGGGCGACACTTTACACCGCGATAAACGACACCGGCAGTTATAAAGGTGTACAGGAAATTTGCTTGCTTTTGAGCCACTTTATATCCCTTATTTACTGAGAACTTTATTGTCAAGTAAAATTGTGTACGTGTAAAGGCGTCCTAGGGCATCGTAGGCGTTGTGGCAAAATACCTCTAAGAAATTATGTTCTTCTATCTACGTCAGAGTTATTTTTACCAAAAATATTGGGTGTATAATAGATACATACAACACAATGGTGTGGTGAAATTGAGAAAAAATGATAATTAGGGGTAGACGCCACACATGTAAATTAAGGCTGATTTTTTTTCAGTGTATAGGCGTGGAGTTTTTGTTTAATAGGTTTTAAAATTGTAACCATTTCGCTTAATAATTTTTATTTAAGTCAGTAATTGGGGAAATACAGTCCTCCAATTTCTGAAATACGTAGTGAAGAATTAAAAATATAACTTGGTGTAGTTTAAAAATACTTATTAACAATTGTTTTCAATACGACCCGTTGTGTAGTTTTTAATATCATTTATTCACTCTTCGCAGTCTTAAATATACATCGATTTTATTGAAATTTAGTTTATAGATTTTAGATAAATACATATTCAATGTAATGGCTAAAACATTTGAAAATATCCGTAGGGCATCGAATAATACCTGAGCAATGCTGCATAGAAAGCTTTCATAAATCCTACACCAGCTGTCATCACAACCAAGTTTATGAAAAAAGGAGTTTTATTCGAGTTTAGACTTCGACTTGGTTTGAAATAACTGCTTCATTTAAATTTATTATATTGTGCCTTCTGAGAAATACAATAATACCCAGAGTCGAATACAGCAGTCTTAGCTAAAATGAATAGCGACTTTAGATATAACGCCCAGAAATGAGTTTATATAAATATATTTCATTTGATTTATGTCACAGCTAAATAGAAAAACTGGTTGTTGACAGTTTCCACGAAACCTTATTACCTATAAACGAACAAAACAATAAATCTATTTCATGAAGCCGTCAGTATATATTCTCAGAGGTAAAAGAAAATGTAAATGAAAGGTTTTTACACTAAAACTTTAACATTAAGGAAATCACCAGCCCCATTGTTACTTTCCGGAGTTAAAACGCTATTTCCCTACTTTGGCAAACGACAATCAGGGTTAATGTTTCCGTCCAGTTTATTTAGGCTGCTCATTAAATAAATCTAATGATATTTAAGGCTTCGTTTTCATTTTCATAAATCGATTGATTCGATCATGTCAATTAAAGTATGTATGAAACGGATCGTATCTTTATTATATTATAAATGACAGGACTAAACTTTCATCTAATTTGGCATTATTGTAAAAAAATAAACCCGATTTTATTGCCACTTATCACCAAGCTCTTGGAACCCGGTTAGTATTGCAATTGGGTGGATATCTCAAATGCGCGCGCGATGCGTGAATGTTTTTACGACGGATCGATTCAGACTGATCGTTGAGACGCGGAAGTGCGGGGTAAATTACTTTTTCGGGGAATCATCGTTCGTTACGCGGTGGCGTGAACATCCTGGGGCCCGGGGAAAAGGTGACGGCTCCCATTTATAGTGCTGACTAAGTGCTGTTGTCGTCGAGGGGAAGACGAGCAATCTTTGTGACTGGTCTCGTTAAGCTGCCATCCTTGGTGCTGAGTTCTACGACTCGGACGACGTCATCCTTTCCGGGCAGAATCTTCTTTATTCTTCCCATCTTCCACTGGAGTCTGGGAAGATTATCCTCCTTTATGAGTACCAGCTCACCAATCTTGGGTCGACTGGTTTCCGTAGTCCATTTAGATCGGGATTGGAGAGTGTGCAGGTAGGATTTCGACCACAAGGTCCAAAATCGCTGAGCCAACGCTTGCACTAAGCGAAAACGTCGTAGGGTTGATGGAGGAGAGGATTCATGGGAATGTTCGGGTAATGCGGTAAGTGGGCGACCTATAAGGAAATGACCAGCGGTTAGGACTTCGAAGTCTGTAGGGTCTGAAGACAGAGGGCAGAGTGGTCGAGAGTTGAGAACGGCCTCAATACGGGCTAAGAGTGTAGAAAATTCTTCAAAGGTCAGATGCTGCTCACCTAATACGCGATAGAGTAATTGCTTAGTAGATTTCACGGCTGCCTCGTGCAGACCGCCAAAAGAAGGAGCTGAGGGCGGATTGAGCAACCATGTGATCTGCTGTGTGGCTAGCTTGTGCGTAATTCTATCATCATTGGCCTTTAAGAAGTTTTGTACTTCTATGAGCTGATTTCTTGCGCCGACATAGTTTGTACCGCAATCAGAGCGAATTAGGGTAGGGATTCCGCGCCGACTAACGAACCTTTGCAATGCCGCAAAAAAGGCGTCCGTAGAAAGTTCCGAGACAGCCTCTAAGTGCACTGCCTTGGTGGCGAGACAAACGAAAACACAAAAGTAGCCTTTGAGAAGTTTGGCATTGCGTAGAGTACTTGATTTAATTAGGAATGGTCCGGCAAAATCCGTGGACACTTGACTAAACACCGGTTGTGGGCTGACTCGATCAGCCGGTAGGTCGGCCATAAAAGGGGGATTCGGCTGAGCTCGATGCCTAAAACAGCGTACACATTTAAAGACACGGTGACGAATGACTCGCCTTCCAGATAAAATCCAGTATTGTTGACGGAGTAGTGCGTGTAGTGTATCTGCGCCCGGGTGGCAGTGTATAGTGTGGAAATGATCTATAATTAGGTCCACAAGGGGGCTTGAACTGGGTAAGATGAGGGGATGTTGTGTGTCATATCTAAGGGCTGAGTTGGACAAGCGCCCTCCTACTCTAAGAAGACCATCCTTGAGAAAGGGCGAGAGGCGTTGTATTCGCACTGTACATAATTTGTTAGTTTGCAGTCGGTGGATGTCTTCAGCGAACATATTTTGTTGGACTGAGCGTACCCAGTGTAAGAGCGCTTTCTTACGTTCGTCTACGGTAATGGGACCAACGATGCGAGAGTGAGAAGATACCAAGCAATTGTGTGCAAAACGTTTAATACATGCGGTTACGCCTACAAGTGTGTCTAAGGAGCTGAATCTCGTGAGTAAATCCGTGTCTAGATCAGGAACCGCGATGTGAGCTACCATTTTTCTGGGTTTTAGACCAGGCAGTACGTGATGACCCAAAGCAGGGGGCATCGTGGGCCAGGTATCAGGTGGGGCCTTGAGCCAAGTAGGCGACCACCATAGGTCATAGGCTAAGAGTTCCTGTGCTGATATTCCCCTGCTAGCACAGTCGGCAGGGTTAAGAGCTGAGGGTACATGTCTCCAAGTAGGGTTACATGGATTGGCTGCAATGGCAGAGACTCGATTGGCCTCAAAGACCTGTAGGGATTGAGAAGGAGTTTTAAGCCAGGCGAGTACGATAGTACTGTCTGACCAACAAAAGTGTTGCTGAATGGTAATGTGGGCAGAAAGTTGAACAGAGACGCGAGAAATGAGCAGCGAAGTGAGGTGTGCAGCTGAAAGTTCCAGCTTTGGTATAGTCTGTCGGGTTTTAATGGGGGCTACCTTGGATTTAGAAACAAGTAGTCTGACGTGTACCTGACCCGTGATATTCGTTTCATGAAGATAGACTGCGGCTGCATATCCGGATTCGGATGCATCGGCAAAACCGTGTAGGGTGTAGGTGGAATCTTTGCTGGTGCAAATTGTTCTGGGGAGTCGAAGAGCAGAGAGTAGAGGTAAGTCTTCAAAAATGTGCTGAAATTGAAATGTGACATCATTGGGAGCCGATTCATCCCAGTCTAACTTTAGAGTCCATAGGTGCTGAATGAGCAGTTTTGCGCGGAAAATAACTGGGCTGATCCATCCACTAGGATCGTATAAACGAGCGATGGTACTGAGTATTGACCTTTTGGTAAATTTTTCCAGTGTAGGTACCGAAATGTGATATGTAAATTCGTCCGTTTGGGGTATCCATTGCATACCAAGTACCTTGATTGCATTGGAGTCGGGTACAACATCAAAATCCTTGGGTATGTCACATTGATCATCCGGGAAGCGTTCTAAAAGCTGACGAGAGTTTGAGGTCCACTTTCGCAAATGAAATCCCCCTAGGGCTAGTAACTCAATGAGTTCAGTCTGCAGAGCTATTGCCTTGTCAACTGAATCATGCCCAGTCAGAATGTCATCCACGAATATGGAGTGCGTAAGAACCTGTGCAGCCTGGGGAAAACGGTGACCTTCATCAGTGACCAGCTGTATAATAGATCGATTGGCGAGGAAGGGGCTGGGTCGTAGGCCATACGTGACAGTGGACAGGGCGTAAGTGAGCAGAGGTTGATCTGGAGAAGAGCGCCATAGAATGAGTTGGAACCGTCTGTGGTCTGGGTGAACTAGTATATTTCTAAACATCATCTGGATGTCTGTACTAAAGACCACTTTGTGAGTACGAAAATTTAGAATGATGTCAGTAATATCACGTTGGAGCGGTGGGCCAGTGTGCAGACAGTCATTAAGACTGACACCATTAGAGCTCTTACAGCTGCCATCAAAAACCGTGCGAAGTTTTTCAGAGTTGGCTTTGAAGATGCCATGATGCGGGACGTAAAAATGGTCTTTTCCTTTAAATGTGCTGGGGTGACAAAGAGCCATGTGGCCCATGTCAATGTATTCCTTCATGAAGTCGATATATTTTGAGCGGAGGGTAGGATCTCTTTGGAGTTTGCGCTCCAAATTAAGGAATCGTCGTAGTGCAATAGCGTGGGTTGCACCGAGCTTAGGTGCCTTTGTAAGAAAGGGAAGGGATACTATGTATCGCCCTGTGGGATCACGTGTGGTGGTAGAACGAAAGTTCTCCTCACACTCGTCAGAGGTTGAGTTGTCCTTTGATTGCACTTCTTCGACTTCCCAGAATCTCTCCAGAGCGGAGTGTATTTCTTTATTTGAGTGTTGGGGTTGTAAACAGTCAATATTTACTAGTGCTGAATTAACTTGAGGCTCAGGCTTTGTGTAGTTTGGATTGATAGGACCTAAAAGAGCGAAATTGAAGATCGTGCCGAAGGCTATTGGCCTGCCGGGGCCCAAAAAAATTTTGTTACCATCCAAAATTTGGCCCAAGACATCAGAACCCATAATCAAGTCAATAGCGGCTGGAAAACGATAAGACGAGTCTGCTAGGGGAAGCTGTGTCGAGTCGAGGAGTGGAACAACGTCAGGTAACATTGTTAATGGTAAAAGACCTGTCAAATCTGGTAGAATGTATGCCTTTGCGCTAATTACTGGGACTTCGGTGTGAATAGGGCGGAATGTGATGGTAGTTGAAGAACTAGAGTTTTGAGTCTGCTGATTACCGACTCCTGTAATTTTTAGTTCTGTGTGCTCGACAGGCAAACGTAATTTTTGTGTCATAGTTTTAGTTAACAAGGTTAGCATGGAACCGCTGTCTAATAATGCTCTTGCCTTATGAAATTCTCCAGCGTTGTCTGCTAGTTCTAGGGACACAGTGGGTAATAAAACTGGTGGATCGTGTACTGTAATGTGCTGAGTATGTGCTGAAATATGACTGTCATTTTGGTTAGCTTTATCAGAGGAAGTAACAGGGCTGCCGGGCAAGTGATTATTATGATAAACTTTATTATCATAGTGCTGAGTATGAAACTGGGATTTATTTTGTTTACGTGATGTAGTGGATGGTGTATATTGTAGCGATGGTATGGGTGGGTGTAGTGTAGTATTGTGTAAGTGAGTAGCAGGTAGTCATTGTTGTGAATTAATAGGTGAATTACGACGAGAAGAGTTTCTTGATTCCGTGGTTGGGCGGGTGTGTTCTTGTCCTCTTAGTTGTGGGGGCAAGAGGTGAGAATTGTCATATGTGGGTGATTCAAAGCCACTGCGATGTAAGGTGGTATGGTGTTTCTCGCTATCACATTCTCTACACCGTCCTGTGGATCTGCACTCGTCAGAGTAATGGGGTCCTAGACACTTACGGCACCGTTCATGAGCTTGGATAAAATCCCAGCGCCCTTGCGTAGGCTGTCTTAGGTATTCACCGCAGTTCAGCAACCTGTGTCCTCTAACGTGACACCAAGGGCAGTAATAATTATTGGTCGGTGCTGGTGGGTGGGCGGAATCTTGTGCTATGGGCTCGAAATATTGTGTAGACTGTGGGTATCCTTGAGCGTACTGTACAGGGTACGCTTGACTTTGTAGAGGATATGCAGGGCGCGTTAAAGGTGGGCGGACGGAAGTAGTGGGCTGAAAACGAACGTGCCGAATTTCTGGTCTGGGTGCAGAAGCGCGTGGTTGGTACCGTGCTGAGGGAGAAGCACGTTCAGTTTGTCTGTATGTCGGGCTGAGGGGAGGGGGGGGTGGGTTATATGTCTCAGTTTCTGTGCAACGTGCATGGTCTTCTAAGAATGTGATTACATCCTTTAAGGTGGGCAGAGTGTCTGAAGACCCATGCGTTCGTTCAAATAATGTGCGAAGCTCGCCCTTTAACTTCCGCACTACTATTGACACTAGGACGTAGTCTGAGTCATGTAGTGGTAAGTTTAGGTTTTTAAGCGCCGATTGGGTTGAAATAAGAGGGGCTAAAAATAACTGTCTGATTTGTGAGCGGGTGGTGATGTGGGGTAACTCTAGTATCATATCTATAAACCTATCAATGAGAACTCGGCGATTTTCGTAGCGATTGGCAAGTGTTGTCATCGCTACATCGTAGTTCTCATCGGTAACCTTGAGGTGTGATACCATACTGAGAGCTTCTCCGGAGAGGCAAGAAAATAAATAGTGTAATTTAACTGCACCTGACAAATTACCGGCAGTGTCCGTAAGGCTTTTGAAAATTGTTATGAAAGATGGCCAATCCTCAAGCTTGGAAGAAAATTTGGGTAGATCTATTTTGGGCAGAACAGTAGACGTGGAGAATGTGGGCGAGCTTGGTTTGATGCTTGAGCTGATGGTGATGTTTGCCACCAAAATTTTTTCATATGCTTCTATAGCCGAGGTGTAGTAGTCAAAGTACCATTTTTCCACTTTGTCGTCAAGGTCTTTAGAGTCCAAGATCTCATAATATACTGTATCCAACTTGCCCTTTATATCGTCCAATTTTGTAAAGCGCCCTATGAAATCGTTTACACTATACTTTTTGTCTCCTTTTAATATAAGGTTAGCTATCTCTAATAGGAAAGTTATGTACTTATGGGTTTGCATAAAGATGGCAGATTGCGATTTGGTAGGCATGACGATGAGAAGTGCACAATAAGAAAAGGAAAAGCAAACGAAAAAAAAAAAAAAAAAAAAAAAAAATTTTTTTTTTTCTTTTTTTTTTTTTACTAATGCTAATAAAGAACACGCAAGAAAGCAGCCAGAGAAACGTAAGAAATACGAAATAAATAAAAATGATTAGGAAAAAAAATATATATCAAACTGTCGTGTGCGCTGAGTCTTAATAAACACGAAGCTATATATAAGCTATAAAAGTTGCACGGCAAGCTAACCACACCGAGTGAAACGAATATAATATTCAATATTATTATATCGATCCGATATCACGTTTAGTGCAAGTATTCGAGAATAGGTGTGCTGAATAAAGTACAGAATACGTACTCGAGGTTATATTAACCTACCTACGTACCAAAAAATAGTTATCGTGTAGCAATTTGCGTAATTATCTGAGGAATGTGGAATGGGTATTCAAATATATAAGGGCAGAAGTAATATGTTTATAAGAAAACAAAAAAGAAAAAACAAGGGCAGAAAACGGGTAAATGGGCAGATTGATAATGATTGTTTATTTAACTTTTTAGGTATGCGAAAATTTACAATTTGGTTTGAATTAACCATAAAATGGCAAAATACGGTTGTTGCAGACTGTATAAATAGGTCGCCAGTTGGAATATTCGGTTCGAAAGACCATATGATCTGGCGCGGACCGCGTTCGTAATACCGAAGTAAGAAAGAGACTTGGTCTGAAAGAGAGTGTCCGGGTGAAGGTAAGGAAAGGAATGCTCCGGTGGTTCGGGCATGTGGAAAGAATGCATGATGAAAGAATGACTAAACAGATATACAATGCAAAAGTGGATGGATGCAGAAGTCGTGGAAGGCCACGACACACCTTCCATTATCAAATTGATCGTGTACTAGCAGAAGGTGATGTCAGGAGCCTTAAGAACAGACGAGCGTGCATGACAAGGGTTATGAATGTCAAAGAAGCAAGTCAGGTGTGTAAGAATAAGCCTAAATGGCGTTCTGTTGTTCGTGCCTACCCCGCAAGGGAGCTGGCGTGAAGTTATGTATGTATGTATTAATTTTTACGGAACGAAAATATCAAGTTTCTATTAATTTGGATACATATTTAACCTATTAATATTTTTCTAAATTTTACCGCTTCAATCTAGGTGCGAAAGGCAGGTAGTATTTTATTTTGAAACCTCTTTGGTTGACCGGGCTGAACCTTTGCCGGCCTACCTCACTGCAGTGCAGAGCCTTGAACGAACTTTCATTTTTCGCTATGGTGTGGGTCTCTCAGATCGGTCTCAGAGTGGTTCGTTGTGTATTTACTCCCCATAACACAAGCGTAAATTGCATTAGCTGGAGGATGTACAATGTGTGTGTTTATAAGACGATTGTTTAAATTTATTTAAAGCTAATTTTTAAATCATCAGATAAAACTTATTCATCGAATAAATAATAACCTGACTGAAGGTAAAAGTGAAACAACTCAACTATTTTAATCACGAAACTAATTTTTAATTTGTTTATGTTGTATTTTCTTCGATGTATAACTTTTATCTGACGATTGAAAAATCAGCCCTTAGCATGGTAAATATACTCGTCCAGTAAAAACGTTAAAAGCTGACTTAAAAGCTGACTCAATTAGACCTCGCCACAGGTCAATTTATAATAATAATTTAATAAACTTTGTATGTATTTAGGAGTTTTTTAGCCTATAATAGCCTATAATAAATAACGTTATTAGGTGGTTGTTAGTTCTAGTATTTTTTCCTATGATTAAACTAAGATTTTTGGCCTATTATGGTTATAATAATAAACCGTGGATCATGTTACTAACAATATATTGTTTCGTCTAATTAGTTACTACACAAAAGAATAAAAGGGTAATTTCCTTTCTAGCCGGCGGCCACAGTATTTGTGTCGCGTAGAGAAAAGGCTTCTATTATTAACGGACTCGGAGTCAACTGAGTGAGATGAAAGGGTCTCTTCAAAGAGCCCTGAGTATTTTTAATATTGATATTATAAAAATAATCCTTCATTTTTCCAGAGAACATGAATAAAAAATATGACATAAGTAAGGTTTTTGAGTTAAAAGATTTAGTTTGTGCACGGAATATAATATAATTTTTCATCAAGGAATGCGTTTAAGTTGGAAGCTTTGTGATTTATCTTAAAACTAGAGCTTCTACGCGGCTACCGCGGGTCATACAAACAGACGCGGAAAGCGACTTTGTTTAATATTATGAAAAGATTATGAAGTCTTTGTTATTTAAACTGAATTTTAATTAAAGTGCATACATTCAAAGTAATTTTATCGCCGTGTATTTATGTGCTGGAACCGCGAAAGAATTTTAATTCCTACGGCCGGGTAGCATATCGTGCGAGGCAAAAGCACAATCCACAGCCAAGTGGTAGGGCATTTTCCCTTCTAGATGCGCCCTAATCCTGGTTTAGAGTATGCCGCCATAACAACGTGGAGTTAGTTATGTTCATCTTATCAAAATCGCCAGATACGATCGTCTCAATCGTAGGTTTGCCTAATTTCAGTAATCTTTTGTATCCAATGGTGTGCCCATGGTACGCCACGCTATGTTTATATGTGCATGTATGTATATATATATTTATAAACGACAACTCGCGAAATATTTATAATTTTTTACTAACTTTTCAATATTCATTTCGACTAATGCCATCCCTGCTAATGGTATCATACCTATTTTTTTCAACTATTATCTTGTCACGACAATATTGAAAAGATATTGTGGATTTAGTAAAATACCAGTTTTGACAATATCGCAAGGGAATCGTATTTTGAATATCGTATTTGACTTTGCAACGCCAAATATTGAAATAGCAAAATGGTAACCACGTTCCATGAGGTGGGTCGTCACTTCGTCTGCCTGTCTACTGTATTTCAGCAATAAAAAAATATTGTTTGAAGCATGGAATTTTATAGGAACTACATAATTATTTCACTTTAGATAGGAAGTACACACAATTATTTGTAGATTTTCAGTTATGCTCCTTTTCCACCTGCATTAGTTTTAGTGACCAACATTAGTGAATAGTGTACCTATATTCACGAGTTATTTGTCAATATATAACGTTATTAACAATGTCTCGTCCGAAATAACGCATTAAACCTTTTGCTATATTTGCGTGACACAGTCACTAACACTATCCCAGGTATAGCAGAGGTATTAGAAGTTTGTTGTGTTGTTTTACTATTTCACAAGGAGACTGTTGAGGATTTTCAGTTTCCATTCATTAATTTTCTCCACGGCTTCACTACATTTTTCGGGACAGAAAGGATTTAATTTTAATATTTATTGGGACTACGAACAGCTACATTTTAAAATTTTATACATAGAATTACAACTTAATTCATCGAGTATCCCTAGGTTAAATAAATGTATTTTTAAAGATAAAATTTATGTGTACGCGAGTTCTAGGTTATCAAATATGTATATGTAACATTTTATATATTACTAGTTGACCCTGCAAAATTCGTACCGCCTCAGAATCAATAAATAATTTTGTAGAATGTTTCAACTTTAGAAAAAACATGTGGTCAAAACTTGACCGGAAAGAACATCAAACGTTTGATATTCAAAACCAAAAAAATGAAATAACTTCACTTTTAAATTTACTTTGATTTCTGAACGACTTTTAAATTTAATTGATTTCTAAACGACGGGATGAACATCAAATGTTTGACAGGTAAGAATAGTTTCTAAGGGAAAGCGAAATTATTGTTTTTACTATATATTATATATTCTATCCGTGCAGGAACGGAGGAAGAATACAATTTCCTACGGCCGGGCGACCTGTCGTAAGAGGCGACTTAACAACCCACAGCCAGGTGGTAGGGCATTTGCCCGACTGGATGGCTACCACCCCTGGTCTAAAGTATGTCGCCATAACAACCTTGAGTTGTGTTCCGGCATTAGTGACCAGGTTCCAGTTTCCCTTAAGAGAGCAGCAGCGCATTTGCAGCAACTTTGGTGTTGCAAATGTCCATAGGCAATGGTAACCGCTTTCCATCAAGTGGGCCGTCTGCCTATCTGCTGATCTGCAATAAAAATATTTCAAGCATTTTTTTCATATTCAATCATCTTTTAAACCTTCTCTGGACTTTCACAAATAATTCAAAACCAAAATTAGCCAAATCAGTCCAGCCGTTCTCGAGTTTTAGCGAGACTAACGAACAGCAATTGATTTTTATATATATAGATTATAAATATAAGGAAGTGCAAGAAATTACGTTAGTAAAAGGAAAAATAGGGAGATAATAAGTATTATAAAGATGTCTATGCCTATCTTTAAACCATACATATATATATATATATATATATATATATATATCGACGGTTAAAAGGTAATAGGGTATAGGCGACAAAAACTAAATTGTTCAGGAGAGCAGTTTAAAGTTTAAAATTTTAGAAAAATGGACATAATTTTTTTATTTCTTGTCCTATTGTGAAAATGGAAACAGCTCTAGTATCAAGAAAAATAATAGGATTAATTGGCAGTTTTATTTATTTGATTCCACGTTGTTTTATGTGGTTTAATGTCGCTTAGATCAATTGATCTTATTTTCTTTATAAGGTAATTCGGCATAAGTTACATCTACATAGAAAAAAAACGAAGGGTAGAGTAGACTTAGCTACATTTGATATCCTTATACCAAAAGGTAATAGGGCAGAAGTCACATGACTGTAGAATATCTTAAAAGGGTAAAAAGTATAAGTGGTAATTCACATTATTATGCCAAAAGGTAATGGAGCAGTGTTTAGCAAAAAAATCACTAGGATGTTTGTCATTAGTAACACTGTAAGAGGGTTGAAAAAAATGGTAATGTGGTACTTCCGCACTTCAAAATTTCTATACCAAGAGGATAACGGGAACATCTAACATAACGTATTATATGAGCAAATGGCAACCTGGGTTAAACGTCATGTCTTAAAAATAATAGAATCAGAACTAACACGATTCTCCTTTAAAATAAGACTTTAGTAACTGTATACATTCAAAAGGTGTTATCCATCATCAGCACATAGTATATTATACATAGTAACAAAAATAAATTAGCAACTTAATAAAATAACATAGTATCTAGGTATTAAGTAAGTAGGTATCATTATTATAAAAATAATATAAAAGGTACTTCTAAAATATTACATTATTTCAAAAATCAGTACCACAAAGTGATACCAAATTGGCGTAAACTTCAATTAATGTATGATCTTTGTAAAGTATAATGGCGTAAGCGACAGAGTTATATTAAAATAGTAAATAGTAGTAGGGTATAACCGCCATTTCAATATCAAATTACATTTAAGCAATTGCGTATAAACGACAGCTGTATTATAAACTTAAAAATGGTAGTAAGGTATAAGCGACATTGCAATGTCAAATTAGATTTTAGTAATTGTGTGTAAGTGACAACTGTATGGTAAACTTGTATTAGGGTATAACCGACGCTTATTGTCTTTGACGACAATGGTAAAGAGGCATTAGTTCCAGCTTTCAAAACAGGTACTAATGGTAAACAATAGTATACGCCTGGAACCTTTACGCCAGTAAAAAGTAAAAATGTGTTACCGACTATATCCCAAAAGTGATGCAATTTTTACAGAAGTACAAGCGCCTTTAGAGTAAAAAAGGCCCAAAACTCGGTCGGTTAAACGAAATGACACTTCAAAACGCACTTTTTTACTTGGGCATAAACGACAAGAAAGTTATCGTAGAGCTATGGGAGTGAGCGCATTCGAAGGAGCGAAATTTTTTAAGTAGGATGGCATTCATAACACATTTTCGACCAAAATGTCGCTTATGCCCTATTAACTTTTAACCGTCGATATATACTTTAGTCTTATAGCCGGTTTCTATATTCTATTGTTCATTCACTTGATCCATTGAATTTTTTGCTTGTATAGAGCTTATTTCAATTTTACCGATAGTAAGACAAATAATCAGTCGGTAAGACATAGGAACCGGCCAGTAATCGGTTTATTCCCAAGATATTGACAAAAGCAAACATGTAAAGATATTATTTTTCACTTGTACGTATATAAGTATAAATATTATAACTGAAGTAAATAAGTAAGAGAGCATGAAAGTAGAGTAAACGCGGTCGAGATGCGAGCACTGCGCAAAATCTGCGGAGTGACGCTCGCGGACCGCGTTCGTAATACCGAAGTAAGAAAGAGAGTTGGTCTGAAAGAGAGTGTCGGGGTGAAGGTAAGGAAAGGAATGCTCCGGTGGTTCGGGCATGTGGAAAGAATGCATGATGAAAGAATGACTAAACAGATATACAATGCAAAAGTGGATGGATGCAGAAGTCGTGGAAGGCCACGACACACCTTCCATGATCAAATTGATCGTGTACTAGCAGAAGGTGATGTCAGGAGCCTTAAGAACAGACGAGCTTGCATGACAAGAGTTATGAATGTCAAAGAGGCAAGTGAGGTGTGTAAGAATAAGCCTAAATGGCACTCTGTTGTTCGTGCCTACCCCACAAGGGAACTGGCGTGAAGTTATGTATGTATGTATGAAGTAAATAGAATATAGTAGTAACATTGTGAAAAAAACTAATTTAAAACATAAGAAAAAAATATTATGTTTTATTTACATTTATACATAGATACCTAACTTATCTTGTTTGCTACTTTAGCCACAAGATTTGGTAAAACACCTAAGGCATTAAAATGATTGGAAAAGTTGTTGTGTAAAAAGTTCAACAAATTGATTTCGGTGTCACTTATAAGTTTATAACTTGGGTAGCTTCTTTGTTTAGAAATATGTGACACAGTTTCTTTTATTACTTTTGAAATCAACTTTAACAGAGTAACTGTTCAAGTTGAAGAAGACATTTTAACTGAACAATCGTTTAAATTTATACGATGGGAACACAACATAATTATTTATAACGCTACACAAAAATTCACTTTAATTAAACCTTTTTGTTATTTTAATGAGTTTAGTAGACACGTAGGCCTGATGGAAAGCGGTTACCATAGCCTATGGACATTTTGTAACAGCAAACGTAAAAGAAATACAAAATATTTATCCGTTTAAGAAAAAACAAAGTACAAAAGATAAGAGTGAAACACATTTTAAAGGCTAACACTATACAAAATGTTGAGTTCACTCTGACTCTCAAACTTGGTAGAATTACCCGTAATATGTGTCAATCACAGAGGCTTCTCACGCCAATTGCCAGTGTTAAAATTGATTAGCATGTATTGTAAATGTGTTCATGTTCAAGTGTATGTGTGTTTTTTACATTTTTTATTGCAGGATTTCAGCAGACAGGCAGACGGCCCACTTGATGGAAAGCGGTTACCATCGCCTATGGTTAATTGCAACACCGAAGGTGTTATAAATGCGTTGCTACTCTCTTAAGCGAGACTAGAACCTGGCCACTAATGCCGAAAAACAACTCAAGGTTGTTATGACGACATACTTTAGACCAGAGGTGGTAGCCATCCAGTCGGGCAAATGCCCTACCACCTGGCTGTGGGTTGTTTTGTCGCCTCTTACGACAGGCCGCCCGGCCGCAGGAAATTGTATTCTTTCTCCGTTCCTGCACGGATAAGAGGATGTGTATGTGTTTGCGGGTGTGTCTATTTGTATGTGTGCGTGTGTGTCTGTAAAGAAAGAAAATAATTTTAGTCTTTAAGTTCATATTTGTATTGGTGTACAATAAAGAGTTATCTATCTATAAGAAAGAAGAAAGTGGAATGACAGTTTAAGTTGATTAAGTTACTTAACGAGCACTTCAGTGGCATCATAGTTAACCGAGAGTTGAGTAAAAATGTGTAGATTTTGTTCTTGACTTTAGATTTGTTGAGTGGATAAATTTATAATTTTTTATTGATTTAGTTATACACGCGACTGCCTAGTGGAAAAGGGTGGCTACTTGCTATGCTATTCTTCTTCTATAACGTATAGTAGGACATATTGTGTCATGTCTTCGTTTAAGTTCAAAAATATTGGGGTCAAATATTAATAAGGTGCTACCAATGTGCTGCGCCGTTTCCTAAAGAGTGATGCGAATCTTGCCACTGATGCCGGAACACAAGTTACGGTTGATATGGTGGTATACTCTATACTAAGGATGGTAGCTATCCTGACGCGCAAATGCCCTATCACCTGGCTGTGGGTGGTTTTGTCGTCTCTTACGACAGGACGCCCCGGTCGCAGGAAATTGTGTTTTTTCTTTTCTTCATTTCGGCAGGGATCAAAATGTTGTAATTTATCTTTTAAATGAGAAGCTTAGGGAATTCCAGAATAGATTTACTTAATGAAATAATTTAAGCTTTATGTCTTCACTTTATACACAGGAAACTTTGAAAATAAAATACCATGTAACATCGATAAAAACTTTATTGATTCAAGACGACACAAATGTCGACTTTGCCTATTAAGCGTACGTTTCTCCCGATGTCTCTTCCTTAATGTTCTGCTATAGGATAAAGTTTTAATTGTTTTAATGGTAACATTTGATTACAAGACACAGATTTTCGAACAAGACGGGCGGGGGAGGGCGCGCGGGGGATCGCACACGGCTTGGAAAACGCGCGCCCGTTCATCACGAATATAATTATCTATCTAACAATAAGTTATTATTTTGATCGCTAATATCAAAAAATTTACAATGAAAAATAGAATTTTACTCTAAAAATAATTCACACCGTGCAAGCGTCGGTCGTGAGTCGACTCGGGACGACCGGCGCCGGCGCGCAGTCTATCACATTGAAAAATTCATAAAGTACAATTGGTACAAGGCGATGGCGCACGCGACGACAGCGCGCAGCATGGACGTTCACGACACGCCTCTCGCTCGCACTTTTCACTCGCTATCTGAGAAACGAATGTGTACTCGACAATTAAAGGTAATAATTTACAAGATTAATTATTATATTATATTTTAATACACCGGCGGTGCCTACACGAAAAGGTCCTTCAGCGAAGTACATAGGGTGGCGTCGCACCCTTCTGCTGGCTCGTCCTCCTCAGGCCGGTTCGTGTACCAGCGTTCTCCGTCGGCCCGACCCATTGTCCTACTCGTACCTGGAATGTCTCGCGGCTTCGATCGAGCTTCGCCAGCTTTTGGTGCCGGTTCTCTAGCAGGAGGTGAGCCCGATGATGAGGGACCGGGTTCTGCGACTGAGCTTTTTCGGAGAAAAACTTCAATAGCACTACCCAGTGCACTAGCGTCTACAACAGACCCTGAGGGTTTGTCCCAAACTACGGCAGCCACGTCTCCAGGTGCTGGTTTCGCATCAGCCGCAAAGGTTACTTTAGGTTTTTTCGGTTCTTTCTCTTCTTTCTTTTTAGTCGCTAAAGTCTGATGTCTACGTGTGAACCAAGTTTTACCCGACTCTGTGGATGTTTCTCTGAATGAAGAAGCGTCAAAGCTGCTTGATCTCATATCTGCTAGACGCCTAGGTGTGCGTTCAGGTTTTCCACAGCTGTCAATTTCTGTTGCCGAAGACGTTAATGCATTTAGCATGAGGTGCAGATCGGTGTCAGTACAGACAACACCGGCATTGCATCGCGGTGGAATGGGTGGTGGCATTTCAGAAGCACGACGCCGGGCAGGAATAGGCGGCAGTGGGGAACCAATAAAATCTGAATGTCTGCGTCCTCGATTGGTGTATCGTACGGAACCACTTATCGGAGAACGCTCATCAAGTGGCTGCACTTCGCAAACACGTTCGTTGGAAGTGTTCCAGAGACGCATACGCACTTTGCGTGCCTGCACGATGTCGTCCATTATATCGAGTTGAAGATTGTGAGTGCTTCCGAGTGTGTCTGTAGCAGGTGGACCTGATACAAATGTTGGAGTTAGTAAAAATTTTAAGTAGATTATCGGGTACGATTCGAATAAACATAGCTATGTGTAGAAATTTACATTTTTTAGATCCGGAGTCTCTACGATGTCCAAGTGCAGGAAATGCCGCAATCGACTCACGGCGTCCACGTCCAAATAACGCTTGTGGTACCCGAGAGATGGTGACCACGGAATGTCTGCAAAATAAGAGAACATTTGTGATCTACAACAAATATTTTTCAAAAGGTTTCTACAAAGTTCGTAGTTTGTATAAAGAAGGTAAATTTAAGTGCATTTGAGGCGTCATTAAATTTTATTTGTTCACATACTTATAAGCAACAAAAGTATGATGTATGTGGTGTCCCTTTTATAAACAACATGAACTAACCTTCTGCCACCAGGTTGTGGCGGAGCTTGGCTTAATGTTGCCAAGAAAGCTGCTTCACGGGCTTCTCGTGCAGCGCTTTCACCTCGTTCCGAGAGTCTTCGTACCTATCACAGAAATATACCATAACTTAATCTACAGACTGATTTCTGATGGAGCATCATCAAATACATATACTTATATACTATGCAATTATATTTATAACCTCACCTGACTGGCAGTAGGACCACTTGTGCAGGCAGGTGTAGGAAGCGAGTGTTTCCGAGTTTCACGCCAAGGAGACAAATGATATGGATCCGGAGGTGACTCCTGGTCCAGAGATGGCCCACGGACTGGCGTAAAAGAGCGGGATGATGTGTCCAACTCCTCTGCCCCACTCTCTTCGACTACTATTAGTGGCTCGCCAATACCCGACAGGGGGGCCATCGAGCCACGCCGCATCATGGCTGTAACAAAAAAAAGTATTAAAAGATAATGTTTACAACTTCAATAATATGTATGTGTTGGAGCTTAATCGGTTCTACTCTGTTAGGAGGGGAGCCGCCAATACTGCAACACACGAGTCAGTCCGCCTTACACCGTCCGGCGACGCTTACGCATATAATAAACCACACATAGTTTACCTATGTCGCGTATAATATCTGTACTGTGGTCACAATAAAGCTCACCATATCATAACAGTCCACTGATTACTACAAGAACCACACCACACCTCCAGGAAGGGCCTAGACAGTGTGTATCATTGTATATCATTATATACAATGATACACACTGTCTTCCTGATAGTTCAGGAAGTCTATAGAGATCCACAGAGATGTCAAAATAAATTTCTTCATTATAAAAAATTCGAGAATATTTGATAAATGTTGAACTAATCAACTGATATTATTGAAACCAGTTTTAGTTCAAAGTATATTTTAAATTGATAATTGATGTCAGGAGCCTTAAGAACAGACGAGCGTGCATGACAAGAGTTATGAATGTCAAAAAAGCAAGTGAAGTGTGTAAGAATGGGCCTAAATGGCGCTCTGTTGTTCGTGCCTACCCCGCAAGGGAACGGGCATGAAGTTATGTATGTATGTATGTATGTATATTTTAAATTCTAGTATCTTAAAGTTCATTCCATGAGCTGGGCTGTCCGCCTGTTTGCCAGGTTCGCAATGAAAATCATCGATTTTTTGCTACCACCTTCAAACTAACTCAAAGGCCTTATATAGTTTTTAAAGTCCCATTGTCACGCATTTAGTTATCAAGCTTAAACCGTAATTCAGTTCTAGATTTTATCATAAAACAACAAAAAAATGCTAAATTTATAACATTATACAAAGGGACTAAAATTATAATTAAAATGGCATTGAAAATTAATATTCATATCTGTTTTGAAGCATAAACAGTCAACCGATTCCTAAGTAATTAAAACTCAGTCGGTTTATTTGCGCCCTTTTGAAACGTTTCAACTTTAAGTGGGTTTTAATCTATTTACATTATCAACCTGTTAAAGGCTTAACTGTTTAAACGTAAATGTAGTATTAAACAAGTTTAAGAATGATATTATTATATAACAGAAATTTGTAATGAATTTATTAGTTTATCAAAGATCTGGAAACAATAATAATCGTCAGATAAACACTCATATTGTATATTCCCAAATTAAGCCAGTTACGCTTGTGTGGTATTAACCATATTAATGCCGTGCAGGAACGGAAAAAAATACTAATTCCTACGGTCGAGCGGCCTGTCGTAAGAAGAAAATAAGTGAGGTTATGTTTATCAAAAATTAAAATTTCAAGAGTTCTTGAAATATTAATTAATTTGTTGGTGTTAAATGCACATGTATTTATCCCTACTCGATAAAGAACGTAACGTCGGGCAGTATGTAAAAACAACTGTCCCCATCGTTACGCGGGCGGGTTTTACGTATAAAACCCGTAAAAGTATACGTATATAATATATACATGTGACGGTAGTTTTAAATAATTTATAGTAATAAAATATTTAAAACTACCGTCACATATTAGCATGTGCCAAGTTTGAAACGTCTAGCTACTTATAAATAGTTGTTATAAATATTAATAAGAGTATTTAGTAATAATAGCAAAATGCAGGTTAAACAATATCTTGGACAGTAGCAAGTAAGGAATGCTGGGTTGCTATCGATATACTAATTTATCTCTACGTTCCTTTTTAAATAACAATACAAAGTTAGAGGTCTTGGCTGTTTTTATGACAGAACTTGTAATATAAATGCTATATATACAAACGTACAGACAAAGATAATGTGGAATTTGAACTTTTATAGACGCAAAGTATCATCTATCGGACATTTACCTCATTATAAATAAAGTTTGAAGACTATTTCTGTATTGGATGGGTTTAAGAATGTAGTGTAGCGGGTTACGCGGCATCAAAACATCATTCTCGAAACCAATCGGGATTAGATATACTAAAATGCACTTTAGAAGTTAAGAAAATATTTATATAAAAAAATATACATTCTTTATGTTTTTAACTTTGTGAGTGTTTCAGACTATCGAATATTATAACGCAGGTAAACAAATCGATAAATGTTGGATTTCTGTGTATTTTTTCAAGAGATATTAGTTATCTTCCTATTCATTTAAAGATAAGATTTTTATTATGTACTTGAAATACTGTAAACGTGTATTTTTAATAGTATATTTATTATATGTGTATCATGGACTTCGCTGTTAAATATTTTTTCAAGTTATTATAGAATGTAGGTTGGGTGATCCATTAAGTCGTTCTCATAATATCGGGTCCCATAATATAATAATAATAATAATAACCGCAGCCCCCCTGCGGTTATTATTTGTGGTATCGCAGGAGGGCTCTGTGGTACCGCAGGGGGGCTTTGTGGCGAAGTCTTAGGTGAGTAGCGACACCTCGTACCTGACTCAGGGGGCCAAGGCAAGGCCTCTGTGCTTGCCTTAGCCAGCTGGCACGGAGTGGAAATCGCTAGAGCTAAGACTCAAGCTCCAGGGCTGGAAGTGATAAATGGCATCACGTCAGAAGTAGCTTCGGTGAACCTGCAGCCCACCTCTATACACCCCTTAGCCGCTCACACTCATGTTGCCCCTGTCTTTTATGGCATTTTTAGGGGCTCATGCAGGGAGTGGCGAGTCACCGTCTGCCCATTTTTCCATGTTCCCCGAACATTGCGACGGGCAGACGCCATAGTCCCCATATTCCCAGATCCCTAGTACCACTAGCAGTTCACCCCAATAGACTGGTACTTCTTATTCTCATTCCCCACAATAGTCCTACACTGGTCGTGGCTTGTCCTTGGGTGCATTAGTATATGGTGTAGACAGGGATAATCGCCAGTCAGTGTCACGCCACATTTACATTAAATTTGTCAAGGGGCCTCTATGTGTTGCCCTTCCCAATGCCCCACGCAAGCCCTCCAAATGTCCGGGCCATTTTTATGGTCCGTGGTCTTGAAAGACATAGAAATCTAATAATAGTATCGGCAGACAAACACACATAATCTATATCCCCAAATTAAGCAAGTTACGCTTGTGTTATGGGTATTAATATATATATATATATAATGATTTCTGCAAAGAGTCTAAATTGTGCAGTGACGAATTCCTTAAAAATAATGCAATGCACAATCGATCTATTGGATCACCAAGTATTTGACCTTTTGACAAAAATTGCAACAGCCCCTCCGTTCTCCTTTTATTTGTTGAAGGAAAGAAGGGGGTAAATGTATTAGTCATTTCTCTCTTACTTACGATAAACAAGACACTATCATATGTACGATATTCAAAGGCAGAGTGGAAGGAAGAAAACGGCAGAGAGGGTAAGACGATTTTATTTCTTTAACAATACTCGTTGACACTTGACATCTTTGTCTTCCGTGATCACGGCCACTGAAAAGTGGCCGAAACGTCGGAAAAACCAAAATCAAATAAAATTACCGCGCTTAAAACCGTTAAAACGTAGTTTTATTACTTTAAGTAGTTTTAAAAGAGTGAGTCAGACTGATAATATATTCACATTGATATCCTGTCTCGTTAAAAATGTGTACCATAACTAATACATTTGTACGACCAGGAAAATGGCTTCAAAAGAGTTTAATAAAAGCTTTTCCAATAAAACGTGTGTCAAATAACTTTTTTAAAACGCGTTTTAAAACTTCTTCAACACGTTATAAAATCTTTGATCGGATTACTTCGAGATTATATGCGTTTGAAACATTACACAGATGCGATCGTCAGCTATAAGTACCCCGTCAATGTCGATCAACAGTTCTTTAACTCTACTCTTAGAGATTTGTGCTCAAAATGAATAGATATCAATGCAGACAGATTTTCTTTTCTTTATTAAACTAAAACATTAAAACTAAAATAAGCTAATACAATAGAGAAAAATAATTTTGGTTTTAAATTTATTTAGAAATATTATTTATTCCATACGCCTATGTGTTAGGTATTGAAGATTTTGCCAGGTGGTAGGGCATTTGCCCGACTGGATAGCTACCACCCCTGGTCTAAAGTATGTCACCATAACAACCTTGATTTGTGTTCCGGCAGTAGTGACCAGGTTCCAGTCTCCTTTAAGTGAGCAGCAGCGCATTTGTAGCACCTTTCGTCTTGCAAATGTTCATAGGCGATGGTAACCGCTTTCCATCAAGTGGGTCGTCTGCCTGTCTGCTGAACTTATGTAATAAAAAAATAAATAAAAAAAAATATTCCTCAATTACATGTATTGTATCTAAACATAATCTTTGGTTTTTTCCCAATAACTAACTACGCTATAATTGTCTACATAATATTTAAGGATACATTCCTAAAAATAGTTTGCTTTCAAATTTCAGTTATATAGTGCAACTTGTTTGTAAGTAAAGTGGCTGAGACATAGACAAACGGACGGAATTGGTGAAATTACAACTGTTCCGTTTTTACCAAATTGCTATATATTTATATAACACCGTACTCGTCGTAACAATATATGTTATTCCAACTAGCACCGTGACAAACGGCAATACTCTATCGAGATTTATTACTGTCAAAATGATTCAATATCAACAGGTACGGAGCTCGGCCAAGGCCTGGCACTGACCTGGTTAATCTGACCTCGGCCCACGGCCTCCCACGTCTCGCTACGCCCTCCACCGACCCCCGGGCAGGTCCCAGAGCGGGCAACCCATATGCAATTGCAGCACAGGAAATAAATAGCTGGATAAAATCAGCCAGGCAACGAGATACTGAACTAAGTTATGGATTCAATTTAATTTTATTGAAATCTTTGAAAATATTACTACTGAATCTAATTCCTAAGTTCTTTTGTGAAGATGCTCATCTGAGAATACTAACTTGAGTCTTTGACGGGAATTAAAGCTTTGCTGTGCAGTTTAATCTAAGAATAAATTGTAAGATATTGATAGTTTTGCATTTAAAAGAGAATCACAAATGTTAACCAAACATTTGTGATTCTGTTTTAACTGATTTTGAAACTGACGTTTCGAGTTCGCATAGGAAGTTTTATTTAGGAGCAGGGAAAGATCTACAATTTACCTACCGTTTAGGTCTACTTTTCTCTTAGTGCCTATTTGCTAGGTAAATTGTAAAACTTGTTTTAATACAATTTAAAAGCCCAAACCCTGAAATGTAAATATTTCAAAAAGAACATTTTGACCACTTTAATATAAAATTAAATTATAAACATAAAATTAAATTATCATTAACATAGTTACATTTTTCTTCCTGCACGCCTTAGGAAATGAACTGTTATGTACATATGTGTGTACTATAATATCAATGAACATAATTATGACTGACAGACAACTTTATAATAGATGATTTTTCCTATAATTATAATAAAGTATGTCACTGTAATGATTTTAAAAGTTTAGAAGTATGTAAGTTTTTAGAACAACAAATGAATTTATAATTTGATTTTCGTCGCTTCTTAATAAAACTTCAGAGCTGTTAATTTCAATACGTTTTGATTACAACATTCCTTAATTAATGAATTAGCTATGAGGTTACCAAGTTAAAGCCTGTGATTATAACTAAGACAAAGCGTATTTAGATTGAAATTAATTACTGATTGTTTCAATTTAATTTCCTTTAAAAATAAACATAGTTAAAATACAATATAAACTGAAAAATAAATTACAAATTAAGCTATACTAAATAATAGAAATAAATAAAAAAGGGGTAAATATATGTACATTTTTTGTAACTTAAGAACGCGCATAACTTAGAATGGCTTTATCTATATTAATTAAATGTTTTGTGTGTATTTGAGTGCGTCCCGGATGATTTAGATTCACAATTCGAACTGGTAGGTGGCGCTGGGATCGGGAATCTCGGATCCTCCTAATCTCCTGGGCCGATTTTGATGATAATGTTTTTGTGTGTTTGAGTTTATCCCCGGATGGTTTACATTCACAATCGGAACCGATAGGAGGCATTTTCTAGTGCCTCCTACCTAAAAAATCTAGGACCCGATTCTTCGCGTCCTAGATTTTTATCTTATCAGGGCAGGACAACGTCTGCCATGACCGCTAGTTATAGATAAAATATATGTCCCAAACCACTGTCATTTATCGGGAACGTTCCCAAAAGGCTGGCGGCGTTATCACGTTGTATAGTAGTGCATAATCTCTGAGCAAAATAGACGCCGCCTTTTCGTCGCAACTTACTGATTGAAATTATTGTATTCATAATCATATGTAATTAACTACAAGAATATATTTAAAATATTATCACTATTTTAGGGTAACACCAATTACAGGACATGCTACAGAGGTTGGGCGTGAACTAGTTAAAGAATCGGACTCTTATTTATTACACTACCCTGTTTTGCAGAAAGGGTCTCTGAAGAAGTGTAGTGTAATAACCGCAACGCAAAATCAATCAATATACTGGGATTTCCTATATACACTCATATTTGAGTACTACATTATGGCAAATAAAGTTTATTATTATTGGGTACAAAGCGCAAGAATCTTATGCCATTTTCCCAATCGTTAGGGTTAGCAAGTATGTCTTTTCCTTCCATACTCTCTCTATTCTGGCATATGTGCTGAGATCATAACTTTACATGTCGTCCTACATGCCTACCATCCCTAAGTATATATATTTTTGCCAATATTTATTCTGTGTTAACATTTGTTATCAGAAATACAAACATTATAAATACCAAATTTCATAATACACAATTGAATTCAGTTTCGCTCGCGTATATTTAACTATCCCACTTTTTGGGATTAAAATATCCTATAGTCTAACGAAAATAAATCACATTTCTTAATCATTAGTCCATTTCCACAGTCTTGAGAGAGAAAATACATACACAAGAGGTATTTATAAATGTGGATTTTTAGTTAAGATGTTTCATCCCCTTTTCAGCAATTAATAAAAATCAAGAATAACAAATAAAATATTCAAACAAAATAGTAAAAAACTTAATTATTCATTATATTATATCAAATATTTTAACATCAGCCTAGTCGGCCGGAGATAGTTTTTCTGACCTTATGTTTTGCTATAATTACTACGCGTTGACGGAGAAGGAATACACGGATATAGATAATTATAATGACGTATACAACATGTATATATATGACTATGTATATATATATATATATATATATATATATATATATATATATACGTATTTGTATCTTTATTTCTTAAATTAGTTTGAGTATTTATGTATCTATCTCTTTTACTATGACATGGGCAAAATCAATGCCAAAGGCGTCGGAGCCAGCAACAACAAAGATAGAATAGAATAGTATCTATTTCCTTTCTTCTGCACCACTTATTTCGCCTGATTCAAATTTCTTTCTTTTGGTTGCCTGGAAGAGATCGCTTTGAGCGATAAGGCCGCCTATTGTATTGCCTAGAAAATATTGTAAATATGGTCTGTTTTTGTAATTGTATATTTTGGTGTTCAATAAAGTATTAAATCTCTCTCTAAATAACCCGCTAATCCGCTTTAGACAAGTAGCGTATGTACTATCATTTTCACTAAAATTAATACGCTCGAGCTCAGCATGTATGTATGAACACCAGTATGTTACCTACAATGAAAACCTGTATATCAAAGTTACTGATCTGTGAAACTCACAAATTCACTGGGTAAGCTCGACAGTTCTAATGATTTCCGGGCTGATGTTATATTACAATAACTTGAATTGAATTTCCCGCGAGATACCTGAGACCTAAAGTACCACAGCATTTAAAAAAAGAATGCAAGCTATCGTTTTAGTGAAAACTGTGTGGGGGAATAAGCTACTTTTACACTTTTACACCCGAACCCGAACAATTCGCCCCCGGCACTTTTCCGGATTCCTGGAATAAAAATATCACATATTTTATTACATAAAATTTGCTGTCGATTAGCAAAACCGCATGGAAATCGGCCTAGTAGTTTTTACGTAAATCCTGAACGAACAGATAAGAAATCTGAAAACATGTATGTTCTCCGTCGTTCATATAGTCTATTCCAGTCATTTTTTCTAAATAGCTTCAATGTATAGACAGACGGCATGTTTAGAATATTATAATATTATAGACAGATAAAAGTAACGACGCGCACGTGATGTCCTTACGTAGAATTATTAATAAATTTCTCTGACATTTTCAACTTTCGAAGTATTTTACTCAGCAAACAGTAAAGCTACGAGCTATAGACACAGGAGATCCCACTTTATGTTATGAGACGTGAAATCAATCGATTTCCATTTACGGAGAATATTCTTTTAAGAATTTAACGGTTGATACACTTACGTGAATGAAACCTAGGTGTGTGTCGTCTACGTTTGTGAATTATTTCGTAGAAAGGACTAACGTACCTTATTTTTTAATTTATTAACGGAACCCTCCTTCCATTTTATTGAAACTATCCGATAACTACAAATATATTTAACAGATCTGTGTAGTTCAAATTACAATACTTTTGAAGCTCTGTTCTTGAAAATTTTCTAAATTTTTCGCTCCATCACTCAAAAATTAGAGGTAGTGGGCTCAACGTTTTGCTACTTTAGAATCGAATAAGTCGCCACCTATTCAAGTTTAATATATAAAGTCACTAAAAAATAATTATGATATTTTAGATTTTGCTCAATTAGTAAAAGCATTATATCGTAGAAGACAAGAGCCAATAAGATGATGATACAAGGTGCTTAAAGATATGCAAAAGGCAGGAAGCTGAGTGTACAAAATCTTAACATAATAAGCCAAGATTAGTAGTATTCATACATAATAGTTGCCACAAGCAAAGGAAAAGCTTCTGAGCTATTTTGGCAAAAACGGATTACAGCCTTTACAAAATCGTCGTGCCCGTCTATCCATACTTAGAATCTGAGCTAACATAATATTTTTTTTTTATTGCATGATTTCTGAAACCTGGCTACTAATGTCGGAACAGAACTCAAGATTCTTATGGCGGCATACTCTTGACCAGGGGTGGCAGCCATCCAGATGGGCAAATACCCTATCACCGGGCTGTGGGTTGTTTTGCCGCCTTTTAGTAAAGGCCGCCTGGCCGCAGAAAATTATATTCTTTCTCCGTTCCTGCACGGATAATAAAAAAAATCAGCAAAGGCGAAAAGATTTCCGTCAGTTACAAAAACAGTATAATTAAGTAAATTAACTGAAACAAAAATATGGGGTCAGCGATTTATACTTTGCTTAATTGACCAATTAGTGAACGGCGCGGCCAATACCAGAGGATGCTGATGATGCTTTTGGAACAATTCAGTTGGAAATTAACATTAACACGAAATTAAGGGTTCTTTCTACACTAACAAGCAGAAAATGGATCCAGTATTATTTATTGTCGAAGTCAGGAATATTTAAGATTGTTTTTCGTCCCTTTTACCTCTTCTAAAGATTTGAGGTCGCTACAGAATATCTCTTCTTAACATATTCCGCTATTCTGGTAACGTCTTCCGTGACAACAAAATATCACCTGAAGGATCGTCAATTGAAAGTAATTTCTTTGTTTTAATTCCAAAAAAATGTTAGTGAAATACATTACTGTAATTATGATAATTGAAATGACTAGTAGATTTGAAGCCCATTTGAGACAAACCCTCAAACGGACTGACACAAAGTTCTAAAGATGGAGCTCTGTGAAGTTGGCACCTTGCATTGAAAATTTTTAAACAAACAAGATCTCAGTCGTTTCTCCATCATTAGTCCATGTTTGCCCAGCAAACATTTTCATTTGCCCACCTTTGGTTCAAAAGTCATAAAAAAATTAAGATGACCATTATAAGTGTTTAGGTATCTTATAACAGTATTTATTTTTATATTATAGGTATTATTTATTTTTATAGTTACTAGTTACGTCAGTTTCATACATCAGTATAGACTAGAGGGACATGAGTTCAGATAGACGTAAAATGAGAAATCATCTCTCTTTTTAAGAGTTAATTAATTAATTACTTTGAATGCGCAGTTGGCCATATAATAAAAAAATTATTTATTTTAAATTTATAAGTTTATTATCGTAAGTGGTGGTAGCGTAATGGCTAGCGCACGCGTCCTAAACACAAAGGGCGCGTGTTCGATCCTGGCCGGAACGCATGCACTACTTAGGCAGTTTTCTGACCTAATGTGCATATTGTTACAATTACCGCGTGCTAATAACGGTGAAGGAAAACCTCGTGATGTAACATGCACATCGAGATAACCGATGTATCAAACCTGCCAAGCCGCCTTGGACAAGCGTGGCGGGTATACTGTCCGTTCCCCTAGTGGGAGGCCCCAGCCCAGCAGTGGGACATTTATGGGCCGTTATTATTTATTTATTATTATTTCTATTTTAAATATATGGTTTCTTACAATGGAATTAACTGCGAATGTAATTTAAATATATAATAGAAATAGATACATGTACGTATATGATGAAATCAGTTGAAAGTGCTAACAAACCTGAATCGGATGGTATCTTAATTCTCGTGTACTTTAAAACAAAATCGATCAGCATCCGTCATCTTTCATTAACAATCATAGTTATTGACAGATACAAAAAACTTTCATAATAAAACTCGCGTATCATTTCCGAGATATTTTTTGGATAAAAGGAATTGAATAATAATTTGGTTGTGTCAAATATCATTGACAAAACCCAAAGCGATTAGCTAATTGACTTTTAAGCAAATTGTTTACTGGGTCCGTCTTCAGCCCATTTCGGATAAAAGATTGTGTCGTAATAATAATAAAAGTGGGGTTAAAAAGGAAAAAGGGTGGCAATAATGAAAGAAAAATGTTGTTAGAGTGGGTTAAATATCACTTTAGAGCGGTAAAGGCTTAAGGCTGGCTGCATATTAGATACGTAATACAATTACTAGCCGCGACATTGGAGCTGCACGGAAGCAACGCTGTAAATTGTGTTAAAACAAACGCTTCTACCTATATAAGTTTAATAGATGTTTAATTTATTTTGTACTTGTGAGACTTTTGACTTCTTTCTATTATTTTTTCAGCACTTTTTATGTTTTGTTTTTTTTAGAGCTAAAATTATTGTTTATTTTTTATGAGTAGGAGTTCACAAATTAGTAAATTATTGCAAAATTAAAGATAAAGTACGCTTTTAATTACTTCGGAAAGCAATTTTTTATTGCATGAATTCAGCAGTCAGGTAGGCGTCCCACCTGAGGAAACCTGTTACCATCACCACAGGTGCTGCCAATGTCCTGCCGCTCTCGAGAGGGTAACTGAAACCTGGCCACTAATGCCGGAACACAACTCAAGGTTGTTATAGCGTAGACCTAGACCAAGAGACTCTAGACCAAGGATAGCAGCCATCCAGACGGACAAATATCCTACAACTTGGCTGTGGGTTGTTTTGTCGTTTTATACGCCAGGCCGCCCGGTCGGAGGAACTTGTATTCTTTCTCCGTTCCTGTACGGAAAAAATATACAAAAATATTACCGTCATTGTAACTTAATGGTTAAGACTACCATGTTTAATGCCAACAACGGGGATTTAAATTTTGTTAAGAAAGGATGCAACTCTAAGATGTTTTCGAACTAGGAAGGCTGACGCTTAGACCACTGTAGTGACAAAATCGTTCAATAGCCGATAGATAGTGTCAGAAGTCTTTGATTAAAATGACTTCATACCAGTACATAGTGATATAGACAGTCACATACACATACATATATGAAGAAGCTACATGGACTCCGTCATTGCCATCTGATTATCGAACCGTAAAAACAGAAATAGGTGTAAATATGTATGTAACAAATTTTGCCTTCATTCAATCGTCCGTGTACACCCTTAAACCGCATAAAAGGTAGGGGCCTGAGCTCCGGTTTTAATTACCCTATTAAGAGTGGCACCCGAATAGCTGTACGAGCTTTTACTTATCTCCTTGGATTTTATAGCTTTAAAACAATTTGTTGCAAAGGTTTCATGTACGCCATTAGGCTTCTGAGAATGCTGAAAACAACTGCTCATTGTCTTAATAGCTAAGCGTTGTGTGTTATGAGACGAATTAGAGACTTCAATATAAGCTTTCGTAAAATTAAAATGATATATGATATACTTTTAACAACTTAATAAATATTATAGCTGAATGTTCAGCAACTGAAATGGTAGATCACATATTTCTTCAAATAGCCATAACGAAAATGTTGAGATAAATATGTGGTGTCATAAAAATGAATATGCTGTGTAATGGTTAGTAGGTACATAGCAGGTATAAAGTAGTGTTTGAAGTTGCACTTGCGACTGACAGTTGATAGGAAAAGATTTATGTGATAAGCAATATGTTGTAGGAGCGTTGACCATTAGCGACTTAACCATAAAGAAGCGTTCAAACTTATTGTAACTCTCTATGAATAAGACCGTTTATTGTTAGATTAGAATTAATTAGACAATAGACATGTTACTCTCCCAAAATTCTCAAATATTACTAACTACGACTTGTTTTTAGATAGGGATACGTGAGACAGTAAGTACCTAAATTGCTAATTGTATGTTGAGAGATAATAAAAATCATGTGATAAAATCTCCAAAGAATTGTAAATATAAGTCTTCACGTCATGGATGGCTTGTTTGAAGGATTGACTGATTATTTGCAGAGATAATACGCAAATCGTTAGTTAGTATCACAGAGCTAAGAAAATCATCGCGCGTCCGTCGCCAGGGGCCGCACGGCGGGGGTAGGAGGATTCTCTGCTCCGTGGTTAGTATGGAAAGAAATGCCAGGTAGTGTCAATTCCAAAATGATTACTAAAAGTTCATGGGAAGTTTGACGGAATCTTGTTTCTTCCACTCGATAATTGCAGATATTCTTTAAATCTTTAGAAAAGACCACATACTATGGTGACGTTAATCTTTCATTTCCAAATCAACAATAAAGAAGTGGTGTAGCGAAGGTTACGGGGATGTGATCGTAAAATTAAGTGCTTCAAGTAATTAGGCCGGTTTTGAGCGTCTAAATTCTACGGCAGAGGTAAAAAGCCTACCGAATTATGTAATAATAGGACGACAGCTTTTGAAGGTTCTACCTGAGTCAGCATAAAATATAACGTTTTAGACTTTTGTATCCATTTTGTTAAAAAAGAATCCCTTATAAAATTTTTATATATCGAGCCTGTTATGGAAAAACATCGTAAGAAATATATATAATACTTTAGAGAAAACCTATTTTACAATTTATTTTTTGGAATAGTTTACTATAGATTTTCCATTTATTATATTACAATAAAAAAGCGAAAGACTTAAATTCAAATTCAAAAGTTTTTATTCAAAATAATTTCCACTGGAGAATACTTTTTGAAGGTCATAATACATATAGGTTAAAATTTAATTTTACTTTCTAGTCTATGTACACCGCTTCGCAACGCGTTATGTCGCTTATGACATTTTTTTGTAACACGCCCAATATATTCGTCTGTCTTGTCTGAGGAAAGAGTTATATGCTGCTGTACAATGTGCTACCACCGAAAAACAATGATTAAGAAAGGCCGTCATACATGTTACTGAAGACTGTTTTTTTTTTCACAAAATTTATTTGATCTGTTTTTTAGGGTTCGTTCGATAGGCACATGACGAAACAGTAGACGTTATAGTTCCGGCCGTTCTACAAAGCCACAATTGGCATCTTAAAATAAAGCAATTTATTATTAAAAAAATATATATTTTATGTTTCATTGCCATTTTTATCTTTAAAATGTATAAAATATGCATAACTTAATTACGATTTATATATTTATATTTATACTCTTCGATTATACGTCAATCTTCTGGTCACGTCACTAAGATTTAAGAAAAAAAGTGTTGACAAACATATTGTTGTCATGTGTTTTTTTTCTAAAGAAATAAGCTACTTATGGTGTTTTAATTTGATATAAATTATTTTGATACTGTTACAAAGTTAGTTCGTCATTATTTATATGTAACTTCAAATGGGGCTTCTTAGAACGGCTCAACTGTAGTTACCTTTGCGTAGCCCTTTATTATATGTGGATCAATAAGCATTTGGCCAATTTTTGTTACTTATTCAACCATACCTTTTTATCCTATTATTAAACATATTTTCAAGGGAATTTAGAGGGAAGTTAGGATTTCCACGTGACTTTCCTCGCGGTACTTTAAATCTCTGTACCATTTTATTATTGCAGGAGTTCAGCAGACAGGCAGACGGCCCACTTGATGGAGAGCAGTTACTATCGCCTATGGACATTTGCAACACCAAAGGTGCTACAAATGCGCTGCTGCTCTCTTAAGGGAGACTGGAAACTGGTCACTAATGCCGGAACACAACTCAAGGTTGTTATGGCGACATACTTTAGACCAGGGCTGGTAGCCATCCAGTCGGGCAAATGCCCTACCACCTGGCTAAGGGTTGTTTGGTCGCCTCTTACGACAGGCCGCCCGGCCGCAGGAAATTGTATTCTTTCTCCGTTCCTGCACGGATAAAGGACGGACCATAGAGATAAAGGAACAGACCGTCAAATCAACTGAAATACTTTTTATCACCTTACAAAACATTACAGCCTCATAGATTTTGTATGACTGTACATAATTATGACGTCACGTGTAATATACAAGTAAAAGAAGCCAAATAATTCTATTAAATTCTATTATATAATAATATTATTTTTAAAACAAGATGATATTATGTTATTTTAATGCCTGTTATGTTATATGTAAATTAGCTGTGCCCGCGACTTCGTCTGCGTGGATTTTTTTTCGCATAACCCTAGAAATGAAAAAAGGAAGTAGCCTAAATTACTCCTTATAACATCAGCTATCTGCTAGGAAAGTCCCGTCAAATTCGGCCAAGCCGTTTCAAAGATTAGTCGGAACAGCCTGACAGAGAAAAGTTTCACAGATTATTGATTTTTTGATAAAAGCACCATATATGTATACTTTCATATGTATTTAGTAAAAAGTTGTTATTTGACATTACAAACAAATACTTCAATTTTATTTATCTATATAGATAATATAAGAATTGATTATAATATAATGTCCGTTATATGATTTTCAACTGAACAAACAAACATGTTTAACGAATATCCAAAATCTCGCTTTTTCATTTGTGTTGTGGAGTAGGTGTAGACAATGATTTTACCTGTGTATATTTTAATACTGGATGTCTGAAAAGTTTTAATGAAGTATGTCTTAATTACAAGCAAATAAGTAATATTATTATAAGAGTGTTTGTTGAAAATACCTATGAACTTTCATGAAACATTGCTGACATTGTAACATAATGACAACAGTTCTTCTTTTGGCTTTGCACAGCTGTGTATTTTGCCAATATCAAGTGTACACGTACATTCACATTTAAAACCTTATATCCCTGCTATACCTGGGATAAAGTTAGTGCTAGTGACACGTCCCAAGAGGCTAATGCTTTATTTGAGATGTGACGTTGTTAATGACGTTAAACAGGTTACTTATGTATACCCTAATGTAGCTAATCATTAACGGCATTATTTTTTAACGCTATAAACAAGGAGTATCTGGACACAGTCCCTAACACTAACGCACTTGAAGTAGGGGCATTAAAGAAAAATTCTCAGTCAATTTGTCGGTCTCTGACTGACGCTGAACAACGGAAATCTTATGGCAACTCGAAAGAAGAATTTTCAAAAAGTAAAGTAGTTATTTTTTGGTAAAAGACAACGTTATCTGCTAGAGAGGATGATGATTGTATGTGAGAAAGAAAGAAGTAGTTTATTTCTCTAGAAAACGACAGTACAAACAAACACTTTAATCATTTCTCACATTAGGTTTAGCTCAGTTAATTGCCACATAAATATATCAATATTTGTAAAAAAAAACTATAAGACAAAAAAAGATACTGATATTTTATGAATAAAATGAGAAAACGTATAAATGCTTTGTCCCTTATAACGAGTAATACATGCTAGGTCAGGCCAACATAATAATGAGGTCAACAATAATAAATTTCCGACACACTCGTGAATTATTCTAAATATTTCATTCCTACATGATAGATCGTAGGATCCATCACAAACAATAGCTGTCTCGTACAATGTGTCGATGAAAACAAACAATTTATTTATTCCTCTTAAAACGGACACAGAAATCAAGACATGCTGTTAATATAAATATCGTTTCAAAATAACATAAGGATTGTTCACACACTCTAATACGCTTCGACCATCGTTGTGTTAACTCATGCATTAGTTTGGAATGAATACGTTACTTACGTATTGCTTGGAACGATATTTAGATGAGAGATTAAAATTTAGGTATATTATTAATTAAAAGTAAACCAACGTTAAAGGATATTATTTGTTTCTAACAAAGATTGTATATTTGTATTTTATCTTAACTATTCTGTGAAATATATCTTTTCGAACTGCCACGAAAATTTTGTCAGTTGGGGTTAGTCAATTTCAACTGAGGCTTTTGTTGAAAATTATTCAATACTTTAAATATTCAGGTATGCTTGGCACTGGCTGACAAATTGTGGAGAGCCATATTAAAAAAGAAGAAAACATTTACATGCAACTCCGTTCGTATCATCGGATCTACTAAATAAATCATGATCATTCAATCTAAAAATGTATTATTTGAAATTATGCAGGTTTGGATGAAGTTTAGGGTAAGTGACTCAATATTAAAATAAATTATAAAACAGTTTACATATAAAAGTCAACGTTAAAACAATTTTTCATCTTATTACCAAAACATCAATATGAAAGTAGTTTTAATTAAGTCGCGTTTTACGAGTATTTCGGTGCGATTGTTTTCCCACAAAACCTGTAATGGATTTTCATAGAAGCGCGTGTACCAAAAAAAATATTCCGCATTGAGCTTTCTGTAGCTTGCTATAGATTTGATGTGTCCTTAGCCTTACTGTTATGCTGGGACTTCATCTGCGTTAACCGCGTTTACTCTACTTTCATGCTCTTTCTTCCATACCCAACTCTCGCTTCCATACGTGAGCGTAGGTACCAGCACCGCGTTGTGTACTGGGCCTTCTGGCTGAGGTTCTTAGCGCCTAGAAGTTTACCTAACGGCTATTGCCGAATGCGTCTTATTTAAAGCGTTAAAAAATAACGCCGTTAACGCATAGCTACATTATACATACATTATCTGTCAATATTTAACGTCATTAACATTGTCTCATGTCAAATAATGCCTAAAACCCATCGCCATATCTACGTGAAATGGCCTAAATATTTAACATTAACGCAGATGAAGCTACCTTTACTGTTAAAAAATAATCAATACGATTGTCAACTACTCTCTTCTGCAGGAAACAGAAAATGACATTTCGCAAAAGCGATACGTCTTTTCTTTTCAAAATCATTTCCGGATCTCGCGGATGAGTGATTCAAACAATACGCGAGCGAAGCTGCATGCATAATAATTTTCATTGATATAGATACTTTTCCTTTGGTAGTGATTTCTTACATAGTCTATAATCATTTATTTATAACTTACATTTAGTTTAATATTAATATTGAATTGTATTTTTTTTAAAGTTAGTTTAATTTGTAATTTATTTTTAGCTCTACATCGTATAGAATTATTATACGCTATGGAGTTACCTATGATATAGATACAATATTAGCTATATATACTATAGTATTGTTAATTTGATAATTTCTTAATTGTGGTCTCAAATTAATGAGATACTGGGTTCACGTTATCACTGACACAAAGTGTAGCCTATAATTACAGTTCGAAGGTTCTCTTGTAAATGCAAACTAAACGGCAACCTTGTGTTGTAAACCAACAGGCCTACGTTATATTGGTGATATATCTGTGGGATATGGGTCCGACATGTAAGTGGCTTCAATGGCTACACGATCTCAGTATTCCATTAATTTTGTTACAGCCAGAACATTTTGATGTATCTATTTTAAAATGTTCTATATAACGTTATTAGGATTTCAAGCACAACTTTTAATGCTGTTTTTAGAAACTTACATTCTCCATTCATACTTCTTTTTAATACAGGAATATTTTGAGGATTTTTTAAAAATATAACCTAATCAATTGAATAATACAGAAAGGCGAATTGGAAACAATTCTAGACAAAAACGTATAATCTGTTAATAAGAATATTAAGTTACAACTGGAAATATTAATAAATGATTTCGTGGAAGGCCACGACCCACCTTCCATGATCAAATTGATCGTGTACTAGCAGAAGGTGATGTCAGGAGCCTTAAAGACAGACGAGCATGCATGACAAGAGTTATGAATGTCAAAGAAGCATTGAGGTGTGTAAGAATAAGCCTAACTGGCGCTCTGTTGTTCGTGCCTACCCCGCAAGGGAACTGGCGTGAAGTTATGTATGTATGTATGATTCCCAATGAACTAGAGTCGTTTGAATAATACACTTTTATCAGTCATCACATATATGTATACAACATCCATATACGTACATACAAGATCATATGGCGGTTATTATCGCAAGTTAAAAAGGCATCGAGGTCTATTTGTCTACATCTATTCTTTGGGGGCTACACAGGCATACATGGTCACCAAAAATCCAAAATAGTCTTAGAACACCGCAGATGGTAAAAAAAGAGCTGTTGATAGTTTTTTACTCTCTTCAGCGGATGAGGAGATGTTCACAATCAGCGCTGTTCTTATTAAGAAAAGCATACCTGACTGCTGACATCATTGCTACAATTTAATATACTTCTATATATTATATAGCAGCAAATGGTTATAATGGCATATAATGCCTATGTCCAACAGTGGACTACGAATGTCTGAAGAAGAGAAAAAAATATACAAAACTATACGCGAGATACGTATTCGAAATGTACATAAACGAAGCCAGAGGAAGAGAGTTCTAGTTAATATAATTATTGACATAGATAAATCTTTATTGTACAACAAAGCACAGACCGAACCCTAGAAGACTTTTTAGAGTTTAGACGATATAAGTTAATAGAATGATCTCAAGTGGTAGGTAATATATCACAAGCAATCAAGGAAGCAATATAATACCGCCGGTTGTAAGTTAGGGAAAACGAAGAGTGCGTAATAAAGTTTTATTGAATGATCGATGCAACGACTGACAAAAGTAATATCCGGGGTTTGGTATGTTGGAAAAGCAGTGATTTCGAGGATATATCTATATACCATATAATTCTTAGTATGATTAATAAATGATATAATACTATATGATAGGTTCATACAGTGAGGGTGGTTTATATCTCCTTTATTAAAATAATCTTTAATACAAAAATATCGCTAAATATCATGGAAGAAGAATACTAAATATTTATGAAATTCAAATTTTTCCGCAGGTTCCAAAAACAAACAGGGACAAAATATTAATTTTCAACAAAGGTCCACTAATATTTTCTGTGGTGGTCGTATATAATCTATGGCGTCATTGACAAAGGGCGTTGATATCATTCAGACGGTGCAAAGAGCCCGGTAAATCACTTCCTGTTTCACCCGATTCATTGTGCCCAATTTTCCTTTGTTGTTCATTTCTCTCTGTGATTGGTGCCTGGGCACATCCGAAATCGTATTAATACATAATTGGATTCATGTGACAACAGCCGACGTCAATTGTTTTTTAAATCGATTGATACGGAACATTTTTTATTATTAGGATTCCGTGGTCATTTTAGCTAAAACTGTATTCTTATGACGTCATCATATCCGTTCTTGTATATCACAGTCATTTTTTTCGGAAACTACTGAATCAGATAATAATTTTCAAACCGGTGCAAAGGCCAATGAAGACTAAAAGTGACACATCTCGTCGTAAAAATAACTACTCACTTTTAGTGGGCTATTCAATTTATTTGTCCGCACTTTATGGACTTTGGTTGACTGTAAAGTTAACATAAATAGTAGCTAAATCTTTCTTCAGTTTCCACAATCATTAATTAATTAGTAAGTGAGTTGATGATTGACTTAAAGTTAGTACTTGTTTTTTTAAGTAAAATTACTTTTAAAAACTCGACAGTTCAGTAACTCGTCAAGAAGATACCACTATCTCATTCTAATAGCAACACCAACATCACTTAATTCTAGTTAAAAAAACTACAGATAGTTTGCTTGTCTGTCAATATTTAAAAAAATATTATTGAAATGTTGCTTTCAATGAAATTAAATAGAATATAGTACACCTTATTGTATACCTACTAAAGAAATAAAAAGAAACATAGAATTTAGCATCTTAAATACTAAACAATTGTACAACGGACAGCATCATTGCTTACAGCAATCTCTTACAGGCGACTTTGAAATACAAGATCTTATTAAAAAGAGTGCGCTGGCGTGTAGTTTTTATAAAATATCAATAAGTGTTATAAATGTATAGCTTTACAAATAATAAACACGATATAGACAACAAATAACATATAATGCAAATAAGTATCTATTTGGCAAATAAGTACCTCTTTTGTGGTAAGGAATTACATTTGGCGACAAAAAGTTATCTATCTTTTAATTACAGCCCCATTACATATGATATACTCGATTTTGATTATATTTATGTATAAAGTAAAATAACGAAACCATGTACCGTTTCGCACACATATACCTGGCCTAGCGTATATCGTAGGTGAAAATTGCTTTTACGTACCGACGTGTGAACGTTTATTTTAGCGCAGTAACTTCTACGTCAAAGCTTTGAGAATTTGAAAGTGCGCTGTAAAGAGATTCGTAATCTAACCTCTAGCTGTTAATGTCTGTTGTACGAGTTTTTATTGCCGTTAATCTGCGTACGCTCTTATATTATACTACTAGGATATGCTCACGACTTCGTCCACGCTTGACTTGAAATTCTCGTGGGATTCCCGGGGCAGAAAGTACCGCAGCATTTTAAAAAGTAAGACAGCGTTCTAGTGAAAACTGTGTCGGAATAAGATAACTTTGGAATGATTTGTCAAACTTTGGAATATGCTGCCTCTTACTGTCAGAGGCCATATCCTTACCAACGTTTAGAAATTTGCTCAGACAACTCTATTTGTCCACAAATAGCTATGTTTGAACAGAATATAATCATGCTAATTCATTTATTATAATAATTTATGGATTGCAATAACGTGTTATCTCTCTCTCTCTCTCTCTCTCTATTTTTTATGCACCCGAACAACTAGAAACCGCTCCCGGGAAAATTCCAACGGGATTTCCGGAATAAAAATATAATACATTTTATTATATTTGGTTTCGATCGGTGAAGAAATCACATTGGAATATGATTTTTTTAATCTGGCCGTTTTAAAACATTCCAAGAAAAATACCTGCGAGATTCCCGGGATAAAAAGTGGCGCAGATTTTAAGTCTAAGAACTAGCCGTCGATCAGTGAAAACTGCATGGAATTTGGCCTAGTAACTTATGTGTCTCCCGAACAGATGAATAGACAAGAAATCTAAAAAAAATGCATCGTGTTATTCATCGTTTATATAGTCTATTCCTCTTGTTTCTTTTAAATAGCTTCAATGTACAGGATTCGGCATTTTTAGAATTGTATAATACCTATTATGGATTAGAACTTTTTGTTTTAATAAATTAGTAGACAAACACATTGTGTAATTTCAAGATGAGCAAGATACGATTGTGTTATTGACCGATCTCAAACAACCCGACTGGAGTAAATAAAGGAAAGTTAGTTTTCTTAGTCGAGGATTGAACCCAGAAACACTGCGGTGAATTAAATGTTTGAAAATTTACTCAAAATTCGAATCACGTGAATCCAATTTGAAATAAGTAAGCTATTATGGTATTACATAAATATATAACTAATTTAATAGATTACAAACGTAGGGTAGGGAATTAAGTAGAAAGTTGTGCCATTCTACTTAATTCTCTACATTAGAAGATGATATTCCAAATTAATACTTTCCAGACGGAAAGATGCAATAAATGTATGTATATATAAGTATACATACAACTTACATAGGCTATTTACTTAAACTTTTATTAAATGCAAGGCGTTAGTTATTGAGATAATATTTGGTACGGAAATGTACTACGTAGGTAGCAAATTACTAAATGAACATTTCCTAGGAGATATGGAAGACGTGGAAAAGCAAAGCGTTTAAAATAAGAAAAACTAAAAATTTAATATGTTATAAAACAAACTTACCTAGGTATAATCGGTCAAAATAAAGATGAAAATAAATGTTTTGTGAAATCATTATTTTTCTTGTAAAGGCAACACAGAATTAATGTCAGCTCGAGTAGGTAAGGAACAAAGTAACAGGTGGGGTACCTGTCACTTCGTTCCTGTGGATATCAGGATTTTTGTGATATATATATTTTTTATTGCTGGAGTACAGTAGGTAGGCTGACGGTCCAACCGTGGTGGAAAGTGGTTACCGTAACCTATGAACATTTGCAATATTAAAGATGCTACTAATGTGCTGCTGAACTCGTAAATGGGACTGGAACCGGGCCTCTAATGCCGGAACACAACTCAAGGTTGTTATGGCGGCATACTCTAGACCAGGGATGGTAACCATCCAGACGGGCAAATCCCCTACCACCTGGCTATGAGTTGTTTTGTCACCTCTTACGACAGGCATCCTGGCCACAGGAATTAGTATTCTTTCTCCGTTTTTTTTATTGCAGGAGTTCAGCAGACAGGCTGACGGCCCATTTGATGGAAAGCGGTTACCATCGCCTATGAACATTTGCAACACCAAAGGTGCTACAAATGCGCTGCTGCTCTCTTAAGGGAGACTGGAACTCGGTCACTAATGCCGAAACACAACTCAAGGTTTGTTATGGCGACATACTCTAGACCAAGGGTGGTAGCCATCCAGTCGGGCAAATGCCCTACCACCTAGCTGTGGGTGTTGGTTGTTTTGTCGCCTCTTACAAAAGGCCACCCGGCCGCAGGAAATTGTATTCTTTCTCCGTTCCTGCACGGGTACATTTATTACGCATAATAATATTTCTTGATATGTGTTTAATGTGCAAACTCAAGATTAATATGTTAAAATATATGTGACCGAATTTAAAGCGGCAAAGTAGTTTTATCAGTTGAATGACGTTTTCGCTCGAACAGCCTAGTTAACCGGTACGTACATGTAATTTTGTGTTATACACTGTAAATCAACTGCAATGTATTGACAATAACTCGTTTTTAAGCATGATTAATTGAATTTATAGCATTGTTTACATTTTTCTGAGGTCGAGACTTGACACTACTTTTTTAACGTGTTTGATACTTTTATAGTTGTATTTGTCAAGACATGAAATATCCTATATGTTATTTAACATTTTTTATTGGTTTCAGGTATTGTCAAAATAATTTTCGGCGCATTGTGAAGAACAATGCAAGTGACTTTGTAACATCCGGAAAACATAGGAAGACCATAGGAAACCTATAAAACAAATAGACTTAACAATTGATGTGACATTCATCAGAAAGTCAATTTTTTATAGTGCAAAAAGCAGTCCCCACTCTAAAAACAACTATTGGCAGTAGTGAAAAAAGAGTTAGATTTTGAAAACAGTCATGAACTTTTAAGAAAATTTCAACAGGATATAAAAGGACTGGCATTCATAGCAAAATCAGAAATTGCTTCAAAATATGAGGATTATTTAATGTAAGTCTTCGAGAATAAAATTTTTTTTAAAGAGTTCTAAAAATATTATTCCTTAGGATGAGAGCTACATTCACAAAGCCTACAAAGTAACTAAATCTTTGCAGTCTATTAAAGGTGCCAAAGTCTAGCTAGATGTATGTAAAGAAAAATATGGATATTCTGTCTAATATACTTCTAGTATTTAGTGGTAAAAACAAGGCTAAAGATTATTATTCTGAGATGTATATTCAAAATTGAAAAAAAAAATGAATTTACAATTTTTTTGCCTAATATTACAGAATATTCATTTACCCATTGTAATGCATAATGCGTCGTATTATTCAATGATAATAAATTAAGCTCCAACAAAAAAGTGTAAGATTGATTAGTATAAATCGTAGTGGGTACAAAACAACTTGGCTTTCAATCTGCATTTATTAAAAACTTCTCTAATTTAGCAGGTAAAGAAACAACTACCAACAATGATTTAATTTCATCAACCTTGCTTGTTGATATTTGAATTTTATTATCACAGATTGATACGGCGCATTATCTATTACAATGACTCAAGATTCTGTACCTAATATTGTGAAATAGGTTTTCACAAACCCATTTTGTTACTTTTATCTAAGATTAATTAATATCGTTTTACAATAAAGTTACTCATATTTTAATTATTTCTTTATTTTATTATTGCAAACCACATGGTTCTTTTACATCCACAAATCGCCTTAGACTTGTGGGTTTGTCCGTTTATATTTAGAAAATTAGAACACCAACGCGGACAAAGTCACATTCGGGAGGTTAATAGTATATTAGAAATAAATGCGAAATCAAAGTAGGTAAAAGTATCAAGATTATTCTCGATGGAAGACACTATAATAAAAAAAAATACTATCTGTGTTGCGATATGAACAACAGTGTTGACCTTCTTCTTTCCACAATACTCTTGACGAAGTGTATTACTTGCGTTTGTTTTTAAAATTAGTCAGTATGTAAAAAATAGTAAAATATAGATAAGTATAATCTTAGAATTCTCAGCTTTCCAAAACAAGAATATAGAGTTAGAAATATTTTAGACAAAACAATGATGGTTTGACACATACATACATAACTTCACACGAGTTCCCTTTCGGGGTAGGCACGAGCAACAGAGCGCCATTGGTTGGATGGTTTGATTTTGTACGTATATCTAGAAAGTTGATATGGGTTTATCTGAATAAGCTCAAAAATTATATTACGAAATGAAAACGACAATTTTGACTATGAATTATTAATTTAAAGATGATTTCATTACTATCGAATTTGGTCATCTCAAAAGAAGTTAACTTAAATAACAATCGAAATATATTAATTATTAAATTCATAAATGTCTGAAATTCCACGGGGCTTTCCTACTTCGAAATTTAGGTTGGCGTCATAATATGTCAAATAAAAGAAGCTCATGTTTATTTTCAGACTCGACACATAACACTAAATCATAATTTGTTCATTGTGCTTCGCTTGGTAAGTTCGAATTAGAATTTCATTTAACAAGGTTACGAGCCTAAATGGCACTCTGTTGTTCGTGCCTACCCCGCAAGGGAACTGGCGTGAAGTTATGTATGTATGTATGTATGTAAGGTTACGATACATCTTTCATGGGTAAACAGGCACTAATTCACGGATACTTATTCTAAAAATATGATATATCCATCCTTGTTATCACAAGTGCATATACATCAAGTTCTATGACAATGTGTTCATTTCTAAGACCGCGAAGAAAGAACAAAGAAAGGTATCATCGAAAAAGTCGCCATTCGATTTATGTATATAGGTTTCTTCTAAGTAGTTCCCTTACTGCTGAGGATCGTGACTTTGGTGGCAGTGAATAATTGCTCTCTTTGATCGATATTGGTTTTGAAAATGATGGTAGGCCGAATTTATTGATATGTCCAATTGGTTAGTAAGTTAGCTACCTTTGGATATCTACCTATCCACCTAGATCTTTTACTTTCAACTTTTCCAGTGACCATAACTCTCTGTATATTGTCTGTATTCTTTCGGGCTGTGGCCAAAATACTTCACTACACGTTATCAGCATACTGATGACAACCTCGCGCAGTGATTGATGGTAGTGGTTATATTAGTATAGGTTCATATGTATAATTATAAGACTGGATTTGGGGATCTTCTAATTCGCAGTGTCACTAAGTTCACAGCATAATAGGATCGTTTTAAATAATACAACACGAAGTCAGGCGGGATATAACAAAGCTATAATTAGAATTATGAGTTCGGGTAAATTTGTAACTAGGTTAATTTATAAATAGGTATTCGTAGATAAGAAGATCAAATCTTAAAGAACAGATCAAGTTTTGTATTCTAATGAAGTTTAATCACTTTATACCACATAGTTAGGAAAATTATGTATATTTAATACAGCTGAATAAGTTTCCAAGAAAGATAATTAGGCAGAATGAAAACCATTTACCCAGGCAAAACTTTTTACTCCGAATATCTCTTGTTCTCAGTTTTCTTTTTAATTTGATGATATATAAAAACTTTATAGATGGCTTAGAGCTCGGTGAGTTCTTTGTGATATTTTTTTAAACGAAATTGAACTTGCTTTAAAATAACATTGCTTTAGAGGAGAAAAGTTTTCTAATAAAGAATATTAAAGAAATACAGAGAGGAATGGTAACAGACCAATGGAATTTAATTTGTTTCCCTCACACGATTGTTCGAGCAGTACTTGTGAAGAGAAAATGCTATTGAAACCTATATTATAAATAATTATGCTGTGTCTGTACATTGAAGCTGAAGAATTAATAAAAACCAACTGAAATACACTATATAAACGATTACGAGCGATTTCACTGATCGACAGCAAATTCTTAGACTTAAAATCTGCGCTACTTTTTAATTATCTAAAATTGCCAGATTAAAAAAAAAGCGAATTCCAATGTGATTTTGTCATTGATCGATAGCAAATTTTATATAATAAAATGTGTGATATTTTTTATCCCGGGAATTTCGCGGGTATTTTCCCGAGAGTGGTTTGTAGTTATAAAAATTAGCTTATTCTTTCACAATTTTTACTAAAACGATAGCTTACATTCTTTTTTAAATGCTGTGGTTCTTTGTGTCCCGGGAATCCCGCGGAAATTTCAAGACAAGCGTGGATGAAGTCGCGGGCATATCCTATTAAATCTATATAAACACGAAAATCACTTTGTTTGGATCTCTATTATTTCTCTGTCCGTTCTGTTTAAAGTGGCCAGGTCGAAAAAAAATCGATTCCAATGTGAAATTTTCGCTGATCGATAAAATCTTTCGTAAAAGAATTTTAATTGTATATATATATATCATTAGGAATATTACTTATCCCGAGTTTTTGCGGGAATTTCCGGGATTCATGTGTTTTCATACAAAAAAATTCATTACCTTGCTGAAAATAACCTTTGCTTTTATATTTAGTAAAATAACAGTAATCTTTGTTAGCTGTCCAATGTGGACAAAGTCAGGGGCAAATGCTGGTTTATTATAATTATTTTATAAGAAAAAGTAACTTACTTCCGGTGAAGATGAAAACTTGCTGACACCTAAATATGATGTAATCATAAAATATAGAAACAAGTGATGAAAGATTATAGAAATAATGATGATTGTACTGATGATAATGATACGATGTAAGAATTTAAAAACGACTCTTATCTATATGTCAATTACATTAAGTTGTTGAACGAATATTTGTAACAAACTGTCTGTATATAATCGACCAGGCATGTAGTTATGGGCAGGTGGCATAACATATACAGATTATAAATAGGCAATGCTAGTTAAAGGATTAATTAAAATTATTAAAGTTATCAAAGGACTAACGCCTACCACGGACAGCGGACCTGTATGGCGATCTAAGCAGATTCCGTTGTCAGCAATCTGGACACTTTAATTATAAATTATAGAACAATTAGATTAAGTAATAAACACAATTTCCATCTATGCATCATAGATATTTATTGTTAACTTTAGTAATGTAATAATATCTGTAATGTAGGTTATCTTGGTCTAGTCTGTAAAATATATAAATATATAATTGGGATTGTGGATTATTTGTGTGGAATGACGTGACTGGTCAATAAAGTGATATTGGAGACGCGCTCAAATAGGAAAAGGTCAAAGGAAATGAAAAAAAAGAAATAATAAGCCTAAACCTGAAGGAAGATGAAATAAACAATTTGACAACTGAGATAGATAACGAAAAAGATTTATAGGAAAAGACTAAGAAGCAGCTTATACAAACAAAACATATAAAAGAATCAGAGGTCTATCATGCAAAAATAAATAGAAACTGTTTACTTTGAAACTGAAAGCAGTGTGGCGGAGTGAAATGTCGGCGCCGATGGAGGATTGTGTAAACGCCTAATGATCACCCGGCAAATACTGAACCGTAAGATGAAAAGATGTTGACGAGCCGCTGACTTATGAATTTGTGGTCCACGGAATTTCAAGCAGATTAACTTTGGGAACTGGATTAAAAAGTTGTGTAATTTTTTGGCATATTTGAAATAATATTTGCCTCTATGTTACGCTTAGTTGTTTTTGTACTTGGTTTAATACTCTGGTTTAAAAATAAGAATATGATCAATTTTGTTCAGTATTTAAGAACAAGGATTTTTAAAAAAGAATTATTTGTTGGGCATATTTTAATTGTAATTATTAAAAATTGATATAATGAATTAAAAATTGAAAAAAGAACTTCGTTCAACGTTGAGGTTTTCATCGCAGTTTTATTTGAACGTGTGGGTACGGTATTCTGATTCTTTACGTTTGTACTTAACAAATATACGAGGGTATAATGTTGTTCACGTGAAATTGTAGGGTTGTTTAAAATTTCTACTCTTTAATTTCATTATATTCTAATAATGTTTATATAATTAATGTGAGTATTGATTTATGGTTAAAAAAGTATGCTTTATAGTCTATTATTGATTGTGATTTAAGGGAAGTGTGTATTGCATCCACAATAAAATTATGATAATCACAAGCAACTAAAAAATCAAGATTGATTTAACGATTAAAATTTTGTTTAATAACCGTGTCTTACAAAAATATAACCCGGAATCGAACTGAAACTGAAATATTCGTCACTGATAAACCATTACTTACATACGCTAAAGGGCTTCAATAAACTATTAAATAAGGGGAAGATAATTGAATTCACATTGTTGCCTTAATAGAATATGTATTAACTTGGCATTTCAGAAGTGGTCTCATAAATTGCGGTTTCAATGTTGATTAAAGCCATATCTAAACTTTAACTAGCATATTCACGTGGAAGCCACATCAAACTTTGTATATTAAGATTGGTCTACATATAAATATTGTACTTATAAATTAAACCACAAAATATTTTAAATATTAAATTAGAATGTGAGTGACGTGAAATAACAAACTCTCAATGATACTAAAAGTGACAGTAAGAATATACTTAATATTCACAAGAGAAACATCCATGCAAACAAAGTTAAGGAATAAGTGAATACGTATTGCTGTGGTAGGCCATGTTGGTGATTGGTGTACCTATGGGGTCTTTAGGGCCGCGCAATACGTATCCGCTTGGAGTTGAGGGCGCAGGAGCTGGAGGCACCAGGCCCGGGGTGAGAGGGTCGCGGGGGGAGGGTATCTACGGGATGAGGTTCGAGGGGAGGTGAGGCTAGGTTGCATGCGTATGTACGCGTACCGGCGGGTTGTGTGTGTGCGTGCGCGGCGCGGCGTGCGCTCCGAACGGCGGTCGGGCTGCCACTGGGCGGGCGCGCGCCGCAGCCTCTCGCCCGGACCCGCCGCCCGCCCAATAACAATATCAACGGCCTAAACTTTTTGATGCATCTCAAACCATTTCACGCTAGACGTGCCCTTTAAGTAGCGACGTGTTAATATGATGGAAATACGTCACACAATACTTGTTTCTTTATATTAAGAGTACTTACCTACTTAGCTTGTTTTTTCTATTTAAATAATAGTGAATTTTGTATTATATAGTTGTAATTTTTAATTATTGATAGGTTTAAACAATAGTATTTAATTTTATATGTTCATTAAAGGCCATGGTGTAATAATAATTGTGTCATAAAAATGAATAAGGTGTTTTCAAATAATTATACACGAATCAATTAAATTCAAGTCTCTGTCTTTGATTTCAAATTAAATCCTAGTGTTAGTGATGTCTGCTATTTATACGATGCTTATTTGTAAACAACAGTTTGTAGATTTTGAATCTTACTTGGTCTGAAAGTTTGTTTCATATAGGCTCTGAAACGCCTCAACTGAATTTTGCAGGGATTAAAATACGCACCCCAGCGCCGGTCATAGGACCATAGAGGCAGTAAGGCCCGTCCTGCCACAATGGATTGACCGGAGGCACGGCACCCTGACGTTCCGCCAGACGCAGGTACTGACCGGGCACGGCTGCTTCGGCCGGTACCTGTGTCGGATAGGGCGTGAGTCGTCGTCAGGGTGCCAGCACTGCAGTGCCAGCGTCGAGGACACGGCGTTGCACACTCTGCAGGAGTGTCCAGCCTGGGATGGGGAGCGCCGTGTCCTCGGCGCAAACATCGGACCAGACCTGTCGCTCCCGGCCGTGGTCCAGGCCATGGTCGGGGGCCAACCTGAATGGGACGCCGTCGCCTCCTTTTGCGAGGCAGTCATGTCCGCAAAGGAGGCGGCGGAGCGGGAGAGAGAGCGAGCAGCCGCGCTCCTCTACCGCCGCAATAACCGGTCTCGGCGCCGGAGGAATACGGACCTCCGGCCGCCATGAACGCGCGGCGCGGGTGACGGTCAGGGGAGGCTATAAGGCCGTCACCCGCATCTAAGGCCGCCGAGTAGGGGGCGCGTCAGTGCCCGCGCGCGCCCCTCAATTATGAGTACGGAGAGGCCTGCCCCAGTGCTGGGGTGGGCCCACGCCAGCCGGAGTCGCGGAAGAAAAGCTCACGCATATCCCGTGACCCCGGCTCATGGCGTCAGGTGGCACCAAGGGGTTTTAGTGGGTATTCCGGCTCCTCTAGCCGGCGAGTCCCACACTCCCCCGCCGAAGTCTCCCCGGCGGGGGGTCCGCAAACGGATTTCCCCTTGTAAAAAAAAAAGGGATTAAAATAGCAATTTGTCTTAAATTCTCGTGTATGAATAAATCGAATGTGTCATTTAGAAGATATTAATATACAGAATAAGTCCATTTCAGTTGACGTTTTACTTATAAAAAGTCGAACTTTTACATCACCGACTCATAACCTAGTGGGACGTGATTTGAAAATGTATTGTTATTATAGTCAGGCAGTGTTCTGAAATTTATGGACACACATTCACTAGGAATGGGCGCCAGCCTGACTTTTATTCGCAATATTCTTATTATATTATTTTCTATTGTCCAGACTCCACGCCTGTGTATCATTCTTTTGTGTGAAAGTAGTGACACTGTTCTATAGGATTTGATATAAGTGAGTAAAGATGAGACTTTGATTAGGTCTGTCGGCTTGTTGGTAAAAATTATACTCACATTTACTACTTTAGTTTTATTACGATTTTGTTATTTATTCTTTGAAGCAAGCAAACAGGTTTATTTACACTTTATATTTAAACTACCTATGCTCGCAGTATCGTTCCTGTTTTAGTAAAAAGGACCGGGATATATCAAAAAATGTTTTGCAGTCATCCTTGTAGTAGCCACTACCTAATACTTGCCGGGTGTAAGTACCTATTCAGTATAAACGATTATGTATTAGAAATACACAGAAATAGAAAATTAAGATATAAAAGTAATAGAGAGTAAGAAAAATTGTACTAGAAACCAAGTTTTGTTAAAAAGAGAAAAAATAAATGAAAAGATACAAAAATAAAAAGAATATCTCTCAACTTGTTATTTCTAGACTAAGAACGAAAATAAAAAAAGACATGAAAAAGAATATCTCTCAACTTGTCATCCTTAGACTAAGAAAGAAAATTAAAAAAAGACATTAAAAGAATATCTCTGTCTTGGCCATTGAGGGCGATGATGGCATTATATTATAAAAAATACTTGCCGGTTTTTTGTATATTAGTATCTATTAATTTGCCTTAGTAGTGGTTAAAATTTGACTTACACTCCATACAAGTAATATCAATAAATCTGTGTAAATTAAGAGAATAAATAAAAAGTAGGAACCTAAGTAAAACTCGGCAAATTAACAAATGATGATATTTCTGTTATTGGGAAATTTAATATTCAATCAGTACTAATATATCAATGTGAAAAGAGGTTGTTTACATGATAGATAGCCTTTTCAATCTTTATGGTATTGGATGTTAATTTAATAAAGTTTGATATAAAGGCCTTTTAAACTAACTATACAATATTTAATCCGATCAAGGACGACAAATATTGACTTTATTAATAAAACTTCGTAAAACCAATTTAGTTAGAAAAATTGAAAATATAACATTGCTGCATATATAATAAAACTACGTTTTAAAGGTTTTAAGCGCGGTAAATTTATTTGATTTTGGTTTTTCCGACGTTTCGGCCACTTTTCAGTGAACGTGATCACGGAAGACAAAGATGTCAAGTGTCAACGAGTATTGTTAAAGTATTATTTAGCCTACCGCCAACTTGTTAATTTTAATTATTTAGTTTTAATTTTGTTTATGGTTATTATTTACTCTATGGGAGCCTAATCTAATTTACTACCGCTTCGCGACATGTTATGGCTTGAAGAGAAGAAGCGGCGCAAGAAACTTTTCAGCAAACATTATTAGAGCTAGGCATGTTTATATAATATTATATAAAATTATTATTCAGCAAACATGCGTATGTTTGCTGAAGAGTTTCTTACGCCGCTTCTTCTCTTCAAGCCATAACATGTTGCGAAGTGGTAGTAAATTAGATTAGGCTCCCATAGAGTAAATAATAACCATAAACAACATTAAAACTAAATAATTAAAATTAACAAGTTGGCGGTAGGCTAAATAAAACTTTAACAATACTCGTTGACACTTGACATTTTTGTCTTCCGTTATCACGGCCACTGAAAAGTGACCGAAACGTCGGAAAAACCACAATCAAATAAAATTACCGCGCTTAAAACCGTTAAAACATAATTTTATTATGTATACAAGTCGCGAAAACTTAAGAAAATGTTATTGCTGCATATTTTTTACAATTTTACTATTTGGTAAAAATTCGTATTCAATATAATTTTTGCAAATCCAACACGGATAAAATGCCGCGGCACATTGAGCCGACAGCAAACATCGAGACCTGTTGCTTCCGAACAGTGGAATGGAATCTAGTCACGGAATGATTGCTTCCCGTCACGCTATTCTTGTTCAGGAGTTTTATTTTACTTGTAAATTGACTTGACGTTTGGCAGGACTTTCCTTCTTTTGTCACTAAAAATGCCATAAAGCCATCTAAATAACGCTTAAAAGACCAAAAATATTCATAGAACTATATTTCTCTATATATACAAAAGGGCCAAAAATCAGCAATAATCTAAATTTTTATTACAGAAATGTAATGTTAATTAACTATATCTTCAGATTAATTAAAAAGTATTATAATATATTAAATCTCAATTCTTTTCATTTTGAGTATTTAAAAAATAGGAACTAGATCCCAGACTGCTAATAGGCCAAAAGGTTTCCAAAAGGCTTGCCTTGCCTCGTTGTATAGTAGCGTTAATAATTATGTTGCCCGAAATGTAGATCAGCTTTTCGGTCGCGTGACACATTAACCAAAAGCTTGGTTATGTCTTGATAAAGTTTAAGTGCTTCCAGCCCCCATCCCAAGTTTTAGACTCCAAAAGTATGTAAGTTGTATATTCATAAAAGACAAACACGAAATTATTTCTTTGCATTTTCTGAGAACATTTACCATAGTAATGTATTTTTTTTTTACACCATTAGAAAGTAGAGATTTCAACGAACAAAAAGCCCACCGACTTTTAAAAAAAAGCTGGTATTAAGACGCGAGAATTTTCGATAAGAAATTAGAGTGCTTTTTCGATATTAAGTTAAAATAAGGTGAAAAAATAAATATAAAAAAGTACAGTTTATTTGGAACATAAAAAGGTAAGTTTTCACCAAATTTCGTGATTTTTTTTTGTAAAAGATAAAAACCAAAAACTTGGTTTTTTGAATTTTGCACATACATTTTGAGGTTATGTGAAAAAAGTGTAAACACAAAAGTTGTACATCTTTTTATTACCTACCACTTTGCCATTTAACTTTTTTCCATAGGACTTGTAGTTTTGCCGGAAATCGAGATAAAATACCGTTTTATCCTTAAAAACTCACCCCCTTCTACTTCCCGACCTCAGATCACCCGTAAATTATTTTTCCTTTCATTTTTGTTATATTTTCTTTCTTTTCGAATGGATTTCATCCTACTATTATTTTTTTGATTTCAAAAATTATCGATCCTGGTCTATATAATTAAATTAATATTTGATGTTGGGAAATGCCATACATCATTAGACCTGTCCTTTTTTATATGGCAGTGAAGCGTGGCCTGTACTTGAGCGACATAAGCAAGAACTGCGTGTCAGGGAGATGAATATGCTGTTATGGATGTGTGAAGTGACGGGGAAAGACCGTGTCAGGAACTCCCGCATCCGCGGCAGTCTTCATGTTCATGACATAGCAGACAAACTGCAAAAGTGTCGCTTACGCTGGTACGGCCACGTTTTACGGAGACCGAATAATTAGGTGCGGAACAAATTTCTGGCCATGACGTCTCCGCCGGGTCCCGATCGAAGGAGAAGCCTCAAGAAATGCTGGCTCTACGTTGTGAAGGATAACATGTGTACCAATACTCTCAAAACGGGCGATGCTGAAGACTGCACGAAGTGGAGTATAAAAAGTAGGAAAGCGGAACCTGGGCGTCGGAGTGAACGCTCCGAACGCTACCAGGATTTAACTCTCGATGATGATGATGAAGTGTGGAAGATTAAATTAATCATTGTTACTTTATAGACCTGTAAAAGAATATCTGAACTCGGGCAGTCAAAACGTTAATATGCACACAAAGTCAAAATTCCCTTAGGCCTTAGCTATTTTAGCAATAAATTTCGGGCGATAAATTTCCCACTTTAAATATTTGTTTTATCGTACAACCCACTTGGAATATTTTAAGAGTTAATCGACCAGAAATTTGCTTAAAATTGATTTTCTCGCGAGCTTAGCCTGACGTTATCTAAATTTTAGTAATCTCTTTGTTTGTTTGTCGTAGTTCAGTAGTTGATTTGGCAAAAACCCTCATAAAATTGTTATGTCCATTTCATTGTCTATCATTGCTTAGCCATTTCTCTGGTATTCTGTATGTAAGAGAACCAAAGCTTAGGGGTGAGTGGCTGTCATATGTGTAACTAAGGCAGGAAGGGTTTATCTCAATGTACAATGGTCGTGTGGATAAATCAACCAAGTGCTCCACGTGAACTTAAAAATGGATCGTTCAATGTTATTGAATATCGTCGTCTGCTCTCAGTTTTGTGTCTTTCCATCATTTTTCAGATTGATTCCATTTGATTTATACGTCAAATATCAGCATTAGATATTAAAAAATGACGATGTTTCTTAGTTACTCCTGTTTAAGTCAATACGTCAAGATATTCGCTTGGAAAGTCGTAAAATGTGTTGTTGCCCAAGTTTATAGTTTCAAAGGGATTTATTTTGAGCAAGATCAAAGGATCTATCTCATTGAACAACAGAATAGCTTCTGAGACATGGAGTAGTTTCAATTAAATTTGTTTTAGGTTTCCGTAGCCAAATCGTAAAAACTGTGAACGTTTCACTGCGAGTCTTTCTCTATGTGTAGACTGACACGCACTTGTTTATCCTTTCTTCGCAGCCTAGGGAATGACCTGATTATCTTGAAATTTGTGTCATATTTGCTACCGGTCACATCTGTAGCAAGACTGTCGGGCGATGGAGCAAACATGTCCCGGAGTGGAGACTGCGTCTCGGTAAGCGTAGCGTAAGACGCCTTCTAGCCCGGCCGACCGACGACCCGCGTATGGTCTGCGGTAGAGGCTGGATGACGAAGGCGGGAGACCGGGGTATGTAACGCAAACTTGGAACCTACGTCCCGAAGTGGATATTGATTGGCCGAAAAAGAAGAAGATAGTTTTTATTCCGACGAATGGGTTAATTGACATAGGAATCTGACTATTACGCGAACAAAACCAAAAGAACCAATTCTATCAATTAATTTGTTGAGAGGTACGTATACAATGAGCATAGTAGGTATAACTTTTATCCCGTTAAATGGGACACTTTCTTCAGGTAATAATTATACCCAAAGTTCAAGCGCATAAAGTCAGGTAGAATGATCTAGTAAAGCAATAAAACTTATATTGCGCTGTAGTAGTAGGCAGTTAAAACACGTAGCTTCAAGCGATAAACTCGAATAACTACGAATTAAACTTGCTATTAGTTTATAACTAACATTCCGAAGAGGGGTTCAAGCGAGGAAGGCAGCTTACTTTAATGATAATAACAAAGTTGGATCAAATCTATCTTAAGCAAAATTATGTATGGTGGGTAGTTTTTGGTCGTTAAATAATATTCAGACATTTATAAGCAAACTAATAATGTAAATACGATTATTCTGGTGTTATATTCCAGTTGCATTCGAAACATTTCTTTGGAGTATGAAGTCCGCTGTTTTTTTACAAAAGCTACCTACCTAAAAATATATATAAATGTAAATGAAATTGATATATAAATCTTCTTTTTTAAATATAGCTTAGGACGGATTGTGTAGGTTGTGTCATGTATTAGAATATTTTTTAAGTAATAAACCAGTCAATTAGGCCAATAAAGTATAATATTTAAACTTGTAAGCTTTTTGGACAGTAAAGTAATCCCTTGACGAATCCTCTTGCCCTCACTTGTACTTCTTTGGCAAGCCGCAAAGTTATATTTCACTAAACAGCTGAGATTTATCTACACAAGCACGTAAATCTCCCTTACCAACAGGTGTTCTTTAATTTGAATTAAAATACGTGTAAGGAAAATATAACATCATTCTTCATGTTTTTGCCAAAATGACAGAAAAATGTTATACATTTTTATATTAAACTTAACTAACGTGTTATAACATTATAAATAAATAAAATAAATATTAGACACCTTAACTATTAAATATTGAAACTGACTAGAAATAAAGTAATTATACTCAAAATAGCTGTATCGTAGAATAGCATATAGCGATATAGTCTTATTATAACTTTAACTTTTCTGTCAGGCGAGAGGCTTACATTTGAATGCGAAGAAAACAAAGGTTATGGTGTTTGAAAGAGAAGAAACCAGAACGAATGCAAGGATAATGGTCGATGATGTTATGCTGGAGCAAGTGAATGAGTTTGTATATCTTGGATGTGCTTTTAGCAGGGATGGAAGGTACACCGCTGATATAGAAATAAGAGTGAATTTGGGGAATAGTTTGAATGGAGCGTTAGGTAAACTTCTAGGCGCTAAGAACCTCAGCCAGAAGGTCCAGCTCGCCATACACAACGCGGTGCTGGTACCTACGCTCACGTATGGAAGCGAGAGTTGGGTATGGAAGAGAGAGCATGAAAGTAGAGTAAACGCGGTTGAGATGCGAGCACTGCGCAAAATCTGCGGAGTGACGGTCGCGGACCGCGTTCGTAATACCGAAGTAAGAAAGAGAGTTGGTCTGAAAGAGAGTGTCGGGGTGAAGGTAAGGAAAGGAATGCTCCGGTGGTTCGGGCATGTGGAAAGAATGCATGATGAAAGAATGACTAAACAGATATACAATGCAAAAGTGGATGTATGCAGAAGTCGTGGAAGGCCACGACACACCTTCCATGATCAAATTGATCGTGTACTAGCAGAAGGTGATGTCAGGAGGCTTAAGAACAGACGAGCGTGCATGACAAGAGTTATGAATGTCAAAGAAGCAAGTGAGGTGTGTAAGAATGGGCCTAAATGGCGCTCTGTTGTTCGTGCCTACCCCGCAAGGGAACTGGCGTGAAGTTATGTATGTATGTATGTATGTATAACTTTAATGCAAATTCTGACGCCAACTTTCATAGAATGCACCTGCGAACAAAATTTCTACTAGTAATAAGTTTTTCTGTTTTAAAATTATTCTTTCGAACATTTGTTACTTTCGAAAAGAAAATCGTGGACAGTTTTTAACTTACGAGCGAGTAAAAATCTTCAAAACTGATGATCAGAATTTTGGCAAGTGGAGAGAATTGTGTTTCTTAACATCGAGATGTTTCGGTGGTTCTTCCTCTTTGGCTATTAGAGGCAGAGAGGAGGCTGGGGCCTCGAGTATAATCTCTTTTGCCTTGCTTCTACTCCGCAGGGGACTATCTCTCGGTGGCAAAATTTAGTGCCGATGGAGCCGCATAACGGTAGTTTTTCAACAGCTGCCATTGGCCAGTCTGCGGCGTCCGATGGCCTTCGCGAGCTTTGCTTTGATTCGTCAGCAGCTTAGTTGGCCATTTGTCGGCGTTCAAACTCAAATGTTATTATTCAAAATAAGTTCGACTGGAGAACACTTTTTGAAGGTCATACATATAAGCTAAACTTTAATATGACTTCCTAGTATGTACATCGCTTCGCAGCGTGTTAATGCTATTAAGGAAAAGAAGCGGCAAGAAACTTCCCAGCAACATGTCTAGCTAAAAATTCTTATTCTTATTTATCTCGCGCTACTTTTTATTAACATTTCTTAAATACATTTTATACAGATATATGTCTATCTTAATAATTTTTTTGCGTTGAATTTAGCAGAGCTCAAACTGGTTTAATTTAATTTTCATACTAATTGGACCGTGGAACCCGAAGATATAGCAAGAAATTCTTCAAAATCAAATAGAACATTTGTAGCAATTGTGGTTTTCTTTCAGTCATAATAACTATTTGTTTTTGAACCGATTTCGATTATTCTGTATTAAATATTGTTCAGTTAGTTTTGTGTAGTCTAGCGAGTGTTAAGTGTCTATGAATGTTAGGGCTTTATAAAAATGTCAAGGAAAAACCTCAGCCAAATGGTAGATCTTTGACTGATGCCAAATGAATACAAGTCAATATTCTACAACAATCGTTCAATGTTAACTGATATTATACTTTTTGAACATAATAGGGTACAGTAAAATGTCACCCTTCTTCCTATTTTCCTGTTTTGGGATTATGGCTGTAACGCTTTCGGCATTGATTATTCCAATTATTTTTCAAGTTTCCGCCAAACTCAAGATGCTACTTTATTTAAACAAGAGTTCAGTGACAATTGTTATTATTTAATTTGCCACAATAGCAAGCAAAGGGACTAAATTTTAATACCTTGTCAGATGCATTGATTTATTATTACTAACCATGTTACCAAATTGGAATTTGCCTGATGTAAAACAACAAAGTTCTTATTGCAACTTGAAAAAACACATTTCAGAACATTTAAGATTTTCCATACACATAATTCTTATTTAAAAATAATCAATATCTTATAACTGTTCTTTATGTTTACGGTTTCGTAGTTGTCGCGGCACGATTTACAACGGGAAGGTACACACCGGTCCAGCCGAGTATGAAATCAGTACGCTCGCGCCGGTGTGTACGCGCAATATCAAAATCGCCTATGACAAACGCTCATTGTCTACGACCAACCGCCAATATTCAAAAATCAAGAACGGAACAAAGACGAAAAATACGCGCAACTAAAAGTATTGCAAAATAGCATAATATTTAAATATACGCATATTTCAAGCCAAAAGGTGCTTCATTGAAGACTTCCTACGCATCAGTAGTCGTTTTTGATAATAGGGAACAGTTATGAGTTTGATGACATTTCAAAGGTTCCTTCAAAAACTTTAAATACAATTAATTTATTAAGATGGGGTTACACTAGGATTTACTTAGTTATATAGTACCTGTAAAGGCCAAAGCCCTGTTACCGCGGAGATAAGATAAAAACATGTAATATCAAAGTAGTTGTTGTTGACAGTGACATTTTTGTATTCGAGCGCTCGACCCTTCCCGCGCTTATTTTTCGCTCTCTGTTCCCGCAAACATTTTTCGCATCCCAATAATTTTATTTAAAAGTAGCTTATGTTCGTTTTGTATCACCGCCGTAAAATATCCCAACCCAGTGTGTGTATGTGTCACGCCAAGAAAAGAAAAAAAACGACAGGCCGGCTCAAAGATCACCAACGAAGCCAAGTGAGTTACATACACAAATAACATTTTTTTATTCCGGCACCATACAGTCTAACAACCCTTTTCGATAAAGTACATATTGCCTTATTGACATACACAATATTGTTTATCGATTTTCTGTTTTAAATGAAATACACCTTTAATTTCTTTGCTAAAATTGTTATAGCATGGCGAGAAAACTTTGGCTGCAAGTTCATCGCGTGTCCGTAAAGAAAGTTTTTTACCGTTGTGTAACTGCTTAGAGAAGTAACGATAAACGTCCATTTATTGGCATGCGGTTTGGTAGTAAAAGAGTTATGAGCGTATCATTGTAAACAGTTCACTGAAACGTAGGTAATAATATAGTATATAATAACAGCCACATAAAGTATGCTCTAAGAACAAACAACAACCCCCTGCTGGGTTCTGGCTTCCCATTTCTTTTTTATTGCTTGAGTTCAGCAGACAGGCAGACGCCCACTTGATGGAAAGCGGTTACCATTGCCTATGGACATTTGTAACATCAAAGGTACTACAAAAGCGCTGCTGCTCTCTTAAGGAAGACTGGAAGCTGGTCACTAATGTCGGAACACAACTGAAGGTTGTTATGGCGACATACTTTAGATCAGTGGTGGTAACCATCCAGTCGGGCAAATGCCCTACCACCTGGCTGTGGGTTGTTTTGTCGCCTCTTACGACAGGCCGCCCGGCCGCAGGAAATTGTATTCTTTCTCCGTTCCTGCACGGATAAAAAGTTTCATAAGGGGAAACATATAGTATATCCGGTACGCTAGACCCAGGGCAGACTGACAGGTTTCACACATCAGTTATCTAAATTTACAGGTTTCATCACGATTTTCCTTCACCGTTAGCACGTGGTAATTATAATAATATGTACATTAGTTGAGAAAACTGATTAAGTGGTGCATGTTTTCCGGCAAGGTTCGGACCCGCGCCTTTGAAGTTTAGGACGGCTACCATGGCTTTTACCCTGAAACATGGCATGGATTTATTAATTTGTCACGTAGAAAAAAAATTATATATGTGTTCCATTTATATGCATTAGGAAATATCTGGGCCAGTTGAAATTAATCCTCTTATGGCGTTACCACGCAACGTTTCACATTTCTACTGATGAGACCTTTGTTAATAAATCCGTTTAAAATATTATTCGCCCGCACTACTACAATCTGTAAGTTAGGTTTATTTAAGCGAAATTAATTTAATTAAGTAGTAATTTTAAGTTTCATTCTGGACAAAAGTTTGTTGTTGATTACGTTAACTAGATTTTAATTATTTTATATTCTCAGTTAGAATTTTATAATTAAAGTGTGGCCTAAAGTAGCGGACTAAAGGAAGAAATTTAAATTCTTTGTAAAATTTTCGAGCTACTTAAATTCTTTTCGGTAGTGAAGTAAAAGAAGTGACTTGCACAGGAGTAGTGACAAGTATAAAGCGTATATTACCTATTACAGTTGTTATTATAAGGCTTTGATCCACTCAATTTTATGAAGAAAATCACTGGTACACAAAATAATTATGATTATGTGTGTGATGTGATGGGCCCGAACGAGGCAAAATTATTTATGTTTTCTTCTAAATTGTAAAATATAATTTCATATAAGTACTGCTTGACTGCTCTAGCTTCTGGCCTATTTGTTCGTCGTCCATTCCGTTCTCCAAAAGTACATGAAATACTGATTCTGACTATTTATTGATGTGTCAAAGGCTATTTTCAATCGTTTAAATTCTACTTTTACCTTAGTGATAGTATTATCCTTTAATAAGTCTTCCAGTTTTTTTTCCTATTATTGAAAAGCGTCGTGCGAGTTTTCTATTAGCGCTTCTGCGCTCCATTTCCTTAAAAACGTATTTAATTTTACTTATTACAGGGTTTTTCACTCACGGTCACCAGATTGTAATTCGAACGTAAGGAAAAAATGGTATTTCATTTTATTTAGTCTCATTTTAATTTTAATATATATAATTTTGCCTCGTTCGGGTCTATCACATCTGGCTGGAATAAAACGATAGGTGTATATTGTTATACAGCTATCGTTGGCGTCAGAGCAGGACCTTGTAATTACATTTTTTTGTGATATTATGGTTTTTTTTTGTCAACAGGTATTATTATAATTATGTAACATGAAAAAAATGTAGTTACAAGGTTCTGCACTGACGCCAATGTTTCCGTTTGTATCCACTGATGCCGGGAGCACGTCGCTTAGACATAGACATAGACAACACTTTATTGTTCACCAAAACAAAAATGTACAACAAGACAATAGTTACTTGGTAAAACAAAAGGCGGCCTTATCGCTAAAAGCGATCTCTTCCAGGCAACCTGACTCAAAGGAAATTCTTAAATTATCTGTAATTATTATGCAACAAAGAAAAGGAAAAAAGAAAAAATATGACATACATGGACAGCAGATTACAGTCTATTGTAAACTAGCACATACATTATTGCGTAAGACTTACATAATGATTCCTAAGTGAATTTTTAAATATGGCAAAGGATTTAGCTTTTCTGACATCAGTGGGCAAAGAGTTCCAAAGTAAGACAGCCTGCATGGCGAAGGAGTTGGAATAAAATGTTGAAGAGTGTGCAGGTGCCATTAACAGGAGATTATTAGTGGAGCGCAAATTGAGTGTATGTGATGTATGAAGGAAGTTGAAACATTCCTTAAGATAAGGAGGGGTATAAGGTATAAACAGTATACGATATAGTAAGTTGAGAAGATGAGCATTCCGGCGAAGTGAGATAGGCAACCACTCGAGCTTTTTGCGATATTCAGAAACGTGGTCATATTTTTTTAAACCAAATATGAACCTTATGCAAACATTTTGAAGACGCTCGAGCTTAATAAGTTGCTCTTGAGTGAGATTAAGATAGCAAGCATCAGCATAGTCGAGGATGGGTAGTAGAATTGATTGAGCAAGCGAAATCCTGGTGGCAGTCGGAAGGAAATTTTTCAGTCTCCTAAGCGATGCATAGGATGCAAAAATCTTGCGGCTTAATTCAGTAATGTGGGGTCGCCAACACAATTCCTTGTCCATTATTACGCCAAGATTCTTGACTTGATCACTGATAGGAATAGGCGTATCATGAAAGATCACATCGGGAAGCTGTGAAAAATCTATTTTAGCTATGGCTCGCGAGCTACCAATGATGATGGCCTGAGTTTTATTGGGATTGACTCTAAGTCCATGGGAGGTACTCCAGTTGTATATGCGGTTCAGATCATCATTGATAAGTTTAATAGCGTTATGTAAGTTATCTTTAGGCGCCTGAGTATAAATCTGCAAATCGTCTGCATAGAGATGGTAGGAAGAAGATAAGTTTTTCGAGATAGAATTTATAAAAATGGAAAATAGAAGAGGAGATAAAACGCCGCCCTGAGGAACGCCAGCAGAGAGATTTTGCCACGATGACAACATATCATCGATACGAACTCGTTGCCGGCGTTCAATCAGGTAACTATGAAACCAATCAATTGCGGATGGAGATATGTTGAGAGAGCGGAGAATTTCAGTAAGAATATCAAAGTCTACGTGATTAAACGCACTGCTGAAGTCTAGCAGTGACAGAATAGTCACCAAACCTTGATCCATGCCTTGGCGTATATCGTCAGTGATTTTAATCAGTGCAGTGGTTGTACTATGGCCCGGGCGAAACCCAGATTGATGAGGATTCATAAGGGATTGTGTGTTGAGGAATATGGTAAGTTGTTCGTGTACTAGGCGTTCTAAGACTTTAGAGAGAAAGGGAAGGATAGATATGGGACGGAACTCTGAAAAGGTTGAGGGATTAGGTTTCTTAGGTAAAGGAATAACCTGGGCTTCTTTCCACATAGTGGGAAATATACCAGTTGATATGGAGCTGTTGACTATATGAGAGATGGTAGGACTGATTATATCAATTATGGGGAGTATCATGTTTCGACTTATTCCGTCACTGCCGACTGCGTTAGAAGTAATTGACTTTATAGCTTTCTCAACATCACAAACCGAAAATTGATTAAAACAAAAGGGAGAACACTGTGGAGTGGGAAGAGAAAATATCGAATTAAGTGTTTTTGACTTAATTGTCAAATTGAAATCAGATGTGGCAGCAAAATGCTGATTCAGAAGATCTATATTTAAGTTATTAGAATTTGAAACAGACGTGGTTTTACCGACTCCCAGTGATTTAAGAAACTTCCAAACTTTTCTAGGGTTGTTATTATCTACTGACTTGTGAATATAACGGCGTTGTGCATCCCTACATGCTCTATTGCAGCGATTGCGTGCTTGTATAAAAGCTTCTTTGTTAGTGTCAGTAGGACGACGTTTATATTTAGACTTAGCCTTACATTTCTGGGACATAAGGCATTTAATCTCATCAGTGAGCCAAGGTGCTGGAAGATGTTTGAGCTTAATTTGGCGTGTGGGAACAATATGATTAATATTACTTACTCTTTATCGAACCCAACTAATTTAACGTATACGTACTTTTTACGTAAAATTCATCCGCAACGGGTATGAAATAAGAAATCCGTTCATACGTAGGTAAGTCCTCTCGAATATCGAATAATAATGTATGGGTCCAATCGATGATATTACGCATCGATTTTGATAGAAATAGAAGGTACGGGAAAAAGGTAACCGGTTTGCCCGTATGGCTTAATATCACTGCTAAAATAAGGTTCGTTATTGACGTGAGCCTAAGTAAAATATAGCCTTTAGGAATATTCATAGGCCTGTAATCCTTTATAGCTTTTGTACGTGACCAACAAGATTATTACCTTATTGTAATCGAATTTATTAGTCGTATAAGGCCTTTGTAAATGTTGGTGAGACAGTTAGTGTCTATTTATTGTGTTTTAAATATAAAGATATGGTCTGTGCATTTAAGAGGTTAGAGAACATGGTTTTGTGAATTAATTAATATAACTGATATTTAAGCAATATATATATATTTATTGCACGAATTCAGCAGACAGGCAGACGGCCCACCTGATGGAAAGCGGTTACCATTGCTTATGGACATTTGTAAGACCAAAGGTGCTACCAGTGTGCTCCTGCTCCCTAAAACAAGACTGGAACCTGTCCACTAATGCCGAAACAGAACTCAAGTCTGTTATGACGACATGCTCTAGACCAGTGATGGTAGCCGTCCAGTCGGGCAAATACCTTAACACTTGGCTGTTGATTGTCTTGTCGCCTCTTACGACAGGCCGCCCGGCCGCAGGAAATTGTATTCTTTCTTCGTTTCTGCACAGATGTTTAAACAGATCTGATACCACAGACAATGATATTCACTACATTTCTCCGGATTTCAGTATTCTGCTTATAATCTTGCGGGATTATAGATATGTATTTTGAATACAGAATAAATAGTAATGTTTGGTTCAATCACGTTTTCGTTCTTCTATTATATCCAAATGTATATTATTGTAATATAAAAAAGTCAGTAGTAGGAATGCATGTCAGACGTGAGAGCTTTGTATCTGAGCGTGATGGTCACACGATTTCAGAGCTTTTACCTCGTCCCAAAAGTGCCCAACGTGTCAAAAGTAGTTTAAAAAAAAACTACTACAATCTAATAACATTTGAATTATATTTCACGCCAACCATTATTAAGCAATAGACAGCTGGGAACAGGTACTTCTTCATAGAAAATAACATTTAATGAAAATTGCTTTCAATAATTGAAATGTATCATTCGTCGTCACTTAAAGTGTTCCAATCAAATACATGTATTGATCATTGCATAATTTTTTTTATAAGGTGACCCGACAGCCCATCCTAAAATTTGCATTGTCAGTTAGTCCCGAATTTTTCAGATTATAGCCAAATCAAGGTACCGTATTCAACTGATGCGCTTGCTAAAGAACATCGAATAAATTTTGTTTATATAAATTCTTTTTTTTTGGGTACTGTACGCGCCATCATTCCATTAATTCAGTCTTACCGGTTCCTTATTCATAATATTCATCTCCTCCCCCTTCCGCTTCCATAAAGAAACGCATCCCTACTCGCCCGCTAGGCACGCTAAAGAACAAATCAGTTCCACTCAAAAACCAAAAAAAGAGCTCAAAATAAACCACCCCGCCGCGACGTGCGTTAAACTTTTAAAATAATCGAAATAGAAGATTTGAGAATGCGTAATTGGTGCCTGGCTCATATGAGCTATGGAAGGAAAAACAGCAAATTGTGTAAGATGCGTACCTTTTAATTAATGCGTATCTCACAGTTACAATAATGATTTTTATGTCTTTACTATTTTAATACAAGCATAAGGAAGCGATCTGTGCATTATATTAAAGGGCCGAGTTATTTTAGATACATTAGTGGGGGGGAGCCGCGAGCGTGACTCGGACAGGCCAGTGCCGATAGGCCGTTCGGCCTTCGATTAGTCCTTTGCCCTTTATGTCCTTCCAGTTTCAGATTTGGATCACGTCATAACCAAATATCGATTATTTTTATGCTATGGAGTTCCTAATTTAAACTTAATAATGAAGTATTATTATAAGTTATCATAAAACAGTTAAATTTTAATAATAACAAAAGGGAAGCGACTTTATTCAATGACATTGAGTGATTCAAATTCATGTTTATATGGGTCACTCTAGTTGAATCACTTAAATTGTAAGACAGAAATTAACCATCTTATATCGGCTCGGCATCAGTGAAAAAAACCTGTTTAAAGTAACATTCGAGTTCGACACAATATATATATATATATATATATATATATATATATATATATATATATATATATATATATATATATATATATATATATATATATATATATTTTCTTTCATACCTACTCATTTGTTCTGATTATGGCATGAATTCTCTATTACCCCATAAATCTTCATGTCATTTTTCATATAATCCTTCTGTCTTTTTCGCCTACCTCACTAACACGCGTGGTGGTTTAAGGGCTAACGCACTTGCGTCTCGAACTCGTGTTTTAGGGTTCGAATTGTAGCTGGCAAGTATCACTTGGTAGTTTTCTGACATAGTGTGTATATTGTTACAATTAGTGAAGGAAAATGTTTTTATGAAACCTGCACGTTTAGATAAGTGGTATGTGTAATCAGCCTTGAACAAGCGCGGCGGACATATTGTTCCCTGTTGTTCTTCTAAAAATAAATGGGGAGACCCCACCCCCGCAGTGGGACGATACGCTAGTTATTTAATATAGTGATTGAAACAAAACCGTTTGCCTCAAGATAAAATGCCATTGTAGTATTTGTTGTTTGAACACAATTCGAAATCACTAAAATTACGGAATGATTCAGGTTTCAAACTTCGGTTTGGTTACATTTACGACTCAATGCTGGAATAAAACCCCAGAAAGATCATTTTCCACTCACCGCCTGCGAACAATTGTTTGAATTATACCAGCCTCAGTAATCCGATTTGTGAAAATAATACTACTTCTTAATTCTTATTTACCTTTTATAAGTTCAGCGGTAAACGTTAATAATCAGTTCAGAAATGTATTGTTTTAGGTTTTTAAAGGTTAAATCTTGGAACGCTGTTGAATACAATCAATCAATAATTGTTTATTGTACACTGTAATGTATGAATGTGTTACGTGAGAAATAATAATGTACAATGTACGTCGGTAGTTCAATATTAAAATCAGTCTCATCACAGAAAGTAGATACATTCTGTGATCAGACTATACTACAGTACAAACAGACTAAAACGATGTCTAAGTATGCACAAAGGGCGGTCTTATCGCTAAAACGAGATCTCTTCCAGACAACCCCAGGAATGAATTAAGATTATAATCGCGATGGTGGTATACATAATACATAGTACGGTTTCGTACATTTTAGTAATAAATATATAATAATACACCTAATAAGTAAATAATAACGTTTAAAAGTAACTAGAAAGTGATGATTTAAATAACTATTGTCTAATTTCATTGCTTATTTCAAGTAAAAAGTACAACGTGTCTAATTAGAAACTTAAAACATTTATTAATTGGATTTTTGATTTAATTCAAATTACTGAGAAAAATCATGAAAGACTGACACGCATTTGCCCGATTAGTCTATTCTTTATTGTTTGCTCTATTTATTCTACTAAACTTTATTACTAAGCTTTACTCGCACAATCTTAGAATCCGTATCCAACGCAATTTTCCCGGGCTAAAAGTTACCTGCTTACCTTATTAAATTCTAAATTTAAGTATATATTAAAATCCATGAAACCCAATTCATATAAAAGCTATCAAGTATAAAAATACCTACACTAACTCACTTTCTAATTTATACTTTTTATAGTGTTTAATTGCTGCTAAATTCTATTTAAAACAATAAACATTTTAATCAAATGTTTAGTTCTTGCGTCTATATCTAGTGAAAACGTGAAAAAATGCACAATTATTTATTATAATCAATTCATAAAACTTAGTGCATAATTTATTAATTTTCAAGTTGTACGAATAAGACTATTCATTTCCGAAGTAGTATATTACGTATAAAGAAACACTTCAAGATCGAGTCCGACTCGCACACGGTCATTTATTTCTAATAGTTTTATCTTTTTCACAATTACATAAATAAATAAATAGTGGTATCTGTTATTAGATAGGAACGTAGCAATATTTCATTCAAAGTCTCGACAATAGTCATTATTTATACGTCTCGCATGAGGTATTTAATATTCCAGCTTCGGCATTTACATGGACTACACTAAAGTCTTTGAGGACAAATGGCGCTTAGTATTCAACTATGAAATGTTGTTTCTGAATTCACGTCTGACGTAATATAGCAAATGAAGTTAGCTCTTTAGTACGATTTGTAATTGCTTCCAAAACTTTATGGTCGTAAGCGAAAGGATATTCATTGTACATCTGAATCGTGAATTGTTACTAATTTGTTTCTATCTTGTACAATCTTGTTCTTGCTATATACATATTACATTATAATCATAGCGTTAAGTTCCGGTTAGTTATTGAGCGTTCAAGTGAACCCTTTAGAAGATGGGATCCACTTTCTTATATAATGGTGAAGATAACTTCACCAATTCGCGCGATTTTTAGGTTTCCTTACTGTTAGACCATCACAAGCGCTACACGTACTACACCTTCCTGTCGGATTTCATCTATATAGACTAATTTATGACATGCAGAGAGAGACGGATGGATGAATGAATGGACATGACGATGTCGTAATGGTTTAATTTTGCCAAATTGTCTACAAAGTTTCTACACCATCACCACACATGTCTAACTGTTCTTTAGCGTTTCACGTTTTATTATGATGCTCCTGCTCCACTTGCGTTAGTGTAAGTGTTAGTGACTGTGTCCAAATGCGTCTTACTTATAATAGCGTTAAAACATAACGCGTTAACTATTAAATACATACACATGAGTTATCTGAGACTGGTTAACGTCATTAACAATGCCGTATTAAACCCTTGGCTACATCTGCGTGACACTGTTACTGACAATAACATTATCCCAGGTATAGCATAAGCATTAGAGAAATATATGTTTTTACCCAAATTCGTTTGACATTAAAAGTGATGAAAATTATTTCTTTTAAACTTCTATGGATTTAAAAAAAAAAGTTATATTGTATTTTTCCTCCGTATTATATTATTTCAAGTACAATAATCTTCAAGGATATGATAAATAATACATACATAACTTCACGCCAGTTCCCTTGCGGGGTAGGCACGAACAACAGAGCGCCATTTAGGCTTATTCTTACACACCTCACTTGCTTACCTATTTTTTATTGTTGTATAATATTTCTTCTTGATGTCGAATTAAGAGTTGTAGCTCTAGAATAAAAAATAACCATCTCTTTGAAACAAAATATATCTCAGTAGTCGCTACAGCTTTGAAAAGGAAGTTGTCCAATCCGATTTCAGCGCACTGAGTCAGTGTTATTATTTCTCAAAGAAATTCAACTCTTTGTTGCGAGATGTCAAGCCCATTTCCCATTTTCCACTTTAAAATGTCCCACTGAGAGATTTAAATAAATTACATTCGAATAAAAGGTAAAGTGCGATTTCATTGAAATATTGAAAATAGGATGGTTACTCTATTTGCAGATATAGCTAATATGACATCTGACTGATAATATCTGGGCCAAAATTGTGGCGGATTTTAAAAAAATCTTAAAAATTAAAATAAAAAATACATAAATAAATTTATTTTTAAATTAATAAAGATAATGGGAAAAATGTTTATTAAATATAATATTTTTCAGATGTGATCTATCTATATAATATAGCCCAGTATAGTCTATTGCACACACGATTGCATTATTAAAAATATCACCCACGTACGCGTCAACGCATAATGAAGGGTACTTAGTAGCGTAAATGCTTGCTGTTTTTATAACTTAACTATAGAACCCTATAAAGCTGTATAAACTAATTTTCGTTGAATGTTTTTAAATTCTACGAATTTACAATACGTTGCTTGAATGCTGGTATTAAAAAGTTGAAATATGTACATAGATCATTATAATTTTTGAAAACTTGCCTAACGATATCCTAGATCTTACGCGCGCACTGATTTTTTTGCACCATTACATATTATTATTATGTCCATTATATGTTACATGTAGGCATCCACCTTTTTTGCATTTTATTAGATCATTGTGTAGCGATATATGAAATTGACATGAAGGTGTTCTGTCAATTTTCATGTTATGCATGAAAAAACTTATGGTTTTGGAAAAAAGTGTTTATGATGTACATAGACAGAAGGACAGACAGGAGGAAATGATAAGGGTTCTGTTTTTACATTTTGACTACAGAAATTTGTATCTTGCAATTTGTCGGAACTAGTGGTATGTAATGTATGGAAGATGAACAGTCGTATCCCAAGAGGGGTATAAAGTCATATAATTAATAGCATAAAACAGATTATATAAACCTTTATGAGTCCCTCGCTACAGATTTCAAATCTAAACAGCGTAATTAAGTTAAAATGGAGGATGAATTACATACATACTTTTACGGTCTTATTCATAGAGAGTTAGAGTAAGTTTGAACGCTTATTTATGGTTCTTAAAGAAGCGTTCAAAAAACTCTCTATGAATTAGAGTATAATTTTGTATAATGCACACCCCAGTAGACTTCATATAACTCGATTCCCCATAGCCTAGCTTTAAAAAACTAGCGGCCTAAAAGTCGAAAGCGTCATACATTCATTGGTGTTTACACTTTCTGTTCTAACATATTATTACTAGTGTCTCTATAAATTAACTAGCGACCAAAAGGTTGAAAGCGCCACGAATTTATTGGCGCTTACGTTTTTTATTCGTACATATATTACTTACTCTTACGCTCGGCGGTTTTCCACACGTGGATAAAATAGCAACTCATAATCCAATCGGACACCAGCTTCTATCTCGAAATATGGAGTAAGATTGCAAGATTAAAAATACAAATTCTAATAAGAATCGTTATTTTTTATTTATTCATCGTTAGTTTTTATTTAGAAGTGTAAGTTTTATTTACAAACATAATTTAGTATGCTGTGGTTACCATTACGGCGTGCGTGCTTGTGAATTATTATAGTTTTTGGTTTTTTTTATTTATTGTATATTTGCAAATCGAATAAAATATTTTGTTTTCTATGTTGGTTATTCTCTGATTCCAATTTTGTTGTTTGTACGGCTCGTCTAGTGTGGACTTTGTGTATTCCTGAAAAGGCGTTTTTCAAAGCCACTTTGATCATACATCATAGTCACTGTTATCAAATCCTGTGCTTTTTTGTATTGGAACGTTAATTTTTACAACAGCGATGTCGTGGGCGCTTGCATTATACGATATATTATTTCAACCGGCGCTTACCCCAGCCGAATTTCGACACCGCGCCACTATCACACACATTGTAAAAATAATTTGTACCTAAGAATAGTTATAATGGTAATTATTATAATTTCTTAAAAATTGCTGTCTTGTAATAGTAGCGATTTCAATTAGATAATTGGATTGACAGAAGCTTGGTAGGCAAGGAGTTTATTATTTTCAAGGTTCGTAGCCATTTTGGACAAATGGGAAACCTTGTGAAATCGTCATGTCCGTCCGTCTGTTTTATATAGGTATAGTATAGTAATTTTCACGGGAACTGGGTCTATATATGTAGTTATATGAAATTTAGTAGAAATATTATGTAATTTATATGCCGCAACATGATGATGTTGTGAAAACGCAATAAAATATAGATTTGGGGTAGGTGCTATACATATAACTGAAGATTGATTTTTTTCTACTGTACATAGTCGTGTGGAGTATCATTCCTACACACACATTGCGTAGCGTTCCATTTAAAAATAGATTTTCTGTTATATATATTATTAAATTCTAAACATGCCGTGTCTGTACATTGAAGCTATTAAAAAAAAACCAATTGAAATAGACTATATAAACAAGAGATCACGATGCAATTTTTTTTGATTTCTTGTCTGTTTATCGGTTTGTCAGTTTGTTCAGGTTTCACGTAGAAACTATTGGGGAGATTTCGATGCGGTTTTCGCTGATCGATAGATAAGTCTTAGACTTTAACTGTGCACTGCTTTTTATCCCGGGAATCCCGTGGGAATTTTTATGGGAATTATTTAAAATGGCCAGATTAAAAAAAAAATCCAATGTGATTTTTCTACTGATCGATAACGATGTAATAAAATGATATTGTTTATTTCGGGAATACCGCAGCAATTTTCCCGGTAGCGGTTTGGAATAGGTCGAATGCATACAAATTTGCTTAATCCGACACAGTTCCCATTAAAACGATAGCTTACATTCTTTTTTTAAATATTGCGGTACTTTGTGTCTCAAGAATCCCCCGGGAATTTCAAATCGAACATGGACGAAGTCGCGTGCATATCCTAGTTATGAATGAATGAATGAAAACTCTTTATTGTTTACCATAAACTTAAATCTAGACAATTGATATGGATACATTTGCATTAGAACAATGGACGGCCTTATCGCTTCTAGCGATCTCTTCCAGGCAACCCAGTGTCTAAGGAGATTTTAAAGAAAATATATACTTATATTATAAGTATTAACAACTTAAAAGTAAAACGGTGCGTATATCATAAACATTTTATATATTCGCAAAGGCTTTTTACTTAACGACTTTATGGTTGAATTAAAAAGTGGCAATCGACTTAATAAACTACATCATTCTTTATGTTTGTGTATCTGGTATACAATACAAATATACGTACTAACTACAAAAGGATCCCTATGATAAATGAACATGCAGTTGCCTAGTGGGCTGGAAACCATGCATTTTGTATTATGAACGAACAGTAACTCCCGATGAAAATGCCACTGATAACTAGTCATGTAATTATTTTATGTTACCTTTATATATAATTCTACATTCTACATAATTCTTCTGTACGTGTGTATGTTACTAAACCGCTGGACCGATTTTGGTGAAATTTATTGTGTATGTGTGAGTTGCAATCACTTTCTAGTTTTTTTTCAGGGCAGGAGAACGTCTGTTAGGCCAACTAGTATAATTACGTCTCTTTTCTGTCTTTGATTTACTCTTAAAAATTTATTTTAATTAATAATGCATCGAAAAGAGGGTGAAGAATATAACTGTGGTGCTGTCTACATTTATTGGATTTCGGAACTTTTGTAATGTGAGCAGTTAAACATTAAATTCATCAATAAAACTAACGAAGTAAGCTGATTTCTAAGCTTCTCCTCGAACGCGTATTACTCTACAATTTATGACTAACTGAGAACAGATTATGAAACATATGTCGAACAAGGTTTTATTGACTCGTGTCGTGTGAATCGTGATCGGGTAACATCATTAGGACCCTCGTCACGGTCCTGTCGACTTTTCCCGTCGACTTGATCTCTGCTAGTACCCTTTCTGTCTCGTTAATTTACAGAATGCTTATTCTCTTTGACATTCAAACTTCTTTATCCATAAGGCGTACGCAACGTAATCGCCTTAGGCTCGTATTCTAGTCTACACTTAGCCTTGATCTGAAGATGGTTAAAATCTTTTTCATGTCATAAGAAACCTAGAGCGTTACAGTGGGTTGCAAATGTCCATAGGCGATGGTTACCGCTTTCCATCAAGTGGGCCGTCTGCCTGTCTGCTGATCTCCTGCAATAAAAAAAAGCGTAGTATACATTAAATATTAGCATATATAGATAAGGTATTGTCCCGACTGCTCCTTACGGCAATATTACATCTAAAGAATTTGTCGCAAATGTGTCCTGGTTTAGGTCAGAAATAGTGACAGCCTTTCATCTTCGCTCCGGACACATAGATACCACTAGGCAGTTTCGCAGTTTAATGAAAAGATCGGAAACATCGCCATTGCACGAAGTACCAGGTGACAGAAGATGTCTATCACGTTTTGATGGACCGCGTACGTAACGAAATCGAAAGAAATTTGTTAGGACGTGACTTGCACGAAATTGGTGTATGTAATAGTATCCTGGCATGTTCCCCTTGTTGGATGACGTCAATGTTTTATACAATATAATCTAGCTAAGATATAATTATACCAGGATATGCCCGCGACTTCGTCTACGTTTGACTTGAAATTCCCGCGGGATTCCCGGGACGCATAGTACCTCAGCTATCATTTTAGTGAAAACTGTATCGGAATAAGTTAATTTTTACGCACCCGAACATTTACAAACCGCTTCCAGAAAAATTTCCGCGGGATTCCATGGATAAAAAGTAGCGCATAGTTTAAGTCTAAGAATTAGCCGTCGATCAACGAAAACCGCATCGATCGCCCAGTAGTTCTTACGTGAATCCGGAACAAATAGACAAACAGACAAACCGACAAATAGACAAGAAACAGAAAAAAAATGCACCGTATTCTCCATCGTATATAGTATAGTCCAGTTGTTGTTTTTTATAGCTTTAAGGTACAGACACGACATGTTTAGAACTCTATAATATTATAGATAGATTAAACGCCGCTAAATTAAGTGTATTTTGTTCCCATGGGGTGTTATGGTCAATATTGACCGAACCCTCCTAAAAATAACGAGAAGAAGAATGTGGCTTAGTGCACCGATTCCCCACTCGCAATTGCATACCCAAGTTGTACGTGAACAGGCGAATAAAGTACGTAACGTAACGTATGTAAGTAAGTTCGATTAATATGATATTACTAAATTTAAAAAACATATAGTTTAATGTATTGGTTTTAGGGCAAACCACTAAAAAGCCATGGGTAAGAATGTATCCGCGAAATGAAAGCGCCAAATGTTTCTGGTTAAGGAATTGCAAATTCATATTTACACTTTTCGTATAGAATGGGTCATCAGCGTTACTGTTGAGTTTCTCTATCATTTTTAAATTTAAAAATAAATGGAGTCCAAGTCGCGAATTAACGAAACAACTACTATTGTAATCTGTAAAATATTATTTTGATCATCAATATCTAAAGTAAATAAATATCTTCTAAGAATTCACGATAACGTATCCGCGTACAATGTTTTTAATTTCATAGCGAATAAGTTCCCTGCATGAAATAAGAGTAGTTTTTCCTCAAGATTTCACGGAACACAAGCTTTATTGGTAAATACATAAAAGAAATTCAATTGAATGGAATTTCCTAGAATTATGTTGCTTTCTGATTTAGGTTGTAGGAATATGTTATATGTTTAACACAACTTAATGTGTAATATTTTTCTGGAGTATATTTTTTACAATAGATGCATTTAGAAGTATTTATACGTTTTAAATGGACCTAGCTAGCCTAGGTACTTGTACGTACCTAGCTGTTATATCTATGTACCTAGATTGCTAATAATTTTGACTCTTCTTAAATTAAGAACATAATGGTATCTTTAGTGATAGGCACCCGTATCTCATTCCAACAATATAGGTTCGAATTCTAGCTAAGGATCATTCGCCGTTTAAGCCGTTTTTCTGAAGGCTTAATGTTGATGTGTTGTGATGATGCGAAGGATAAAAATCGTCAAGAACACACGATCATTTTTTATCTAAAACCGATTGACTCGAGTCCAATAGTGCGACGTTCCCACGCTGATATTATTATATACTTATAAATCTTTCATTATGGTGATATTATTATTCTGATAAATCTATAAAAAAATCTGAGCCACAACATATTTTGATACTAAAAGCTACAATACATTCATTTATCACTAAATAATTAACGTGAGAAACGTATTTAAGTGATATTAACTGAAGTGAGTTGAAATAACGGGACCTGTTATACTTCTTGGCGTAAATCAAAGCGAGGGTGCGTAAATAGCTCTCGAACGGTCTGAAGGAAACTGCGGGCGGCGAATATTAAAGAAGTTATCGGAGAAAATTGGTTGTTGTCGTACCAACCGGAGATATTCAATATTACAGAATAAATATTTATTAAATCATAACAAAGATAATATCTATTGCGAGGTATTTCGCTTCGAAAGTCACTGTTCGATTTTCGACCTTTTTTACCTTTAAGTTAATTAGGCACACATTGTTGTCAGATCTTTTTCTAACATCTATATATCATTTTATTTGAGGTATAAAGATTTAGAAGAATAGGTTTCGGTAATATAAATCGGCAGACAAACACACACATTGTATATCCCCAAATTAAGCAAGTTACGCTTGTGTTATGTGTGACAAGAGTTATGAGTGTGAAAGAAGCAAGTGAGGTGTGTAAGAATAAGCCTAAATGGCGCTCTGTTATTCGTGCCTACCCTGCAAGGGAACTGGCGTGAAGCTATGTATGTATGTATGTACGCTTGTGTTATTTGTAATATACAACGTACCGCTCTGGATCCGATCCCAGACACCTAATCAACAGTAATTAAGGGAAAGTTCAATTACGAAATTTACTAGGCCAGGAATTGAACCCGGAGCTTCTGTGTTGTAGTGAGGTCGGCCGGCAAAGGCTTAGCCCGCTCAACCACAGAGGCCATCAAGTTTTTAATTTATTGTGTGACCTTCAGAAAATCATATTTAGTCTGTTCTTAAATTATATCAACTATCGGAGAAAACAGTATCTACAATAGGTAATGAAACAAATAAATATCAGTCGGAAAGTCGAAACAATTTTTAACATTTGTAATGTGAAAATGGCGACCATTTGCAAAAGGCGTTATTTATATGCGTGCGGTCAAAATTAGAATTACATCATCCGCCTCATTTTCTCTATAGTATTAAAGTGAGACAAAGTTGATCAAAAGCGCATCCAAGGAGGTTCGATTATTTAGCTTATGTATTGTATTGTATATTAATATTTAAATAAGTGTTTTACACATTCTTTTTGGTCCTTCGAGTCGCATCTGACTCAGCGACCTATGGATACGTTTGAAAGAGTAGAGGCAGGGGGCGACGGGGAGAGTTGAGAATTGTCTGCCTAACATCGGCGATGGTATTATGAGCAAACGTTGCATCGTTGAGGTAGTGTTGTGCCAGTTGTTGGTGAAGAAGTAACCGTGTACAGTGGAATTACGCCCGGTTGTGTATAACCTTTATTGACTTACAAGTTTCCTTCTACTAGTGGGTACCCTCGCTCACAAGTAACAATATAATCTGTAGAGGAGAAAAGTTTGTACAGTTAATTTAAAAAAGACAAATAAATCAGAAGGACTAATTCGAATCACGAGATTCTACAATTTTTTTCAGAATTAGTGGTGGGAACCTAAATTCATAACATATTGTAGATAATACAGTAGATAAATGAGAAATATTACAACTTGTGAATACTAATGGTGAAGATAAACTTACTTACTTTTATCCAATAGCTTATTCGTGAAAACCTGTCATTGGCTTTCTTTTATTAATCATAGTTATCTAATCAAATTGTGTTTAGCTGTAGGTTTTCCATAATTAATTAAATAAATAAATAAAATGAACGCTGAAATTTAAATGCACAAAAATGATGCGACAGGCCGCATACAGTTTTCAATTATTTTGATTTATTTGTCAAAGAAATTCAGAATCGAAAAACTGTATTTTTTCAAGTCATTTTGGTTCTAATTTGCATAATTACATCCAATTATGTCTTCTTCGTTCATCGATGGATTTGAACTCCCGTCGTTCCTCAAACGTGGGTAAAAGACTAGAGCGCAAATGCATAACCACACTTATTTCAATACTTATATGTTTTGAACTTGGAGAATAAAATCTCCAAGTAAGTCTTTTTACGACAATGAATAAATTTGTTAAGGCGTAAGTGGGAGCAAGTATAATATATATATTTATAATGACTTTATATTTATTATTTTCAATTGTATCTAAATACAACCATAAATAAAAATTAATTAACTAAAATAAAAAAAAGGTGAGGATAGACAGAAATAATTTTTTTTATAATATTTTCTTAACTTTTCGCGACTTGTATACATAATAAAACTACGTTGTTCTATTGCATTGTACACGGCTGAAGACTCCACACCAACGTCACAAAGGCCCCAAACCACCTTCAGTGGAGCGGTGCCCTGCTATCCTACCCTACAGCAAGGGGGTCACAGACAGAATTGTCCACATCCTCAGGCGAGCTTCAATCAAAACATATTTCAAGCCGCATAAAAAGATTACCCAATTTCTGAGACCTGTGAAATGCAATATCCCACTCCAGGATGCAGGTGTCTACAAGCTCGATTGTGAGTGTGGATTGTCATACATTGGGCAAACAACGAGGAGCATAAAAACACGGGTAAAAGAACACATTGCTGACATGAAACACACAAGGTCTACGAAGTCTGCGATCAGTGAACACACGCTGGATAAACACAACTACTACATCAGATTCGATAACCCACAAATCCCCGAGAAAGAGAATCGTTTCATACCTAGAATGAGGTGTGATGCTATTGAATTAAAAAAAACACCCAAATTTCAATATAGAAGATGGTTAGCAAGTACCACCTGTTTGGGATCCAATCATCAAAACTATTAAGACCCAAACCTAGCAAAAAAAAGCTGCCAGACCTCAAGACACTGTGAGCTCTTTCTGTGTACAATGGAACACAAACCAACTTGACTGTAATTACTTTTATTTTTCCTTCCACCCATTTTAATATTATACAAAATTATTAGAGCTAGGAATGTTTGCTGAAGAGTTTCTTGCGCCGCTTCTTCTCTTCAAGCCATAACATGTTGCGAAGCGGTAGTAAATTAGATTAGGCTCCCATAGAGTAAATAATAACCATAAACAAAATTAAAACTAAATAATTAAAATTAACAAGTTGACGGTAGGCTAAATAAAACTTTAACAATACTCGTTAACACTTGACATCTTTGTCTTCCATGATCACGGCCACTGAAAAGTGGCCTAAACGTCGGAAAAACCAAAAGCAAATAAATTACCGCGCTTAATACGTAGGTTTATAACTTTTTTTACTTATTAAATTACTAATTTTTTACTTATTATTAAAATCCGTAACAATAATACGCTAATTAAGTTAAACTTAATAAATTTAATGATATATCAAAGTAGTTTAAAACCACAAAGTTGTAATTGTTTTCTATTTTTGAATCATACAAATCTTGACTTAATTAAATTTTCTTGATTTTAATTATTCTATCTCGTATCTTCTTTCTAACTATAGGTAAAATAGCGTTACTTTTTTATTCGTGTAGGAACGGAGAAGGGTGGGCCGTCTGCCTGTCTGTTAAACTCGAGCAATAAAAAAAAACTTTTCCCGTCATTGAACTGATTACGGACACTAAAAGTGCCCGAAACTTCAGATAAAAAAGAATAAAATCTCTCTTAATAAGCACATTTTTTTTATGTATCATAGTCGTGAAAACCTAATTAAGTTTTTTGTTGAATGCAATTAATATTTTATTGCATACAAATTGTATGACCTGTTGCTTCTTAACCCGGAACGAGCTAACAAATGTAGTCAGTTACTTTGTATTCTATTTAGTTCTTAGCAATTAATTTAAAATGAAGTTGAACCAGAATGCAGAGACTGGCTGTTGCTGAAATTATCGGGCATAAAGGAAGACTAAACTTAAGCCATTAATTACATGACCCTTTTTGAAAAGCTTGAAAAGTAATGTTTTATAACTTTAGTAACAGTCGTTTTAAATTACTCGACTACAAGTCTAAGAAATAAATAACAAAGTTTCATATTAATTGAAACTTTTGTTGTTGAACAACAATACTTAAACGAAGATTAGTTGTACATCTTAGCATATAATAGAAAGTATTATATTTAAAGTTTCATTTTAATAATCATCATCATTATTCTACTGTCTAATCCTGATTTCGTATTGAAGTGACTGCTTAGGAACCCGTGGTCCGTTTATGTACTTTAGCCTCTCCATTTCATATGGTCTTTGATATCCCTGGTTAAGAAACTATTAGCACGTATGTCATAATTTATGAGGTCAAGCCAGCATTTCTTGACTTTATCCCTCCTACCGAGACTTGGTGGTGGCAGCATGGTTCTGTTCCTTAAATATTTCTGTAAAATGTGTCGATACTGACATACGCACTCTTTTGTAGGTTATTGCTATGTCATTGTCATTAAGACTGCCGCACATACGGGTGTTTCTCGCGTAGTTCCCGCTACACATCCACGGCAGATATTCATCTCAAAATAAGATTTTTGATATCAGTGATGTGTTTTATAAAGAGAGAAAGAGAGTGGTCGAGATGAAGAAGGTCTATAAATATTTTCTTCAAATATTATTAAAGAAGTTTAAAAAATGTTAGGTTTCTACGTTTAAATCTTGTCTACAATCTACGTAAGTATAGGTGGATTAGACATTATGAGCGAATAATTAATTTCCCGAAACAGTAATTTGGTAAATGCTTTCAGAATTACGTTTCATCAACTGCTACATTAGAGAATTGCTGAAAACCTATCCAATATCGATTCTCGCGTGGCCGACGCCGTGTAATTCAGGTCGTGCCCGGCGGATACTCGGGTATTTGTTACATCGGAATGTACAATTGCTTTATAGTTTAGGTTTTAATTGTAACAGTTTTAATTAATAGTATTCCTAATGGCTTTGTACGCGTAGCATTACCACTAAAGCTAATGCTGATATTGAACGGATCAACCAAATTGAATTAATTTGGGAAAGTCATAGATAGAACTGAAAAGACACGACGGCATTCAATGACATTGAATGATTTATGTTATGTTTGCATATACATTTTGATTGATTGATTCAAATTGAAAGACATAATGAACCGTCTGATATCGGCTTAAAACATATTCTAGGACATAAAGTACCTTTTTCTTGTAGATAAAAAAACTGCAAAACACCAACACTCAACTACCGCCTAACACTCCAATTTGAACTTTAGTATAATGAAACTAGATTGAAAATCGGAGTTCGACAGAAGTTGTTTTTAATTAAAGTTAGCGTACATATATTTTTTCGTAACTATTGTTTCTTTAATGATTTAATTAATTTTCCCAAACCAGATTTATAATTTTGTTATTTGAATTTAAGAGGACCTGGAGCCATGACGTGTTATTTAGTTACGTTGTCGAAGTTCTAGATCAGAAAGATCCGAATTATTATTCTTTCTTAATTATAAAATTAAAAACTATAATTATTTTACTATGGATTAGCCTTAATTGTGGGGTTTTAGTTAAAAAAATCTTTTAAATTTATATTCATGATAAAAGTTTAAATCAAATTTTAAAATGTGAGTAGTCCGTACTATGTGTTACGTATACCATCATCGCCATTATCATCTCAATTCATTCCTGGGGTTGTCTGGAAGAGATCGCTTTTTAGCAATAAGACCGCCCTTTGTACATAACTACGTATAATTTTAGTCTAAGTTCCTTTTTGTATTGGTGTATAATAAAGTGTTATCTATCTATCTAAAAGTATTCATTACAATAAGTAAAGAGCTTTATGTCCCTCAGAAAATCGCAACAAACCTATATATTTTTTCTTGTGCATTCAAAAATATACTTAGAACTGCTGTGGTCTTTTTACTATTTGCTTATAAATTATTCTTACTTTGATTTTTATTCATCCTTCAGATCTATGTATCGCTCACGGGTTTTATAGACCCAATGTTATCGGCGCCTAATTAAATTCAATACAGCACATTCTTGTAATCGCACTTAGAAAAAAAACTTATAAGAACCAATTAGTAATACACATTCATTCTACTCAGAAAATAACAAAACTTTCGCAGAGGTCAGTGACAACAACTACCGGAAAAGCTTTCAACAAAATGACAAGTAAAGAACGTCTTTGTTATGGCACCCAACAGGAATATTTTATTAAATAAGGAAATGTATTTTACATACATACATACATAACTTCACGCTAGTTCCATTGCGGGGTAAGCACGAACAACAGAGCGCCATTTAGGCTTATTCTTACACACCTCACTTGCTTCTTTGACATTCATAACTCTGTGAAATGTATTTTAACGTCATGTATATCAAATTCCTTAACTTCTACTATAAAAAAATAAGCAAATTTAATCAGAAATTGTTATAATTATTTAATTTAACCGTATGCGCTTACAGTGCACGTGAATCAAGAACAAAAGCTTATGGATTCATTGTGCTTGTAGGTAATATACGTTGTGCGGTAGCATTTAGTTACTAACTACTTCCATACACGTGATTGTTTACAAATTAGTTTATTGTACATGATGCATTGTGGAAATATTGGAATTGTCATACTCAGTGAAAAGAAAAGCTTTTTCTTTTGTGCTAAAACGCTTTTGAATCTCGTTCATGATTATCACGATATAAGTTGATAATCGGTTATGGGTTGTTATTCTATTGTATCCATATATCATACATGAGAAGACAGCCTAATCAATGTTATGTAAAATACTGTTACGAATTTCTAGGAGATATGTAGGATGTAAATTCGAAAATGCAAAGTTTATTAGAACTACACACATGTAATTCATATTTCTTACAAGTATAGCCGAATACAACAAAATCAAACCGTAGGGCAGGAAATCGTTATCACATAAATCGCGCGAAGTTATAAGATACTCGCTCCAAAAGTGCACTAAGTAACGCTTCGTTCGCAAATATAAGCGTCTCACTATATACAGTTTGTTATTTATAATAGTTATAAGTTTATTATAAAAGTGGTATTCATAATCGTATTTAGAATGTGATAATTAATAAAAGTTTTTTAAACTCTTTCTTTAAGGACCCTGTAAATCTCGTATTAACATTACGAATAGGAAGTACAGGTTTAAATTTGGAACATTGTATTTGACGTCGATTTAATTGGTATCAATTTAAAATATTAGCTAAAGCATTTTTTTTTTATTTTTTTTTTTATTGCACGAGTTCAGCAGACAAGCAGACGGCCCACTTGATGGAAAGCGGTTACCATCGCCTATGGACATTTGCAATACCAAAGGTGCTACAAATGCGCTGCTGCTCTCTTAAGGGAGACTGGAACCTGGTCACTAATGCCGGAACACAAATCAAGGTTGTTATAGCAGCATACTCTAGACCAGGGGTGGTACCCATCCAGTCGGGCAAATGCCCTACCACCTGCATTTCTTTATTTAACACACTAACTACTGAATTTTGCCTGTATAAGTGATCTGAAAACCATTGTTCAGTTCTTTGTATTGCCTAATTCTTTTTATAACCCTGTCGTAAAAACTACCGTACGAATTATTGAAATAATTTTTCGACTGCAGTATTTTTTAACTAAATTTAATAGAATATGCTTTATTGCATAACACCTTTATGTTATGCAACAAAGCACATTCTATTGTATTCTGTAGTTAAACTTGTTGAATTGTATCTTTATACAATTCAACAAGTTTAACTACAGAAAACAAGAGACGGTCTTATCACTAAAAGCAATTTCTTTCAGACAACCTTAGGATTAATTAGACAAAAAATATGAAACATGTGGGTTTTGCAAGTGAGTACTTCTGTATTGAATTTTCAATGTCGTCGTTGAAATTTTAGAGTGGCGGGGTATTTACGAGACTAATGTACCTATAACATATATACATACATTTCGATGCGGGGAACACCCATTTGACGAACTTTAAAGTGAATATCTTCTTAGCTTTCCACCGAGTGACTTAAATAAAAGTCATTTTCGTGACTATGACTTTTTGAAATCATAACTTTACATGTCTATTTTTTCAGTGCAAATACACTGAAGAAATGTTCATCTATCAATTGTGTACATGTCATTCTTAAATATTATCTTTTTGTTTTCTACATCATTATGTAACGGCTTATGGGGACAAATTTATTTGCCAGATTTTATCCGGGGCCTAATAATTTTTGAGAAACTTTACTCTGATATGCAAAGATAAACGGATATGACAATTATACAACAATAATCATCGACATACAAACACACACATTATATGTCTCCAAGTCTCCAAGCTAATGAAGTTGAGCCGCGGTAACTTAGTGTCTAGCGCATGTGGAGACGCAATCAGGCAAATCTCCGCGGGTAGGGGGTTATGTGCTCAATGTATGGCCATCCCTTATTCCCCAATTAAGAACTGGTGCCCGGAGAATATAGAACCTTACACTTACCTCGTAATCAGCCACCAGCCCACGACAGCGCTGGTTCAGGGTTCTGCCGGTGCTTCTCACGTGGCGATAAAGGTGGCAAAGTCCTTCTACACGAGCCCCGGGGCGCAAGGGACGCAGATACACTGATCACTTAATTTTATTATTGGTTGAGGCGAATGTCCTAGTAATTAGCTACTGGACGCGGAAATCTTCGATAGCTAATAATTGTATTTATGCGGGTGCGATACGAGTTTGTGTGCGTCGCGGTAGCGTGGCGTTTGACAACGTACTGAACTCACGCGCCGAGCGAGCGGCGGCAACATACGGGGGTTGCAAGACGCTATAAACCCAAGACACAATTGGTAATTGGGAAATAAGTGGCGCCAACATTACTCCCGCCCTTAAAGGGTTGCCTTTAAAAAGAGAAGGGATGTACTTACTTGTACAAAGCGGAAATATAAAGTATATAAATAAAAATAATAGATTATAGCGGATATAGTATGCGTGAGTTACAATACATAATTAATAACAAAAATAAATAAAATAGATGTAATTAAAAATAAGGTAAGCAGGTGGTTGTTCAAATAACAACCAACCAATGTTGCGGTAAATATAGAGAAACTATTGGTTCGGTAGCGGACATAGTCGCACTACAGGACGCAAGAAAGTTCCTTTAGCAGTTCGTACTGAAGCTACGCGGACAGTACCATCCTTAGAAGGATGGAGTCTATCTATTATACCTAGCGGCCACGAAAGAGGTGGAGCGTTGTCAGTTATAATTACTACAACCGTGTCAAGAGCGATAGGAACAGCTGGTGTATTCCACTTCTCTCGAACTTGTAATTCGTGCAAATATTCCAATCTCCATCGCTTCCAGAATGACTGAACCAACTTGTCCAGTAAAGTATATCTATGAAGTAGTGATACATTTTGTACTTCAGGTGCGGGCAAAGATAGAAGCGGATTCGTATGTAAAAAGTGGCTTGGAGTAAGAGCGGTAGGTTCAGATGGGTCTGAGCTTAAAACGGTGAGTGGACGTGAATTTAAAATGCACTCTATCTGCGTCAATACGGTTATTAACTCTTCGTACGATAAGAGTTGCTGACCAATGATTTTAAACAAATGTGACTTAATTGTCTTTATCATGCTCTCCCAGCATCCGCCAAAATGTGGAGAAGCAGGTGGTATAAATTTCCATTTAATGCGGCTTTCTGTCAACTCTTCTTCAAAGCGCGGCCGAAATTCGTTATTTAAAAAATTGTATAATTCCCTTAAGTAAGAATTTGAACCAACAAAGTTTGTTCCATTGTCGGAATATAGTACTGAAACCGGACCACGACGAGAAAGAAATCTTTTAAGAGCAGAAATGAAGCTAACTGTACTTAAATCGGTTGTACATTCAATGTGTACAGCACGAGTAGTTAAACATGTAAACACACATAAATACGCTTTATGAGCTTTAGCTCCACGGCGACGCATGGGAGTGTAAGAAATTGGTCCTGCGTAGTCGCAACCAGTGTAAATGAAGGCTTTAGCAGCCTGTCTGACACGAGCAGCCGGCAAATCAGCCATCAAGGGGAATGTCGAACGAGGTTTTGACTTAAAACAGATATTACAATTGTGCACGCGCTGGCGAACAATGCGTCTTGCGGATAAAATCCAAAACCTCTGCCGTAATAAAGACAAGAGGAGCTCTGGTCCAGCATGAAGATATTTCCGGTGGTAATAATCTATTAGCAAATTGATTACATGATCTTGACGCGGTAAGATAATTGGATGTTTACAAGCGTAATCTAAACTTGAATTTGTAAGGCGGCCGCCGACGCGTATTAAGCCATCATGTAGAAACGGCCTAAGTTTGATAATAGTAGAAGCGCTTTTTGCACCATTATGTAAATTATTAAGCTCCTCACAAAAATACTTTAATTGTATCTCTTTAAACAATTTATTTTCGGCGAACTCCAAATCACTAGCGGTTATAGACAATGTCTGATGACGCGGAAGAATTTTTAAGAATCTAAAAATAAAAACAATACTTCTTAACAATTTGCTCCACGAAGAAGAGCGAGCGGCAAGGGAAAGAAGAATAAATTCGTCATTTTTGGAAGCAACTACAGGGTATGCGAGAGTTTTAGCTTCGGCAACATCGTCAGGGATGCGGTCTATATCTTTAAGAGGCCACTGGGCAGGGTTCAAAACAGCCCAAGGCGGCCCATGATTCCATAATGGATGTGAAATCAATCTAGAAGGCATTAATCCACGTGATAGACAATCAGCGGGGTTGTCTGTACCAGATACGTGATAGAAATTATTAGGAGCAATATTATCGGTCAACTTAACTACGCGGTTTGCAACGAAAGTTTGCCAGCGGTGTGGTGAACTCTTGATCCAATACAATACTACCTTTGAATCAGTAAAGGCAAAAACGTTAAGTTTACAACGCGAGCTATACGTGTCTAATACAGTACGAAGTAACTGTGACAATAAAACTGCGGCACTGAGTTCCAGGCGCGCTATAGAGAGAGGCTTCATAGGCGCAACTTTAGATTTGGCACAAACTAAACGTACTATATTACCAAAAGAAGAACTAACATGCATATAAATAACGCCGCCGTAAGCGTGTTCGCTAGCGTCTGAAAACCCAAGGAGGCTGACGACACAAGCTTCGGTTACTCCAAGATGTCGCGGAACGCTAAGTTCATTCAAAGATGGAAGTTCAGAACAAAACTGTTTCCATTGCCTAA